>OX382257.1:34384811-35710141 GCA_947507595.1 Pyralis farinalis | reverse complement strand
AGGATACTTATTTATAATAAAATTCCAGACAGTATAAAGTTGTTATAATTTAAACAGTTAAAAAAAAATTGACTTTTCTCTTAATTGTTAAGTCCATAAATAATTCTGATTCGCATATTCCAAGATTAGTTGGAGAAAGTTTATATGGGAGGATAATTATCGTACCTCTTTTCGAAAGTTATCGGGCTATAGAAATCTGTCACCCGAAGTCGGTTCAAGTCGCCAATATATAATAATTAATGTTGCAATATATATTGAAAAAATAATAGTTTAAAATATAACGTTCTGCGTCTATAAGCGTCATCTAGCGTCGTAATATTAAATTATATTGGCAAAAATAAACAGAGCTCTAGTACTTTATTATAAAAGGTGATTTATTGTATTGTTTTATTATAACTATTTGTCTAAAATACTTATGACTTACGTAGAAAAAAAAAGTTCCAGCGAGCTTTTTGGTCGATCCACAATTTTCCGTAGCAATAACACATTTTTTCACAATAATAAGTATCCTAAATGTTGCCTGGATAATAAGTTATCACCATACTCAGTTTCATCAAAATCCATTCAACGGTTTTCGCGTGATACGGTAACAGACTGACATGTGTAGATGTAACTATACACTGTCCATCTTATATTTTAACTTTTGACAGGTTATCATTTCAACTAGTCAGAAAGAGACAGGTACTAACAAGTGTTGCGTATCTCATAAATACGAAAGAGATAGAATGATCTGTCAAAAGTTACTTAATAAAATGGACGAAATTTACATGATTTCGGATCAACCTTAACTGAATACTCTTTGAAATATAAACTTAAGAGATATTGATACTAAAAAAAAGATTATAGAGGAATATAAATCCTTCTTTTATGACGTCCGTTGAAAAAATGATAAATGACTGCCTTATAGACGTCTGCGTTGTTACTAATGAACTCGGAAGCATCTGCGCCTGATGGCTTCGTTATTTCGCCTTTGCTCTACACCCGACTGGGATCATGTACCGGCTTGTAGTCCAGGAGCCAATGATAGAGTAATGACTCGAAATAGAGCCAAATTTTTTTGAGGCATAATACTTCAAATTCGCTAATTTATTTTATATATTTATGATCTTTAAAACCAGAAAAAATGGCTTGCTATACACAATGCGGTATAAATATCAACGCTAACGTATGAAAGCGAGAGCTGGGTTTGGCAGAGAGAGCGTGAAAGTAGAGTACACACAGTTGATATACGAGCATTGCGCAAAATCTGCAAAATATTTGCTTAACTCATGTAGACCGAGTCCGCAAAGGAAGACGTAAGTTAGGAAATTGGTCTAAAAGGAAATATTAGTGAAGAAGTGAAGATAGGAAGAGATGTTTTCCATTTACTCACCCTTTAATCTACAGTCTCTTGAACTAAGAATTTCGGTTCCCCTGCCGCAATTAAACCGCACGAGTTCGCAGCGATCGGGCCGCGGGGGGGATTTCCACGGCGAGAACAATGTCCCGTGCTGTTTGCAATGGGTTTGAAATTGCTACACTTTTGCTATCTTTGTGTAATTGGCTGTTGATTTTCCAGCTAAGATTAAAGAGTTTTTAGTCCAGAGGCCTGTCTTCCATCGAACAATGTACTGAGAATTCGCTTTTATAATTATAGCAAAACGAATAAAATCATTATGACCCTAATGAGTTCAAACTTGTTACACAAGAAAATTCTTTTATTTTCAGACAAGAACCAAGTCCATAATTACGAGTAATATCATCGTAATATCATAACTTCATTCTAGTTACTAATTACTTCATCTACAAACTCTATATACAAACGTACTGCATGTTTCATATTTTCAGGAACATCGTTCCTATATGAAACCTATATGTTTGCCTGTGTGTGTCTGTCGCCTTTTTTCGAATATTCGAATTTTGACCTCAGATTCGGATTCAGCATAAAAAGTAGAATAGGAATGTCTAAAACACCAACCTCTTATAGAACATGGTCAAAATGGCCGACAAATAAAAAAAAATTGAATTTTTATGTTAGATTCGAAAAATAAATTAAAAAGTAGCATAGGAATGTCTTAAAAACCAATATCATATTTCTTAAGGAACATGGGCAAAATGGTAACCAACTTAAAAAAAAAAAAAATTGTTACATAATTGACGATCCAGGTGTTCCTCTGGCAATGCACGCTTGCACATTCTCAACTGGTTATATATATAATTATTCGGTATATGTGTGTGTCACAAAACACATTCAAAACTGCTGGCCCGATTTGGTAGGTTTCCGGCAAATGGGACCGCAATTGACTCGGACCGCGGTCCCCGTTGCCGGATCCGTTTAATTATATTTTTTTTCTTCCGGCGACTGGGGCCACTCATAAATTAATAATAAAATCTGCTATTCAAGCCAATAATAGTACAGTCAAACGAAAAAATGTTTATGTATTATGAAGAACATATGATTATATTTATATAATATAAATATCATTTATTTATCCCAGTCATGGATTTATTCCTTCCGCTTAGTAAAAATTAAGCCAGTCCATTTTCACGTAATTCAACAGTGCAGGTAAGTTTATACAATGCTATCCTTGTTAAGCCTGAACTTGTGATAGATAGTTACTTACTTAGTTAATAGATTCAGGCGTTATTTTGCGAAAGTCAAATTTACATGCAATTTGATCTAACCTGCTTTGTGTGCTTCCGCCACCAATTAGTTCATATGGCCTAGCGCCGGCCCTCCCACTACTGTTAGTAAATGCAATATGCCGACGCTGCCAATGCTGCTCCGGTAGTCTCTGCCTCGGCTGCTGCGATCGTCCGCCATCTGGAACAGAGTCCGCATGCCCCCACCACCACCGTCGCTGCCACGACTGGCCTGGTCGTCGCTGCGACACATGTTTTGTCTCTCCACGAGGCATCATCAGGCGTTGTAGATGTTAGTCGTTAGAATATTGTAAATCGTAGCATGTTATTCTAACGACTAACATCTACAGCGCCTGATGATGCCTCGCATGAACTAATTGGTGGCGGAAGCACACTAAGCAAGTTAGATCAAATTGCAAGTTACTTACTTGTTGTTGATTATTGATAGCATGATTTATGTGTATATTTTTATTATATTTTAACATCGTTAAGACTCATTTTGTGATAGCTAATTACAAGTACTTTTTGTTAATTATTGGTAATATGATTTATGTGTATTCAATAGATTCAGGCGTTATTTTGCGAAAGTCAAATTTACATGCTGTTCCAGATGGCGGACGACCGCAGCAGCCGAGGCAGAGACTACCGGAGCAGCCATGGCAGCGTCGGCATGTTGCACGTACTAACAGTAGTGGATGGTGCCGGCCGGCGCTAGGCCGCATGAACTAATTGGTGGCGGAAGCACACAAAGCAGGTTAGGTCAATATGCATGTTATGAGTATTCTTTATTTCGGAAATTTTAAATAAAATTAACGGTAATCGAAGGGTTAACATATTTTATTTTATATTAACATTTCATTGAGAGGCTATCAGATATTACTTTAGATTGATGCTATAATGTGTACTATTTTTTCTTTTCTTTTTCTATATATATTTGTGTAATGCGTTTGAAATTACCTAATAATTTGTGGATAATGTGGTTGGTTGTACAATTATCAAAACTATTAATTTCATATTATGTAAAAAACCCTGATTGTACAATGGTTTTTTTATTCCGAATAAAATAAAATAAAATATTTTTTTTTTCTTTTTATTCCGTAAAAATGGCTACATTTGTTTGGAATCGTCACAATTTTTTCCCTACCGTGCAGTTCATGACTAGGTGAGCACTGATAAAAATACTGGCAAAAAACTCAGGCATCCCTCTCTTGGTATCCAAACAAATTTACATAATTTATTAATTACATTATAATTGGATCGACTCACTCCCAGGCATTTTTATCATTAATATAGTCAGATACTTTATAATATGCCCTGCTACACAATTTGGTTTTAATGGTAGTTTTAAATTTGTTTATTAACAATTCTCTTATATTGCTGGGAAGTTTGTTATAGAACCGTATACATTGCCCCATAAAAGAATTACTTATTTTGTGGAGACGGCTTGGATGTAACACTAGATTATGCTTATATCTAGTATTTATATTATGAGTATCACTCTTTTTACAAAATGAGTCTATGTTTTTATGGACATACAAAAGATTTTCATAGATATATTGCGATGCGACTGTTAGAATATTTATTTCTTTGAATTTTTCTCTAAGGCTCTCCCGGGGACCAAGTTTGTAGATAGCTCTAATGGCTCTCTTTTGCAATAAAAAGATGGTGTTAATGTCCGCGGAGTTACCCCAAAGAAGAATTCCGTATGACATAATACTGTAAAAGTAGCTGAAATAAACTATTCTAGCCGTATCAACATCAGTGAGCCGTCTAATAGTTTTCACTGCATAGGCTGCAGAACTTAGTTTTCCTGATAATTTTTCAATTTGTGGGCCCCCTTGTAGTTTGGAGTCGACTGTTATACCCAAGAACACAGTTGTCTCCACAGGGGCTAAATTAGTTTCATTAACATGTACATTGGTAGTCACCTGTCTTACATTGGGTGTTGAGAACTTAATTACTTTAGTCTTTTTATCATTTAAAAGCAGATTATTAACATTAAACCAATGCATAACTTTAGAGAGAGCATCGTTAACTTCGTCATAATTACCTAACTGTCTATTAATTTTGAATGTCAAAGAGGTATCATCCGCAAACAATACAATCTCATGTTTATCCTTTACAAAATAAGGTAAGTCATTTATATATACTAAAAATAAGAATGGACCTAGAATTGACCCCTGTGGGACTCCCATAACTACAGGGGACCCCAAAGATCTTTTACCATTAATATCGACCTTCTGTATCCTATTGCCCAGATAAGAAGACAGAAGTTCGAGAGCCTTGTTCCTGATACCGTAGTGGTGTAATTTTCTGACAAGAGTGTCATGGTGCACACAGTCAAACGCTTTAGACAGATCACAGAAAATTCCCAAGGCATCTTGCGAACCTTCCCATGCCGCGAATATACTTTTAAGCAAATGAATCCCTGCGTCTATAGTTGAACAACCTCTCGTAAATCCGAACTGTCTCCTATGAAGCAAATTATGTGTAGTGAAATGTCTGAGCAACTGGCTAAGCATTAGTTTTTCAAAAATTTTACTAAGAATGGGCAATATGGAAACAGGTCGAAAATTCGAAGGGTCCGAACTATCACCAGACTTAAATAATGGAATGATTTTACTATGTTTCATCAAGTCGGGAAATGCACCAGATGCCACACAACAATTGAAAATTGTAGCTAAATGTGGAGCGATTGAAATAATAATAGAAGATATGGTTTTGACAGATAGACCCCACAGATCTTTAGTGTTTTTCATATTTATTGATTTAAAAGCGTTCAAAACATCTTTTGGGCTTACAGCTGAAAATTCAAATATTGTGTCGCATTCTACCACGCTCTGTTTGAGAACCAGTTCAGCAGCTATAGAAGAAGACATAAGATTTCTCGTAGTAATAAGAGGAATGTTAGAAAAATATTTTTCAAACTCAGTCGCAATTTCTACATCATTTTTGATATCTATATCATTTATCTTTAACCGAAAGTCTCGACTACGTACTTTCGCTCTACCCGTCTCATTATTTATCATATCCCAAACAGATTTAATAATATTTGTTGAACCATTAATTTTATTTCTTAAATATATACACTTAGCATTGGAACAGGCTCGTTTAAATATTTTGGCATAATTTTTTACAAGTTCTTGAAAAGTCGGATTGTGATTACAGGTCCTTTCTTCATAAAGTTCATACAATTTATTCCGACTTTTGTAAATACCAGGAGTTGCCCAATCACTGAATGTCATACGGTCACTTACAGACAGTTGTTTTGGAGTAAAGATTGCATTAAAGTGACTAGTGATTAGGTTAAATAACGAACTGTACAAGTGGTGCGGAGTACTGTGATAGGGCAACAATACATTTTTTTCTGCTATATTAGACTTAAATCTTTCTAAGCGGCTTTTACTAAATGGTATATAATTTATTTGCTTTCTTTGTATTTTTGAAGAATTTGGAAATGAAACCAACTGACCTGAATGGTCTGACTGAACTTTATTAATTATAGATTGATATGAAGGTTTTAAATTGCTAAATATATTATCAATACATGTAGCACTTGTAGCAGTTACTCTTGTTGGCTCTGTAAAAATATGATGCAAATTGTATGATTTAAATAAATTTAAAAAGTTGTAGGTAACAGTATTTTTCTCCAAGATATTTATATTAAAGTCTCCACAAATTATAACAGTTTTATGGCTATTAGATAATTTATTTAAGGCATCCTCCATGATATTTGAAAATATTTCAAAGGGCGTGCTAGGAGGTTTATACAGGTTCATAACAATGAATCGTTCCAATTCAATGCATGAAATCTCTACAACTCGCTCAACAGAGAGGCTCACAATGTCACACCTTTCTTTAAATTTAAGCAACTTATTTAATAATATTAAAGAGCCACCATGTATATACTTCTCTCTGATGAATGAGCTAGCAACGTGGTGGTTATTGAAGCTGAAAATGAATTGATGGGGTTTTAGCCAGTGCTCAGTTAGACATAAAATATCAATATTGCTACAATTCATAAACAACTCCAATTCTAACTCCTTTCCTATCATCCCCTGAATGTTTTGGTGCACCAGGTTGATACAATTATTATTCTTTCTATATTCTTGACAATTTACAATTGATGGGGATATTGTATTATTATTACTTTTAGTTTCATTATGAATATTGCTATTATTACTATTTACATTGCCAGAGTAAAACTCTATTGTCTTGTAACCTAATTTAAAGAATTTGGAATACCTTCCAAGGTACTATTATATTACCAGTACAATAATAAATGATATTTGATGAGCTCGGTGGCTCAGTCTTTAATGACGCGACACCGACCACGAGCGTTGGTTGGTGGTTGGTGAAAGCAGCCCATCTGGAGAAGTACCTCCACTACTCCTCACACTGAAAACCGCAGCCAAATAACAATTCCCTAGTGGGTTGCTGTGTTCCTTTGTGTGAGTGAGGTCACCAGTAAGCTCCTAAGGAGTTGCCGTGTAAGCAGCAGAGGAGGCATAGCGCGAGTGATACTTAATTTATTACAAGCGTTAATAGGCTACGGTAACTTTACATCAGGAGGGCCGTATGCTTGAATGCCTCCCGACGTTGTATATAAAAGAAAGCTAAACTACAACCAACCGGGTTCAGAGCAATTGTAGAATATAATATTCAAACTTCCTAGTGTTATTCCGTTTCTTAATCCATTAAGATTGGCGGGGTCCGCTACCTAAGCTTAAGGATTTGGCGAAGATAGTGATTTTTACATAGAGCTATTGCTGTTAGACCGCCATGACCTACAAGTGAAACCAGACGTTACTATGTCACTCGTCTTCTATACAGAGAAATAAAATTAGAGTGTCTGTTTGTAATGTAAATGTGTTAAAATAACCGCTTTTTACTAAATGCATATGGTACGAGTACATATACCAAAATGAATATTTTTATGATTTTTGTCTGTTTGTTTGTTCCAGCTACTCTCTAAAACGGCTGGAGCGATTTTGACGGGACTTTCACTGGCAGATAGCTGCTGTAATAAGGAGGAACTTAGGTTATTTTTATTTTAGATATTTTATTTATTTTTATTAATATAAACAAATAATATTCCGCGCGGACGAAGTCGCGGGCACAGCTTGTTCGACATATAATTTAATGGACGTGCGGGTTACCGCACGTTGTTTCCCTTGTAATATAATTACAAATACGTACATACATCTGAAAACACGAATCCAGTGGTACATGCCCACGCCAGGATTCGAACCCGGAATCAGTTGGTCAATATGTCTGTTCTTTATCCACTGAGCTATTACTGTATAACTACATCATCATCTATACTCTACACAGATAAATAAAATTAGAGTGTCTGTTTGTAATATTAAAATAACCGCTTTTTAACCGCTCTTTTCTAAACGGTACATGTACCAAAATTAATATTTTTACAATTTTTGTCTGTCTGTTTATTCCGGCTAACCTCTGAAACGGCTGGACTGATAGTGACGAAACTTTCACTGGTAGATAGCTGATGTAATAAGGAGTAACTAAGGCTACTTTCATTTTAGATTTTTTTATTAATATAAATGAATAATCAAATAAATAAAATTATAATTGAACAATAACTTTTTTGTTAAATTCCGGACGAAGTCGCGGGCATAGCTAGTTGTTTTATACAATGTAATTATTTAACGAATTATCAACATGTCTTGAATTATTTATTCAGTAAGCTATAATTTGTGATACGAATTACTGACTAAGCTTTGCATGACCTTTGTAATATCGGCCGGGAAATGCTGAATAGTTTAGCTATACAATTATATATGAGGGTACTTTAATAGTACCATAGCTAGGTGGATCAAAGGAATACGTTATTGAACTTGCGACTTTATTGGATTCTATAATCAAATAATTCTACATAGTAGACAACATTCGATCCCTACGATGTATTGTTGGAAAAAGTGGATCTTGGAATCACTTTTAGCAGGGCTGGAAGATACGCTAATATGGATAGGTGATTGAGAGCAGGGAATACAGTGAATGTAGCGTTGGGAACTTTTTGGCAGTCATTTGAGCCAGAGCATGCTAAATAGAAAGCAGTATTGATCCCAACGCTAATTGTATCGAAAGCTAGGTTTTGCAGAGATAGCATGAAAGTAGAATAAATGTCTCCAAGTAACGCTTGTAAGTCAAGTTCGCAATGAAGGTGTAAGTTGGTCTGAAGTAGAGTTTCGGTGTTAAGATAAACAAAAAAGCATTCTCCGTTAAAAGAATCCAAGAGTAAAAATGACAAAGTAGATATACAACGCGTAAGTAAAAGGATGTAGGAGCCAAGAAAGCCCAAGACTTACTTTACACGACCAAATTGGTTGAGTGTTTCAGATGGTAGTATCAGTCTTAGAACACGGCGGGGTTACATGAAAATACCTGTGAATGTTAAAGAAACGAGTGAGGCGTGTAAGTATCGAGTCATGTAGCGCTATGTTCTCACTGCCTACTCCAGAAGGGACTCTGGACTTATTGTTAGATACCATTGGCTAATAGATTCAGGCGTTATTTTGCGAAAGTCAAACCTACATGCAATCCGATCCAACCTGCTTTATGTGCTTCCGCCACCAATTAGTTCATGCGGCCTAGCGCCGGCCGGCATCCACCCACTACTGTTAGTGCGTGCAACATGCCGACGCTGCCATGGCTGCTCCGGTAGTCTCTGCCTCGGCTGCCGCGGTCGTCCGCCATCTGGAACAGAATCCGCATGCCCCCTCCACCACCGTCGCTGCCACGACTGGCCTGGTCGTCGCTGCGACACGTGTTTCGCCTCTCCACGAGGTATCATCAGGCGTTGTAGACGTTAATCGTAAGAATAACATGCTACAAGTGACAAATCCATCGCAGTGCCGTCCCTTATATTGAATTGAGGGTGGGGGTGGATGGTGTGAGCGAAAAGATATTTAATAGTGGGGAATGGTTTACGTCAGTCTGTTTGTTCATGAGAGTAATTTTAGAATTTTTATGTTTATTAATTTCTAATTGTTCCCTAATATTTAGTTTTAAACCTTTGTCTATGGTGTGTAAAATTTGATATGTATTAGTGGGGGATAAGTTATGTCCTTTGTCTATGAGATGCTCAGCGAAGAAAGGTCACACTTCGCTTTTCTTTCGCAAATTTTACACACCATAGACAAAGGTTTAAAACTAAATATTAGGGAACAATTAGAAATTAATAAACATAAAAATTCTAAAATTACTCTCATGAACAAACAGACTGACGTAAACCATTCCCCACTATTAAATATCTTTTCGCTCACACCATCCACCCCCACCCTCAATTCAATATAAGGGACGGCACTGCGATGGATTTGTCACTTGTAGCATGTTATTCTTACGATTAACGTCTACAACGCCTGATGATGCCTCGTCGAGAGGCGAAACACGTGTCGCAGCGACGACCAGGCCAGTCGTGGCAGCGACGGTGGTGGAGGGGGCATGCGGATTCTGTTCCAGATGGCGGACGACCGCAGCAGCCGAGGCAGAGACTACCGGAGCAGCCATGGCAGCGTCGGCATGTTGCACGCACTAACAGTAGTGGGTGGGTGCCGGCCGGCGCTAGGCCGCATGAACTAATTGGTGGCGGAAGCACACAAAGCAGGTTGGATCGGATTACATACAGATACCATTGGAATGATTTCCTTCGGATTTCAATCGTGACTGAAGCTAAAATCTACCAGTTATTCAGAAGGGACACCTGCAAACGAAATTACCAGATTTTTACCAGGGGGAGACTTTGTACAAAACTCGTCTGCGTGGGTACCTCTGTCTTACATATTTATATAGTTGTGTTCCGGATTGAAGGGTGAGATATGGCAGAGAAATTACTGGGTACTGTGACGAAACAGCCTTAGGTCACAACATAGGCAGCGCGCGAATAAAATCCCCGTGGTGTTGAGAGCCTCAATAGGCTACAGTGATTACCATCTAATGCGGGCGGCACGCTTATTTGGAAACCTAGTTGAATAAATGAAAATTAAGGCATGTCTCAAGTTATCAACTCTATAGGGATGTGCATGACAGGAACACATAAACGAAATTCAGCTTAACAACAAATGTGAGCGTGTATTTTCTACAACGATATTAATGCTGGAAACTTTACTGAAAAAATTGGAGATGGGCGTTTGGGAACTGATGTCGAAGGCCATGTGACACTAACGGGACGACTTTGTAAATTAGTGCGGAATAACTCAGACTTAATTTCAACTGTTTACCAAGACTTGCAGAATAATATTAATGAAGAGCAATGGCTATGTCAAAGAGCTATTCTTGCACCGAAAAATGACGTAGTAAACAAAATAAATGCCGATATATTGAGTGATGTAGCCGGGGACATAACAGAGTATTTATCAGTAGACACAGTCATGGACACAGAACAGAGCACCTCATATCCCGTAGAGTTCCTGAATTTTCTTGAGTTATCAGGTGTGCCCTCACTTAAGCTACAGTTTAGGTGTTCCTGTCATGCTTATGCGAAACATTAGATACTCTTCGCTTATGCAACGGAACGAGGCTACGGTCACACAACTTGGGTGAAACATAATTGGTATTACAATTGTCACAGGCGTAGGAAAGGGCGAAAACGTAATCATCCCGCGGATTCCCATAATTCTGACAGATCATTTATTCCAGTACAAAAGGTAGCAGTTTCCGATTAAGCTTAGTTTTGCTATCACCATTAAAAAAGCGCAAGAGCAAACATTAGTGGTAGCGGGGTACATTTAGAGAAACCGTGTTTCTCTCATGGCCAACTCTATGTAGCATGTTTGCGTGTGACCAATGGCTAGAATCTGTATATTTTGACAATAAATGGAAAAAACATACAACATTTTTGTAGAGTATTGAGATAGACGCTACTGTAAATGATGTAGAGTGCTCTGTTTTGTGTCCTGATCGGTGTGTGTTATGTCGGTAGGTTTTTAGTTACCCTTTACATGAGAAGCATCATGAGAGATACTATTTGTTGTTAAGCTGAATTTTGTTACCAAAGACCAAGGAAGACCAAGTTGATGACTTGAGACATGCTTTAATTTCCTCTTGAAATGTGTGTAAATCACTACACATGATGATTAAAGTTTCGCCCTTTCTTACACCTGACCGAGTGTGCAGTCTGGCCATCATTCAACTCTCCCGTTAGTGTCACATATTACAGTGGTTTATAGAGTGGTAGGTGGTAAAGTTTGGCGGATAGGAATCCGATGGACTTTGTAGTGATGTTGCACGCTGGTTATTACTCGCCGGCCAGGCAAATCTTCTTCTCTAGCTCTATATAGTATGTTCGCGTCTGTCCTGTGCCTAGAATCTCTACATTTTTCAACTAATGGTTAAATATACAACATACATATAATACAACATAGTCTTGAAACTCTCTTTTGTGTTCTAATTGTTTTTAATTGAGGTTTTATATGTACGTATGTAATCTATTACATGTACACTGTCATATAATGTTTGTTTGTAATTGACATATTGATATTCTATTGTCTTCTGCAATGGTTGTCGCGTTGGAACTATCGATTATATATTGAAGGATTATATTCCTACGTACTCTGCTTACAACAGTGTATTATTTCCATTAGTTTTGTGTTATCTCGGTAGATCTTTGGTTTCCCTTTATATTACAGGCATCTTCAGAGATACTTTGTTCATGCACTTGAATTGTGTAGTATTAATAGTGATTGACGTTTCCCATTGCTAAGCAGGCGAAGCCGCGGGTAACAGCTACTCAATACTAAAAGTGTACTTCAATATTACAGAAGATATAATCATATTTCTGACTGTCGTAATAGTATATACGCTTGTTTACTACTGAATGTATTTCTCATGAAGCAACTGAAAACTGAGACCCACAAAGCAGTACAGATCAAATAGCCTGTCCATTAATTTAATTTCATTCCATTACAGTACAACCTAATAATACTACGGAAGATATATGTTTCAATAAACAAACCAAAACTCCATTAGTTAATTAGTGTAGCGCGCAGATCGTCCTCTGTGGTTATTTGGCTGTTACAAAAGCGTTTTAACTCTATTGTTAATTATTACAAATAAATAGAACGTGGTTTATTTGACAATATAGCGCGCGAAACAAATAAAATAGGATTTTAAGAAAACGTATGTGTCTCACTCAACAAAGTAACTCTATTGTGAATGATTTCCTATTGTCACGTTGAAACATACAAAATAAAAAATCAAGAGATAATAAAAACAACAATTTTATTTTTAGTGCGTAAGGAACAATTTTATTTGTGGGCGAAATTAAGAAAGATAAGAGATGGCAACGTGCAATTAACAATAACCATATTTCAAGAGTTTATAGGTTACGATAGCCACCTCGCACCAGACAGACTGTATGCTTGTTTGCCACCCGATGAACATATAACAAAGTGGTTAGGGTAATTTTACATATATGAGCAAGTGAGGTCGTGGGTGTATGTCCAGGTTTTCTAGAAACTAGCCGGTTGATCTAAACACCGATTTTCCATCCTGACTCACTCCCCTTCGTCCACGTCCGCGTCATATAGGCCGGCACAGGCACCAGATCATACAAGAGCAGTTTAGAAGCAGCCGCAGAGGGAGAACCTGTATGCAGTTTACTGTGTTGCACTATATAAGCCCTAGAGGTGTTGCTTTAGAGGCTGCTGGTGAACTCCTGGGTAGATCCTGAAACGCGACGAACATTGCCGGTCTTAGTGTGGTTGTATGCCAATTGACCTTGCAGTTGGGCTGCAGTAAGTCACGCGCAAAGCCAAGGGAGTGATTTTTACACTTTAGCAAGCGGATGAAGGAGATGCAGTCCCAGGTACAATGGTAGCAAATAGCGAAGTACTACACTTCATGAAAATCAGCTACACTAAATAATTGATAGTTAATAGATTCAGGCGTTACTTTGCGAAAGTCAAATTTTCAGGCAATTTAGTTAGCAGTTGCATGCCGCCACTGCCATGGCTGATCCGGTCGTTTCTGCCTTGGTTGCTGCAGTCGTCTCTGCGAGTGTTCGCCATATGAAATGTGAACTGCATGTATCCGCTACCGTTGCTGCCTTGGCTGCTCCAGTCGTCTCTGTGACACGTGTTTCGTCTCTCCATGAGGCATCATCAGACGCTGTAGATGTTAGTCGTTAGAATAACATGCTACAATTTACAATATTCTAACGACTAACACCTACAACGCCTGAGGATGCCTCGTCGAGAGACGAAACACGTGTCGCAGAGTGTAGCCATCAGTAAAAGCTGTTGCCAAATAAGAACAAATAGACTTTAGGTAGGTGGCACACACATACAAAGAAAGAAAATATGCAGAAGCGAAACCTAAATATCTCTCTTTATAGTGAGCTGTCGCTAATATGTTATACATGAATATATTGACATGTTAAGATTTTTATTATAACAAGTAAGTTCTCGAATTAAATTGTAGAACAAACATCCCAGCAATATAAGAGAATTGTCAATAAACAAATTTAAAACTAGTTTTAAAGCCAAATTGTGTAGCAGGGCATATTATAAAGTATCGGACTATATTAATGATAAAAATGCCTGGGATTGAGTCGATCCAATTATAATGTAATTAATAAATTATGTAAATTTGTTTGGATACCAAAAGAGGGATGCCTGAGTTTTTTGGCAGTATTTTTATCAGTGCTCACCTAGTCATGAACTGCACGGTAGGGAAAAAAATTTTGACGATTCCAAACAAATGTAGCCATTTTTACGGAATAAAAAGATTTTGACTTTGACTTTAAGAGGTTACAAAATACTACATACGTAGAAAGGTTAAGGTATGCACGCAAGGGATATATAAACCGGAAAACCGGGGAATTCTTTGTGAGTTCCTAGCATAGAATGAGTGAGGGTCAATTCTGACTTCACTTGTGTGTATGTGTACATATTTCATTGTAAAATTATTATGTGAAGTTGGAATAAATATTATTCTATTCTATATAATTAATTGCAATGTTTTAGTTAACTATTTGTAATTATGCATTATGAAAAAAGCTTAAAGGATTTAATGAAGTAATGTAGCAATAAATACTGTTTCGACAGTATGCCTCCTTACTCTCGAAAATAATGGCACAATGGAAGTAATGCGTCAAATGACTCACTAGACGCTAATAAATATCAGGTATCTACATAGTTTATTAAAAATATTAAATAGAAAATTGTCTATTGTTAATTGACAGACCAATTTCTAAAAGCTATGTTAAGTTTTAATACGAGTATTAATAAGAATCAAACATGTATTTGCCAGAACAATAAATGCAATTAAATAATTATTTAAGGAATTCACTAGTCATGATAAAATATAGTGGTAAAAATTAATGCGTGTCCTAAAAACAAAGGAATATCATATTTTTTTTTATACTATGTCGGAAGGCATACGGCCCACCTAATGTAAAGCGGGTACCGTAGCCTATTAAATATATTAAGTATCACTCGCGCGATGCCTCCTCTGCTGCTTACACAGCAACTCTTGGGAGCTTACTGGTGACCTCACTCACATGCAGGAACACAACAACCCTCTAGGGAGTTGTTATTTGGCTGCAGTTTTCTGTGAGGTGGAGGTACTTCCCCAGACGGGCTGCTTTGATGCGCCCTACCTCTCTTAAACATACCATGACCACAAACAGACATTTTTATGCACAGAAATGTTTGCATTGTGCGGAAATCGAACCAAAGTAACGTAACAGCGCGTTTCGCTACTCCGCCACCGAGCTCATCGCTCGTCGTCGTGTTCTTTTTTTTTTTTTTTTTTAAATACGTGCACCCCTGCCATGGGCAAGGCTATTTATATACATTTTTAATTTCTTAATCTTAATTTTTTAAATATTCTATTGTAAATAAACACATTCATTCATCATACTCTCTTCCATTCCGCACTTCATTCTTCCATTCATCATCTTTCAATTATATCTTCTAAAGTTTTTAATTCGCCCATTTTAGAACGCCGGTGAACTATCCATATATATGTTGCCAGACTTCCCTCCCCATACTGCGTCAGTCCAGACACGAGCGACAGCGAGCTTCACAGCTCCACCTAGCCACCGCGATCCCATCGGCTATACTGAGTATAGCCGAAGTATACAACATTAGTCCTAGGTGGAGCTGCTCTCCTTCTTCCGATTTATGACAGCCGTGGCTAAACTGACGCAGTATTTTAAAAATTTTGATCTAATTTGCCCCATCACTATTTCAGAGACCTATGTTTCGGTGACCCGCATTCCCAAATCCTGCTCCAAATCATACCTCTGTTTGGAGAATGCGGGACACCGAAACAATATGTGCTGCACTGTCTGGTCCACGCCGGGCTCGCAAAAGCACGATGGGTCATCCGCGCGCTTGAATCTGTGCAAGTACGCGGAGAACCCACCGTGTCCCGAGAGGACCTGCGTAGTGATGCTCGACGGCACCATTTTACCCACGATGCCGTACGCCGCCGCCGCACTCGGGAAGAACATCTTCGTTGTCGAAGCTGTAGTTCCCGATGTGTATCACCTGTCCCATTCGTCAATGGTCCCCTTGCGGATCATACCTTTGACGAATGAGACAGGGCAGCGGTCATAATCTGGCCGCCTCCGCAACCCCAGTGCGGCGCTCCTGGCGAGTTCATCAGCGCGTTCGTTCCCCTCCAACCCCGCGTGTGCCTTAATCCAGAACAGCGAGACGCTCTTACCCTGGCTTTTGCACAGTTTAAGAGCGTCCCGTGTTTGCACCGCCAGGGGATGGGGGGACTCGACGCTCGCCACCGCCTGGAGCGCCGCCATGGAGTCGCTGAAGATGCCGATACTGGGTCCATCACAGCTCAAAGCGTACTCGGCCGCCGTGCAGATAGCCAGGAGTTCCGCCTGGTAGACGGTACAGTAGGACGACAAAGCAAGCTTGAGGGCCTTGGTTTCGGCGTCACCGTTCCATATGGACACAGCGGCGCCAACCCGGCCCTCAATCTTGCTGCCGTTCGTAAATATTCGCAGGGCAAAGTTGGAGTGTGCCCTGCATTGTTCCTCGTCCACCAGGCTGCCGAACTCCAAGCTATCTAGCTCCACGGGATGCGGGGCCTCGATTTTGGAGGCCATCCGCTCGATCTCCCTGTCCCCGAGCAGCGGATGGGGTAGCCCTCTCTTGGCCTCGTATAAAGAGGCGACTTCGCGCACTCTGAGGTCAAGAGGCAGCACCCCAGCCAGCAGCAGTGCGGAGTTCAGGGAGACCGTGCGGTAGGCTCTACAGATCTTCTGAGCGAAACCCCGCTGTCGTCGTCGTGTTCATGGTCTGGGTGCTTATTTAGTATTATTACAAGTAGTAGCTTGCTGACCGTAATAATGACGTAAGAAAGAGAGTGGTCTGTAAAGAGTGTTGGTGGTAAGAAAAGGTAGGGTAGGGCGCATCAAAGCAACCCGTCTGGGGAAGTACTTCCACCTCACAGAAAACTGCAGCCAAAGAGTCGAAGGTTGTTGTATTCGTGCGTGTGAGTGAGGTCACCTGTAAGCTCCAATGGCGTTGCTGTGTTAGCAGCAGAGGAGGCATCGCGCGAGTGATACTTAACTTATTACAAAGTGATAATAGGCTACGGTAACTGATTTACATCAGGTGGGCCGTATGCTTGTATGCCTTCCGACGTCGTATAAAAATTAAACAAAAAATGTTTGTTCTGTGAGAAAATCCAATTTACAACCCGTAATGTTAAAGTATAGTATAACATATAGATCAAATTGGTGATGTGTTGAAAAAGGGCCAAATCAAAAGTACCCAAAACCGAAGAGCGTGCATGAAGAGGTTGATGAGTGTGGAAAAAGCGAGAGCGGTATGTTTGGATCGGTGCACCTGGCGTTGTATACTCTGGCTACCCCAACGGGAGACAGGCGTGATGATATGTACGAGTATGTATGTTAAAGTATCCATTGCTAATTGGTCCGTTCGATGAGAGTTTGTTGGAAATATGAACCTGCCAGATCCCTAATAATACACACACAGAACAGGTCATCTGACGACAGCGGTAGTCAAGTGGTTAGCAGTAGTGGTCCCTCATAGTACCGGGAATCAGACCCGTGACCCTTACTGTACTTGAGCTATAAGGGGCTCGAGCCCTGTTCTCGTAACAGACACCATTTGTGTATTTCTACATTTATCTTTCTATTGATATGAGGGTTTTAAAATCTACACTAATATGAAAAACTTGTTTGTTTCATAAGTCATTTATTAACGTTTTTAGGGTTCCGTACCCAAAGGGTAAAACGGAACCCTATTACTGAGACTTCGTTGTCCGTCCGTCCGTCCGTCTGTCACCAGGCTGTATCTCACGAACCGTGATAGATAGACAGTTGAAATTTTCACAGATGATGTATTTCTGTTGCCGCTATAACAACAAATACTAAAAATTAGAATAGCATAAATAGGTGGCTCCCATACAGCAAACGTGATTTTTTTTGTCGTTTTTATAGATAATGGTACGGAACCCTTCGTGTGCGAGTCCGACTCGCACTTGGCCGATTTTTTTTATTTGTTCCTTTTCTGACAAATTACACAGCCCGAAGTAAACGAAGCTTGTGTTGTACAACTGATGAACCATAGACATTAGGAGTATCCGTCTGCTGCCTAAGCCTAAAGATTTACACCAGAGGGAGATTTTATACTAAAGTTGTGTGCATGGGTACCTCTGTCTCTCCTATTTCTACCGCCAAGCAGCTATATTTATATAGCTGTGTTCCGGTTTGAAGGTTGAGATATTGCAGAGGAATTACTGAGTACTGTCCTTAGGTCACAAGTTTGGCGGGCTCTGACTCTGACGAGTTCGGTGGCTCAGTCGTTGAAGACTCAACTTTGACATTAACGCCCGTGGGTTCGATTCCCACACAAGACACACATTTGTGGGCATGACCATGTCTGTTTGTCTTGCTCTGGATGTTCTAAGAGAGGTAGGGTGCATCAAAGCAGCCCGCCTGGGGAAGTACCTCCACCTCACAGAAAACCGCAGCCAAATAAAAACTCCCTAGAGGGCTCTTGTGTTCCTGCGTGTGAGTGAGGTCACACGTCTTTGGAAACATAATTTCTTGGACGTGTGAATTTCCTCACGATGTTTATTTTCACCGCCGTGTAAATAATAAACATGCACATAAATCATAGAATTAAATAGTATAAAACATTATCTATATGACCCATCAATACCTATTGTATTAATGGGTCATATAGATAAAAATTTCAAAAGCACGTCGTTATGGACCCGATCAAATGCTTTCTTCATATTAAAGTAAGCTACGTGTACTTGACAACCCCTGTCCATTTCAGACATTGCACAATTGCATTGGAAGAAATTTGGTATTTAGATTACGGTCGGTAACGGTCAGCCGAACGCTCATGTACTGAGTTTTAGAACATCTTTCAGCAGTCCCCAATTATTGCCTATATTTTTTTAAGAGCAACGAATTTTGGGAAACTGGTACTAAAGAATTTTCCATTCTCAACTCCATTTTATGTTTAGTAAGTATTTAATCCTCATCACATTGCTTATCTAGCTTCTTTTATCAAGAAAAGCTGTCAAATAGAGACAATATGTATCTATTTCAGAACTTCTATGTAGCATTGTATATCGAGCTCCGCGTCCCGCAATGCGGTATCCACGGCTACAATATCGTTTTATAAAATCACCATTCTGGGTTGTAAGGTATAGGTATATAAGGTATTAATAGATCATATAGATAATGTTCTATACTATTTAATTGATTGATTGAATTATGATTTATGTACATGTTTATTATTTACACGGCGGTGAAAATAAACATCGTGAGGAAATTCACACGTCCAAGAAATTATATTTCCAAAGACATGTGACTTACTCCAAGAAAGACCTCGCTCCATGTTAAATGTGTCTTTGCCAAATTCTTGGCTTAGGTAGCGAAACTCGTCAATCCTAATGGATTAGGAAACGGGATAATGGAAGAAGAAGATAGATAATGTTATACATACCATATTCCTAGCCTCCTATAGCGATATTTCTTATTTCTATACTCTAATAATAGATATATAATATTGTTGCACAAATTACACAGCGCCACCCAGCCCCAAAGTAAGCGAAGCTTGTGTTATGGGTACTAGACAACTGATAAACATACTTAATAAATTCAGGCGTTATTTTGCGAAAGTCAAATTTACATGCAATTTGATCTAACTTGCTTTGTGTGCTTCCGCCACCAATTAGTTTATGCGGCCTAGCGCCGGCCGGCACCCACCCAGTACTGTTAGTAAGTGCATGTTGCACATAGATCAAATTGCATGAAAAAACATACGTAAATACATTTTTTTTGTAAATACATACTTATTATACATAGAAAATATTCAGACCAAGACAAACAGACATGTTCATGCACAAAAATGTTTGTCCTGTGTAGGAACCGAACACTCGTGGTGTTGGTGCCAAAGTACCTTAAGAGCGCGTTTCACCACTGCGCCAACTAGATCGTAAAAAAAACAATGGGATTTTATTAATTATACTTTTTAAATAATTAAAAAAGTAACTTACATTTACCTTTTGTATTAGGAAGGCTCTGAATTATCTTTAATTACAATACGCTAATGAAGGCAATCATGAAAATATATTTAATTTTTGCCATGCCAGGAACGGCAAAAATGAAAAATGTTTCTCTTTGATAAGTTGGCGATATTTAAAAAGGTATCTACGTCATATACGTTATCCATAATTTACGGGATAGTATGATAATTTCCTCCTTCCGCTCCTGTACTGTACATACATGAGCGAACTCGACAATAACAACTTTTACTATAGTACTAACTTCGAAATCTATAAAACGAGTGTCCTATATGCAAGTGATCAAATGTTTGAACTCTTTTATATCGTCGTTCGTCTTGTTATGAGTACATTCACTTCCTAAAGTATTGGAGGTTATGAAATCGACAATCGGTTACCATTATAGTATTCACGTATTGTGTAAGACTTACATAGAACACATTAGTCACCTTTGTTCACCTGGATATAAGCAAGGACCTTGTTATTCGGCCCAGAGTTAAATTGTGAGCATAGGCCGTATTAAAGTCTATCAGTGTTCTGTCGTTTATACAATAGGTTGAATATCGAGAAGTTTTTTTATACCACAAAGTGGATATCAAGCATACGGTCTGTCTGATGACAGGCAGTTACCATACCATAGCCTATAGACTTTTACAATACCCGGAGGTTGGCTGGGAGTTCATCCCTCAACTGTAAACTTCGCTGGAACCGTACAGTATGCAATCATTGCTGTTCCAGTATGTGAGGGTAAACTTTCCGCTGTCGGCGAGAGGTGCGATTGTAAAAAGATGCTCTTGGTATCATATCAAACAGTTCTTTAGAACACAATCCGTTGTATAATCGGCAGGACACACAAAGGCAGGCAAAATCTCGCTTTAAACTTAAGCGCTCAATACCAATTAAGTTACTCGCTATGATGACCACAGCTTCCTTCTGCAACCGCACCGTTAACCTTCGATAGGGAATTAATCCTCACATACTGGAATGGCCGCGTAGTTTGCTATTCAGAGAGTTTTATTTTGAGAACTGCCAGGTTGTACATGAACCCCGAGACTAGGTTTTTTAGGGAACTATAGCATAAGGTTCCTTAAAAAGACGCAAAAATATTTTTATAAGGTCAGGAATACACCAGTTGATTTCTTCTAGGTGTCACGGGCTACCGTAACTGCTTAGCATCAGACATTCCGTACATTTGTAAATCATTTAACATTTTAACTAATGCAATAAAATATGGCGACAATTGCAGTAAATTGATTTCAAATAGATATTAAATAAGCCTATGTAATAATTTCATTTTTTTTCCTTTTTCCTGATGAATTGTCTATGGGTGGTGGTGGGTGATAGACACCCACCACCACCCATAGACATCAGCAACACCAAAAGGTCAATGATCCGTTGCCAGCCTTTTTAGGGAAACATAGGCTCTTTTCTAGTAGGCACCCATATTTTACTTCGGGAACACCGCTAAGGAGAGTTGATTCCACAATTTTGCCTTATGTTGTAGAAAATGTATCAAAAAGCGCAAAATACTTCACGCCGGTGTTCTATGAGTGAGTGTTACTACCCCGGACGAGCTGGCCCAATTACGAGCTATTTTCATTCAATGGCTACGACCTACCCGCTGCCATGCAGTGGCCAGTAATTGACAATAGCTTGACTCTTCCAATTTGTCGAGCTCGGTGGCTCTGTCGTGAAATACGCGACTTTAACACCAACGCTCGGTTCGATTCCTACACAAGACAAACATTCGTGTGCATGAACATGTCTGTTTGTCTTGGTCTGGATATTTTAAGAGAGGTAGGGTGCATCACAGCAGCCCGTCTGGGGAAGTACCTTCACCTCACAGAAAACCGCAGCCAAATAACAACTCCCTAGAGGGTTGTTGTGTTCCTGCGTGTGAGTGAGGTCACCAGTAAGCTCCCAAGGAGTTGCTGTGTAAGCAGCAGAGGAGGCATCGCGCGAGTGATAATTATTACATCGCAAGCGTAAATAGGCTACGGTACCCGCTTTACATCAGGTTGGCCGTATGCCTCCCGACGTAGTATAAAAAAAAGTAATATATTGAATTTACGATAAAAGGTCGTCTGTGCTGAATTATTTCCAGACATCTTTGTCAGTTAAATATTCATCAATTCTATAATGAGCCCTTAATTAAGCCCGAGGCCTGACCTGGGCCTTATAAAGTTGAAGGCGATGTTGAGGTGTAAAGTATTGTCTAGCTCTATTGATCAACACCAATCTTCTTGGACGCCACCTTAGCTTTGCCCTCCATATGACCGTGAAACTGTCGCTCGATATGACGATAACCAGGATGCGCTGAAGGGTATACCTTCCAATAGAGGAGCTACGATAAATGGGGGGTTTATCGCAGTAAATACGCACACCTGTGTCTTTAGGGGATTAAGTTGAAGTAAATTTTAGTCCACCTGAATCCGAAACCTGTACTTGGCCTAGTGTGCATCATAGAATGGAAGAGCCGTATCTTAAACTTATGCCGGGCTAACATGGATATGAGGATTGCCAGCAAATATACAGCCGTACATATTTTCAGGAACACCGTTCCTATATGAATTCTATGTTTGTCTGCGTGTGCGTTTTTTTTCGAATATTGAATTTTGACTTCAGATTCGGAATCAGCATAAAAAAGTAGAATATGAATGTTCAGGAACACCGTTCCTATCTCTTAAGGAACATGGTAAAAATGGCCGACAAATAAAATAAAAAAAAATGTTTTGTTATATAATTGATGAGCCAGGTGTTCCTCTGGCAATGCAAGATAGCGCATTCTCAACTGGTTTCAATATCCTTTAAAAATGTAGGGTGCATCCAAACAGAAGGTACTGCGAGGAAAACCTTAACCAAGTAACAAATACCTGGAGAGTTGTTGTCTTTCTGTAAGTGAATGAGGTAACCAGTAAGCATCTAATGAGATTGTATAATAAAGAAGAGGTATATGCGAGCAATACCTTCTGTATTGAAAGCATTGATAAGCTACAGTAACCAAGCTGAGATCAGGTGAGATGTCTAACTACGTCTTGAAAATACATTTAAGCCTAAATAATTACTTATGTATTTAGTTTTTTAAGTATTTTTATAACGTTACAGGTTTTACTATAAATACTAATACGATAACTTAACATGTGTGCAATTCACAATCATTTCTAGAGGCATAGGCAGCTTCCTGTGCATGTAAACCAATAAATCACTTGACTGCGCATGAGGCACCCAGCGCTCACAAAAACGTTGCATTTTTTACCAATAGGCTATTTGACACTATTAAAAATATGCTACGAAATGTGGTGATTCTATTAGGTAATAGCATAAAAATACATATTTATCTCTGTTTTATCCAAAAATATTTATAGATTTTTCAAAATAAACAAAATAAATTCAAATTATTTTTGAAATTAATTCAGCGACATGAACGTTCTGTGATTGGCTACGCCTCGCGTGACGTCACACGCTAGTAAACATTGTTTATTGTTATACGCTGTATGTGATTCTATCATTTTTGTCGTATTTTCTTCGTTTCTTGTGCTATTTTTACAAGAATTTTTGAAGATTCCGCAAGACATTAATGTCTAGTAATAAAAATAAAAGTGTTTGCTATCAAATTGGACGAGAATTTTGTACGAGCCGATAATAGAAATCTACCTACGATAGACGCAATTATGGTTGCACTTTTCTTCAAAAATAATACTGATTATTATGCTGCAGAGCTGAAAAATATAAAAACTGCTGTGTAAGTATCTACTTATTTATTTATAATGATATTTTTTATATAAATTTGCGTCGCGGTTCCACAAAATATTTAGGTTATGTCTATTAATACCTTTCAAAATTTGTTGTAAAACTATTCTGACCTCAGTTTTTCTTTTGTGCTACAGATCTTCCAGAGAATCCTATGGTGATGACGCTGTTGGCTATGTACAATCCGTCAAAATAATCTTCGAACTAAAGTCCATTTTGTACTTCATGTAATTAATTGTATCTTTTTCCATCTGAAATGTAATAATCGAAGCTAGGTAAAACCAGTTTTTGCTATCAAGTTGATGGAAACAACACATTTTAATCAAATGGTTTTAGGTTATGTATATGTACTATATTTATTTCGTTTTACAAAAATCAATTTTTACTTATTTCCTATTGCTATTCGAATCAAATATTACTGGCATACTTACATCAAAGTGATCTTCACACATGAAAACATTTGTATGAGATAAAATGCTGTTTGGGTCTCTTCGAGTTAACTGTAACCACTTATTACGTCTCTTAGGGTTCGTTGGAACAGAAACAAACACTTTTTGTGGAGTTTTTATAGAAGTATTTGTACATTGTGGCACAACACACCATTTATACACCATTTTTTTAGTAAATTGATAAGAAAAATATTAGAAACACGCTGAATGTACACTTCGATACACTCGTTTACTTGTCTGTGACGTCACGCAGATCATATGCACCCGCCATTAAAAAAACAGCGTTTTTAGCGCGAATATTGTAGTTTAAACTTCAACACAATATTTTACGTAAAATACTACAAATTTCGCAGAAATATGCATGTGGTGTATTCATCATATACCAACGAATAATTGAAAACAATTTTTCAAAATCAGTCAAGTAGCCTATTGTAGAATATTTTAACCAATAAGCACATAAGTGGCAGCGAACTAGCCAATAAGAGCTGCGAGTTCTACTTCTTCCCCCCCCCCCCCCCCGCTACCAATAATTAAGTTACTACTTAATATCCGCCTAATCGGCTCTCTATGACTTATTTCCTTCATGAAACTCGCAGACACTCATCATGGAAAAATGATGTGGGGCCCAGCGATATTCTGTAAGCATCTGTGTCTGAAAAAGCGCTGCCATATTAGAGAAGCCTGTAGGTAAATTTAATTACCGATGGAAAATTCTTCAAAGTTACATATAAAGTTACGATTTGTATCAGGTTGAGTCAGGCTGAAGTCGGCTAAGGTCAGGCCAGAGTCAAGCTTTGGTCAGATTTAGCTCAGCTTTGTGTCCGATTTATATAAATATAAAGAAATATAGAAAAATATTATGTTAATAAAAAACCATATCAAACAAGCTAAGAACGCTTGATGAATCTGACTTGTATTTGACCTATTATATTTTCTTTCAAATATGTGTATCACACACACAATAAAATTTAAAATCTAATATGTGTCATATTGAACATAAGTCTATAGAAATCTCCATAACTACATAAGTCATTCGAATTTGAATTACGAAAAATGTAAGAAGAAATTTCGAAAACGTAACGGATTTCCGAACATCAAACAACATATTTATTTTATCACATTAACATCAATGAGAAAGGTTCCTTTCGAAAATAAAAAGCAACTGGCTGGCAATAATTTCGGCATGCGAAAATGGCGCGAACATACGTCAGATGGAAAAAAATATGCGTTCTTTAATGGCGCGTTTTTCGCGTTTTCCACTGGCTAGATGTCCCAGGCGAAGCAGGGCAGAATTCAGTCGCCAGCGAGACGTTGCGTTGAGAGCACGCACGCGCCGCTCCCTGAATTATAATATAGTGCCGTAAAAAATCCGTCACTCGTTCGGATGACCGCACTATTTTT
The DNA here is from genome assembly GCA_947507595.1 of Pyralis farinalis. NCBI lineage: Eukaryota > Metazoa > Arthropoda > Insecta > Lepidoptera > Pyralidae > Pyralis > Pyralis farinalis. Next base: position 35,684,381 of record OX382257.1, on the reverse strand, counting down.
GTCACAGTGACTACGTACTTATTATATTTAGACAATATTTGTGAGTTACAAATTTGTGTGACAGTGAAGGTTATTTTTTTTTAGTGTTTTAAAGTGATGTGATATGGTGATTGGAAAAGATTTTATTTTTCTGTTTTCTCTGCAGTTTTACTAGTACATTGTAAAGGTACGAATCCACTTTTATACAACTAACATTAATTGACGAAACAAAAACTTTTTGAAACATGTGTATGCAATTTTTCAAATACTAAGTCAAAAAACTCACAATATATTTTTGGGATAAGATATTTATAAGTGATAATCACTCTCAAGAAATTATAAAAACATATAGTAATAAAACCTGGTATAGCGAAATACTGTATTTCTGACCGGTTTTTTTTTCGAAAAAAAAAAATTCATGACTTTCTTTTCACAGGGAAAAAAAGTCAACAATTTTATTTAATTTATATTTATACAATATATCAGGTGACAAACAAGCATACTGCCTTATATAAAGTAATTACGATAGCCTATAGAATCTTGCAGCAAGAGCTGTGTATTACTGCCACGTAGTCAATGCAGTATCTCGGCAGGATATTTTTACTTAGGCCCATCCAGGAACAAGAAGTTCCTCCCGGAAATTGTTGTTAGTCTGCGGCGAGAAGTTTTTCTATTCAGAGCTGTTTCCTGTCTCTTTGTTACAACTGTGTAAATGTAATTGTATTATTTAATCTGAGGCGGACTTACATGTAATGGTCACCCTGACTAATTAGCAGACGAGTTTCTGGTAAAGAAACGCAACGCAAGTATATTGACATTAGAGAAGACCTCAGTGAGGGGTCGTCGTGTTCCTGCGAGTAAGTGAGTATGGGCTCCGGGAAAATAGTGAGGTGCTAACACAAACCGTTAACCACATGAGTGCGCATGAAGGACCCTCTCACTCATCAAAATGTAGGGTTTCAGCGCCTTAATATCTATTACAGCGATTCGAGTCTACTGACCAATGGAAGGTCATTTTGACGAATAAGTTTCGCGTTTAAGGCATATTTGGCGCGATATTTGGCAGACGGCATGCTTGATGAATTTGAAATAAAACATATAATAATAACTATACTAAATAATAATATAATAAATAATGCCCGCAGGGCAGCTTGTGGCGAGCTGTTGGTGCGTAACGACACCACGGGTACCCGAGTGCTCCAGAGAGTCGATCAGGGCCTTCGTCTCCGGCGTGTCTTCGTCGGTCGGAGTGGAAAGTCAAGAAGGCCCGCAGGACTCTCAGCTCTGGCTTGCCTTCATTGGCCGTCCAGAGAGGAGTCGATAGAGTATATTGCTCTAGCAGGTGATATACTCCAGGGGTGGAAGTGTTAAAGGGCATAACGCCGCGAGTAACTTCGGAGAAAGCGCAGCACACCTCTCAACACCCCTGAGTCACTCACACCGGTGTTGCCCCCGGCCGACTTTCTCTGGCATTTCGGGGGTCCATCTAGTGAGTGGCGAGCCACCGCCTGCCAAAGTAACATCAGATAGGATAGTTATGGCAGGTGTCCGTCTCTCTTCTGTAATAGCCCAGTACTAATAATCCCTCCAGATATCATTTTAATAGCCCAATATTTTCCAACACATTTGCAATAGTCCCAATATCTGCCGTGACCTGGTTCATGGGTATATTATCACATTGATATCCCCTGGAGAAGGTCACGGCAGCTATACAACATTACATCAAACTTCTCAAAAGGGCCTCTACGCGTTGGTTCCAATCCCCGCGTACGCCTATAAAATGACCGGGATATACCCGTGATATAGGAACTATACTAAGAGTAGATCCATGCCATTTTACACCTAATGGTACCCCACCTAGTGTGTATAGTACCTATGATAAATGCCAACGAATGCTGGTATTACTCGCACGTAACTATCCCCGCTATACAGCACCTCCTTAGAGTTAACCGGTAAGCTCACAACACAACTACCTTCCAGGGAGTTGTTATTAGGCTGATATTTTCTAGTATGGAATATCATCACATCAACCCTTACTCATCCCACTGCAGGGATACGGGTTTAGAGCATACTCCACCATGCTGTTCAAATGCGGATTGGCCAGAAGAATATAATAATAATAATCCGACCTTCGTCTGTAATAGACCAATTCTAATAATCTCTCCAGATCTCATTCCAATAGTTCAAATGCCGCCGTGACCTGTTCATGGGTATATTGTCCCATCGATATCTCCTGGAGTAGGTCACAGCGGGTATTATTATATCAATGTTTTCGAAGGGGCATCTACGCTTTGAATCTATATCCCCGCGCACGCCTATGACCGCTGTTAACGCGTATATAAGAGATATAAAAATAATAGGATAGAAGATATATGCTCTACTGGTTCGGACATGTCTAAATAATGCAAGAGGAAAGAATGATGAAACAGATATACAATGCTAAATTGGAAGGGTGTAGAAGCCGAGGAAGGCCAAGACATGTGTTATAAGAAGGTGGTGTCAGTGGCATGAAGAAAAAAAAAAGTGGAACAGGCATGCTCAGTTGGTTCGGATATGTAGAAAGAATGTAGGATGAAAGAATGACGAAGCAGATATACAATGCAAAAGTGGAAGGATGTAGGAGCCGGGGAAGGCAAAGACTTACCTACCATGACCAAATTGGTCGTGTTCTATCAGAAGATGATGTCAGGAGCCCTAGAAACCGGCGAGCGTGCATGAGAAGAGCAATGAATGTTAAAGAAGCGAGTGAGATATGTAAGGATCGAGTCACGTGGATCTCTCTGCCTACCCCGCAAGGGATTTGACGTGAAGTTATAGATAGATAGTTGTCAGTGGCTCTAGATACCTGTGAGCGTGCATGAAAAGAGTTATGAATGTGGGTTCATTAAAGGCTATATACTTATATATATTTATATTTATATTTATATATATATATATATATAATATATATATATATATAAGTTACCGGCCTATTGACTAACTGATCCCCGGTTCGAATCCTACCATGTACCCCTAAATTTATGTTTTTTTACAATTTGCGTACATTATTTGTAATAATCACTTGCTCGGTGGCGAAGGAAAATAACGCGTGGAGGTTAGACGGCAGTCGCTTCATGTAAAAATCAGTCTTCTTCTTCGGGTTATCCCCTTTCCTAATCTATTGGGATTCGCGGAGTCCGCTACCTAAGCCTAATGATTTGGCTAAGACATTGATTTTTACCAACCATTTTTGCAACACAGGGAAAACCAGATCTTTCTTAAGTTAGATGTCTATGTCTGAACGTAACTTTTTTATTTAATGCTTCGATACAATACCGCATTATAGTAATTAAGAACAATTGTATTGTTGCCCTATCACGGTACTCCGGACCACTTGTACTGTTCATTATTTAGCTTAATCACTAGTGAATTTAATGCAATCTTTACTCCAAAACAACTGTCTGTAAGTGACCGTATGACATTCAGTGATTGGGCAACTCCTGGTATTTATAAAAGTCGGAATAAATTGTATGAACTTTATGAAGAAAGGACCTGTAATCACAATCCGACTTTTCAAGAACTTGTAAAAAATTATGCTAAAATATTTAAACGAGCCTGTTCCAATGCTAAATCTATATATTTAAGAAATAAAATCACTGGTTCAACAAATATTATTAAATCTGTTTGGAATATGATAAATAATGAGACGGGTAGAGCGAAAGTACGTAGTCGCGACTTTCAGTTAACGATAAATAATATAGATATCAAAAATGATGTAGAAATTGCAACTGAATTTGAAAAATATTTTTCTAACATTCCTCTTATTACTACGAGAAATCTTAGGTCTTCTTCTATAGCTGCTGAACTGGTTCTCAAACAGAGCGTGGTAGAATGCGACACAATATTTGAATTTTCAGCTGTAAGCCCAAAAGATGTTTTGAACGCTTTTAAATCAATAAATATGAAAAACACTAAAGATCTGTGGGGTCTATCTGTCAAAACCATATCTTCTATTATTATTTCAATCGCTCCACATTTAGCTACAATTTTCAATTGTTGTGTGGCATCTGGTGTATTTCCTGACTTGATGAAACATAGTAAAATCATTCCATTATTTAAATCTGGTGATGGTTCGGACCCTTTGAATTTTCGACCTGTTTCCATACTGCCCATTCTCAGTAAAATTTTTGAAAAACTAATGCTTAGCCAGTTGCTCAGACATTTCAATACACATAATTTGCTTCATAGGAGACAGTTCGGATTTACGAGAGGTTGTTCAACTATAGACGCAGGGATTCATTTGCTTAAAAGTATATTCGCGGCATGGGAAGGTTCGCAAGATGCCTTGGGAATTTTCTGTGATCTGTCTAAAGCGTTTGACTGCGTGCACCATGACACTCTTGTCAGAAAATTACACCACTACGGTATCAGGAACAAGGCTCTCGAACTTCTGTCTTCTTATCTGGGCAATAGGATACAGAAGGTCGATGTTAATGGTAAGAGATCTTCGGGGTCCCCTGTAGTTATGGGAGTCCCACAGGGGTCAATTCTAGGTCCATTCTTATTTTTAGTATATATAAATGACTTACCTTATTATGTAAAGGATAAACATGAGATTGTATTGTTTGCGGATGATACCTCTTTGACATTCAAAATTAATAGACAGTTAGATAATTATGACGAAGTTAACGATGCTCTCTCTAAAGTTATGCATTGGTTTAATGTTAATAATCTGCTTTTAAATGATAAAAAGACAAAAGTAATTAAGTTCTCAACACCTAATGTAAGACAGGTGACTACCAATGTCAATGTTAATGGAACTAATTTAGCCCCTGTGGAGACAACTGTGTTCTTGGGTATAACAATTGACTCCAAACTACAATGGGGCCCACAAATTGAAAAATTATCAGGAAAACTAAGTTCTGCAGCCTATGCAGTGAAAACTATTAGACGGCTCACTGATGTTGATACGGCTAGAATAGTTTATTTCAGCTACTTTCATAGTATTATGTCATATGGAATTCTTCTTTGGGGTAACTCCGCGGACATTAACACCATCTTTTTATTGCAAAAGAGAGCCATAAGAGCTATCTACAAACTTGGTCCCCGGGAGAGCCTTAAAGAAAAATTCAAAGAAATAAATATTTTAACAGTCGCATCGCAATATATATATGAAAATCTTTTGTATGTCCATAAAAACATAGACTCATTTTGTAAAAAGAGTGATACTCATAATATAAATACTAGATATAAGCATAATCTTGTGTTACATGCAAGCCGTCTCCACAAAATAAGTAATTCTTTTATGGGGCAATGTATACGGTTCTATAACAAACTTCCCAGCAATATAAGAGAATTGTCAATAAACAAATTTAAAACTACTATTAAAGCCAAATTGTGTAGCAGGGCATATTATAAAGTATCTGACTATATTAATGATAAAAATGCCTGGGATTGAGTCGATCCAATTGTAATGTAATTAATAAATTATGTAAATTTGTTTGGATACCAAAAGAGGGATGCCTGAGTTTTTTGGCAGTATTTTTATCAGTGCTCACCTAGTCATGAACTGCACGGTAGGGAAAAAAATTGTGACGATTCCAAACAAATGTAGCCATTTTTACGGAATAAAAAGATTTTGACTTTGACTTTGACTTTGACTTTGACATTATCAAGGTTGCCTTGAGTCGTGGGTACAACATATGTTATGTAAATTTGATTCATATTTGTAGCCGCACCGATCACTACTGTAAAATACAGGATGCTTTCTCAAATTTTATGAAAGAAATTATGAGTACATATGTGAATAAATATTCCGATTTTTTTCTTATAAGCTAAAGCCGGAACGCACAGTAGGCTTACCACCATCTCTTATCGCGATTCAGTTCAGAACCTAAACTGAAAAGAATCGCTTATTCGCACTACTACATCTTAAAAACGTCTCAGTTTTCATATCATATTGTCAGCAATTCAGTTGAAAGTTGTTCGCTAATTCGATTTCATTCGCTCATTTCGTATGGCATTTCGTACCACGCTATTCGACGACCTAAACTTTATCTGTCACAATAAGCGATTCAAAACAAGTTCCATTTTAATTACCTAAATTGAATAGAATAAGTTAATTGTATTGGTTTAATGATTAAGTTACATAAAGGAGTGCTGGTCCCAACGTTAACTTATGGATCCCTTCCATCATTCAGCTGGGGATGGTAGAGAGAGCAAGAAAGTAGGATCATGCTTGCGCAATCCCCTAACTTATGGAATGGAATCAATGCCGAAATTTACACCAGAAACCAAAGCTAGAACCTTTGCAACTTCATAGGGACATAGGCTCACTAAGTATATTTTACCGCCTGTACCATGATGAGTGCTCTGAAGAACTATTTTCTCTTATCCCACCCTCTGTCTTTCATCATAGAACCATACGTGAATACGGCTTACGATGTCATCATTCCATTATTGAGGACATATTTTCTCGTACTAAAAAGTTCGGCAACTCCTATCTCCGTCGAACTATTAAAAAGTGGAAAGCCTTGCCTGCAAATATGTTTCCTCCTTCCTACAACATGAGATCCTTCAAACGAAACTTGAAGAAGCAGTCAACTGTCAGGACACTGTCCTTTGTCAGTTGCCGCTGCATGGGCATCTCCTTTCGCTTACCAACAGGCGAAGCGGAGCCACTATGCTAAGCCAATATAAAAAAAAAACATACTAAAAGAAGTCGTGAAGAGGTTTTTGCATGGTTTTCAACAAGCTAATAGTATCTTTGCTGTTGCAAACATCCACAGGCGTAAGTCCTTATACAGGGCGTACACTATTTGCTATTTTAGTCTCATATACATAAATTGCAAAATAATAGTATAAATAAGTAGAATCTTCGAGATCAGGGCATAATATCATCTCTAAGCCAAGCTCACAGCTTAGGTTTGTAGCTTGTGAGCTTGGCTGGTATTCAGGTGCTCCCGAAATTGAGCATATATACCAAACGACTTCGCACACCGAAAAAGTACTCTATTGCTCTATTAATCATAACAAACTTCGCAGACGCCACTTTTTTCTCTCCCAGATAACTTCATAAACGAAGTTCACTAGAGATCTTCAAGAACGATCTTATAAGAGGCGAATTCTGTAGTAAATTATTCTCCAAAACAAATAATACAAACTGATATAGAATCTGCTTTGTTTAGTGCCTCGGGGCGAATGCTTGATTCCACATCAGCAGTAATTAAATCAATGATGATTTGATAACGATTGTTTTATAATTACCGATAAATTTACCTGAAAATATAATAAAGGCTAAATTATATATATATGTAAATAAATTCATCCCCTGCAAAAAAAAGCTCAGTTACATTCCATAGCTCGAAAAACTGTAGAAGCTGAAGAGAAAAATATGAGACAAATTTTAATTAATCAAGGGGAAATTACATACACATCTAGTGTCTAGTCTATTCTTTCAAAGATGACGAAAACTTCCTTTAAATGGAGAGTTAATTCAAAAAAGTAATATCTCGATGATTTATCATACAAAAATTTCTGATTTTTAGTTTTTTTTTTTATATAAGTTCAGCATAGTGGCCCCTCTTTGCCAGATGGTAAGCGAAAGAAGAGCCTAAATCGCAACTGCAACTAAAAAAAGAATACACAGTCTCCTGTCAGTTGACGCTGCCATGTTGACCTGCAAGATGCTTCTTCACGCTTCGTTTGAAGGATCCCATATTGTGGGAAGGAGGGATCACATGTGCAGGCAAGGCGTTCCACTTTTTAATGGTACGACAAAGATGGAGTTGCCAAACTTTGTGATACGCGAATAAATGTTCTCAACAGTGGAACGATGACATCGCAAGCCTGCACGTATGATTCTATGACGGAAAGAAGAAGGTGGGATAAGGGAAAATAGTTCTTCAGGGCACTCGCCATGGTAACGGCGGTAAAATACGCTTAGAGAGACTATGCCCCTACGGAGTTGAAGAGGCTTTAGGTTTTGGTGACCTCTTTGTCGTCGATTATGCGTTATTTATTATTAGTAGTAGTAGTAGATTTTCATTAGTAAATGCTCCATTCATTTCCAAATGCAATTATGAAATGTATGGAGCATTTACAAATGAAATTCTTTAATCATTTGCCATATTACAAAACCAAGCATGCATTGTCATTTAAAAATCACGATTTATTCTTAACAAATTTTTTACAGTAAATGATGTATATTCTGCTATTTAATGATTGAAAAATCAAATACTTTTTTTTTATACAGCGTCGGGAGGCATACAAGCATACGGTCTAGCCTATTAATGCTTGTAACATATATCAACTCCCTCTAGGGAGTTGTTCTTTGGCTGTGGTTTGCTGTGAGCTAGAGTTACATCCCCAGATGGGCTGCTTTGATGCGCCCTACCTCTCTTAATTACCTAATTAAAGTAACGATATGGCTATGTAATCGATGCTATATATTGTGAGCTGATGTCAAAAGACCGCTTTTAGTCCCCCATAGCTGAAGCTATGGAGGAAATGACCTATAGATACCCAATAACGTAAAGTAAGAGAGGTAGGGCGCATCTCAGCAGCCTGTCTGGGGAAGTACCTCCACTTCACAGAAAACCACAACCGCAAAAAAAAAACTCCCCAGAGGGCTGTTGTGTTCCTGCGTGTGAGTGAGGTCACCAGTAAGCTCCCAAGGAGTTGCTGTGTAAGCAGCAGAGGAGGCATCGCGCGAGTGATACTTAATATATTTCAAGCGTTAATATGCTACGGTACCCGCTTTACATCAGGTGGGCTGTATGCTTGTATGCCTCCCGACATAGTATAAAAAAACCTAAATCTAGGATTTGGCAAAGACAGGAATTTTTAAATAGAGCGATGGCCGTCAGAACGTCACAACCCAGGGGAAACCAGATCTGCTTAGAAAGGGACAGATAACTGATAGTAGCTGTCCCTTTCTAGCATAGAAACCATAACCTTTGAATATTTGAATAATAAATAATAAAGTATCCCCATAGATCTGCACCGTTGAGGAATTTATAATACGACTATGTTAAAACTTATCGCTTTGCTTTTTGACAAAGCGGTTTCGGTCACGCGATTTGACGAGCTCTGTGGCGCAGTGATAAAAGACGCGATTTTGACACCAACGATCGTGAGTTCGATTCCCAAACAGGGCAAACATTTGTATCGATGAACACGTCTGTTTGCCGCGGTCTGGGTGTTTTTAAGAAAGGTAGGGCAGGGCGCATCAAAGCAGCCGTCTGGGACAGTACCTCACTTAACAATATTATTATGTTTTCAACTATGTTAGGGATGGATAAATTTTTCTTTTATTTATTGAGTATGTATGTATATCTTCACGCCGGGTCCCTTGCGGGATAGGCGGAGGGTACCGTGCGCCATGTGACGCGATCCTCGCATGCTTCTTTAACATTCATAGCTCTTTATATGTACTCTTGCCAATTTCTTAGGGTAATATCACCCTCTGATAAAACGCGACTAATTTGGCCGTGGTGGGTTAGTATAGTTTATTTTTTGTTTTTATTGTTATTATTTTTTTAATTATTGATTTAAATGTATCTTTTTGGCGAGACAGCGCCGGTGTTGCAGGTATATGTTTCTACAACGGTGCCTGCAACACAAAAACATTTTGTAAGTGTAAATATGTAAAGTATGCTTGGTAGGTATAAATAAACCAATGTGGAGAGCGCATACCATGCCAACAAACTGTTTTACAGTTTGGCATAATACTGTATTATGACAAACTGTTTTACAGTTTGGCATAATACTGTATTATGGAAACATGTACCTATCATAAGTAAAATAAACGAAAAAAAAAAAAAAAACCGCAGCCAAGTCACAACTCCCTATAGGGTTGTAAGTTTTTAAATTTTCGCGGTGCATAATTACATAAATCTATATAATGAAGGACATAACGTGTAATGTAGGTAAAAATATTACCTTTGTATTTTCCGACGTTTCGGCTGAGTTTCACCAGCCGTGGTTACAAAGGTAATATTTATACCTAAATTACGCGTTATACATGGAGGAAATGACCTACCTATATATATATATATAAACATAAAAATTCTTTATTTGCTATTGGGCCCTCGCGGGCACATAGGCACGTCTTACAGTATTTGAAATATAATCTTATTGTATCTTATTTAATTCTCTTTTTACTTTTTTCCTTTTTTTTATCTACTAGCATACTAGCATAGCATTATTGTGTATATATTTTATATATCTATAACTTCACGCCAAATCCCTTGCGGGGTAGGCAGAGAGAACCGAGCGCCACGTGACTCGATCGTTACATATCTCACTCGCTTCTTTAACATTCATTGCTCTTCTCATGCACGCACGCCGGTTTCTAGGGCTCCTGACATCACCTTCTGATAGAACATGACCAATTTGGTCATGGTAGGCAAGTCTTGGCCTTCCCCGGCTCCTACATCCTTCCACTTTTGCATTGTATATCTGCTTCGTCATTCTTTCATCTTGCATTCGTTCTACATGCCCGAACCATCGGAGCATGCCTCTTCTTATTTTAACACCGACACTCTCTTTCGGACCAACTCTATTTCTAACATCATCATTGCGAATACGGTCTACAAGCCTTACGCCACAAATTTTGCGCAGCGCTCGCATTTCAACCGCGTTTATTCTACTTTCATGCTCTTTCTGCCATACCCAACTCTCGCTTCCATAAGTTAGCGTTGGGACCAACACTGCATTGTGTATAGCGAGTTGTGCCTTCTGGCTCAGGATTTTACTGCCAAGAAGTTTTCCCAACGCTCCATTCACACTATTCCCAGCACTTACTCGTCTTTCCACATCTACGGTGTACCTTCCATCCCTGCTGAAAGCGCATCCAAGATATAGAAACTCATCCACTTGTTCCAACACTTCATCATCAATCGTAATCCTTACATTAGTTCTGGATTCTTCTCTTTCAAATACCATTATCTTTGTTTTCTTCGCATTCAGTAGTAAGCCTTTCTCCATACATTCGTCTTTCATCGTTGTGACCAGTGTTTGCAGTTTAGATGGTGTATATGCTAATAGCACGGCATCGTCTGCATACAGCAGACAGTTCACCACTTGGTCACCCATGCGCAATCCCACATTCGTTGACCTTATTCTCTGCAGACAACTATCGAGATACAGGATAAACAGCCTAGCAGATAGCATGCAACCCTGTTTGACACAAATTTTGACATCAAACCAGGGTGACATGCCACCGTCTATCCGCACACATGCTGAGCAATCCTTGTAAGTGGACTGCTCAGCACGGAGCAGTGAACCGTCAATCCCATATCTCGGCAATATGTCCCACAGTTCCTTTCGCACAACCCTATCAATGGCTTTCTCAAGATCCACAAAACCGCAGAAAACCTTCCGGTCTATGGCCAGATGCTTCTCTACGATATTGCGGAGCGAGAAAACTTGATCCGTACATCCCCTTCCATTTCGGAAACCTCCTTGTTTTATTTGTAATATAATATGGTGATAATACTCGTAGCATATGGCAAAGCAGTGATGGCATAATGTATAAAGAGTAAGTCCAGTGAGTAAGAGGTCACCAGTTCGAATCCTGGCATGTACCACTAAATTCGTGTTTTCGGATTTATGTACATATTTGTAATTATCACTTGCTCGGCGATGAAGGAAAACATCGTGAGGAAACCCAATCCAATAAATCATATTTCGAATGACATGTGTATGTATAACTATGATTAAATTAAAAATGAAATGTATTTTAAAATTAAATTTTGTTGTATAAGAAGAAACAGCTTGGTAGCGTCGTTGCGCGTGCCATTCTAACCGAACACGCAGGTTAAGCAACGTCGACCGCAGCCTGTCCATTGATGGGTTTATCTATCTCTAGTTCCTCCGACCTCGGAGGGTACGTTAAGCCGTGGGTTCGGGCTGTAGTCAATTGATAACAATCGTTAAGCTTAAGTCAGTGGCCCTCGGGCGGCTTGGAAACACTGGCCTCCGCCAATCCGCATTTGAGCAGCGTGGTGGAGTGTGCTCTCAGTTGCTGGGGCCTGTTGACTACCTGGACCCCGGTTTAAATACTGGCGGGGGCATGTATCACTAAATTTGTGTTTTTGGATTTATACACATATTTGTAATTATCACTTGCTCGGCGGTGAAGGAAAACATCGTGAGGAAACCCACACGTTACAAGAAATTATATTTCGAAAGATGTGTCACCTTACCTAAGAAAGATCTGGTATTGCCCCTGAGTTGTGGAGGTCTGACCGTAGGCGCTCTATGAAAAAATCAGTCTCTTCCTCAAATCCTTAGGCTTAGGTAGCAGACCCTAAATCTAATGGATTATCCAGTGATAGAAATGGATCCTAATGGAAGAAGAAAACAGATAATTACATGCTCATGCAAAATAACGTTTAATACGTCACATTCAATGGTAGGTATAAAGGTAAACATTTTCGCAAATACATGCACATATACATTACTGAGAATATAATTAAAATTTACTATAAAAAATCTGTTGTTGTATTATTCTGTATGTCAAGCTCGACGAATAGTACCTCACCAAAAACATGTATGGGAAAAAGGAGCCAAGTTCGGTAGAAACAACCTTCGGGATAGTCTATATCACCAACAAAAGAGAGTTGAGACGTAACGGAGCCAAATTCTATATCAGTTAATTTGATAATACACACATCAAAAGTGTCTAGGGATCAACATATATTTTTGCAATAACTTTTCTCCTGACTGATATTAATTAAAATTTTCTTTAAGGATTCATCAAATAAAGTGTTTTCGTTTGTCTACAGTAACGATAAACCAAGTCACCTTTGCATTAATAAAGAAATTTGCCATTTTCATAATAAAGGGATTTTTGACATTTGAACCACTAACATTAAAGTTCGAAAAAAAGACTGAAATAACAGTTTTCTTTAAAATTTTATTGGGTAACTTAAACAATTAATAATCCGTGTTTCTACCGCGAACACTAGCAACACAAGAACATCGGTTTGGCATACTCAAAATGAGTTCATCCAAATCACGCTGTGGAATGGCCGCCCATGTTCGTTGCAACAACAAAAAAAGGTCTTCTTGCGACTGGATACCCTCCATATTCGGCAGAGCTCTTCTCTGTAGCATATTCCATGCATGCTCAATCGGGTTCAAGTCTGGCGACTGAGCAGGCCAGGGCATGACATTGATGTTAGCTGCGGCGAGAGTCTGTCTTACAACTCTTGCGGTGTGCGGTCGTGCATTATCATGCATTAACTGAAATAAGGGACCGATTTGTACTTGTAGAGGAACGATGACGTCTGATATAATCGTCTCAGCATAAATTTGAGCGTTGAGGTTGCCTCTGATCCAAATCAACTCAGTTCTTCCGCCGATCCAAATACCCGCCCATACCATGATGGTTCCACCACTATAAGGATGGACTTCCTGGCAGGATTTTAATCGCTGTTGGCGTCCAGGGGTTCTCCAGTGTCGTATACGTTTATATATTTTATATATTTTTTTATTACAAAGCCACATCTCAATCTCAAGAAATCCGCATAAAAAAGCTTGATCCCTAGACACTTTTGATGTGTGTAGTTGCATGAATGAATAACATAAAACCAATTACTTATTTTCTTTCATTTCGGATATGTAACTTTTTTCAATTTAACGTCGTCAATTAAAAGTTAACTGCAGTATTTTAACCACATAATTTTGCTAACTGTTAACTAAATTTTAGATGTCCAAGTTAGTGTGATTTATAATAGTGAATTACACGTAGGTATGATAGCTTTTATATATAATGCAGGGGAAAAAGTAAGTAAAATGTTTCTTCTACCTAATAAAAGAACTAGCCGGTATCTCGCTCTATTCTTTTCCAAACTTGGCTGACGCACTGCCATGTATCTATATAATAAGCAAATTATTACTATTGTGTACACGAATGAGCGGCATCCGTATACACAATCGCACAATGAGAGGGGTTTGAACCTTTGAAAGTTCAAACCTCAGTTAAATTTTATAAAAACAAATGTTTACTAACAATTTCCCGTGTTTTCTCTACCTGAGATAAGTACACGTCAAAGCAGCCCAACTACGAAAGTATCCATCTTCGACTCACAAAAACCGCATCTACAGGACCAAATAACAACTCCCTGGAGGACTATTATGTTCCTGCTGACTGAGGTCACCAGTAAGCACCTAAGGAGTTGCTGTGCTAGCAGCAGAGATGGCATCGCGCGAGTATTACCTAATTATATTGCGAGTGTTCGTAGGCTTCGGTAACTGCTTTCCATCAGGTAGGTATGCTTGTATGCCTGCCAACATTGTAAAAAAAACTGCTATGTTCCTGCGAGTGAATTAAGTTGCCAGTAAACTTTTTAAAATTGCTGTGTTAGCAACAAGAATACTTCCGGTACGGCAAGCGGTCATAGAAAAATGTAACCGCTTTACATAAGATGAGCCGTGACTTTGAATGCTTCCCGACGTATATATATTTTTGCAATATTGTCTTGGCTGTAATACATATATTCCTTTAACTGAACTACTCCGCCAAGCTACTGAATTGCGGATTGGCGGGCCAGTAGTTTAGGGCCGGCCAAAAGTTGGCAGTATCTATCGAAAAGCCCGCTGACGGCCTAATTTGGCCTTACAAAATGCACAATTATTTAAAGCACCTGAGATTCAAAGTTTGAAGTAGGGCGGACAGTATTAAGTTATCCGATAAAAGGCTTTTGTAGCTGCGTAATTAAATCTGGATTTAGTCATAAAAAGATGAAAAGGACCAGCCCACAAAGACAACCTTTTAAAATGAACGCTTTTTGTTTCAAATAGGAACAGAATTAAGAAGTATCTGAGATATTGCAACATTTCAATTGTTAATTTTTAATTAATTTCAAAGTTATATCGAAATTTATTCATTTATATACGTAATTTTATTAAAAAAATATTTATTTATTTACATACACACGTTTATGGGAAAATTGTTTTAATATTTTTTAAAGATTAAGAAAGAATTGTCTTAGGTTTTCGCGATTGTTACATATTGAATTAAACAATTTTTAATAAAGCGATTATTGTGTGAATGTGTGAATCGGAACATATATAATTAATCCATCCATGTCGGTAGATGTAATAATTGAATAACTAATGTAAGACAAATATCACCTTAGTCTTCCTGCGACCACGGACGATGCAAAGCGTTCGAAACGTCAGGTTCAACAAAATAAATAAAACACGCGATACTTCCGTTAAAAATTGTTTACCTCGCTTTGTGTGTTTTATACATTTCACAATAATTTGAATATTGCGCCGGCCTAGAAGGTGCAACTTCACATTCCTTGGTACAGGCACCCTGATATTTGAGATGATGTAATAACCTGAGCTGCTGGCGCCGAACTCGATGACGTAGCTACGTGACACATTCTAACCGAACACGCAGGTTAAGCAACTGTTTACGGATGGCGAGCTTAACGGTGCGTGGACGTTAGGGCCATCGGTACTGGCTGTTGTCGATAGATGACAGTCGTTATGCTAAGTCGGCTTGAAAACATTGGCTTTCGCCAATCGGCAGTTGAGCAGCGTGGTTCAATCACCGTCGGCTGATGGGAGACCCGTATCCATGCAGTGGGATTAGTTAGGCTTGGTGTAGAAGAGAAGCCTAGCGGATAAAGAACCAGCCTGTTAACGGAATGGTCACTGATTCAAATCAAGGAAAACATCATGAGGACATCCGCTTGTCCATGAAATTATATTTCAAAGGACGTCTGCACTAATCCAAGCGAGGTCTGGTTTTCTCTCTGGATTGTGGAGGCGACGACGTCATCTGACAGCAGATGAATGTCAATTCGGTATCTATGCCAAATTCTTGGGCTTAGGTAGCGGCCCTTGCCAATCCTAATCCTAAACAACCTTCCAGGTAGTTGTTATTTGGTTGCGGCTTGTGAGGTGGAGATATTTGACCAGACATATGGCTTTGATGCACCTTACCTCAATGGGATGTATGGGAATCGAACTAACGAGCGTTGGTGTCAAAGTAGCGCTACTAACCACTGCGTCATCGAGCTCGTTAAAATGTTTTGACTGGTCCCTAGTTTATTTATTTGTGAACGAATTTCCAATTAATTTGCAGAACTATTAGATTTGTTTAAAAGTTTATTTATTTATAATATGAAATAGAAATTCGTTCACAGATAACAAGGGTATAGTGTAGTCAAAACAATACCTTAGAATTACATTAAATGAAATCGAAATAAAGATAAAAACATTTTACTTATTCTATTAGTAACAAGTCACAATTTAGGTCCCAATAGTGTTAGATATTTGATAAAACGTGGTGCACGGCAGATGAGCTTCACTTAACTAGCCATCTCTTAGAGGTTTTTCAATGCCTTATTTGTCATATTGCTGTCTCTCATTTTGCCAAGAGGGTAAGTTAATTCGAAAATTTTCTACTCTTACAAATTTCTTCTGATTAAATTCTTTGTGAGCTCCAACGCAGCTGTAGTTTAACCCCCGGGACAGCAATGGACTTCACTGTTCATTGCCTTTTGGTGGTCGCCGCTGTTAATTCTGGCTACAATCCTGTGTATACAGTGGTGGGAATGAGTGGTGGGTTTATTAATGTATAATAGCAGATATACAATACGAAAGTGGAAGAATGCAGGAGCCGAGGAAGACAAAAACTGACCTACCATGACTAAATTTCATGTTTTATTAGAAGGTGATATCAGGAGCCCTAGGAACCGGCGAGCGTGCATGAAAAGAGAATGTCAAAGGAGCTATTACTGATCATGCATTGAAGCTGACATGTCACATACAGTTTCATGTGGAATTATTTCCAGGAACTGTCCAGTTGTGGAAAAATATATAGGCGCAGGATGACCTTTACCAGGATCGCCCATGGTCAGCGAGGGCAGATTAAATGAATACTCGAATTACTTGCACAATGGAATTATAATTTACTAAAACTTTTGTGAATCAACGTAATATTAAAGACAGTATACCTTTAGGTCCAAAATTCAATTATAAGTCATCAATAATTCATAAAGTCACAGGATTACGTAACACAAAAGCGGTTCGTCGAAGACGTGGTGCGCGGGTGACGGCTCGTTCAAAAGTGTACGTGCCAATATGGTCGCCGCACTACCATCGACACTACGCTCCACCAGAATGACAGCTGTCACTCTTGCCCTGACGTATTCATCGGAACTTACTGGTGACCTCATTCACACGCAGGAACACAACAATCCTCTAGGGGAGTTGTTATTTGGCTGCGGTTTTCTGCGAGGTGGAAGTACTTTTCCAGAGGGGCTGCTTTGATGCGCCCTACCTCTCTTAAAACATCCAGACCAAGACAAACAGACATATTCATGCACGCAAATGTTTATCCTTTGTGGGAATCGAGCCCACGTGTGTCTATGTATCTACATGCTCCAGCCCAAAACTACCATGTTTGTATTACTGTGGACTGGCGGCATGATTAGCGGAACATTTTACTCCGTTCAAATCTTTAGAACTTAAATATTACATATAATTGCCACGGAAAAGAAGTCGATAGACTTCTCAGCAACTCCACAGCAGCTTTCTGATGATCATTGACACCCTGGAACACAATAATCCTCTAACGAGAAGAGAATTATTCACAGTCTACAATTGTGGTGATATATACACTAAAATTTTGCGTATTAGACATTCATGATTGACTTAGATTATAATATGGAATATGCATGAAAAAAATTTAGGACACACTGTGACCTGTCAGAACCCGTTATATACGTTTTCCCATACATTTCGCGGTTATATTCGACCACTCGGGTTTCGAAGGGGAGATATAGACAGGAAGATATCTCAAAGTAATTTTATTCTTCGATAATTAGTTTGCGAGATATCGCTGTTAGAAAGTGGCATTTCATCACGTGACCTGAAAACGCTTACTAAAAGGCCGCGGCAGATGACGTCACAAGCCGTGTAGCTATGAAGAAATGTACGCATTTCATGTATTTACGCAATTCAAGCATTGATGCTGTCATAGTGAAACATGTTCAAAATATGACAGTGATTCGGATTATGAAGTTTTTTTTTATTATAGAAACTGTTTGATTTTTCACAATTTTTAACACCGAAAACGAATTAAAAAATATCTACAAAAAACTGTTTTTTGCATTAGTTTGTATATGATAATTGTGCGATTTAAAACAAAAAAAATATTCATGAATACTCCCTATTAGTAACGTAACTAATGCGTATGTTGTATGATGTATGTATTGCATGGTGAATCATATTTTGTTAATAAATATATTATTTAATTAAATAGGGTATTTAGGTACTTTATAGACAACATTTATTTTAGTTTTTTGTATTACATTACTGTGTCAGTCATCTAGATAAATAGAAAAATATATTTAAAATGGGGAAAAAAAATCTTAAATATTCAGTACCTGTCATATTTAAAATAATAATTAAATAAATATTATCGGACAAATTACACAGCCCCAAAGTAAGTGAAGCTTGTATTATGAGTACTAGACAACTGATAAACATACGTAAATACATTTTTTTATACTTATTATACATGTATAAATTAACAGAATTAGTTCATGCATCAAAAAATTAAGTGTGACACTGTGATTATTAATGCTACTTTGACACCAACGCTCGTGGGTTTGAATTCCATACAGTACAAACATTTGTGTCCACAAACATTTATATTTGTGTGGGTCTGGGGGTTTTCAAGAGAGGTATAATCTGGGAAAGTATCTCACAGAAAATCTCAACTTCCAGGAGGGTTGTTGTGTTCCTGCGTGTGTGCGGTCACCAGTAAGCTCCTAAGGAGTTGCTGTGTTACCAACATAAAAAAAAATATCTACACGTCCACATCAACCCTTACTTATACCACTGCAGGGATACGGGTCTCCCTTCAACCGAAGCATACTGCACCACGCTGCTCAAATTCGGATAGGCGGAGGCCAGTGTTTTTTCAAGCCACCCGCGGGCCACTGACTTAGCTTAACGACTGTCATCTATCGACAACAGCCGGGACCGACGACTTAACGTACCCTCAGAAGCACGAAGAAACTCGAGATAAACCCATCCATAGACAGACTGCGGTTGACGTTTCTTAACCAGCGTTTTTGGTTAATTTGAATTTTGGTATCTATTTATAATTTACATATCAAACTTCACACTAATCTGTAATAAAAATCGGAAATTTCGTAGGTAATATTGAGTAATAGTTTGGAAACAGCGTCGATTCGTTAACATTGATAAGAATCATAAATCAGTTACGCAAGTTTAACTTGTTTCTACCGAGTTTGGACACTCTTGGGCCGTTCCATACCAACGCAACTAGTAATCACACAAGACAAACATTTGTGTGCATGAACATGTCTGTTTGTCTCGGTCTGGATGTTTTAAGAGAGGTAGGGCGCATCAAAGCAGCCCGTCTGGGGAAGTACCTCCACCTCACAGAAAACCGCAGCCAGATAACATCTCCCCAGAGGGTCGTTGTGTCCCCAGTAAGTTTTGTAGTACTCGTACTTGGCCGAATAACTACTTTCAAATGTCTAGTACTTGATTAATGTAATTTATTGTTAGAATATTCTTTTCTCATTACAGAGACAATGGAAATAAATAAGCTGTATTTAGGTAATTAACATTTACTTAGGCAAATCATCTATCTATAACTTCACGTCAAAACCCTTGCGGGGTAGGTAAAGAGTACCGAGCGCCACGTGATTCGATCCTTAAATACTTCACTCGCTTCTTTAACATGCATTGTTTTTTTTTTCTTTTTTCCCAACGTCGGGAGTCATACAAGCATACGGCCCACCTGTTATTAAAAGCGGTTACCGTAGCCTATGAACGCTTGTAATACATTAAGTATCACTCACGCGATGCCTCCTCTGCTGCTTACACAGCGACTCCTTAGGAGTTTTACTGGTGACCTCTCTGACAGGCAGGTACACAACAACCCTCTAGAGAGTTGTTATTTGGCCGCGCTATTCTGCGCGGTGGAGATACTTCCCCTGACGGGTCGCTTTGATGCGCCCTACCTCTCTTAAGTTTTCTGTGGTTTGAAGGCATTTAATAGTTGGACTGCTTTGATACACCTGCCTCAAAAACACCCAGACCAAGACTAACAGACATGTTTACATAAAGGCTCACGAATTCTAGAAAATTGATATATAACTATATATATTATAAATATTTTAAGTTAGTAATTTATTGGCCGCTATATATTTTCTATTCCTAAATGACGAGCTCGGTAGCTCAGTCGTGAATGACGCGAATTTGACACCAACGCTCATGGGTTCGATTCCCACAGCATTTGAGTGCATGAACATGTCTGTTTGTCTTGGTCTGGATGTTTTAAGAGGCGTAGGGCGCTTCAAAGCACCCCGTCTGATGAGGTACCTCTACCTCACATAAACCGCAGCCAAGTAACAACTCTCTGGAGGGTTGTTGTGTTCTTGCGCATGAAAGAGATCACCACTGAGCTCCTAAGGAGATGCAGTAGAGAGCATTACCAGTGTTCGTAGGCTACGGTAACCACTTTACATCAGGTGGACCAACCGACCGTATGCTTGTATGCCTCCCGACATTGTATAAAAAAAATCAACAAAAACAGATGTTCATGCACATAAAGGCTTTTTTTTAAACAACTAGGATGACAAATAAGCATGCGGCCCGCATCAGTTGGTAAGGGGTCACTGCAGCTTATTGACGCACGCAATACCATGGGGATGTTACTCGCGCGCTGCCAATCTTGTGACCTAAGGCTGTTTCGTCACAGTACCCAGTAATTTCTCTGCCATATCTCACCCTTCAAACTGGAGTACAGCTATATAAATACAGCTGCTTGGCGGTAGAAATAGGCGAGACAGAGGTACCCACGCAGACGACTTTTGCACAAAGTCTTTTCACAAATTCTGGCAATTATGTGCGTAGGGCTTAAGCTTTGATTAATTTGCTTGGCCGCTATACTTTTCTATTTCAATCGCCCATAAAAGTTAATACTTAAAGGGAAAAATTGTTCAGAAATGAGGTTTTCTCTAAGTACGCGTATAATGCAAAATGTTCCATTAAATTGTTCAGGAGAAATCGTTTTAACATAATGGAAGACGAGTTATCTTTTTTCCATGTATTCCAATCACGTTTTAGGGATTATTCGGCTTTATCTAGTTTCATAAATGAAATTTGTAATCCCCTAAGATGTTATATTCCACTTTTCCCGGTGCTTTGGGGAAATCGTTGAATGATAAATTCGTTTTCGTTTTCTCTCCTTTTTGACGGCGATTATAGTAATTTCCACGATTGTTGTATTTGAGTGTTTTATTAATCTGTCAACCAAATTCAGAAATCGGTTCTGAAGATGACTTTGTGAACTTGAGGTGCACTGGAATATTTTGATTTTATTGCTAGCTAGTCGGTATATTCTGCCTAGCGTAATCCCGCTTCTTAATCATTTAACATTGGTGAGATCCTGTACCTAAGCGAATTGGCGCAGATTTCTTGACGTGATAACGTCTTATAAATCGATGAACGCCGGGCCTGAGCAAGCGAAAGCGCGGAACAAGAGATAGAGAGGCACGATCGGCCTAAGCATTCGGCTTGTGACGCATCTATCTCTCTTCCACTCCGTCGACCGATGCGTCTGAGTAGAAGAGAGACAGCGGCAGCACACAACCTACACGAGAACTATTTTGTCAACTGTTGAATGTTTTCTTATGACGTTATCTCGAAAAATTATCATCCGTAAACCGACTTTACAGACAACCACTTTTTTTTTCACCGTCAGTATTCTAGCATGCAGCCTATTGATGTAAATCGGTTACCGTAGCCTGTGAGTGCTTGCAATACTTTAAGTATCACTCGCGCTATGCTATATCACTCGCAGGAATACAACAACTGAGGTAGAGGTACTTCCCCAGATGGGTTGCTTTGATACGCTTTACCTCTCAAACACCCGGACGAAGACAAACAGGAATGTTTATGGATACAATTCGCCATGAAAATCGAGCCCAGGAGCTTGGTGTCAAGGTAGCTCTGTTAACCAGTCCGCCAATGATCACAAGGTAGTGTAATTGAACCTTTAATTGCCAACATTCCAACCAATCCTACCAACCTAGCGAAATAAAAAAAAAATGTGCGTTAAGTAATTATTTTTTTTCGTGCCTCTTTAATTGCCTTTTCGACTGGAAGTATTAGGGCATTTATTTTTCCAATTAAAAATTACCAAGTTGACCCTTTCTGGTCGCCCCAATTTGGACGATCCCGTTTGAGGTCTTTTGATTCTTTATTTAGAGAGGGTCAGATTCGTTTTACCGGTTTTATTTTTGAATATATCCTAATTATATGCAACCCTGACTGTGACGAAAAGGGAAAGGAGCTGGACGGTTCCGTTGTGTCTGAAGAATTTTTTTTCTACAGCGTCGGGAGGCATACCTACGGCCCATCCCACTCATACACAGGAACACCGAAACCATCCAGGGAGCTGCTGTTTAGCTCCGGTTTTCTGTAATGTGGAAAAACTTCCCCAGACGGGCAGCTTTGATGCGCCCTACCACTCTTAAACACCCAGACTAATTCAAACAGACATGTTGAAGCACACAAATGAGTGTCCTGTATGGGGATCGTGCAGCAGCAGAGCTGGTATCGTGCGAGTAATACTAAAAAAGTATTGCAAAATTATAGGCCACGGTATATGTTTTACTTCAGGTCGGCCGTATGCTTGTATGCCTCCCGATGTTATATAAAAG
Source organism: Pyralis farinalis (assembly GCA_947507595.1). Taxonomy (NCBI): domain Eukaryota; kingdom Metazoa; phylum Arthropoda; class Insecta; order Lepidoptera; family Pyralidae; genus Pyralis; species Pyralis farinalis. The sequence continues at coordinate 35,661,687 of OX382257.1, read as the reverse complement.
AGAAAAAAGTATGGTGCAGTATGCAGCTCTTCTGGGGAAGTACCTTCACTTCACAGAAAACACACTGGAGGATGTGAGGGAGTAAGTGAGGTCACTAGTAAGCTCCAACAAATTGCTGTGTTAGCAGAAGAGGTAGCATTGCGCGAGTTTGTGAATGTTTTGCAAGCGTTCATAGGCTACTGTAACCGTTTTACATCAGGTGGACCGTATGCTTGTATACCTTCCGACGTTTTCTAACAAAAAAGGCTCTTGGGTACACTTACCACGCAGGACAAACATTAGAATGCATGAACATGTCTGGTTGTCTTGGTTAGAAGCAAGCAGCCCAGCCCTATTGGGGAAGTACCCTCATCTTACAGAAAATCGCAGCCAAATAACAACTTCCTAGAGGGTTGTTGGGTAACCTCTTAAGAAGGTGCTTTGTTAGCAGCAGGGGTGATACGCAAGCGTTACTTCTTATAAGCATTCATCTATCTATTTATAAATTCACGCCAAATTCCTAGCGGGGCACGCAGAGAGAACCTGACTGGATCCTTACAAACCTCACTAGCTAGAGAACCGAGTGCCACATGACTGGATCCTTACAAACCTCACTAGCTAGAGAACCGAGTACCACATGACTGGATCCTTACAAACCTCACTAGCTAGAGAACCGAGTGCCACATGACTGGATCCTTACAAATCTCACTAGCTAGAGAACCGAGTGCCACATGACTGGATCCTTACAAATCTCACTAGCTAGAGAACCGAGCGCCACATGACTGGATCCTTACAAACCTCACTAGCTAGAGAACCGAGTACCACATGACTGGATCCCTACAAACCTCACTAACTAGAGAACCGAGCGCCACATGACTGGATCCTTACAAACCTCACTAGCTAGAGAACCGAGCGCCACATGACTGGATCCTTACAAACTTCACTAGCTAGAGAACCGAGTGCCACATGACTGGATCCTTACAAACCTCACTAACTAGAGAACCGAGCGCCACATGACTGGATCCTTACAAACCTCACTAGCTAGAGAAACGAGCGCCACATGACTGGATCTTTACAAACCTCACTAGCTAGAGAACCGAGCGCCACATGACTGGATCCTTACAAACCTCACTAGCTAGAGAACCGAGCGCCACATGACTGGATCCTTACAAACCTCACTAGCTAGAGAACCGAGCGTCACATGACTGGATCCTTACAAACCTCACTAGCTAGAGAACCGAGCGCCACATGACTAGATCCTTACAAACCTCACTAGCTAGAGAACCGAGCGTCACATGACTGGATCCTTACAAACCTCACTAACTAGAGAACCGAGCGCCACATGACTGGATCCTTACAAACCTCACTAGCTAGAGAACCGAGCGTCACATGACTGGATCCTTACAAACCGCACTAGCTAGAGAACCGAGCGCCACATGACTGGATCCTTACAAACCTCACTAGCTAGAGAACCGAGCGCCACATGACTGGATCCTTACAAACCTCACTAACTAGAGAACCGAGCGCCACATGACTGGATCCTTACAAACCTCACTAGCTAGAGAACCGAGTGCCACATGACTGGATCCTTACAAACCTCACTAGCTAGAGAACCGAGTACCACATGACTGGATCCTTACAAACCTCACTAGCTAGAGAACCGAGTGCCACATGACTGGATCCTTACAAATCTCACTAGCTAGAGAACCGAGCGCCACATGACTGGATCCTTACAAACCTCACTAGCTAGAGAACCGAGTACCACATGACTGGATCCTTACAAACCTCACTAGCTAGAGAACCGAGTGCCACATGACTGGATCCCTACAAACCTCACTAACTAGAGAACCGAGCGCCACATGACTGGATCCTTACAAACCTCACTAGCTAGAGAACCGAGCGCCACATGACTGGATCCTTACAAACTTCACTAGCTAGAGAACCGAGTGCCACATGACTGGATCCTTACAAACCTCACTAACTAGAGAACCGAGCGCCACATGACTGGATCCTTACAAACCTCACTAGCTAGAGAAACGAGCGCCACATGACTGGATCTTTACAAACCTCACTAGCTAGAGAACCGAGCGCCACATGACTGGATCCTTACAAACCTCACTAGCTAGAGAACCGAGCGCCACATGACTGGATCCTTACAAACCTCACTAGCTAGAGAACCGAGCGTCACATGACTGGATCCTTACAAACCTCACTAGCTAGAGAACCGAGCGCCACATGACTAGATCCTTACAAACCTCACTAGCTAGAGAACCGAGCGCCACATGACTGGATCCTTACAAACCTCACTAACTAGAGAACCGAGCGCCACATGACTGGATCCTTACAAACCTCACTAGCTAGAGAACCGAGCGTCACATGACTGGATCCTTACAAACCGCACTAGCTAGAGAACCGAGCGCCACATGACTGGATCCTTACAAACCTCACTAGCTAGAGAACCGAGCGCCACATGACTGGATCCTTACAAACCTCACTAACTAGAGAACCGAGCGCCACATGACTGGATCCTTACAAACCTCACTAGCTTATTTTCTTATGCACGCTCGCCGGTTCCTAAGGCTCCTGACAAAACACGATCAATTTTATCTGAGTAGGTAAGTCTTGGTCTTCCTCTGCTCCTACATCCTTTTACTTTCATGTTGTACATCTGTTTCATGCATTCATTGCCTACAATAACATACGTCTGGTGCCCCACGACATTATATAAAAACGAGTGTGCTTTAGACCACACGACTGAAGTAAAACTTTAGCTCCATAGTGTGATACAGACAATAGGCCTGCACTGTGTCTTAGACATACGAAACTTAACTCGCTATGAGAGAAGGAGAGAAAGAAAATGTGTGCTCGCACCTCCCTCTCTTGCCCCTACAGTAATATAACGAAACGTTTTTTTTTTTATACCACTAAGATGGCAATCAAGCATACGTCCTGCCTGATGGTAAACAGTCACCGTAGCCTATGGACATTTGCAACTCATGCATTGCCGACCCTAATACGTGACTCTCTCTCTTTCTATCTTCACTAACCTATACTTCCTTCTCAACTTCCATTCACCTCACCCGATCACACTTTTCGTAACGCTCTCCGTTCGCCTCGCCTGATCACACTTTTCATAACGCTCTCCATTCGCCACGCCCGATCACACGTTTCGTAACGCTCTCGTCACGCATTCACCAAGTCAAGCGTGCGTAAAGAAGTTTTACTTCAAAAAGGATTCTAAACATGGCAGTAAGCGTTGTACATCCCATGATCATACAACGTCCGACGGTTCCCTCTTTTCTTAAATGACCCGACATCAGAGAGCATAAAGTATGAACAATGGGCGACAGTAAATGATAACATTGTATGTTACGATCATATTCCGTGACAACCACGCTTTATGTCTCCCATTGAGTAGATTCGATTTGCAGAGTAGTACGAGAGCCAGTGTACACTTTAGAAATACATTTGTAATTGGAGAATGGCGAATGAACTGCATTTGCGATGACGATGTCACTAATCAATACTCATATGTAAAGCGCGAGAGTTTATTGGTTTGTGCACGCCAATCTCTAGAACTGTCAGTTAGGTTCATTTTTTTTTTGTTTTTCCCTATTCTTGAGAAGGTTAAGCTATTTAACATCACGATAGGAACCTTAACAGTCAAGAAAAAAGAAAAAGCGGGTCCCGCTGGATATAGGTATACGCTGAGTGCAGCTAGTTATAATAATAATTTCATCATTTCGGATTTATGTACATATTTATCACTTGCTAGGCGGTGAAGGAAATCCAAGAAATTATATTTCGAAAGTCGTGTAACTTAACCTAAATGAACTACCAAAAGAATTTCAAGACCTATACTCGAACTCTGTATTATATTCGTACAAAAGCAAATTTAAAAAATATTATCTAACAAATCCTAATCTTGTAAACCATAACAATTAAATATTAATATTTAATTACACTTAAGCGACTCCCCACAAAACGGTTAAACCCTGCGAGGTTTTTGTTATGTGGGCATATATGTATGTAAATATATGAAATTGAGATGTGTTGGACAATAAATAAAAAAAAAAAAAAAAAAATAGTAGCTCTAGTTTTCCCTCTGGGTTACCGTGGTCTAACGGGAGTCGCTCCTTGTAAAAATCAGTATCTTCACCAAATTCTTGGGCGTAGGTAGCGATTATCCTAATAAATTATGAAACGGTATAACGCGAAGAAGCAGGTAAATGTTGAGGCATAATGAGCTATCAAATTACTGGAGACAGACGTATGAATACTCCTGAAAAGGGGATAACCTACACTTCAAAGCTACTCAAGTTATTTTGTTTATAGGTCACGACAGAGCGACCACTCTTACATAATCCATATACTAGAAAAATATTAGCTTCATTGTTGTTATATTGAAAGACGTGTGGCATTAGTTAGAAACGCGGGGGATAAGTTCAAAATAACACGGAAGAATAGAAATATAACTATCTATCTATCACACGCCAAGTCCATGTGATTCGGCCTTTACGTACCTTAATCAATTTAACATTCATAGCTCTTTTCATGCACGCTTGCCTGTTCCTATGGCTCCTAACACCACATACTAATAACTAATGAAATATAACTATAACTACTAAGACTCGACTGGCCCATCCATATATTTATACTCCTCAGAGACATTGACACCCTCTAGAATATTGTAAAGAAAAAATTAATTGCTCTGGATATGTGCTGAACGTGTCGTAAACCAAATTTTACACAAATATCTCCATACTCCTACTTACTACTACTAGTTTATATTTGTTATGTTATGTTATGCTTAATTTTGTATATATGTTTTGCTGTGTATATATTGTTGTTCAGTGTTGTGTTGTGTACGAATAAATGTTTTTCTTTCTTCTTTCTACTCGATCTCAGGAACAAGCGACTTTTATTTGATTAGTTTATTTGACATTATTTCAGACAAGCATATGTGCTTATAACTCGTGAGTAAAGTTGTAACAGTGAGTAAGTCAAAAGTACTTTACACTAGGCTACTTTACAGGAGAGCAAAATAAATATAAATATTGTTGGACTAAGTAAACAACCCCATTTAGCCCTAAAAGCGAGGCTTGTCTTGGGTACTAGACAACTGATATATAAATACATTTTTTTGTAAATACATACTTATGATAGATGAAAAATACCCAGACCAAGGCAAACAGACATGTCCATGCACCTAACTATTGCGCCACCGAGCTCGTCAAACCTGTACTAAAATAATCGTATTAAATAGTTATAATTAACATTGGAAGCATTGTTTTCGATATACGTATAGTTAATTTAGAAGAAATCAATGGTAATTGCACCAATTAATCAAGCGTTTTTTTTGTTATTACAATGGTATCTCAAAGAAGCAAAAAAGTTACTTACGTCCAGTTAAAACTTCACTAGCGACATGCAAGTGGTTGGATCAAGATAACAAAATAAAAGCATCACTTCTGTCGGGCGTCCCGAGACGTTGATTATTTCGTTTTCCCAAAAATCGGCAGTAATGTTTATAGTAATGACGATTGAGAACTTTGTTATTCGTACAAAAATATTATTATAGATAATCCTTGTTATTTCCAAAAAAAAAGATTATCGCTAAATAATCAGAAAAAGGTTATCGCTAATAATCTTTTTCTGATAATTGCTCAAAAAGGAGTCTATGGCTCTTGGCCTATACAGACATACAAAGTTACAACAGGACAGTTGTAATTGTTAGATGTTTTCTAGTCGTAAAACTGTGAAATACATTAGCTGTCAGTTTATACATAGTTATCTACTATAGACTGTGATTTTATAGTTCAATTGTCATGAAGGATGACCATTCGTACATGAGAACAGTGATACCCCAGTGGATAATACAGCCAAGTAATCAACTGGCCACCTGTTCGAATCTTGTAGCTCTAACATACAACTGTAGATTAGTCTTGAATTTCCTCGGCTCTATACTCCAAACTGACCTTGAAACATAATTGTATAAATTTAGTTTTGGAAGTACCATGTATGGAAGTATGAAAAGGATATACAACGCAGAAGTGGAAGGATGTAGGAGCCGCGAAAGGCCAAGACTTACCGATTACGACCAAAATGATCGTGTTCTTTTAAAAAAAAAACTTTTAGCTATCAAGCTGAAATTAACAACAAATACTCAGATGTGCAATTTCTTCGAGCAGACAAAAAAAACTTCTAAGTTAGTAGGAACACAACAGCCTGCTAGGAAAGTGTTATTTTGTTTGATTTTTCTGTGATTTGTACTATCGACATTAAAATACTCAGGAGGTTTTAGAGCGATGAAGTGAATATTTTGGAGAAATGTATGGTTATATACATAATGCGGACAATGGGAATGAGTAATGACTAAGTTTTTCTCTTAGAATTTTGTTTTTATGTCATCAATTTAATTAGGTACCAGTGAGCATATTTACAACTTTTATAAATAAAAGTACATAAATTGAGTTTTACAACGATCCATGTGATCAAGAAATAAATTTGAACTTGTTACTATCTTTTGCCCGCGACTACGTCCGCGTGGAATTCGTAATTTGGGCAGCTTATTTCCACCCCCCTTTTTACTGACTTACTGACTTCGTAACTTTCGTTCTTTACTTTTTACTGACTTCGGAGATAAAAACTATTCCCTATCCTTCGCCACGATATAAACTATCTCCATACCAAATTTTATCTAAATCGGTTCAGCAGTTATTGATTCCCCATACAAACTTTCATCGCCTCTTTTCACCCTTTTAGAAGATGATTTCTGGGATAAGAACTATCCTATGTTACTCAGGGATAATGTAGCATTCGAATGGTGAAAGAATTTTTGAAATCGGTCACGCAGTTTTTGAGTTTGTTCGTTACAAACATACAAAAAACCTTCAAAAATCTTTCCTCTTTATAATATTAGTGTAGATATAGCCTAAACATGGTACTCACATAAATCTGTTTCATACGAAGTTTTGAACTATATTTATGTTATTTTCGTAGCATATGATAAAAACTTAATGCACTGATTCGCTGTTATACTTGCTAACGCAAGCTAAAAGTATATATCTCTATACACCGTCACAGAACAATATCCTCGTGCAATTTCACGCCCAAAATTGAGCTTCCCTAACACTTGCAGTGAAACTAGGTCAAAATTGTCCCACTGCTTACTGGGGTGTCAAACTTCTGCAGCTATAGTGTTAAATCGATTGTGCCAGACCTGCCATTCATCTTAACCATCGTCTGCCCATACAAACAACAATACAAAGCATCGGGAATCGATATCACATCGGATACTATTCGTTTGTTCGATTTACAGGATGATAGACAATCAAAATAAATTGTACTTATGTATGTATGTATATCTACACGCCAGTAGGCCGATTCTACTAAAAAACTGCAACTGCACCGCAGCGCGGCGTGTGTCAAAATGCGTACATTTTGACGTTTCGTTAAACGATCTGACAACAGCGACGTTTGACGTTTAGTAGAATCGGCCTACAGGTCCCTTGCGGGGTAGGCAGAGAGAACCGAGCGCCATAAGACGCGGTCCTTACGCACCTTACTCGTTTCTTTAACATTCATAGCTCTTTTCATGGACGCTCGCCGGTTCCTAGGGCTCCTGACGTCACCGTCTGATAAAACACGACCAATTTGATCTTTGTAGGTTGGTCTTGGTCTTCCTAGGTTCCTATATCCTTCCACATTCGCACTGTACATGTGTTAAAATAAAAATTTTGTATCTATCAAATATAGATTTTTAAGAGAGGTAGGGCGCATCATAGCAGCCCGTCTGGGGAAGTACCGCTACCTCACAGAAAACCGCAGACATATAACAACTCCCTAGAGGGTTGTTGTGTTCCTGCGTGTGAGTTAGATCACCAGCAAGCTCCTAAGGAGGTGCTGTGTAATCAGCAGAGTGATACTTAATGTATTATAAGCGTTCATAGGCTACGGTAACCGATTTCCATGAGGTGGGACATATAGAAGTTTTGACGTTGTTTAAAAAAATACAATAGGTTATGACAAAAATCTCAAGAACTGGCGAACATGTATAAAAAGCTACTGCACCAACCCTGACTCATTCCAATGCAGGGATGCGGGTCGCCCTTCAACCGATGGGGTTTAGAGCATACTCCACCACGCTGCAGATTGGCGGTGGCCAGTATTTTTAAGCTACTCGAAAGCCGCTTTAGCTTAACGACTGTCATTGTCAACATGCAGGACTGACGGCTTAACGTGGGCTCCGAAACACGGCGAAGCTCGAGATAGGTAAACCCATCCATAGACATGCTGCGGTCGATGTTGCTCAACCTGCGTGTTTTTTATACAACATCGGGAGGCGTACAAGCATACGGCCCACCTGATGGAAAGCGGTTACCGCAGCCTGTGGTCGCTCGCAATACATTAAGTATCACTCGCGCGCTGGCATAGCAACTCGTTAGGAGCTTACATGTGATCTCACTCACACGCAGTGTGTTCCCCTCCAGGGAGGTGTTATTTGGTTGCGGTTTTCTTCGAGGTGGAGGTTCTTCGCCAGACGGGCTTCGATGTGCCAAACCTCTCCTAAAAATACCCAGACCAATGCAAACAGACATGTTCATGCACACAAACGTTTGCTCTGTATGAGAATCAAACCGACGAGCTTTAGTATCAAAGTAGCGTAATAGAGCATTTCGCCACTCCCCAACCGAGCTTGTCATGTCATATATTAATTAAGGGTGTCATATGCAACGCCATGGAGCTTTTTTTATACTACGTCGGGTGGCATACAAGCATACGGCCTACCTGATGTAAAGCGGGTACCGTAGCCTATTAACGCTTGCGATATGTTAAGTAACACTCGCGCGGTGCCTCCTCTGCTGCTTACACAACAACTCCACTGTGGTGACCTCACTCACACGCAGAAACACAACTACCCTCTAGGGGGTTGTTATATTTTATCTGCGGTTTTCTGTCAGGTGGAGGTATTTCCCCAGACAGGCTGCTTTGATCTCTCTTAAAAAGAGTCTCATATGAGAGGAGGTCTCATATGATTGAGTCTCCAAGGATTATTTCCTTGATTCTTCGACCACAGTATATAAGACAATTGTTATTTAATATCACTCTTGCAGATATTGGAGATCGAAGTCAAGTCACAACGCGAGTCTCAGCTAAACTTGCCGCTATACAGGTTATCGATTCACGATGGCCTATTTCGCGAGACTGTGCAAGTCTTTGTGGTACGATAAAGATGCGGTTTTACTTACGGCGAATAGCGTATGACGTTTACAACGTATATGCAGTAGGTACATCAGAAGACTATTTTGATGAGTTTGTTGGCGCAGTGATTAGAAACGCTTTAACAACAACGCTCGTAGGTTCGATTCCCATGCAGTACATATATTCATGTGCAAGTCAATTCAAAACTTCCTACTCTTACAAATGTCTTCTGATTAAATTCGTTGCGAGTTCAAAGGCAGCTGTAGTTTAACCCCCGGGACAGCAATGGACTTCACTGTTCATTGTCTTTTTGGTGGTCGCCGCTGTTAATTCTGGCTACATAGGAGAGACACAGTGGTGGGAATGAGTGGTGGGCCTGTCCCATATTCGTGTGCGTGAACATGTCTGTTTGTCTTTGTCTGGGCGTTTTTAAGAGAAGTAGGACACATCAAAGCAACCCGTCTGAGGAAGCACCGCTGCCACACTGGAAAAACCGTAACAAATCAATATTTTGGAAGCTTATTATGTTCCCGTGTGTGATTGAGTACACCAGTAAGCTCGTAAGGAGTTGCTGTGTTATATGCAGAGGTGACATTCCGCAGATGATACTCAATGTATCGCGTTCGTGGGTTACGATAACAGCTTTACATCAGGCAATCTGATCTAAACTACTTTGTGTGCTTCCGCTCTCGATTAGTTCATGCGAACTACTGCCGGCCGGCACCCACCCACTACCGTTAGTAGATTCATGCCGCCGCTGCCATGGCTGCTCCGGTCGTCTCCGCAGCAGCGGTACCAGTAAGCAGCGGAGACAACCGGAGCAGCCAGGGCAACAACGGTGGCGGAATACCGCAGCCAAATAATAACTCCCTAGAGGGTTGTTGTGTTCCTGCGTGTGAGTGAGGTCACCAGTAAGCTCCCAAGGAGTTGCTGTGTGAGCAGCAGAGGAGGCATCGCGCGAGTGATACTTAATATATCGCAAGCGTTAATAGGCTACGGTGCCTGCTTTAAATCAGGTGGGCCGTATCTTTGTATGCCTCCCGACGTAGCATAAAAAAAGCTATAAGAGTTGCTGTGTTGGCAGGAGAGGAGGCATCGCGCGAGTGATACTTAATGTATTACAAGCATTCATAGTTCACGGTAGACGCTTTACCGTTGTATAAAAAAAACATGTGCATCTCGGGACGCCCGACAGAAAAGATAACTTACCGTATGCGTGAGAGAAAGGGAAACCAGACGGACTGGCGCCGTAACGAGTTACGTAACGATGCGGCTTACCCTCCCATAAGAAGTTATCACTTAAAAAAAAATCGCCTGCCACTTTAAACAGGACCTCGACCTTCCATTTCAAGTTGAATAACAAAGACAAAGATTCTCGCACCTGTTTTTAAACAACTGTGTCAACACGGAACGTTCAATAGCACGTACAGTGTGTGTCCGTTCAAGAAAGAAACAAGTTGTTATTACCATAGAGTGGTTAATACAGTAGGATAACTTCATATAAACGTTCGAAATTGTTCACGCGGATAGATTTCGACGAGCACGGTGACGCAGACGTGAGAGAAAGAGTTGGTCTAAAAGAGAGTGTCGGTGTTAAGGTAAGAAAGGGCATGCTCCGTTGGTTCGGACATGTAGTAAGAATGCGGGACGAAAGAATGACGAAACAGATATACAATGCAAATGTTGAAGGATGTAGGAGCCGAGGAAGGCCGAGACTAACCTATCATGACCAAATTGGTCGTGTTTTATCAGAAGGTGATATCAGGAGCGTAAGGAACCGGCGAGTGTACATGAAAAGAGCTACGAATGTCACAGAAGCGAGTGAAGTATGCAAGGACCGCGTCTTATGGCGCTTGGTTCTCTCTGCCTACACCGCAAGGGACTTGGCGTGAAGATATACATACATACATATACATACAACGGTGACGCAGTGGTTAGTTACGCTACTTTGACACCAACGCTCTTGGTTTCACACATTTGTCCTGTTTGGGAATCGCTGGACAAATGAGTTCGTGAATATGACTTTTGTATTGCTGTGGTTGTTTTTAAAAGAGGTAGGCAGCGTCAAAACAGCCTTCCTAAGGAAATACTTCCATCTCACAGAAAACCGTTGCCAAATAACAATACCCTGGAGGGTTGTCGTGTTTCTACATTGTATTCAAACTGTGTTATGCTTAGGGCATTCGCATACTAAAGGACGCGTTGGTAAGTATGTCACAAAACCGGCCAAGTGCTAGTCGATCTCATATACGAAATACACTACTATAGAATATTGAATATACTACTATAATCCATAACTACTTTTCACTATAATCTATGTCTATAATCCCTTGCGCTGTAGGCAGAGAAAACCGAGCGCCATATGACGTGTTCCTTACACACCTTACTCGTTTCTTTAACATTCATTGCTCTTTTCATACACGCCCGAATGTTTCTAAGGTTCCTGATATCACCTTCTGATAAAACATGATCAATTTGTTCATGGTAGGTAAGTCTTGGCCATCCTCAGCTCCTACATCCTTCAACTTTCGCGTTATATGTCTATTTTGTGTCCAAACCAACTTGATTCTTCATATTTTAACAACGACACTCCCTTTCAGATTTTAAAATCACCATTGTGAATACGGTCTACAAGCACAAATTTTGTGCAACGGTCGCATTTCGACATTATATATATTTTTTAAATAGTTTAGCAGTGATAACCTTGCGGATAAAGGAGCAGCCCATTAATCGACTGGTTCTTGATCCTGTTATAGGCATGTACCACTAAATGCGTCTTTAGATTTACGTACACATGAGCAATTATCAGTTTCTCGCCAGTGAAGGTAAGCATTGTGAGAAAACCCGCTAATCGAAGAAATTATATTTCCATAAAAGTGTCGTCTGACCTAAGCTAAGTTTGACTTTGTATCTGGGTTGTGAGGGTTTGACGCAGTGGCTCCATGTTAAATCAGTATTCTTTTTCTTTTAATCTTTGACTTAATTATATTTTTATTATTGTAACAAATACAATATATATCAGTGTATTGTAATATAGGCATGCTACGTTGGTTCGGACATGTAGAAAGAATGCGGGACGAAAGAATGACGAAACAGATATACAATGCAAAAGTGGAAGGATGTAGGAGCCGAGGAAGACCGAGACTAACCTACCTTGACCAAATTGGTCGTGTTTTATCAGAAAGTGATGTCAGGAGCCCCAGGAACCGGCGAGCGTGCTTGACAATAGATATGAATGCCACAGAAGCGAGTGAAGTATGTAAGGACCGCGTCTAATGGCGCTCGGTTCTCTGTGCCTACCCCGCAAGGGACCTGACGTGAAGATATACATACATACCTACATATATACATATTGTAATATTGGTATATGTATGAATATTTCAAGATCCATTGACATCAGTTGTTTATGATCAGCACTATGCTGTAACTTATCAGAAAAACTAACTATCTACTAACTTCACTATCTACCTTACAGCGCAAGTTAACTTCACCTACATGTCTTTACAAGGTCGGTAACGCAAGAGTGACTACCTCTGGTGTTACAAATGACCATACGCTAGAATAACTACTTACTATCAGGCAGGCCTGTAAAAAGTTAAAAAAAAAAACATGTAGCGCAAACTGCCAATTTGCAAATGAGACTAGTGAGAGAGATAAACAGATGATGGTCAGTGACGTAACTTATATAATCTATTGACTTTTTGCTCTGAGAATTGGAAAGATCTCGAAATGAGAATAATCATCCATAGAGAGGCTGTGGTAATTGTCTGACACCGATTAACTTGTGTGTGTCGATTAGACTAACCCATGGAGATTATGCAATTAGTACTTAAGAATATAAGCGTGTTTTATTTAGATATATACCAGTGTACATAGTACATACTTAGTATACATAAAGTAAATGTAATAGCGAGAATTGAGAGCTCGATGGCGTTATTGCGCGTGTCATTCTTATCGAATACCCAGGTTAAGCAACGTCGACCGCAGCCTGTCTATGGATGGGTTTATCTATCTTGAGTTTCTCCGTGATTGAGCCGTCAGTCCCGGCTGTTGTCGATAGATGACAGTCGTTAAGCTAAGTCAGTGGCCCTCGGGCTCGAAAACACTGGCCTCCGCCAATCCGCATTTGAGCAGCGTGGTGGAGTATGCTCTAAACCCCTTCGGTTGAAGGGTGACCCGTATCCCCGCAGTGTAATGATTAAGGGTTGATGTGATGATGATGAATAGCGAGGAAACTCGTAATCGCATAAGTAATAATTTTCGTGACAAACGCGGCGGCAGGCCGCGCGGAGTCGAAAGAGCGTAAGATCGTCATGTTTCCACACTCTGTTTTACTATGGACATACGAATGAGACATTGACGTATTGTCGACGTGGGCTTTCTGTATTTTTTTCTATTGAGATGCAAAAACAATACCATTATGTGATAAGAACGAAAGAAAATCGTCTCTTCTATCGAAACAGCTATATTAAAACTTTTGAGAAATTACAATTATGATCATTCTTATCCCTGAATGTAACACTTTGTCGTAAGATACCCAGTACAATCGCGGGCACAAGTATTGCAAGAGAATTAGAACCATGTTACATAAACATGGTTCTAGTTCTCTTGCAATACTTCCTAAATGTGAGTGAAGTGTGTAAGGATTATATGGCACTCGATTATCATGGCACTCGATTATCTCTACCTACCCGGGACATGGAGTATAAAGCTAGGTAGATAAAGATGAAAAACATTATTGGGCATTGAGTTATTATGTACTAGAGGAGCTATCCTAAGTAAAAGTCTTGCTCCATTTTGGTAATTATTAAAACTAATGTCCGCTGCAGCGCTGAAATAATTTGGATGTCTATCCCAAAGATTTAAAGATACAGCACTAAATATAAAATTAAAAATAAGGAGCAGTTCTCTCGCGACCAAAAGGTCAAAAGCGGCGCGGTTTTCATGGCGCTTACGCGTTTTGTTCAACGTTGTGCAGCAAAGTGTTGTTGCCGATCGGCATCAAAGCATAGCGCAAACATTTGGTTCGCGGTGTCGGTTCTAGTACATAATAATTCAATATTATTTGCCATTGGGCCTTCGTGAGTACTAGACATTTGTTACATTTTTAAAATGAAATCTTATTGTATTCTATTAATTTCTAATAGTTTCTATTTTTTTTTAACTTACCAGTGGTTCGTAAATGTCCATTGGCGAAGAAGAAATGCCGAGAACTTTCCAATACAGGACTTTTTTCCAATAGTTATTGTAATATATGTATGTATGTATGTATATCTTCACACCAAGTCCCTTGCGGGGTAGGCAGAGACGAGCGCCATAAGACGCGGTCCTTGCATACTTCACTCGCTTCTGTGACATTCATAGCTCTTTTCATGCACGCTCGCCGGTTCCTAGGGCTTCTGACATCATCTTCTGATAAAACACGATATATATATATATATATATAATATCTATGTCAAAATAAGAGTATGACTACCTCGGTGGGGCAGTGACGAAACGCGCTGTTAAATTACTTTAACACCAACCCTCGTGGGTTCGATTCCCATACACGAAAAAAATTGTGTGCATGGACATGTCCGTATATCTTGGTCTGGCTGTTTTTAAGAGAGGTAGGGCACATCAAAGCCGCCTGTTTGGTAACGTACCTCCACCTCACAGAAAACCGCAGCCAAATAACAGCTCCCTAGTTGTTGTACTCCTGCGTGTAAGTGAGGTCACCAGTAAGCTCCTAAGGAGTTGCTGTTCTACCAGCAGAGGTGGCGTCACGCGAGCCATACTTAATGTACTGCTAGAGTTCATAGTCTACGGTAACCGCTTTCCATCAGGTGGGGCTATGTATGCCTGCCTATGTATGTCGTTGTATATAAACAAAAAGTATAAGGACAGTGATGATATCACTTGATAAAACAATATTAATACACTTGCACAACTATTTCCAGACGTTTTCCTCTATTTTGTGAGAATTTTCGCTTCACAAATTTCAAACTGACACTTTTTTTTTATACTACATTGGGAGGAATACAAGCATACGGCCCACCTGATATAAAGCGAGTACCGTAGCCTAAACGCTTGCGATATATTAAGTGTCACTCGCGCGATGCCTCCTCTGCTGATTACACAGCAACTCCTTAGGAGCTTCCTGGTGACCTCACTTACACGCAGGAGTACAACAACTAGGGAGCTGTTATTTGGCCGCAGTATTCTGTGAGGTGGAGGCACGTCACCAGACAGGTGGCTTTGATGTGCCCTACCTCTCTTAACAGCCAGACTAAAACAAACGGACATGTTCACGCAGACAAAAGTTTGTCCTGTGTGGGAATTAACCCACGAACATTAGTGTCAAAGTAACATAACAGCGCGTTTCGTCACTGTGCCACCGAACTTATCAAACTCTTATTTTGACATACATATATTATAACATCTATTGGAAAAAAAGTCCTGTATTGGAAAGTTCTCGGCATTTCTTCACCAATGGATATTTACGAACCACTGGTAAGTTAAAAAAATAGAAACTACTAGAAATTAAGAACAGAATAAAATAAGATTTCATTTTAAAAATGTAACAAATGTCTAGTACTCACGAAAGCCCAATGGCAAATAATATTGAATTATAATGTACTAGTGTACTAGAACCGACACCGCGAACCAAATGTTTGCGCTCTCTCCTCTGCTGCTTACACAGCAACTCCTTGGGAGCTTCCTGGAGACCTCACTCACACGCAGGAACACAACAACCCTCGAGGGAGTTGTTATCTGTGAGGTGGAGGTACTTCCCCAGACGGGCCGCCTTAACTTTATACAAAGCGATGCGATAGTATCGAGGTAGCACACATCACATACCTCGTCTTTCATTTTATCCACGCCCATCTCTGATGGCCAATTCATTCCCAAGACTCAATAACACAAATAACTGAACATTGACGAACATACCCGGGCATTGTTTGAGGAACAAAACTTTGTGTTTTAGTTGATGGGGTGACGCAAACACTTTTGCTTTGTAAAAATATTTATTGTTAACATTTTACATAGTTCTTTTTGTGACACGAATGCACGTAGTGTCTGATGTGAAACGATTAGAGTCTATACCATGCCCCTCGTTACTACTGCAACTTTTCGCTAGCTACATACATATCATCACGCCTGTGTCCCATTCTGGTAGGCAGAGACTATAGAACGCCAGGTGCACCGATCCAAACATACCGCTCTCGCTTCTTCCACACTCATCAACCTCTTCATGTATGCTCTACAGTTTTGGGTGCTTTTAATTTGGCCCTTTTTCAACACAACTGATGACGAGCTCGGTGGCTCAGTCGTGAAAGACGCGACTTTGACACCAACGCTCGTGGGTTCGATTCCCACAAAAGACAAGCATTTGTGTGCATGAACACGTCTGTTTGTCTTGGTCTGGTTATGTTTTAAGAGAGAGTTGGAGGTACTTAACTAGACGCGTAGTATTGATGCGCCCTGCCTCTCTAAATACTCAAATCAAGACAAACAGACATGTGTGTGTGGAAATCGAATCCACAAGTCTTGATTAAAGTAGCATTGCTAACAACTCCACCACCGGGCTAATGGCCACCGTAAAGTACGGATTACGGTACTTGTACATTAATTTTTTTTTTTTTACATACACCCCATTTTTCATTTGGTTCTATCTTTTTTCGAAACACAAGGCCCACTTTGAATCAACCTCTTTTGAGTTCATAAAATATATATTTTTATCAAATAGAAATAACAGCGGGCAAAGTTCAAATAAAATTATATGTTCCATACTTTCTGGGAAGCTAAAAATAACTATTTTCAATTGTTTTTAACATACATCAAGTTGGTCGCAAGCTTCGAATATTGAATTGATGAAAACTGATTTCTGAGCGATGATTTTAAATGATTTAAAAGTGTTATTTCTCCAAAAGTTTTTCGTAGTTAGTTTACTCTTGGGAGGGAATCGCCTCGTCTGAGTACAGTGAGAAATAGTATGATTGAAAGGTAGGTGTCGTGTCGCAGCGACGACCAGGCCAGTCGTGGCAGCGACGGTGGTGCGGTTTCTGTTCCAAATGGCGGACGACCGCAGCAGCCGAGGCAAAGACTACCAGCCATGCAATTCTGCAAGAGCAAACATCCTTACATCCTCGGAAACATCGGCTGTTATATAAAAATAATAATAAAAATAAAAAACCATTTATTCACTTCTCACAAGAGTACAGTACAAGTCAGTATAAATTAATTTATATTAAACATACCTTGTGAGAGTCTGGAGCCTATGCTAGGCTTGTAGCCTGTATTACAGAGCTCCAGGCTCCCTCCCGGTTTATGCACTATGTTCAATAGTTTCTAAGGCAAAGTAAATTTAACAGCTTATGAGATTTGACTTTGAATTAAATTGTGACAAAAATGATTCACTAGTACTGTGACTTAATTAAATGATAATTTTGTGTAGTATGAGGTATATATAAATATATGTGTTGTGTGTGTGTGTGTGTGTGTGTGTGTGTAGTGTGTGTGTGGGTGTATCTCTGTGTGAGTTAATGTGTATGAGAAGTAAAAAACTGTTTCTATGCGTTTGAGACATATTAATTCAAATGTAATAAAACATTATAAAGCGCTGATTTATTTTATTACCACGAGCAGATATTCCGTTTCATCATAGGTCAGTGTGTTGAGCCAGGTCGAGACTTTTTTCTTGCATTGAAATTTGGTGAGCGGGTATATGCATAATTTTTTGTTAATTTTGTTGTATAGGTAGGGGCCTGTAAAAGGATAAAATCTATGTGCCAAAGCTGTGTTAAAAATAATATTTTGCCTACACACGTTGTGAGATTGACGTTTGGCCATTAGTTTTGGATCGTACTCCATGTCACGATGTTGTTTAAGGATGGTATTTAACACATATAATTGTCTGATTGACAATACCTCACAATTTTGATATAATAGCGCCGTGGGATATAGTAATGGGCGGAAAGTTAATACTTTAAGTAAACCCCTCTGTGCTATCTCTACTGGTTTAAGGATAATTTTAGAAGCACCTCCCCAAACTGTGATACAATAGATGCATATGGATTGACACAGGGCAAGGTAAGTGGTTTTTATGAACACAAAACGCTTACAGCCTTATAGAATACCAAATAAAAAGCCGTGATCCCAGTAGACGATGTCAAAGCTGTGACATCTGTGATCACAGCGACGCACACAGCCATTACGAGTCGCTTAGAGAATTGCATGGCAGAGCAACCATGGCAGAGTCGGCATGTTGCATCTACTAACGGTAGTGGGTGTGCTTGCGGCGCAACGCCGCATGAACTAATTGGTGGCGGAAGCACACAAAGCCGGCTAGATCAAACTGCATTGCTAACTTTAACCGGGATCGTTGTAATATATCTCAAATCCATAATGCAATATTCAGAGACAACGCAAGTATAATATATGAATTTCTATTTAATTACGATTGATATAAAAATCCCCCAAATTCCTTGCTTGTAAATTATGCATCACCCTCAGTAAGGGGGGCGAGTGTGATGGATTTGACATTTCGAATGAAACGAATGAATTATAATGTACCTGTTTTGATATTCAAATTATCGTTCTAAAATTCCAAACTCAATTTAATATAGCATTATTACAATACAAATTTGTCTACTTATTTCTATTAATGTTTATTTATTTGATTCATAAACATTCATAATGCTTAGAAGGTGATGTCAGGAGCTCCAGGAACCGGCGAGCGTGCATGAAAAAAGCTATGAATGTTAAAGAAGCGTCTTATGCCGCTCGGTTCTCTCTGCCTACCTCGCAAGGGACTTGGCGTGAAGATATACATACACCATAATGCTAGACGAGCTTGATAGTTGACCAATTTGCTCACTTATATTGCATATAATACGCATTTAAGGGAGGCATACAAGCATAAGGCGCACCTGATGTAAAGCGGATACCGTAGCCTATTAACGCTTGCGATATATTGAGTATCACTTGCGCGATGCCACTTCTGCTGTTTACACAGCAACTCCTTAGGAGCTTATTGGTGTCCTCACACAGGAACACAACAACCCTCTAGGGAGTGGCTGCGGTTTTCTGCGAGGTGGAGGTACTTCCCCAGACGGGTTGATTTGATGCACCCTATCTCTCTTTAAACATCCAGAGCAAGACAAACAGACATGTTCATGCACACAAATGTTTGCTTTGTGTGAGAATCGAACCCACGAGCGTTGGTGTCAAAGTCGCATCTCCACGACTGAGCCACCGAGCTCATCAACTCACAATAAAGTTGAAAAATTTTTTTTACACGTTCAAAATATAATATCAAAATCTTTGCCAGATCACACTTTACTTTTCTTAGATTCAAACAAAATGGCATCCATTCCAGTCCGAGCCAATAAATCGACTACTATTTCAGACCTAAAGCGGTGATACTTCAAATGTCAACTGGAAGTGAGGAAACCCGTGTTTCATAACAAAGAGATATAGCCCAATCTACTTAAGAACCGATAGTTTATTTTATTGATGTGGTTACATATGTTGACATCGGCTTTTGGGGGAGACATTGTAGGAAATCGCTGTAATTTTATTTTAGTATTAGAATATAATGTTTAATATTCAAATGAGTAGTAATATTTTTCTATCTATCTATAACTTTACACCGAATCTTCTATCACCGAGCAGAGAGAACCAAGCGCTATATGACTCGACCCTTACACACCTTACTCGCTTCTTAAATAATCATTGCTGTTCTGTATATCTATTTCGTAATTCTTTCCTCTCGCATTCTCTTTACAATTGCGAACCAAAGGAGCATGCCTCTTCTTATTTTAACACAGACCAACTCTGTTTCAACATCATCATTGCGAATACGGTCTACTAGCGATATGTCACTCTCTGTCATACCCAGCTCTCGCTTCCATAAGTAAGCGTTGTGACCAGCGCTACATAAAAAAAGATAATAAATATTCATAATTTTATTTATAATTCATTTGTTCACCTTTTATATGTATAATACAGTTCATGCACAATAGCGGTAATAATTGTGATATTAACATGTTATAGATTATCTAATTGAGGTGTTCGTGACTTAACCGATTATAATATCAAATTTATATACATCATTCATTACATACAAATCATCACGCCTGTCTCCCATTGGTGTAGGCAGAGACTATAGAATGCAATTTGATCTAACCTGCTTTGTGTGCTTCCGCCACCAATTAGTTCATGCGGCCTAGCGCCGGCCGGCACCCTCCCACTACTGTTAGTGCGTGCTACATGCTGACGCTGCCATGGCTGCTCCGGTAGTCTCTGCCTCGGCTGCTACGGTCGTCCGCCATCTGGAACAGAATTCGCATGCCCCCAACACCACCGTCGCTGCCTCTCCACGAGGCATCATCAAAAGAGAGGCGAATCACGTGTCGCAGCGACGACCAGGCCAGTCGTGGCAGCGACGGTGGTGGTGGGGGCATGCGGATTCTGTTCCAGATGGCGGACGACCGCAGCAGCCGAGGCAGAGACTACCGGAGCAGCCATGGCAGCGTCGGCATGTAGCACGCACTAACAGTAGTGGGTGGGTGCCGGCCGGCGCTAGGCCGCATGAACTAATTGGTGGCGGAAGCACACAAAGCAGGTTAGATCAAATTGCCTGTAAATTTGACTTTCGCAAAATAACGCCTGAATCTATTAACTAGAGACTATAGAACGCCAGGTGCACCGATCCAAACATACGCGCTCTCGTTTCTTCCACACTCATCATCTTCTTCATGCATGCTCTTCAGTTTTGGGTACTTTTGATTTGTCCCTTTTTCAACACATCACCAATTTGATCTATATGTGTGCGTCCAGGGCAGCCCCTCCCGACATCACCATTCACTCTTGCTTGATATACTTCTTTCGTAACTCTTTTGTCATTGATACTTTCTAAACGACCAAACCATCTCAGCATACCCTTTTAAATTTTTGTCACTACATCAACTTTCATTCCACAAAGTTCTCGTATCGTGCTATTTTTTATTCTATCAACCATTCTCACTCCATACATACTCCTCAGCGCTCTCATTTCTACGTCGTTCACCCTTCTTCCGTACTTCTTCTGCCATATTCATGTTTCACTGCCGTACATCAATGTTGGCGGTAATACACCCTGAATGATAGTGGTAACAAGCGATAACATATCAAGCAAAGTAAGGCGAGCTTTGCTCGATATGTTATCGCTTGTTACCACGGAGTACAACGCACCATTCTTTCAATATCGCCCTCAAATTTTTCATCTCTCGTAAACGTAGAACCCAGATACACAAATTGATTCACTTGTTCCACTTTTTCATCATTGCCAGAGGAACACCTGGCTCGTCAATTATATAACAATTCATTTTTTTTTTAATTTGTCGGCCATTTTACCATGTCCCTTAAGAGATAGGAACTATGTTCCTGAACATTCCTATTCTACGTTTTTATGCTGAATCCGAATTTGAAGCAAAAATTCGAATATTCGAAAAAAAGCGACATACAAACACACAGACAAACGCACAGACAAACGCACAGACAAACATATAAATTTCATATAGGAACGGTGTTCCTGAAAATTTACTAGCCAGCAATCACAATAATACTCAAATAATGTCTACGCTAGATTTTCATTTAGATATTCTTTGAAATTATAATAGGCTTTGTGGACGAGTAGCTTTTTCAGTTTGTTTTCGAATTTATTACCTTGGAGGGCCTTCAGAGAGTTAGGTAAACGATTATATATTTTAATAGCCATGTTCTTTTTTATACTACCTCGGGAGGCATTCAAGCGTACGGCCCACCTGATGTAAAGCGGGTACCGTAGCCAATTAACGCTTGTAATGTATTAAGTATCACTCGCGTGATGCCTCCTCTGCAGCTTACATAGTAACTCCTTGGGAGCTTACTGGTGACCTCACTAGAATGCAGGAACACAACAACCCTCTAGGGAGTTGTTATTTGGCTGCGGTTTACTGTGAGGTGGAGGTACTTCCCCAGACGGGCAGCTTTGACGCGCCCTACTTCTCTTAAATATGTAATACGCATTATTTTGATATAGTGCAGGATGTAGTACCTAGTATTTTGAAAATGACTAATGGTTAGGAAGAAACGCTGAAAGGAATTAACATTGGTCTTGTTTCATTAGATGTTACAATAAATTTATGTCAGTATAACAGTACAATGGTAATGATGATGTCAAGTGATAAGTGATAAAAAAAACAATGCACTTGCTGAATCATTTCCAGACATCTCTGTCAGCCAGATAAACATCAATTATTTAATATGGAATAATATTTACATTTTATATGTTGACCCTACCTTGTAGATTTTCATTCAATATTCTCCAAATTTCGACGCGGGTTCGCGCCATTTTTATTTAACGATATTGTACAAAACAGTTTGGTAAAAAGAGAATTTACAATATTCTAAAGACCTCTTCTTCTTCGCGTTGGGCTGGCGGGGTCCGCTACCTAAGCCTAAAGATTTGACGAAGACACTGATTTTTACATAAAGCGACTGCCATCAGATCCTCACAACCCAGAGGGGAAAACCAGATCTTTCTTAGGATAGTCTTTCAAAGTATACTCGTATCTTCGACGTGCAGATTTCCTCACGACGTGTTATTTCACCTCCTGGCACATGATAAATATGTACATGAATCCGAAAATATGAATCTTAGCGGTACATGCCCACGGCATGATTCGAACCCTGGACTAGGTGATCCATAGGTCGGTTCCTTATCCACTGCTCTAAATTTCTAGAAACCTTTTCTAGTAATACGGGACAGGCCCACCACTCATACCCACCACTGTGTCACCTGTGTAGCCAGAATTAACAGCGACCACCAAAAAGGCAACGAACAGTGAAATCCTTTGCTGTCCCGGAGGTTAAACTACAGCTGCCTTGGAACTCACAACGAATTTGATCAGAAGGTAGGAGTAGGAAGTTTTGGAATTGACTTCCCCTCTTGGCAAAATGAGAGACAGCAATATGACAAATAAGGCATTAAAAACCCTCAAGGAGATGGCTAGTCAAGTGAAGCTCAACTGCCGTGCACCCCGGTTTATTAAATATCTAACACTATTGGGACCTAAACTGTCAACTGTTGTTACCTAACACATCTATTCCAATAATATAGATTGCAGAACTGCCTAAAGGCCTGATAATTCTCCCTTTTGTAGCAATAAATAATATGAAGCAATAATTTATGGTCCTCCTTAGTAAGAATAAGGAATTACTATTAATTGTAGAGGACTATGAAGTATCGACTTTTCGGCTCCACCATAAGTAATAAAGGAACTGGCATGGATGAGGAGGGCTTTAGAAATATTTTATTGCTAATATTGTATCATTGTGATAATTATTGTATGAGAGCACGTTGGCGTCGTTGTGCGTGTCTAACCGAACACACGGGTTAAGCAATGTCGACCACAGCCTTTCTATCTATCTGAACTGAGAGATACGCAGAAGAAAGAGGGCGGGCGATAGAACGGAGCCCTGTGGGTCACTGGCATTCACTGACCTGAACCGCGGAGCGCATCCATCTGCAAGGACGCGGATTCTTTGCTCATGCAGGAACCTAGCAATCCTTATTGGAGTCACGAGTATAATAACGTATTTTGAAATACTTCACTTTGAAGTGGCAACACTGTTGCTATAGGCAGCCACTTTGACAATTTAAAGCTGATTTGTATTCAGTATGTAGGCTTATACTAGAATAACGTTTGAAAATTATGCAAATGAATTTTGAAAATGGCGGTTAGGTTCACGAATCATAACAATTCAGCGTCGACATAATAATCAGATACGATAGGACATCTATCTTTCTAAAACTTTGTATCTAATTTCTTCTATATATCTAAAATATTGTATATAAATACGAATACTAAAATAAATTAAGTACATATTTGCAATTATCACTTGCTTGGCGGTGAAAGAATACACCCTACATGGCCAAAAAATATATATTTCGAAAGTTTCGTTCTTCCTCTGGGTTGTGGAGATCTTACGACAGCCGCTTCATGTCAAAATCCGTATCTTCTCCATGCGTAGGTAGTAAACCCATTAATCCTAATAGATTTTGCAACTGTATAGCGCTTTTTTCTTTTTAATTCGATAAACGACCATTCGTGGCACAAGACTTAGATAAGATTGTATTGTGTTGACGATGCCTCTTTAGTTCTTAAGGTTGACCGGATTTTTTTTTACAACGTCTGGAGGCATACAACTTATAGTTGACTAAATGATAATAAAATTTAATTCCGAGTAGCGTTGTTCGTTTCACAAAATGAAGGCCAAAATCATCTGCTTGCCTCTTTCGTTCCAGCGCACTGCTCGATTTTGTTCATTTGCATCACTATGGGAATGTAGGATGACCATGTTGTTATTTTTTATGGGGGATCAAAGAGAATTAACAGCATTCTTCCATATCAACCCTTTCACATCTCACTACAGAGATATGGATCTCTTTTCAACCGATGGTATTTGGAGCATACTTCTCTTAGCTGATCAATTGTGGATTGGCGGAGGCCTGTGTCTCCAGCCACCCGAACTCCACTGGGTTAGCTTAATGGCCGTCATCGAAAACGAAGGGGACCGACAGCTTAAAATGCCCTCCGAATTCCATAAAGGCTTGAGATTGAAAAAGCCACATCTGCGTGTTCGATTAGAGTTCGCAACAATTCTCCACGTATCCAGCTTCTTACGGTGTAATAATAATAGTCCGTTATGGATTTTTGAGTGCAAATTGTTCAGACGCGTCGAGCGACTTTTGATAAGGAAAAATTTTATAAATTCGCGTGACCAACAAGTCAATGTTAACAGTATGTATGATATGAGTATGAGTTTTCAGTTTTCTATTCTATCAGCAATCATCATTTAGTTGTTTTATTACAAGTTATTAAGTAATGGACGCATACACCAATGATACCAGCGGCTGTTAGAGTTGGTATTACTCACACGATGAGACCAACCAGTAGCTCAACATTTTCAATGTTATTAACGTGGATCTGGAAGTATTACAACGTGTTGCTGCCATGGCTGATATGCGACTTTTTAATCATCTTTTCGGAGCGTTATCCCGTTTCCCAATATGTTAAGATTGGCGATGTCAGCTACCTAAACCTATACATTTGCCGAAGATACAGATTTATGCAAGTAGCGACTGTCATCAAATCTCCACAACCCAGAATGAAAGTAACCGACCTTAGGTAAGGTCACATGTCTTTAGAATAATATTACTGTATCCTCAACATATTTTCCTCCACCACGGAACAAGTGATAATTGCACATATATATTTTTTTATAAATCATTTTTTGCACAAATTGAGAATGTGATGCAATCAAACATACAGCACTTTTAACATAAAACGGAAAATACAAGGAGTATAGAGCAGTGATGTATAAAAAACCGGTCTATTGATTAACTGCTTCCCAGTTCGAATCCCACCACTAAATTCGTGTTTTATGTACATTCGTGGATTTATGTACATACTAGCTGAAGCCCGCGGCTTCGCACGCATGGATTTGGGCTTTTAGTAGCCTTTATTTCTCAAAATACCTCAAATTCTTTCTGTTTAATAAAAACAAAAATCGGGGTCGTAGATGCAACCATAGAGTGATTCAATTTTCATACAGCGCCTTCTATTGACCTTTACGGGAGGCAACGTATATTTATATGATTTTTATTACTTACATAAAAAATGCGTAGTTATTTTATGTCACAAAAAATGCGTATTCTATGAAAATAATAATAAAAATAAAATTGCAAAGTAAGTAATAAAATTGCGAAGGGGAAAATATTTCGCCCTAATTTTAACAGTTTTTCATTTTTTAAGCAGGAACTCTAAATATTTACGGGATAAAATGTACCCTATATTATGCTCTGAACAGTCTTCTATCTACCAGTGAAAGTCCCGTCAAAATCGGTTTAGCCATTTCGAAGATTAGCCCGGACAAACAAACAGACAGACAAAAAGTTAAAAATGCGTATTTAGGCTTTGGTAACGTAAAAATAATAATATGAGCTTAAGATAAAGGCTTTATTTTGAAATCACAGACAGACATTTCAATTTTATTTATATGTATAGATGTATGGGTTTGTAATTATTACGTGAAGGAAATCATCGTGAGGAAACCCACACGTCTGAGAAATTATATTTTCGAAAGACGTGTGAGCTTGTTACCTAAGAAGGGTCTGATTTTGCCTCTGTATTATGAAGGTCTGACAGCAATCGGCAACGGCTATATGTAAAAATCAGTATCTTCACCAAATCCTCACTCTTAGGTAGGTAGGTAGGGATATCGCTAAGAAGAAGAAACTGTACAGGGAATATCTGTCATGCATTACAAGTCCGGCTGCATCCTCATTAGATTAATCGCAATCTCACTCCACACAACGCAGAGATTTAATAACTCTCCAGGAAATTGCTATTTGGTTAGTATTTTGTGAGGTAGAAGTAGGCACATTGCCAGTCGGGTACTTCAATACGCCCTACCTCTCCATCGACAAAGCTCCATTAATTAATTAATAGGGCAAAAAAGAATATTTAATTTCATAAAATATTTTCATTTAATAAAACTTATTTAACAGTTGATTATTAAAAAGAAGTTAAACAAATACTACTGTTGAGGTTGAAATCAAATGCCTACGCATTTGGCACATACGGACGTGCGTGGGTTGTGAAAAGGATAATGACTGTTCATTTTTCAATTACACTCAAAACTCCTTACTTACATAAGTTTAAAAGCTTACTTATTACTAGTACTAAAGGAACACAGTTTTTATGGTCGATATATTTTAAAACATTATTTAATATATAAAATATTGTAGAATTTGAACCAACATGTCAAACTCATAAGATATATCCGATTGAATTGACCGCGTGAGGTTGAGTAGTAATTCATGTATAAAAATCAGAATATATACACGATGTTATTTTTATTTTCGAATCAACGAATCCTTCGTCATCCTTTATATTCAACTCAGACCTTTGAATCTGGGTCTAAAGAGCTGATGAATTAAGTTTGCAAATACAAGAGGTCCCGTCGACGATTCCTGCAGCATCGCCAGATTAATTCCAGGGCTCCATTATGTAGTATTTTGATTTGTTACTTTGTAATCCCCAATTGCAGTAAGGGGGTTCGTGAGTTGAATTATTTTTTACCTGTTTTTCCGCCTGTAAGTTTTTTTCACATTTGAATACTTTGAAATCAATTCATTATAATAAGTGTCACCATAATAACATGTCTTAAAAATCGAAAGAGGACTTCACTGAACTCAATATTGGCTTCAATTAAGTCGAATCTACTTCAAACCTATGTGGAACAAATAGAACTTCACACCAAAAAAGAATTATAATTATTAAAAAGATTTAAATTGCCTTCTTCTTAAACTTCAGCGATATCGTATCTTCTCCAAATTAATGTGATTATCGCAAATATGATTATACAAAATAAAATACTTACGAATCCCACTGAGAATCGCGTTATTTTTTTTTACATCAAAAATTTTGATGAGCTAGATGGTCTTGAAGGACGCGAATTTGACAACGCCCGTGGGTTCGATTCCCACACAAGGCAAACATTTTGTGAGCATGAACATGTCTGTTTGTCTTGGTGCTGGACGTTTTAGGAGAGGTTGGGCGCATCAAAGCATCCCATCTAGGGAGGTATCTGTACATCACAGAAAACCGCAGCGAAATAATAACTCCTTTGTTGTTTTCCTGCGTGTGAGTGAGGTCACGAGTAAACTGCTAAATAGTTGCTGTGTAAGCAGGAGAGAATGCATCGCGCGAGTGATACTTAATATGTTACAAGCGTTAACAGGCTAAGGTAACTGATTTACATCAGGTGGGCCGTATGCCTTCCTATATATAAAAAAAATCTAATTCATTATCATTTTGAATGTCAATCATCCCCGAGTACAATTTTTCTTTAAATATGCAAATCTCTCTCAACTTATTTTCAGTTAACCATATTAAAACTGTCTCGTTTATGCCAAAAAAATAGAGAAAATATAAAAGGAGATTTAAGCCACCAATCATTTTTATGAGGGTGGATCAGCCCGATTTTAATATACTCCAAGAGCATTACTTTCATATAAGTGGCTCTAAAGAATGTTAATAGGATTTCGTAAGGTTAAACCACTTAGTTTTATATTTTATTATGCTATACCTTGTACTTATTATGAATAATGTCTTTGTTTTTACCAAATTTATGGTAACAGTACGCTTAAGCCAGTTTTTATACTTTCAAATCTGGCGCAGACTTGAGGAGCGTGGTGAAACTCGCTGTTGTAATATAACAACGTAATATAACAACAAATCTTGACAACAACGTTCGTGGCTTCGATTCCCACACAGGACAGACGTTTGTGTGCTTGAACATGACTTAGTCTGGGTGTTTTAAGAGATGTAGGCCGCATTAATTCAGCTGGGGAAGATCTCTGGGGAAGTATCTAGTGAATAAATTAGATTGCAAGTGTTTTTCAAAATATGTTGACCATTTCATCTGTAACTTTTGCTAGATATGACACACTTTCAATATATATTTCTTTGTGGGAATATTTTGTAGTTGTGTTGTAACAGAAGTAGGTATATGATTTTTCTTTTTCGCATTATTTGTCGATAATTCGTTTGATTCAATCTGACATTATTATTAAATTCTTTATTGTTATTCAAGGAAAATTATTATGAAGAACAATGGAACACTGAACATCGCAACAAGTTTGTATTGCCAAGTATGGTTGGGTGACACAGGAACTATTGCAGTTATAGTGTGGGTAAATCAACGATATATTGAAAATTAATATTGAATTAATTTTAGGTCGTTAAATAATATTTAATTTTTTTTTTTTAAAGAATGTCTCCACTTCATTATTGATATCTGTCCGATAAGAATATAATCGTCATTTTTATAGTAATATATATATGTATATAATGTACTGTAATGTACATTATTTTTCTTCTTTTTAAATGGGTTTGTTAACTAATTAAAATAATTTTTGATCATGGAGTCTGGTCATTCGTAGTATACCACCTGTCTCGGCAGCATGCATATATTTTTTTCTTAAGTGAAATTGTCAATTTTAGGACAATTGTTATAAAGAATGTTAGTTAATAAATATTCGAGATGAAGTAAATCAAACCAAACTATCTCTACGAATATTTTTTATTCAAAATTATTTCCATACATGGTACTACACTTTATAGTTTACCCCAATAAGACAAAGACATTTTAGTAAGATCAAGAGTACCACTGTAGATCTCACTGTCATATAATGTAAAAATAAATATATATTCATGTCAGCAAAAAGATGTCCTTTGAACCAAAGCTCTATCTGAAAAATATTTTACATTAATAAAAATATAAAAATTTTCAAGTCCCTTCCAAAATTAAATTATATTACATCATATTGTAAGAATTTCAAAAAATACTTTAAATTCACTTTGAAAAAGAAATTCATCCATTGATGACGCGAGACAGGTGACATGACATAATACTTTGCACGGCCCAAAAACAATTCATTTTAACCACAAAAATCCGTTCAGTTATAAATTCATGGTGTCACTAGTAACAGCTTAGTGACAAGATGACAGGCCAACCATCGGCCCCATGACAATGATTTCAGACAAAAGTCTACATTACAATGTGTCACTCGTCTGAAACTTCAGTTGACAGCTATAATGATAAATAACTTAGACGCGTGTGGTCTAAGTTGGAAGAGACTTGACAATGACACATTGTGATTAAGAATATGAATAATTTGAAAGAAACTTGACAAAGTTGTATGATAAGTTATAAATTCTGTAACTTCAGAGGGACAAAACAGCCTGCTAAATTAGAGTATTTAGACGAATTTTATGTACCATCTTAACTAGTGAATTTGTTTTGCAATCTCACTTTATAAAAAATATTTTTTTATTTATTTATTTATTTATATTTAAGGAGAACCAACAGCTTACAAAAAATACAAGAACAAGTACAAGAAACAATAGACAATAGAAAGCCAATAAAATGTTCCCACAGACAGAACAGCAGATAGGCGTATAAATATCACAAAACATTTTGAAATAATAGTATCTGTTCCTATGGTAACGTTCTGAATCCGGCTTACATGTCACAAGCCGGATTCAAAACGTTTTATCAGATTACTTTAAATTATATGGATATCACAGCTACCCGTCTAGGAAAGTACCTACCGTGTCACAAAAACTACACCCAAATAACAACTTCCTTGAGGGTCGTTGCGTTTCTGCGAGTGAGTGAGATTACCAGTAACATCCTAAGGCGTAGGAGTATTGCGCGAGCGATACGCGATGTATTGCAAGCATTCATAGGTATATGTTATTCGACTTGTACAAAAAAATACAGCTGTTACAAGCTACGTGTAGCTTGTAACAGCTGTATTTTATTGTAGTTACCTTTTAAATTAATTATACGTAACTAAATATGTGAACGCATTTACACATTTGTCAAGTTTATTCGGTATTGTTATGACGTCATCAGTCTTTTGAAGGTGACCGATCCAGACGACGTGCCTTCCTTTGTAGCGAAAGATCTACACAAGTTACCATCTGTGACTCTGGAATATGTCGACGTCAGTACGCTACTGAAGGACATCAGAAGCCTGAAAGCCAGTCTCGCTGATGTCCACGTCACGATTAGCGACATCGGAAACAACAATTAGTGGGCTACGTACGGAAATATTATCACTAAAATGTATTGTTTCCGTAAGTAGGTCACCTGAGGTCGGCAACATTAACACGCGTCGTGGTGCACAGAATGCATCCGTATGCCTGGTGTCACCGACTACTGTCGCTATAAGTTCTGTACCGTGCCGTGCCGCCCGCTCACCAGCGGAGCCGACTAAAAATGTAAACACGTCAACCCCGGGGCGTGATTACGCAAATGTTACTGCATTACCACCGACTCACCTACCATCTCACCGGGAGAAGTCAAGTCGTTGCGTGTCCGCTCGCAAGGCTTTGCAACCGGGTTCTCGCAAGGACCAGTACGATGAGCAGGGCTTCATACAAGTGGACAGGAAGAAGAAGAAGAAGCCCTCCAACCGCAGCTACTTGCTGTGAACTTCACTAAACTTTACAAAGAATTTGAAGGTAAGGCGTGACTTACGACTCTAAAACCGGCCCACAAAAAATGCCTAAAGTTTATATGAACCAAATAAACACCGTTTTATAATCGAAAAACAGTATATTTAGCCGTTTTGGAAAAACATGTGTAATATAACGCATCATGGTGGTCTATAACATCAAAACTTTGCCGCTTTTTATGAAGAGACATACTAAATAGGCATACCCATGCGGCAATCCCGCTAGCTATGCCGCCGGCATAGTGTGTCGCAGGCTTAACGGCCTCCTCAGCGTCAGTCGTGCTGGCCATCGCCCATTCATACCACATGCATTTACTAAATATGTATGTTTCTCGTAATGTGCACAACTTATACAATATCCCTACTAAGTTTTTAATGAGAATTGTTAAAATTCTGTATATCTATTCAGTAAAAAATTAGCTGATTATCTACTACGGCTAGAAAATACAGCCACCGCTAGGGATGAACGACTGTGTGTTTGTTTACAAAGAAAAACAATTTATTTTTAAATTACAAATTTTTTGTTTATAATACTACCTACTTAGCGTTGCATTTATATAAGCGACCAAGAAAACATAAGAAACGTTACGAAAACGAAGTAGTGTAGAGTCTATTACTAAGAAACACATGTCCTTACGTCTCGTTAGAGACATTTTAAGGGGATCATATGGGTTATTAGAATGCTGTATTATGACGATACCAAGAATGAAGAGCTGCCTAACAGTTAAGATTTTAGCCATGTGATATAACTCTTGAGTAGGGTGTCTAAAGGGTAGAAAATACATAACTTTCAAAATTGATTTAGATATTTGAAATTCATATAGTATACATAATTGATAAACGAATGACATATAATATTATAATATCTCTTATAATAATAATCGATCGTATTTTTATATAATGTAGGCGTAAGTGTAATTATATCGTAAACTGTCATAAATTGTATTAATGTATATAGCTCAAATCATGCTTTGACAAGCTATATTATAACATATGGACCATCCACGCATACCACTTGTAATAATACCTTATTAATGTTGTAAATTGATGTGATTATGAGTGAATAAATGAAATAAAATATTTACGAATGTGCACAGACTTTGTCGAAATCATGTATTCTTCAACGTGTTCTGTTCAACTCGTCAATGAAATGACAATGGACACTGTACAAATCGTCAATATAATGACAATAGAGAAATCTCTTTAAGCTTGCACTTGGACCATACGTCACGTATTGTCTTGTAATTTTAGTTGTCGCGTTGAATACATTTTTTGTTTGAGTATTTGTGATCTTTTTCGTCAATTGCGTAACTATTTTACGTATGTTTAAACCGTCTATTATAGTTTAACGCGTTAGTTTAAATAAATTATGTTCTGTTTATTTAAGAAACATGATCGTTATTATAAGTATTTGACTACAATTTAGGATAATAGAGATCATTTACAGTACAGACTGGGTTGTGTGCCAAACAAGCTTACGGACCGATTGGTATGAAGCGGCTACCACCGTCTACGGATGTTCGCAATATAAAAAGTGGCGCATAGAGATACTCAATTTACTGGTCTTCTATTTCTTAGCTCTATCTCGTTTTCTAATACATTAGGACTAGTGTTACCT
Organism: Pyralis farinalis; assembly: GCA_947507595.1. NCBI lineage: Eukaryota > Metazoa > Arthropoda > Insecta > Lepidoptera > Pyralidae > Pyralis > Pyralis farinalis. The sequence continues at coordinate 35,628,787 of OX382257.1, read as the reverse complement.
AGGTCTAAAGATTTGGCGATGATACTGATTTTTATATGTAGCGACTGCTATCAGATCTCCACGAGCCAGAGGGAAATCCAGGCTTTTCTTAGATAAGACTATATAATAGCCTTTTGAAAATTTAGGCTCGATCAGGATTCGAACTGGAGCCCAGTTGGTTAATAGAATAGTTCTTTATTCACTGGGCTATCAGTGCTATTACTCAATTGTGTCCTGATATCCCATACATATTTTTTTATACACTAATGGTTAATGATTCCGAGCATAGAGATCAGTAATACCAAAATGTTATGCAACTCAGAGGCTGGTATATCATGCCTTTATGACAGTCAACCAGACGTATGTATAATTATGACATAATAAAATATATTTGATCGTAATAAATGAAATATATTTTATCATGTCATAACTTTAAACTAAGTTACATAAATAAACGATTTTATTACAGAACAACAAAAGCTTAAACATACATCAGCTTGATGTGTTCAGCAATTTTGAAGGAAAAATCCTTTATGTACAAATTGACTACAAAGAGAACCTGTAAGGTTTCCTTTTCTCTTATGAATATAGAATCGTAAAGACTTACTTACTAAGAAAATTGAGTCACACTTCAATGTCAAATCAAAATAAATGTGTTTGCTTTGAAAATGAATGTGGTGTTAGATTTCAGACTACGCTTCAATGAGTTGGTCACTCAAGGCTAGAATCATTCAGTGCATCTAGCTCTACATAATATAGAGTTGCTAATACGTGAACCATAATGAAAGTTTCTGGAACTGGCCGTTATATAAAATATAAAAATATATACGCGGTATAAAAAATCGGCCAAGTGCGAGTCGGACTCGCGCACGAAGGGTTCCATACCACTATCTATAAAAACGGCAAAAAATCACGTTTGTTGTATGGGAGCCTCCCTTAAATATTGTTTTTTTTTAATTTAATTATTTATTCTTAAAGTGAATATATAACTAAATATTCTGTGAATATTTCAAGCATCTACCTGTTTCCGTTATCAATATCGAGCAAAAACGAGCAAAAAAATCACGTTTATTGTATGGAAGCCCCCTTAAATATTTATGTTATTCCATTTTTTAGTATTTGTTGTTATAGCGGCAACAGAAACATATCATCTGTGAAAATTTCAACTGTCCCACTATTATGGTTCGTGAGATACAGCCTGGTGACAGACGGACGGACGGACGGACGGACAGCGAAGTCTCAGTAATAGGATTCCGTATTACCCTTTGGGTACGGAACCCTAAAAATCGAATGTGCTTTAGACATTCGACTGAAAAACTTCTTTATCTCCATTGTGTGATACAGACAATAGGCCTGCACTGTGTCTTAGGTATACGAAACTTAACTCGCTATGAGAGAAAGAGAGAAAGAAAATGTGTGCTCGCACCTTTCTCTCTTGCCCCTACACTAATATACGAAACTTAACTTTCTCTCTTTCCATCTTCACTAACTTATATGTCCTTCTCAGCTTCCGTTCGACTCACCCGATCACACTTTTCGTAACGCTCTGGTCACGCATTCACCAGCTTACTCCCCAAGTCAAGCGTGCGTAAAGAAGTTTTAATTCAATAAAAGAAATAGAAAATAACAAATCACGAAAATTTAAAATAGAACTCTCTGGGAACATACCTACTACTTTATTTGCGAGAATATCATTTATTTTTTCATCGCTGTGTCATTTTGAAAATTGTGTATCCAAATTACAATAAATTTAAGTCGAGAAATTTACTACACTATTTTTTTACGACAATGAATTGAATTCGAGAAAACTTTGACATGACAATTTTTTACAATATTTGCCGCGGCTAAGCCAGAGAGTTGCCAGAAACTGACATTTGAGTATGCAACTCTATCTCGTACGGTGAAGTGACTTAAGACCTGGACGTACCAAGGTCCTTGAAGACGCCTATGAAGGTCGATCAGCAACGAGGATAGCGAACTTGGCACTTTTAACAGGCTTTCACTGTGTTTGTTTTTATGTTAAACTTAAGTACTATCTTCTTAGAGTTATTCCGTTTCCTAATCCATTAGCATTGACAGGGTTTGCTGCCTAAGCTTAAGCATTTGACGAAGATACTACTACTAACTAATGTCAGATTTTCACAACCCAGTGGGAAAACCAGACCTTACATAGGTTAGGTTAGACCTCTTTAGAAATAAAATTTCTGGGACGTAAGAGTTTTCTTCTTTTTCCTTCAGCGCTGAACATATGATTGTTACAAATATGTACATAAATCTGAAGAAACAAATTAAGTAATATATGCCCGCATCTGGATTTAAACCTACAATCAGTTCAGTCGGTTAAAAGACAGGTTCTTTATACACAAGGCTATCATTGCCATTGAAAACAAAAATGGTTGTCTATACGGTTTACGGACGATAATTTTACGTGATAACGTCATTAGAAAACATTTAACAGTTGACAAAAGAGTTCATGTGTAGGTTGTGTGCTGCCGCTGTCTCTCTTCTACTCGAACGCATCGGCCGATGGAGTGGAAGAAAGATAGATGCGTCACAAGCCGAATGCTTAGGCCGATCGTACCTCTCAATTGCTTGTTCCGCGCTCTCGCTTGCACAGGCGGAACGTGACACTTTTTCGTGCGTGCTGCCGGCCGTCATCGATTTATAAGACGTTATCACGTCAAAAAATTAAAGTACAATGTACCTAATAATAAACCAGTTGAGAATGCGAAAGCTTGCATTGCCAGAGGAACACCTGGCTCGTCAAATATATAACAATTCTATTTTTTTTAATGTGTTGGCCATTTTGACTTTGTTCCTTAAGAGATAGGAACGGTGTTCCTGAACATTCCTATTCTACGGTAGTGGTGAAACGCGCTGTTACGCTATTTTGACACCAACCTTCGTGGGTTGTGTGTCCCATACGTGGTTCGTGGATTCCCATACAGCACAAACATTTGTGTGCATGAACATGTCTGTTTGTCTTGGTCTGGGTATTTTCTATGTATAATAAGTATGTATTCACAAAAAAAATGTATTTACGTATGTTTATCAGTTGTCTTGTACCCATAACACAAGCTTCGCTTACTTTGGGGCTAGATGGCGCTGTTACACAGTTGTCCATTAGTGTGTTTGTTGTATATTTATTTATATATATTATTTATATAGGAACAGTGTTCTTGAAAAGTGTATATAAACAGGTAGTAGTAATTTCTTAGCCGTATAGTGTCACAGCTTTATTATAGAATGTACAAGATATCAAAATACAAATTCTGTAGTATTATTCAATATGTCACTTGATAAGGGTGAACGGACACATATGGAATATTGACAATTTAAGTTGGCATTTGTCTTTCAATGATACGTCAAGATTGACTTATGAAGGGTAACAATATTTATAGGTTTTTAAGAGACAAATATTAAGAATTAAAATGATCATTAACGTATATTGACGAGCTCGGTGGCTTAGCCGTGAATGACGCGACTTTGACAACAACGCTCGGGGGTCCGACTCCCACACACAACAAACATTTGCGTGCATGAACATGTCTGTTTGTCTTGGTCTGGATGTTTAAAGAGAGGTAGGGAGCATCAAATCAGCCCATCTGGGGAAGTACCTCCAACTGACAGAAAACCCCAGTCAAGTAACAATTCCCTAGAGGGTTGTTGTGTTCCTGTGTGTGAGTGAGGTCACCAGTAAGCTCCAGAGGAGTTGCTTTGTAAGCAGCAGAGGAGGCATCGCGCGAGTGATACTTAATATATCGCAAGCGTTAATAGGCTCGGTACCCGCTTTACATTAGGTGGGCCGTATGCTTGTATGCTTCCCGATGTAGTATAAAAAAAAATCTGGTGCGGGCATATATTACTTAATTCGTTTATCCAGATGTATGTACATATTTGTAATAATCATATATTCAGCGTGGAAAGAAAAAGAAGAAAACGCGTACGACCCAGAAATTTTATTTCTAAAGAGGTGTCACTTATGTAAAGTTGGAGGAATTGCCTAAGGAATTGCTGTGTAAGCAGCAAAGGAGGCATCGCGCGAGTAATACTTAATTTATACAAGTGTTAATAGGCTACGGTAACTGCTTCACATCAGGTATGCCGTATGCTTGAATGCCTCCCGACGTAGTATAAAAAAAATATATTATTTGTGTTATTTTACTGTAGTACTACTAGCTGTGCCCCACAACTATCCCTGTGTTCCGTAAGAACCCCATTTTCTTACTTTCTTTCTGTTTGCCCGACTTCAAGGGATCGTATCGTGATGTTGAATTGCCTACAACCTTTCTTAAGAATTGGTCTATCCAAAGCCAAAATAGTTTTTAAAATCTTACCCGTAGTTTCAGAAATTTCCGCGTTCAAGGAAATAAATAAATAAACTCGCTTATTATATTAGTATATATTAGGTTAATATCTAAACGCACGTCACATTCTTTCCTTGATGTACAGTAAGCAGATTCTACTAAAAAACTGCAACTGCACTGCAGCGCGGCGTGTGTGATAAGCGATCTGACAGCAGCGACGTTAAATGAAACGTCAAAATGTACGCATTTTATCACACCCAGCACTGCAGTGCAGTTGCAGTTTTTTAGTAGAATCGCCCTACAGATGTTACCAGATTTAGAATACAAATAGTTTTTCTACCAGCGGTCGAGATTCGATCATTTTCTTTATCGAAAATTTTACTAGAACACAATTATATGAAATTACGGCATTCATAGACTATACAAGCTGCACACCTGCGGAATTCCAGTGGAAATTAATGTTTCGCAGACTAAAGGCTCCTTTATAATAGAAAAAATTAACAAAAAAAAAACCCGACTCCATCGGAACTGAATTTTATGATATGAAAAAATGGGTCCAATCTCTTTCAAATAAAAAAAAGTTTTTTCAAATCAATTTATAAATCTATTACGATTCGGTACGATTCGGGCGGACTTTTTGACTAGAATAAATAAATAAATAGACATGTAAAAAAAAATATGCCTATTACCTCTTCAATTTTGGCTGTGATAAGAAAATCAATATTAAAAATGCATTTGCTTGTGTTTATAAATGACGGAAATATGAAGTAACAAAAAAAATACAGCCGAATTGAGAACCTCCTCCTTTTTTGGAGTCGGTTAAAAGGCGACTAAACGGGTTATATGGTACTCCCGCATCGAATTGAGCTTACGTATATGGTTATTATGTATTTACGAGTAGTATGTATGTACTAGCATTCATGTAATGTGTGTATTTATTAGCGATTTTCTTATTGATCATATATGTTGTTATGTTAACTGTCTATCCACTTAATTTCCAACTCTTTGCCTTTGCAAATCTTGTAACTTTTATACTTTGTTATTGAAGCAAAAAACGGGGAAAAGCAATAAATAGTTAATAGAATCAATCATAGAAAGTCAAATTTACAGGAAATTTCTTCTAAACTGCTTTGTGCTCTCGCTACCGATTAGTTCATGTGAAGTAGTATCGGCCAGCACCATCACTGTTAATAGATGCATGCCGCCGCTGCTATGGCTGCTCCGGTCGTCTCTCCCTCGGCTACTCCGGCCGTCTCTGCGAGTATTCGCCATCAGAAATGTCAACCGCGTGCACCCGCTAGCGTTGTCCTAGTCCTCTCTGCGACACGTGTTTCGCCTCTCCACGAGGCATCCCCAGCCTCAGCCTCTGGACGCCTGAGCGTGCCTCGTGGAGAGGCGAAAGGCAGAGACGACCGCACCAGCCATGGCAGCGCAGGCATACTAATGGCAGTGGGTGGGTGCCGGCCGCCACTAGTTCGTATGAACTAATAAGTAGCCAGAGCACACAAAGTAGTTTAGAACAAATTGGCTGTAAAATAACGCCTGATTCTATTAACTATTTATTACTTTATCCATAATGCCGGCCAGCACTAGTTCGAATGAACTAATTGGTAATGAAAGCACACAAATTAGTTAAGTTATACAAACAAACATACTAATAATAAAAAAAATACATATTAATTAAAAATATCAATTATTTACCTACGATCATCAAAGGGTTATTACCATGAAAGAAAATATATGGAATGAGAAACAAAACAAATACGAATTAAAAGTTGGTAATACTTATAAGGTAGTGATACGTTGCGCCGTTTCTTCACACACAAAAAGAGTAAGCATTTGTCTAGTATGGGCAGTCACACTCGCAAGGGAGTCGAGACTGGCGGCGTAGACGGGGCATGACGGCATGAGAGAGTGTCATGCCATTCGTCATCACGTCATACGGTTCAATTTTACTGCCAAGGCGCTCCAATAGATGTTTCACATCACAAAAAAAACCACCGAGCTCGTGAAAATCACGACTAAAGATTGCGTATAAAGTCCCCGTTTGTATGGTTTGTATGTAGTCGGTATGACACAGCTGGTAGACAGTTTGCATTTATCTCCATTCCGCAGTTTCAATGGGCTTGACCCTGAGTGGGCTCATTCAAACCAACTGTAATCGAATACTATATCTTTGTACAATGTAATATATAATGTTAGATTCACTATATTTCATTGAATTAGTTCTTTATACACCGTATGAACGATGTAAATCGGTTACCGTAGACTATGATCGCTTGTAATAAAGCAAGTATCCCTCAATGCCCCTACGCTGCTAATGCAGTAATTTCTTAAGAAAATATTTTTTGAAGTGATAACTTCTTTAGCGGCGTTGTACACTTTTTGGGATGAGTAAAAAATGTTAAACTCGCGTCAGGACACGTGACCTTGACGGTAAGATTTTGGTGAGAATTAGAACTTAAGTTCGCTGCAGCGCTAAAACATTAGTTACCTCTAATTAAACCATGAAGCGCTAGATTGTTCATAGAGCATTATTTTCTCGCGACCAAAACATTGTAAGCGCCATGAAATTGTTGGCGTTTACGCGTTTCGTTCAACGTAGTTTATCAATATCGCTGTGTGGTTTAAGCGGCGCAGGGCGCTTACGAGAGTGTGCGTGTGTGTTTGAGTTTTAGAGAGTGGCGATGATGATGCTGGTAATGATGATGGTGAAAGAGTCGTTGAAATTAGGGATGAAAGTTGATTTTTCTGAGAGATAAACTTTTTAATGTAAAATAATTGTAATAGTTCCGAAATGTTAAATTTTTAATGTAATATAAATTGTCTTGTTTGTGTACGATAGCGCAATAAATGAATATTGTAATGAATATTGTTCGACACTCCCTTATATACCACTAAGGTGGCAATCAAGCATACGGACTGCCTGATGGTAAACAGTCACCGTAGCGTAGGACTGCTTTGATGCACCCTACCTCTTTTAAAAACATCCAGACTAATACAAACAGACATGTTCATGCACACATATATTTGTCCTGTGTGAGAATCGAACCCCCGAGCGTTGGTGTCAAAGTCGCGTTATTGACCACAGCACCACAGATCTCGTCAAAAGGCAGGGGGCATCAAAGCAGCCCATCTAGGGAAGCACCTCTACCTCACGGAAAATCGCAGTCAAATAACAACTCATTTGATGGCTGTTTTGTACCTGCGTGTCCTTCCTAAGGTCCTAAGGAGTTGCTGTGTCGGTAGCAGAGGTGGCATCGCGCGATTGATACTTAATGTATTACAAGTGTTTAGGCAATGCTAAATTATTCCCTAACCATTCCAAAAAAATAAAAAATGCACAACGTTAATGTTCAAGTTTTCACTTCTGACGGCACTCCCGGAGAGCAACCCGTTTTTTTTTTATACTACGTCGGGAGGCATAAAAGCATACGGCCCACCTGATGTAAAGCGGAGACCGTAGCCTAATAACGCTTGCGAAATATTAATTATCACTGGTGATATAATATTAATTATCACTTACTGGTGACCACGCTCACACGCAGGAACACAACAACCCTCTAGGGAGTTGTTATTTGGCTGCGGTTTTCTGTGATGTGGTGGTACTTCACCAGACTTTGATGTGCCCTACCTTTCTTAAAATATTTCCTTACATTAAAGCTTTATTTATATCTAACTGTGCCAGATGACACCTACTGTTGAACCTAATTACATATATGTTATCTATTTCAGGTATATTCCCGAAAATTACTGAAGAATATCTTGAGTAAGTACCTGTACTTAGTCAAAGAGCCCATCATTTCGGAAAGAGACTGCGGATTGCGTGCAGACCTGCCATGCAATTCTGTAAGAGCAAACGTCCTTACATCCTCGGAAACATCGGCTGTTACAGCCTTGAATACAAAATTGCAATACCTTAGTGTCGCTTTTCATGGTTGTGTGACACTAGCGCCGCAAGGCTGCGTTTGGAATTGGAATTCTACAAGGCAAACAGCCTCGCGTACGCTTACAGACTTATATAATACCAAATAATTTAGCCGTGATCGCAGTAGACGATGTCAAAGCTGTGACATCTGTGATCACAGCGATGCACACAGCCATTACGAGTCGCTTAGAGAATTGCATGGCTGACCTGTCGTGGGGTGTGGGATGCGCAGAGGGAGGCGTTGTTTGATATATGTGTCGTTGACACTGACGCTCCCTTTTACTTATCACGCCCCGTCACCAGTGTTCTCTGATCGGCAGAAGATGAAAAGAAAAGAAAATACTTAGATCTATGTGAGACTCGACATGCCACATTCACTCCACTCGTAATTTCTGTTGATGGAGTCTTTGCTCCCCAAATGTCATCTTTCATGAAAAACCTTGCAGAAACTTTAGCTGACCGGTGGCACCGACATTATAGCGTTGTGACAGGTTGGTTACAAACTCGTATCTGCATTTCCACCATAAGAGCTACCAGCACGTGTATCCGTGGTACTCGCCACAAATGGAACACCACATCCAAACTCCTCGGATTTGAAGATGGATCCGGGATTCAATAATTCTTTTTAGGTACTCTTTAAATTGTAAATTTTCTTGATATTTTACTTCTACTTGGACTCAATATTATCATTCATTGCTCTTATACATTTATTAAGATTGTTATCTTTTGTTGAATTATAGAATCGATGAATGTACTTAGTCAAACTATGTGCCAAGTATGGTATGGAATTGACACTTCTTCATCTTAGAGTCCAAGTCAATCTATCCTGCATATGACGTACGCTGTTGATCAGCTAGCTTGGACTAAAGATTTTGGCGCAGTGATTAGTACCTATTGCTATTTTGAAGCCAACGCTCGTGGGTTTGATTTCCATAAAGCGCAAATATTTGTGTGCATGATCACGTCTGATTAACTTGGACTGGGTATTTTTAAAAGAGGTAGGGCTCATTATAGCGACCTGCACCTCATAGAAAATCGCAGCCAAGTAATAACTCCCTGGGTTATTGTGTTCTTGGTATGAGTAAGATGACAATGAAGCTGCTAGAGAGTAGCTGTGGTAGCTGCAGAGGTGGCATCGCGCGAGTGATACTAAATGTAATGCAAGTATTCATACGCCATGGTAATTGCTTTACATCAGGTGGGCCGTATGTATGCCTCCCGAAGTTAGAACATATCTACATTTCATAAGAAGCAGTTCAAAGGGGAAACACTTCCACCTTACAGAAGACCACAGTTAAAAGTCAGTTCTTTGAAGAATTATCATCTTCCTGCAGGCAGTTAAAGTTGCCAGGTCTCTCGTGAGAAGATGCTGCATTTAGTGTTACTAAGCGTCCAAGATAACCATTTCATAGAGAATCAGCTGACGATGACTATTCAACCGAGTAGGTAATAAATTTTAAATTATAATTAATTTTACCATTCCAAAGGTAATATTAATTATGGCAGCGGCTCCATGTAAAAATCTCTTAGAAGTTTGAGAAGTAGAAGTTGAGTGACTGTGTTCATGTGAGTGCCATAATCTTCTTCGAGCCGTGTCTTGGGAAGACTATAGCTGAACATTGACGATCAGCACCGTACCTACATAAAATATATAAAAAACCAGCGGCATGCACGCAAATGTTAATTGCACAATCTATAATATAATACAATAAGACGCTAGAAACAATCAAATGGAAATAATAAAATTAACATACAATAACATACAGAATGACAATAGGAAAAGCGTCAATGACTATATTGATTGGGCCCTATATTCATATATATATATTTACATGCAATTTGATCTAACCTGCTTTGTGTGCTTCCGCCACCAATTAGTTCATGCGGGTAGTAGTGAGTGGGTGCCGGCCGGCGCTAGGCACACGCTACACACAAGCACACTAGCGCAAGCGACCTGCGCCGCTTAAACCAAACAGCGATGTTGATAAATTACGTTGAACGAAACGCGTAAGCGCCAAAAATTTAATGGCGCTTACAACGTTTTCATCGCGAGAAAATGAACCCTATGAACGATCTAGCGCTTCATGTTTTAATTGTTTAATTAGAGGGAACTAATGTTTTAGCGCTACAGCGAACTTAAGTTCTAATTCTCACCAAAATCTTACGGTCAGGGTCACGTGACCTGACGGCCTGATGCGAGTTTAGCATTTTTTATTCATCCCAAAAAGTGCACAACGCAGCCAAAGAAGTTTTCACTTCAAAAAAAAATGTATGCAAACTTAATATGTCCGAATTTGTACATGGAAAATATTATAGACCACTACTACACTAACGATAACTCATCCCACTGCAGGCATACGGGTCCCCCTTCAACCAAAGGGGTCCACCACGCTGCTCCAGTGCGAATTGACGGAGACCAGTGTTTCCAAGCCACCAGAAAGCCACTTACTTATCGTCTGTCATTCATCCTTAACAGCCGGAACCGGCTGCTCAATGTACCGTCCGAGCACGGAGAATCTCAACATAGATGAACCCATTCATCTTTCATTCATTCGGTGGCAAATAACAACTCCCTACAGGGTTGTTGTGTTCCTACGTGTGTGTGAGGTCAGGTGGTGAGGTTGCTGTGTAAGCAGCAGAGGAGGCATCGCGCGAGTGATATATGTTACAAGCGTTAATAGACTACGGTAACTGCTTTACGTCAGGTGGACTATATCCTTGAATGCCTCACGATGTTGAAAAAAAAATACATTAAAATACTCAAGTATTGTAGACATATGTTACATTTAAAACTATCCACATATTCTAGGCAATAAGCTAAAGCGACCCAACGACAGCAAAAACTTGGAGGCATATACTCTACTAGACGTGCGAAGACAGGGGCGCGTCGCTAGTGGTATATAAAAATAGACGGTAATAGGGCTGTCGATCGAAGTGAAAACTATAAACTATTTCGCATACCCACCTACAGATGTACCATCACGCCTGACTCCCATCAGGGCCGGCAGAGACTGGAAGAGAATGGAATGCCAGATGCACCGATCCAATTTTTAAAAGTAAAACTTCTTTACGCACGCTTAACTTAGGGAGTAAGCTGGTGAATACGTGACGAAGAAAGAGAGAGAGTTACGTTTTGTATATTGCTGTAGGGGCAAGAGAGAGAGATGCGAGCACACAGTTTCTTTCTCTCTTTGTCTCATAGCGAGTTAAGTTTCGTATATGTAAAACACAGTGCTGGCCTATTGTCTGTATCACACTATGTAGCTAAAGAAGTTTTACTTCAGTCGCGTGATCTAAAGGACACTCGTTTTTTTTTGTATATTAACATTACCATATCGCGAACTTACAAGATTTTACGCGCAACGTACTTGAAATAAATCAAATCAAAATAATTTATTCGCTTGCAAACACGGTACGTATTTTTAATATGGCAGCGTGACAATTTACGATCACGTGTCATGCCAATAATTGGCGTGCAAATGCTAAATGTCTAAACAGCAATATCGTCCTAACTATACGTGTAAACACGCGTATAGTTGGGACGTTCTTTAGATGCAGTGCAGTGATAGACCAGTGGATAAGGAACGGGCCTATTAAGCAACAAGTTATCGGTTCGAATCCAGCCATATACCACTAAAATTCGTGTTCTCGGATTTATGTAAATATTTGTAATTATCTATTGCTAGGCGGTGATGGAAAACATCGTTATGAAACGCACGTCTAAGAAATTATATTCCGATAGACGTGTGAGCCGACCTAAGAAAGGTCTGGTTTCCCCTCTGGGTGTTCGAGTTCTGATGACAGTAGCTCAATGTCGAAATCAATATCTTATCTAATCTTGTAACAAATTGTACAACTTTATAGACAATATATAGAAATTATTCGCAATATTAGTGATGTTTTGGAGCGGCTAGGCTAGTTCTATTTTTTTAACACCTAATTCCATAATTTGATAATAAAGAAGAAAAAAATATGTAAAACGGCGGGAAATTGAAAGAAGTTTTTATCATAATAAACGCGTTCCAAGTTCAAAATAATTAAAAAGTTGGAAAAAAAAGCTTTAGGGCCAGACTAGTTATAATTTCGTCGATGTGCGGGTTTCCTCACGATGCTTTTCTTCACAATAAAGCAAGGGATAATGACAAATATGTACATAAATCCGAAACACAAATTTAGTTGTACATCAGTACAGTCACCATGATTTCTACTAGGACCCGTTGTTTATAAGACGGTTCTGTATCTATTGAGCTACCATTGCTTTTTTGTCAAATTTGCGTAGTTCATATACATCACTGGTAATGTTAAGAATAAAGCTAGTAAGAAATTTTCACTTTAAAAAATTCAGTATTTTCCTCTTCACTTGATACATTAAACTCTTAATTAATTTCGCTAACTGTATTGGTCCGAATAACGCCGAGTTTTAATTACAGGAATTTATGCACTTTCCAATTGAACAAATTGAACGAGCGATGCAACTGTTTTCGAATCGAATGTTGTGAAAATGCATATTGGGCACAACAGCTTGGTGCCAATGTGACGGTCGCAATTAATGACAGGAGATAAAAATATGTGTTGTTATTTTTGAGGGTGAATGCAAAAGCGTCGCAGGAGAAATAGGGAGGTAGTTTCCATTTTTTGTTATAGAACTTCGAGAAGCATACGAGCATACAGCCCACCTAGTGCAAAGTGGTTACTGTAGGTTATGAACGTTGCAATGTATTAGTTATTGCCCACACGATGCCACCTCTGCTGCTAACACAGCAACTCCTTAGTAGTTTACTGGCAACTCCACACATTCACAGGAACCAAAATAACCCTCCAGTGTGTTGTTATTTGGCTGTGGTTTTCTATGAAGTACTTCCCTAGGCGGGTTTCTTTCATGCTCCCTACCTCTTTAAAATGGTATTAATCGTACATTTTTTCACAGACAATAGTGATATGATAGATTCATTGGTAATAGATAAAAACAATAATATGCATAGAATGCTATATGCTTCAGGTGTAGAAATTTTAAAAGCCTACACCACAAGTGACTTCAGGCAAAGTACAGCATATTATTTAACACTTCTAGAGCTAGAGACTCACATTGGTGCGGCCCTCGGCCGAATTTTTGGTTTAAGGTTGGTGTCAAAGTAGCGCTACTAACCAATACGCCATCGAGCTCATCTGGGTATCTATCATCTCTATCAGAGTATCTTTATCAACATTTTATTTATTTTTATTACGTAAGTTATATAGAATGTTGTAGAACAATTGAAATTTAGAGTAGTAAGCATAGCAGGGGGTTTTATTATACAATGTCGGAAGGCATACAAGCATACATCCCACCTGATGTAAAGCGGTTACCGTAGGCTATGAACGCTTGTAATATATTAAATATCACTCGCGCAATGCCTTCTCTGCTGCTAACACAGCAACTCCTTAGGATATTACTGGTGACCTCACACGCAACAACCCTCTAGGGAGGTGTTGTTTGGCTTCGGTTTTCTGTGAGGTGGAGGTACTTCCCCAGATGGGCTGCTTTGCTGCGTCCTACCTCAAAAGTTTTTTAGAGATTTTATCAAGTAACTAATACGCCAAAAGTTATACCTACATCATTTATGTATATTTACATCACAGATTCCTCGCAAGGTAGGCAGAGAGAACCGAGCGCCATAACACGCGGTCATTACTTCTTTAACATTCATAGCTTTAAAAAGGTCTATTATTTATCGTCTATATTAACATTTTCTCCTACGTCCCATACATAAACAAAGGTGTTTGTATTTTTTTTTAAGTATTATAAATCTCGGAAAGCTATAATTACACAATTCCAAACTAAGCATAGCACAAGCTTCGTTCAGTTTGAGACTAGATGGCGCTGTGCAATTTGTCCGACTACGTTTATTTATTTATAATTGTCACGTAAATATGTCAGTGTTGGAGTTGATCGGATTGTGTAACTCGCCAATTGTCATACAAATAGAACTATTGTCCTCCGAAAAGAATAAAAAAAAATCGGCCAAGTGCGAGTCGGATTCGCGCACGAAGGGTTCCGTACCATTGACTATAAAAACGGCAAAAAAATCACGTTTGGTAACGGTATTTACATCAAGTGGATACCAATAAATATATAATGCTTCCATGCGTGCCTTCCGACGTTGTATAAAACAAAATATATATATTTTTAAGATCATTTATCTATTGGGGGTCATGTGCCAGAAGCGTGCTCGTTCGCGACCCCTGCCAATCAGTCGATTGTAATTCTGGACCGAGAGCGCACCAACGTGCAGATTAGGGCCTCCCCCGTAGGCGACGCGCACCGATCCGCCCCCGTCGGTGCGAATATAGCTGCATGCGGCGGTGGGGGCCGCCACCCACCACGCAGCGCCAATTCCGGCGGGACGAGGGGAGCCGAGTGCCGCATAGGCACGTGGAATGTGAGAGGTGGATTGAATGATAAGACAAATGAACTGATAGACGTAATGAATGATAGACGTTTGGATGCTTTATGTGTGACAGAGACTAAGCGCAAGGGGAGCGACACCGATGATCTGCCCGGTGGTATGATGGCCCTATGGTCTGGGGTAGACCGGGACGATCATGCCAGTGCTAGTGTAGGTGTCGTACTCTCCTCTCGCTTAGCCACTGGTGTAAGAGATTACTGTTTGGTAGGGCCTAGACTTCTCTGGGTTCGTATTAAACTGGGCATCACGCGAGTATTTTTGGTTGCAACATACGCTCCCGTAAGCTCAGCGTGTGCTCAAGAACTGGAGAAGTTTTGGGAGTCTGTGAGAGATGTTCTGGACTTAGCTGAAGGGAATGAAAGAGTGATTATGTGTGGAGATTTGAATGGATGGGTTGGGACCAAGCGATACAGCTATGAAGCTGTTCTTGGTCCGTATGGAGATAAGAGAGTGAACGAAGCAGGTAAGTCAATACTAGATTTATGTATGGAACGAGGCCTCCTCGTGTCGAATACTTTATTTCATCATAAGGATATTCACACGTATACATGGAGAAGGAATGACCAAAAAAGTGTGATTGATTTGATTTTAATAGATAGACGTCTCCGAAATGTTCTAATGGATACAAGAGCCTTTAGAGGCCCCACTCTTGAGACGGACCACTACCAGGTGGTAAGCCGGTTTGTGGGCCTTTTTAGGAAGTGGAGGCACTGGCGAGTGCGTATCCCTTTCGGAGATCATGAAAGGATAATGAGCGAAAAATTGCAAAATGAAAGTGTAAGGAGAATGTATGTGCATCTGGTAAGTGAGAGACTTGCAAATGCAAGCCTCTCCGACTTAGATGTGGATGATTGTTGGAAAGTTTTGAAAGAAAGTATGGTGGATAGTGCAAAAGAAGCTTGTGGATGCGCAAAGAGACGTAAAACAGCGAAAGGAGATGCCTGGTGGGATGCGGAGGTTGAATCCTCCGTAGCAAGAAAGAGGAAAGCGTGGCTGGATTACGTATCATCTTTGCCTTTAAATGAAAATATGAGAGAAAAGAAGAAAGAAATGTACCGTCTATGCAAGAATGAAACCAAGGCTTTAGTGAAAGAGAAGCCTGAAAGACAAATTATGAATGAGGAAGAGAGGCTGACGAAAAACTTCGAGGCAAATACCAAACTCTTTTGGAGAGAGGTAAAGAAGTCTCGGAGTGGTTCGTCGGTCTAAAGCTGGTGTCATTCTTGCGAACACACAGGAAGTGTTAGAACGGTGGAGTGAATATTTTGAGGAAATGTATGAGTATGCCTCGGACGCTGGCAATGAGAGTGAGTCGGATGCTTACTCCACGTTGACGGCGTCCGACGAAGGCATAACTATAGATGAGATCGAATGGTCGATACGAAGCTTGAAAAATGGAAAATCAGCGGGAATTGATCTGATCACAGCTGAGATGATCAAATTAGGTGGCACTTACGTCCGGGACGCCTTCTGGTACCTATGCAACCTATGCTGGAGAACTGGAAGGGTCCCAATGGACTGGAGACGCGCAGTCATCGTGCCCTTGTATAAAGGCAAGGGGTCACGCATGGACTGCGCCAACTATAGGGCTATCAGTTTGATCAGCTTAGCAGCAAAAGTATATGGAAAGGTGATTGAAAGGAGAATGAGGGTGAAATCCGATGAAATGCTGTGGGACGCACAAGGAGGTTTCCGAAATGGAAGGGGATGTACGGATCAAGTTCTCTCGCTCCGCAATATCGTAGAGAAGCATCTGGCCATAGACCGGAAGGTTTTCTGCGGTTTTGTGGATCTTGAGAAAGCCTTCGATAGGGTTGTGCGAAAGGAACTGTGGGACATATTGCCGAGATATGGGATTGACGGTTCACTGCTCCGTGCTGTGCAGTCCACTTACAAGGATTGCTCAGCATGTGTGCGGATAGACGGTGGTATGTCACCCTGGTTTGATGTCAAAATTGGTGTCAAACAGGGTTGCATGCTATCTGCTAGGCTGTTTATCCTGTATCTCGATAGTTGTTTGCAGAGAATAAGGTCAACGAATGTGGTATTGCGCATGGGTGACCTAGTGGTGAACTGTCTGCTGTATGCAGACGATGCCGTGCTATTAGCAGATACACCATCTAAACTGCAAACACTGGTCACAACGATGAAAGACGAATGTATGGAGAAAGGCTTACTACTGAATGCGAAGAAAACAAAGATAATGGTATTTGAAAGAGAAGAATCCAGAACTAATGTAAGGATTACGATTGACGATGAAGTGTTGGAACAAGTGGATGAGTTTGTATATCTTGGATGTGCTTTCAGCAGGGATGGAAGGTACACCGCAGATGTGGAAAGACGAGTGAGTGCTGGGAATAGCGTGAACGGAGGGTTGGGAAAACTTCTTGGCAGTAAAAACCTGAGCCAGAAGGCACAACTCGCTATGCACAATGCAGTGTTGGTCCCAACGCTAACTTATGGAAGCGAGAGCTGGGTATGGCAGAAAGATCATGAAAGTAGAATAAACGCGGTTGAAATGCGAGCGCTGCGCAAAATTCGTGGCGTAAGGCTTGTAGACCGTATTCGCAATGATGATGTTAGAAATTGAGTTGGTCTGAAAGAGAGCGTCGGTGTTAAAATAAGAAGAGGCATGCTCCGATGGTTCGGGCATGTAGAAAGAATGCAAGATGAAAGAATGACGAAGCAGATATACAATGCAAAAGTGGAAGGATGTAGGAGCCGGGGAAGGCCAAGACTTACCTACCATGACCAAATTGGTCGTGTTCTATCAGAAGGTGATGTCAGGAGCCCTAGAAACCGGCGAGCGTGCATGAGAAGAGCAATTAATGTTAAAGAAGCGAGTAAGATATGTAGGGATCGAGTCACGTGGCGTTCGGTTCTCTCTGCCTACCCCGCAAGGGATTTGGCGTGAAGTTATAGATAGATAGATCTATCTAAACGCTTTAATTTTGGTAACCCACTCTATATGTTTGGAAATTTTCTTCATTCTGCACTATATTGAGTGTATAATCCTCCGTATTATTTTTATTATGACATTACATATATACGTTATCTAGAATAATTTAACGTTTCTAATGAAAATTCATACACCTGAATCAGTCACATATGCCACATCAACCCTTACTCATCCCACTACTGGGATACGGGTCTCCCTTCAACCGAAAGGGTTTATAGCATATTCCACCACGCTGCTCAAATGCGGATTGGTGGAGGCCAGCGTTTTCAAGCACCCGAGGGCCACTGACGTGCCCTCCGAAGCGCGGAGAAACTTGAGATAGATAAACCCATCCATGGACAAGTTGCTTAACCTGCGTGTTCGGTTCGAATGACACGCGCATCGACGCCATCGCCATCTCTCTGAATCAGTAAAATAAAGAAACTCACAAACATGTAGACATACATGAATTGTATATGATTACACTACTTTTTTGGGGCAGTAATGCGATAGAACTAATAAGTTTAAAACCCTTAAGAAAAAAATAGGATATAGTAAAAAACAAACTTATGATTCATTTAGAAGTTTATACCACTGAATTGTCACAGGTGCTTAAGAAAACCATAGAAGCGTCACAGAAATACCTAGAAAGAAATGGACGCAACAGTTAATTTATACATTGAATTAAACAATTTTTAACGGAACTATCGCGTATTTTATTTATTTTGTTGAACCTGACGTTTCGTTAATAAAATAGTTAATTTATAGCATCGCATTAGTGTAAACTGCCATTATGTTACAAATGAAATAAATAAAGACCTGACCTCTAGCCAGTCATTTAATTTTTTAACTAATATTTTTCTCAGCGTAGATATAAATATATATTACATTTTCTCAAATTTTTATCACATAACACGTTTAACGCAAGTCCTCTTTTAAAATTCCATCTCTTACACGACCCAAAATTATTTTAATACCACGTTAGCATTGTTGAATTTACCTGCGTTGCGGAGCTTAATGTCGAACACAACTGTCCTATTCTCGGCCTTGCCATTCTCATTGCAAACCTGCACCATTTCATTAACAATCCGAAGCAAACCTGCATGAAGCTTTTGTGAAATTGCATCAAAACATTTCACGTGAAACAATAGGGTGAGGCTGGAACACGCAATGACTGTAACACAACAGACTCATAACAAAAGCCTGTTACTTTGTACGCAATTTAAACGTATATTAAAAACTACTGTGTGACGAGAAAATTTAATATAATAACATTTTCAGTAATATTAAAGGAAGTGAGCGGTCCAGAGCACGAAACGAGATTACGTTCTCAGTCAACAAAAAGGGTAAGGAATTACATATTATATATATTTTTCCGTCGTAAGGATATTCAGGCGTAGACGTGGAGATGTAATGATCAAAAAATTTAATAGATTTGATTTTGATAGAGTACAGATTTTGTAGTAATGTTATGTACATAAGAGCCTAGAGAACCTCCACTCTTGAAATATAACACAATCTGATGATAAGACGGGTTGTTGGCCTTTTCAAGGAGTGCCAATATTGAAGAGTGCTGCACTTTCGGAGACTATGAAAGGATTAAGATTGGGAGATGAAAGAATATGGAGTATGTATGCATATACTTAATGAAAGCGAATGTCTATATGAAAGTTTTAAAAATTTAAAGGCGACGCCCGCTAGGATGCGGAGGATTAAAACTACATGGTAAAAAAGAGAAAATCGAGGTTTGAATGTGTCACAGCTTTATTCCTAAATGATAGTATGAGGGAGAAGAAATAAAATTATCATGAGATCTACCAATGTAGGAATTCGCATAGATGAGCTATTTGTGAATTGTCTACTTTATTCACGTGATGACGTGGTAGTAGCAGGCACATAGTATGATCTGCAAATACTAGTCACAATGATAAAATACTACTGTATGGAGGCAGGCTTTAATCTGAATATGAAGAAAAAGTAGATAATTACAAAGAAAAAGAGGAAACCAGTATGAACTCAACGTTAATGTGATGTGGAGACACGACTTAGTATGCGTGCGTAGAAATGGAGCGTTGGAAAAACTCTTGGCGGCATAAATTTGAGCCAGGTAACTCAGATCGCTATACATATTAGTGGTGCTGAATCCAACGCTAATATATGGACGGGAGAGCTGGGTTTGGCAAGCGATCATGAAAGTAGAGATCATACTATCGAAATGTGTGCGTTGTCTAAAATCTCCGGCATAATGCTCGTAGACAGGGTTCCTAATAAGGAAGTAAGGAATAGGGTTGATTTGAAAGAGAATATCGGTGTTAAGATTGGAGAAGGAGTGGCAGGCTCCGTTGATTCGGACATATAGACATAATGGAAGAGGAAAGATAAAACATATACACAAGATGTAGGAGCCGAAAAAAGCTAAGGCTCACCTACCAAAACCAAAGTGATCATGTGTTTTAAGACGGTGGTGTTAGCTCTAGGGATCAGCAAGCGTGCATGAAAAGAGAATATAGATAAATAAATATATATGAATATTTAAAGAAGGGTAGCCATTATATTTCCCTTATTTGAAATTGTTAGGATACGTTACAGTAGCCTAATAAACTATTTAACTAGTGCCCACTACTCAGGAGCTGCACGACCAACTAAAAGCTATCGCTAGAAAGTTTTAAACAGTTTTATATAGTTTAAGTAAAGTTACAATAGTCCATTATGTGGACGTCCAGACCACACTGGAGTTAGTACTTGTTAGTTCTGCACTGATATTTCGTACATTGAGTTCCGTACTCAAAGTGTGCCAATGGGACCTTATTACGAAACTTAGGCTAGCTGTCGTTGTGTCGTCGTGTTCGTCTGTCCTACTTGTAACGTTCTTACATATCAGGTACAAATATATACTTAAATAAAGAAGAGGCGTGCTCCGTTGGTGCGGACATGTAGAAGTCCGGAAGAAAGAATTACGAAAGTAGAAGGATGTAGGACCCGAGGAAGGCCAAGACTAACCTTATTTACAAATTGATCGTGTTTTATCACAAGGTGACATCTGGAGCTCTAGGAACCGGTGAACGTGCATGAGAAGGGCTACGAATGTTAAAGAAGCAAGTGACGGTTGTCAGAAGGCATGTACTACTCGGTACTCCCTGCCTACTCCGCAACGGATTTGAAGTTATAGATAGATAGAAATATGTTCTGAAATTGGTTCAAAGCCTCTGTTTTTGTAAAGTAAAAAAATATTGGAAAAGAAGCATCACTCCTTCTTCTAACACAGCAGATCCTCAGGAGCTTACTGGTAACCCCACTCATTCGCAAAATATCTCAACCCTCCACTCCCTCCGGCCAGGGAGTTATATTTGGGGGTACTTTCCTAGACAGGCTGCTTTGATGTATTTATTCTACCTCTCATGAAATTATGAAAATACCCAGATCAAGGCAAACAGACATTTTCGTGTATGCAAATGTTTGTCTTGCGTGGGAATTGAACCCACGACCCTGAACTTTACAGTAAAACAATGAAATATATGAACGGAGCAGTGACAGCCCAGTGATTATTAGCCGATGTATATGACGAGCTCGGTGGCGCAGTGGTGGAACTCTCTGTCTCTCATAGCTAGTTATGTTTCGTATATCTAAGACACAGTGCAGGCCTATTGTCTGTAAATTTTGTCTTCAGTCGCGTAAAGCACACTCGTTTTGTTTTTTTTACATATGCTGTGCTATTTTCTTTGTTACAAAATATAACAGCAATATAACAGAAAACAATACTTCGGTAGTCTTCATTCACTATTTCTTCTATCACTTGTATTTATATACACAAAGGTCAATCATAGTTCAATCATATTCCTTGTACCTCTTTATACCATAACTGATAAATTTCCTTTGACAGATTCATGTATTACTGTCATTGTTATTAAAATATATTGTGAACGTAGAATTCTCGGCGCCCGAGTCTCATTTACACTTCATCGATTTTAGTATTAAGTCTCGACTGACAAATAACTAGTCTGGCCATGAATACTATTATACAGAAACGTTTCTTTTTTTCATCTTTTTACTTATTTTGATTTTGAAGCGCGTATATTATGTTAAAAACTTCTTTCAATCACCCGCCATTTTATATATTTCTTCCGTGTTTATTATCAAATTACAATATGGAATGGGGTGTTAAAGAGAATAGGATTGCAGTGATTACACAAAGTGGGTAGAAAGAAGCCGTATTTTCGTATATGGTACTATCCACAGATATACTAACACTTCCATTGTTGAAGACCATAAAAGATCAGGGTGACCGCTTGCTGTTAGAACTACGAGTACAAAGGCTGTTGATGCTGTTGCAGCCAGAATTCGCCGAAATCCCATTAGGAAACAAAAAATCTTATAGTTAATAGATTCAAGCGTTATTTTGCGAAAGTCAAATTTACATGTAATTTCATCTAACCTGCTTTGTGTGCTTCCGCCACCAATTAGTTCATGCGGCTTAGCGCCGGCCGGCACCCACCCACTACCGTTAGTAGATGCAAGATGCCGACCCTGCTCCGGTAGTCTCTGCTTCGGCTGCTGCGGTCGTCCGCTATCTGGAACAGAAACCGCATACCCTCACTACCGTCGCTGCCACGACTGGCCTGGTTGTCGCTGCTTATGAAATCTCTGGAGCAGGCAGTGGCTAAATTTCCAATGGAAACAGGGCGTAAATCTACAGATTCGTGGCCAGATAGATTAAAGGCCTGAATCAAAGCCAAAGGTGACCGTTTCGAATAGAATCATTTTTTGACTTTTTTTGCTTATACTTCCATAAATAGTACATATTTATGGAAGTATCTAAGTAAAGGAAGTATATAAATTTTATTGATTACATTACTTCATAAAAAAATAAATGCATATTCATTTGTAACAGAACTTATGGCCGGACCAGGCGGATATACATATAGAGAATTTGCCTGCCTATAAATTTATATACAGTTAAAACCATAAACTCTCACTTTACTTGGAAAAGCCCACTAGTTTCGCTTGCATGCGTAGATCACACGTAAGATCTATGCCCTGTGTACGACTTCACAAAAATTAAATACTGCGTTTACGTTTAAATAATAATAATAATAAATTCTTTATTCGGTAACTATCTTAAATTAAGTAATAACAATTTGTTGGGGACCCCTTTTAAGTATATTATATACTTGTGTTAGGGGGGCACCGCTCTTCATAACAAAAGTACAATGACAGTACTGTGAGCTTACTCACACGCAGGAACACAACAACCCTCTAGGGAGTTGTTATTTTGGCTGCGGTTTTCTGTGAGATGGAGGTACTTCCCCAGACGGGCTGCTTTGACATGCCCTACCTCTCTTATTGGATTATTAATGGATTAGGAAACGAGACAATGCTAGAAGAAGAAGGATGAGAATTAATTATTAAAATAGTTTATTTCAAGTGACACAATTTATAGTAAGTTAATCATTACTGTAATAATATGTCCGAAGTATATAAACACAGTAATAATGCCACAAAACACTCACAGCGGAAGGATGCGATAAAATATCAACATTAAACTGAAAAAACTACATAAATAAATGTGTAATAGTTTTGCGCATTCAGTAAATATGTCCTTTGAGACCGGCTGTTTGCTCGTTAATGAAAAGTGTTGGATTGCCAAGCCGCTATATCAAATAAACTAAAGTAAAACAACCTATTTCTCTATTATCGATACCGCAAAAGCTTTTGTAAAATGTATACACGTTTTTAAAAAAAAATCTATAAGCATTAACATAATAATAGTCAAAGTCAGAGTCAATATCTTTTTATTCCGTAAAAATGGCTACATTTGTTTGGAATCGTCACAATTATTTTCCCTACCGTGCCGTTCATGACTAGGTGAGCACTGATAAAAATACTGCCAAAAAACTCAGGCATCCATCTTTTGGTATCCAAACAAATTTACATAATTATTAATTACATTCCAATTGGATCGACTCAATCCCAGGAATTTTTATCATTAATATAGTCAGATACTTTATAATATGCCCTGCTACACAATTTGGCTTTAATAGTAGTTTTAAATTTGTTTATTGACAATTCTCTTATATTGCTGGGAAGTTTGTTATAGAACCGTATACATTGCCCTATAAAAGAATCACTTATTTTGTGGAGACGGAGACATGTAACACAAGATTATGCTTATATCTAGTATTTATATTATACTCACTCTTTTTACAAAATGAGTATATGTTTTTATGGACATACAAAAGATTTTCATAGATATATTGCGATGCGTCTGTTGAAATATTTATTTCTTTGAATTTTTCTCTAAGGCTCTCCCGGGGACCACGTTTGTAGATAGCTCTTATGGCTCTCTTTTGCAATAAAAAGATGGTGTTAATGTCCGCGGAGTTACCCCAAAGAAGAATTCCGTATGACATAATACTATGAAAGTAGCTGAAATAAACTGTTCTAGCCGTATCATCATCAGTGAGCCGTCTAATAGTTTTCAATGCATAGGCTGCAGAACTTAGTTTTCCTGATAATTTTTCAATTTGTGGGCCCCCTTGTAGTTTGGAGTCAATTGTTATAACCAAAAACACAGTTGTCTCCACAGGGGCTAAATTAGTTCCATTAACATGTACATTGATAGTCAACTGTCTTACATTGGGTGTTGAGAACTTAACCCTTCGAAACCCGTGTGGTCATATATGAAATAATATAAACGATAATATTACGATATAATATAGACGAGTGCCTTTAGATAAATAAATATATTATTTTAGCGGCCTTAAGTTAAAATATTACATTGCCTAAAATATCGACAACTGTTTCATTTTACGACATGACATGAGCACTTGATAGAATACCATTACACGAAATGCGAGGTTTTACAAAAGAAAGTAGAAATTTTCCAATGTCTTTTATTAGATCCCATTGCGTTAAAGTTATGGAATGGTTCATATCAGAATATAAATTCAACAAATTCGGTGTAACACGGGGGAGCATGTCAGAGCATCTGTTATTATTATCGTGTTGTTAACAACATCTCAATAATTGTCCGACATAAAACTATAATATTAGTAGATGTTTCTATTACAATCGTTGGCAGAAACGGTAAACCGACCGATAATCGTGAAATTGGGATATATAGAAGTCTGATATATTTTACTTTCATGATACATGACATTTCTCGGTCAGATATATAATATAAATATAGAAAACATGCAGGATGAAAGAATGACGAAACAGATATACAATGCAAAAGTGGAAGGATGTAGGAGCCGAGGAAGACCAAGACTAACCTACCATGACCAAATTTGTCGTGTTTTATCAAAAGATGATACCAGGAGCCTTAGGAACCGGCGAGCGTGCATCAAAAGAGCTATGAATGTGAAAGAAGCGAGTGAAGTGTGTAAGGACCGCGTCTTATGGCGCTCGGTTCTCTCCGCCTACCCCTCAAGGGACTTGGCGTGAAGATATACATATATAATATACACGTAATTGAAGAAATAGAAACTGATTGCCACTCATACCCTTGATACAAAACTAATAGTCATGTTATGTCAGTGATGTTTTTCATCACAATTTCTTAGAAATGAGATATATCCTTCATGACGCCCACGGTAGAAATAGTTTTTTAATCATTAGTTCATTGCAATATTCCTACTCTTCAAATTCCAGGCTATTTAACTCAAATTCGATCCATTTAAACCTCGCGTTTGTTATTTCTACGTTACCGCTCTTAATACTCCACGTACTATATCAAGCTTCCAGAAGACGTTGAAATAGCCGAGTAATTTTAATAATGCCTTGTGTAAGCTTCCTCTGGAGAAAAGATGTTGGTTGTAAGTGAATTTCTAAGTGATACAAAATAAAAAATGTTATCGTTAAATTTATCGTAGAAAAGTTAAAAAAAAATCTTTATTCTGAACAAAGATCGATTGTATACTTTATTTTACGATAATTAATATTTGCATCTTATTCCGGTAACGATGAAGAAATTTTGTATTTTTCTCAATTACTTTGTTTTTGTTGTTTGTGGCAAGAAAATATTTATTTTTTTCTATGACGAATAATATTGTGATCTGAACTAACAGCCTTTTGGGCGAGAGCTGTACAAAAAAAATTAAAGGCTGAGAGAGAATATCCTATAAGCAGGTACATAGAATACAGAAGATGTGAAGTTTTATATTTATTATCTATTTTTAGTATTTGAAATAAACTTCTTGGGTAACTTTAGGTTTAAAATTGACAACTTTCGCGGCCTCTCTAAAATTAACATGATTTAAATATATAATAGTGTATAATCTACCAATTTATCTATTACGCTACGCCAAGTCCCTTGCGGGGTAGACAGAGACAATCAAATGTACTCGGTCTTTGAACACCTCACTTTGTTTATAATTTATAGCAAATTTTTTGCACTTTTGCCAGTTCCGAGGGCTCTAACACCTGCAATATTTGTAACACACGCAATATTGCCTTGTTAGGTGAGTTTAGGCCTTTTTCGACACCTACGTCCTTCTACTTTCGCGTTTTACATCTGTTTCGTCATCCTCTAGCATTCGGTTTCATAACCGAATTCTATACATTCAGAATTAAAATTCTGTATATTTCTTTACAATGTCATACATATATATGTCGCGTCCGGTCATGAGTATGGATGTCTAAAACGAAACGAAAGCGCGCGAACGGTGGCGCGCTTTGACAGAATCAAGAGGTCGACCCTGGGAGAAATGGAGAGTTAGTGCAAACGGCGGCAAGTGACGACGTCTTGGAACTGTCCTCTCGTTTCGTATTTTCCTGAACATTGATTATAAGTGTTGAAGTTAAAATTATAGTGTTATACGAATTGCATTGGATTTCTCATTGCACAACTACCCGCCATACGCCCGTATAATATCGGATAGACCGAAAAATCATACGCATACGACATATACTAGATATAGATATTGTTATAAGTGGGGAGTCTGAGATTATTTACTTATTATTTTTACCCGTCTTAAGAAAAAGAAATCAGACTGATCGACGAATAACAAAGTCATTTTAAGGTTCTCTTTTTAAAGGTGTGGCACCCTAATAATATTCCTTTTGATGAACTTTGAAAGCTCGCTGTACTTTAAATTAGTTCTGTTAATCTCAAAACTAAGTTAAACCCTGTGCATTTACAATGTGATAATTAACATGATACTAGATTAAGTTTTAGAAACTTGTAGGCGCACGCTATATGCCCTTAGGATTCGTCTGCGGTGCTTATTTGACATTGAGTATTATTCATATATTCAATTTCAATGCATAGCAATATAGTAAAAGTTAGTGACATGTAATAAATTTAGCTTCATGGCAGTTTGCATGGCCAAGTTCCAATAGGTACTGTATCGAATAGATACGTTCGGAAAGTTTGTCACATGTTTACAATTTTTTGATTTTCACGGTGTATCGTCATTTTTTGTATCGGTTAATATCTCGGAAACGCTACTATATTATGGTAGATCTAAGTTGTAATCCCATTGAAACTTGATGTCAAATTTGTTGATTATTCAAAAGTTATTTTAAAATCTTTCAATAATCTACTTTCTTCACATGATATTTGTTTTGTTTATGATGTTATTTGTTGATGTTTTCATTATTCATTCTTCTGCTTAGCTTTATCCCGTTTCATTTTCCATTAAGATCGGTAGAGCCGTTACTTAAGCCTAAGGATTTGGTAAATAAACTGATTTTTACATTCAGACCTTCATAGCCCCGAGCGAAAACTGACCTTTCTTTGGTAAGGTCACACGTCTTACGAAATAAAATTTCTTTCATTTGCGAGTTTCCTCACGATGTTTTCCTTCACCGGTAAACAAGTATAATATATATAAATCCGAAAACAAGAATTTAGCGGTACACGCCAGGTTTCTAACCGGGTACCAGTTGACCAATTTCCGGTTCCTTATCCACTGGGCTATCACTGCTCATTGTTCAGTATTCATTATAACTATTATTATTTATGTCATTAAAGTGATATCAGGAGCCTTAGGAATTGGCGATCGTGCTTAGAAAAACTATGAATTCTGAAAAGCACTGCCTACTCAGTAACGGATCTGGCGTGAAGTTATAGATAAATAGATTGTGCTTGAAATTGTTATATTACTACGATGATCCAATCTCTCTCTGATAATCTCTTCTTTCCCTAACCTCGTGGAATAAGGCCGCGAGATTGGTCTGAAACTGAAAAAACTCTGACGAAAGTATAAATCAGGGAGCGGTTGAACTTCACCCAATTTAACTTCATTATGATACGTTCAGAGACTATCAATGAGAATTATTGCCTATCTCATGATTACTCATGATATTTGGACCTTAAGACTAAGGAGAGTCTTTGTCTCCCTTTGTGTGTTCTCATGAAGAGGTAAGTCTGCGTGATCATCAATAACTTAACCTCACTTGCAGTTCCTCAATTCCCGAATACTCCTCTTACTATTGGCTATATAGCATTAGCATTCTTGGATCTTCAACGATGTTTAGTTCCGAAGTAAGAAACTTGGTATGCGCTCTGATCTGAGCTACCACATCAACCCTTACTCATCCCACTGCAGGGATACGGGTCTCCCTTCAACCGAAGGGGTTTAGAGCATACTCCACCACGCTGCTCAAATGTGGATTGGCGGAGGCCAGTGTTTTCAAGACGCCCAAGGGTCACTAACTTACCTTAACGACTGTCATCTATCGACAACAGCCGAGACCGACCGCTTAACGTGCCCTCCGAGCACGGAGAAACTCGAGAAAGATAAACACATTCATGAACAGGCTGCGATCGACTTTGCTTATCGACGCCATCGAACCATCCCTTTACCTGATTATCTGTGCAAATACTTGTACTGTACGAGTCTCAAGTCAGACATCAGGTGAACTACTATTGTCAAATTTAGGCGCTAACATCTTGGCAACAGCTTAGGTTTTCTGATTTCGTTAAGAAACAAGTTTATCATTACGAAGAGTATGGGATACCTGGTGCTGAGATCTCTAACGAATTCCAATTTCAAACCACCCGGAGTAGAAATCCGAGTTGGGGCCAAGAAACTCAGCAGAACAAAGTGATGGCCGCGCATGTATGCCTCAGTAATTCGTTTATGCAACAGTGTTAGTTAAAAAAAATATTTGTGAGATCAGAACCTAAAACTAACACAAACTTGACAAAGTTTCAATTTGTTACGTTTGGGCCTAGTTTAGACTCAAACGTAACTAAAATTTTGTCAAGTACGAATCAGACTCATGCCGTACTTTTCATGATCCATAAAAACGAAAATCCTTCAAAACAAACTTAGTTATGCGGTCCGGGTTTTTGGATATCACAAAAATCCTGTGCTACTTAGATACATTATCCAGTTTTTGACTGACTTTTCCTTTTATGAACTGTAAAAATAAAGTACGGGGATTATGGTATTTACAACAGGCAGACTGATGGACGGAAATAGTGGTGCCATGAGGATACCGTTGTTAAAGTAAACACATAATTCCAAAATGCTAGAAAGAAAATTTAAATAATAATATTATAATATAAAAGAGAAGTAGAATAAATTTTAAGAGAGGTAGGGTACATTAAAGCAGCCCATCTGGGGAAGTACCTCCACTTCACAGATAACCGCTTTAAATCATATGGGCTGTATTATGTCTACCGATGTTGTATAAAAAATATGTAAGACGTGTGTAAGTACTTACCATAGTTCAAATGCAGAATTTAAACCAAACTACGTCAAAATATTGCCTTCACATATTATAATTGTTTATTTATTTATAAATAATAGTTGAATTTATATCATTACAATCAAATGGGAGACCCATTAGTACAAAAACCATGACTTGTTCAGGGCTATAGTATGATGCTTTATTTAATTGTTGAAAAGATGTGTAAATGAGAGGATTCTAGAAAGGTTTGAAGGAAAATCTTTCACAGATAGGTTTAGTTATGCGGATATTGATTATTTAAAAATAAAGTCAGTGCTAGTTTTTTAATTTTTTCTGCATTATTTAAATGCAGTTGGCAAGACTACATTTTTTTCTGTAACATATAAATAGATTTTCTACAATTGTATTAGTTTAACTAGAGTTTTATAAAATTGAATTTGTTGATGAAATTCTAGTTACATTTGCAGAAAAAATAGAAGACTCTTCTGATTTTCTGCTTAAACTTCGGAGACGAAGGAGGGAATGGTACCTACCAGATAGACGGACGAAAGAACGAACTATCATAAGGGTTCCTGTTTACCTATTCTGTATGGAACCGATGACGTAATCATAATAAAGATTTTAATTAACGATCTTGATAAACAAACAAGGAATCCGTATACATAGGTCACATATATGCATAGTTTAATACAACTCAATAAAGCGTTATGAGTTCGCGAGATATGTGGGACAGAGCAATACACGCCGCATAACAATGTGTGGAGAGACAACATGGCTGACTAACCGTATGATATTGCTAACTGACACAATGAATATACAAGCAGTATGTCAACTAGTACGATATAGGTTCTAGTCGATTTTTTTTTGCTTCCAAATGCAAACAGTATTATGGCCTCACTTTGAATTCTTTTTCATTATCCAGGTTTACTAATCCACTGGTCTGCTACCTAAGACTAAGGATTAGGCAAAAGTACCTAGTTTGACATGGAATGACTGTCATCAGACCTCCTAAAAACAAGAGGGAAAACCAGACCTTTTTAAGTTAGGTCACAAGTTTTCCGAAATATTTGAACGTGCGGTTTTCCTCATGATGTTTTCCATCACCGCCGAGCTATTACAAATATATACATTTCCGAAAAAACTAATTTTAGTAAAATTTTTAGTTAAATATTATAATAAATGGATTTGAACCGGGGACCAGTTGATAAATAAGGCGGTTCCTTATCCACTGGGCTATCTCTGGTTATATTGTATTCCTTATCCATCTAAACCTGATATAATCTTTATAAAGTATTTGTAATGTATACCTAATTGTAAAATAGTTGTAACTGAAGGAATCGCTGCTGCTTTTTGCTGACCTCACTGTACTACAGAATACCTAGCTCTCCCTGGTATTCTGTAGTACAGTGAGGTCTATGCTATGGAGCTAGTCAGTGGTAATAGCCTCGTAGTAGTTCAGACTCCAAACTTTCACAAGGAACTTTTCACAATAGTTAATGATTGTAATACCTTGTGGGCAGTAAATATTTTTTTATACTTACAACGTCGGGATATCCTCTTTATGGTGGGTCCTATGCTTGTATACCACAAGCATAGGACCCACCATAAAGAGGATATGGTGGCCTGCTGCTAATCCTTAGGAGTTTACTGGCAACCTCACTCATTCGTAACAATCTACAAGGGAGTTATTACTTAACTGCGATTTTCTGTGAAGTGCAGGTACTTCTTCAGACGGACTGCTTTAATGTACCCTACCCCTCTTTAAAACACCCAGACCAAGATAAACAGAAATATTCATGTTCGTGTATGCAAATATTGGTCCTGTGTGGGAATTGAATCTAGGAGCCTTGGGTGCTCTATTATTATGTGGGGTACTACTACTATTTATAGACACGTTAAATTAGCTATAACGATAGCAAGTTAAAAGAAAAATCCGAAAAACATTTATAGTCACTTCATTTGTTGCGATAATTAATGCTCAAAAGAATGCAAGAGTCGAAGAAGTAAGGGTTACCAAGGCCAAATTAGTTGTGTTTTACCATACGGTCAAGAAGCTTATATACCATTCATTTGTATGTATCTATGCATGCATACGTGCGTGCGTACTTACATACATTTGTTTTATGGCGTGCATGCATGCAAGCACGCATATGAGTGTGCGTGAAATCATACCGGTGCGTATCTGTGTGGGAGTACCGATTTGGGACGCTTCTTTGAAGTTATCCTACTGTTTTATATATGTACTATGCAGTTAGGTTATGCTTACAACTTAGATTTAGTAATATTCTTATAGGGTACCGCAGTTTAGCCGTAGATGAAGTACTTTAGTTACCTTTGTGCGGGAGCACCTGGAGACCAGTATGAACTCGGTGGCGCAGTGGTTACTAACGTTTGATAACGTACTTTAACATCAAGCCTCGTGGATTCGGTTCCCACACAGGATAAATTTGTGTGCATGCACATGTCTGTTTGTACTGGTCTGGGTATTTTAAAGAGAGGTAGAGCGCATCGAAGCAGCCCGCCTGGGGAAGTATAAATTCTCGGTTGTGCGTTTTTTCGCACGATGTTTTCCTTCATCGCCAAGCAAGTTATAATTACAAACATCTGAAAACACGAACTCAGTAGTACATCTGTACATCATGTTTTGAACCAAGGTCCAGTAATAAGCTGATACATTACCCACTAGGTTATCATTCCTCTTATGTATATGTAAATACATTCATGTATAAATTTCTGACATTAACTGCCAGGACAATGACACTATCGCACTTTTTCATACCAAAGACACAGTTTCAAACAAAGTAGTCTTTTGTTCACGTTCAGGGCATTTATTTTTTCATTTTTTAAGTTGATGTGCTTTGTCATTCAAGCTCGCATAGTTCGTGTTTCTGCTCTAGAAGTAGGACAGGTGTGTAGTAAGTACCCTTAGAGTATACACAAGCAACCCATAATTATAATAATTCATTTATTCATTTATAAACATGAGTGGGTACGTTGGTGTTTTAAAGTTTATGATAAGTGCAGCCATGATGTGCCTTACTAACATATGAAATTAGTTATTACTAATAAATAGGTACGGATACAAAAATCTTATTTAAATATTTATTATTTATTTAAATTTACTTGCCTTACTACTACTAAATTATTATTTGTATGACCTATGCTTTCATAATTCATTTCATATTCGATGAACTGTTGCATTTTTAATTGAAGTTTTTCGGAAAAAAATACCTCAAGTCTCTCTGATCTGTCTAGTGAATATAAAGATATATATAAAAAAATATTTGCCCTTTGATCCACGTGGGTACTTAGACAAGCCTTACATTTTTTTAGAGGGAATCTCATTGTATTGTTTCGTATTCCATTGTGATACCTTTATTTACCTTTATTCTATTCTACCAGGCAAACGTAGGAGAGTCAAAATTTGGGGCTATAGGTATTTTTGATGCCAAATAAAAAAAAACAAAGAACGTGACAAGAGATTTTATAGATATAGATAACTCTTTGCATTGCTAACGTTCTTAAGCTGTGATATCCAGTTTACATTAGGTGGGCCGTATCCATAAATACAACAGTACTGATTTGCCTCCTGCCATTTTATAATAAAAAAAACTTCGATGCCACAGATTCTTTATTCCGCCATTCCTCTCCCATAGACACATAAACTCGTCTTGCATATTGTTAAAATTAAAATTGTTATTTCATTATAATATTCATATTTTAGTAGCATTTTGGAATTTACTATTAATGAATAATAAAATAAATTTAGCAGAGCTCATCACGTGCAGAATACATGTTGGATTTTCACAGATAATGGCGGACTACTTACAGCATGTCCATTACGCCTCGAACAATTCATTCCTCCTTACATACTATTTCATAACAGTCTTTGTTCGTCGTAGAAAATAGTCACGGCATATTGCTCTAAGGATCTACTGTGTCGAGTGATTTTTGTTTTCCTCCCAATAGAGCATCCACAGACTATCTACATCTTTTTACTTCGCAGTAGGTACTAACAGCACTTTACTCTCAAACTCTACTGTGCCAAACAATTTTTCACCTCAAAATACTATATGAACCTCTTTGTATTGTTTTGGAAGAAAATAATAGATAAGTAGAGACTTACGGCACTTTTATCGAAAGCTCTTTTGTGTTGTAGCGACTTCTTTACCTCCACAGACCATATACCTCTTCTTTGCAGGAAACTCTGCGAGTACGTCATGAACAGTTCATACTCGTTTTTTTCTGAGATGTAACATATTTATATAATTAAAATGTTTACCCTCATTATATGTACATTGCTGCCATCTATTCGGAAGTTTATTTATGACTTTGTGATAAATCTCTGGGAATCTAGATTCGACAAACTGTGTGAAAGCATTTTGTCCAAATCACGAAAAAAATGGAAGTCAGTTGGAGCAAGGTCTGGCGAGTATGGAGGATGACGTATGGTTTCTTGTGCATTGTGAGGTATGGTGGTATGGTCCTGTAGAGTTCCAACGGTTTCTTGTGCATTGTGAGGTCTTGCGTTATCGTGGAGCAATATTGGTGAAGATCGATTCACAAGTCGGGGCTGTTTCACTGCCAGTTTCGTCATCATTATTCGAAGTTTGGCACAGTGAACATCTGCTGTTATTGCTTGACTAGATCGAGAAAGCTATAGTGAATAACGCCATAAAGAGACCATCAAACAGCTACCATTCTCTTTTTATTGGTAAGCTGTGATTTAGGGCACTGTTGCGGTGTTTGACCTGCGATCAGCCATTGCATTTTTCGCTTACGGTTATCTTAAATAATCCGCTTTTCGTCACTTGTCACAATTAGATCCAATATTCCTTCATTTCTATACCGATTCAACAAGGCAACACAAGTTTCAACACGCGTTTCTTTCTGCAGATCAGTCAAAGTATTGATTTGATTCAAATGAGTCAATATTGTAGGTAAGGTAACGTTAAACCATGCTGCTAATTCCTGGGTATTTTGACTCGCATCGGCTTCCACTATCTCCTTCAATTCAGCGTTTTAAACTGTGTGAGTGGTCTTCCACGTGGTTCGTTCTTCAAGTCGAAGTTCCCAATACGAAAGCGTTTAAACCAAAAACACACGGTGCATTCATTAGCAGTCTCCTCTCCAAACGCAGCATTGATATTGCGAGCTGTTTCTGCCGCGTTTGTTCCGCGTCGATACACGTATTCAAAAATTACTCGGATTTTCGAAGTATTCGAGTAATTTTTGTTTATTTCGAAAATCAAATGATGCACATTTTTCAAAAGAAAACCCCATAGGTATGATGTCCCCATGAAGGTTTAATGTCAATTCAAAGTATCTATTACTATAAAACGGCAATTTCATACTTTAACCCCTATTACTCGTACTTCCCTAAAGGTTAATTAAAATCGCAGGAATTACTCATAGTACTTTGCTCTACGGCTCTGCTTTGCTGTGGATAATTTATTACGTACTACAAACTTGTATCTGTCTATGACTATTGCAAACCCAGTAGTCAGTATGGTGTCTTTGTTGCGGGAGAACTAAAAATCCTTTTTACCCAAGTACCTCCTAAATAAATGTGTAAGTTAGTAAGCAACATTCATTTGGTTACATAAAGTCAGTTAACTTCGCAAATTATAAAGGGTCGTAAATTGCGTTTCTGAACATTTATCGTTTTACGGTTAAACCGCTGACGAATTTATAAAATTGATTGGATGAAAATTTAACGAGAGTTTTGGAGATTTAATTAGATAAACAGATTTCGATTGGAAGTTATCAAATCAAAACACGAGTATGAATTGATAAAAGATATTTGTTTTTTTTACCTGTATATGTAGAATTAAATACAGTCAGAGTAGTATCATATCTTACAATAACAGAGGAGGCATCAGTCACATTGCTGGTGCAGTGAAAATTCATACCTTAATTAAATTTGGCAAGCTAGGTGGTTTAGTCGTGAACGACGCGACTTTGACACCAACGTTCGTGGGTTCGATTCCAACACAAGGTGCAATTTGTGTACATGAACATGACTGTCTTGGACTAGATGTTTTAGAAGAGGTAGAGCGCATCAGAGCAGCCCGTCTGGGGAAGTACTTCCACCTCACCGAAAACCGCAGCCAAATAACAACTATGCTTATGCTTATATGCCTCCCGCCGTAGTAGAAAAAAAAAAACTTATATTATCAAAGAAAATTGTGTTGTTTGACATGATAGATAAGATACTAGGATGCAGGACTAATACATATAGTGGAATATTCTGTCGTTTAGACTTTCTCATACTAATATTAAGTTTAAAATTCACTGCCATGTGCGAACCAATATTGCGTAGTATTGCTTAGGGTTCTATCCTTTGCCCTGTCTTTTTTATCGTCTATATGTTATATTGGCTATATGATTTATTGTATGTCTGTGTGAAACGCATAAAGTTCTGACTATCCATCTTTGATTCGTGCTAAAGAAATCAGATCCCGACGAGCGAGCGCTACGAATGAGTGATGATGCGAGAAACAGGACAAATCAAATGTGCACCGTTTACATACTTATCTTGTTGTTTGTATTGCACGTCTCATCGTCACTCGCGCGCGGAAATAAATGGGCCAAATATATGTACATATTCGGCTCATACGAGTATATAATACTTGTTCCAAACTGTTGACTTACTGAGCAATTTTCTTACAATGGTTAAATCCTTCCATACCTTTTTCCGGATTAGATTTTCTGCTGAATAGATCTAGTACGTTTTGAGTAGTTTAGAATACGAATTGTGTACAAGTCATAAAATATAAATTTCTTAAATTTCAGTGGAAAAACTGCATTTGCGATTGGGCAATTAATTAATTCGGCAATTTATCTTAATGCGACATAACAGAGAATTCATAAATGAAAAATCCTAATAATCACTGGTAAAATACAATGTCAATTTCAATAAAATTAAAAAAAGACGATATTTTTCTGTCGTCTTCCTTTCTATTGTCGTCAAAATTTTTAAGATTTTATATTTTGTTTGTTGTTGGTCCTGTTAATTTTATTTTTTTGTATACGATGCTTTTAAGAGAACATGTATTAATATTTAATTCATCACCACCATCTCATTGGAGCCACGCGTGCACTCTGTGCTGGGTCATTTCATCTCATTTTCGTCACCACGAAGAAACCGGACACAAATATATTTTTATAAATTATCTATTAAGTTGTGGTTACATTTACTTTCGTTTTTCTTTCGTGATCTTCCAGGACATGTAAGATTCACTGTCTATGACAGTAATTTATCTGTGTTCTCAAAAAATAACAAAATTTTTTATTACTATATTAAAAATAATAGGTTCATACGTTTGACAATATTTTGTAATGAATTGTGTTAGGATCCTAATCTAAATTACGATCTTAATTTATTCAAAAGACTATAACAATATCTGTCTGAAAGTGAAACCTAACTGTGTTGGAATTCAGAAATATTTCAGTATGAAGCCTGAAACAAAAAATGTTTTAATCGTATTCTGAGATTTTTCTCATTACGTTTGGCGCATAAATTGTGAACTTCGCAAGGCCCTACCACGGTTTTTCTCAATTGTAGTCATCTTCGAGATGACCAAATAATATGGCATATTGTAATTAGGTATTTAGGTGTATTCCATGTCTTGTTAGAAATTAATATTCTATTTCAATAAATATTTATTATTCCGACAATATCGGATTTTTATTGAAACCGCTGAAGAGTCAAGAACAATAGTCAAAAAAGTCTGGGAAAATCTGTCAGTACATTTAACAAAGAACTATGTTCATGTAATATGTGTAGAATTAATGAGTATAGCATTTGTATTTACTGTTAAGTATGTATATTGTCTATATATGTATGTGTATATATGTATGTATGTAATTAGGTATTTATGTATGTGGAATTTATATATAATAATATGTATATATTAATCTATTATTAATTATGTAATGTAGTACTGGTTACTTGTGAGTTTTATATTGTTTGTTTATCATATTAATTATTCATATTTCTCATTGGTTTTGCCCTCGCCACTCTGCAGTAAAATATCCAATCACTCAAAGGTTGGCTGGTAGAGATCTCTTATAGAGATAAGCCCGCCTTTGTACATTTATAATTCTATTTTTATGTTTATTGTATTGTTATTTACTATGAGTGTACAATAAAGAAATTACAAACAAACAAACTAAACAAAACTAAAGTTATGACTATAGAAACAGATGGCGATGACAATATCTGTAAGTTGATTAAGAATTGCCATGAGTATGGGTAAAATAGAGCATCGAAATTGGCATGCACATGTGACTAGATGAATAAATGATTCTGATTCTGACTAGGTGGCGCCTTCCAAGTAACTTAGAGTGAAAGCGCGAGTTTTCCATCAGTATGTCAATCACGATAAAAAACATTCAAAAGACAGTCTAAAAGCGTTTAGTTTTAGTCAGTGGATAGAAAATTTGTTGAACGAATTAAAAATGATTTCAAACATTTTTCTATCCACTGACTAAAAGACAAAAAAAAATTGTTGCCCAAATGGCACCCTAAAAGTAGCAGATGCTATTAAAACGGTGGTGATACTTAAATTGCGTCGACAGTACACGTAGCCTGAATTATCGAGGCCATAGGATTACAGAAAACCTTGAGAAATACTATGACATGTCTTTGAAGAAATGTCTAAAATCGCAAATAGCGAGTTTACCGCTACACAGATATGATCAGCATTAGAATCGTTAATCATTGCGTGAGTGCTACCTGTGAATGCGACGAATTTCGATGTCACTTTGAAGATAAACTACTACTATATTTACTCACCAAATTTATTTAAATTCGGTCTCCATTATCTTCGCACATAAATTGTCAACCCTTTCACGCTACCACAACCATGAATTAATCGTACATCGGTCTCGGACAGATGCGGTGAAGACTATTTCTCTTAATATATTCAGTGTAGTGTCAAGCGTAACTCAACGAGAAAATGGTTGACATTCTTAAAATTTATCGGTGTAATTTAACTTAAGTTTACGGTTCTGTAACCATAGGGTGTAGGGTACCTTATTAATGGGTAATTTAATTGAATTATTTGAATTTCTTTATTATTTAAGTTAGTTAAAATAATTCAATTACCCGTGAAATATGGATACTTTATTGACAGATAATTTAATTATTTATTAGAAAATAATAAAATATAAGAGCATTCGTTTTGACTTAACAAAAATTTTAAGTTTTTAAAACAAATGCTTATTTCATTTATTTATTAGTTCATTAATTAGTTAATAGATTCAGGCGTTATTTTGCGAAAGTCAAATTTACATGCAATTTGATCTAATTGCATGTTGATTAATTGTAAAAAAATATTAAAATACTCGTATACTGTATTTCTTATGTGACTAACAATAAGAGTTAATACTTTAGCATTTACGAAAAATTTGGATTATTAATTATTGTCAAAACTTAATTAGAATTCAATTAATTTAGTTTTGTGGAGTTATCATTATCACATTTCAAAAGGTGCAGACTTTCTTTTTTATTTACTCTGGCATACGGTTTCTTATTCACATACATGTCATTTAGACTTTTTTTTTAATTTACTCTGGTATGCGGTTCATTCACATACAATATACACAATTTGTATTTTTTATTATCAACTTCAAGGAGAAGGTTCTTAATATGACCGCGTGTCTTTATTGTCTTTCGGTTTATCTCTGAATTTGGGAATCGATTGTAAATATTATTTGTGATACTGGAGTGCTATTATTGATATTAGTTGTCGTTGTCATGCATAAAATCTATGAAAACGTTTTCAAATGTATTTCAAAGTAAAAGTATGTGGTAGAACTTCACTCAAGTCAGTTACATTAGTTTTTTTTAATTGTTGAAGTTATATACAAACTGCTTTTGTTTTGTATTTCCTAGTGCTTGATTAGTTTAATGTAAATTTGGTAAAGTAATGACATCATTAAATTGAGTTTTCTCGTTTTTTGCAATCATTTGTAATTCTATATCCAATGGAGTAAAACATCCAAAGGTATTATCGTATACAGTAACCAACCTCAGAATATATTGAGAAAATATATAAAGCGTTGTTAAATTTATAACTAACTGTCAACGTTAGATTAATCTTCTAAATATTACACAAGGATCCCAAATAAATAAAACAGATTATAGCTCTTAGGCATAATGTAAAATCCTATTGTAAAAACAGTTTCCGAATCAGACTAGTAATTCCAGTAATAACGCTTTAATTTCAAATAGACATAACAAACAAACTATACGTCTAAAATTCCCGGACATTTACTCATATTTTGAGCAGTTCAAGTGAGTACTAATCGAGAACAAATGGTATAATTAAGTCAGCCAAGCATTGCATGGGTAAAATGAAACTTTAAAAAATATATTTTGCCCTCGAGGAAGTTGATTAAAAGTCTCTTGGATTATTATTGTGTATTCCAGTTTATTTTTGCATTGCCTATTTTTAAATTGCTATAGTTATTAGACCGCATTCGTGTGCACGTAGCGTATGATATACTGACAGATTGATAATAATTATAGCATAATATCGCTTCAATCTATGTATATCTTTGCGGTTCCTGCATCATTCCACTTTCGTATTGTATATCTGTTATACATACGAACGAGCAAGTGGGCCGTATAATTGTATGGTACCCAACGTTATATAAATGAATTTATTAAACTGACCCATTCGCAGTATAGCACAGTGGCGGAGTATATCCTAAACCCCTTCCATTGAAGATAGACCCTATTCCAGCATCAGAATAAGTATGAGCCTGTATCGTATGACGGATTACGATGCATGACTCGTCATTAGGCTCACCTTATGGAAAGTGGTTACCATAAGCTATGAAATCTTGCAAGACAGGCAGTATCGACATGTCGCAATGCGCGATAATTTTTTACTGTATTTCAAGAGTTCGTGGTAACCACTTTCAATCAGGTGCCGTTACACTCTATAAAAAGTATCGCTCGTGTATTAATTACCACCTCGGTTGCATTGCAACTTCTCAGGAGCTTCCCGATAACCTCATTCAATCACAGGAAGAGAACAACCCTTCGTAGTACTTTCCCAGTCAGGCTTGCACTATATTCGACGAGCTCGGTGGCGCAGTGGTGAAACGGGTTCGGTTCCCACACAGTACAAACATTTGTGTGCATGAACATGTCTGTTTGTCTTGGTCTAGGTATTTTCTATGTATGGTAAGTATGTATTTACAAAAAATATATATTTACGTATGTTTATCAGTTGTCTAATAGCCATAACACAAGCTTCGCTTACTTTGGGGCTAGATGGCGCTGTGTAATTTGTCCAACAATATTTATTTATTTATTTATATTTATTTATACACATCTACAGACACAGCTTTTTTTACCATAACGTGACAAACAAGCCTGCGGCCTACCTGATGGTAGGTAAACATTCACCGTAGTTTATGGATATTTCCAACACCATGCGTTGCTGAAATAGTAAACTTACTATTAAATAACAGGGTGTATCACAGCAGATGCGGGGCTGTATTAGAGCCTACACCTCAAAATGTGGCTATGGTGGCTTTCTCACCCCCAAATCTGAATCAAACATTATGACTCTGCTTTCAGTGTTCGTACATCCCTCCCATTATTGTGGCTCCAATATTTCATTATTAAAACGAAAAGGTCTAAGATTACCAAATATAACCTTTTCCTTTACCGTAAAAGTTAATGTATGAACCATTTTTTTATTATTTGGACCTTTTATTTTCCTTTGGTCATGGTTATTTTTATACAGCTCGGGAGGCATACGGCCCACCTGATGTAAAGCGGTTACCGTAGCCTATAAACGTTTGCAATATTTTAAGTAATCTTCGCGCGATGGCATCTCTGCTGCTAACAAATCCTTAGGAGCTTGCTGGAGACCTCGCTCACACGCAGGCACGCAACACAAAACCCTCCAGGGGGTTGTTATTTATCTGCGGTTTTATGTGAGGTAGAGGTACTGCTGACGGGCTGCTTTAATGCGCCTTAAAAACACCCAGATCAAGACGAACAGGCATGTTTATGCACACAAATGTTTGTCCTGTGTAGGAATCGAACCCACGAGCGTTGGTGTCAAAGTAGCGTAACATCGCGTTTCACCACTGCGCCACCGAGCTCGTTAAATAGTAGGTAAGTCTTGGCCTTCCTCCTACATCTTATGCAACGTATAACAACGTTGTATATCTGTTTGGTAATTCTTTCTTCCTGCATTCTTTCTATATGTCCAAACCAACAGAGCATGCCTCTTCTTATTTTGACATCGACACTCTCTTTCAGACCAACTCTGTTTCTAAAATTATCATTGCGAATACTGTCTACAAACTTTACGCCATAAATTTTGCGCAACGCTCTCATTTTGACCGCATTTATCCTACTTTCATGCTCTCTTTGCCATACCCAGCTCTCGCTTTCAGGGGTCTGCCTACCCCACATAGGATTTATTGTGAAGTTATAGTTATATAGTATTTTCCTTTACCAGTCTTTAGGTTTTTTACCAAAAGTACCCACATAAGGAGCTCCCTACGGATTGACTTTCGTTTTTAGGATACCGTACCTCAAAAGGCAAAACAGAACCCTCATAGGATCACTTTGTTATCCGTCTGTCTATATGTTAAGAACCTATTCTCAGGGACTATCAGACAGAGCTATCAAGCTGAAATTAATATCCCATACTCAGGTCAAGTAAAAAAATAAAACTTCGATTCGGCTGTTAATGCCCCGTTTATGTGCATAGTTTGACACTCGCAAGGAATCAAAACCTATAGGGTACTTTTCGTTCATCAAATTTCATCAATAGCAATAGCACAAGTTAAGAAAAAATCCGAAAACTGTATAATTATATGTTATAACACAAACAAAAAAAATGATTTTTGCGAAAATAATTTTCGAAACTATAATGTTACGGAACCCTCGGAGAGCAAGTCGGACTCGCAATTGACGAATAATGCTTGATCAATTACAACTCTTTTTTTAGACCAAGGAAATTTTTCATGATGCATAATACGGTTTTACAACTGGTAAATGTACTACGGATGCAGGGGTGGCATTGACCATATACTTAACGCATGGGAGAGATAACAGGATGCTATTGGGGGTTTCTGTGATCTCTCTAAAGCTTTTGATTGTGTCTATCATCGGACATTGTTACTCAAGCTGAACTATTATGGAATTAGAGGTAACGGTCAGAACTTGATTTTATCTTATTTAAAATAACAGATTGCAGGCAGTTGACATAAATGAGGTTAAATCTAAAGGCAATAATGCTAAGATCGAGGTGCCACAGGGTTTAGTATATGCGAATTATCTGCCCTACATGGTGCAGAAAATGGTGGATATAGTGGATAGTACTATTTGCTGATGATACCTCTCTAATTTTAATGTGGCCCGCCGGTGTGAAAATATTGACAAGATAAATGGTGTTGTGTCTGTTATTTTAAACTGGTTCACATGTAGTAAACTTTTGCGCAAACTCGGCTGAAACCAAATGCATCAAATCTAGTCTAGTAGTAAAGATAGATACATATAATCTCGCCTCTATCCCGTAGGGGTAGGCAGAGACCACTTCTTTCCACTTGCTATGATCCTTACATACTTGTTTCGCTTCGTCCACTCTCATTCTTGTAAATTGTATTTCATTTTATAATAAGTTGCCTGCAACAGTTTTGTCCTTTCCTGACAATGTATTCAAAAAGCACATTAAAATACTCTCATTAAAAGAGCTTATTATAGAATTGATGAATATGTAACTGACAAAGATGTCTGGAAATAATTCAGCACAGACGACATATCCTTAGTAGTCTTTAATTCTACCACTTCATATAATTATTGTACCAATATGGTAATATGAATTTATTATAATATCCAATTGTCAATTTTAATACAGAACTATATTGAAAAGTTTCTTTCGGCATTTCTTCTTCGACAATTTTAGATTAGGGTACATGAAAGCGTTCTATTTACATATCTTCACCTCACAGAAAACCGTAGATAACTCTCTTTGTTGTCATGTTCCTGCGAGTGAGTGACGTTACCAGTTAGCTTCTAAGTAATTGCTGTATTAGCAGCAGATGCGATATCAAGCGAGTGATCTTTAATGTATCACAAACGTTATAGGCTACGGTCACCGCTTTACTTCTGGTGAACTGAATTATTCTATGCCCCCCGATGCCGACCATGTAAAACCATGGTCATTTTCGAAATGCTGGCAAATTAAAAAAGAAAAATAGTAACTTAAGAGAACTGAATAAGATACCATAAGAATATATTTAAAAAAATATAATACGTATCGAAATAGCCGCGAGGGTTATTTTTTATCTTTTAATTGGCACTCTTTGGGGACGAGACCATAAAACCAATTGAATATCAAACTGTATTTTACCTTTAAAAATTCTAACCGATTTCAAATAAAGCCCGCGGTTCGAACTCATTCCTGGGTACAATGTAGTTTAACCTAATTTTCGTTCAGCATGCTAAAATGAACGGCTTTGTTAACAAACTTTGACGGCTCGCTACTAAAGCCGTTTGAATTTCGACCGAAAACCGAATTGGCAAATTTTGCAGATATAATATTTTTGCTAATATAATATTATAATGATTTATCATCTGCAAAATTTGCCAATTCGGTTTTCGGTCGAAATTCAATGTATATATATATATATATACTGTAAGTTCGAATAATAAATAGAGCAGAGATCAAGTGGACAAAGAACCGGCCTATTGATCAATTAGTCCACGGTTCGAATCCTGTCACTACTTAATTCGTATTTTCAGATTTATGTACATGTTTGTATTTATCTCTTGCTCGGCGGTGAAGGAAAACTGCACGTCCAAGAAATTATATTTTGAAAGGCGTGTGACTTTATCTAAGAAAGGTCTGGTTTTCCCTCTGGGTTGCAGGTCTGACGGTAGTCACTCTATGTAAAAACCTGTATATTCGCCGAATCCTAATAGATTAAGAAACGGGATAATGCCAAGACAAAAAAGAAATTTGAGCAATAAGTTGACAAAAAATTACCACAATAGGATGAACAGAAAGCGCTTCAAATTCGAACTAACGTTTTATGTTTCCTTTTCATTTCTAGGTATTCTCGGTATTCAATTTCATAAAATAAATTTCTGAAAAAAAGTTCCCTGTTGAGGCTTCAAAGGAATTTATTATAGTCCCATTTAAGAGCTACGTCACAATCCTGAAACAGTTCCAATGAACGACAGAGGACATTCATAAGTTATTGATGAGCTGGTGATTAGCAGGAAGGTTAGCAAGACGTAAGCGATACCTCTTGTATGTCAAATGGAGAGAAATCCGTGTCGTAAATGCTTGGTTCCAATATAGCTGCAGTATTAGCCAAGCGGATA
Source organism: Pyralis farinalis (assembly GCA_947507595.1). Taxonomy (NCBI): domain Eukaryota; kingdom Metazoa; phylum Arthropoda; class Insecta; order Lepidoptera; family Pyralidae; genus Pyralis; species Pyralis farinalis. The sequence continues at coordinate 35,584,179 of OX382257.1, read as the reverse complement.
AAGAACCAGCCTATTGATGCACTGGTCCCAGGTTCTAATCCAGGCATGTAACACTAAATTCGTGTTTTTAGATTTATGTGCATGTTATTATCTTGCAGTGAAAGAAACTCGGCAGTGAAGGAAAGCATCGTGAAGAAAACTGCACGTCCAAGAAATTATATTTTGATAGACGTTAACTAAGAAAGGTCTGGTTTTCCCTCTCGCTTATGGAGGTCTGACGGCATTCGCTAAAAAATGTCGCTTTCATAGCTTTTGTGGCGCTCAGTACGCTAATTCTACTAAAAACCTGCAGCTGCACGTTTACGCTTGTCGTTTGAGTCGTGCAGGAATAGTGCAGTGCTAATACGTGTATACCTATTATATTAAAGTTTCCTGCACTGCAACGGTACTGCAACTACGCTGCAACTGTGCGTATCCAGCAAATGAACTACTTAACACCTGTTGTGTTATCATGATTCAATCTAATAAACTGGATTTTTACTTAATGTTAACTCCTATAGTTTCAAACCCCATTGCCCTTGGTTGCTGGCGTGTAGGTATTTCTAACTGAAAATACGCTTTACTTAATCATATATTCCCACAAACATCTTCCAAAACAAAACAAATGTTTTGTAATATAAATCACCGTTTCAGAAAATTAATTTCACTTCGCAAAAGTTGTTTAAGATTTAGCAAAACTGCAGATAAACTCATTCAAAACTTCTGTCACTGCTATACAAATGTCTAAATAATTTATCAGAAAACGATTATATTGCAGGAAACGTGCAGGTGCAGTTTAGGTATTTTAACAGAATAACGTGCCATTTACAGCAGCGTTGCTTCAACGTCGCTGCTGTCAGATCGCTTAACAGAATAACGAATGGTCAAAATGTACGTATTTTGACCACACCGCGCAGCAAAGCAGTTGCAGTTTTTTTAGTTGAATTGGCCTAAATTTCTCTCTGCCTACCCCTCAAGGGACAGATAGATAGTCCTTCTGGATGTGTGTATGTGTTTATCACTAAGCTCTTTACTCTCCTCTTAAGCCATTGCTGGATTTAGATGTATTTGTCTGTGTATGAGTGGGTCGTTGGATAGTTTAGATTGGATCCGGTAGATAAAGGTTGCAATCGGGTTCTAGAACTTTTTTCTCCTTGGGCGCTTGTTAACTCGCAGGAACATATAGCCAAAGTCTGTATTCTGTTGCACCCTACCTCTTTTAAACTTTACTTGAATCTATTTTATACGGTTCCATAACTCGGTTTTTGGACGTAACAGGACAGAATGTAGAAGGAAGGACAAGACTCACCCACCATGGCCAAGTTGGTAGCTTTTATCGGAAGGAATCAGCGAACGTTATAATAAGCCATGAAAGTTAAAGAATCGGCAGAGAGAACAGCGCGGCACAACATGCGGTCCTTGAATGTTGTGCAGCTCGGTTCTCCCTGCCTACACCACAAGAAACTTGCGGAGAAGATGTTTATAGAAGTACTTATTTCTATGGTAAAAACACGGAGAAGCATTCCTATAGCAACAGTGCATTCAAACAAACAATCGACAAATCTAAAACTTAGTCTTCTGTATTCCATTCAATCGCTTGAAATAATATTTGTGTTTGAAATATTCGTTTAATCTGAAGTTTGGAGATTCCCTTTGTTCGATACAATCAATCAACAGAGAGCAGATGAAGTTGAGAATACAATTTAGGTTTTAGGGTTGCGTACCAAATATGTACATTATCAGGAGCCAAACCACAATAAACCACTTGACTGCTCATGAAAGCACTCACAAAAACGTAGTGTTACAGCACCTAAATAACTCAGCGGTTAGAGCTACTGACTAACGGAAGAATATTGTAACTAACAAGCTGATAAGTGACTCGATGATGATCTGCGAACCAGCCAATAAGAAATTCTTTTTCTACTTTAACTCCCGACTCGTAATGGTAAATTGAGTGAAATAATATCGATCTCATCGGCTCTCCATAGGTTAATTCCTACACGAGTTAAACATAGCACCACCTGGTAAATTTACTCACTCACCGAACCGAATGCCACATATATCGGTCCTTGTATACTCAGTCATAATTATATGTATCTTCTGTATTCTATACCTATTTATATCTTCAGTAGTCCATTCCATTACTAATACTGGAATGTACTGCTAACTCTGCGGTAATAGAAAAGCCACTTGACTTCGAGAATGAGTCCTAAGGTAAGATACAGATTTTGACATAAAGCTACTGCCGTCGGAGTTCCACAAGCCAGAGGTAAAACTTAGCTGAAAAGAGGTGAAACTTTGCTGTCTGAATGGCAAGAAAGCTGGGAAATTTCTTCAAAAGGACGCCACTTGTATCTGTTTTTTCAATCAGTGCGAGACAGATTAAGTAAAGAGTGGTTAGAAGTGGATCATCCTGTTGCGCAATTTTTAACAGGGGATGGAAACTTTAGTGCGAAGCTCTTTTCGTTTAGACTTGTGTCATCGTCTTTATGTGAGTGTTCTACGACAAATCATGAATTCGAGCAAACAGCACATCATGTTCTCTGGGTTGGCGATCTCTGGCATCGGGAGCGGGACGATATGTTAAATTCCTTGCGTATCATATCCGGGCTAGTATACTATTCTGATTTGGTGGCAACTAGGGAAAATTACCAGGCGTTTAGGCGGTTCTGCAATCTATATTATTGGAATCGATGTGTTAGGCAACAACTAGGTCCCAATAGTGTTAGATATTTGATAAAATATTTGATACACAGGAGACACAGTGGTGGGTATGAGCGGTGGGCCTGTCCCGTGAGCAAGAGGTAAAATCAGACCTGTCGTAGATTAAGTCATACGTCTTTCGAAATATAATTTTTTAGACGTGCAAGTTTCTTCTTGAACTTGTCAATAATGAGTATGATCGTGAAAGAAAACAATTTCTTATATTAAAGTTGAGGTTCTATTTTGTAAATTAATGTATCATGTTGCAATTTCTACAAAAAGGATTATCCATTATAAATGGGGTTTAAATCTATTACATACAGTCTGCATATTTAGATTTTTTTATATATATTCGAAAGATGTAATACAATCAACATAAATTTATTCAAAGTATTCGTTTGACATTATTAGATCGCTTTATTTACAATCACTTAAAAATATCAGTTGGTTGGAAATAATAAAGTGCCTCAAGCTGATGGTTGATTCCGTTTTCTAAACTTTTGATCAATTTTGGGTTATAGTCTAAGATGTTTTTATAGTTATAGATACATCGTACACGCTCTAGAATGGCAATACGAAAGTAAGGTAATTGCCCAACTCACATTCAGTTGACCACGCTCTCGCGTCGCGTCTATATCTACTTCGCCACAAAACATAAATGTGTTAAGATATATATTCATCTATTTCTAACGACAGGTATCCTATCATTTGTCTCTTTGTTAGAGCAAAGTGACATAATAAATAACTATACGTAGATATAGTACTACTTGCGCTATTCTAAAATACAATAATGTTGGTGTATAATGTGTTTACCTTTTGATACGTCGCTGGTTGTAGTAGTAAATGTTATCAAAAATATTATTACAGAATGAACACCATCCGTGTTTCGTTTTACTACTCAGTTAATAGATAGAACAAATAAAGTTTGGTTTGTAACAATACTCATGTTCTTAGAGTAAAACCAAATATTTAGAGGAAACATTTCCAATTATCTAGTCACATTTCCAGTCCAATGTCTTTAGGCTTAAGGTGAATTATGGAAACAAAAAATATTCTGATATTATATTCCCATTGTCCAACCTGGTAGGTAGGAAGATAACTCCCATAATTCCCAACATCTAACCTAGGTCGTCAACGTCTAATTGGGCAGCGGCGGCTGATACTCAGCTGGGCTAAGATCATTAACCCTTCATGACACGTATATTTACTAACTTAGTATGTTTTCCTTAATGTATTCAACCCGTACATTACTTCCACAAACTTTGTAGAGATAATTTTGTAGTACCTTTTTTTACACGAAACGTCTCGAACTACTCCCGACGGCCCCATTACCCAGAAACTGTTATACCTGCATACTTACAATTATAAGTATTTCAAAAATTTGTAAGGATTTTAAATATCTTATATATGTTATAAACTCTGTTGCAAAAGAAATATGCTTGCAGTTCACATGTGATTGAAGTGAAACCTTAAAAAATATCAACTTAATAATCAGCCATGCAATTCTCTAAGCGACTCGAAATGGCTGTGTGCGTCACTGTGATCACAGATGTCACAGCTTTGACATCGTCTACCGCGATCACGGCTTTTTATTTGGTATTATATAAGGCTGTACTCGTACGCGAGGCTGTTTGCCTTGTAGAATTCCAATTCCAAACGCAGCCTTGCGGCGCTAGTGTCGCACAACCATGAAAAGTGACACTAAGGAATTGCAATTTTGTGTTCAAGGCTATAATAGCCCATGTTTCCGAGGATGTAAAGATGTTTGCTCTTACAGAATTGCATGGCAGGACAATATTACGCATTAGTTTTCGGCGCACTGGATTTTTTTTTTATTGAAATAATGAAATATTGATGTAAACAACACACGTGTAATACACTACGGTTGTTATGACGCCTTAGCCCAAGCTTCGTAATACGCAGACGCGCACACACACGTACAACGCTCGGACCCTACATAGAAGCTGCATGCATATTCATTTCTAACAGAACTTTTGGCCGGACTAGGTAGATTTGGGTTTTGTTAGAATTAGACTTATTATGAGTGTCATACTTTGCGAGACATTTTAGTATATCAATTTAAGCAGTTTATATATGTATACACCATCAAACAAAACAACCGTCTCATATATCATTACACCATTAGTGCGTCTTAAAAACAAGATGGCGTCAACATACTTGAAACGTGAACTGTTTAATTTATTAGAGTACTAAACGAGACCGCTGACATACTTACTAATTAAATGTTTAATAACTAGTAACTTGTGGTGTTATCTTCTTATGTCTTCGATTAGTTTTACTTAGTATTGTCTTAGGTTTTCGCGATTGTTACATATTGAAATTAAACTATTTTTAACGGAAGTATCGCGTGTTTTATTTATTTTGTTGAAACCTGACGTTTCGAACGCTTTGCAGCGTCCGTGGTCGCAGGAAAGACTAAGGTGGTATTTGTCTTACATTAGTTATTCAATTATTACATCTACCGACATGGATGGATTAATTATATATGTTCCGATTTACACAAAAATCGCTCACAGTGTCCGAACATTTTTTAGTAGATCTTTGGATTTGTGACTTGATTATTTTTAGGACTGGATCCCAAGCAGGTGGTACTTGCCAACCATCTTCTCTATTGAAATTGGGGTGTTTTCTTATTTCAATAGCCTCGCGCAACATTCTCGGCATGTAGCGATTCTCCTTGGCGAGGATTTGTGGTTTATCAAACCGGATGTAATGGTTTGGCTGGTCCAGTGTATGTTCACATACTGCAGAGTTTTTATCGCGCCTATTCTTCATGTCAGCAATGTGTTCTTTCACACGAGTACCTACGCTTCTCTTTGTTTGCCCTATGTATGATAAACCACATTCGCAGTCTAATTTGTATACTCCTGCATCTTGTAGGGGGATATTAGACTTGATAGGTCTTAGAAATTGACTGATCTTCTTATGGGGCTTGAAATAAGTTTTCATTGAAGCTCGCCGTAAGATGTTGCCAAAATTGGCAACGTCTTTCCTGCGACCACGGACGCTGCAAAGCGTTCGAAACGTCAGGTTTCAACAAAATAATTAAAACACGCGATACTTCCGTTAAAAATAGTTTAGTTTTACTTACTTTAATAGTTACACTTTTGTTACCATACGGGAAAATTTGTATTACGGTAAAAAATATGAAATAATAGGGGTTAAAGTACGAAATTTGTTTTGTAGTAATATATATTTTGAATTGACATTAAACCTTCATGATGTGAGATCCATGCCATGCCATCCAGCCATGTAGAAGTTCAATTTCATACAAATATATGATTATTTTTGGTTAATAAAAGAAGTTCCACCCTATAAAATGGGTAATTCTTCAATGGTTTTTGCCTTCCAACGAAACCGAGCCAAAGAACTGCAAACAAAGCTCTACTTACTCAACAAATTAATTGTTTGTTCTAATTAATGAGTCTAGTTAGTGTCCTTCGTTGATGAATCGGGGCACTAAACTGTTTGTGAAATAGCAGGTGCTTGCTTTAGGGGTATAAATCTAATGGAAGTTCCCTCGGAGGTGACGAAAGTTAAACGATATAGATAAAATTCTTTATTTGCACTTATATTTATAAATATGTTAAGTACATAACGTGTTTAAGTGCATGAAAAGAGCTATGAATGTCACAGAAGCGAGTGAAGTATGCAAGGACCGCGTCTTATGGCGCTCGGTTCTCTCTGCCTACCCCGCAAGGGACGTGGCGTGAAGATATACATACATACATATACATACATACATATTTATAAATCTTATTGTACCTTACTAATTTCTCGCGGTTTTCTTTATTTTTAATTTTATTTTTATATGCTACGTCCGGAGGAATGCAATCATACGACCCACCTGATGTAAAGCGGCTACCGTAGCCTATTAACGCTTGTAATATATTAAGTATCACTCGCGCGATGCCTCCTCTGCTGCTTACACAGAAAATCCTTGAGAGCATACTGGTGACCTCACTCACACGCGGGAACACAACAACCCTCTAGGGAGTTGCTATTTGGCTGCGGCTTTCTGTGAGGTGGAGGTACTTGCCCAGACGGGCTGCTTTGATGCGCCCTACCTATCTTAAAACATCCAGACTAATACAAACAGACATGTTCATGCACACGTTTTTCCTGTGTAGGAATCAAACCCATGAGCATTGTTGTCAAAGTCGCGTTATTCACGACTGCACCGCCAAGCTCATAACATATACAAGAGTAAAGAATATCTGGGTTTAAAATGGAGCATAAAGATTCAAAATGAATGTTTCAAGATACATAATGCATTATTAAGAAGAGACGGACGTATTTTATCAGACGAGTCACTCGAAAGTTATCTCGCATGCTGCTTTTGTTCGAATTGGATTGCCAGACGGAGCTTAAGCGACTTTCAAGCGATTTATCCGGTTTTATGTTAGAACTTTACTCAGCATTTTCTAGATTACACAGCAATTGCTTGAATTGGTAGTATATTTCAAGTTTTTTTAAGCGGAGAATGGAAAGCACTGTATTAAGGCAATGTTCAGTTTATTAAATTAACTTAGCTTCGTGTGCTCAACGGAACTAAGCAATATCTCATCTTGCGCCAAAGACTTATACAAGTCTCAAGTTAAACCATACATATACGTAGATAGATTATTGTAATTTAGTTTTTATTGCTTATTGTCATTTGTCACTGGTCGTCAATGGCCATTTGGAAAATGCTGGTAAATATAACTAGTATGGCCATAAATACTGTAACATAAAAACTTATCTCTTTTTAACTTTTTAAATATTTTGTTCCTTATCAAGAAATCACAAAGCTCCATATTGTGAAAAAGGAGTGAAGACTTCAACCAAAGTGTAAGATTATCTTAGAGCGTGTTCAGAAACCTCTCAGCAATACACTTTTGCAAAATGTACCGTGGACTTTCCAGCAGGACTCTGCACCTGGTCACAAGGCACGAACTACAAGCTTGAAACCAATGTTCCGGACTTTATAAGCGACGAAAGACTAGCCCTCGTCTAGCCCAGAACTGAACCCATTACACTACAAATTATAGTCACTTCTAGAGGATATGGCCAGCTCGGTCTCTTAAGAAATCTCTGGAGCAAGCAGTGGCTAAATTTTCCATGGAAACAGTGCGTAAATCCATAAATTCGTGACCAGACAGATTAATGGTCTGTAAAAAAGTCAAATGTGGTCATTTCGAATAGAATCTTTTTTTTATTTTTTTGCTGAGACTTCCATAATTATGTACATATAAGTTTTATTAAGACTACATTACTACATGAAAAAGTAAATGCATATTCATTTGTAAAAGTTATGGCCGGACTAGGTATATCTGTATTCTTCTCAGCGTTTAAGCTAATGAGCATTTACTTGTTAGCAGCGGGACAAGCAATACATGAGAGACATTCCTTATATTGCTTCTTCTTATCGTTATCCCGTTGCCTAATCTATTAGGATTGGCGGGATCCGTTACCTTTGCCTGGATATAGCGAAGATACAGATTTTTCCATGGAGTGACTGCTGTCAGACCTCCACGACGTGAAGATCATACCTTTCTTAAGTTAGGCCACATGTCTTTTGAAAGATAACCTCTTGGACGAGATTGGGTCAAATCCTTAGGCTCAAAGAAGATGATAGGAAGTATCCTCTGTTGCTAACACAGCAACTCACCGGAGCTTCCTGGGAACATCATTCACTCGTAAATACAACAACCCTCCAATGAGTTATTATTTGGCAGCAGTTTTCTGTGAGGTGGAGGTACTTCCTCAGTCGTATCCTTATGTAACGTCGATATCATCCAATTAGAATTTGCAAAAGCAAAAAATAAATACTGAGCCAATGTGACCTGGATACTATATCTGCGACCGAACTCAGAACTAACGGCCCGTTATAATTTAATGAACAGGAAAATACTGGGCAGTCCTTCCCAGATATTTTATAAATACCAATGCTGTCTGATAAAAAAAAATCACATTGCCATGCCACACAAAACTTCAATTCATTTTCACGAGTTGGAAGAATTGACAAAATGTTTGTTGAGAGTTTTCAAATCATTTTGTTACAAAAATTGTAATACGGGAATTTGTTCCTGTAAGGTTATCAAGTAGTGCAAACGAGGGATTAAGATCTGTTAGTGGTTGTAGCTGTAATACAGGTTTATACCTCAGTTGCAGAAGCTAATACTTGAAAATTATAAAATCTTATCTACATGACCTGATATTCTTTGCTAAATCTCTGCAAGTCACGATGAGTACCAAGTTTGTATCTTTGGAATAAATAAATAAATTTTGTCGGGGAAATTACACAGCGCCACCTAGCCCCAAAGTAAGCGAAGCTTGTGTCATGGGTACTAGATAACTGATAAACATACGTAACTACATTTTTTTTTTGTAAATACATGTAAATACTTATTATACATAGAAAATACCCAGACCAATACAAACAGACATGTTTAAGCACACAAATGTTTGTACTAAGTGGGAATCGAACGCTCGTGGCGTTGGTGTCAAAGTAGCGTAACAGCGCGTTTCACCACTGCGCCACCGAGCTCGTCATAATAAATATTATTATAATCTTCCCATATCTTCCCGTTTCCGTATTTGAACGGTAGAGGGAATATTTTGGAGAACTGTATTATTATATCCAGGAAGTAAGAATAGTCAGTGATTGACTCGATAGTGTCAGTTCCATTAATATACGACACGAAGTTAAAGTAATGGAAAGTCAGCAGGAATCGATATGGCTACAGCTGTAATGATCAAACCTATTGCCCAGATTTGAGATGCCTTCTGATTTTTGACTAATGACGCTAGAAGATATACGAATCAAGTCTATTCACTGCACAATATCTAGCTATGGACCCATGTGTTTTCTGTGGTTTTGTGAATCTTGAATAAACATTTATCACTGTCATTATTCTCTCTAATGATACTTGGTCTATGATTTTTTTTTATAAGGAAGCATTCAAGCATACGGTCCACCTGATGTGAAGCGACCACTGCAGCCTATGAACGCTTGCAATATATTAAGTACCATTAGTGCGACGCCACCTCTGCTGCTAACACAGCAACTCCCTAGAACTGGTGACCTCACTCACACGCAGGAACACACTATCCTCTAGGGAGTTGATGATTTGCGCCCTACCTCTCTTGTTCATTGTAGGTCAGCGTTGAACTGTAGGGAATAACGAAACGCCTTTGACTAGGTAATGAAAGAAGAAGAAAGAAAGAAGAGACATATATTCATTGTCGTAATATGTTACATACATTATGACCTTTACGACATTATTATATACATACACGACTTACGTCCTAAGGCGTAACAACTGACGATTTCACGAATAAGAAAACCGATTTTCAAATTCAATTAAAGGGTCCCTCTCGTGTAAAGAATTGTGGCAATCCTCCTCACCCGCACGATCAGGTCCGGGACACCGCCACCGAGACTGAACTTTTTGTGGGGAACCCTAATCCCTTAAACTTTTGAACCGAACATTGGAATACGCATCTTTTAAAAAAAAAATGTAATGAGATTCATCACTTGTTTTGTAAGAATTTACCAAAATAAATCTGTATAAATGATGATGATGCCTAATCCTAGTCTGTTCCCTACAATTGTATATGATGGCACCGATATTCCATATACTTCTAAATCAAAAAACTTGGGCCTCATCATGGACTGTAATTTATCTTGGTCTGCTCACGTCAATGAGGTTAGCAAACGAATGCACTATTCATTTCACTCTCTTAGGCGTCTCCAGAACTTTCTCCCTTTCTCCACTAAAGTTATGCTTAGTAATGCCCTTCTTCTACCCCTTCTCGACTACGCCGACGTTTGCTATTTGGACGCAAGTGAGAAACTCTTAAATAAACTTAAACGATTGCAAAATCTTGCAATTAGGTTTATTTTTGGACTTAAAAAATATGATCACATTACTGAGTACCGCAACCAACTGAACTGGCTCCCTATTCGCTCCCGTCGTAATATCCACACTCTAATTTTTCTTTTTAAGATTCTCCATGATCCTGCTGCTCCTGTGTACCTCCACAGCCGATTTAACCTCTTTCCCCCTACCAACCGTTCTCGTCGTTCCTGCCATACCAAGACGCTGTTGCTCCCAACTGCGCAAACAAATTTTTTTTATAACTCTTTTACCTACCGTGCTGCTCAGTTGTGGAATAAATTACCTACACGTATTCGTGAAAGCCCATCTGTTTTCTAATTCAAAAAGAAATTGAAAGATTACTACTTATCCATTCAGAAATGACTATATATGTGTATGTATATGTATGTATGTATATATATATATATATATATATATATATATATATATATATATATATGTGTGTGTGTATCGTATATGATTATGTATGTAAGTGTGTGTATGTATGTATGTATAACTCTTATTCAGGCACATACAGCTATTCCACTACTGACAACATTACCCACTGTTGGAGGTTGGCTGGAAGAAATCTCTTTTAGAGATAAGCTCGCCTTTGCGAACTATTTATTTTAACGATTGTAACTTTTTAATTTGTTGTGTGCAATAAAGGATAATATAAATGGACACAAATAAACAATAACATATTAACCCATTAAAAAAATGACTAATTACCGCTTTTTGTTACCGCTGAATTGATAATAAAATTTTCGGTACATGTTACAATATTACATTATAGTAGAAATTGTTTATTTCATTTAAAAATAAAGTCCCTTGGGAAAATTAAAAAAAAATACCCAAGGGACTAAAACATGGGGCTATTCAAGTATTCAAGAAAGGCGCGAAGAGGCTTTTAGAGGGTTGGCAACGCACGAGTGACACCCCTGGTGTTGCAAATGTCCGTAGACGACTGTGACTGTTCACCATCAGGCAGACCGTATGCTTGTTTGCCACCTTGGTGGTATAAAAAGAAATGTTTCAATTAGTATATAACGGTTTCATTACAAACTTCAAACGCTATTTTCTCAAAACGATAGTTGTGTTGGTTAGTTGGTGACTCACGTCTTTTGTCTAGGAGTTTTCTATGTATCATAAGTATGTATTTATAAAAAAAAATGTATTTACGTATATTTATCAGTTGTCTATTACCCATAACACAAACTTCGCTAACTTTGGGCCTAGATGGCGCTGTATAATTTGTACGACAAAGAAAAATGCTACCCTCTGCATTGAATAACTCCTTAATATATAATATATATATATATATATACATTCTGTGTACTAAGTATCGGGAATTTGTCAATAAAACAAAAAATACAAATTATTCATCTAAATTTATTTTATCGCCTTCAAAGTAGGCCCCATCGCTTGCAATACAACATCTCCACCGCTTCACCCAGTCTTCCATACATTTTTCATAGGCTATTTGCGGTATGGCCTTTAGCTCATTCAGCGAATTTTCTTTTATGGCTTCTATCGACTCAAAACGTTTTCCTCGAAGTGGTAATTTTAACTTGGGAAATAAAAAAAAGTCAGACGGAGCCATATCAGGTGAATACGGTGCTTGGTCGAGAACTTTTGTTGAATTTTTCGCTAAAAACTCTTTCACTATAATGGCTGTGTGTGATGGTGCATTATCATGGTGCAGCATCCATGAGTTGTGTTGCCACAAATCTGGACGTTTTCGGCGGATACTCTCACGCAAACGCTTCATGACGCCTAAATAATATTCTTTATTCACTGTTTCTCCCTCTGGAAGGAATTCGGAGTGAACCACACCACGGTAGTCAAAAAAAACTGTCAGCATCACCTTGATTTTGGAGCGACTTTGCCGCGGTTTTTTGGGTTTCGGCTCGTTTTCGAGACGCCATTCTGAAGACTGTTGGCTTGTTTGCATGTCGTACTCATAAACCCATGTCTCGTCGCCAGTTATTATACGTTTCATAAAGGTCGGATCCGTAGAAGCTCGGGAAACCATGTCTTCAGCGACATGCTTTCGCTGCGCTTTTTGAACAAAATTGAGCTCTTTTGGAACTAGTCGAGCGGCGACGCGTTTCATGCCTAAAATGTCAATGAGAATGTTGTGGACGGACTTAAAAGATATGTTCACCTCACTAGCCAACTCTCTCAGACTCATACGTCGATTTTCGAGCACTAGCTTCTTGATTCTGTCGATGTTTTCTCTGGTCGTAGCGGTTGAAGGTCTACCAGAACGAGGCAAGTCTACTACTACTTCTTGGCCTTCTTTAAAAGCCTTATACCATTCATAAGCCCTTGTTTTCGATATACACGATTCGCCGTAGGTATTTCGCAACATTTTTAGTGATTCACCACATGAAATATCATTTGAAACACAAAATTTAAGGCACACTCTTTGTTCAACAATATTTTCCATTGTAAAAATCGCCGAGGACTCAAAACTATGACCAACAAAAAGTGTAGTTTAAAACAAATTAAATGACAGATCCCGCTCAAATTTTGCGCGCTAAATCAGTACAGTGCTACCAACATGCAGTAAAAAAATTAGAACGACCTCTTTTACGCGGGTCTTTTTATTGACATATTCCCGATACTTTTTACACAGAGTAGTATATAATATTATAAATGTGAATGTCCGTTTGTTTGTTACGCTTTCACGCGAAAACTACTGAACCGATCATCATGAAACTTTGTACACATATTCTTGGAGGTATCAGAAATAAAATAGAATACTTTTTATTAAAAAAAATATAAATGCGAGCGAAGCCGCGGGTAAAAGCTAGTCATATATAATTGCTTATTCTCGTCAATGCATTTACCAATTTCTTGTTTTGCAGTACTATTTTTATATCTTTTCTTTCCTTTATTTCCACTAGTTGCATTCCTGGTAATATTCCAAACAACAGTAACAACTGAACAGTTTTCAAGCATTCTAAAATATAAATATTTTGTATTCTTCAAAGCTATCGCAATGTCCTGCATTGCGGAAACCGAAAAATAATGCCATCCGCTCCCGTTCTAAGTTTAATGTAATTTTGTTTGTTACAGGTCGGGTTATTTCAATATATGAAAAATAGATAAGGTGAGTAAAATTTATTGTTTAATTTAATTAAACAATGTAAACTTTAATTTAATTTCAAATTGGTTGTGTTCTATCAGAAGGTGATGTCAGGAGAAGTTGAGAGGGAGATCTAAGTTAGTGAAGATAGAAAGAGAGAGAGTTACGTTTCGTATATTACTGTAGGAACAAGAGAGAGTGCGAGCACACATTTTCTTTCTCTGTTTCTCTCATATATCTAAGACACAGTGCAGACACAGAGCTAAAGAAGTTTTAGTTCAGTCGTGTGGTCTAAAGCACACTCGTTTTCTTAATTTATTATCTCATGCAATGTTTACAGCATTGTAGTTCATATGTCCAAGATTTATTTGCATAAGGAAATTTCGTCGCGTTCTCTGTTCCCGGATAAAGTGCTTCACGGGATTATCGCCCCAATAAGCATCGTCCATGTCGCCTCCCATCCTCAGGTAGTGCTTGCAGTCGTAACCTTCTCCGTTGAAATATACAAGATCTGAAATTGTATGTAGGATTAGAGAGGTAGTGCTCCCCCAAAATGGCTGCTTATCTGCATAAGTGGCTAGTTTTCGGAAGAGCTCCGCGGCACAGTGGTGAAACGCGCCGTTATGCTACTTTCTCACTAACACTCGTGGGCTCGATTCCACACATGACAAATGTGTGTGTGCATGAACATGTCTGTTTGTCCTTGGCCTGGAAGTTTTTAAGAGAGGTAGGGCGCAACAAAGTAGCCCTGGGAGGGCGCTACAAAATAGCGTCTGGGGAGTACCTCCACTTTACAGAAATGCGCATCCAAATAACAACTAGAGGGTTGTTGTGTTCCTGCGTGTGAGTGAGGTCTCCAGTAAGCTTCTAAGGAGTTGTCGTGTAAGCAGCAAAGGTGGCATGGCGCGAGTAATACTTAATATATTTAATTTGATCTAACCTGCTTTGGGTGCTTCATCAAATTGCATGTAAATTTGACTTTCGTAAAATAACGCCTGAATCTAATTAACTACTTAATATATTGCAATGGTTTATAGGCTACGGTAACCGATTTACGTCAGGTGGACCGTATGCCTCTATGCCTGTCAACGTAGTTTTTAAAAAAAAAGATCACGGCAATAATCACCGTCAAATAACTCCTTGAAGGGTTATTGTGTTCTTGCTAGTAACTGAGGTCAACTAGGAAGCTCCTGTGAAGCCAATAAGTTAGCAGCGGGGGTAGCTACATGCGAGCGATACTTCGCGTATTGCAAGCTATGATTTTTAAATCAGGTAGACTATATCTTTATTCGCTTTCAGACTTTATATAACAATCGTTTAAATAGTAAGGACCGCTGTTTTCGAAGATACTACACAAATCCGTACTAATTTCACTGCAGGAATACGGATCTACCTTCAACCGGAGGGGTTAAAAGCATACGCCTGTGTTGTCAAGCCGCCCGAAGGCCACTGACTCATATAACAGACAATATAGCCGGGACAGATTTCAACGCGCCATCCAGTGCTCAGAAAAGCTCGAGACAGATAAACCCATCCACAGACAGGCTGGGGTCGAGGTTGCTTAACCTGAGCGTTCGATTAGATTGAAACGCGCAATGACGCCGTCAAACTCGAATTTGTACATACAGACAAAATCACTTACGTCTATCTTCATTATAATAATAAGAAATGTTTCTTCCATATTTATTCCTTTTCTTGATCCTCCTCTCCATGCAATTTGTTAACCTCATCTGGCAAATGCTGTAATAATCATCGTAATAGTACGATTTAATATTGTAGACGCACACTCTTTGGGGGTATATTCTGTAATTTAAAAAAAATCGGTCAAGTGCGAGTCGGACTCGCGCACGAAGGGTTCCGTACCATTGTCTATAAAAACGGCAACAAAATCACGTTTGTTGTATGGGAGCCCCCCTTAAATATTTGTTTTATTTTAATTTAATTATTTATTCTTAAAGTGAATATATAACTAAATATTCTGTGAATATTTCAAGCGTCTACCTGTTGTCGTTATCAATATCGAGCAAAAACGAGCAAAAAAATTACGTTTGTTGTATGGGAGCCCCCTTAAATATTTATTTTATTCTATTTTTTTAGTATTTGTTGTTATAGCGGCAACAGAAATACATCATCTGTGAAAATTTCAACAGTCTAACTATCACGGTTCATAAGATACAGCCTGGTGACAGACGGACGGATGGACAGCGGAGTCTCAGTTCCGTTTTACCCTTTGGGTACGGAACCCTAAAAAAGCGTTTGTAAACTTATGTACATCATCAACATCATCTCTGCCTGTATTCGTCCACTGCTTTTTTTATACTACGTCGGGGGGCATACAAGCATATGGCCCACTTGGTGTAAAGCGGGTACCGTAGCCTATTAACACCTGCGATACATCGTGTATCACTCGCGCGATACCTCCTCTGCTGCTTACACAGCAACTCCTCGGGAGCTTACTGATGACCACACTCACACGCAGGAACACAACAACCCTCTAAGGAGTTGTTAATTGGCTGCGGTTTTCTGTACTGCCCCAGACGCTTTGATGCGCCCTACCTCTCTTCAACTGCTGAACAAAGACCTCCCCCTAAAGTGCCACTCATCTCGATCCTGTGCCACCTGCATCCATCGACTCCCTGCAAACCTCTTAAGGTCGTCGCTCCATCTAGTGGGGGGTCGTCCCACACTGCGTGTACCAGTACGGGGACGCCATTCGAGAACATTTCTTCCCCAGCGGTTGTCGGTTCTACGAACTACGTGGCCGGCCCAACCAACCAACTTCCTGGTGTCGAGTTTAGATGTCGGTGTCGTAGAAACTCACTCATTATTATACCCTTACGCGCCAAAAAAAAACAATAATATGTACAAAAATCATGGTCATTGCTAGTATGTTGTTGTACCAGCTAATATCTACAGCGTCTGGTGGCTCTTGGAGACGTGAAACACGTGTCGCAGAGACGACCAAAGCAGTCAGGGCAGCAACGGTGGCGGGTGCATGCGGTTCATGTTCCAGATAGCGGGCAATCGCAGAGACGACCGCAATAATAATACTCATCGCATGAACTAACTGGGAACATCATGTCAGGCGGGGCGTATGGTTGTTGGCACTCTAACTCTAACTTTGTGTAGCAAAAAAACACAATTATTGAATTATCGACATAGTATTTTTTTTAGGTCACCAGTAAGCTCCTAAAGAGTTGCCATATTAGGAGCTGAGGCGGCATCACGCGAAGGATGCTTAATGTATCTATTGCAAGCGTTCATAGGTTACGGTAACCGCTTTCTATCAGGTGAGTCGTATGCTTGATTGTACAATAGTTTGTGTTCGATGTGATGCCAACAACCTCCGTTTACAATCAAACCCCTCACTGGCAACTGGTAATTCATCCTCACACACTGGAACCGCAATGGTCGCATACTGTGCAATTTTGGAGATTTTTTCTACCGACACTTAAGAGAATAGACACTCTGCCATAATTTTCAGAATGAGGTTGTTCAAAAAAAGACTTTAAGAGGTTTTCCACGAGTGACACTATTGGCAAGTGGTTTTTTTATACAACTAGACTGGCAAACAAGCGTGCGACCCGCATCAGATGGTAAGCGGTCACCTATTGACGCTCGCAACACCACGGAGATGTTACTCGCTGCTTATCTTGTGACCTAAGGATCTAACAATGTTTCGTCACAGTACCCAGTAATTTCTCTGCCATATCTCACCCTTCAAACCGGAATACAGTTATATAAATATAGCTGCTTGGCGGTAGAAATAGGTGAGACAGAGGTGCCCATGCAGACGACTTTTGTACAAAGTCTCCCTCTGGTTGCCCATCTGCTTACTAACAGGCCGGTTGTGTGCTTGTTTACAACAAGTTGTTCGTAAAAAGTCTTCTATAGTTAACCTGGGTTGAACAAAACGGAAAGCCATAACAACTTACTCATTTCGGATACATAAGTTGTGGTAAGATTCACAATCGGTGTTCCTGTCCTGAATAGTTTCAGGCAATTCGTAATAATCTACACCTTCGAAGCGATATTTCGGTGTCGTTGATGACGTGCTGGTTTGTTTGTCACTCATCGAGCCTGAAATTAACATCAAAATTGGGGAGTGATGTATTGTATATACGTAGACAAGTTGCAAAACTTCCTGTTTTTCGTGCTTTCCATTAAAAAAATGATATTTTTTTGACGTGATAACGTCTTATAAATCGATGAACGCCGGCAGCACGCACGATACAGTGTCACGTTCCTCTACTTACACGTATCTCTCTTCCACTCCATCGGCCAATGCGTCCGAGTAGAAGAGAGACAGCGGCAGCACACAACCTACATGAACTGTTTTGTCAACTGTTGAATGGTTTCTTATGACGTTATCACGTAAAATTATCGTTCGTAAACCGACTTTACAGATAACCATTTTTTTACTTTACTAAAAGAGTATCATATCAACTTTAATCAATTCAGATCTAACACCGTGATTCAAAAAAAGCGGACCACTTTATTTAGCTGATTGGGAAGGCATTTTTTTGACCTCGAACATCTCAATATGTATAATTCCTCTTCGATGTAAACTAGTTTGTGGAGTAGCCAGGGCAGCAAAGGTGCATCCAATTCACATTTCAGATGACGAACGACGATAAAAACAAATATAATTCCGATTAAAAAGCAGTCAAATTGAAAACCTTCTTTTTCAAGTTGTTTAAATGCACATACTTACATATCGAAATTATGAAACCAAATCTTAATATATATCTCTGCATATTCATTTATGAAACCAATTATGAAACCAAATCTTAATATATATCTCTGCATGTACATGTGTGGATGCCGAGCCAAACCCCGTCAGAAATGCACCTAAATGAATTGACTGAGAAATGCCTTATCTATTCACTTTGACGATTGATTAGGGTTGCCAATCTTGCTGTAGTAGGAACATATTGTACGAGTAGTATAGTGGTCCAGATATTGTATTCAAAATGGTGACGGTGTGATGTCACTCAGTAGTATCATCAGTTTTCTATGATACTCTTGATTTTTTTTTATCGAATTGACATTAATATTTATACGGAGTAATGTCATATGAATTACTCTACATAGACAATTATTAAAAAAAGAAGCCTGCTCTACAAAGTTTTGAAATAAAACGATTTAAATACGAAAGTGAAACCAAGTTGAAAAGTTGACGTCGACGTCTATTTATACAGTTGCTATATGTATGTGATATATAGCAACTGTATAAATAGAAATAAGTACGTACGTTAGGTAATTTTTAAAATAGACGTAGACTTCAACTTTTCAACTTGATTTCACTTTCGAATTGAAATTGTTTTATTTCAAAACTTTGTAGTTTACCATAAAATTTTCGTCGTATCTACATCAAATCTTCACTAAAACAAACGAAATCATCAGAGGGTCGTACTCCTATCAACACTCGAAGAAAGCCTTTCCTAAAAAGTGTTTTTCCATCATCAGTATAGCAGCATGAAATTATGACTTACAAATGCAATCTCGTCAAAATGTTTAGACAGAATTACAAACACACTGTACACTACTGTAAAATCGAGGATTTTCATCTATGTTCATGCACACAAATGTTTGTCTTGCGTGGGAATCGAACCCACGAGTATTGGTGTCAAAGTAGCGTAACAGCGCGTTTCACCACTGTACCACCGAGCTCATCCTATATTCAAAATGGGCACAATTCTCCTTTCTAAAAATCGGTCAAAAAACTGATTCATTGACAATTGTCTGATTGAGAGGGACCTTTCATTTTACAAAGGGGAAATAGACCACAATAAAATTAATATAACAAATCATTTTAATACTCGGCAAAAAATATTACCCGGCACAGTATCGTTCTTGATCGATGATTATTATTTAATTTTCAAAAATAAGTCACAGTTAATTTTCAAGACATTATATTCACTAAAATGAATTTGATACAAAACGTGTGACGAACATTGCAGGGCTCTTCCTTCAACCGAAGGTGTTTAGAGCATATTTCACCACGCTGCTCCAATTAGTAGTTATTTAGCTGCGGTTTTCTGCGAGGTGGAGATACTTGGCAGACGGGCTGATTTGATGCACCGTACCTCAAATAGCCTGTCCAAGACAGACAGATATGTTTATGCAGACAAATGTTTGTCCTGTGCGGGAATCTAAGCGTTGGTGTCAAAATCGCGTTATTAACCGCTGCGAGCTGCCGAGCTGTTAATCAATATTGTAAAGATGCAAAAAATTTGACAACCCTAGATGACTAAGGTGTAACTAATGGTTTCAATTGAATTAACTGGTGATGCCTAGCAAGAGTATGAAATTAACTGTACACTACGTCGGGATATAATTTGAAAAAAAAAACCTATATTGGCAAGTTTATTTTGGCATTTCTTCTTCACCAATGGTCGTTTTCGAAAAAGAGCTAGATTAAAAAAGAGAGATTAACGAGACGAGCTCGGTGGCGCAGTGGTGAAACGCGCTGTTACACTACTTTGACACCAACGCTCGTGGGTTCGATTCCCACACATACAAACATTTGTGTTCATGAACATGTCTGTTTGTCTTGGTATAGGTATTTTCTATGTATAATAAGTATGTATTTACAAAAAAAAATGTAGTACGTATTTATCAGTTGTCTAATACCCATAACACAAACTTACTTTGGGGCTAGGCGGCGCTGTGTAATTACTCTGACAATATTTAATATTTATTTATTTATTAAAACTATGAAAAATTCATAAAATACAATATAATCTAATTTAAGTAATGTAAGACGTCTCTAAGTGCCCGTGAGGGTCTAATGGCCAATAAATGATTTTTATTACCTGTTACTTTTGTGTTACAGTGTTGCGCGTGCATTTTAAAATTTCACTTTTAAAATTTTTGTAGGGTTCCGTACCCAAAGGGTAAAACGGAACCCTATTACTGAGACTCCGCTGTCCGTCCGTCCGTCTGTCACCAGGCTGTATCTCATGAACCGTGATAGTTAGACAGTTGAAATTTTCAAAAATGATGTATTTCTGTTGCCGCTATAACAACAAATACTAAAAAATAGAATAAAATAAATATTTAAGGGGGCTCCCATACAACAAACGTGATTTTTTTGCTTATTTTTGCTCGATATTGATAACGGCAACAGGTAGAAGCTTGAAATATTCACAGAATATTTAGTTATATATTCACTTTAAGAATAAATAATTAAATTAAAATAAAACAAATATTTAAGGCGGGCTCCCATACAACAAACGTGATTTTTTTGCCCTTTTTATAGATAATGGTACGGAACCCTTCGGGTGCGAGTCCCACTCGCACTTGGCCGTTCTTTCATAACGGGCCTAAAGAAGTACAACTTCAAAAAATGTACGGGATGAGTCCGATGACGGGGTTGTTAACACTGGCTACTTTAACACCAAGGCTTGTGCGTTCGATTTCCATCCAGGAGAAATAGTTGTGTATATGAACATGTATAATAGCAGGAAAACAAAGAATAACCCTCTTTTTTTTAGAATTTTTTAGAATTTTTTTTAGAAATTTCCATTATTAAAAATATCGTTACTTTTATAGGTAATTTTTAAAAGAGGTAGAGCGCATCAAAGCAGCCCTTCGAGGAAAGTACCTCCACCTCACAGAAAACCGCAGCCAAATAACAACTCCCTAGACGGTTGTTTTGTTCTTGCGTGTGAGTGAGGTCACCAGTAAGCTCCCAAGGAGTTCCTGTGTAAGCAGCAGAGGAGGCAACGCGCGAGTGATACTTAATATATTGCAAGCGTTAATAGGCTACGGTACCCGCTTTACTTCAGGTGGGCCGTATGCTTGCATACATTCCGACGTGGTAAAAAAAAAAGTAAGGACCACCGTTAAAACCTAATGTATTCATTAACAGATACATCAGGGCAACAAGGATAGTGACAAAGTAATATTAATGGGTAACAAATAGTAAAAAAATCAAGATTGTGTACAAATATAATCATTTATATGCACAAAAATCAATTACCGTACGTTAGTCTTGCAAAAAATCGAAAATACTCGGCGAATTTGTTTTTTTTTTGTTCAACACGTTACTGGGAAAGTTTAGAAAGAAAAAAAAATCATATCCAGTCACAGCCATTGTTTAAATGAAACAATATGTTTTTGATTAGAGCCGTGCTTGAATCCATGAGAGGAAGGAGGTGACACGAACGTAGCCGCTGGGGAAGCCACGCTGACAACCATTCTGATGATAAAACGACGCTACCCCTATCTGTAACAGAAGTACTGAATAAATGGTACATAGAACAGCTATTACCAAACTAGACATCGCATCTAATGCTTATCTGTACAGCATTACGTAAGATTTTAGATAATCGAATATATATAAAAGTAGATTTCGAATTTATTTTTGCAGATAAATACGAGCCTTTTAAGTTATGTCGTTCGAAGAAGTTATACTTTATGCTCATACTAGATGCACCTCGCGACTTTGTTCGCGCCTATTCCAGTTTGCTTTCTTTCCTTTTACTCAGCTTCCAAAGGTTGTATCATGATGTTGAGTAGTCTACGACATTCCTCAGAAACTGGACTATCAAATGCAAAAAGGATTTTTCGAATCCGACTGGTAGTATTCATAAATGACGTGCGTGAATTCATAAATATTAGGGGTTGTGAATGAAGTATGAAATTTCCGATTTTTACATAAAATTAAAACTCGGTTATTTCTAAGATATAACATACTTAATTTAGCAAAATATTTGCGCTCATTATCTATACATTGCTGCCAACTAATCGGAAGTTATTTATAGCTTTGCGATGGAACTTTGGTTTGGGATCTAGATTCGACAAACTGTGTGAAAGCATTTTGTACTGCCTCCTGGGAAAAAAAATTTTTGCTACGTAGAAAATTGTTCAAATCACGAAAAAAATGGTAGTCTGTTGAAGTAAGGTCTGGCGAGTACGGAGAACGTATGGATTCTAACTGTAGAGTTACAACAGTTTCTCGTGCAGTGTGAGGTATTGCGTTATAATGGTGAAGATCGACTCACGAGTCGGGGATGTTTCACTGCAAGAGTCGCCTTCATTGTTCGAAGTTCGGTACACCAAACATCGGCTGTTATTGCTTGATTAGACCTGAGAAAGCTGTAGTGAATTACGCCTTGATAAGACCAAACAGTTACCATTACCCTTCTATTTGTAAGTTTTACTTTAGTGCACTGTTGCGGCGTTTAACATGGGGTCAGAAATTTTGCATTTCTCGCTTACGGTTATCGTAAAGAATCCAATTTTCGTCTCATGTCACAATTTAATCCAATATTCTTTCATTTCTGTATCGATTCAACAAGGCATCACAAGTTTCAAAACGTGTTTCCTTCTGCAGATCAGTCAAATCATGAGGCACCCATAATCCTAATTTTTTATCCTATTGATTTGCTGCAAGTGAGTCAATATTGTAGGTAAGGTAACTTTAAAATATGCCGCTAATTTGGGTAGTTTGACTCGGATCGGCTCCCACTATCTCCTTCAATTCAGCGTTATTCATCTGTGTGAACGGTCTTCCACATGGTTCGTTCTTCAAGTCGAAGTTTCCATTACGAAATCGTTTAAACCAAAAAACGCACGGTTCGTTCATTAGCAATCTCCTCTCCAAACGCGTCATTGATATTGTGAGCCAGTTCTGCCGCGTTAATTCTGCGGCGGAACTCTTATTCAAAAATTACTCGGATTTTCGAAGTATCAATCTTTTCAGTCTAAGCTAAATAAAAAAAAGCAATTGAAATTCAATAATCAAATATTGCTCATTTTTTAAAAGAAGAACATCATAGGTATCACGTGAAAAAACTTCACTAGTAAATCTCACACCATGAAGGTTTAATGTCAATTCAAAGTATCTATTACTATAAAATGGCAATTTCATACTGTAACCCCAATTATTTATTTGAATAACTACCTCGAACACAGTCACGAACAAAACTTGAGAGATATTTACAAACTTTGTGGTGTCGATTTTAAATGCCGGTGTTGTAAAAATTGACTCTCATCATTTTTCCCTGATGTACCTTTAAAGTAAGTTTTTTTATTTAGTTTTATTGATGTATATCTATCTACTCTGAAATCTTCTGCACTCAAATATTTATATCGCATTATGTGTTAAAATACGTAGATGTATTGGTTGTATTGACGTAAACAAAAATGAGTTTTCTGGTTCTGACGATACCTTCAGAATAAGAAAATTCTTTTTTTGTTTACGCCAATACTCATGCATATAAATTGAAATATGTGGCAATCTGTGGGATTGCAAACCGAAACAAGATTGAAATGTATTTGGGCTGTAATGAGTACTTTATATGAACTAATGTCAAAGTTAGATACTAAAGGAGACGGGGCAATTTTGGTATAAAATTTAAAAAAATAAAAGCTTTAGCGGCAGTCTCGTATACTTCTCCCATTTTGTAGTACTCGTCTTAAAATTACTTATGGTCAGAGAGAACATTTACTGTTTGTAGACAGAGAGAAAAATAAAAAGTTTATTGTATTCTTTTATATGTACCACTATACCTAAATACCTAGTCCGGCCATAAGTTCTGTTACAAATTAATATAGTTAATAGATTCAGGCGTTACTTTGCGAAAGTCAAATCTACAGGCAATTTGATCCAAACTACTTTGTGTGCTTCCGCTCCCGATTAGTTCATGCGAACTACTGCCGGCCGGCACCCACCCACTACCGTTAGTAGATGCATGCCGCCGCTGCCATGGCTGCTCCGGTCGTCTCTGCGAGTGTTCGCCATCTGAAATGTGAACCGCATGCACCCGCCACCGTTGTTGCCCTGGCTGCTCCGGTCGTCTCCGCGACACGTGTTTCGCCTCTCCACGAGGCATCCTCAGGCGCTGTAGATGTTAGTCGTTAGAATAACATGCTACGAATGAGTCATCCATCGCATTGCCGTCCTTTATATAGAAAAAGTGGAGGGGGTGGAGGGGTTGAGGGGGGTGGAAGGGGTAAGCGAAAAGATATTTAATAGAGGGGAGCTGTTTACGTCAGTCTGTTTGTTCATAAGAGGGACATTAGAATTTTTATGCTTAACTATTTCCAACTGTTCTCTAATATTCAATTTTAGTCCTTTATTTATTGTATGTAAGATTTTAAATGTGTTAGTAGCGGATAAATCATGTCCTTTGTCTACAAGATGTTCGGCGAAGTGTGACCTTTCTGGGCAATTGTTTTTATATGCAGATATGTGTTCCTGAAATCGTTTTTGAATAGTTAAGCATAAAAATTCTAATGTCCCTCTTATGAACAAACAGACTGACGTAAACAGCTCCCCTCTATTAAATAAATAGTTAAGCATAAAAATTCTAATGTCCCTCTTATGAACAAACAGACTGACGTAAACAGCTCCCCTCTATTAAATATATGAATGTGATCATGTTTATATCGGTCAAACTGGTCGTAGTTTTCAAAAACGATTTCAGGAACACATATCTGCATATAAAAACAATTGCCCAGAAAGGTCACACTTCGCCGAACATCTTGTAGACAAAGGACATGATTTATCCGCTACTAACACATTTAAAATCTTACATACAATAAATAAAGGACTAAAATTGAATATTAGAGAACAGTTGGAAATAGTTAAGCATAAAAATTCTAATGTCCCTCTTATGAACAAACAGACTGACGTAAACAGCTCCCCTCTATTAAATATCTTTTCGCTTACCCCTTCCACCCCCCTCAACCCCTCCACCCCCTCCACTTTTTCTATATAAAGGACGGCAATGCGATGGATGACTCATTCGTAGCATGTTATTCTAACGACTAACATCTACAGCGCCTGAGGATGCCTCGTGGAGAGGCGAAACACGTGTCGCGGAGACGACCGGAGCAGCCAGGGCAACAACGGTGGCGGGTGCATGCGGTTCACATTTCAGATGGCGAACACTCGCAGAGACGACCGGAGCAGCCATGGCAGCGGCGGCATGCATCTACTAACGGTAGTGGGTGGGTGCCGGCCGGCAGTAGTTCGCATGAACTAATCGGGAGCGGAAGCACACAAAGTAGTTTGGAACAAATTAATATGTATTAAATAATAAACTTATATGTACATATATATGGAAGTCTCAACAAAAAAAATATTTTATTTTAAATAAAATATTCTATTTGAAATAGCTACCTTTAGCTTTTCACTTGCCATGAATCTATGGATAGCGCACTGTTTCCATGGGAAATTTAGCCACTGCTTGCTCCAGAGATTTCTTATGAGGCCATTAACATGGTTCAGTTCTGGGTTAAGAACAAAGCCAGTGTTCAGCTCTTATAAAGTCCGGAACATTGTTTCGAGCTGGGCTTGGGTAGTTCGCGCCTTGTGTCCAGGTGCAGAGTCCTGCTGGATAGTCCACGGTACATTTTTAAAAAGTGTATTGCTGAGAGGTTTTACAACACGATTCAAGGCCAGTCTCTTGATACATTTTAGCTGAAGTCTTCACTCCTTTCTCACAAAAATGAAGCTTTGTTACTCCTTGATGTCTTATCACCCCCCCACGAAACCATTAAAACGCAGGAAGATGACCACGTTGTACCTTTCCGACCACTTGGGCGACTTTTTTAGAACTACGTGCGTACACTTTGTCATTTTGCTTGTTGTAATGCTCTTCAATCGTGAAAATTTTTTCATCAATATAGAGGATATTTCTGTGCCTTTCACCTTCATATCGGGATTGATCGATCCACTCTCTTCAACTGTAGGGATTGATTTATTGTCCTGTATAGCGCCGAGCTTCGGGTCTTTTTTATTAACGCGACAGAGTCCTAGCGGGAATCTTCATTTCTCGTGATAAGATTTTTTGTTTAATAAACGCGTTCCAAATTCAAAATAATTAAAGAGTTGAAAAAAAAGAAAAGTTTCTATTTATTTGTATTTACAGCCAGACTTATATACCCATAAATAATCATGTTATGTCATGAGCCCTAGAAACCGGCGAGCGTGCGAAAGATGAGCTGTTGAGAATGTTAGAGAAGCGAGTGAGTGTATAAGGATCAAGACTTGTGCCGCTCAGTTCTCTCTGCCTACCTCGGAAGGGATTTGACGTGAAGTTATAGATAGATAGATAAACAAACATATAGTGGTACATACCAAACCTCGACGCTGACTACCCCCCATCCAGAACCATAATCCGCTCCCAGTATCCCCCCCACAGATGCCAGCTGGGATTGTAGTATCAAACCGGTATCCCTCGGTGCAAATATTCGAAGTTTGAACAACGGGACCGT
Organism: Pyralis farinalis; assembly: GCA_947507595.1. NCBI lineage: Eukaryota > Metazoa > Arthropoda > Insecta > Lepidoptera > Pyralidae > Pyralis > Pyralis farinalis. The sequence continues at coordinate 35,557,287 of OX382257.1, read as the reverse complement.
AGACTTCGGCACAAGCTGCGTTACTGATCACTCGCAGCTTTAAATGCCTGAGTATTTGATTGCTTAGTATAGGCATCTCTGTAAAATATTAATTACGGTTTCGATTAAAATCTTATTAAACTACACTTTAAGAGAGGTAGTATCAAAGCAACTGGACTGGGGAAATATCTCCCTCCTCAATAACACTTGCCTGGAAGGTACATTTATCCATAAGGTTCGAAGGAGTTGCTGGGTTAGCTGTAGGAGAACGTCCGTTGGCATCTGGTAGGCTGTATGCTTGTATGTTAAAGGATATAAACTATGGAGAGCCGATGAGATGGATATTGCGTAGTAAATTAAGTTACCGCTATGGGTCACGGGTTAAAACGTGCAGCTCTTATTGGTTAGTTTGCATGAACATGCCTGTTTGTCTTAGTCGGGATATTTTTAAGAAGGTAAAGGGCATCAAAGCAGCCAGACTTGGAAAGTACATCCACCTCACAGGAACTACCAACTACCTGAAGGTAAACTCCTATGGAATTGCTGTGTTAGCATTAGGGGCACAACGCGAAAGGAAATACTCTTTCTGTATCCTATGAGGTATCAACATCAAGGTAACTAATTCACATTGTGCGTGATCACAGCCTATCTCTGGATGGGTTTATCTATCTCTAGTTTCTCCGTGTTCGGGGGGCACGTATTATTATATTGTTAATTACTATGATAAAATAATAGAAATGTATAACTCGTCATTTCTAGCACTCTCTAGCGTGTAATTAATCTTAAGATGTAATGCTGTTAGGCATACATACTTTTGGATTATGATTTTGATCAAACTACTTATATATTTATGTACATCGTTTATAACGGTTGTAATCTGTTATGCATGCTAAATGAATATATAATTAAATTAGTAGGCCGTATGCTTGTTTGTCTCCCGGTATTGTATAAGAAAACACTACCATTACGTATTATTTATCATTTATATTTATTATTTACCATCTGCATGTTGTCCAAATCCTGCTATCCATGACTCAGCACCTACGAAGTTCTCATTGCTGTGTTCGAAAGGAAGGAGTGCCGGTTGAATGTTATCTGTCGACATAAAAAAAAATCGATCATGTGTGACTGGAATTATTTTCGTAATGTTTCTCAAAACGCCTTCGTTAATTCTATCTATATTGTAGCCGTAGCGAAATCCTGGGACCCGAACTTGAACCACTTTTAATATTGAGTTATCATCAAATAGTATTTATAATTTTGGGTCCAACTACTCTAAATATGAATGAAAAAATAATTGGTTGTCTGTAAAGTCGGTTTACGGACAATAATTTTACGTGATAACGTCATAAGAAAACATTTAATAGTTGACAAAACAGTTCACGTTTAGGTTGTGTGCTGCCGCTGGCTCTCTTCTACTCGGACGCGTCGACCGATGGAAAGAAAGATAGTTGCGTAACAAGCCGAACGCTTAGGCCGATCGTGCCTCTCTGTCGCTTATTCCGCGCTCTCGCTTGCACGCTCGGCTCCGGTGATTTGTGTGTATTTGTAATTACACATAAGGAGTTATTTATTCGGATGTATTATTTTGTACATAATGCTTTTTATTGTTGTGAAACCTAAGATGTTTTTATGGTTATAGATACGTCGGACACGCTGTAGAATGGCAATACGAAAGTAAGGTTTATGATTTTGATCAACTCGCATTCAGTTAGCCACGCTCTCATGTTGCGTCTATACATACTTCGCCACAAAGTATAAACGTCTTAAGATGTATATTCATCTGTTTCTAACGACAGGATACTATCATTTGTCTCTTTGTTAGAGCAAAATGACATAATAAATAAGTGTACGTAGATATTGTACTAGTTGCGCCATTTTAAAATACAATAATGTTAGTGCATAAAGTGTCTACCTTTTTAAACGTCGCTGTCTGAAACTATATCATTATAATTTAGAATAATATTACGTTTAAAAAATTGTAACACAATGAACATTATGACCTAGTAGTAATTGGTTTGTTTACGTTAGTTATGAGAAAAAAAATAGGCTAAACAATTATGTATTATTATTATGAAGGATTATCATTAGGGTAAATAACATTATGCGGTATTATAATAAATAGTGTGTGAATAAATAACGATCATAGTTTCCGTCTGACCATATAACATAAGATGGATATTTGCTTGTTTAGAAGTGATATAAAAAACATCAAAACACCGCTGTAAGGTAATTACCCCAGAGGATAATATAGGCTTATTATGATTATGAAATCTCCTTGATCGAACACTTATGTTAATAAAATAAAACGTGTGTGTCTCGGGACGCCCGACAGAAGTGATAACTTAAACTAATCCACTGCCGTATGCGTGAGAGAAAGGGAAGCCAGACAGACTGGCGCCGTAACGCGTTACGTAACGAAGCGGTTTACCCTCCCAATAGAAGTTGTCACTTCTATATTGAAATTATTAAAATCACGAATATGAATACAATTTTACTTACTATTTAAAGTGATTGCATTAAAATTAATCATGGCGATGTTGTTGTGCAAGTTGCCAGGGTTGAAGCCGCCATGACGGTTTACAGAAGTAGTGACGACTCGCGTGCCTCCAGAGAAGAGTGTTACCGAGCCCAAAACGACGGTGAACTGACTCGCCTGGTGGCTACCATCCCACCAGCAACTCGCCGCTGTTATGGCCCGGGTGTTGCTCAGAAGTGAACAACCACACACTGACGTCAAACCACTTGTAAGACTTATCACTAATCCACCCTTAAAGAACAATAAAATTAATTTTACACGTTATATTTTTTAATAAACCACCTTAGTGACAAGACAGACTTGTTACGAAAGAAGTGCATCGAGCAAGGCTGAGCGGATATAACTGGATCGCTTCGCCTATACGTACACATATAGATCAAATTGGTGATGTGTTGAAAAAGGGTAAAATCAAAAACTGCCGAAACCGAAGAGCACGCATGAAGAGGTTGTACGACGTCGGGAGGCATTCAAGCATACGGTCCATCTGATGTCAAGTGGTAGTAGCTGGTGAACGCTGGTAATCGATTAAGTATGACTCGCGCGATGCCACCTCTGCTGCTAACACAATTACTTAGGAGCTTACTGGTGACCTTACTCACATGCAGAAACACAAGAACCCTCCAGGTAGCTGTTGTTTTGCTGCGGTTTTCTGTGAGGTGGAGGTGCTTCCCCAGATGGGTTGATGGGCCCAACCTCTCTTAAAAACATCCAGACCAAGACAAACAGACATGTTCATGCACACAAATGTTTGTCCTTTGTAGGAATTGAACCCACGAGCATTGGTGTCAAAGTCGCGTCAATCACGACTGTGCCGCCGAGCTCGCCAAATGAATGAGTGTGGAAGAAGCGAGAGAGGTATATTTGTTAGACAGGTGATTGACATGAATGTACCTATGTAAGTGCTTTGGAGAAGTTAACAATAATCAGCAGAGTGGCAAGAGATCCAGAACGTTAGTACGATCGTGTGCCTGCAGAAGGAGCTCGATGGCGTCTTTGTCATGTCGCTATAATCGAACACGCAGGTTAAGCAACTTCGACTGCTATTTATCTATCTCGAACTTCTTCGGATGAAGAAAGGAGAGCACGCCGTAGATTAAGCCGTAGATATCTATTGTTGTTGATAGATAGACAGTTGTTAAGCCAAGTCAGTGGCTTTCGAGCGGCTTGAAAAACTGCCCCCGGCCAATCCGCCCTTGAGCAGTATGATGGAATATGCTCTAAAGACTTTTAATTATAATAAGAGCCGTGTCCTACTGGTTCGGGTGTGTATACACCTACAGACGCTGCTGTCTTAGACTCTCCATTAAACTGGTCATTGTAGTTATTAGCGAAGCTTACTTATGTAGGAACCAACATAGTGCTTGTGACTGAATTAAATCAAATTCAGTGGGCCCTGTTGTCGTAAACCCTAGTCAGACCACCCTCCACTTCAGACACACAATATTTATGACTTACCTCCATATACAAGCAAGGGATGTCGTAAAGCATATATAATAAATCAGTATCATCGGTAAATAGTTCCAAAAGGAACGAATGTCAATAATGGACGATATATAATCGATATTCGGAAGTGACCGGAAATAGTTCAGTTAACGGGATAGGTACGTACGTGTCTACAGAACAGCTGCCTTCGACAACCATTCGTATGCATCTGCCGCTGCAGATGCTACTTAATACTGTAAATTTTCTTCTTCCCAGCGTTCCTTAATCAATTAGGATTGGCGGAGTCCAACTTTCCAAGGATTTAGCTAATTTTTACATGGAGCTTACGTCAGACCTCCACAACTCAGACGGAAATCCAGACCTTTCAATAACCGTTAGGTAGCTCGTAAAACACAAATTCACTGTTCAAAACTCGTTCTCAAGTTCAAACGTACCTACAAAATAATTAGATGTTCAGGTTTACACCCACCCCACCTTGACTTCTATCCCTTATAATCAATCAATATAGCAATAAAATCACTGTCACTTAACCTCTGTGCGTGACCTGCCAGAACCCGCTATATACGTTTTCCCATACATTTCGCGGTCGTATTCGACCACCCGGGTTTCGAAGGGTAAACTATGTATTGACTTCTACACAATCATTCAAATCGATTTTTTCACTATTTCTATAATTTTTTGTCATTTACAAACAAACATACTATGTCATATTACCTACCTAATGGCATATAAGAAATATTGGGAGATCCAGAACGACTAAATCCTCTTTCATCAGACAAAATATCATGGTGAAGCTAGTATTGATTCAAATTGTATTCCGTCACTTTACACAAATATTATGAAGTCTACCAAACTTACAGCATGAGGATGAACTCCCAGAGCTGCGTTCCAACCTCCTGTGATTCTGCTACCACCGTCAAAATCGACAGCTTCTTCTGCTTGTTTGATCCTAGTTGCTGCGTCGATACCAATATTTTGATGATAAAATAAGCTAATTGGCTCTTCAGCAAGAGTGCTCACAACAAAAACAGCTAAGATAACTAGCTTCATCATATCAACAAAGAGAATTTTTGAATGGATTATCATTAGTTACATCCTTATTTATCAACTTTCTTTATCTATTTTATTTGTAATCAAAACACGCCGTATTAGAATTTTAATCTCAGATAATGGATGGTAGCGAACAGTTCAGGGGAACACTTGAAAGACTAATCAGAATTGTTTAATCCTAGATAGCAAAATGCAAAGCAGTGGTTATCAGAAATAATATTAATTACAGGAAATCCAGGAAAGTAGTATCAATTATTTTATTTAATTCTCTCAGTTCAGAAACTAACACAGGTGAAAGAAAAATGATGTAAGTAGAAATAACACTCACAAACAAACATCAAACTAAAGTGTCCCTTTTTAGACACACATATTCTTAACAACCATTGTAAGTGTACTCATACCGCATGTATGTCCTAAAAAGATTTGCTAATAGGTTTGATTGTCGGTAGATGAACCAGTGTTGTATGTATTGTTTATGCATTGACAAAAACATAATTTAAATAAAAAATCATTTATTTTCTCTCTAGATTACTCTTATGTTAGATATTTATAGGCTAATTCTTTCCCTGCAATAAACTGGTGCCTGATGTATGTTTAATAAAAAACCTGTGATACAGGTCGCTAGGCCCCTTTTGATGGAGTACAAAATTGGCCGTATTATTTTAATCCCAATTGTTGCCAATGTGGAATGCAAAGAGAAATAAATTGAAAAAGATAAAATAAAGAGTATAAAAACTGCATTATTCAGCAATATTGTATATCTTATGGGAATTACGAGTAGTATTGTGTGCGGAGTGAATTAAGATTTGAGTGTGCATAAGTTATAAGGTGTGTTGTGTGGGTAACCGGGAAAGTTATCTTATTGGCGGAAGCAGCTTTTCCGTTTCGTTGTAGTCGCGAGCCTTGAGGAACTTAACTGGTTCGCGCTTGCAATACTTTGAGTATAAATGTTGAGGAGAGTGTTGAGTTAGTATATAGAACCTAGAAAACCAAAGAAGTTTTGAGAGAATGAAGAAACAAATGATTGACTACTAACGACTCGCCCCGACTCCGCACGGGTATATGGAAAGATAAATGAGTACTTTACCAATATAACATAATAACAATTGAAACTATTTACTTGGATACGGATTAATATCACGATACCTACCCGCGCTTTGATGGACTAATTTGAACAAAAAACGGTTATATGACTTAACTATAATAGTTAACATAGCCTCGCACTTTCTTGTGTGTAACGGTATTTACTATAACCATGTAGTCCATCCAACCACATCAATCCAGGATACGGGTCTCCCTTAAACCGAAGGGGTTTAGAGCATACTCCACCACGTTGCTCAAATGCGGATTGGCGGACAACAGTATTTTAAAGCCGCCAGAGGGCCGGACTGACTTAGCTTAACGACTGTCATCTATCGACAACAGTCGGGACCGACGGCGTAACGTGCCCACCGATCACGGAGAAACTCGAGATAGATAAATCCATCCATAGATTGGCTGCGGTCGGCATTGCTTTACCTGCGTGTTCGGTTACAATGACACGTGCAACAACGCCATCGAGCTCTCAGTCATGTAGTACCTATATGATTTTATCTTATCATCAACATACTCATTTTACGTTACGGAATAAAAAGATTTTGACTTTGAAAAAAAAAACAGTTTTTGCATCGCACGCGATATTATGACTCTTGCAGGCTAATTTTTGATATCGTGAGTTACGTTAATTCTGCATGGAGAATTAACGTAACTCACGATATCACCACCTTTTCTCAATAATATATAATTCTACCATTTGACATCATTACAGTACCAATATTCTGACATGAATTTATTGTAGCATCTGATTGACAATTTGAAAAGAAACCTTTATTGGCAAATTTCTTTCGGCATTTCTGAATGCCAAAATTGCCATGAATTGCCAAAATGTAAACTGATATTTAAGTTTAATTGTAAGTACTAGTAAGCTATTTTGGAGGAGCGGGCTCTCCAAATACAAGTATTTATATACTTAAATGGAGACCCCAATCATAATGAGATATTGTAAAAAAGTGACAAATAAATACTTATTATTATTATTCACTTATTTATTTATATGTCTTTCTTATACATCTTTATATTTACAATACAATATTTTAAATATAAATTCATATAAAAAGAATCGCCATCGACGCGAGACGTAGTGTCTAAGTCGTCGGTGGTCAGGGCGACAGACTGAGGAACCTCCGCACAATACGTGCAGTTCCCAAAATTGCAACCTTCTGTATCCGGCTCTTGACCCAGTGACCTAGCAAAAGTCTTCGTAGGTGTTGGTCGAGACTTTTTGCTACTAGACCATTGACCGACACGACTATCGGGACAATTGTTGTTGAATCAACATCCCACATGTCGGTAACCTCGTGGGCTAAGTCTAAGTATTTTGACAACTTGTCTTTCTCAGCCTTCACGAGGTTCTCATCACAAGGGACGGTGATATCAACAAGAAATGCCTTTCGTTCTAAACGGTCTACCAGCACGATATCAGGTTTATTAGCAATAATAGTCCTGTCCGTGATGATAGACCGGTCCCAGTAGAGCTTGCCACGGCTGTTCTCGAGTACTGGCTCAGGTACGTACTTGTAATAAGGCACTTCAGAGGTCACGAGATCATATCGAAGAGCAAGCTGCTGATGGATAACCTTGGCTACCTGGTTGTGTCTGTACAAATACTCACCGTTGGCAAGGTAAGAACAACCGGAAATAACATGTCTGATAGATTCTCCAGGACGGTGGCATGCCCGACAAATGTCCGCCGTACCGTCCTTTATGATGTATTTATTATTATTATTATTATTATTTCTTCTTCGCCAATGGTCATTTCCGAAATGCTAGCAGATTAAAAAAAGAAAAATAGTAACATACTGAACTGAATAAGATACAACAACATTATGTTTCAAATAATGTAAGAAGCCCGCGAGGGCCCAATGGCAAATAAATAAATTTTGTCTTTATATCTTTTGTGATTATCTATATTTTTGAAATATTCGTAAGGATCTCTAATTTTTGAAAATAAAATGAACATGATGTTACTTGCTGTTACTGTATATGTGATAGAATTTTTAAAATTGGAATAGTATTTTTTTTTTACCTATTAAAAATAAATGTAAAGAGAAAACAAATCTTTTCTATTTATTAGTTTAGATATATTTACTTAAGAACAAGTGCCAATTATTATATGACTATCTTATAATTTTGAACTAATTAATTTCAACATAATAAGATATATTTCAATTAAAGATAAGATTTTTGATTCAATAGATATACGCATTTAATGACGATTAAATTTGGCTTTAAAATGTATGAATCATGCCGCTGATATTTAAAAAAAGTTGTGAATTTGTATTTTCTGTGCGCCGAAATTATAATTACTTTTTTTATATCACAAGGTAACAAACATACGTATGACCTGCCTGATTTCAATTAATTATAATTATGTCTTATGGCTTTTCTTTCTTACTTAATATGTTATGTTATATTTCTGTAAATGTATTCTTCTCAAAGGTCATGTCATAGAGTATGTTATTAGTATTAAGAAGTTATTGAGATCGGTTGCGCAGTGATTAATAACTTTACTTTGACACCAACGCATTTGCATTGTGTGCATGAAAATATCTGTTTGTCTTAGTCTGGGGTGTTTTAAGACCGTCTGGGGAAGTACCATCACCTCTCAGAATACCGCAGCCGCATAAAAACTCCTTAGAAGCATAATAGTGACCTCACTCACTCGCATCGACACAACAACCCTCTGGGCAGTTGTTGTTTAGCTGCGGTTTTCTGTGAGGGAGGTTCCCCTCCTTCCCCATTCGGGTTGTTTTAATGCGTCCTACTACTCTTGAAACATCCAGACCAAGATAACAGACATGTTTTAGAACTTAAGTTCGCTGCAGCGCTGAAACATTAGTTACCTCTAATTAACAATTAAAACATGAAGCACTATGTCGTTCATAGGGCATTATTTTCTCGCGACCAAAACGTTGTAAGCGCGATGAAATTCTTGGTGCTTACGCGTTTCGTTCAACGTAGTTTATCAACATCGCTGTTTGGCGAAAAAATCGATTCTCACACAGGACAAATATATGTGCACACAAATATTTGTCCTGTGTGAGAATCGAACTCACAAGCACTCACAAGCATTGCTAATCACTCGGCCAACGAGCTCGTCGCAACAATTAAGTGCAATACAAACTACACTATTCTCACGGATCGTAGGGACATAAGTAATCGCGACAGCTAGTTACTGTTTACGACGTATGCTTGTTTGCCATCGTAGTGGTTGAAAAAAAACAACTTATCAGAGCAGTTAAACAATAAAAAATGATGTACAGAATGAGATGAAAAGATTGGATGCTGAGCGGAAGAATTGTAATTGGCAATCTGGCTGCTCGTTCATGGAGGGAGATGCATACTCTTCGTTAATGATGGATATGGTAGATTTGTTTGTATACAATTTGATTTAATCTGCTTTGTGTGCTTTCGCCATTAATAGACAATTTTGATGGCGAAAGTGCAAAAAGCATATATATATATATATGCTTACGAGCTTTGTGGCGCAGTGACGAAACGCGCTGCTACTTTGACACTATCGCTCGTGGGTTCGATTCCCACACAGTACAAACATTTTGTTTCTGCATGAACATGACCATTTGTATTGGTCTGGGAATTTTCTATGTACGAAAAAACGAGTTGCACTCCGGGAGTGCCGGCAGAAGTGAAAACTTGAACATGCGGACCAAACAGCGATGTTGATAAACTACGTTGAACGAAACGCGTAAGCGCCAAGAATTTCATAGCACTTACAACGTATTGGTCGCGAGAAAATAATGCCCTATGAACGATCTAGCGCTTCATGTTTTAATTGTTTAATTAGAGGTAACTAATATTATAGCGCTACAGCGAGCTGAAGTTCTAATTCTCACCAATATCTTACATCAGGGTCACGTGTCCTGACGCGAGTTTAACATTTTTTACTCATCCCAACAAGTGCACAACGCCGCTAAAGAAGTTTTCACTTCAAAAAAATGTATTTACGTATGTTTATCAGTTGCCTAATATCCATAATACAGACTTCGCTTACATTGGGGCTATATGGCACTAATTTGTCCGACAACCCCACAGGGCAGCTTGTAGCGAGCTGTTGGTGCGTAACGACACCACGGGTACCCGAGTGCTCCAGAGAGTCGATCAGGGCCTTCGTCTCCGGCGTGTCTTCGTCGGTCGGAGTGGAAATTCAAGAAGGCCCGCAGGACTCTCAGCTCTTATTGACAATATTTATTATTATGACGATAATTGTTGGAAATGTCGGAAAACGTCAATTCGGCTGGGAGCTTTCATTGAATATTACACGGATATATAGTATTAAACGAGCTCGGTAGCTCAGTCGTGGAAGACACGACTTTGACAACATCGATTCCCACACAAGACAAACATTTGTGTGCATGAGCATGTCTGTTGGTCTTGTTGTTCTAAGAGAGGTAAGGCGCATCAAAGCAGCCCGTCTGTGGAAGTACCTCCATCTCACAGAAAACCGCAGCCAAATAACACATCCCTAGAGGGTTATTGTGTTCCTGCGTGTGAGTGAGGTCACCAGTATGCTCCCAAGGATTTGCTGTGTAGCAGCAGAGGAGGCATCGCGCGAGTTAATATATCGCTAGCGCTAATAGACTACGGTACCCGCTTTACATTAGGTGGGCCGTATGAATGAATGACTCCCGAAGTTGTTTAAAAAAAACTTTCAAATACGTTAGTTACCTGAAGCATTTCATGCACATTATGATAATCCGTTACACCATATAACAGACAACAGAGGCGGCGTGGGACTATGGGAGCATAATATTCTCTACTACCTGTGTGAACCCGGGGCGGGTCGCTAGTATGTATATATAATTATACGTGTATATATAAGGCTTAGTACCGTACGCAGTAAGCTAGTAAGGCGGGTTGATTAAAGATTTTAATGCAATAAAAGTCCATAACCAAACGGCTTTGAACTTTAAATGCATTTTCACATAGCCATCAGAGATATTGAGGTGAAGTGTAGAATTAAGCTTGCTACGGTTACTAAGGGCAATGACAGCGTAGTGGATAAAAAAATCAGCCTATTCAAAAATAATGGTATCTAGTTCGAATCCTGTTGTGGTCATGTACTACTGCATTGGTGTTGTCAGTAAATACATACAGTATGTATTTGTAATTATATATTGCTCGACAGTGAAGATAAAATCCAAGAAATTATTGATTTTCTCTCTTTTTTTTTGTACCATTAGAGTATTTTGTACAAAGACGCATACGGCCTACAGACAGTTGCTACATTAGAGATGCACACGTGCATTGCCGACCCTGTAAAAACCTCTTCACGTCTGTTTTAATGAACTGCATGTTGTGGACCCTATGAAAAACCTATGCAGCGAGTTGTACAACTTAAGGCGACACATCGAAAAATTAGACCAACTTTCATCGAATAGTATAGGCTAATGACTAAACTGACGGATCTAAGATTTTAATATAAATAACTTCATTTCTTTATCTTGAATTTGCTTGCTCAAATACGCGATTGTGTAAAATTGATTCGATAATAATTACTTTCGAAAACACCTCCTGAAATTCATTATTTTTGAAATTACAACGAAGTTGTTCTGTTTATACGCTTCAAAATTACTTAAATCTATTAGTAATATCTATGTTTATAATATGGTTGCTGCATATTTTGATAAGTGAAACATGAAATTTTTTAAAAATATTTTAAGTTTCTGACAATTTCTAAGCGATCACATTCGTCTTGGGTGCTACGTGTTTTCGACCTTATTATGCGGTAATGAGGATTATAAACGCGTTGACTAACTACATCCAGCCAGTCCGGCTGCAGCCCGCTTCGAGGTGAGACCTATGTCGACTGTCTGCTCGAGCTCGCTCCATTTACATCGCGACACCGAAGTTTTTATAATTAATAGTTGTAAATATTCAATATTATAGTATTTAGCGTAAGTGTATTATTATTAGATATAAGTAGTAAATAATATTATAGGTTTATATATATTTATTATACTGTTGTAATAATGGGGAACACTAAAAAGAAAATATATAGAATAAAAATACAAAGAAAATGTTCGTAGAATGGCGGAGGCGAACAAGACAAGGTATTTATTTTTTTTAATTATTATATTCATTAAACATATTATAATAACATTGTGTAGACATATTTCTAGTTTTTAGAACAGTTCCTAGGTATGGTAGGCCCAAGCTATTTAATTCCTCTTCAAACTTTTTTTTAATTTTGCTTACTTAATAACTCTATATAAAACTGCATTAATTTAATAAGAGTTATTTTTTGCAGGAATAAACAGTAACATTTGATAATTGGTATACATTATCCACAGGCTGACCGCGTACCTATATAGGACGTCAAACTCCTATTATGTCCATTATAATCTGACCGAACTCCGACTTAGAAGTTGTACGTCGGTGGAGGTCAGGCTACGTTGGAAATTTATACCAATAAGGTTCGCGCTCTCAGCACATAGCAACCAGTGGAGACTCTTTATTTCTTTGTATTAAAATAAAAACTTATAAAATAGAATATTTTTGCTGTTTTGTTTTTTAGGAGAAACTTACTAAATAAACATATTCCACTAGAAGAATCACTACTCGATTTATATGGTACTTTAACGTAAGTGTCATACGGGACGACAAACTCATAGTAACCATTATAAGCTCACCGAACTCCGACTTAGACATTGTACGTAGGTGAAGGTTAGTTTACGTTGGAAATTTATCCAATCAGAAGATAGAAAACCAGTGGAGGTTTTTTTTTTTTTTTTTGTATTAAAATAATTACAAGTAAAATAGTATATTTTGATAGTTTTAAAAAAAACTCGGTATGTTTCATGCTAAAGAAGCGAGCGAGGTGTGTAAGTACCGAGTCATGTGGCGCTCACGAGGGATTTAGCGTGAAGATATAGATAGATAGTATACTTATACCCATGGTACTCGTGAAAACAAATAATATTTACTATGAACCAACACTGAAAACACAAAAAAATCATCTATTCTATACATTGTGGTTAGTATTGAACTATTGTACGGATTAGATTTATTTTGCAACATCAGAGATGGTCCTGGTTCTTTCTTCTTGAGAGTTTAATAAATAACAAGGAAACGTACAACAATACAAAACACAGAGTATACAAAAGTAAAATACAATAAATGTCATTATACTGAAGTTAAAGTTATGAAAAAGCAAGAAAATCATTTGTCACATGTTTTTTTTAAATATGAATAGATTATAAAATCTATTTGTATATATGTATATTAGGGTGTCCCTTATTTTTCAAAGTTTTTATTTTCTTACGCATATGTCTTAGTTTTGTTCATTTGCTTTTAAAACACTCGGAAATTAATTTTTAACTTATTTGGATTACGATAATCCGTGCCGAATTACATCGAAACATGTTCATACAAGTTGCGCGGCAGTGCCGCACGTACTCGCGGTATTCATTTGTTCAAATTCAAAGTCAAAATCTTTTTATTCCGTAAAAATGGCTACATTTGTTTGGAATCGTCACATTTTTTTTCCCTACCGTGCAGTTTATGACTAGGTGAGCACTGATAAAAATACTGCCAAAAAACTCAGGCATCCCTCTTTTGGTATCCAAACAAATTTACATATTTTGTTAATTACATTATAATTGGATCGACTCACTCCCAGGCATTTTTATCATTAATATAGTCAGATACTTTATGCCCTGCTACACAATTTGGCTTTAATAGTAGTTATAAATTTGTTTATTGACAAATCTCTTATATTGCTGGGAAGTTTGTTATAGAACCGTATACATTGCCCCATAAAATAATTACTTGTTTTGTGGAGACGGCTTGCATATAACACAAGATTATGCTTATATCTAGTATTTATGCTATGAGTATCACTCTTTTTACAAAATGAGTCTATGTTTTTATGGACATACAAAAGATTTTCATAGATATATTGCGATGCGACTGTTAAAATATTTATTTCTTTGAATTTTTCTCTAAGGCTCTCCCGGGGACTAAGTTTGTAGATAGCTCTTATGGCTCTCTTTTGCAATAAAAAGATGGTGTTAATATCCGCGGAGTTACCCCAAAGAAGAATTCCATATGACATAATACTACGAAAGTAGCTGAAATAAACTATTCTAGCCGTATCAATATCAGTGAGCCGTCTAATAGTTTTCACTGCATAAGCTGCAGAACTTAGTTTTCCTGATAATTTTTCAATTTGTGGGCCCCTTTGTAGTCTGGAGTCAATTGTTATACCCAAGAACACAGTTGTCTCCACAGAGGCTAAATTAGTTCCATTAACATGTACATTGGTAGCCACCTGCCTTACATTAGGTGTTGAGAACTTAATTACTTTAGTCTTTTTATCATTTAAAAGCAGATTATTAACACTAAACCAATGAATAACTTTAGAGAGAGCATCGTTAACTTCGTCATAATTACCTAACCGTCTATTAATTTTGAATGTCAGTTATTCTCGTGATTAATACGTAATGTTTTAACTTTTATAAGATGGCAGTGGAATTGAGAAGCAATAAATCAAGTATTTTCTTAGTTGGAGACGTAAATTATCAAATAATAGGCGCAAAATTACCGTCTAACCGTCAAGTTCTTCCTGTACTTTTTTATAAAATTCGCGAAGTTAAATTGACTGTTAGTGAAAGCGCATACCTAGTCATTCGAGAGTGTATTATATTTAGGGAAAAAGCTAGGATCCCTACCAGAGCTATACCTGTGTAAAATAACTTGTGAATCTTCACCAGGAGGGAGTTGCAAAAAAATTCCAATTTTCTATTTCAATTTCAATCTAATTCAATCTGATAATTTTATTTCTCTTATTTATTCGAAATAAAAAAATCCAGTGTTTACTCGGCGCTATCAGCCATTATGACACTCGAACATCTATAACTTCAAGCCAAATCCCTTGCGGGGTAGGCAGAGAGAGCCGAGCGCCACGTGACTCGATCCTTACATATCTCACTCGCTTCTTTAACATTCATTGCTCTTCTCATGCACGCACGCCGGTTTCTAGGGCTCCTGACATCACCTTCTGATAGAACATGACCAATTTGGTCATGGTAGGTAAGTCTTGGCCTTCCCCGGCTCCTACATCCTTCCACTTTTGCATTGTATATCTGCTTCGTCATTCTTTCATCTTGCATTCTTTCTACATGCCCGAACCATCGGAGCATGCCTCTTCTTATTTTAACACCGACGCTCTCTTTCAGACCAACTCTATTTCTAACATCATCATTACGAATACGGTCTACAAGCCTTACGCCACAAATTTTGCGCAGCGCTCGCATTTCAACCGCGTTTATTCTACTTTCATGCTCTTTCTGCCATACCCAACTCTCGCTTCCATAAGTTAGCGTTGGGACCAACACTGCATTGTGTATAGCGAGTTGTGCCTTCTGGCTCAGGATTTTACTGCCAAGAAGTTTTCCCAACGCTCCATTCACACTATTCCCAGCACTCACTCGTCTTTCCACATCTGCGGTGTACCTTCCATCCCTGCTGAAAGCGCATCCAAGATATACAAACTCATCCACTTGTTCCAACACTTCATCATCAATCGTAATCCTTACATTAGTTCTGGATTCTTCTCTTTCAAATACCATTATCTTTGTTTTCTTCGCATGCAGTAGTAAGCCTTTCTCCATACAGTCGTCTTTCATCGCTGTGACCAGTGTTTGCAGTTTAGATGGTGTATCTGCTAACTAAACATATGTGTCCGAATCAACAAATGGCCCGCTTTAGCCTCTCGATAAACAATGTTGTATTATGTAGCTGGTGTTTCATTCTTCTTAAGGGGGGTCCAGTGGCGCCTCAAGGAATAAAATATCGTATCTTAGCGTGGAAGATAAACATTATAAAGTCATGTGTTGCGTGTGTTACAAATACAATAACGTACTTTTACGTCATTAAACCAACAATTGAAATGTTTTGCTGTCGTTGTTATAGGCATAATTGCCAAAAAACAGCCTCTTTTAGCACTTTTGCTTATAACAACGATAGTGGAATATTTTGAGTGTTGGTTTAATGACGTAAAAATACTTTACTATCTTCGTAATAAATGCAACATAAGATTTCATAATGTTTATCTTCTATGCTATAATATGTTTTTTTATTCAATGAGGGCGCCACTGGACGAGACCTAAGTAAGAACAACATAGATACCAAGACATGTTAACTTGTAGAGATATAAACATAAAACGATGTCATTGATTTCTCTTTCAATAAACTTTTAAAAGTGAATACGTTTCTGTAGTTTTTTATTACTATTATTACTATTGTTTTCCGTCTAGCTTAAATAAATATGTTTGGTTCAGTATGTATAAAGCTAAATAATAATTAAATCAATAATTTTTATTAAATATTGATATTATAAATTTTATTTAAGTGTGACGCGACTCTGTAGCTTTTCTGTTCGTTTGTATTGACTATACGTTGACCCCAGGTTACCTATTAGGCGCTAATTTCAAATTTTACAAATCGAGCGTCGAGTGTCAATTGAGGGGCGCGGGGTGATTGGGCGGAGCCATTTTAAAGCTTCACGATCGAGGTGTCGCCTTAAGACCTCTCGGTAGATAGCTTCTTTGAAACCGCAAGGTACGTGACCAGATTGTAAATGAATTACCAGGCAACGGCGGGCAGTGCGATTATAGAATGAAGCTCTTGGCGTCATATCGAACGACACCTCGGAACACAACACATTGTAGAATCGGTAGAATACAAAAATCAAGGCGAAATCTCTCCTTAAGCTTAAGGGCTCAATGTTGTGTATAAGCTTCAATCATCGACAATTTCCACAGCTCGCCTTTGTACCGAATCAGAAGGGTCTAGCTGGTAATCAGATGCTCCCGCCCAGCGGTGGCTATAGGCCTTCATGGACTTACGCTGGAGATTTCAATACCCAGAATAACTATCTTACGCTCAGGTGGTAGACCGATCCAATCCCAATGAATGTGGTAACACTAGGAAGAAGATGGATCAGGAGAGAGTCAGGACCAACTTATGGATACACGAAACATTCTACCCTATTCAAAACTAACCAAAATCAAAAGAGAAATCACAACTGCTCTGATTTGAAAATCAGATGATTGCCTATGGGTTAAAAGCACTTTTTTCTTGACACTGACTATGTAGTTGGCCCCTGTGGGCCGTTACTCATCACCGAAAGGGAATGGCGGGTATGGGGCGACACAGACAGAAAAAAAGCGACTGTCTGTGGGCCTCCGAGAGAGGCCAAACCTCGACTTAGGACGCGCAGAGCTAAACAATCGATCACGCGGGTTCATGCCTGAAGGGCCTATGACAGGACTAGGAGGCGCAGGAGAGACGCCCAGGTACCTGGTGTGTCGCGCATAGGTGAAAACCCTATATTAATGAAGTTGTGTGAAACAAGTTGATTGTTTCATATAATATTATACCCCTATTCTCCTGTCGCAATATACCGCATCCACTTAAATATTAACCATTCAATAATTCGAAGCGGCCATTGTGCCTGCTGCGACCCATATACGAATGATTGTGCATTCAGCGCGATGCACCAATCACCACTTTGTTGACGCACTCTATCGAATGGATTTTATGGTATAAATATTTAAATCTATACACCATTGATAACTTTTATAGTGGGTTCTATCCTTACCTTAGCTATATTGCTTACTGGCCATTTAAAAAGAATATTGAATCTCATCTGCTGAACATATTGTTCAACAAATAACATTGGGCACTCTTTCTTAGCAATAATCTTCATCGAACCTCTATGTCAGTTTGTACTTTTTTAAGTCAATAATTATCTATCTACAAATTCACGCCAAGTCGCTTGCGGGGTAGCAGAGAGAACCGAGCGCCACGTGACTCGATCCTGATGCACGGCACTCGCTTTTTTAATATACATTGCTCTTCTCATGCACGCTCGCCAATTTCTAAGGCTCCTGACATCGCCTTCTGATAAAACAAGATCAATTTGTCAAGTCAATAATTAAATCTTTATTATTAAATCTAAATTATTGATCCCTACCATAATTGCTATTTTAATGAAGCAATTATCATCAGGGTTCTCTACTTTTTTGTTAAAAAATATACCCCTTGTTACTCGCTGATAATGTAGTTTTCTATATATGAAAGTATTTTTCGTGTATATCCTTTACAAACAAACTTACAAAAACTCAAATCTTTTCTTGATAATATTAATATAAGCCGCAGCTTGTGGCGAGCTGTTGGTGCGTAACGACACCACGGGTACCCGAGTGCTCCAGAGAGTCGATCAGGGCCTTCGTCTCCGGCGTGTCTTCGTCGGTCGTAGTGGAAACTCAAGGAGGCTCGCAGGACTCTCAGCTCTGGCTTGCCTTCATTGGCTGTCCAGAGAGGAGTCGATGTATCTGCGGAGAAAGCGCAGCACACTTCTCGACACTCCTGCGTCACTCACACAGGTCTCGCCTCCGGCCGACTTTCTCTGGCATTTCGGGGGTCGATGCAGTGAGTGGCGAGCTAACACCTGCCGGGATTAACATCAGATATGTTTGATTTAGCCCAGTACTAATAATACTAATAATGCCTTCTGTACGGGCCCCTTCGATACGACCCGTACACTTTCGTATACGAATAAAAAATAATAGTATGTAGGTACTGGCGGGCTGGTTCTTCTACCTCCGGTTGTAAATCGCAGGTAATAGGTTGGTGCAGAATGAAACGCCTGGTGCTGACTTGGGAAGTATGGAGCCGTAGGTACTTCTTCCAGGTCTGGACTGGTCTGGCTTCAAGATGACTTGGCTGGCTATTCCACTGTAGTGTGAGTGCTGAGTGTAGCGGACGACTGGTACCGATCACCGCTCTGTGGTGAAAATGTTTTCAAGTTGTTCTATTTTTACATACATTTGACCCTTTTTCATACAAGCTCATAAAACTTTTGCTAAAAGTTATTGCTGAAACCTATGGGTCAGTGAAGTTTTTACACATGAAATGTTTTTATTATAAACTTACAACTATGATGATAGGTACATCTATTTACCATTGAGCTGTTGCCGCCATTAATCAAATATTATAAACTTTATTACATATTTGGCTTGCAACAGCTCGTACCTATAAACTAATGTAAAACGTGTAAAACTTATATTTAACAAACTAGGTATGTAAAACTGTGTAAAAAGCCTATTCTATTCATTTATATAAACAACTATAAAAACAATATAACAAAATATAAAAACAAACTATAACTGTTAAATGTGCCTTAATAACTACGCGCGACGGTTATTTATTTATGTACATATAGTTGTCGCCAACACCTCCAGATGTTATTTCAATAGTCCAATAATTTCTGACACATTAGTCGCAATATATGCGGAGACCAGTTCATGGGTATATTGTTCCATCGATATTCCCAGGAGCGGGTCACGACGGGTATATAACATTATATTAATCTTTTTCAAAGGACCTCTACGCGTTGGATCCATATCTCCGTGCACGTCTATCAAATGACCGAGATTAATACCAGTGAGTTTACAAAAAATATATATATGATATAACAGAATAATAATAATAATAAATATTGCCGGACAAATCACACAGCGCCATCTAGCCCCAAAGTAAGCGAAGCTTGTGTCAAGGGTACTAAACAACTTATAAACATACGTAAATACATTTTTTTTTTGTAAATACATACATATTATACATATAAAATACCCAGACCAAGACAAACAGACATGTTCATGCACACAAATGTTTGTACTGTGTGTGAACCGAACCCACGAGCGTTGGTGTCAAAGTAGCGTAACAACGCGTTTCACCACTGCGCCACCGAACTCGTCAGAAGCACGCCATGTAGTTGTGATAAAGTTGGACTATAAATCACGCTTGAAGCATCTTTATATTTTTTTATAGTACTAAGGTAGCAAACAACCATACGGGTTGCCTGATGGTATGCAGTCACCATAGCCTATGGAAATTTGTAACCCCAGGGATGTGCATTACCGAATATAATACATGGATAAACGAGTAAGGTTTATTAGGTTGTGATAAATGACTATTGCACACTACCTACTCGCCTCCGTACACGGCCCGAAGAACGTTTGGTCTCCGTAGGAAGTGTAAATATTTCCGGAGTAAAATAGTTGTCCAAATGTTGACTTGGGATATAAGATATCAAGTGTCTGCAAATACAGGAGTAGTGATATCGGTTGTTGAAGAGATTCACGGATAATAAAAATGGCCAGGGCATCTCGCCGAGCTTTGTGATTAGAAGGATAATTTTGGTAGCAATGTCTTGAACTCGGTGGCTCAGTCGTGAATGACGCGACTTTGACGCCAACGCTCGTGGGTTCGATTCCCACACAAGTCAAATATTTATGTGCATGAACATGTCTGTTTGTGGTCTGGATGTTTTAAGAGAGGTAGGGTGCATCAAGTCAGCCTGTCTGGGGAAGTACCTCCACCTCACAGAAAACCGCAGCCAAATAACTCCCTAGAGGGTTGTTGTGTTCCTGCGTGTGAGTGAGGTCACCAGAGTTGCTGTGTAAGCAGCAGAGGAGGTGATACTTAATATATCACAAGCGTTAATAGGCTACGGTACCCGCTTTACATCAGGTGGGCCGTATGCATGTATGCCTCCCGACGTAGTATAAAAAAAATGCGTATGCCGATACATCGGCTTGTTAGAACTGATAGATCTTTTCTCGTAAATTTTATTCAATTCTATAAAAAATTGCCTGAAACAGTTCGGTCCTTTCCTGACAATATGTTCAAAAAGCACATCAAAAATACTTTCCGTAAAAAGGCTTATTATAGAATTGATGAACATGTTGTAATGTTACAACCTTATTTAATGATTTATATAGAATCTTTTCTTTGCATGATCTGTTTAGTCTATGACAATTTGTCAAAAATATTAATTTGTAATTCAAAATTTTAAAATATTACATTTTAGTGTCGGAAAACAGAAAACAAGTCAGTCTGAAGGAAGCTTTCGAGAAGTAGAGATTCAGTGCACCACGTCTGAGACCACCAGCCTCCTGCTGAGGGCTACGTGGTGAACCCTCGGGATATTACTACCTTTTCCAAACTCGATAATTTCCGGACATCTAACTAATCTAAAAATTATAATACCTGCAGCCCCTGTTGTGGTCTACGGCGGCTGACAAGATATCGCTGCGGTGTTGGTCCGTAAGGCGGTCCCCACCATTACCAACAACTTCTACGTCTGGATCTGCGTGCTGGCTAGCACGCTAATCTGCCGTCTACAGTCGTCGACCACTATAGCCAGCGGCCACTTAGTACACCCACCAGTGATTCTATCAGTGATATACCGGTTAGACAAATTAAAGCGCGAGTTCTAAAAGACCTTATTTAGCCGAACTTAAAGTGAACCCTTTTTTTATATTTATTATATTTTGTAAAATAGACCTATTAAATTAGTATTGCTTTTAATACTCCCTTTTCTTCAACTAGTAACATAACAATGTAACTGACAAAGATGTCTGGAAATAATTCAGCGCTGGCAACCTTTTTTAATAATCTTTAATTCTGCCATTTGACATCATATCGTGAATTTATTGTAATATCTAACTGAAAGGCATGTTTCTTCTGGCACTTTGTTATCGCCAATGGTTATTTTCGAAATGCTGGCACGTTAAAAAAGGAAAAGTAGTAACATAAAAGAATTGAATAGGATACGATAAGATTATTATTTATTATGATTGCACTCGGTTCTCTCTGCCTACTCCGCAAGGGACCTGGCGTGAAGATATACATACGTACATATACATACATACATATACATACACACGATAAGATAATATTTCAATAAATGTGAGATATGCTTAAGTGCGCGCGAGAGCCCAGTGGCAACTAAAGAATTTTTATCTTTTATTATTATCTTTATCTTAAAAGGTATTATGAATAGATTTTAACAAAATGACCATAATACTCCTGGTGTTCAATTGAAACACAAAAACATGCAATGAAGTAATTAAAATAAACTACTATACTACTACTATAACTTTACGCCAAATCCCTTATCCGGGGTAGGCAGAGAGAACCTAGCGCCACGCAACTCGATCCTAACATACCTCACTCGCTTCTTTAACATTCATTGCTCTCTTCAAGCACGCTCGCCGGTTTCTAGGGCTCTGACATCACCTTCTGATAGAACACGATCAATTTGGTCATGGTAGGTAAGTCTTGGCCTTCCTCGGCTCCTACATCCTTCCACTTTTGCATTATATATCTGCTTCGTCATTCTTTCATCCTGCATTCTTTCTACATGTCCGAACCAACGGAGCATGCCTCTTCTTACTTTAACACCGACGCTCTCTTTCAGACCAACTCTCTTTCTAACATCATCATTGCGACTACGGTCTACAAGCCTTACGCCACAAATTTTGCGCAGCGCTCGCATTTATTCTACTTTCATGCTCTTTCTGCCATACCCAGCTCTCGCTTCCATAAGTTAGCGTTGGGACGTTATTTATTAAAATAATTAAATACAGTACCTGGCTATCCGAGCTTCACTTGGCATTTTTTTTTGCGTTCCGTACCCAAAAAGTTAAAACGTAACCCTTATATGATCATTTCGTTATCCATCTGTCTGGATCATGAACGCGTGGAGGTATTAATTTAAAAATAATATGAAATACTTAAGTCTATATTTTCATGGAGCAATGAAAAAAATAATCTTCTAAGTCAACGCAAAAAAAAAAATACGGCCGCATATAACCTCGTTTTTTCCGGGCATATTTTGAAGCAAAGGGAATCCAAACCTATACGGTACTTTCTGTAGCACTTGTAACGAGATAAAATCCGGACGTCCTTAATAAGTATAAATCACTAAAAAGTTGCTATTACACACTTATTTGCAGTTGGTAAACTAACCGCAACCAATGTCGATGTATGGGGGTTTTTCAAAGTCAAAGTCAAAATCTTTTTATTCCGTAAAAATGGCTACATTTGTTTGGAATCGTCACAATTTTTTCCCCTACCGTGCAGTTCATGACTAGGTAAGCACTGATAAAAATACTGCCAAAAACTCAGGCATCCCTCTTTTGGTACCCAAACAAATTTAAATCATTTATTAATTACATTATAATTGGATCGACAACAGCAAAGTTAGGTTCCCTTAATTCAGTTTATCTTTTCGTTGCAGCAAAGTTGACTGGCAGTTACAGCATAGTTTATTTTCCTATTTCCAATTTTACTTAAAAAGACATCAATATTGTATATGTATATATATATATATACGTTACGGGCTGATTTTCAGGGAAAATTTGGTCGGTGCGCGAGGCCCACTCGCACATTATAAATATTTTGTATGTACAAGAATTCCTCTTTAAAATATATTTTAAATACAAATAATTTGTTTCAGGTAAGGACCAACATTTTCTCAGTTATCGACGATCTTCTTGTGTAAGTACCTAGAGTCTAATCGATAAGGCAAATTTGTATTTTTCTTATACATCTTCATGAGGCATACAAGGATCATACGCTCCACCGGATCTTAAGTGATTACCGTACATACTGGAAGCTCGAGCTTTACCACGTCTGCTGATAACGATACCAACTTCTTAGGAGCCTATTGGTAAGCTCACTCACTCGCAGGAACACAACAACCTCCTAAGGAATTGTTACCTGGATGAAATTTTCTGCGAGGTAGAATTACTTTTCCAGTGGGGCTGCCTTGATGATGTCCTGTACAGCGTGATGAGTCGTTATCGGATCTTATTCATATCGGATCGGATAATATAAAGATGGCTTATTATAATCTGACCAGATACCTACATCAACAATTATAACCAATCCTTCTGTGGCAAGAACGCACAGGTCAGCCCCTATAATTAATTTCACTTGCCTCAAAGCTTACTTATGTATCACAGGGTACAATAATCCCAAATTAATCTCTAATAAGTCCTTTAGAGGGATCGGCACTGATTTGGTATTCAAATGGTTAGCCATTATGTTTTACATTAGGTACGGTAGGGTGTTATTGTGACTCCATTGAACTGATTCCTTGTTTATAAATCAGCTTGATAGAAACCAGGGTTGATTAGCAAAATTGCTGGTTTGTGCTTAGAAGGGGGACATAAAATGACAAAGTTCAAAGACAAAATGAAGTACTTTGTTGTTGTATGAAAGCACGATTGAGCAGTGATAACCTAGTGGATAAATAATGGACCTATTGGCTAATTGGTTCCTCGTTCGAATCCTGGTAGGTACCACTAAATTCGTGACTTGCGGATTAATAAATACATATTTGTAAATCACTTGCACGGTAGTGAAAGAAAATGTCGTGTGGCAACCCGTACGTCCAAGAAATTATATTTCGAAAGATGTGGTACCTAACCTAAGAAAAGTCAGAGTTGTCACAGTCGCTCCATGTAAAATATAGTATATAATAGTATCTTCGTAAAATACTCTGACTTAGGTAAGACGACGAAAGACGTTTGGTTTATTACTTAAACCATATTGGTAATTGAGGGTGTGTCAAAGTAACAGCTCTCCGGACTTCACATAAAGAGAAAAGAAAATTAAATAAATATTGTAACCTGTAATAAATAAACGTAATTAATGTTGTTTGGTATAAGAAAATAGAATTTGGGAAGATTAATTACGCACCTTTGTATAAGTATGTTGTTCTCGATGCTTACATATTTACATACACGTATGAATAATCAGTGAATTAACAGACACGCGTGCTCGTTCACTGCCTTCCAAATTAACTACGAGTAACTAATAGACAAAAATCTATTATCTACACGCACGCTCGTATTTCATACATTTCGGCGCGTTTAATTTTTCAAAATTGTTTAATAATCGACAAGTGCTTTCTTCTCCGACGTGTCTTCGTCAGTCAGAGTGGAAACTCATTTAGGCCCGCAGAACCTTAGATTTGGCTTTCATGGGCAGTCCGCTCCAGGGGTGGAAATGCTAAAACACTTAACGAGTAATAAACTTTTCGCGGGGTCCATCCAGTGACAGCCGCGCGGAAGTAACAACCAGATATAATAGTTATGGCAGACGTCCGTCCCTCTTCTATAGTAGCCCAATACCAGTAATCCCTCCAGGTTACATTACATAGCATAATTTATTTCCCGCATATTCCCAATAGTCCCAATACCTGCCTATAACAGAATCTGCTCATGGGTATATTTTTCTATTTATATTCCTAGAAGCATGTCACGCCGGATATACTCGTACTACATTCCATCAACCTTCTCAAAATTATCGCCATGCACATTTATCAGCTACGTTGCTAAAAATGTGGTACAAATATAGACATTAGAATTTAAAATAAAATAGGTTTTAGTACATTTTATCAACACTTGTATGCAAATATTTACAGGGTATTTAGCAATTATTGCGATTAAGTTAATACCATTGCTATATGCAGAAGTGGTCATTGGGAGCAAATTAATTCAGTAACGGTATCAGAGACGGTACTTGGCATTTTCGAGCCGCTTTGTAAATAAAATTTGATTGTTTTTCACAAACAAATGTTTAATTCTCTTGCTCTTTTTCTTACCTACATCCTGCATGTATTGTATGTTCCGCGACATGTTCGTCATTGAACCGATTGAGAAATCATTTTTTAAGTGAAAACTTCTTTAGCGGCGTTGTGCACTTTTGGTATGAGTAAAAAATGTTAAACTCGCGTCAGGACACGTGACCCTGATATAAGATTTTGGTGATAATTAGAACTTAAGTTCGCTGCAGCGCTAAAAAAATAGTTACCTCTAATTAAACAATTAAAACATGAAGCGTTCATAGGGCATTATTTTCTCGCGAACAAAACGTTGTAAGCGCCATGAAATTCTTGGCGCTTACGCGTTTCATTCAAAGTAGTTTATCAACATCGCTGTTTGGTCTGCATGTTCCAGTTTTCACTTCTGCCGGCACTCTCGGAGTGCAACCCTTTTTTTAATAGAAGCTTCCTATTATCCGAATGGTCCTCCATAAATTTATTGAAATGTGGAAATGGAGATGATTTTCACGAATTTAATTCTTGTCGTGGATTCTGATCAAATAAGTACTCCGCTCTCCATCATCCAGACTTTGTTTAACTTACTCGTTTAATAAGAATCTTTGAAGTAATCGATCTCCTCAATACTAATCCCAGATTAATCTTCAGCGGGTCGTCCTGATTGAGTATTCAACGTGCGATCCAATAGTGTATGTGGGTCCTGCATACATTGTGTGCGGTTTCATTGTCTTAATTGCGTGAAACCGTCGTTCTGTGAAGTTAGCGTTTATGCCTTGGGCATTAATAATGACTGTGTTACAGAAAATAGAACCTCTCGCTGGGTTCATATCTAGGGCCCTTTGTACATAATATACAGGACGTTAACAAGAAATATGCGACGTTCACGATAATCGATTCTTATGATAAGCAAAATTTATTACCAATATATTTATCAACCTTTATTAAAATACTTTTTACAGAAAATGTACCGTCTCTCTGGTTTCACATCTAGGACCCTTTTAGTACATAATATACAGGACGTTAGCAAGAAATATGCGACGTTCACGATAATCGATTCTTATGAGAAGCAGAATTTATTACCAATATATTTATCAACATTTTTATTGAAACTAGTAACTTAACTTTGAAGAAGGTTTGTTAGATGATCCATATCATGATAATTCATGCTTAGCTATCAATAAATTAATACGTGAAAAAAATCTTTGTACCCCTGTTTACGAAAATTATGCGAACGGAAATCCCTTGCGGGATAGGCCGAGAGAACTGGGCACCATGTGATTCGATCCGTACACACCTCACTCGCATCTTTAACGTTCGTTGCCCATCTTATGTACGCTCGCCGGTTTCTAAGGCTACTGATATCACCTTCTGATAGAACATGACCAATTTGGTCGTGGTAGGTAAGTGTTGGCCTTCCTCGGCCCCAACATCTTTCCACTTTTGCGTCGTTTATCTACTAAGAAGGAAAGTATACTGTATTACATTACTTTAACGTGGACGATGATTGAAATTTGAGTAAACTTGCATGTGTTACCAAGTTTCCATATAATGGGGTATACTGAACCGTTGTCGGAAACTTCGTTATTAAATAAGTTTGTTGTTTGAGAAATTGTAGTTTCCTTAATACCTGGTATCTGGTCCTTTATTTTGTAATACGTCCGAAGAACGGGCTGATAGAACTTGGCAGTTTAATAAGATATTAGTTAAGCAGACCATGTTAATATTTTCTTTGTCTGCCAATATCTTCACCCCGAGGTCCTTACAGGTTAAGCAGCCATAACAGAGCGCCACATGACACGGCACGCACGTTACTCGCTTCTTAATATTCATACCACTTTTTATGTACACCTGCCGATTTCTAGGGCTCCTGACACAAAAAGTTTGTTCTGGGTATGGTCTTCCTCGTCTCCTATATTCTACCACTTTCACATTATGCATGTACACGTGGTGGGGCGCGTTACGGACTGCCTGTAATTATTAGACAAAATGTCCTAAATAAATATTGTGGACTGTATTTGGGGGTTAAAATAAAAGGGGGGAAAAATCTATATTTAAAGAAACAAACTAAAGGACTGACCTAATGGTGGTTTGCGGCATCTTCAAGATGGATGCTGTTTTTCACGGGCCCGGCTTTCTGCAGCATTGATTTAATTCTTGATTCCACAGTAACACTCGCGGTTATACAATATTTTTGATAAGGGAATAAATATTAATAAGGATTAAGGATGGCTTTTGAGGCACTAACATATTAAATATAATAAAATATTAATAACTCCAAGATCTATTGCGCGGGGTGCGGATAGGCAGGTGATGAACTTGACCGCTGGAGACCGAATTTACGAATGCATCGCGGTGAACGAGTATGATTTATAAATTGAATTATGATAGAATGCTTGAACGATGACTTGGCGTCAACAATATGTATATCTGCTATCTGCCAGCAATGGCATGTATCCACAATAATGAGCAGATGCCGACGGCGCTGGTTCGTATGATCTAACTAGTGGCGGAAATGCACAGCGTAGTTTAGATCCAATTGCCTGTTAATATTCATTTCCTGACTCAGGTTTAGACTGTGTGTTGTCTGTATATTAGGCACAGATTTTAAATTCAAAGGCTTAATCAAATTAATAAATATAATTTGTCTTACACTAACTCAATAGCAACAATCTATAGAGAGTTATTGTTGTCTTGTCTCACTCCACTGTAGGGATACGGGTATCCTTTCAGAGCTTTAGTGCATACTCTACCACGGTGCTCTACTGCGGATTGGCGGAGGCCAGCGTTATAAGCCGCGCGAAGCCCACACACTTAGCTTCGCGACTGTCATCTATCGACAACAACCAGGACAGCTTAATGTGCTTTCCGAATGACGGAAAAGCGTGAGATAGATAGACAAACCCATCCATGGACAGACTACGGTCGACGTTGCTTAACCTGGTGTGTTTAGTTAAAATGACACGCGCTTTTATATTATTTTTATCATTATTTTATCTACATTGGGATATATTAGGTATCTTTGGATTTGTATGTTTTTCTTCTACTTGTAGGTACCTGATTATTTTTTTCTGTAATGTTGTCACCAGGGGTATTTGTCTCATATTATGCATTGAAATTCACTGTATTAAATACCTATATTCAAATACGATTTTTCTAAATCCAGTCTAACGAAGTGAGATATCTATTTCCCTGCGAAGTGAAATTTAGTAATACAACCCAGTGACGTATCAAAACAATCTTATATCTTATGTTATATGGTCAGATGGAAACTATGATCGTTATTTATTCCCACACTATTTATTATAATACCGCATAATGTTATTTACCCTAATGATAATCCCTCATAATAATAATACATAAATGTTTAGCCTATTTTTTTTCTCATAACTAACGTAAACAAACCAATTACTACTAGGTCATAATGTTCATTGTGTTACAATTTTTTAAACGTAATATTATTCTAAATTATAATGATATAGTTTCAGACAGCGACGTATCAAAAGGTAGATACTTTGTGCACCAACATTATTGTATTTTAAAATGGCGCAAGTAGTATTATACGAGTATGTACGTACAGTTATTTATTCTGACGCTTAGCTCTATCAAAGAGACACATTTTAGGGCATACTTGTCGTTCGAAAGAGATGAATATACATCTTAAAAGGTTTACAGTTTGTGGCGAAGTACGTATAGCCGCGACGCAAGAGCGCGCCCAACTGAGAGCGAGTTGGGCAATTACCTTACTTTCGTATTGCCATTCTAGAGCGTGTACGACGTATCTATACCTATAAAAACATCTTAGATACAACCAACCTATTTTAATAACCAACATAATGGTATTTGAAAGAGAGACAACCAGAGCGAACACTAGGAATACGGTTGATGGTGTAGTGTGGGAGCAAGTGGATGAGATTGTATATCTTGGAAGCACTTTTAGCAGCGATGAAAGGTACACCGCTGATGTGGAGAGATGAGTGAATGCAGGGAATAGCGTGAATGGAACGTTGGGTAAACTTCTAGGCAGCCGAAACTTAAGTCAGAAGACACAGCTCGCTGTGCACAACGCGGTGCTAATCCCAACGCTATATGGAGCTGTGTATGGCAGAGAAAGCATGAAAGTAGAATAAATGCGGTCGGACACGAGGACATTGCGCAGAATTTGTGGCATAACGCTTGCTGACTGCGTTCGTTATGATGACGTAAGAAAGAGAGTTGGTCTGAAAGAGAGTGTACGTGTTAAGATAAGAAAAGGTATGCTCCATTGTTCTAATATGTAGAAAGAATGCAGGATGAAAGAATAACGAAACAGATATAAGATGCGAAAGTGGAACGATATAGAAGCCAAATTACCACGACCAAATTGATCGTGTTTTATCAGAAGGCGATGTCAGGAGCCCTAGAAACCGGCGAGCGTGCAAGAAAAGAGCCATAAATATTTTAAAAGCGATTGAAGTGTGTCTTATGGCGCTCGGTTCACTTTGCCTGCCCCGCAAGGGACCTGGCGTGAAGATATACATACATGCCTACTTTCTTTAATTAACCTTCGGAAGTTTACTCTCTATTTAAACAGTTTCGATCCTATTTAGAAGAAGTCCTCAAGGGACTTTCTAACCACCACTAACATCATCAAGAGGCCACAACAAATATTCCGTTTCTTTCAGAGACCTCCTCAGTTCCGTAACGGAAATACGGGGAATCCAATTTGCAGTAATTGCCTGCGCTCTTTTAGCTCCCGCTCGAGTTAAGGATCTTTCAGATCTATGTAGACGCTTTATTACTTACGTGGGTACTTCCCTCGACCTATTTCTTGAGGGCTGTAAATAGTAAATTCGATTTGTTTAGTTTGAACATTGAGCTTTGAATGATGATAACGTTGGAAAAGCAGACTAAGATTTTATTTTACACAACTTCGGGAGGCATACAAGCGTACGGCCCCTAATGTAAAGCGTTTACCGTAGTCTATGAACGTTTGCAATACATTAAGTAAACCTAAACTTACATACGTACGGAGTACCAAAGCTTACATAACGCATAAATTACTACTGCTACACCAATTCTAACTCAACTCACTGCACGGATACCCTTCCACCGAACGGGTGTATAGCATACTCCACCGCACTGCTCAACTACGGACTAGCGGAGACCAGTATTTCAATTTTTATTTTTTGGCTCTAGGCCGCATGAACTAATTGGTGGCGGAAGCACACAAAACAAGTTAGATCAAATTGCATGTAAATTTGACTTCAAATCAAATGTCTTTATTGCTTTTATATTGTTACATACATAGGTGGTTTAAATAAGAAAACACATGCAGACCATTATGGACTGCAATAGAAGAGAAGAGAAAACCAAATCCATTAAAATCAGAACAAAATTTTAATTTTAAAATTAAATTAACTAATCAAAAAAAAGATATATATATATATATATATATATATATATATATATATATATATATATATAAATTATAAATAATTTAAAATCATTAATTTATTTTATTATGTCGTTTAGAAATTCATTTAAATTGTAATAGCCTTTGTCAATTAAAAATATTTATAAATGTTTATATAAATTGTATGTCATTATTTAATTTTTTAATTATTTGTGGGATTTTATTTTTATGGACATAGCAAGAGGGCGTGAAGAGTGCAGGTTAACTTTCGCGAAGTAACGCCTGAATCTATTAACAATATTTTTAAGCCACCCGAAAGCCACTGAATTTGCTAAACGACTGTCATCTATCGACAATAGACGTTACCTCGCACAGACAACCCCGTGATAGATAACCCGTTCATAGACAGGCTGCGATTGACGTTGCTTAACCTACTTTTTCGCTTAGATTGACACGCGCAATGACGTCATCGGAATCTCAATGGGCTCTCAATGTAAAAACGTATAAATATTGGTATAGATATACAAAGCGAAAGTGGAAGGATGTAGGAGTCGAGGAACGGCAAGACTTACCTATCATGACAAAATTGATCGGGTTTTATCAGAAGGTGATGTCAGGAGTATGACATACTGGCGCGGGGACCGTGCGAAAAGAGTTATAAGTAAATAAATACTGTCGGACAAATTACACAGCGCCATCTAGCCCCAAAGTAAGCGCAGCTTATGTTATAGGTACTAGACAACTGATAAACATACGTAAATACATTTTTTTTTTGTAAATACATACTTATTGTACATAGAAAATACCCAGACCAAGACAAACAGACATGTTCATGCACACAAATGTTTGTACTTTGTGGGAATTGAACCTACGAGCGTAGGTGTCAAAGTAGCGTAACAACGCGTTTCACCACTGCGCCACCGAGCTCGTCAAATTATGAGTTCAAGTTATGAATGTTAAAGAAGCGAGTGAGCTGTGTGAGAATTGAGTCATGTGGCGCTCTGCCTAACCCGAAAGGGCTTTGGCGTGAATTAATCCTACTAATATTATAAATGTGAATGTCCGTTTGTTTGTTACGCATTCATGTGAAAACTACTTAACCGATCATCATGAAACTTTGTACACATATTCTTGGAGGTATCAGAAGTAAAATAGGATACTTTTTATTAAAAAAAAAATAATTTCTTAATAAATGCGAGTGAAGCCGCGGGTAAAAGCTAGTAGAATATAATATTATTGCAATATGAGAGCCCGATGGAATCGTTCCGCCCGTCATTCTAACCGAATACGTATCTTAAGCATCGTCGACCACAGCCTGTCTATGGATTACTTTATCTATCACGAGTTTCTCCGTGCTTCGGAGTGCACGTTAAGCCGTAGATCACGACTGTTGTCGATAGATCACAGTCGTTCAGCTAAGTTTGTGGCCCTCGGGCGGCTTCAAAACACTGGCATCCGTATGCTCTAAACCCCTTCGGTTGAAGGGAGACCCGTATCCCTGCAGTGGGACGAGTAAGGGTTGATGTGACGCCATTTGCTTTAACTACATATACAATAAAATACACATTATTGCACCAAATAAAACAAATATACATGAAGTAAACATTAAAACACAAAAAGCGGTCTTATCGCAAAGCAATCTCTTCCAGGCAACCTTGAGGAAATATTGACACGGAACCCGTTAGGAGGCGCACAAACTACTTACATATTCACAATAGACTTCATATACATATACATATATAAACATATATGTACACTCACATTTATACCTAGTCAAGTCATAATTTCTGTCAAAAACTTTTGATGTAATTAATGATACACTTTTTGATAATTATTTAAAAGTTATATACCAAAGAATGACGAAACAGATATACAATGCAAAAGTGGAAAGATGTCAAAGCCGAGGAAAACCGAGAAAACCTACCATGACCAAATTGGTCGTGTTTTATCAGAAGGTGATGTCAGGAGCCCCAGGAACCGGCGAACGTGCACGAAAAGAGCTATGAATGTCACAGATGCGAGTGAAGTATGTAAGGACCGCGTCTTATGGCGCTCGGTTCTCTCTACCTAGCCCGCAAGGGACTTGGCGTGAAGATATACATACATTATATATGAAATGAAAGGTAATTAAATGTACAATAAAATTTTATTTACATTATTCGAAATATATAGTGGATCAAATCGTAGTCAGAATCTATGCACTTCTCTAGCGCAAATACAGGAAATTCAATTTGCAGTAATTGACTGCGCTCTTTCAGTTCACGTTGGAGTCGGGATCTTTTAAATCTATATAGACAGCTTATTACCTACGAGGGCACTTTACTCGACCCATTTCGCAGGCCCTAATAGCAGACTACTAGACTAGGTTTGTTTAGCTGGACCCATTCAAATGTTGGTGTAATTTTTGTAGTGGTTATTAACTATGAAGCTTAAAGCTACTCCAACACTTCAAATGTTATTTTAACAATGGACTTTACGAGTATCATATATTTTAAAGAGAGGACGCTTCAAAGTAGCCCGTCTGAGGAAGTACCTCCACCTCACAGAATACCGCAGCCAAATAAGAACCCCCTAGAGGGTTGGTGGTGTTCCAGCATGTGAGTGAGGTCACCAATAAGCTTCTCAGGAGTTGCTGTGTAAGCAGCGGAGGAGGCATCGCGCGATATAGTACAAGTATTAATAGGCTATGGTAACTGCTTTACATCTTTCAACATTTTTTGACGGCGAAATTTTTTTTTTTACACATCATCTTGAGATGTACATGCGTACGGCCCACCTGATGCAAGGCGGTTACCGTAACATATAGACGATTGTAATACATTAAGTGTCATGCAATTTGATTTAACCTTTGTGTGATTGGAATCACAATCAGTTCATGCGGCCTAGCGCCGGCCGGCACGCACCCACTACCGTTAGTAGATGCAACATGCCGACGCGGCCATGGCTGCTCCGTTAGTCTCTGCTTCTGCTGCTACAGTCGTCCGCCATCAGGAACAGAAACCGCATGCCCCCACCACCGTCGCTGCCACGACTGGCCTGGTCGTCGCTGCGACATGTGTTTCACCTCTCCACGAGGCATCCTCAGGTGCTGTGGTGCCGCGCGATGCCACCTCTGTTGCTTACACAGCAACTCCTTAGGATCTTACTGGTGACCTCACTCACGCAGGAACACAATAACCCTCTAGGGTGTTATTATTTGGCTGCGGTTTTCTGTGAGGTGAAGGTACTTCCTCAAACAGGCTGCTTTGATGCCCCCTAACTCTCTTAAAACATCCAGGCCAAGACAAACAGACATGTTCATGCACACAAATGAAACGTCATCACTTGAAATTGCATAAGAAAACACAGAGTAATCCATACTTGTGCCACTACTGCGTAGCACCACCAGTGGGGTCACGGCGAATTTTTCTTTACCTTGACTCTACCAGTTCATCGTTTAACCGGAATTTTATCATTGTACTATAACTTTATTATACACTACTGATTTCATTATTTTTTAGTCTTATTTCTATAATTAGTATTGCCATTAAATTTTACCAATTTTGCTAAATTATTAGAACAATACAATACAAAACTCTTTATTGCACCAATAAAATATACAAATATACATAATCTATATAGGAAAGTACAATAGTCGACCTTATCGCTAATGCAATTTCTTCCAGGCAACCTTAACTTAAAGGAGAATTGACAAAAATAAAGATAGGTGGCGCATAATGACATAAAGTAAAAGAACCATATACAATTATACAATTTATCTTAACAATATAGATGCAATACAAAAGTATGTAGTTATGAACGACACTAAAAGAAAGACTGAACAGGATTGAAGCATATATAAGTTCCGAAGGTTAAATAGAAAGGTAGTAAGCTTTTGACGAGCTGTTTAAAGCTCGACAGTGTTTGAGACTGCCTGATTGTAAGAGGTAAGTCTGTCCACAAACGGACGGCTTGAACAGAAAAGGAATTAGAAAAAAAGTTTGTGAAGTGAAAGGGTGTTTTCAGACGAAAATAGAAAAGGTCACGTCGCGAGGGACCCTCACTATGGATGTCTCTATGGAAGGAAAAACATTCTTTCAGATAAGAAGGCGTAGAAGGATTGAATAGTATAGAACTATAATTACTTACTAGTGCTCGCTTAGTAGTCAAAATTCGAACGTAATCAGCAATTTTTTTAAGTTCCCCTACATATTCACTTGGCATATTTAATCCAAACATTTTTTTACACGACTAAGGTAACAATCTAGCATACGGTCTGCCTAATGGTAAGCAGTTACCGTAGCCTATGGACATTTGCAACACCAGCGGTGTCATTCATGCATTGCCGACCGTGTGAACATCCTCTTCTTCACGCCTTCCTTTAAAAACCCCATGCTATATGATTCATTCCACAACTTGAGAGTTCTCGGAAGAAAAGTTTGCTCCAACCGTACAGTACGCAACCATTGTGGATCCAGTGTGTGAGGCTGGACTCTCCGCCGTCGGCGAGCGGTGCTGTTAAAATAAGAAGCTATCAGCATCGTATCGAACAAACCTTCAGAACACAACCAGCTGTACAATCTGTAGAACACACAAAGGGAGGTATAATCTCGCCTTGAAGTTAAGGGCTTAATGCTCTCTGTAAGCTTAGGATCGCCGACAATTCTCACAGCTCGTCTCTGAACCAATTTACAAGATCCTAGCTGGTAACCACTAACCAGGTGCGACCGCTCAAAGGTGACTACAGTACTCTATCTGCTGGAAGATGGCAACCCATTTGCACAAACCCTCGGATATACCGTACGATGATAACTTCGATAGAAGACCCTGATGCTAGACCCAATGGAACGCCTTTGCCATATGTAGGCTGACTGCCAATGCCTCACCTTGACTCTCAATCGCCGAAGTCAAATAAAAGTCTATCTATAATTTCACGCCAAATCCCTTTCGGGGTAGGCAGAGAGAACCGAATGCCACGTGACTCGATCCTTACATATCTCACTCGCTTCTTTAACATTCATTGTTTTTCTCATGCACGCTCGCCGATATCTATGGCTCCTGACATCACCTTCTGATAGAACACCAATTTGGTCACGGTAGGTATACCGTGACCAAATTGGTCGTCTTGGCCTTTCTCGGCTCCTACATCCTTCCACTTTTGCACTGTATATCTGCTTCGTCATTCTTTCATCCTCCATTCTTTCTACATGTCCGAACCAACCGAGCATGCCTCTTCTTATTTTAACACAGACGCTCTCTTTCAGACGAACTCTGTTTCTAACATCATCATTGGGAATACGGTACCTTGCTCTTTTTAAACTACCATTATAAATACAGTAGGTCAATTCGCATGTTCAATGTGTGTACAAAGTAAACAAAGCATACTATAACCAATAACATAAGTTATATATAGATTCATTAGCGATACTCTGTGCGACTGTTTGGCCACAGACTAATACTTATATGACATTGTTAGATTTATATGATCTGTATTTTGTATTTCACTCTGAAGAGTTTAATTTCATTTAATCTAATCTAATCTATGAAGTGGAAAAGTATATTTGTTTGTCCGAAGCGCAAGCCTCTGGAACTACTAGAAATAAATTAAAAGTAAAAAACCTTTTTAAATTCAAGCTTTTATTTAAATGCTCTAAAAAGAAAAAAATAAAATTTTATACTAAAACTTTTACTGTTAACTTATAAGGTCATTTCACATTTGACACAATTTATAGGATATAAAAGCTTGTCGCGAGATTTACTTGTGTAGATTAACAAGTAAATTAAATAATTTGATGTGAATAATATTATCTATTAAAATTTTCAAACTAAGTAAATACGAGTACTTAAATCTCGCGACAAGCTTTTATATCCTATAAATTGTGTCAAATGTGAAATGACCTTATAAGTTAACAGTAAAAGTTTTAGTATAAAATTTTATTTTTTTCTTTTTAGAGCATTTAAATAAAAGCTTGAATTTAAAAAGGTTTTTTACTTTTAATTTATTTTTTACTTTTTAGTTATCGCTGGACTCGTTTCTCAGTCTGTTCATCTCATTCAACGCATCATTGTTGCATGGTCGTGAGCTTCGTTTAGAAGGGTAATATACAACAGGGTTCGCTCCGGTGCCCTGAGGTGGTACGTTCACGACATCATATTACACCCTGATGCCACTCAGTCCTCGGCACGGCCTCACCTTGACTTGGGTGTTTAGAGAAATATGCCACTTATTTCAGCTTGAAGCTTACTTGTGCCTTACGAAACACAGTTCCGGGTTTGATTTTGGAGTAACAATTCGACCTCAATATCATAATCGACGACTCCAAAAACCCCAATACATCAAAATTCCAGACGGATTGGAGCAATGGAGTTGATATTCAGCATCTTTTTTTTAAACTCGCATTCGTATTCTCAGTAAGTCCTTTCACTTGATACCCATATTATAAGCAAGCACTAAAAACTTACTCCACTATATTGGTTTAGAGTGACGTCACTTTATTTTTTGACTTATTCTCAGCAAGTCCTTTCTATTGATACTCGTATTGTAGGAATGAATTGAAAAAACGTGTGGCACTCGAGGACTGCCGCGATAAAGCTATTGCATAGCATTTTTTTTATCAACTTATGCAATTATAATTATTTTTTCATCACTTTCTTCATTAATAAATGACTTTGTTTATTCATATTTAAAACACTTTATACACAAATTTTACGCGTATAGCTATTCACAAGCAACTGCTATTCACTGTTGTACATAGGTACACCTATGTATACATATATACCTATATCTATACTTACGGGGCGCACATGCGGTGAGTGTGGCATTATAAAGATATGACAGATACCTATACACCTATATACTTTTTCACAAACAGCTGCTTACGTATTCGTCCGATTTCGAAGCAGCTCGTCTCGATCCGTGCGAGCTTCGTACTGTCGTACCATATACATACACGTTATATAGGCGGAGTGGGGGGTGTTAGGTTTTATTTTCGTTACGGAATTTCTTGATTCGGTCGCCGCGCTCAAAGCCCGCGATAAAAGCTATGCAATAAGTAAAAGTGCCCATAGGCTGTGTAACAACCCACCACCGCCCATGGCTCCACCGACCTTGCGGTCATTTGAGCCGAATCGCGGGAGATGCAGCACGGCACTTGCTGCTCTAAGGCTCTTCGCCGTGCCGTGGGCATTTCTTGACTACAAATTATTTGATTCCATGTCCTTGTCTCTATTTGTACGCTCTCTCCCTCTTCTGGGGCAGCGACATCCACATTAACGCCTTCGCTGTCGTCCATAGGCGCTCTTCCTCCGGTCTTCTCGAGCCATTCCGCTGCGCTTCTCCGTGCGTGCCATCCGTGGGCGAACCTGCGCAAAGCAGGAAAGTTCGCCGCCGACGATACGAGATCGGTGAAGTACACCGGACCCGGTTGGTCCTTGGAGCTCTGTATTTCAGCCATCATCATACAACGTAGGTCATCATACATAGGACAGGACCACAGTATGTGGTCTCTGTCCTCCTCGCTCTCTCCACACTCGTACATGCTACTTTCATGTCGTCCCAACGCGTTCAGTCTCTTCCTGATTATGCCATGTCCTCCAAGGATCTGCGAGGTCTGATAATCCGGCTCGACCCAGCTTGCGCTCAGTCGGCCAGCCACCTCCGGGAAGAACCGATGGAGTTCCCTCCCCTTCGTATCAGCGATCCTGCAACTCGCCCATCGTAGCGTCCCAAATATCGCGCTTTCGCTGGCTCAACTCCCTACCGGTCACGGATCTACGCGCTCCCTCCATTCGTCCAGCACGAGTCACCTCCAGGTCTGAGGGGAGTACTCCAGCCAGTACGGGCAGGGCAACGGTACTGGTAGACCTATATGCTTTGGTCAGTAGTATGAGTGCCTGTCGCTGACTTCTTAGTACGACACTACGAAGAACATACGCTGTTAATCGGTGGCACCATATGGCAGCTGCATACGTCAGCGTAGCCACATACGTTCCCTTGTACAGGACCTTTAAGGCTTGGTATTTAATTCCCCAAGATGATGCC
Organism: Pyralis farinalis; assembly: GCA_947507595.1. Lineage (NCBI taxonomy): Eukaryota > Metazoa > Arthropoda > Insecta > Lepidoptera > Pyralidae > Pyralis > Pyralis farinalis. The sequence goes on along the minus strand of OX382257.1, from coordinate 35,518,322 downwards.
GTAACCCTCGACATCTTGCCAAAACATGCAGCGGCTCGTTCTCCTATCCGGGTGGCGTGTTGCACAAACAACAGGCTTGAGTCCAACTCCACGCCGAGGACCGTCGCAGACGTGACGCTCCTCACTGAGTCCTGGCTGAACTTGATTAAAGGTGGCCTCTGTAGTTTTCCCTTCACAGACATAGATAGCGACTTTGTGGGGGAGAAACCCAGTCAGTTACGGGCGCCCCAGTCGCCAATTAGGCTCAGAGCCGCTTTCGCGGCTGATTCAATGGCCGATCGTGAATTGGCCTCAATGATGAGCGTCACGTCATCGGCGTAGGCAACCATCTTTACTCCTTTCGGTAAGGGCAAACGCAACAGATCGTCCATGAGGACATTCCATAGCGTCGGCCCGAGCACGGATCCCTGCGGACACCCCATGGTCGAGTCCTTCCACAACACCCTATAGGCTGTGTAACAGTTTCACATCAGGCGAGCTGAACACTTATTTGCCACCCGACGGAGTTTAAAAGTGTCCATAGGCTGTGTAACAGTTTCACATCAGGATGATCATCATCATCTGATGATTATGAAAAAAAAAAAATCTTCTACCAATTTTCTTACTTGTTTGTCTCCCGACGGATCATCATCATCATCTGATGATTATGATGACTGATGACAGGACACAAAAGTAAATCATCATCATCATCATCTGATCATTATGAAAAAAAAAATTTCTTCTACCAATTTTCTTACTTGTTTGCCACCCGACGGAGTCTAAAAGTGTCCATAGGCTGTGTAACAGTATCACATCAGGTAAACACCCCGACCACCGTGCACACATACCCTGACAGGACACAAAAGTAAATCATCATCATCATCAACTGATGATTTTGAAAAAAAAAAAAATTTCTTCTACCAATTTTCATACTTGTTTGCCACCCGACGGAGTCTAAAAGTGTCCATAGGCTGTGTAACAGTTTCACATCAGGCGGACTGAACACTTGTTTTCCACCCGACGGATCATCATCATCATCTGATGATAATGAAAAAAAAAAATCTTGTACCAATTTTCTTACTTATTTGCCACCCGACGGATCATCATCATCATCTGATGATTATGAAAAAAAAAAAAATTTCTTCTACCAATTTTCTTGTTTCCCACCCGACGGAGTCTAAAAGTGTCCATAGGCTGTGTAACAGATTCACATCAGGCGGACTGAACACTTGTTTGCCACCCGACGGATCATCATCATCATCTGATGATTATGAAAAAAAAAAATATTGTACCAATTTTCTTACTTATTTACCACCCGACGGATCATCATCATCATCATCTGATGATTATGAATGATTATGAAAAAAACGAGCTACATGATAGGCGGAGTGGGGGGTGTTAGGTTTTATTTTCGTTACGGAATTTCTTGATTCGGTCGCCGCGCTCAAAGCCCGCGATAAAAGCTATGCAATAGCTTAAAAATATTCGCCAACTTGGGTGTTCCGCCATGTAGGATTTAGAATGACGTCACACAGTTAACCATGCATTGTCATCCAAACTGAACGTGTATACAAAATTTCAGCTCAATCGATTGAAGATATCTGTCGAAATTGATTTTCAAGCTTTAGAAGTCCGCCATATTGGATTAAGAGTGACGTCACATTATTTTTCGAGTTATTCTTATCAAGCCCTTTTATTTGATACCCATATTGTAGGAGTGCATTAAAATAGTTGGTCCGCCATCTTGGGTATGCCGCCATGTTGGATTTAGAATGACGTCACACATTTAGTCATGCATTGTCATCCAAACTGAGCGTGTATACAAAATTTGAGCTTAATCGGTTAAAGATATCTGCTTCAAAATTGAGTTGCAAGATTTCACCCGAACATACTTACATACTTACATTGCAAGTTAAATAAAAGCTTGTAAAAATATTTTTGCATTTGACAGCACAATTCTTGAAGAAGATTCTTGGTTATACAACATCTCGATACGGCCCTTAGAAGCCGAGAAAAAAGAAAAAAGGATAAGCGGCCCCTACCTGATACCGGTAACACATAATACAAAAAAAATGTGTTTCTGCACTCCTTTTCCTAATGAATTTTAATTATGCATTTCTTACTTCTTCATGCGCGCAATGTTAAACACAGTGCGCGCATGGAGAAGTAAGTAATGCATAAGAAATTTGGTGAAAGGGAAAAGGGCTGCAAAGTATTATCTTTTCGTATTACTATATAAAGAGTATAAGAATGGTAGCACCTTTACTGAGTTTCGTCACAAATCAAGCGATAATTATCTCTATCCTTTTCTCTCGCGGACAGAAACTGAAGCGTAACTATCACTATGTATATGGTATGACTGTCCTTAAAGGAGAATTCCCATCAATGGCTTTAAGTTGTGCATAGTTAAAATTAACATAAAAAAATTGGTTACGGTTATTGGTTACGTAAAGTTGGGTTACGGATTACGGATGATAATTTTATAATCATCAATATCATAAGAAACCATTACAGTGACAAAACATTTCACGTGTATGTTGTGTGCTGCCGCTGTCTCTCTTTTACTCGGACGCATCGGCCGATGGAGTGGAAGAGAGATAGATGCGTCACAAGCCGAACGCTTAGGCCGATCGGCTCAGGCGGAACGTGATACTTTTTCGTGCGTGTTGCCGGCGTTCATCGATTTATAAGACGTTATCACGTCAAAAACCAATCTTTATTTTTAACTACGTCTCCCAAAAGACTAAGCCACAATTTCAAAATAAATTACATAAAATTAACAATACTTTAATATGATAACGTGTATAATGTTTCGGTTCGCCATTTAAATGAAATTATTGGCAGTACTCAAAGGTAAATGCAGAAATTATTGGCGGTACTCGACTGAATAAATGCATTCAATTGAAAATAAATATAATATAATCTACATTTATTGCACAAACCATGCATATTACGTATATTTCGATGACAATAGATAACTCTTCATGTATATTTTCACTACTTACATGTATTTAACAGAAGATATTAAAAAATCGGAAAACTCTTTTGAATTAATATACGACAACATTGATGGGAGTCTTGAGTTGACAAATATAAAATATGTTTGATGTTTCCGCTTTTGTTCTGTTCTATGCGAAATTATTCCTACAGTTCGTTTCGCCCGTGTTTGAATGCTTTATATCTTTTCATATTTTTTGCATTACGATTTATTTATTACGTGTTACGACCTCGAGTTGAGCTTTTCGAAATATAAATATAACATCAAAGAATCATATAATAACTATATATATATGATATGGCTGAATTATGATGATGTTTGTTGAAAATTTGTAAAATGATCATTCCGACTGGGAGCTACGTATATGCCCTGATACCTGTGCGAAGCCGAAGAATAAAATTATTTACTTATTTATGCCTCACATACAGCTACCTATAATCCAACCGAAAAATGTAGGTGATTCTTCATTTTTTTTGAAGAATTTGTTACCGTTTTTCTTGTAATTCCGGAGCTTGTAGCCGTTTTCCAATAGAACTTTCCTCAGTTTGTTTGTTGATTTGTATCACTGAACTGGGAAACTGACCCTGGCTCGTATCTTAAAATCTGTTTATACACTTCTCCTATAGTGTAAGTTAACAATAAATGTTAATTTGATATACATAGGATATATTACTTGACAATAATTGACGCATCTCATGTCAGATCTTAGCTTTTGAAACTTTTTTTTCAATATTACTACCGACCCTCCTTTTGGGTCCTAGTTTGCTGAGACTTTCTCTTATAACTTTTAATTTCTCATAAATATCTAATAGGTCTATTTCTGGTACTATAACCTAAAAATATACCTACACAAAACCTACATAATAGTTAAGTGAGAAAAAAAAATTGGTAAAAATAACATTTACCTACCAGTCTACAGTACCTACCCAGTAATTATTAAAAAAAAGTTATTTGCACTTGCAGTGTGCATTTATCCTTACTATTAGTGCACTTTGCAAATCAATTTCAAGTTAATTGATTGATAAAATGAAATTTTTCTGAGCGTCTGTGGAAACTTGCGCGTTTGTAAAAACTTTTTATACTACAGTAAATAAACAGGCGACCTCTCCGATATAAAATGTTTACTGTACCGTCTACAGGTTTGTAACACGAGGACTTTCCTCGGCGCTGTGTCTACTTTGATACCCTGTGTATCAATATATTGTTGTGATATATAATAATGTTTTGTTATTTATGAACCTTTTTAATTTTAAAGGGGCGGGGATCAGACCTGATATAGAATACTGTTTATTCCTTTAATACTTTTATTAGAAATGGAAGGTATGCCGCTGATTCGGAGAGATGAGTGAGTGCTGGAAATAGAGTGGAGGGTTACGTAAACTTCTATCTATGCAGTTATAAATTTAATTACATTCAACTCGGCCGATGTTGGTTTCAATGTTACCGTAGGGATGCGAAAGCTGGGTGTGGCAGAAAGAAGTCATAATTTATTGGTTGTTCCACTGGAGCGGAAGATACAAAAATCGGCCAAGTGCGAGTCGAACTCACGCACGAAAGGTTCCGTACCATTATCTATAAAAACAGCAAAAAAAAAAAACACGTTTGTTGTATGGGAGCCCCCCTTAAATATTTGTTTTATTTTAATTTAATTATTTATTCTTAAAGTGAATATATAACTAAATATTCTGTGAATATTTCAAGCGTCTACCTGTTGCCGTTATCAATATCAAGCAAAAATGAACAAAAAATTCACGTTTATTGTATGGGAGCCCCCTTAAATATTTATTTTATTCTATTTTTTAGTATTTGTTGTTATAGCGGCAACAGAAATACATCATCTGTGAAAATTTCAACTGTCTAACTATCACGGTTCAAGAGATACAGCCTGGTGACAGACGGACGGACGGACAGCGGAGCCTCAGTAATAAATAGGGTTCCGTTTTACCCCATGGGTACGGAACCCTAAAAAATAATCGCAAGGTGCCGCTGCGAGGATGAAAAGCTACTGCTACTCTATTTCTTCCACCCTGCACACTCCCTCACTCCGTTCTGCTTTCTAGCTATGCGATAATTGACAAATTCAGTGTGCAACTCCTCTCCGCATCCAATGGACAGGCAGGCTAAAAAGAAGAATCACTCGCACGCCTCCACTCCCGTTACTAATCATCTCTAACGTCTCCTTACCAGTTTCTTGATGTCTTTATTTATTCGCAAAAATATTCCTAACACAACAACTAAGCGACTTTGGCACCAACGATCGTGAGTTCGATTCCCATACAAGGCAATAATTTGTGTGCATGAACATGTCTGTTTGTCTTGGTCTGCATGTGTTAAGAGAGGTAGGGCGCATCAAAGCAGGTCATCTGGGGAAATACCTCCACCTTACAGGAAACCGCAGGCAAATAAAACCTCCCTAGATATTTATTGTGTCCATGCGTGTGAGTAAGGTCACCAGTAAACTCCTAAGGAGTTGTTGTGTTAGCAGCAGAGAAGACATCACGCGGGTGATACTTAATGTATTACAGGCGTTCATAGGCCACTGTAATCGCTTTACATCAGGAGAGCCGTACTCTTGTATGTCTCCCGATGTTGTATATAAAAAATCGGCCAAGTGCGAGTCGGACTCGCGCACTAAGGGTTCCGTACCATTATCTATAAAAACGTCAAAAAAATCACGTTTGTTGTATGGGAGCCCCCTTAAATATTTAATTTATTCTATATTTTAATATTTGTTGTTATAGCGGCAACAGAAATACATCATCTGTGAAAATTTCAACTCTCTACCTATCACGGTTCATGAGATACAGCCTGGTGACAGACGGACGGACGGACGGACGGACGGACAGCGGAGCCTCAGTAATAGGGTTCCGTTTTACCCTTTGGGTACGGAACCCTAAAAAGACTAAAAAGAAGAATCACTTGTACGCCGCCACTCCCGTTACTAATAATCTCTAATAAGTTTCTTGATGTCTTTATTTATTAGCAGAAACTGTTCCTAGTACTTGAATAACATTTAATACCCTTATCGGTTAAATAAATATCGTCGGACAAATTACACAGCGGCATCTAGCCCCAAAGTAAGCGAAGCTTATGTTATGGGTACTAGACAACTGATAAACATACGTAATACATTTTTTTTTGTAAATACATACTTATTATTATGATAATACATACTTATAATTATGATAAGTATGTATTTACAAAAAAAAAAATGTATTTACGTATGTTTATCAGTTGTCTAGTACCCACAACATAAGCTGCGCTTACTTTGGGGCTAGATGCCGCTGTGTAATTTGTCCGACGATATTTATTTTATTTATTATTATATATAGAAAATACCCAGACCAAGACAAAGAGTTCATGCACACAAATGTAGCGTAACAGCGCGTTTCACCACTGCGCCACCGACCACGTCAGGTTAATTATATTCTGAAACCATTTCACGGTTGATAATTTTTCTTAATTGTCGGGACAAGTTTCAAATCCAATGGCACACTTGAATGCTTTTAAAGTATCTTATTAAGTATTTTCTCATTGGGATTTTCAGGACTGTATAATTGTGAACTTAGAATGCTTGACGAGGGTGAGACAGGGTTGGAGATTTCGTGAAACATGGAAAGGGGCTGGGTTGTTTACAAAACTTATTTATATTTACATAATTAGTTGGAGCGGTAACTTGGGGATCTTATTCATGACTCATAATAGATTGCTCATAAAAAAAATTAGCATTCTGTGCCCGAAGTCCTCTTAATGCCACTCTTAAGTCCTTCAAAATTTAAATAACGTATTATCTACAAATGTATAAAATGATAACATAAAATGTTTTAAATACTTCATGTTATATGTTAATTTTTCCACATATTGTTTTTTTTTTATACTACGTCGGGAAGCATACCAGCATACGGCCCACCTGATGTAAAGCGGGTACCGTAGACTATTAACGCTTGCGATATAAATCACTCGCGCGATGCCTCCTCTGCTGCTTACACAGTAACTCGTTGTAATAGTAATTTCATACAAATATTTCTGATCTCTACTTTTTAAACACGCACGCTTGCAGTACAAGAAGTATCACTAGCGCCTTGTCACCCGTGACTGCAACTCCTTGTATATCTGTTTCGTATATCATTCTCCTGAATTCTTTTTACATGTCCGAACCAATGGAGCATGCCTTTTTTATCTTAGTACCGATATAATCTTTCCGTCCTAGCCCTTTCTTACATCATCATTGCGAACGCTGTCAGCACCGACAGCATTTATTCTACTTTCATACTCTCTGTACTACACCCAGCTTTCAATTCCATAACTAAGTTATTTACAAATATTTTCTATCTGCCATACCCAGCTTCCAATTCCATAACTAATTAAATTACTAACAGATATTTTCTCTCTCACATACGCAGCTTTCACTTCCACAAATTGACTAAAATTTTTGTAAATATTTTAGCTTGCTATCAAATTTTTATAATTTCCAAAATGGCCTATCAGACCCAATTGCAGTAACAATGGCGTCACGAATGCACACAAAGTTTCACAGAAGCCATTTTGTAATTTTAACGTAATAGACTGCGATCACGACAGCTGGCCATTTAAGTAATGCGTCTCATTTGACTTCCATATACATTAGTTTCACGGATATTTCCAAACATTCACCGCTGATGTGAATTTGTGAATGATTTACTTTTACAGGCAAAACTACTTTTAGTGTTTCCGCTACCGATTAGTTCATGCGAATTAGCGAGCTCTAAAATACACCCACTACTATTAGTAGATGCTTGCCGTCGCTGCTATGGCTCCTCCGATCGTCTCTCCCTCGGTTGCTGCGGTCGTCTCTGCGAAGATCATTCATAGCAACTTATTCTAATGGCAAACACCTACAGCGCTTGACGATGCCTCGTGGAGAGGCGAAACACGTGTCGCAGAAATATCGCAGTAATCAAGGCAGTAACGGTGGCAGTTGCATGCAAAACATGCTGCATATAACGGACAGTCGCAGAGACGACTGGAGCAGTCATGGCAGTGATGGCATGCATCTAGGCCGGCACTAGTTCACATGAACTAACTAAGGTCAATTGCTTCTTTGCCTCCCGAAGTTATATAAAGAAGTAAACACTTCAGCGAAGCTTTTCCAAGACACTGTAGGTTGGGACGAAAACGGCGTAAAGGAGTTAACGAGATCAGATATCTCTTAAATGCAAGTGTGTGGTAATGAAGATAAAAAATATTTATTTGCCATTAGGTTTTTGTGTGCACCTAAACACGTCTTTCATTTTTAAATGAAATCTTATAGCATTTTATTAATTTCATATAGTTTTCGTTTTTTCTTTTTTTAATTGGTAAACAAGAACTGCCGAAAGGAATAGAATATTACAATAAATCTAAGTTAGTATATCAGTACAATAATAAGTGATAAAATAAACAAAAATATAGTGCATGGGCTGTATCATTTCCAGTCATTTTTGATAGTCCGTTTAAGAATTTAGTAGGCCGTTTTAGAATTGTTATTTTTTGATGTGCCCGTTAAAGACATTGTCAAGATAGGACAGAGATGTTTCCGACAAATTGCAAATTTACAACAAAAGATATACCAGCTACGAATAAATAATTATTTATTCGTAGTATACCAGTCTTAGCACGCCGATGTACCAACAAGATGTATTTCATGCACGAGCAACTTATTTCTACGATTTTCGATTTTCACTCGATCGATTTTCACTGAATTTTGAAAACAACTTTATATTTTTACGACTAAGTACTAATACATTAAGTTTTATAAATGTACTGTGAGGTAACAGTGTCGACATTTTTTTCTTTGAACAGTTCTCTAAGTGATGCCCTGGAACTCATGTTATAAATAGAGCGTATAAAACTTTTTTCAATATCAGCCGCTTTTCCCCACAACAGTATACCAAGCGACAAAATGCTGTAAAAGTAAGTGAAATAGACTAAGTGCGCATTAGCTACTTCCGTCAATTTGTCTAATTCTCCTAACTTCATGCGGCGAAGCTGAGCTTACTGACAAGTTCATTTATGTGGGGATCCCAAACACAATTTGAAATCTACTGTAATTCCTAGAAATACTGTATCATTAACTAAATGTAATTTATAATTGTGAATGAGAACTTCTGCATCTGTCTAAGTTTAATACATTTCGTTTTAGATGTGTTTAATAATACATTATTGCATGTGAATAGTTTAGAATAATTTATTACAGCCCCGCCGTACACCTGTTTGTATCTTTAGTAATATAGAATTAAGCTAAGTAATGTAGAATTAAGCTATATTGTGAGATATTGATAATTTATGCCCGCGTTTAAACCCTTTGCCTTTAAATTTTATAATGTCTAAGGCTATCACCCCGAAATTCAATAACAAGATTATTTTCCACTCTCTTGAACCGTAATTAATTCATATTGAGTATAGGGTAGTGAGACAGGAAGTTAACGTTGTGTGCCACGGCATTTTGACACTTCTTTAAGTGTAAATTGAGTATAAAGTTAAGCTTAACCATCACTATTGTCTGCTGAGTTTAACAGGTTTATCTAGACGCCCGAGCTTTGTTAGGAGTTGCTTACGTATAAAAGTAAACACAAAAAATGTAAATAGATTTTAAAAAATCTTTCACATATAGAAAGTTTTATATGCAAGTAACGTAGGCTATATTTTATTAAAACAAAAATAAAGATTGCTACGTAAATTGCAATAACATGCTCCTTTGAGGCGGTCATAAATAATGCGGTATGAAGTAATGACGAAAGAGACTTAGATAGCAAAAGTGTAAGGATATGGGACGAGGAAGTTCAAGATTCACCTCTTCTCTAATTGGGCGCGTTTTATCAGAATTTTATGTCAGGAGCCCGGAACCAACGAGCGTGTTAAAAGCGCGGCGTGAAAGATCAAGCCAGGTGTGTACGGACCGCTTCTTATGACACTCGGTTCTCTCTGCCTATCACCCATTTGGACCGTATATCCCCAAAACGTCCATCAATTTATCTAATTCTCGCAACTTCCCACGGCTCAGTTGAGCTCAGTGGCAAGTTCATCTATGTGGGTCCCAAACACAATTTAAAGTCTACTATAAAGCTACTGTAATTCCAAGAAATATTGTATCGTAAACTAATTATGCAAATACAAGCAAGGTGTGTAAGGATCGTGCCCTGTTGCTGACAGACCCGGGGCACCACACCAAAGCGGCCGATGGCAAGTCGCGGGGTTGTTTAGTGGGTATACCGTTGGGCAGCCAACGGGGAGTCCCACACTACCACCGGAGGCCACCCAGGCACCGGTGGTGTGCGTAACGCATTTTTCCCCGCGTCACAAAAAAAAGGTGTGTAAGGATCGCGTCTTGTGACACTCGATTCTGTCTGCCTACCACCAATTGCGAAGCATAAAAACTAAATTCTATAACCCCAATTTACTGGTACATGCCTACATCACGATTTGAACCATGTATCTATCTGTTAGTAGGCTGAAGCTTTATCCACTAGACTGTACACAATAGGTAGAGCGCATCAAAGCAACCCGTCTGGGGTAGTACCTCCACCTCACAGAAAACCGTAGCCAAATAAGAACTCCCTAGGGATTGTGTGTTCCTGCGTGTGAGTGACGTCACCAGTAAGCTCCTAAGGAGTAGCTGTGTTAGCACCAGAGGTAGCATCGCGTGAGTGATACTTACTGGTATGACGTATATATATGACGAATATATAAAAAAACTCTCTTTAAATACGCAGCGCAAACAGACGTGCTCAAGCACATTAACGTATGCTTTGTATGTAAACCGAACACACGGACATTGGTGCTAAAGTTGCGTCACTAACCGCTGAGCCACCGAGCTCATCAAAATCTAAAGATTAGACATTTTAGTAGCCAATTTTTGGACACTTTCAATTCTTTCACGATTCGAGCTCTATTTTCCTAGACATTTTTTTAAAATTATTTTTTTAAATACCATAACATCTCATATAATCCGCCCCATCTTCCATAGTCCAAATAAATGTGACATAAAAATGTTTTCTGTACTAATCCTCCGCAGAATACCTCCCAGACTCGGTCTGAGCTTTACATCTCAGATGAGTTTTCTTATAAATTATTTATTTGCATATTTTCTTACGTCTTTTAAAGACTTTATCTCATAAATTATGACTGGAATCCTTTTCTTTTTATCTTGAAGAAGCATAGTTCTAATACCGTGCCATTATTTTGTATTAAATCATTGCGTAATCTTCATATTTGCATTATCTTCCCTCACGGAAATATTGGAACTTTGTTTTATTAATTTAATATTCCATCTTTGTCATTTTCAGAATATCTGATGATGAAATCAGAGTTATACAATCGCAAAAACTGTCACTAAAACGATAATAATGGGCAGGTTATGTTTACGGCCATCACACACACGCTGCCTAGCAAAAGCGTTTTCCAAATGTCATTAATTATGTACAACCATATAGAGAATCTATATAGAGAAGCTACAATTACCGATTATTAAAAACGACTTACGACTTAAAGTATTTTAATGATTTTTTTAATGATATGTAGAGATTTGTAACATAATATTAGGGGTTAAAGTATGAAATTGCCGATTTGTACTGACCAATTAAAACTCGTTTTTTTCTAAGGTGTAACATATTTATTTAATCTTAATATTTACTCTCATGAACTATACATTGCTGCCATCTAATCGGAAGTTTATACCTTTAGAATTGAACTCTGGGGATCTAGATTCGACAAAGTGTGTACACGTAGAAAAGTGTCGACACGTAGAAAAGTGTCCAAATCACGAAACAAATGGTAGTCAGTTGGAACAAGATCTGGCGAGTACGGAGGATGACATATGGTTTCTAACTACAGCTCCTGTAGAGTTACAACCGTTTCTCGTGCAGTGTGAGGTCTTCCGTTATCATGGAGCAATAATGATTAAGATCGATTCACGAGTCTGGGCTGTTTTACTGCCAGTTTAGCCATCATTGTTCGAAGTTGACCAGACCTGAGAAAGCTATTATAGTGAATAATGCCATGAAGAGATCACCAAACAGTTACCATTTGCTGCAAGTGAGTCAATATTGTAGGTAAAGTCTGTTTAGTTTGACTCCGATCGGCTTCCACCATCTCCTTCAATTCAGCGTTATTCACCTGGGCGGTCTTCCACGTGGTTCGTTCTTCAAGTCGAAGTTTCCATTACGAAAGCGTTTAAACCTAAAACGCACGGTGCGTTCATTAGCAGTCTCCTCTCCAAACCCAGCATTGATATTGCGAGCCGTTTCGGCCGCGTTAAATCCATCCAATCCATCGGAGCTCGTACTCAAAAATTACACGGATTTTTGAAGTATCCATTTTTCCCGTCTGAGTTGACACGGTTCTTTTTATCCCCGTGGGGAAAGGCAAAGGGATCTAGCCCATACAGCCAAGTCTTCAGTTTAGAACCATTCGAAAATCTTAATTCTATGTTCCAGCTTCGGAACTGTGCTGAAAAAATTGTTAGGAAGGGTACCTCGACCCAATCAACCCAGTTTAAATACAACCCGTAAAACGATAGTGATTTTTACAAGGTTTTCTTGATGAACTTATTCACGTCTTCCAAAAAGTGCATAAACGTGTTATATTTGAGTTTTTTCATTACTGTATAATTCCACTAGCACTTATGTTACAAAATACTATCGAAATTGTTACATCAAACTAATTTTATACTGAATTATAAAAAAATCAAGTATAATAACAATGTTACTCGTCAAAAGCGGGGGAACAAAAAAAAAGTATAATATTTAATTTAATTAATATTAATTAATATTAATTAAAGCAAGGAGATACATGAACCTTCCTTGCTTGTAAAAAAAAAATTAAAAATTAAAACTTAAACATGTACCCTTCCCAACAATTTTTTCAGCACAGTTCCGAAGCTGGAACATAGAATTAATAAATTAATAAATTTAATTAATATTAAAAAAAAAGTCTGAGAAAAAAAACAATTGAAATTCGAAAATCAAATGTTGCACATTTTTAAAAAGAAATACGTCAAAGGTATCATGTGAATAAAGTTTCACTCGTAAATCTCATACCATGAAGGTTTAAATCAATTCAAAAGATCTATTACTATAAAATGGCAATTTCATATTTTAAACCCTATTATTGTTATTTAGTTTAATTGCAATAGACCTGTCAACGATATTTAATAATAGTTCAAATGATACAATTAATTTCACTATTTTTTTTCATTACTCTCTATTGTGATCATTTAAAATTGTACTTATTAAATAATTAATACATAAGTGTTATTTTGCGAAAGTCAAATTTACGTGCAATTTGATCTAACCTGCTTTGTGTACTTCGGCAACCAATTAGTTCATGCGAACTAGAGTCGGCCAGCACCCACCCACTACCGTTAGTAAATACACCATGCTATCGCTACCACGGCTGCTCCGGTTGTTTCAGCCTCGGCAGCTGCGGTCGTCCTCGCGATTTTCCGCCATCTGGACCAAGAACCGCATGCACCCGCCACAGTTGCTGCCATGGCTGCCCTAGTCTTCTCTACGACACGTGTTTCGCCTGTTCACGAATTATCCTCAGGCGCTGTAGATGTCAGTCGTTCGAACATCATGCTACAAGCGACAAATCCACCGTAGTCTACGTTGGATTTTAATTAATTATGATATATCAAAGTCAAAGTCAAAATCTTTTTATTCCGTAAAAATGGCTACATTTGTTTGAAATCGTCACAATTTTTTTCCCTACCGTGCAGTTCATGACTAGGTGAGCACTGATAAAAATACTGCCAAAAAACTCAGGCATCCCTCTTTTGGTATCCAAACAACAAAAAAAAATCCAATTGGTATCGTATGTCACGTGGCCCACGTGGCCAATAAATTCGTATTTATTGGACATATTTGTAATTATCAATAAGATAAGAAAAGGCATACTCCGTTCGTTCGGACATGTAAAAAGAATACACGATGAAAGAATGACGAACTAGATATTACAATGCAAAAGTGGAAGGATGTAGGAGCCGAGGAAGACCGAGACTAACCTACCATGACCAAATTGGTCGCGCCGTGGTTTATCAGAAGATAATGTCAGGAGCGAACCGGCGAGCGTGCATGAAAAGGGCTATGAATGTTAGAAAAGCGAGCGAAGTATGTAGACCGCGTCTCATGGCCCTCAGTTCTCTCTGCCTACCCCGCATGGAACCTGACGTGAAGATATACATACGTGCATACATACCGTGCGCCATGAGACGCGATTCTTATACACTTCACTCGCTTTTATAACATTCATAGCTCTTTTCATGCATTTTTTTTCGAAATGAGTATCTTCGCCAAATCCTTAGTCTAAGGTAGCGGACTTCGCCAATTGCAATGAATTAGGAAACACCATAACGCTAGAAAGAAGATAGTAAGTCACGTGGGCATAAACGGTTACATTGAATATCTGTGACACCTTTATTATCTACTAGCGGACCCGACAGACGTTGTCCTGTCCCATAATATAAAGTTTTCCAGAACCCGACTGCAGTGCCACCTATTGGGTCCAATTGTGAATCTAAACCATTCTCGAATCCCCTTGAACACACACTAAAAATTTCATCAAAATCGGTCCAGTCGTTTAGGAGGAGTTCATCACATACACACGGTCAGTAGAATTATCTATACATATAAATAAAATTGAAGTGTCTGTCTATGATTTCAAAATAAAGTCTTTATTTTAAGCTCATATTATTATTTTCACGTTACCAAAGCCTAAATACGCATTTTTAACTTTTTTGTCTGTCTTTATCTCCTTGCTTTACGTTGTAAAGGACAAGGTACACGGGCGTTTTTAGGAGGTCCTACGTCTGAGGTTACATTTCGGTTATATGTGGGGAAACTGAGCTGTTTTGTCTGTGAAATTATAAACGAAGTTGTCAAGACCAATAATTACCTAGGAATAATAACATGAATACAATATTCTAGCTTGTCATCCAAGCTAGAATATTGTAGACTGTGTCTTCTACGCAAAAAATACTTATGGCTTATCGTTTCTATAATCATAATCATTTATTTCAAATATATATAATCATAGAGAGCGTCGGTGTTAAAATAAGAAGAGGCATGCTCCGTTGGTTCGGACATGTAGAAAGAATGCAGGATGAAAGAATGACGAAGCAGATATACAATATATAATAGATATGATCAAATTGTATGTAAAGAAGTTATTGTTCAGTTATAATTTTATTTATTTGATTTGATTATAAGTACCTAAATAGGCAGAGTAAAATAATAATAGATATGTATTATGTACTTCGTCCGCGCGGAATAGTTATTTTTTATTGTTTATTTATATTAATAAAAATAAAATAAATTTCCAAAAAAATGTAGCCTAAGTTACTCCTTATTACATCAGCTATCTGCCATTGAAAGTTCTGTCAAAATCGGTCTAGCCGTTTCAGAGATTAGCCGGAACAAACAAAACAAAAATTGTAAAAATATTCATTTTGGTATATGTACCGTGTATACATCCACATGCATTTAGTAAAAAGCGGTTATTTTAATATTACAAACAGACACTCCAATTATATTTATCTGTATTGATAAGTGTTTTAAGCAATATAGAGGAAGGTCATGTCGTCTATCACGACCAAATTAATCGTATTTAATCAGGGTGTTGTTAGACGCCCTAAGAATCGGAGCGACTATTTAAGAATTCCCCTAGGCTATCACTCCACTAGCTAAGCAGCTAGCATAGGTCTAGCTAAATCTATTATGAGATTCAATAGACACGATAGTCAGCTGTATTTATTTCGTTCTACTTTATTCATTCTGATATATTCAGGTCACATATTTTTAATATAAAAACTAGATCTATGGATCCGATGTCTCGACGCAGAAACGGCGGACGGATCTGACTTTGAAAAAGCATTTGGCATTCGCTAGACAATTCATCACGGCACCGTTTTTAGGGTTCCGTACCCAAAGGGTAAAACGGAACCCTATTACTGAGGCTCCGCTGTCCGTCCGTCCGTCCGTACGTCTGTCACCAGGCTGTGTCTCATAAACGGTGATAGTTAGATAGTTGAAATTTTCACAGATGATGTATTTCTGTTGCCGCTATAACAACAAATACTAAAAAATAGAATAAAATAAATATTTAAGGGGGCTCCCATACAACAAACGTGATTTTTTTGCTCATTTTGCTCGATATTGATAACGGCAACAGGTAGACGCTTGAAATATTCACAGAATATTTAGTTATATATTCACTTTAAGAATAAATAATTAAAACAAAATAAAACAAATATAGGGGGGCTCCCATACAACAAACGTGATTTTTGTGCCGTTTTTATAGATAATGGTACGGAACCCTTGGTGCGCGAGTCCGACTCGCACATGGCCGATTTTTTTTGGCATTATTTCATGCCATTGATATGACACGCTTATAGTCCGTATTCGTAAAGATGATGTAAGAAAGAAAGATTGCCTAAAAGAGACTATATATAGTATCTATCTATCTATACCATACCTATCACTTGAATAGGCAGAGAGATCCGAGCGTCACATGATTCGATACTAACACACCTCACTCGCTGTTTTAACATTTATTGCCCTTCTTATGCACGCTCGCCGGGTTCTAAGGCTCCTGTCATCACCTGATTGAACACGATCAATTTGAACTGTAAGTAAAAGAGATTATAAACATGAAGATAAGAAAATGCATGCTTTCTTGGGTAGGACTTATTGAAAGAATGCCAGATGAATAACGGAATCATAAATTTAATAGCCTAAGGAGACTGGATGAGATGATTTTGCATAGTAAATAAATTCATCGCTACGGGTCGGGGGCAAAATAGATCGTTTATGCTCTAAATGGCTATATAATGGACAATATCGTATCACATATCGGCCTATTTTTTGAAATATACTTTCATTAGTCAGTAGACTGGAATCTCTGAGATATTAAGGTACTGAAATACTACATATAGATACAATGCGAAAGTGGTGGAGTGTTATCTAAATCGGTCGTGTTTTTTGGAGATGATGGTAGGAGTCTTCATCATCAGGATGGCAAAAATCGGCCCCTGTTATACTGTCTAAAGTAGTTGGCCCCTATTACTTTCGTTTTAGTGGAACTGGATTTTTGAGTAAAAGCTTTTTTATGAATAGTTTTATTTCGAACTGTGGCGGTAAATTTTTTGAAATTCGCCGTCATTGCAAGGTATTTTCCTATTAATTTCGGACTACTAATTCTTCGGTGAATAGTTTCTTGTTTAGTTCCTATATTTACCTTCTGTTTCCATCTTCAGAACCTAGATATCATAAAACAAATGATCCTAAATCCAATAGCGACGCGTGGTTTTATTACAGAATTCCTTTGGTCACCGTTCGGTTACATCTCTCATCATCTCTCAAGCCTGAGTATCATGTAACACCAAAGCTCATGCCAATACAATCAAAAGAAATCAAAGAAACCCACACATAACGAGATTCTATCTTGTTTAGTTTAGAAGTTCCTATGACCACCTAGCGTCTCCATCATAAGAACTTTGATATTATATAGCACTAGAGTATTTGCCAAGACCAAACAAAAGAGCCCAATTCGACGGGTTATTTCGTTTTTTTTAAACAACGTCGGGTAGAATACAATTATTAAGCCCACCTGATGTAAAGCGGTTACTGTAGCCTATGAACGCTTGTAAAATATTAAATATTACTCGCGCTCGATACTATCCTAGACGAGATGATTTGATGCGTCCTTCTTCTCTTAAAAACATCCAGACTAATACAAATACATGTTTATACACACAAATGTTTGTCATAAGCGGGAATAGAACACACGAACTTTGGTGTCAAAGTCGCCTCATTCATCACGGCGCCACTGAGCTAGTCGTTTCGTTTAGGAGTTCCTACGACAGTTTCCTAGCCACCTTCCGACTCCATCATCAGATGGAAGTCAGCCACGGAAGATTTACATAAATTTGAGTCCAATCGAATATCCGGAAGTGGTTCTAATTTAGCTACCACGATTTGACCCCCAGATACTAACATAGGAAAATAAATAAAATCATATAAAATATTTGCACTAAATATAACCTATCTGTTTGTTTTTACTCTGCATCCTTGTAGATGTACGTAAGAACTTTAAAAAATGATAAAGTATTTGCCCCCGTGAGCGGTAAAACTGTACTTTACGAAGTTTAATCTCTTTCCAGCAACATTTTATATCTGTCTTGTCTACATTGAAAACCGCTTTGAAAATTCAGAATACTTTTTAAAAACTACCTCCCTCCAAGAAATACTTTGATATTTTTCCAGGTGTTCTGAAGCATTTTCTTTGGTGTAGAATATATTGCATGAACAGTTTATATGTAATATAAAGAAATAGTTTTCACTTTTTATTTCATTTATTGATATTTTATTTTAAAACTTCTTTACGCACGCTTGACTTGGGGAGTAAGAAATAAAAATATAGTCCTTTAGTACTCCTTTCAGAGTCAGCAAAAGCGCGAAAGCGGCAATATGCAATCTGTCACACAAAGAGCGACCGCACCGCGCCCAATGACGCCTGATTTTTGAGTGACAGATAGCATATTGCCGCTATCGCGCTTTTGCCGACCCTGTGTGTTTCGACTTTTAATGTGCGTGTTTTTAATAAAATTATTTTTTTCTATACATCATTTTTAAACTTTAAAATTATGTCAAAAGGACATTAATTAGTGGTATAAAAAAAATCTATTTGAATAAAAAGTACTTGAATTTAAATGAACATGTCGGTTACACGTTCAATCATTATCATTTCTGTTGGCGAACCCTTAAATATTTTTCCTACCAAAAATCGCTTGAAGCATCTAAAGAATTTTCCTTCAAAAATGAAAAGCACACTAAATTGACATTTAACGGCGAAGAATCAGTTCCATCCAGCCCGAGAATTTATTTTCGCATTCGCTTTAAAGCCCCACTCGGTGGATGCCTCTAGCCCACAAAGTAAATGCTGTTTCTAGGCCAACGAATAACGGGGTGAACATATTGGTTTTTTTACACCGTTCCTTTTTTATGCTTACATATTTCTAAATGTTCTCAGATAGCAACCAAGCGTACGACGATGATGCAGATATATTCACAGCCTCTGGATACCATTCAAGACAAATAGTTTCACTCTAGCGTTACTAACTCTGACCTAAACACCAGAAACTATCAGCTATCTAATAACCTCACTGATTCGTAGGAAAACAATATTCGTCCACAAAATTATTAATTTCGAATTAACAATGAGCGAATAAAAATTCGAATTGACAATAACGAAACAATGAGCTATTTTCCTGGTAGGACTATCACATCACACATCACAGACACATCTATATTAATATACAAAGCGGATGAGTTTGTGTGTTTGTACACGCTAATAAAGATTAGATAAAAAATATTTATTTTCTAGTGGGCCCACGCGGGCCCTCAAAAGTTTAATTTCGAAAGTTTCGTTCGTATAATTTTTTGCTTCGAAAGTACCTTTACCTTATAAAAGTATTACTTTAAAAGTTTTACTTCAAAATAATCACTTCAAAAGTTTTACTTCAAAATAATCACTTCAAAAGTTTTACTTCAAAAGGGTCACTTCAAAAGTTTTACTTCAAAAGCTTCGCTTCAAGAATTTTGTTATTTAAAAAAAACAGCCCCTGCATTCGTCCGTTTGCTTGTCTGTTATTGTGTTGGTCAAAAGTTTCACTTTAACAGTTTCATTTTAAAAGTTTTACTTCAAGAGTTTTACTTCAAAAGGGTCACGTCAAAAGTTTCTCTTTAACAGTTTCCCTTTAAATTAAAAGTTTTACTTCAAAAGAGTCACTTCAAAAGTTTTACTTCATAAGCTTTGCTTCAAAAATTTTGTTATTTCAAAACACTTATTGTCTTGGTCAAAAGGTCAAAAGTTTCACTTTAACAGTTTCATTTTAAAAGTTTTACTTCAAAAGTGTCACTTCAAAAGTTTTACTTCCAAAGAGTCACTTCAAAAGCTACGTTTCAAAAATTTTGTTATTTCAAAAAACAACTCCTGCATTCGTCCGTTTGCTTGTCTGTTATTGTGTTGGCGGTTTAACCACAACACCAAATTCATACGCACTTACTGTAATCATGAAATACATTACGCAAGTAATTATTCACGAGATACCTGCTAAGTGGTATTTGAATACTTAACGAAGGAACATCTAGTGCGTAATGGCGTTATAAAAGGTTTACATAAATTGCTGTATGGGAGGAATTCTTTGGCGTGACGTGCGAAACGTCCTTTCTTCCATTCAATTATTGCAAGGTTCTCGTAGAAGAGAGGTAGGGCATAACATGTTTATTATCATAGTTAGTAATGCTACTTTTACACTAACGCTCGTGGGTTCGATTTTCACACACAAACATTTGTGTGCATAAATGTCTGCTTGTTTAGACTGGATATTTTGGAAATACGTAGGGCGCATCAAAACAGCTCGATTGGGGTGTAATATAATAGCCAGCCAGTCAAATAACAACTCCCTAGAGGGTTGTTTGGTTCCTGTAAGTAAGGTTACCAGTAAGCTTTGCTTACTATATCGTACAGTGTTCACAAGCAATGATAAGCACGCCTTCCGCATGCCTCCCGAAGTTATATAAAAGAAAACGTCATGAAATCTACAGAACGAATCGTAATGAAATTTGCCATAGTCATGGTCGGGATCTACAAGCACTTAGGCTACGTTTTCTATTACTACGATGTATCCATCGCTACTAGTCCAGAAGCAGGTATGTCTTTAGTAAGCCCTGCAATCTGTACTCCCCTTTACACGTAGGTACTATTAGGAGGTCATAGTTTTAAAGATATATGTAGGGCTGACCGCGTTTTCATGCTCGTGGAGACTTCAAGAGTGTATTTTTTTATAAGATTATGTTGACAAATATGCGTACGACTTGCCTGGTAAGTAAAGAAGTAAATTAGTATGCCTTATACCACTTACATAGAAATAAGAAAGGCCAAGACTTACCTGGACAAGACAAACTGGTTCTATCAGAAGGTGATGTCAGGAGCCCTAGAAACCGTCGAGCGTGCATGAGAAGAACAATGAATGTTAAAGAAGCGAGTGAGGTTTGTAAGGATCGAGTCACGTGTCTCTCACTTCTCGATTACATTACTGCAATTAACATACGGATCTCTAATTTTTTGAAAAGATATTTCGATCTATGTTACTCCTTGTTAATGTAACTTTCTACATGCGAAATCATTTTAAAATGTGTCAAGTGTTTATTGAGTTTATCCATTACAAATAAACATACAAAAGTCAATCAAATCTATTCTCTTTATATTGTTAGTTATTATATATACATATATAACATTATACCTATATACATATTTTACGCTATGACCTTCCTCTACTTCTTATGCCCCACGTAATAAGAGCCGAGCATGCTTGGCACTTTGACTATCTCTTAGCTGTACCATAATTATACCTCCTTGTACAATAATATTACCTCTTTATATCAATATTTTGTTCCAATTGAGTTATATATTTTTCCCCTTACAAAGTGCCTTCTAATTTTACCTTCGTGTACAACAATTTTACCACTTTTTACCAAAATTTTTGTTTCAATCGAATTATACATTTCCCCCCTCGCAATCTACCACAATTTTACCTCCTTGGGGGATAAATTTCAATAAATCCTCATATGCGTAGGTGGAAGACGTGAACGAAATATCAAGTTTCACTGCCCGGCGATTTATATTTCAGCTTGTCCATGATCTCTCGTCATAATCATAATTTGTAGTGCCCCTGTGGGGTTTAAGGGTTTGGATCTTTACATATGGTTCTGTTATTATATTTCAAGTTGGTACATTTTTTTTATTCGATGTTTTACAAAACGCCCCGAACGGATGGAAGATATCTCTTAGATAGTTATGGTTGCCTTTTTTATACTACTAAGGTGGAAATGAAGCAATGAATGAGGAGTGATACCCCAATGGATAAATAACCTACCTAATCGTCGGCCCTTGTCTCAAATTTCGGTGCAAGTATATATTTATTGAATACTTTATTGACCACAATACAGTTGGTTCAAAAGGCGGGCTTAATGCTAATTACATTCTCTACCAGTCAACCATCGGGAATGGAGAAAAAACGCGATTGCGGTTATTAGTAAAATTAAAATAAAATAATAATCGACCCTATAAACAATTTGTTCTTTACATTTTCACCTAAGATAAGAATACATAAATAAATAACTACGATAATACATACAAGACGTTAGTACGTATCACTAAATTCGGGATTTTATATTTATGTACACTTGCCCGGCGGTGAAGGAAAATATCCTAAAGAAGCTCACACGTCAAAGAAATTATGTTCTGAAAGTCTAACCTAACCTAACAAAGATCTGGTTTTCCCTTTGGGTTATGGTTATCTGACGGCGGTCGCTCTATATAAAAATCTGTATCTTCGCCAAATCCTTAGGCTTAATTAGTAGACTCCGCTCATACTAATGGATTAGGTAAAGGGTAATTATTAGGTAAAGATTATTTAAAGCTAAAAATAAAAAGTGGCAAAGAAGCTTACAGCTTGTCGAATATTATGCAGTTACGTATCGTTTCATAGAGTATTCGTACAGTGGTTGTTACATATTTAATAAGGAAATTAAACCTGAAGCATACATTCTTCATCAAATTGTTTCAGGTTCTATTAACGACAAAAAGCACATTTTTGATCGACACTATGTACTGTTCTTATTTCATGCGTACTAAGAGTAATAATCGCACTTTAAGTGTCTACAGGCCGGCCACATAGTTCGTAGAACTGACAGCCACGGGGCATGGCGTTCTCGCACTGGTACGTGCAGTGTGGGACGATTCCCACTATATACCTCAAGAGATTTGTAGGGAGGGATGCTGGTGCCACTGGATCGACACGAATGGGACTCTAGAGGAGAGGCCTGTATTCAGCAGTGGAAGTATACGGGCTGAGATAATGAGGATGATGTGAGGGTGAACTCGCCGATGACGGGGAGTTCACCCTCACACACTGGAAGCGCAGTGGTCGCGTACTGTGCGGTTCCAGAAAAGTTTTCTTCCGAGAACTCTCAAGCTGTGGAATGAGCTCCCAGCCGCGGTTTTTCCATAAGGGACTACAGCGTGGAGTTCTTCAAGAAATGCGTGAAGAGGTTTTTAGAGGGTCGGCAACGCATGAGTGACCCTGGTGTTGCAATTGTCCATAGGCCACGGGGACTGTTTACCATCAGGCAGGCCGTATGCTTGATTGCCACCTTGAATATGCTTGTAAGGCAATCAAAACTATTTTATTCATACTATTTACATCACATTAAAACACTTCTATAATTCCACATTATTCACGGTCTTCACTATAAATAAATCTTCTTCGGGCGCTATCTCGACTGAATAAAAATTCAGTCATTTCTCTACGTCGGAACTCGAACTGCGTGGAACCTTATCTTTGCGAAAAAGCTGGTTCCTTTGTAAATGTAAAAGATACTCGTAGCAATGAATCTGATAGATGTTAAATAGATAAGATTTATTGAAAATTGACTGTCAATTATTTTTACACATGATTGAAAAGGTGTATACTGTTATAATTAATAGATTCAGGCGTTATTTTGCAGAAGTGTTTGAATAGGAAGAGGCATGCTCTGTTGGTTTCGACATGTAGAAAGATTGCAGGATGAAAGAATGACAAAGCAGATATACAATGCTGAAATGGAAGGATGTAGGAGCCGAGGAAGGCCAAGACTTACCTACCATGACCAAATTGGTCGTGTTCTATCAGAAGTTAATGTCAGGAGCCCTAGAAACCGGCGAGCGTGGATGAGAAGAGCAATGAATGTTAAAGAAGCGAGTGAGATATGAAAGGATCGAGTCACGTGGCGCTCGGCTTTCTCTGCCTACTCCGCAAGGGATTTAGCGTGAAGTTGTAGTAATTATTTTGCAAAAGTGAAATTTACATGTTTTTTTTTTATCTAACCTGCTTTGTATGCTTCCGCCACCAATTAATTCATGCGGCCTAGCGCCGGCCGGCACCCACCCACTACCGTTAGTAGATGCAATATGCCGACGCTGCCATACCTGCTCCGGTAGTCTCTGCCTCTGTCTGCGGTCGTCCGCTATCTGAAACAGAATCCGCATGCTCCCACCCCCGTCGCTGCCATGACTGGTCTGGTCGTCGCTGTGACACGTGTTTCGCCTCTCCACGAGGCATCATCAGGCGTTGTAGAATCGTTAATTAGACTTGTAGCATGGTATTGTAATAACTAACATCTACGGCGGCTGAGGATGCCTCATGGAGAGGCAAAACACGTGTTGCAGAGAGAACCGGAGCAGCCTGGACAGCAACGGTGGCGGGTGCATGAGGTTCATATGTCAAATTGCGGACACTCGCAGAGACGATCGGAGCAGCCGAGGCAGAGACGGCATGCAACGGCAGTGGGTGGGTGCCGGCCGCCACTAGTACGCATGAAGTAATCGGAAGCACATGTTTAGATCAAATTTCCCAAGTATAATGTTGTTCGAACTCGAGTATGTAGGAATAGGAGCCGATTTCTCCGCAACGTTTGAACGTTTGAACAGTCTCACTAACACAAATTCATACAAAACAAAGTGAAAATTTTCTATAATGTCAGGTCTAATTCTAGGATGAAATTTTGTTTTCATGCCACTAAAGTAGCAAAGAAGCGTACGGCTTGCCTGATGGTCTTTACGCGCCTCACTCGCTTCTTTAACATTTATAGTCTATTTACATGCACGCTCGCCTCTTCCTAGGGCTCCTGATCACCTTCTAGCTGACTAGCTAGGTAGCTAATCTTGGCCGTACTTTGTCTCCCTACATCTTTCTAGTTTCGCTTTATACTCGTATATTCGTATCTGCTTCGTCATTCTTTTGTTTTACATTATTTCTAGATGCCCGAATCAACAGAGCACGCTTCTTGTCTTCACAGCGGTAATCTCAGATCAGCTCTGTTATTTACTCTATATTTATGAATATATGAGTCACATTATAATAAATTATGTTCATTGATTAAGTGTTTGTTTTAACATATTTGTTTAACGTGTAAACAACGATTATTGAAATTCCATTAGTCAAAGGCAAGCAGTAACTACGGATACGGTAGTACTGAATAAACAACGGCTTAATATAGCAATCTCGGCTTGTTTTGTGTCCAACTGCATAATAAAGAGTATTCTCTTGGTTTGTGGCGACTTGAGTTACAAGAGGCAGCGAATTTTTTTATTTATTTAAATGTTGTTTACAGTCTGCAGTAGCGGCATTAATTTATGGGAACTTATTGTAACTGGCATAAAAGTTGATATGATTATGTTTAAACGTCGTCTAAGTATATCTGGGCTTCGGCGATCGAGAATCAAGGTGAGACATTGGCTGTCAACCTAGATTTGGCAAAAGCGTTCGATCGGGTCTGGCATCGGAGTCTTTTATCTAGCAGATGCTTAAAAGCCGTGGAAGACGGTAGTTGCTCCGATAGTATGGATATTAATACTGGCGTCCCACAGGGCTCTGAATTGTCTCCGACGTTGTTTCTGCTGCACGTCAATGACATATTTTCAATCAACAGTATTCATTGTTATGCTGACCTCAGCACCGGGGTTAGTAATTATACAGGCTGTGCTTCCCCTCGTTCACTTGTAGAAGAAAGCCGCGTTAGACTTGTGTCTGATACAGAAAGTACTTTGAGGAAATATATGACTAGGGGCGATTAAATTTGGTTCAATTCAACTCTACCAAGATACAAGTCTGCGCGTTCAACGCTAAGAAAACCCCATTTGCTGTGGTCTCCAAATTCTAAAACACGTCACTCACTATTGCCAAGAGTATTGGGATTCTCAGTATCGAGATCTCCAGTGATGTTCAGTACCGAAGTCACCTAGAAGGCAAGGTCAAGCTGGCGCTGAAACTTGGTGTGCTCAAGAGGGCCAAACAGTACTTCAGTTCGAGGCAAAGACTTATTTTATATACGAGTAGGTCCCAAGTCAGGCCGCATATGGAGTACTGTAGCAACCTTTGGGTGGGAGCACCTGGATACCAGCTTGGACTTTGTGACTTGGTACAAAGACGTGCTGTGAGGATCGTCGCTGATCCCGAACCTGTTTGCTACCTTAGTGGGACAAAAAAATCATTTTTAAAAAAGGGCTTATTTTTCATAACGAGAATTACGTATAACTCGTACGATGGAAGGATCTGCTTATGATTTTTTTTCGTAAATGTATATAGATGGATGAGATAATAGTAGATTTTCATATTCCTGTGCGTGAGTGAGGTCACCAATAAGCTCCTAAGGAGTTGCTGTGTTAGCAGCAGTAGTTGCATCGCGCGAGATATATCTACTTAATATATTGCAAGCGTTAACAGACTACGGTAACCACTTTACTTTAGGTGGGCTGTGTATTTATAAAGTCTATAATGCTAAAAAAGTGACTGCATAGTTTCTAAAGTTACAATGAAAATAAAAAACGCTACCAGTCGTAGTACACGTCAGAAGTGAAAACTTTTTAGCTTCATAAACTTGCAAACTACTTTTTAGGTTATTATGAAACATGTTTTAGGAGGTATTTTTTTATTAGAAATTATTTTTATCGACCTATTATTATAGTAATAAAAATTTTATTTATTGTGTACGTTTTACATGAAAAATAATGATTAGTGATTAATTTTATAGCCACAAAATTACAAAATCAATTTCATAAAATTTACTAAGGACAAATAAATTTTTACACAAATTTGAAAAAGTGAGTTCAGTGCTTGTCCCCATTACAAAAGTGCGCAACGTGCCTAAAGAAGTTTTCTCTTCAAAAAATTGAGATGAACAATTCACAAAAACAAAAAAGTATTTTGAAAAAATAATCACTTGCTCCGAGATAATGAAATTATTCTTGTAACTTGGGCCACACCACAATAGTTCAGTCTACATACAGTTGAGGTTTGCTGTGGTTTTGTGTTACTATAAAGAGTGATACCAGGATTTAAATGAGAAATTAGCTTGATGAGTTTCAGTATGAACAAGTTGGTAACTTTTGAACTTGGTATGATTAAAACTAAACTCTTGGTTATTGTTCTTCGGCACGCTAACTAGTACTTTTATAAATTTGCTAGAGAATACTACTCCATCTTCAATTATATTTTTGACTAGCTGTGCCCGCGACTTCGTCTGCGTGGAATATTATTTATTTGTATTAATAAAAATAATCAATATTTCTAAAATAAAAGTAGTCTAAGTTACTTCTTATTACATCAGCTATCTGCCAGTGGAAGTCCCGCCAAAATCGGTCCAGCCGTTTCAGAGATTGGCCGGAACAAACAGACAGACAGACAAAAATTGTAAAAATATTCATTTTGGTATATGTACCGTATATGCATCCATATGCATTTAGTAAAAAGCGGTTATTTTAATATTACAAACAGACACTCCAATTTTATTTATCTGTATAGACTATGTTATTTGTTCATACCACTAAGGACACAAATAAGCCTGCCTGAGGATAAACACTTACCGTAGCTTATGGATAGTTGTAACACCAGGGGCGTTACTTGGGCGTTGCCTGGAGAGGCCTCTAAATAACTTTATTATGAATCTCATGTTATAGTCTTCAGGGAAAGTTATTTGTACTACATAACAAAGGATGTTTGAGTGGTTTGAAGAGAGGTAGGCATTAAAGCTGCACCTCACAGAAAACCGCTTCCAAATAACAACTCCCTGGAGAGTTGTTAAGTTCCTGCGAGTGAGTTAGGTTACCAATAAGCTCCTAAAAGCTCGCTGTGAGTGATACTTAATGTGTTGCAAGCGTTCATACAGTGCGATATACCCACTTAACATCAGGTGGGCCGTGTGCTTGTATGCCTTCCGAGGCTGTGTAAAATAAAGTAGGGTTCATATACGACGGTTAACGACGATTTTATAATTATTTAAAATATTTTCATTGCTTTATTTTTTATACTTAAAACATAGAATATTACGCAATGAGTAAAAACAGTTTTCTTTTCGATTAATGCGGAACTGTTAAACAAACAGTGCATTTTTTTGCATAATAAACATCCGGCCAAGTAATAAAACTGTTTGGAATGATTACACTTTTATCATTTATCATTTAGCATTTGCAGCCCCGCAATTATGAACCCTCGCCATTAATCAAACAAAATTGTGACTTCGATTCGCCATATACACACGGCCTTCAGCATCCGCGGAACTAGATTACTCAATCGAGATTATGGATGCGATTTCAAGGAATTCCCTTTCCCATTTGAATTAAGCGTCACGCTTTGTATAAGTCCACGACATCCCTCGGATCGTATAAAAATGGGTATTAAGCATTGAGTTATTATGTACTAGAGGAGCTATCCTAAGTAAAAGTCTTGCCCTTTTTTGGTTAATTTAACTAATGTCCGCTGTAACGTTGAAATAATTTAGACGTCTATTCCAAAGATTCGAAAATACAGCACTAAATTGCTTCTAAGGGATATTTTTCTCGCGACCAAAAGGTCAAAAACAAACGAAACGTGTAAGCGCCATGAAAATCACGGCGCTTACACGTTTCGTTCAACGTAGTACAGCAATGAGTTGTTGCCGATCGGCAACAAAGCATGACGCAAACATTTGTTTCGCGGAATCGGTTCTAGTACACTAGTATATAATAATTCAAAGGTATTAAGTGTCTTTGGTTGCAGCGTAGGCTCCCATGATGATTTTTGAGGAAGAAGAGAGGTATGAAAGATCGCCTCATTTTTTTTTAACGTCGGGAGGCGTGCAAGCAAATGACCAATTTGAAGGAAAGTGGTAACTTCAGCTTCTGAATGCTTGCAATACAAGAAGCATCACTCGCGCATAACCTCCCGAGGAACTTTTTGGGATATTAATGGTTCACTCACAGCAACACAACATCCCATCAAGTAGTCGTTATTTGTCTACGGTTTTCTTTGAGGAAGTATTTCTCAAAGAAAATGACGCGCTCTACCTCTCATGAGAACACCCATACAAGACAAAAATGTGTTCATACATACAAATGCTTACCCTTCGTGGGAATAGAACCCGAGCTTGATGGTGGAGTAGTTGGCAATGTAATATAAAAACAAGGCTCGTTGTGTGTTTAAATTGCATTGTCAACTACTCCACTATCGAGCACGTTAAATTATAAGATAAGTAATAATGATGACGTAAGAGAGAGAGTGGTCTGAAAGAGAGGGTCGGTATTAAGATAGGAAAGAGCATGCTCCGTTGGTTCGGTCATGTAGAGAATGCAGGATGAAAGAATGTCGAAATAGATATACAATGCGAAGTGGAAGGATGTAGGAGCCGAGGAAGGCCAAGACTAACCTACCATGACCAATTATTTTTTTATGAAACTAGATTGGCAAATAAGCATGCGGCCCGCATTAAATGGTAAGCGGTCACCGCAGCCTATTGACGCTCAGAACACCACGGGGATTAAACAATTTTTAACGGAAGTATCGCGTATTTTATTTATTTTGTTGAACCTGACGTTTCGAACGCTTTGCAGCGTCCGTGGTCGCATGAAGACTGCTGTCTTCGAAGAGGTTCAACAAAATAAATAAAATACGCGATACTTCCGTTAAAAATTGTTTAATTCAATGTGTAACAATCGCGAAAACCTAAGACAATACCACGGGGATGTTACTCGCGCGCTGATCTAAGAAATCTTGTGATCTAAGAATGTGTACTGTATGTTTTGTCACAGTACCCAGTAATTTCTCTGCCATATCTCTCCCTTTAACCCGAAACACAGCTATATAAATATAGCTGCTTGGCGGTAGAAATAGGTGAGACAGAGGTACCCACGCAGACGACTTTTGTACAAAGTCTCCCTCTGATACAGAAATTGATCGTGTTTTCTCAGAAGGTGATATTAGAATCCCCAGGAACCGGCGAGCGTGCAAGAAAAGAGCTATGAATATTAAAGTGAAATGTGTAAGGACCGCGTCTTATGGCGCTCGGCTCTCTCTATACAATACAATACAAACAAGTAGTAATTATATAATAGTTGCAGTTGAAATGCTGTGACTGGATCGTGCGGGGTTTCGTTTCAACAATGTGTTTGTGAAGTTTAATAAACGTAATTTTAAATATATAAACTAACTAGCTTTTACCCGCGGCTTCGCTCGCATTGATATGTTTTTTTAATAAAAAGTATCCTATGTTACTTCTGATACCTCCAAGAATATGTGTACAAAGTTTCATGATGATCGGTTCAGTTTTCGCGTGAAAGCGTAACAAACAAACGGACATTCACATTTATAGATAATATTAGTAGACTGCGTAACAGTTTCACATCAGGCGGGCGGAACACTTGTTTGTCACCCGACTGAGTATTAAAGTTTTAATAGACTGCGCAACAGTTTCACATCAGGCGGGCTGAACACTTGTTTGTCACCCGACTGAGTATTAAAGTTTTAATAGACTGCGCAACAGTTTCACATCAGGCGGGCTGAACACTTGTTTGTAACCCGACTGAGTATTAAAGTTTTAATAGACTGCGCAACAGTTTCACATCAGGCGGGCTGAACACTTGTTTGTCACCCGACTGAGTATTAAAATTTTAATAGACTGCGCAACAGTTTCACATCAGGCGGGCTGTTATAGTATTAGTAGGATAGTAGGATTACATTGTAGGACGTAATTTAACGTCATGTTTCATGTTCTGAACTACAATGGTGAATTCTTAAAACGTTTAATTTTCACACAACAAAAACGATAACAAATTTAAGTATATTTTTTATTATTTATGTTTATTAATGTGAAAACCAAACTAACAGCTCTTTTCTAATATATATTACAGTTAATGGTACAAAATTTTAAATATTTCTACGCCTTTAAAGGCAGAATTTGCTTTACGATTAACGTCTACAGCGTCTGATAATGCCTCGTGGAGAGGCGAAATACGTGTCGCAGCGATGACCAGGCCAGTCGTGGCAGCGACGGTGGTGGTGGGGGCATGCGGTTTCTGTTCCAGATGGCGGACGACCGCAGCAGCCGAGGCAGATACTACCGGAGCAGCCATGGCAGCGTCGGCATGTTGCATCTACAAACAGTGGTGGGTGGGTGCCGGCCGGCGCTAGGCCGCATCTACTAATTGGGGGCGAAAGCACACAAAGCAGATTAGATCAAATTGCATGTAAATTTGACTTTCGCAAAATAATGCCTGAATCTATCTATGAAATGTCTGATTCTGCAAACTGCATATGCAGCGGAGCTGAGCTTACCAACAAGTATATTTATGTGGGACCTCATTGTAATTTCGTGTCTACTGTAATTCCAAGAAATACGGCAGTATTAACAAATTTTAATGTATTATTCCAAATGAGATATTTCGTATTTCGTGGCTAGGTGGGTTACTTACCGCCCCATTAATAATATTAATATTTCCGCATTTAATAATGATTTACACTATGGATTGGGAAGCGGTATTACAAAAATCTTGTGTTGACGGCATGATGAATGAATTTGATTCTCTAATTTTATCTCTCTTCAATAAGCATGCACCGGTCAAACGAACTAAAATCAAAAAGAAGCCTTTGCCCTGGATTACTAATGTGATTAAAATTATGATTGATTTACGCAATTCGGCTTACCGTAGGTATCGTAATTCCAAGCAAAACGGTCACAAAATGTACTACAAAAAATTAAAAGAATTAGTTAAAAAAAGTATTTACAATGAGAAACGTGCCTACTACAATCATTTAATTAACTCTAAAATTGATGACGCCAAAACATTTTGGAAAAATCTCAAAGAAAAAATATTACCGGCCACAAAAAATCATGACTCTTTACCGTTTCGTTTTAATGATCCTAATATCATTAATGCGCATTTCTTGAATGTACCTGGCCCATCTTCTGTGCCTCTATCTGAAATGACTTATTTTGAACATCACAAATTTGGTGACTCTAATTTAACTTTAATGACAGTAGACGAAAGTGTGGTAGCGATGCACTTACTAGCTTTAAAATCAAATGCTCTTGGTTCTGATGGAATAAGCAGAGATATGATCTTACTTACTCTTCCGCGTACGCTTCCGGTCATCACTGCCATTATAAATGAATCTATAATCAAGGGCTCCGTCGCAATGGTATGGATATCGGCACTTGTCACTCCGTTACCAAAACAAGATAGTCCTACAGAACTTAAAGATTTACGTCCCATTAGTGTTATGCCATTCTTGTCTAAAATTCTTGAAAAGGTTGTATACGACCAACTTTATAAATTTGTTGAAGAAAGTGGTATACTGCCTGAACTTCAATCAGGGTTTCGCAAGGGCAGAGGTACGGTTTCGGCTCTGTTAGATGTTGTTGATTACATACTTATTAACCAGGATAATGGTGCTGCTACGATTCTGACACTTTTAGATTACTCGCGTGCATTTGACAGCCTAAATGTTCCGCTGCTGCTTTCGAAGTTATCATATTACGGTTTGGATCACTAATCTGTTGCTTAGTTTCATAGTTATTTTAGTGATAGGCAACAGACCGTAAAATTAGCAAATGAAATTAATTCAAATATTGTATATTCTACCCCCACTGTTGTTAAAAGAGGTGTTCCTCAAGGAACAATACTTGGTCCGTTGTTGTTCCTAATATATTGTGCCGATCTACCAAAGCAAATCCGTCAATTTAATTATCATTTGTATACTGATGATGTCCAAATTTACATACCAATATCATGCGAAGGATTTTCAGACGCAGTGAATAGGATGAATGCAGATTTAGACCTCATTGCGAACTGGTCTGCGAAATATTCATTAGTACTTAACCCATCAAAATCCAAATTCTTAATTTTAGGGTCTAAACAGCAAATATCTAATAATGTAGCATCTCAAAATCCCGTGATTAGCATTTCAGGCCAGACTATTGACCGAGTTGATGAGGCTAGAAATCTTGGAATTGTTATGGACAGTGAACTTTGGTTTGAAACTCATATATTAAATTTAATGCGTGATTGTTTCTATAGGTTGAAAACTATTTATAAAATACGTAATCTGCTGAAGGAAGACGTACGTGTAAGGATATGTGAATCCCTAATTCTATCCTAATTGAATTATGGCGACCTCGTGTATGGGCCTTGGTTGTACTCTAGAACACAACGCATGGTGCAGCGTGTACAGAATGCTTGTGCTCGCTTTTGTTACAATGTTCCACCGCGTACACATATAACACCATGTTTAAATAATGCTTCCACCTTAAAAATGTTATCGCGCAGAAAATTACATCTCGCTTGCTTCCTGTTCGACCTTATAAAATTTAAACAACCAGAATATCTGTACAACAAGCTGAACTTTCCTGGGTCAAATAAGCTCTACAGCGCCAGACCTAGCCATTTTATGCTGCTCGGATATTCCCATAAAACTGTTGCTTTTAACGGCAGTTTTCGGTATCAAGCCACCAAATGTTGGAACAACATACGTCCGCCACTGCGACTTCTCAATAGTAAAAAAAGTTTCAAACATAAATATAGGTTGTTTATATTAGATGAACAACGCCTCGATTTACCATCATGGTATATTCAGGACATGTAATTCTGGTAGCTGCCTTTATTTGTGTGATTTGTTGCTTTGTCTTGTCATGAAAAAAAAAACTAGAAATTCCGGTGCAAATTTAGTATGTGGCAATGTAGCATTAACCTAATGTGTAGTAAAACTGTTGCATGCATATCTTGTAGCTGACCCTAGGTTACAGCTGCAAACCAGTGTTTTGCTCATGAGTAATACTGACACTGAGCTGCAGCCTTTTTGTCATACTTTGGCACATACATGATGTGCTTGTACACACACATTGTAATAAAAATAATTTTAATGTAAGCATTTTATGTATGTGAATGAAGATGCAAATAAAAATGATATCTATCTATCTATTATAGCACATAGCAGAAGCCAAATTTGCAAAACTAAATTTGATGCATTTGGTTTCAGCCTAGTTTCGC
This sequence comes from Pyralis farinalis, assembly GCA_947507595.1. Lineage (NCBI taxonomy): Eukaryota > Metazoa > Arthropoda > Insecta > Lepidoptera > Pyralidae > Pyralis > Pyralis farinalis. Next base: position 35,484,433 of record OX382257.1, on the reverse strand, counting down.
AAGAGATATTATTGCATGGAAAACACCAATTCCATTATTCCTTGAAATTAGTTCTCTTTGCTTTTTATATCTTTGTTCTCGTAGGTTGTTCAGGCTGCCATTTTGCGAACATTCTGGACGTTAAAGAACTACGATGTCTTGATACGTATGCTAATGAGTTACTCGAAGTATTTAATTGTAATTGTTTATCTAGGCGATTATCCTAACAGGTGTGAACTCACAGCGTGTCTGAAATAATCCAGAGTTCAAAGTAGAGACGGCAACTGCAAAATTCACGGCTTTATAGCCAAGGACCTGGCAGAAAAAAAATGGATGTTGTAACATCGCATCTCGTACATACAAAACATTTTCATACGTTATGAAAGAATCACATGCGAATGTGCACCCAGATATTACGCACAATGACATGTTACGAACTTTATCCGCCACTACGCGAACATGACTGGAATACCTATTACGTTGATAACTAGTGGCTACAAATGTTGACCTTTCTTTTTATACTACATCGAGAGGCATACAAGCATACGGCCCACCTGATGTAAATTGGTTACCGTAGCCAATGAACACTTGTAATACACGTTAGAGCTCAATACCGTCTGTATGCTTCATCGTCGACAATTCTCACAGCTCGAATCTGAACCGTATTACAAGGTCCTAGCTGGTATTCAGATACACTCGCTCATAGGTGACTACGGTATGGTATGTGCGGTCTTTTTTTTCTACCACTAAGGTGGAAAACATGCATACGACCTGCCTGATGGTAAGTAATTACCGCAGCCTGTGGACATTTGCAACACCACAGGTGTTACTCTTGCGTTGCCGACCCTAAATCTCTAACCCTAAAGGTCTGACTTGTAACTTGTATAATACAAGTTTTGTTCCGCGCTGAAACTGTTTTGTTCTGTTGAGCACACCAAGTTTTATCATCGTGTTACCAGCCAAGGTGACATCGCGCGAGTGACACTTGTACCGTATACTTGTACGCCTCCCGACGTTGAATAAAAAAAAAGATTACGCTGCCAGTAAGGTGAAAAAAATCTACTATATTGCGAGTGTATATCCGCTTACCCGATTGGTTATATATTGACCGCCCGAAAATAATCTCAACTAATATCCAACCATCAATGTCATGGCGATATCCTGTACGGACGTTGTATCTCCGGACGTGTAAATGCGTTTTATAGCTGACGTTATGTCGATATATTGGATAATATATATATATATATATATGTATGTATATATATATCTATAACTTTACGCCAAATCCCTTACGGGGTAGGCAGAGAGAACCCAGCGCTACGTGACTCGATCATTACATACATCACTCGCTTTTTTAACATTCATTGCTCTTTTCATGCATACGCATCCGTTTTCTAGGGCTCCTGACATCACCTTCTGATAGAACACGACCAATTTGATCATGGTAGGTAAGTCTTGGCCTTCCTCGGCTCCTACACTCTGCTTCTAACCTCATCATTGCAAATACGGTCTACAAACGTTATGCCACAAATTTTGCACAACGCTCGCATTTCTACGGCGTTTATCCTACTTTCATGCTCTCTCTGCCATACCCAGCTCTCGCTTCCATAAGTAAGCGTTGGGACCAGCACTATATATATATGCTGTTTACAAGCTCTCGCTTCCATAAGTAAGCGTTGGGACCAGCACTATATATATATATGCTGTTTACAAGCTCACGTATTCGAATCACCTGCATTGTTAAGTTTTGTATGCGAGAATCATAACTATCCTAAACAGTTGATCGCCCACGTAAGACATGCGAGCTACTGTTCAAAGTATTGTTTTTTTTTTTTTATTCAACTTAGGGATTTATGGTGTTACTCGTGTCATTATAATCGAATACGCAGGATAATCAACGTCTACCGCAGCCTGTTCATCTCGAGTTTCTCCATGGTTTGGAGGGCCGTCGGTCCCGGCTGTCGTCGATAGATGGCAGTAATGCTAACTCCTTCGGCGGCCTTCGAACGGCTTGAAATCAGTAGCCTTCGCCAGTTCGCATTTGAGCTGCGTGCTGGAATATGCTCTAAGCCCCTTCAGTTGAAGCGAGACCCGTATCCCTGCAGTGGGATGACTAAGGGTTGATATGGTAGGGATTTTCACGGTGACAGAGTGGTTAACATTTTTTTTTATACGACGACGGGATACAAGCATACGGCCCGCCTGCCGTAAAACTGTTTCCGTATGGCGGTGTTAAAATAATACTGACGTGACTTTAGCACCGACGCTCGTTGGTTCGATTCCCACACAGGACAAACATTTGTGTGCATGAACATGTTTGTTTGTCTCGATCTGGATGTTTTTATGAGGTAGGGCACATCAAAAAATATCCCTGTTACAAATATGACTCTTCACGAACTTACTGGTAACCTCGCTTACTCGCAGGAACATAGCCACTTCCTAGGGGGCTGTTATTTTACTACCATTTCCTGTGAGGTGGAGGTTAATATGACGAGCTGGTAGCACAGTGACTAATAACGCGTCTTTGACACCGACGCTTGTGGGTTCGATTCCCGCACAGAACAAACGTTTGTGTGCACGAACAAGTCCGTTTGTCTTGGACTGGATGTTTTAAGAGAGGCAGGGCGCATCAAAGCAGCCCGTCTGAGGAATAAAACCGCAATAACAACTTCCTAGAGAATTTTTGTGTTCCTGCGTGTAATTGACGTCACCAGTAAGCTCCATAGGAGTTGCTATGTCAGCAGCAGAGGAGTAATGTATTACATGCGTTCACAGGCTACTGTAATCGCTTTACATCAGGCGGGCCGTATGCTTCTGTGCCTTCCGACGTTAAATAAAAATACGCACGGGCGATACATTCTGTAGGTAATGCAAACATTCATAGGCTACGGTAATCATTTTACATCAGGTGGGCAGTATGCTTATACCTCTTGACGTTGTATAATAAAAATAGATGCCTGCAGAATATAGTCACATTGTCATTTCCATCATATTAGTATGTAGAACAAGTCTATTCTATTGTTTCGGACTCTCAGTAAATACAGAGCTATAAAATTAATTAGAACTTAACAATAACAATACAGAAAGAATTAGGCCAATTGGTAGCGTTAATAGCACATTTTGATGGCCCGACGATTGGCGCAGCAATCAGAATATGGCTCGCATGGGCTATTGCTGTCCTACGTGAGAAACGAAAGCTTTATATTGCTATAAGACATTTTTTTAATAAGTCTTAAAGTAAATCGTTAATGTATTAAGTTTTACTTTTGTTAACTATTTAAAATTGTGCTTATTTATACATTGTCGGGTTATTTAAGCTATAAATGTGTGTACATTATGCATATATATATATATATATATAATATTATACATTAATATTGCTTTAGCGATGTCACATGAGGGTTGATTCCTGATTAAAAATAATTGAGATAATATATAATAAACATATACCAAACAAAGTCGTACAGGTAAATGTTTATTTAAAATATATTTAGTTCTTAGTATCATTTTTATCAAATGCATGTGAAAATTAATTCGGGTTTTGTTTCACTGAAGATAATTTAAACAGACTATCAAATCAATTAAATCATTGAGGAGATCGGTGAGCACTAGAGATGGGCGATGGGTTAAAATCCATTCTGCTCATTTGAGTTTCAACCCGACGAAAACACTATCTGCCTGGTTTTAACCCATATTTGCCCAAATCGCTAAGCAAAAAAGTTTAAAAATATTTTTTAATCAATAAAAGTAAATTTTTATGTAGTAAACCTTCCCAAACTGTGCTATAAAACATTGTTTTTATTAATATAATTTTTAGGTTAAATGGCCAAATTTGTTCCCAGAGGGCGGATAGAAATGGGCATAAATCGAGTTTATTGCCGGTCATGGATTTAAATCCGGCGGAATGCCCATCTCTAGTGAGCATACATAAAACAAACATATATGATGAAAAAAGAACCGCATTATTTTTTATGTAGGTAAATAAAGTAGCTGCAGATGGTGACTCGGAGCAGTATACACCTAGCACAGCCAAATAACAATTCCGTGAAGAAACGTGGTGTTCCTGTGAGTCAGCCAGGTTACCGGAAAGCTGGTAAGTTTGAGGAATTAGCAGAGGGAGCATTCTTCGACTAAAACTCCTAACGATACGTAGAATTATAAAATAAGTGATTACAAATAAATTTTGGCAAAAATATCTTCACCTATCTTCGCATAGCATTCATAGATTACGTATCGCACTAGACAAGTGTGGTTAGTCTTCAGCCCTCAGATGTGATTGAATTGGAATGGTGAAGGGTTTGCTAATGAACGGATCAATTGGCATTTCCAATACCAGTGAGCCTGAATTCAGGACATCGATCGTCATGGCTTTTGGCTTATAGCATCGTATAGCAATTACCTTAGTGATTAGTGTAATTGATAGTTTGTTTACTAGCTTGTTATTGGCAAAGTAAAGTCAGCAGCAAAAAATTGCTATTGCCAACGTAAAGCCAATAAAAAACAGTATCTATTTAAAGTAGTGCTCTACGAACACTTATAAAACAGGAAGTACTCGTATATTCCGTTCTAATTGTTATTTGGCTGCGGTTTTCTGTGAGATGAAGATACTTCACAAGTTTCGTTGCTTCGATGCGCCCTGCCATTCTTTAGCCAGAGCCTCGTTTGTTAATTTGCAGGGGTCACCCTGTGCTGGTGAGTTGCCTTTAACTTAATACACAATAGTGCCACTTACGCTCTAAACATACGTCGCGTGTAAATAAAGCGTGTGCGAGGTCCGCCTCATGTGAAGCGATTACCGAAGCGTATTCGCAACCCCTCACTGAGTGGTTCTTCACATGTATCTTCGTAACCACGTTCACTCAATAGTCCTATGTGACGATATGGCTGCAGCAAAGGACTTCGTCCGTGCGCATCACTTTATTAACGTACATTCAGAGTACAGAGAACCTCAGGATAGATAAACGCATCCTTAGACCGTCTGCGGTTGACGTTGCTTAACCTGCGTTTTCGGTTAGAATGACACGCGTAACGATGGCACGCCATCGACCTCTTCACATTGACAATGACTGTGATACTAACAATGTCTGTGATTCGAAAACTAACCTTCATAATACAAAATAAAAAAAATTAACCATTTTTAATGTCTAGTGAAGTGCGTGACTTGGCATATTCTGAACTTGTTATGTCCAAATTGTGAACAGTGGATAAAGAGCTAGCCTATTTACCAACTGCTCCCAGGTTCGAATCCTGGCATGTACCACGAAAATTCGTGTTTTCGGATTTGTATATAAAAAAATATTTGTAATTATCGCTTGCTCGGCGGTGAAGGAAAACATCGTGAAGAAACCCACATGTCTAAGAAATTATATATATATTTTTTATACAACGACGGAAGGCATACGGACCACCTGATGTAAAGCAGTTACCGTAGCCTATCAACGCTTGTAATATATTAAGTATCACTCGCGCGATGCCTCCTCTGCTGGTTTGGTTTTATTTTTACGAGAGACGGAAAATGGCGATATTGAAAGAAGGTTGAATGCAGGATACAGTATCAATGGTGCGTTGTGCTCAGTGGTAACAAGCGATAACATATCGAGCAAAGCTGATCTTGCTATCATACAGGTTGTATTTATGCCAACATAAATTCATGACAGTGAAACGTGGGCATAGCAAGAAAAAGCTTCCAAGCAGGGTAAATGCCGCGGAAATGAGAGCGCTGGGGAGTATGTATGGAGTGTGAATGATTGATAGAGTATGAAATAGCACGACACGAGAACTATGTGGGATGAAAGATGTAGTGACAAAAATTGGAAAGGTTACGCGGAGATGGTTTTGTTATTAGAAAGAAAGAAAAAGTACGAAAGAGGTGTATCGGGCAAGAGCGGATGGAGATTTCGGCAGGGGCCGCCCTAGATGCACACTTGTAGATTAAATTGGTGATATATTGAAAAATGGACTAATCGAAAGCACCCAAAACCGAAGTGCATGCATGAAGAGATTTATAGGTATCTCTTTCTCGCCTATTTCTACCGCCAAGCAGGTACATATATATAGCTGTGTTACGGTTTAAAGGGTGAGATTGTTATATGTGTGAGGCGGCAGGGCAGAGGCAACAAACGTGCAACATCCCCGTGGTGTTGTAAGCGTCAAATGACCTCTTACCATCTGATGCGGGCCAAGCACGCGGCCAATTTAGTTGTATAAAATAGAAATGATGAGCATGCTAGAATCGAGAGAGGTATGTTTGGATGGGTGCACTTGATGTTCCATAGTCTCTGCCCACCGCAGTGGGAGACAGGCGCGACGATATGTATGTATGGTTTAAATATTTACTTTGTACCAAATTTGTAGTCAAAAAGTCATTAAATTACGTGTTCTCATATATCATGTTTGCGGTGGCGGCGTGGTGAAACATGCGATCCATATGTTTTATTATTTACATTCATTTTAACGTCCAGTTTTTCTAGAATTGATTTAATCTGAATTTTTGGTAGAAGAGTGGAAATGAGCGGGAATATCTATATAAATAATTTAAAAAACGACGCGGAGCTAATAATCCCTACGCTTACTTACGGTAAGTGAAGGCTGGATATGGCGGATAGAGCATGAAAGTAGAATAAATGCGCTAGAGATGCGAGCAAGATTTGATTGCTTAACGATTGCTGATCGCGTACGCAATAATACCTCCACCTCCTACCTTCTACCACCTCACAGAAAACCGTACCCAAATAACAACTCCTTCAGGGGGTTGTTGTGTGCGTGTGTGTCAGTCAAAAAAATGACTATGAATTATACACATTTTGTACGATGACGTCATGTTCTGTAGAACAATTGTGATCCAACGAAGATTTTCACTGAATTTTAAAATGTATTCATATTTAAGTTGATGTTTTGTCATCATCAAAATTCTTTTTGATACACATGCCATACACATGCCATTCAACTGTAAATACACGGCTGCTCGAGTAAAACCGTATCTAATAGCTATAGAATCTACTCCTCTCATCTCAATATATGATATAACTCTCATATAGTCTGGCAGGTCGCCATCTCAGCTCATTATAGTGGGGACACACTTATTTTCGGATGTTTTTAGCTATATCAGCTACTGAAGGCCAGTTCCGAGGCCGCCGCAATTAAAATCTATTTGCTTGCTACGGCGAATTGTTACGTAGTAATTTTTGTTTGGTGATGATTTCTCTTCCGCATATTCATTATGTATTATTTAATGATAGTTACGTATTATATTCGACATGAATCCCAAAACACGAATTTAGTGGTACCTACATGCTCCCTTCGGGATCTAGTCTCTGGTTTAAATCCTGGCGGCGGCATTTACCTCTAGATTCCTGTTTTCTGGATTTATGCCCATATTTATCACTTGCTCGGCGATGAAGAGAAACATCGTGAGTAAACCCACACGTCCAAGAAATTATATTTCGAATGACTAGTGACCAAACCTAAGAAAAATCTGGTTTTCCCTCTGGATGTGTAGGTCTGACGGCAGTCGGTCCATGTAAAAATCTGTGTCATCTTGTATGGGTGATAGCTGAAAATCAGTGGTTGTTTCATTTAAGCAATGCTTAGCTTACACTGAGCTATAGCCCATTTGCGCTACTGCGGCACACACACACACACGCAGAAACACCTGAATAAAAAACGTTTTCTGTAGTATAGCGATAGTTTCGCTATACTACAGAAAACGTTTTTTATTCAAATTGTTTTAAGTTAACAGTGTAGTTATATCGATGTACATTTTATTGATGTGTGTGCATGAAGGTCGTAAATAAATGATTCATCTATCTATCTTCGCCAAATCCTTAGGCTTATGTAGTGGAGTTCGCCGATCCTAATGGATTAGGTGAACAGGATAATGCTTAGAAGAAGTCGTAGTATATTCGACTCCATGTTTTTTTTATATTCCCCACAGTAGACTCTCCGGTTTGTCCACAGATCATTCTCTTTATGCCATTTTTCTCCAATAATAATGGAGTGGCTGCTGAAATAGCCGCCACTATATCTTTCTTCTTCTGCTTACCATTGTGCTGTATCTTAATCCATTAGCAATGACAGGCAATCTAAACCTAAAGCCTCGCCGAATATACTGATTTTTACATCGAGCTACTGCCGTCAGATCCCCACAGCCCTGGGGGAAAATCAGACCTTTCTTATTTAAAGTCAGACGTCTTTCGAAATATAGTTTCCTTTCACCGCCGAGCAAGTGTCAATTATAAATGTGTACATACGAAATCGGAAAACACGAATTTAGTGGTACACGCCAGCAATTGAACGGAGGACCATTTGATCAATGGGCCGGTTCTTATTCTATTGGGCTACTACATCACTCTCTTAGTACATAACATCCCTTATTTTCCAGTGCTAACATGTGGAAGCGGGAGCCGAGTATGACAGAGAGAGTATAAAAGTAGAGTGAATACTAGATGCGAGCGTTATGAAAAATCTACAGCGTAACACCTATAGACTGAGTATGCTATAATCGGATTCGCAATGATCACGTAATAAAGAGAGTTTGTCTGAAAGAGAATCGGTGTTACGATAAAAAGAACCATGCTCCGTTAGTTTGGACATGAGAAATAATGCAAGAGGAAATAATGACGAAACTAATATACAACGGGAAAGTTTAAGGAATAGAATCCGAGAAAAGCCAAGACTTGTCGTGAGCGAATTGAGATAATACAACCAAGAAGGTGAAATCCAGAAACTGGTGTGCGTGCATGAAGAGAGCAATGACTGTTATGGAAGCGAGTTAGGTGTATGAGGGCTGCGTCTAATGGCACTCGGTTCCCTCTGCCTACTCCGTAAGCGACTTGTCATGTGGATATAGATGGATAGATATTTAATTTTGCTAATTATGAGTCGATTTGGAAATATTTTGTCCTTGCTACATACATTTGGTGGCACGGAACCCTTCGCATGGGAGTTCAACGTGCACTTGGTTCATTTCATTGTTATGAAGTACCTAGTGTTCTACATCAACCCTTCTTAGCTCGGAGAAGCTCACGACCCACCTGATGTAAAGCAGTCACCATAGCCTATAATATATTAAGTATCACTTGCGCGATGTCTCCTCTGCTGCTTACACAGCAAATCTATAAGAGCTTACTGGTGACCTCACCTCACACACAGGAACAAAACAACCCTCTAGGTTGTTGCTATTTGGCTGCGGTTTTCTGTGAGGTAGAGGTGCTTCCCGAGACGGGCTTCGATGCGCCCTACCTCTCTTAAAACATCCAAACCAAGACAAACAGACATGTTCATGCACACAAATGTTTGTCTTGTGTGGAAATCGAACCCACGAGCGTTGGTGTCAAAGTCGCGTCATTCACGATTGAGCCACCGAGCTCGTCGATAAATTATCGAAGTTCGAGATAGATATACCCGTCCATATCCAGGCTGCGGCCGATATTACTCACCCAGTGTTGGATTGGTCCCATATTAGTTTGAAGTTCATAAGCCGGTTTTCACGTTTTAACTTTTGTTATTGTAGCGTTCTAAAATTCATTTGAACGAATGTCACCATGTGGGAAATTAAATTCTATGTGAATCCAATAATTTTATATCTCGTTAATGTATTCTCAGTTAACTTTCAGTAAATGCTGTCACTTTCATGCCTACACGCAATTTAAACTTCACTCATTGTGTAGTACTTAAATTGTTTTTACTCTCTTCACTTCCCTTCACTCAGCAAGTTGTAATTAAAAAGTGACAACGAAAAATTACATTCCGGTAGTAGGGGTAGGTAGAGAAAATCAAGCGCCCCGTGACTCGATACTTACGTAAGAATTATGGTTGATGATGTAGTGTTGGAGGAAGTGAATTTTGGATACATTTTAGCAGCGATGGGAGGTACCTCACTTATGTGGAGAGACGAACGAGTTTCTCTTTTATACAACCTCTAAAGGCATACAAACATACAACCCACTTCATGTAAAGTGGTCAAAGCAACAAATAGGTCTAAATATATATATTAATTTAGGGCAGATCAAAGCAGCCTGTCTGGAGAAGTACCTTCATCGCACAAAAAACTGTCAAATAACAACTCTCTGTAAAGTTATTGTTTTTCTGTGTGTGAGTCAGGCCACCAGTAAGCCCCTAAGGAGTTGCTCTTAAAAATTCATATGCTACGGTAACCGCTTTAGATCACATTGCTATGCTTGGATGTCTCCCGACATGACAAATAAAAAAAGCTTGTCCTATCTCTGCCAAACTCAGCTCTCGCTGCTATATCTTAGCGTTGGGATCTTCTGGCTTATTTATATATGGTTATATTACGAGTAACTTAGTGTGAATGGAGCGTTGGGAAAACTTCTTGGCAGTAAAAATTTGAGCCAGAAGGCGCAGCTGGCTATACACAATGTAGTGTTGGTCCCAACGCTAACTTATGGAAGCGTGAGCTGGGTATGGCAGAAAGAGCATGAAAGTAGAATAAACGCGGTTGAAATGCGAGCGCTGCGCAAAATTTATGGCGTAAGGCTTGCAGACCGTATTCGCAATGATGATGTTAGAAAGAGAGTTGGTCTGAAAGAGAGCGTCGGTGTTAAAGTAAGAAAAGGCATCCTCCGTTGGTTCGGACATGTAGAAAGAATGCAAGATGAAAGAATGACGAAGCAGATATACAATGCAAAAGTGGAAGGATGTAGGAGCCGAGGAAGGCCAAGACTTACCTACCATGACCAAATTGGTCGCGTTCTATCAGAAGGTGATGTCAGGAGCCCTAGAAACCGGCGAGCGTGCATGAAAAAAGCGATGAATGTTAAAGAAGCGAGTGAGGTATGTAAGGATCGAGTCGCGTGGCGCTCGGTTCTCTCTGCCTACCCCGTAAGGGATTTGGCGTGAAGTTATAGTAGTAGTAGTATATTAACTTACTGGCTTCTGGCTTAAGTTTGTGCTACCAAGAACATTTCCCAATACTTCGTTCTCGTTATTTCAAATACAAATTATCTTTATTGTGAACTACAGGTAATAAAGTTGCTACAATTTCATCATAGTTCTATTCTGTGTTCCACCATTTAGGAATACAATAATTATTGTTATCTAATTAAATCATGTCATGCATTTTACAAATCCTAGTCAGATATATAATCATTAATGTCATAGTAGCACCTACCTACCAACAGATCATAAAGTTTATTTTTGAATCTATTAACCTCATTTATGAGGTCTCTATCTATCTATAACTTCACGCCAAATCCCTTGCGGGGTAGGCAGAGAGATCCGAGCGCCACGTGACTCGATCCTTACATATCTCACTCGCTTCTTTAACATTCATTGCTGTTCTCATGCACGCTCGCCGGTTTCTAGGGCTCCTGACATCACCTTCTGATAGAACACGACCAATTTGGTCATGGTAAGTAAGTCTTGGCCTTCCCCGGCTCCTACATCCTTCCACTTTTGCATTGTATATCTGCTTCGTCATTATTTCATCTTGCATTCTTTCTATATGCCCGAACCATCGGAGCATGCCTCTTCTTATTTTAACACCGACGCTCTCTTTCAGGCCAACTCTATTTCTAACATCGTCATTGCGAATACGGTCTACAAGCCTTTTATGAGGTACGTTAGAAAAAACACTTTTACTCAATAGCGCAATCCTCGCTAGACTTGAATATAATTTATTTCAATGTCGATTTCCTGCTCTATTAAAAAATGTTGGGTTCATCATCAGCCCGACTTGGAACCTCCACCCCCACATCACAGAAAAACATCACTTCATACACTAGACCTTACGGGGTTACCTTTTACAACATCCTAAGAGGGTTCTGTGTTCCTGCTTATGAGTGAGGTAGCAAGTAATTTTTAAGAGAGGTACATGAAAACAGTCCATCCGGGTAAGTGCCTCCACCTAACAGAAAACCGCAGCTAAATAAAACTCCCAAGAAGGTTGTTATATTCCTGCGCGCGAGTGAGGTCATCGGTAAGCTTCTATGGAGTTGCTGTGTTAGCAGCAAAGGTGGCATTACGCGAGTGATTGAGATGTGAGTTTATAGGCTACGGTAGCAGCTTTACATCAGGTGCGCCATATGCTTGCATGCCTCCCGACTTTGTATAAAAAAAGCTCCTGTGTATACGCGGATTGTTAATATATTAAAAGTGTTTATGAACCGTGAATGGAGCGTGGTAACACCTTTACATCAAGTGGGCCTTATGCGTTTATGCATTACCGTTAAAATCACAACAACCCTCTAGGGAGTTGTTATTTGACTGCGGTTTCCTGTGAGGTGGAGATACTTCCCCAGGCGGGCTGCTTTGATGCCCTACCTTACCTCTCTTAAAACATCCAGACCAAGACAGACATGTTCATGCACACAAATGTTTGCCTTGTGTGGGAATCGAACCCACGAGCGTTGGTGTCAAAGTCGCGATATTCACGACTGAGTCACGGAGCTCGTCAATAGACGCGAGTAGCTAAATGTATTTACAATACAAACGCTTCAAATAATCTCATTGTTTATTTTTATTTCCGGTTGGAATGAGCAAGGAAAAAGCGTTTATTTCTGGTTATTACAAACACAACGAACACCGTTTACATTAAACTAAATGTTGATTGAAATGATTACTAAATCAAATTATCTATATTCTTCGGCATTTCTTCTTCGCCAATGGTCATTTCCGAAATGCTAATAGATTGAAAAAGGAATAATGTAAAATAAGAGAATTGAATAAGACACAACAAGATTCCCAGACATCAGCCCTTACTCATCCCACTGCAGGGATACGGGTCTCCCTTCAACCGAAGGGGTTTACAGCATACTCCACCACGCTGCTCAAATGCGGATTGACGTAGGCCAGTGTTTTCAAGCCGACCGAGGCCCTCTGACTTAGCTTAACAACTGTCATTTATCATCTTTTTTTAGATGGTTGATTGTTAATTGAGGATTAATTAGATGAGTTATTGTAATCATTTTGACGAGCTCGGTAGAGCAACGGTTAGTAACGCTGCTTTGACAGAGTACATGTGTTCGATTCCTACACAGAACAAATATATGTTTTTAATATTGTCGGGCAAATTACACAGCGTTTTTCTAATTGTGTAATGGGTATTAGACCACTGATAAACACATGTAAATACATTTTTTTTTTGCAAACAAAGATCACCTACAGTACGCTACTACTAAGGCTTCTGTCTGTCTGTATTTCCATCAGTTTTTTTGTCCGTCAGTCACATGCATGTATCTCTTGAATCGTAATACAACTTGGAATAGTCATAAAATTAGTTAATAGATTTAGGCTTTATTTTGCGTAAGTCAAATTTACACGCAATATGATCTAAACTACTTTGTGGGCTTGCGCCACCTATTAGTTCATGGGAACTAGCGCCGGCCGGCACCCATCCACTACCGTTAGTAGTTGCAACATGCCGTCTCTGCCATAGCTGCTCCGGTAGGCACTGCCTCGGGTACTGCGGTCATCCTCGCGATTGCCTGCCATCTGGAACAAAAACCGCATGCCCCCACTACCGTCGCTGCCACGACTCTGGTCGTCGCTTCGACACGTGTTTCGCCTCTCCACGAGGCATCCTCGGGCATTGCAGATGTTAGTCGTTAGAATGACATTTTACAAGTCATGCTTGTAGTATGTTTTCTAACTAACATCTAGTTCGCATGACCAAATTAGTGGCGGAGGCACACAAAGTATCTTATATCATATTACAAGCTATTATGGTGAGCCAACATGCGCTACCTGTTTTTATTACATTAAAAACTTTTTGTAAATAAGACTGTTGCGATTTTATTAGCCAGAAAAATAGTAATCATCTGTCATTGTCAAATTATGGTCGCTACTATTTTTCAGTATTGATAAAAGTTTTAATTTGTGCGATTAATTGTTTACATAGAGAAACCCTTGCTTAGTCTCAAATAATAAGTGATTAGTTAGGGTACCGAGATTTCTAACCACCACACTATGAAGTTTTCAAAATTAACCGTAGCCTATGAACGCTCACTGATCTCTATAGCTCCTGACATAACCTTCTGATAAAACACGATCAATTTGGTCATGTTAGGTAGTTGAATATTCACTAATCGCACCTATTGCTGGAATGGCGTTCCAGCTGGGATCTAATATCCAATTTGCCCGCTATAACACCCGTTATGGAGGGAAAGGAAAATACAAAGGCAATTTTATTGTAACCCTATGTCCCCACGTCCATTAACACAAATGTCAGCGCTCGCTGACACACCGCTGACATCCCGCTGACATAAACGCCGACCGCTTATTGTGGCTTCGAATTGCTTTACGGACAAATAGGTGATTATGTATGACATAATTGATACGTACGTTTTTTGTTTATACTACAAGGGAATTCATAATATTAGCATTCAAACACCTCATGTAAAATTCAATATTCAGCCGCATTTATTGCTTTATATATATTTTTAATACCACTAGGGTGGCAAAGAAGTACGGTGTGCCTTATCAGTAGCCTATAAATAATAATAAATATTTTCGGACCACTTACACAGCGCCATCTAGCCCCAAAGTAAGCGAAGCTTGTGTTATGGGTACTAGACAACTGATAAACATACGTAAATACTATTTTTTTTTGTAAATACATACTTATTATACATAGAAAATACCCAGACCAAAACAAACAGACATTGTATTCATGCACACAAATGTTTGTACTGTGTGGGAATCAAACCCACGAGTGTTGGTGTCAAAGTAGCGTAACAACGCGTTTCACCACTGCGCCACCGAGCTCGTCACATGCCGGCACAGCCTATGGACATTTGCAACACCAGGGGTGGTACTCTTGCGTCGCCGACCCTATAAGAACCTCTTCACGCCTTTCTTGAAGAACCCCCATGCTGTAGTCCCTTGTAAGGAACAAGGCTCTCGAACTTCTGTCTTCTTATCTGGGCAATAGGATACAGAAGGTCGATGTTAATGGTAAAAGATCTTCGGGGTCCCCTGTAGTTATGGGAGTCCCACAGGGGTCAATTCTGGGTCCATTCTTGTTTTTGGTGTATATAAATGACTTACCTTATTATGTAAGGGATAAACATGAGATTGTGTTGTTTGCGGATGATACCTCTTTGACATTCAAAATTAATAGACGGTTAGGTAATTATGACGAAGTTAACGATGCTCTCTCTAAAGTTATTCATTGGTTTAGTGTTAATAATCTGCTTTTAAATGATAAAAAGACTAAAGTAATTAAGTTCTCAACACCTAATGTAAGACAGGTGGCTACCAATGTAAATGTT
This sequence comes from Pyralis farinalis, assembly GCA_947507595.1. Taxonomy (NCBI): domain Eukaryota; kingdom Metazoa; phylum Arthropoda; class Insecta; order Lepidoptera; family Pyralidae; genus Pyralis; species Pyralis farinalis. The sequence goes on along the minus strand of OX382257.1, from coordinate 35,469,224 downwards.
AATGGAGCTAATTTGGCCCCTGTGGAGACAACTGTGTTCTTGGGTATAACAATTGACTCCAGACTACAATGGGGCCCACAAATTGAAAAATTATCAGGAAAACTAAGTTCTGCAGCCTATGCAGTGAAAACTATTAGACGGCTCACTGATATTGATACGGCTAGAATAGTTTATTTCAGCTACTTTCATAGTATTATGTCATATGGAATTCTTCTCTGGGGTAACTCCGCGGACATTAACACCATCTTTTTATTGCAAAAGAGAGCCATAAGAGCTATCTACAAACTTGGTCCCCGTGAGAGCCTTAGAGAAAAATTCAAAGAAATAAATATTTTAACAGTCGCATCGCAATATATCTATGAAAATCTTTTGTATGTCCACAAAAACATAGACTCATTTTGTAAAAAGAGTGATACTCATAGCATAAATACTAGATATAAGCATAATCTTGTCTTACATGCAAGCCGTCTCCACAAAATAAGTAATTCTTTTATGGGGCAATGTATACGGTTCTATAACAAACTTCCCAGCAATATAAGAGAATTGTCAATTAACAAATTTAAAACTACTATTAAAGCCAAATTGTGTAGCAGGGCATATTATAAAGTATCTGACTATATTAATGATAAAAATGCCTGGGAGTGAGTCGATCCAATTATAATGTAATTAATAAAATATGTAAATTTGTTTGGATACCAAAAGAGGGATGCCTGAGTTTTTTGGCAGTATTTTTATCAGTGCTCACCTAGTCATAAACTGCACGGTAGGGAAAAAAATTGTGACGATTCCAAACAAATGTAGCCATTTTTACGGAATAAAAAGATTTTGACTTTGACTTTGACTTTAAGGCCTCTGGTTTTGCATGTGTCCACAGGTAGCCTATACGCTGGTTTGCCACCTTAGTGATATAAAATATACTCGTCCATTTTAACACTTACAAGGAAGTATTGTGATGATTATGAAAGAAAGTATTTTCGATAGTATTGTACACAATGTACTATAACGTCGCATTCTTCGCACCAACTCATACTCAATACTACTTCCTGGATACGGGTCTTCCTCCTAGTTGGAGGTGTTCAGCATTCTCTGCCACGCTGATCAACCGCTGATTACAGGAGGATAATATTTTGAAGACGCTTCAAGGCCATTGAAATAGCTTAACGACTATCTATAGAGACCAATAGATAAACCAAGACCAAAGGATGTAGGAGCCGAGGAAGGCCAAGACTTACCTACCATGATCAAATTGGTCGTGTTCTATCAGAAGGTAATGTCAGGAGCCCTAGAAACCGGCGAGCGTGCATGAAAAGAGCAATGAATGTTAAAGAAGCGAGTGAGGTATGTAAGGATCGAATCACGTGGCGCTCGGTTCTCTCTGCCTACCCCGTAAGGGACTTGGCTTGAAGTTATAAATGGAGACCAATCAGGACGATGGTCTAACGTGCTCTTTCAAGCACACATAACATATACAGGTAACACAATTAACTTAAAATGTAATAGTGGAGTATTTAATAGCAAAGTGATATAGAGAAGTTTTATAGTAGCAACTCTGAAATTTTCAAAAAAAAATCGGCCAAGTGCGAGTCGGACTCGCGCACGAAGGGTTCCGTACCATTATCTATAAAAACAGCAAAAAAAATCACGTTTGTTGTATGGGAGCCCCCTTAAATATTTATTATATTCTATTTTTTAGTATTTGTTGTTATAGCGGCAATAGAAATACATCATCTGTGAAAATTTCAATTGTCTAACTATCACGGTTCATGAGATACAGCCTGGTGACAGACGGACGGAAGGACGGACGGACAGCGGAGCCTCAGTAATAGGGTTCCATTTTACCCTTTGGGTACGGAACCCTAAACAGCTATTCTATATGTAGGCATATTTTATTTAAAATTTATTTAAAATTTGTATGAATCAGCCGCTTTTTTATATATAGGTAAACCTCGGCAGGGAGCTCATTCCACAACTTGATAGCTCTTGGTAAAAAACTTCTCAGGGACCGTATATATATATATATATATATATATACTTTTTTTTTTATACAACGGCGGGAGGCATACAAGCATACGGCCCACCAGATGTAAAGCGGGTTTCTTAGCCTATTAACGCTTGAGATATATTAAGTATCACTCGCCTCTTCTGCTGCTTACACAGCAAATCCTTGGGAGCTTACTGGTGACCTCACTCACACGCAGGAACACAACAACCCTCTAGGGAGTTGTTATTTGGCTGCGGTTATCTGTGAGGTGGAGGTACTTCCCCAGACGGGCTGCTTTGATGCGCCCTACCTCTGTTAAAAACCATAAAAGATCGGGGTAACCGCGTGCCGTTAATTACTACACAGTCTGTTAATGCTGTTCAAACCAGATTTCGGCGAAAACTCATTAGGAAACTGCAGTGCTGAACGCCAAACAATACGGGGGTAGGTAATATTGAACCAAGCTAGGCTGTTCAATCTATTATAATAAAAGGCCATCTTAAACTATATATACATATTGAATGCTTAGTCAACAAATATTAGATCACGTGAACATGTCTTAACTTAAAGCTAGATACATACTAAAGTACTATACACACTACAACTTCCTCCCTGAAATATATTTTATTAAACATTTTTTTAAATAAACAAAAATTAAAACTATATAATATATAATTTTGTTCTATTCTTTTGAACTATCTATTCTTTATTTTTATCGATAATAATTACTTTTAGTTTTAAGTATTTTACAACTAGATATGGTCCAGTGTATAATGGATCCAATTTACTACCAGTCTCATTTCTTAATTATAATATGTCTCCTGGTTTATACAAAACTGGTTTTATTGAATTATCATATTTTAACTTACGTAATTCATTATTTTTAATTAAGTTAGTTTTAGCATCATGTTGCGATTTCTGTAATCTAAATTCAAATCATAATTAAATATCATAGTTATTACTAAGCAGTCTACATGTTTGTCCAAATGTAAGTTCGAAATTAGTATATTTGGTCTCGGGATGCACCGATGTGTTAAATGAAAGGCTCCAAAATTGTAAACAAGAACTCCAATAATATAAAGGCTGTTTATTAATTTAGATTCGCAAATTAGTATAATATATATAACCTAGTATCTTATGTGTATTTTCTCAAGCTCCTATACTTTGAGGACGGTATGCAGTTGCACTTGTTTGGGTTATTCCCTAAAGTTTACACATTTCTGACAATATGTTGGTGATGAATTCGGTTCTTCGATCGCTCGCGATTTCGATCGGTAAATCGTATCGTAAAATAAAATTCTCCGTAAACGTTTTTGCTATCTTCTGAGTACTTTTTGTTCTCAATGGATATACGTCTACGTATTTACTGAGTTCACATTGTAGGAATGTAAAAAAATCAATGGTCACCGCGGTCCAGAGGTCCTACGATGTCAAGGAAAATCTTACAAAAAGAACCGGAAGCTGTATGTCGTGACAGTTAATGGTGCTTTGTTAATTTTTGTGTACTTGTGTTTTTGACAGAAATCACATCTCGTGACGTAATTCCTAACGTCTTTTTCTAAGGATGGTCAATAATATATATATCTTTTGATATTATTAATCATTCTCTTAATATCTTCGTGTACGTGCACTTGGTAATAAATGAAAGTCATTCGTGATGACTCGTTTTTCATCTTCCGTGTTTATACGTTGAACATCTTTTACAATACAAATTGTCCGCATATTTATACAGTAACAATAATAGTCGCGTGCCGGTATTATTACAATTGTGACACGTGCATAACATCGAGACATGTCTCGCTAGCGATTCTATAAATTGTTTGCTTTCACGCGTTTTTATAATAGTAATTTCTTTAATATTTAAAAATTTGCAGAATAATGCAATTTCTTTTAATATGTCATCTTGTGAGTATAGTGATAAAGATTGATAGCTTGCAAATATACTATTTTTACTTTTGCTGTAAATACAATTCCTATTCTTTGATAATATTAACATCTCTGCAGTTCTTATTTTTTAATAGTTCTTTTAACTTCTTGCTACTAAAGGCTGGCCTAACCTTTCGTTAATACACGTCTCTGCTACCTCCGATGAGTATTTTGACGGAGTCGTACTCGCTAAGGTTTTCTTAGTTTGTGCACTAGTTAGATTAGTTCTCTTCTACCTCCGATTTTTTTGACGGAGTATTACTCGCTAAGGTTTTCTTAGTTTGTGCACTAGTTAGATTAGTTCTCTTCTACCTCCGATGAGTATTTTGACAGAGTATTAGTCGCTAAGGTTTTCTTAGTTTGTGCACTAGTTAGATTAGTTCTCTTCTACCTCCGATGAGTATTTTGACAGAGTATTAGTCGCTAAGGTTTTCTTAGTTTGTGCACTAGTTAGATTAGTTCTCTTCTACCTCCGATGAGTATTTTGACGGAGTATTACTCGCTAAGGTGTTCATAGTTTGTGTACTAGTTAGATTAGTTCTCTTCTACCTCCGATGAGTATTTTGACGGAGTATTACTCGCTAAGGTTTTCTTAGTTTGTGCACTAGTTAGATTAGTTCTCATTCACACACACACATTAAATTAGTTCTTATTCCCTTCAATTCTTCAGACTTTAAAATAATCCGAGACAGAGCGTCAGCTAAGACGATATCCTTCCCTTTGACGTACATTATTTTAAAGTCATATACCTCTAAAGCCAAATGAAATATTGTTAATCTGCTTGACGGATTATTCATATTGAACAATTGAATAGCCGATGGTCAGTTTTAACGACAATCTTTTTCCATATAAATACCGCCTACTACCCTGTATACTTAAATTATTTTTGTGTAAATCTAATTTAAATTGATCTAAAGTGTCATCACAATATCATATTTGATAGCTGACAGAGACGATTGAGTGTCTACTAAAAAGGCTAAGTTCTATATCACCTGAGCTAAAGTTTATCGACTTAATGCTATTATAGACGAAAAAACTCGCCCGTGTATGAATTGCCTACGGTTTCTTCTGTTTTGCAAAAATGATTAAACCCTTTCATTGTTTTCAAGTTATTTTTGAACAAAAGAAATCATAAGCGATCAATTCGAACTATAATTTATATAATATATATATTTATATACACCTTATAAAAGAGTATTTTCTGGCGGATTAGATTATTTCTGCACAATACGAATGCGCCCTACCACTCTTAAAACTGGCCTCCGCCAATCTGCAGTTGAGCAGCGTGGCAGAATATGCTCTAAAGTGCTTTGGTTGAAGCGAGATCCGTATCACTGCAGCGAGATGAGTTACAGTTGGTGTAGTAGGGAACTCATCTACACTACGTAGATGAGTTCCAGAGGAGCTCTCTGTTCAGTTACTGTACTCTAACAGTAATATTTTTTATATCGCAAACGTCCATAGGCTCCGGTAACCACTTTTCCCACAGGTGTGCTCGTATGTTTGTATACCTACTGACGTTGTATAAAAAACGGGTATTTCTAATTAATATAGTCATAAATTCTAACCCCAAAATTAAGTTTGTTCGTTTAGGTCAAGTTTAGCTCTGATCCGGAGAACCTTTGGGTCAAGCTTGTGCAATGGCAAAGAAAAATAGTGTAATAATGATATTTCTAACTAGCGCTGTATTTCAGGAAAGATCATAAGTCTTGCGATCCAAGAAACCGTCCGAACGGTTTAAGTTTGTTCATTTGGGTCAAGTTTAGCTCTGATCCGGAGAACCTTTGGGTCAAGCTTGTGCAATGGCAAAGAAAAATAGTGTAATAATGATATTTCTAACTAGCGCTGTATTTCAGGAATGATCATAAGTCTTGCGATCCGAGAAACCATCGGGAATGTCTATCATGAATCCAGCTCGCACTTGACCGATCGCGTTGCACGTTGGGTTGGAAATGATTCACCATCTTGCTTCGCCTTGCTTCAGCTAACTTCGTCTGCATGTGATAAAATGTCTCTGGAGAAGGAGATGGTAGAGCAAATCAGTATTTCAGACGAACGGGTCAACAGGGGAAGTACCTCTGCTTTACCTTACCCTTGTGTGTACTCGAAGTAAAATCACCCTCTCCATGTTACGTTGGCATATAGTCATGCGTCCGCCTTATGTGAAGCAAGTAATAGACTCAGGCGTTACTTTGCGAAAGTCAAATTTACAGGCAATTTGATCTAAACTACTTTGTGTGCTTCCGCTCCCGATTAGTTCGTGCGAACTACTGCCTGCCGGCACCCACCCACTCCGTTAGTAGATGCATGCTACCGCTGCCATGGCTGCTCCTACTATACTAGGTCGGCAACACAAGAGTGACACCCCTGGTGTTGCAAATGTCCATAGGCTACGGTAACTGCTTACCATCAGGCAGGCCGTATGCTTATTTACCACCTTAGTGGTATAAAAAAACTAATGGTAGTGGGTGGGTGCCGGCCGGCAGTAGTTCGCACGAACTAATCGGGAGCGGAAGCACACCAAGTAGTTTAGATCAAATTGCCTGTAAATTTGACTGTCCAAGATCAAATTGCCTTATATAAAGTAGTGATCACAATACAGCAACCCCTTAGGAGCTCACTGTTTACCCCACTCACTCGCAACACTACAACCCTCCAGGGAGTTATTTGGCTGCGGTTTTCTGTGAGGTGGAGGTACTTCCCAAGACGGGCGGCTTTGATGCACCCCAATGCATTATGCAGGCTTTTATTACAACGTCGGAAGGCATACAAGGATACGGGCTAATGTATACTGGTTATTGTTACCAATGAATATTAGTAACATAATGCGTTTCCTACATTGAATTATTATGTACTAGTGTACTAGAACCGACACTGCGAACGAAATGCTTGCGCCATTTTAAATTAAATTTTTTTTAATATTGCCGGACAAATTACACAGCGCCACCTAGCCGCAAAGTAAGCGAAGCTTGTGTTGTGGGTACTAGACAACTGATAAACATACGTAAATACATTTTTTTTTTGTAAATACATACTTATTATACATAGAAAATACCCAGACCAATACAAACAGACATATTCATGCACACAAATGTTTGTACTGTGTGGGAATCGAATCCACGAGCGTTGATGTCAAAGTAGCGTAACAGCGCGTTTCACCACTGCGCCACCGAGCCCCTCATGCGCCATGCTTTGTTGCCGATCGGCAACAACTCATTGATGTAATACGTTGAACGAAACGCGTAAGCGCCATGAACATCACGGCGCTTTTGACCTTTTGCTCGCGAGAAAAGTACCCCTTAGAAGCGATTTAGTGCTGTTTCTTCGAATCTTTGGGACGGACATCTAATTATTTCAGCGCTGCAGCGAACATTAGTTTTAATTATTACCAAAATGGAGCAAGACTTTTGCTTCGGATAGTTCCTCTGTTACATAATAACTTAATGGTTCTATAAGACTTACACGCTCAACGATGCCATCAAGCTCTTCATAGCCAAAAATAGAAATAATTTTAGGGACATTAAAATGAACGGTATCTAAAAAGAAATCAAAACAATTTAATTGTATCCCCCGTTTCTGTGTCCATTACGTGTCTGTCAGCCACCGCTGACAGACGGCGAGCTGACATAAACGTCACTGTGGCTTTGAGACAATTAAATGTTATACAAAAATAAATCTGAAAGTTGCGTCATGCGACTCATTGTACACATATTTGTATACCTATCTTATATCAATGGATTAATTTAAAGAATGATTTTAGTGAACTTTGAGCAATTCTTTAAAGTTTTTTTTAATACTACTAAGGTGGTAATCAAGTATACGGCTTGCCTAACGTAGCTCATGGATATTTGCGACACCAGGGGTGCTCATGCGTTGCCGACTACGCAAAAACCTCTTCTAAGTATATAGTAGTATGTTTTTATGAGAGATAGAGCATATCAAAGCAAACCGACTGGAGAAATTTCTCAAATGCCTGCAATTTGATCTAACCTGCTTTGTGTGCTTTGGCCACCAATTAGTTCATGCGGCCTAGCGCCGGCCGGTACTCACTCACTACCGTTAGTAGATGCAACATGCCGACGCTGCCATGGCTGCTCCGGTAGTCTTTAACTCGGCTGCTGCGGTCGTCTGCTATCTGGAACAGAAACCGCATGCCCCCACCACCGTACTGCCACGACTGGCCTGGTCGTCGCTGCGACACGTGTTTCGCCTCTTCACGAGGCATCATCAAGCGTTGTAGATGTTAATCGTAAGAATAACATGTTACAAGTGATAAATCTATCGTAGTGCGATTGCATCATGAGAGTCATAATCACTCATAAGTCAGTCAGATCAGATCAGTCATGAACTCTCATGAACAAACAGACTGACGTAAGCAATTCTTCACTATTAAATATATCTTTTCGCTCACACCCTCCACCCCCACCCTCAATTCAATATAAGGGACGGCACTGCGATGGATGTCACTTGTAAAAGCAGCTCGTCTGGGGAAATACCTCGCAGAAAACCGCAGCCAAACAACAACTTATGGCGAGCTCGGTGGCTCAGTCGTGAATAAAGCGACTTTGATACCAACACTCGTGTGTTCGATTCCCAGACAAGGTAAACACGACCTTCTCTACCTTTCCTATAAAGTGCGTACACCTAAATCCAAACCTAGAACTCTCCTGCAGCGTAATTTTGGTGGCATGGATGTCAGAAAATTACGCGAAAATGCGCATAAAATCAACTGAATTGACCTTCTGAAGGACTCTGCTGTCGATGAGCAAGTCAATCTTTTTAATTATCATCTAATTAAACTTTACGATCACCATACTCCTGTACGGCCAGTAAAGTTAAAACATTTGCCCGCACCTTGGTTGACAGAAGAAATTAAGGGTTTCATTGCGAAAAAAACATTGCCAAAGCCAAATATAAAGCTGATCCGGTCAAATACCGTGATCGTTATATTCGCGCTCGTGACGTCTGCAACAAAATGTGTAGGGAAGCACAACGTCGCCATATCCACAAGTCTGTCGAGAATGGGGACCCTGCAAAGGTCTGGAAATTCCTAAAATCTCTTGGAGTTGGAAAAAGCTATCACAGTAATACTAAAAATGTCAATGTTGAAGACCTTAACATCCATTTTTCCTCTTCTGCTGTTTTTGATAACAACACTAAAACAGCTACACTTAATTATCTTTCATCACTTCCAGCTCCGGATTTTCCGCCATTTGTCTTTGCTCAATTTGCTGACAGCGATGTTGAAAGGAACGTGCGTACAGTAGCTTCAAATGCTGTGGGAGATGACAGCGTTAGTCGTGTTATGATCCTACCGATTATTGACATCATCCTTCCTGTTCTTATATTGATCCTAAATAATTCCATACAATCCGGCCTTTCCTTTTGCTTGGAAAAATGCTCACGTAGTCCCTTTACCCAAAAAACCCAATCCTTCGACTAGCTCAGATTATCGTCCTATTTCTATTCTTCCTTTCTTATCTAAGGTCCTCGAACGCTTGGTTCAGCAACAGTTAAGTCGTTTCCTTGACAAGTACAAGATTCTAAATCCCTTCCAATCAGGTTTTCGCCTGGCTCATAGCACGACTACCGCTCTCCTGAAAATTACCGAGGATATCCGTTCTAATATGGATAATGCTCAACTTACGGTTTTGACATTACTCGACTTTAGTAACGCATTTAATACCGTGGTCTGGTTGTAGACGTTAATCGTAAGAATAACATGCTACAAGTACTTGTAGCACATTATTCTTAGGATTAACGTCTACAATGCCTGATGATGCCTTGTGGAGAGGCGAAACACGTGTCGCAGCGACGACCAGGCCAGTCGTGGCAGCGACGGTGGTGGTCGGGGCATGCGGATTCTGTTCCAGATGGCGGACGATCGCAGCAGCTGAGGCAGAGACTACCGGAGCAGCCATGGCAGCGTCGGCATGTTGCAAGTACTAACAGTAGTGGGTGGATGCCGGCCGGCGCTAGGCCATATGAACTAATTGGTGGCGGAAGCACACAAAGCAGGTTAGATCAAATTGCATGTAAATTTGACTTTCGCAAAATAACGCCTGAATGTATTAAGTAGCTATTTTTTTTTAAACGGGTTATGGCAGAGGCCCAGCAAAGCAATCTGTTTGGGTATCTCGTGATAAATATCACTTGTATAAAGAAAGCGAAGGTTACCGCATCACTTCACCCAGATTACTCATCAGGTTAGGCCACGGCCGCGGGTGTAACAAAACAAAGAACATTTGACGTATCTGTTTCATTAAGTTTACTGTCTTTGTTCTGGGCGAATGCCAAACCGATGTAAGATTTGACCTACGCATTCGTATTTCTACAATAATCGTATTTCATTTGCATTAATATTATTTGTTGTATGTGATAATTAGTTTCTTTTTATACGACTAAGGTGGTAAACAAACATACGGTTTGTCTGATGGTAAACAGTCATCGTAGCCTATGGATATTTGCAACCAGGGGTGTCACTCATGCGTTGCCGACCCTCTAAAAACCCCTTCACGCCTTTATAATACATTAAGTATCACTCGCACGATGCCTCCTCTGCTGCTAACACAGTAACTCCTCAGGAGCTTACTGGTGACCTCACTCACACGCAGGAACACAACAACTCTCTTGAGAGTTGTTATTTGGCTGCGGTTTTTTGTGAGGCCGAGGTACTTCCCCAGACGGGCTGCTTTGATGCGACTCTCTTAATATAATCTGTGATATAAATATAAATTGCGTTTTTTTACAACTACTACACTATATTGGCAAAAAAGCTTGCGGCCCGTATTAGATGGTAAGCCTCGCAACACCACGGGGATGTTACTTGCGTGCTGCCAATCTTGTGACCTAATTTGTTTATGTATATGGTATGTTTATATACCGTCGGGAGGCAAAATAGCATACGTCCCACCTGATACAAAGTGATTACCGAAGTTTATGAACACATACAATGCAACCGCTACCAACACAGCATCTCCTCGCAAGCCTACTGGTAACTCATCAACTCGCATTAACATACCAACCCTCCAGATATGTCTTATTTGGTTGAGATTTTCTGTGGGGTGGGAGTACCTCCCCAGTCTATTTGTGCTACCTCTCTTTGATAATAGCTGGAGCCAACGATTTAATGCTCTCTTCGAGCACGAAGACGACTTAACCCATCTATAGACAGACTGCGGTTGACCCTGCTTAACCTGTATTACAAATACAAAAGCTTTATTGTTAATAAAACTTCTTTTACATTTATAGGACCAGCTAGGACCTTGTGACTCAGTGCAAAGACGAGCTGTGAGAATCGTCGATGATCCTAAACTCACACGCGGTATTGAGCCCTTGAGTCTAAGGAGAGATTTCGCCTCCCTTTGCGTGTTCTACAGATTGTACAATGGGTTGTGTTCTGAGGAATTGTTTGATATCATGCCAACAGCCTCGTTTTACCATCGCACAGCTAACTAGCGTAAGCTTCGCTTACTTTGGGGCTAGATGGCGCTGTGTAATTTGTCCGACAATATTTATTATATTTATTTACAACCCAGAGGGAAAACCAGATCATTCTTAGGTAAGGTCACGCATCATTCGAAATACAACTTCTTAGATGCGCGGGTTTCCTCGCGATGTTTTCCATCACCGCCGAGCAAGTGACAATCACAAATATGTACATAAATCCGAAAACCACGACTTTAATGGTACATGCCAGTATTGGAACCGGGGACCACAAGTCACTAAACAGGGTTTTAACCACTGGGCTATCACTCCTATCCTATATCTTTCCATTTATCATCTCAACGCTTTGCCCTTCGATGCGTGGAATTGGTCAGGTCTACCCTACACTTTGTTTCGTCGGCGTGAAGCTTGATATTGGCTGTATGCCAGATCAATACATCGATCGGTTTCTACACTCCATTGGTATAAACGTCCAATACAGCTTTCGTATAAGAGTTTATGGCACTGCTTACATCAAGTTTATGGTATGACTATGCGTATTAGAATGGTGGCTCAGGGGCGCAATCTTATTATAGGAAACACAAATCATATACTGCAATGCTCTTTGGATATATTCACTAGTTTGTATGGATTTTCAGAAATTTAAAGTAACCGCGGAAAGGTTGTTAAATCAAATTTGTGTGGCAGTAGTACAATCAGACAATTATTTAATATAATATTAATAATGTATCCCGCAGGGCAGCTTGTGGCGAGCTATTGGTGCGTAACGACACCACGGGTACCCGAGTGCTCCAGAGAGTCGATCAGGGCCTTCGTCTCCGGCGTGTCTTCGTCGGTCGGAGTGTAAGTCAAGAAGGCCCGCAGGACTCTCAGCTATGGCTTGCCTTCATTGGCCGTCCAGAGAGGAATCGACAGAGTATATTGCTCTAGCAGGCGATATGCTCCAGGGGTGGAAGTGTTAAAGGGCATAACGCCGCGTGTAACTTCGGATAAAGCGCAGCACACCTTGTCGACACGCCTGAGTCACTCACATCGGTGTTGCCCCCGGCCGACTTTCTATGCATTTCGGGGGTCCATCTAGTGAGTGGCGAGCCACCGCCTGCCGAAAGTAACATCAGATATGATAGTTATGGCAGGCGTCCGTCCCTCTTCTGCAATAGCCCGGTTCTAATAATACCTCCAAATCTCATTTTAATAGCTCACTTTTTTTCCGGCATATTTCGACAAAAGTCTCAATACCTGCCGTGACCTGTTCATGGGTAAATTCTCCCATTGATATCCCCCGGAACAAGTCACATCGGGTATAATACATTACATTATTCTTTTCAAAGGGGCCTCTACGCGTTGGATTCATATCCCCGCGCACGCCTATCAAATGACCGGGGTAAACGCCGTGATTTTAGAGAGAATAATAATAATAATGTATATTTATTTACCTCATACGAGTACAATGGTCGCAATATATGGTATAAAACAGCATCAAATATAACTAGAGCTAAGTTAGCATGCAGATTGAAAGAGACTGGTGCCTGTATAAAGCAGGCTTGTGTAACAGCACACTAGTACTCTCCCCTCGAATGTTTATTCGTTATGATATAACAATTAGATGTTCACATGATATTAGAAGCACAATTATAGCATTGCTGAATGAATGTACATATTATTCAGCTCTTGCTATCCTAAAGTACATCAGTACGTCAATGAAAAAAAGTAAGTCAATGGTCTGAATTTCCTGCCTCTATTGGGAACTGGAAAGATGACTACCCTATTCTTAAATAAAATATCATTGTTTTCATCCATAAAGTATCCTTTATTATCTTTATTTTCAGTCATGAAAAACTATTAGCCTGAAAATTATCCTTTCAGTGCAGTTTAAACAAGTTGAGAATGCGCAAGCTTGCATTGCCAGAGGAACACCTGGCTAGTCAATAATTGACTAGCCAGGTGTTATAACAATTCAATTTTTTTTTTTTATTTGTCGGTCATTTTGACCATGTTCCTTTAGAGATAGGAACGGTGTTCCTGAACATTCCTATTCTATTTTTTTATGCTAAATTTGAATCTGAAGTCAAAATTCGAATATTCGAAAAAAAAGCGCGCACACACAGACAAACGCACAGACAAACATATAGAATTCATATAGGAACGGTGTTTCTGAAAATAAATTTTGTATGCCAATTTATAAATAAATTATTTTATGCTAGATTTATCAAGCAGATATACAACGCAAAAGTGGAAGGATTTAGGAGCCAAGGAAGGCCAAGACTTACCTACCATGACCAAATTGGTCGTGTTCTATCAGAAGGTGATGTCAGAAGCCTTAGAAACCGGCGAGCGTGCATGAGAAGAGCAATAAATGTTAGGGAAGCGAGTGAGGTAGGTAAAAATTTAGTCACGTAGTCACGTGGTGCTCGGTTCTCTCTGCCTGATTTGGTGTAAACTTATAGATGGATACATAAATTTATCAATCCGCTCTGATGGATGATAGATAAGTGGTGTAAATCGGAAGGCAAGTACACCGCTGTACGCCCACGATTCAATTGCTGCTGTAAATTATAGTGCCAAGAGATAGCTCAATGTCCTGGCAATTGCAGGGAAACGATTAAGCTGTAAACTAAACGCTTGATTAAGGGTTCACTATAATTGAATACTGAGTCAGTAGACAGCCCAGTGTATAACGAACCGGCTTATTGAACAACGGTCATTTATTCTAATCCTAGCATGTATCACCAAAGTCATGTTTCACGAGCTCGGTGGCTCAGTCGTGAATGACGCGACTTTGACGCCAACGCTCGTGGGCTCGATTTCCACACAAGGCAATCATTTGTGTGCATGAACATGTCTGTTTGTCTTGGTCTGGATGTTTTAAGAGAGGTATGGCGCATCAAAGCAGCCCGTCTGGGGAAGTACCTCCACCTCACAGAAAACCACAGCCAAATCATAACTCCCTAGAGGGTTGTTGTGTTCCTGCGTGTGAGTGAGGTCACCAGTAGGCTCCCAAGGAGTTGCTGTGTATGCAGCAGAGGAGACAATGCGCGAGTGATACTTAATATATCGCTAGTAAATAGGCTACGGTATCTGTTTAACATCAGGTGGACCGAATGCTGTAGGCCGCCCGACGTAGTATAAAAAAAATTATTCACGGATTTATATATTGATTGTTTGGGTTGCAAGTGGCTCAATGTCACTATTGGAGCTAGGGACCTGGGTAACTACCTCCGCCACACAGAAGACGGCAGCCAAATAACAACTCCGTGTAGGGTCGTTGTGTTCCTACAAGTGAGTGAGGGCACCAGAAAATGAGGAGTTGCTGTGTTGACAGCAGGAGTGGCAACGCGGTAGCGACATTCTTTTTATTGCTAGCGCTCATTGGCTACGGTAACCGCTTTACATCAGACGGACCGTATGCTTATTTGTTATATATTGTTTGTAATTATCACTAGCTCAGCGGTGAAGGAAAACATCGTTAGGGAACTGCGTTCAAGAAATTATATTTTCCGAGAAAGTTTCCCCTTTGGGTAGTGGAGATCTGACGGCTGTTGCTCTATGAAAAAATGACTTTTCTTCATCTTTGCATTATTCCGTTTCCTAATCCATTAGGATTGGCGGGGTCCGCTACATAAGCCTAAGGATTTTATGAAGATACATTTTTTTACGTGGAGCAACTGCCGTCAGACCTCCATGACCATGTAGAAGTAAGTATCTTCACCAAATCCTTTGACTTAAGTAGTGGACCCAATCCTAACGGAGCAGGAAACGAGGTAACACTAAGAACAAGATCATGTACCGTCATCTTCTTCTTTCCCTTGTAATATCAACCCAATAAATTATTGTGATTAAGCGTTTATATTTTCTTCTTCTTCTTTCAGGTTAATGATCCAGTTTCTATTCCGGATTGTGTAAGTACAAAAGCTTTGAACATAAGTTTCCAAATAAATAAATAAAAATAGTATATATCAGATAGTCACATGCATTTTATAATCTATACAGATAAATAAAATTGGAGTGTCTGTTTGTAATATTAAAATAACCGCTTCTAAATGCATATGGATGTATACACGGTACATATACCAAAATATATTTTTTTACAATTTTTGTCTGTCTGTCTGTTTGTTCTGGCTAATCTCTGAAACGGCTGGACCAACTTTGACGGGACTTTAGCCTGCCAGTGAAAGCCCCGCCAAAATCGGTCGGATGTAATAAGGAGTAACTTAGGCTACTTTTATTTTAGTAAATTTATTTATTTTAATTAATATAAATAAATAATAAAAAATAACAATACCGCGCGGACAAAGTCGCGGGCACAGCTAGTATTAAAATATATTACAAAAAAAAACCGACTCCAAAGATAGTTTTGTCAGATTTAGACGGCAACAGATTATTGAATCGGCCACACGACGACAGATCATTGTTGGAAATGATAAAGCTACGCAATCCGTCTTCGGCTCAACATTGAAAAGTTTCGACGGCCATCTTTACTAGCTCTATTTAAATAGTAAATAACAGCAAGCTTTGTAGGCAGAGCTGATATTTTTTAAATTTAAAAAATATTTAAATATTTTATTTTTAATTTTTTTAAAATATATGGAACCCTGTACGACATCTAGCGACGAGTGCTGTTACTTTTTCTGTTGATGGGAGTGCAGTGCAGACTCTGCACTGCAGAGTGGTCGGCCATACGTTTTCCCATATGTTTTTTTTCTAATTGGAACGATTTTGGACCGTTCTTCCTCACCAACGAACATTTAAATTTCAAATGAAAGGATACAAAACTACAATATGTTAGCTATTAATGTGTCGATTTTGGAGTTTCTCACTATTACCGTCTAAACGCTAGCTGGATGACATCAGTCTACCCCAAACGACAATTTTGAGGGTAATGTGGCTCCGCTGGCTATCGCAGCTCTGCCAACTAAACAAATGTTACTTCTGAATGCGAATTCTCGATATTTTTTTGTTTGCTATAAATACCAAAATCGTTATATGTGTGCCTATGATATTTGAGGAGTTTTCTCAAATCTACATGAACCCCACTATCAGAACTGAATTTTATGATATGAAAAAAATGGGCTCGGTTTTCTCTGCCTACCCCGTAAGGGATTTGGCATGAAGTTATAGATAGATAGAAAAAAATGGGACCAATCTGGAAGCATACTCTTTTAGTTTTTTTCAATGACGGAGTTAAGAAGTAACAAACATTACAAAAAAAAACAGCTGAATTGAGAACCTCCCCCTTTTTTGGAGTCGGTCAAAAAGAGGTTGGGCGCATTAAAGTAGCTTGTCTGGGGAAGTACTTCCACCTCACAGAAAACCGCAGCCAAGTAACAACTCACTTAAAGGTTGTTGTGTCCCTGCGTGTGAATGAGGTCACCAGTAAGCTCCTATGTAGTTGCTGTGTTAGCAGTAGAGGTGGCATCGCGCGAGTGATTCTTAATGTATTGCAAGCGTTTACAGGCTACTGTAACTGCTTTACATCTGGAGGGTCGTATGGATGTATGTTTTCCGAGGTTATTAAAATAAAAAAGGCGTCCAGTGCCACCCAGACTCGCTCACTTAGGGTTCCGAAAAAAAAAGTTTCGCCAAAACGTTTTTTTTTTGTGATGTAACTACAAATTTACGGTTTTCGGATTTTTTCCTTTACTTAAGCCACGTGACTTTGCTTCTTACCAAATTTCATGATTAAAAATCAATGGAAAGTACCCTAAAGGTTTTGATTCTCTTGCAAGTGTCAAAATATGTATATAAACGAGGCATAAAAAGTCGTATCTTTTGATTGCGTTGACTTAGAAGTTTGAGTTTGTCAGAGCTTGAAAAAATTGCAGACCTGAGTATTTGATATTAATTTCAGGTTGAAAGCTCCACCCATCCCTGAGAAAAAGGGTCTTGACAGACGGGTAGACAGACAGACGGACAACAATGTGATCCTATAACAGTTTTTCCTTTTGTTACGGAACCCTAAAAAGATAGAGACATCTTTGACCCTTGTCCCAAACATATAGTCCATAACAAGATTGTGAACTGGAGCCAAGTGCCGTAACCCTGGCAGTGATTGTGGGACTGTCGGTTGGCAGTGATACAACCGGAACGAAACTAGCACCCACTCATTAGACTGTGCCGTGAAAGATTAACAAATTGTATTGCGCTATGTTTATATATAATACATAAATATTGTTTTTCTTTTTCGAAATACAAATAGTGGGAACAATTCTTGATAGTTTTTTTAGGGTTCCGTACCTCAAAAGGAAAATCGGAACCCTTATAGGATCACTTTGTTTCCGTCTGTCTATCATGACTCTTTATCTCAGGAACGGGTAGAGCTATCAAACTGATATTAACACCACATACTCATGTCTGCAGTCCCTTCGAGCAGTGAAAAAAAAAAAATTCTACTTCAACGCAATCAAAAGATACGGCTGTTTACGTGTCATTTGTGCACATATTTTGACACTCGCAAGGGAATCAAAACCTATAGGGTATTTTTCGCTGATCTACAATCGTGAAATTTGGTAAGAAGCAAGATCATGTAGCACAAGTTAAGGTGAAAATCCAAAAACCCTAAATTTGTAGTTATATCACAAAAAAAATATGTATTTAGCGAAAATATTTTCGAAAATATTTGTGTACGGAATCCTCGCAGTGCGAGTCGGAATCGCACGTGACGACTTTTTTTTTTCCAACATTGGGAGATATACAAGCATACGGCGCAACCGATGAAAAGATTTTTCCTACCGTACTCGCGTGATGCAACCTCTGCTGCTAGACAGCAAATCTTATTATAATATATTATTTATGGACCGTACTGGTGATCTCACTCACACGCAGAAACACAATAACCCTCCAGAGAGTTTTCATTTGGCTGCGGTTTTCTGCGAGATGGAGCTACTTCATCAGACGGACTGCTTTGTTGTACCCTACTCTCTTCTTAAACACCCAGACCAAGGCAAACATACATGCATACAAATGGTTGTCCTGTAAGGGAATCGAACTCACAGGCATCGGTGTCAAAGCCGAATTATTTAACCGCTGCACCATAGCCATAGCTTACTATTCACAAAGTAGTGATGATTCCAACGCTAAATTAAGGAACAGAGAGCTGGGAAATAGTAGCATAAATACGGTCAAAAAGCTAGCGTTGCGCAAAACTTGAGATATGCCAATTGTAATGTTGATACGAGAATTAGATTTGGCTTGAAAAAGAGAATCGGTGTTAAAATAAGAAGACGCATGTACGCATGAATATATGTACTAAGAATTTAAGAGAAACTAACGGCAAAACAGACATATAACACGAAAGTCAGGATGTAGTAGCCGACGAAGGCCAAGACACACTTATCATGACCAAATTCATCGTGTTCTATCAGAAGGTGAAGTCAGGAACGATAGAAACCGGCGACCGTGCATGAGAAGAGCAATGACTGGTAGAGAAGCGAGTGAGGTGTGTAAGGATATAATCATGTGGCGCTCGATTCTCTCTGCCTACCCCACTAGGGATTTGGTGTGAAGTTATAGATAGATTTTTTTATTACCGGACACACAGTCATCTTCAACTATCTAGTACTACTACGCAAAGCTTGTGTTATGGGTACTTGACAACTGATAAACAAATACGTTTTACCAATACGTTCATGCACAAAAGTATTTACCTTGCATGGGAATCGAACCCACAAGCCTTGGTTCTAAAGTATCTATCGCTAACCCTTAATTAGCTGTACCACCAACAGAGAGGTGTCCATCGTTCGAGTAATGATTAATATATTGCGAGCGCTTATAGGCTATGGTTACTGCTTTCCATCAGGTGGGCGGTATGCTTGTATGCCTCCCGACGTTGTATACAAAAAATCAGCCCGAATCGAACTGCAAATACTAGTTATAACAATGAAAGATCATTGTAGGAAGAAAGGCTTACAATTGAATGCGAAGAAAACCAAGATAATGGTATTTAAAAGAGAGACAACCAGAACGAACACTAGGATTACGGTTGATGTAGTGTTGGAGCAAGTGAATGAGATTGTATATCTTGGAAGTGCTTTTAGCAGCAATGGAAGGTACACCGCTGATGTGGAGAGACGAGCGAGTGCAGGGAATAGCGTGAATGGGGCGTTAGCTAAAATTCTAGGCAGCCAAAATCTAAGTCAGAAGGCACAACTCGGTGTTCATAACGCGACGCTAATCTCAACGTTAACTTATGGAAGAGAAAGCTAGGTACGGCAGACAGAGCATGACAGTAGAATAATTGCGGTCGAGATTCGAGCACTGCGCAAAATTTATGACATAACGCTTGCTGACCGCCACCTACCTACCAGTGAAAGTCCCGTCATAATCGGTTCAGGCATTTCGAAGATTAGCCCGGACAAATAAACAGACAGAAAGTAGGCCGATTCTACTTAAAAACTGTGTGCGTGTGTCAAAATGCGTACATTTAGACATTTCTTCAAGCGATCTGACAGCAGCAACGTTTGACGAAACGTCAAAATGTACGCATTTTGACACATGCCGCGCTGCAGAGCAGTTGCAGTTTTTTAGTAGAATCGGCCTAAAGAGCATTGCGAAAAAATTGTGGCATAACGTTTGCTGACTGCGTTCGTAATGACGACGTAAGAGAAAGAGTTGGTTTACAGAGAGTATCGGTGTTAAGAAAGGCATGCTTCATTGGCACGGACATGTAGAAATAATACAGTATAAAAGAATGACGAAACAGATATACAATGCGAAAGTGGAAGGATGTAGGAGCCGTGGTAAATACGGCAGAGAACACTCAAGCTACCAATATCCCTACGCAGCCGAAGAGAACACACCAACTACTTAGAAGTTTACTGGTAACCTCACTCACACGCACGCAACAACCTTCTAGAGAATTGTTATTTGGCTGCGTTATTCTTGTTACAGACATGTTCATGCACACAATTTTTTGTCTTGTATGGGAATCGAACCCAGGAGCGTTGGTGTCAAAGCGTCGCGTCATTCACGACTGAGCCACCGAGCTCGTCAAAATGGTGGGCTTGTATGCCGCCTGATCTTATATACCGAATTCCACAAGCGTCGTACTTTATCAACATTTGAACAACTGATTCATTCAACAAAACAGTCGCCGGGAACTGAACTTTTACAAAAATACGACAGTCCATCCTTTAGTAATTTTAAGACAGGTAGAGCGCATCAAAGCAGCCCGTCCGGGAAAATACCTACACCTCACAGAAAACCGCAGCCAAATAACAACTTCTTAGAGGGTTGTTGTGTTCCTGCGTGTGAGTGAGGTAATCAGTAGGCTCCCAAAGAGTTGCTGTGTAAGCAGCGCGAGCGATACTTAATATATCGCAAGCGTTATTAGGTTACGGTACCCGCTTTACATCAGGGGGCCCGTATGCTTGTATGCCTCCCGACGTAGTATAAAAAAAAATAGTAAACATGACATTCACAACTGAGAGCTGAAATTTAATTTTTTGTCACGTACCATAACGTGATCTATTTTGGAGTACCTTGGAAGACGTCCAGAATCATTTCAGTGTCGCATGGCGTGTCGTTTATAAATATAAATAGGAATACAAGAGGTGGTAAAAAACTAAATCTGTGACCAGCGGCAATTCGTGTTTCGATGAGCTAGATGGTGCTTCGAGGAGGTCACCAGAGGGAGACTTTGTACAGAAGTCGTCTGCGTGGGTACCTCTGTCTCACCTATTTCTACCGCCACACAGATATACACACATCAAAAGTGTCTAGGGATCAACATATATTTTTGCAATAACTTTTCTCCTGATTGATATTAATTAAAATTTTCTTTAAGGATTCATCAAATAAAGTGTTTTCGTTTGTCTACAGTAACGATAAACCAAGTCACCTTTGCATTAATAAAGAAATTTGCCATTTTCATAATAAAGGGATTTTTGACATTTGAACCACTAACATTAAAGTTCGAAAAAAAGACTGAAATAACAGTTTTCTTTAAAATTTTATTGGGTAACTTAAACAATTAATAATCCGTGTTTCTACCGCGAACACTAACAACACAAGAACATCGGTTTGGCATACTCAAAATGAGTTCATCCAAATCACGCTGTGGAATGGCCGCCCATGTTCGTTGCAACAACAAAAAAAGGTCTTCTTGCGACTGGATACCCTCCATATTCGGCAGAGCTCTTCTCTGTAGCATATCCCATGCATGCTCAATCGGGTTCAAGTCTGGCGACTGAGCAGGCCAGGGCATGACATTGATGTTAGCTGCGGCGAGAGTCTGTCTTACAACTCTTGCGGTGTGCGGTCGTGCATTACCATGCATTAACTGAAATAAGGGACCGATTTGCACTTGTAGAGGAACGATGACGTCTGATACAATCGTCTCAGCATAAATTTGAGCGTTGAGGTTGCCTCTGATCCAAATCAACTCAGTTCTTCCGCCGATCCAAATACCCGCCCATATCATGATGGTTCCACCACTATAAGGATGGACTTCCTGGCAGGATTTTAATCGCTGTTGGCGTCCAGGGGTTCTCCAGTGTCGTATACGTCTTGTATCCGGTCTCATACCAAAACGAGACTCATCAGAAAAGCACACGAAACGCCATTGTTCTTCTGCCCAATTTCTGTGTTCAAGAGCCCATTGATATCGAATCCTACGATTGTGCATTGCTATAGGTGGTACCCTTAGCGGTCTTCGGGAATGAAGTTTCACTTCATGCAAGCGGTTTCTGACTGTTTGGTCGCTAATTAAGTTCCCTGAAGAGTGATGAAGCGTCACGGCTAACATCATGGCGGTTATTGTTGGAGCTCTTCGAGTTGTGATTTGAATGTATCGGTCTTGTCTCCATGTCCATGCATGGGATATGCTACAGAGAAGAGCTCTGCCGAATATGGAGGGTATCCAGTCGCAAGAAAACCTTTTTTTGTTGTTGCAACGAACATGGGCGGCCATTCCACAGCGTGATTTGGATGAACTCATTTTGAGTATGCCAAACCGATGTTCTTGTGTTGTTAGTGTTCGCGGTAGAAACACGGATTATTAATTGTTTAAGTTACCCAATAAAATTTTAAAGAAAACAGTTATTTCAGTCTTTTTTTCGAACTTTAATGTTAGTGGTTCAAATGTCAAAAATCCCTTTATTATGAAAATGGCAAATTTCTTTATTAATGCAAAGGTGACTTGGTTTATCGTTACTGTAGACAAACGAAAACACTTTATTTGATGAATCCTTAAAGAAAATTTTAATTAATATCAATCAGGAGAAAAGTTATTGCAAAAATATATGTTGATCCCTAGACACTTTTGATGTGTGTATTTATATAGCTGTGTTTCGGTTTGAAGGGTGAGATATGGCAGAGAAATTGTTGGGTATTGTGACGAAACATCCTTAGGTCACAAGATTGGCAGCGCGCGAGTAACATCCCCGTGGTGTTGCGAGCGTCAATAGGCTGCGGTGACCGGTTACCATCTGATGCAGGCCGCATGCTTGTTTGCAAATCTAGTTGTATAAAAAAAAGGGTTGCACTCCGGGAGTGCCGGCAGAAGTGAAAACTTGAACATTAACGTTGTGCATTTTTGAATATTTTGGAATGGTTAGGGAATAATTTCGCACGAATTGATTTATTTATCAGTATAAAAGTACTATCATGTATGTAGTAAAATACAATATTCATTTATTGCGCTATCGTACACAAACATGACTATTCAAGTACCCTGCGCCGCTTAAACCAAACAGCGATGTTGATAAACTTCGTTGAACGAAACGCGTAACCGCCAACAATTTCATGGCGCATACAATGTTTTGGTCGCGAGAAAATAATGCCCTATGAACGATCTAGCGCATTATGTTTTATTGTTTAATTAGAGGTAACTAATGTTTTAGCGCTGCAGCGAATTTAAATTCTAATTCTCACCAAAACCTTACGGTCAGGGTCACGTGACCCTGACGCCTGAAGCGAGTATAGCATTTTTTACTTATCCCAAAAAGTGCACAACGCCGCAAAAGAAGTTTTCACTTCAAAAAAAGATGTTGTTTCCAGGAGCTAGATGGTGTTTCAAGCACCCATACACATTCCGAGTGAGGGTTGGCAAGAGAGGTTACACCAATCATATTACATCAGGCAGCGTTATATGATTTTTTGTCATCCCATGTGATAAATAAATAAAAGTGTATGCTAGGTAGGTATGTATAGTATGAGAGGTAATGCATTGAAATATCTCTTTGGGAACATGTCATTTTCAGAATAATCGTTAGCGAGATGAAAAAAGTGTTTCAGTTGATTTATGTACGCGTTTCTGTTAGAATTGTTCCTCAATTTGTAAGCAGGATTCTGTTGATGTTAACAAAAACCTATATTTTTAACTGTCTTCATAAAATTCTCATATCGACTGCATTTTTGAAGTGAAAACTTCTTTAGCGGCGTTGTGCACTTTTTGGGATGAGTAAAAAATGCTAAACTCGCGTCAGGACACGTAACCCTGACTGTAAGATTTTGGTGAGAATTAGAATTTAAGTTTGCTGCAGCGCTAAAACATTAGTTCCCTCGTTCATAGGACATTACGATACATACGGACGAGCTCGGTGGCGCAGTGGTGAAACGCGTTGTTACGCTGCTTTGACACCAATGCTCGTGGATTCGATTCCCACACAGTACAAACATTTGTGTGCATGAACATGCCTGTTTGTCTTGGTCTGGGTATTTTGTATGTATAATAAGTATGTATTTACAAAAAAAAATGTATTTACGTATGTTTATCAGTTGTCTAGTACCCATAACACAAGCTTCGCTTACTTTGGGGTTAGATGGCGCTGTGTAATTTGTCCGACAATATTTATTAATTAATTATTAATTATTTTCTCGCGAACAAAACGTTGTAAGCGCCATGAAATTGGTGGCGTTTACACGTTTCGTTCAACGCAGTTTATCAACATCGCTGTTTGGTTTAAGCGGCGCAGGGCGATTGCGCGAATGTGTCAAGTCAAAGTCAAAACCTTTTTATTCCGTAAAAATGGCTATATTTTTGGAATCGTCACAATTTTTTTCCCTACCGTGCAGTTTATGACTAGGCTGTGCGCGTGTGTTTGAGCTTTAAAGTTTTTACCACGTACATGACAGTACTTTCATACTGATAAATAAAGCAATTCGTGCGAAATTATTCCCTAACCATTTCAAAATATTCAAAAATTGACAACGTTAATGTTCAAGTTTTCACTTCTGCCGGCACTCCCGAAGTGCAACCCCCGTTTTTTTGTATGTTTATTACGCGTACATTCCGCCAATTGTGAATTGATTTTGATGATTCTTTTTTTGATTATAGATCATAAAAAGAAAAGAAGTATGACCTACCAAACAAAAAAAGAATCATCAAAATTAATTCACAATTGGCGGAATGTACGCGTAATAAACATACAAAAAAAACGGGTTGCACTTCGGTAGTGCCGGCAGAAGTGAATGAAACTGATTCAGCGCTTTTTTGAGAAAATCAACAAAAACAAAAATATATGCGGCGAGCGTTCATGAGAAGAGCAATGAATGTTAAAGAAGCGAGTGAGGTTCGTAATTATCGAGTCACGTGGCGCTCGGTTCTCTCTGACTAGATAGATATTTCCATGAAAATTTTGAATGCGAGCCAATGAATATGAATGAGTACCGTTTTAATGACGAATAGCATTATATACTAACAAAATTATAATTATTTGTTCGCTTGAATTTTGCATAATTTTGTCAATTGAAAATTCCATGTCATTTATTATGCGGAAATTTATCAATCAAATATTTATGCCAGCTTCCGATACCAATTTTTTACACGAACGCTTCAATGAAGGGTGTAGGTAAGGACTTCAAATTCTTGTTTGTATATTTGTGTTTCTTTTGATGTGAATACATACGTCTTTAACTTTGCTTTAGAAAACTGCTGATATCAAAATCGGGTGATACAATTGAAATAAAATGTTGCATCTATATTTTTTATACCACTAAGGTGGCAATCAAGCATACGGCCTGCCTGTTGGTAAACAGTCACCGTAGCCTATGGATATTTGCAACACTGCTCTGCCTTGTTCTGGTAATTAAGGTCCGGTTTTTCCTCTGAGCTGAGTACTGACAGTAGTCGTTCGATTGTCAGTTAAATGGAATTATAACATCGAATAACGTAATAATAGTTACATAAACATTGGCATAACGCTTGCTGACCGCGTTCGTAATGAAGACGTGAGAAAGAGTGGGTCTGAAATAGTGTGCCGGTGTTAAGATAAGAAAAGGCATGCTCCATTGATTCAGACATGTAGAAAGAATGCGGGACGAAAGAATGACGAAACAGATATACAATGCAAAAGTGGAAGGATGTAGGAGCAGAGGAAGACTGAGACTAGTCTACCATGACCAAATTGGTCGTGTTTTATCAGAAGGTGATGTCCGGAGCCCCAGGAATAGCTCTTTTCATGCACGCCCGGCGAGCGTGCATGAAAAGAGCTATGAATGTCACAGAAGCGAGTGTAGTATGTAAGGACAGCGTCTTATGGCGCTCGGTTCTCTCTGCCTACCCCGCAAGGGACCTGGCGTGAAGATATACATACATGCATAACATTGAAATGGAATCGAATATAGTTACGTATGCCATTGAAAAAGCTTTCTCAACCGTTAACAAAACTAATGGCTTTTGCAATGTCACAAATCGCTAAATACAATAAACAGATATGTTTATCACTCGATGCTATTGAAGATTTTCTCATCGTAGATGTTGACACGTCAGTTTCAAATATACCACATCCACCCACCTTATTACGTCCGTGTGCAATGACATAAATACAGCTGTTAAAATAAATTATATATAGTATAATTATGTTTTTTCTACACATGCTTATGTTGTTTAAATTTTGCCAAATGCATATATCACGAGATAAAGATAGGCTTGACTGAAAGGGATTTGAAATTTTTTTTTTGGGATACAATGTGTGTCTGTATCTTCTTCTATATAGCGTTATCACGTTTCCTATGCATTAGGACTGGTGGGGTCCGCTACCAAAGCCTAAAGATTTAGCAAAGGTGCTGATTTTAAGGAAACCAGACCTTTCTCAGGTTAGGTCACACGTCTATCGAAATATAATTTCTTGGACGTGTGAGTTTCTTCACGATGTTTTCGTTCACCGCCGCGTAAGTGACAATTACAAATACATAAATCCGAAGACACAAATTTAGTGGTACATTCCAGGATTCGAACCGACGACCTGTTGTTCAATAAGCAGGTTCCTTATCCACTGGGCTACCACTGCTCAAAATGTGTGTCTGCATGTTCTTCTTAATTTTGGAAACAACTATACGAGTTCGCAATGCATTTTTTATATACCACTAAGGCGACAAGCATAGGGCCTGCCTGATAGTAAACAGTCACCATAGCCTACGCACATTTGCAACACCAGGGGTGTTACTCGTGCGTTGCCGACCCTCTAAAAAGCTCTTCACGCCTTTCTTGAAGATCCCCCGCTGTAATCCTTAATTTTTTCATAGTTAATTTTATGTTCCAATATTCACTCAAATGAAATTTTTGATATAAAATGTTACTAAATAGATAAAGTGTTTAGATAAAACAAAAAGTGTGCGTCTTGGGATGCCAGATAGAAGTAGACTTAAACTAATCCGCTGCTATATGCGTGAGAGAAAGGGAAGCCAGACAGGCTGGTGCCGTAACGCGTTACGTAACGAAGCGGTTTACCCTCCCATTAGAAGTTATCACTTCAAAAGGTATGCTCAGGCACGTGTAAAGAATTCAAGAGGAAAGAATAACGAAACAGATATACAATGCGATAGTGGAATTATATAGGAGCCGAGGAAGGTCAAGTCTCACTCGTTACGAGCTAATTACTCGTGTTTTATCAGAAGGTGGTATCAGCAACCCTAGGCATAAAAAAATGAGTAAAGCGAGGTAGGGCGCATTAAATCAACACTACTGGGGAAGGGCCTCCACCTCGCAGAAAACCGCATCTATATATCTCCCTGGAGGGGTGTTGCGTTTCTGCATGTGAGTAAGGTTGCCAGTAAGCTCTTAAAGGGTTGCCGTGTTGGCAGCAGAGGTGACATCACGTGAGTGATACTTAACGTATTGCAAGGGTTCATTCATTCCTTACACGTGAAGCGTATGTTTATGTACCTCCTGTCGTCGTATATATAAAATTGGAATACGATGCGCGTGCATGAAAAGGGCTATGAATGTTGAGTATGCGAGTAAGGGATGCGAGAGCCGAATCATGTGGCGCTCAACTCTGCCTACCCCGCTTGAGACTTGGTAACAAGATGTAGATATGTGCACTTTCCTTCTATGTAATATATTCTGATTTAAGAAATATTTTCACTGATATTTAGTAAAGACTAGTGCCCTGAGGTGCGTTGTCGTCTAGACAATATTGAACAAGTGAATGAATGAATTACTGAATGAACAAACGAAGGAATGAATAAAGCAAGGTAATTGACCGACACTTAGCAACACATGCACGCGAATGTGTGTCTCACGCGGCCGCTTATAAAATTCGTTCCAACCAGCGCTCGAGGATCGATTCCCACACAGGACAAACATTTGTGATAATGAACATGTCTGTTTGTCTTGATCTGGATGTTTTCAAGAGAAAAAACCGGTCAAGTGCGTGTCGTCTCACACACAGTGTAGGTTTCCGTATTTCTTCGTTTAGCTTGCTTGGGAAGAAATTAGATAGTTGTCTAAAATAGAAGGAAATCAAATACAGCCTATTGGATTTTTTTTTAACATTAAATAGCAAGTTACTGAGCATTATCAAATATTGTATGGGTTATACACACATTCAAAAATCGAGTCGTGTAACTATTTAATGGTAGTATAACTAATTTATTTGTACTTTACGACTTATAACTATACCTGTTTAAATAATCTAACTAAATATACAAAGGTATAATACAAAGTAGAATTAAATCAACGACTATCCAGATCGCATTAATCGCCTAGGCACATGAATTTAAGGACATTTTTTTTTGTTTGTACGCCCGACGTAAAACGACGACCCACAAAATAAGTAATCACATTTTTTGTGTTTGTTTGTTTGTTAAGAAAATTGTAGACCCACAAAAGAAGGACTAACCCGCGGGTGTGTATTAGTCATTTTTCCGTGAGGGGCACCCTCCGGAATGACGGCAGCGAAGAAGTTGCTCGAGCTGGGCAGTGTCGGGGTGGGCTGGAGCCAGGTGCAGCTCCACCTGCTGGAGGCGCGCCCCATGCATTGTTATAAGTGCATGGGGAAGGGGCACACAGCCGAGCTGTGCCCCTCCAAGGAGGACCGCAGCCGGCTTTGTTACCGGTGCGGGCAGCCGGGGCACATCGCCTCGGGCTGCTCGGCCCAGGCCCGCTGTGCCGTATGCGCAGACGCTGGGCGGAAGGCGACGCACGTGATGGGGGGCCGTCTTTGCAACCCCCCATCCGTCCGCGGGAGAACGCCCCCCATCTCTCGCGGGAGTGGGCGGCAGACGGCGCCGGAGGCTAGGATGTCCGAGTAATGGCCGGACATCCTCGCTTCCTGCAGGCCAACGTCAACCACTCCGCCGGGGCTCAGGACCTTTTCCTGCAGACCATGGCGGAGTGGGACGTGGACGTGGCGGTGGTTGCGGAACCATATTTCGTGCCCTCCCGGCCTAACTGGGCCGGGGATCTGGACGGTTCCGTGGCCATCGTCGCGAGGCCTGGCGCCAGCCCCCCACTCGTGGTGTGGGGGAGGGGAGCGGGTTACGTGGCGGCGGTTCGGGGAGAGTACGCAATCATCGGTGTGTACTTCTCCCCGAGCCGCGACCTGCCGGCCCTGGAGCGGCTGCTCGACGCTCTGGGGTCGGCTGTGAGGCGGCTAGCGCCCGCCCAGGTTGTCGTGGCCGGTGACTTCAACGCCAAGTCCACGGCGTGGGGGAACCCGGCCACGGAAGCCAAAGGGCGGATGGTGGAGGAGTGGGCGCTGGCCGCGGGACTGTCCCTCTTAAATAGGGGGACAGTCCACACGTGCGTGCGGTGGAACGGAGGGTCGGTGGTGGATCTGTCCTTCGCCACCGCGTCCACCGCACGCCGAGTGGAGGGCTGGAGGGTGGAGACGGGGGTGGAGACACTCTCGGACCATCGTTATATCAGGTTCGAGGTGTCTCCAGCCCCCGGGAGTCCGACGACTTCGTCCCGGTGGCGGAGCCGGTTCCCGCGTTGGGCGCTCACCAGGCTCGACCGGGAACTGGCAGAGGAGGCGGCCATTGTCGGCCGCTGGGGCCTCCCGCCAATGGAGGATCTGGACGCCGAGGAGGGGGCTGGTCGTCTCTGCGACGCCTTCACAGCGGTGTGCAGAGCGGCCATGCCCAGCGTTGGGCGTCCGCCTCCGAGGCGGGCGGTCTACTGGTGGTCGGCTGAGATAGCCGGCCTCCGGGACGCCTGCAACGGGGCGCGTAGGGCGTATACTCGGAGCAGGCGTCGCCGCCCCCGGGACGAAGGGAGAGATGGCCATCTGCACGGCATATACGTGGAGAAGAAGAGAGCCTTGCAGATGGCCATAAGTAGGGCCAAGGAGGGAGCGTGGCAGGAGCTGCTGGAGGGCCTAGACAGGGACCCGTGGGGCCGACCGTATAGGGGAGCGCGGAACAAAATCCGCGCTCAGTCGGCCCCACTAACAGAGACCCTCCAGCCGGCCGTGTTGGAGAGGGTTGTCGGGGAACTCTTCCCCGACAACCCACGGGGCTACGCTCCCCCGAGGATGGCCCTACAGTCGGACTCCAGAGGAGAGGAGGAGGGCGCTCCGCCGCCCGTCACCGACCAGGAGATGGAGGCGGTCGTTGACCGCCTCCGAGGCAAAAAGAGGGCGCCGGGTCCGGACGGGGTGCACGGGAAGGTGCTAGCGTTGGCTCTCGTGCACCTCGGAGACAGGTTCCGGGAGCTCCTCGACTGCTACTTGCGGTCGGGGTGCTGCCCGGGACCCTTCAGGGTGGGCCGGCTCTGCCTTCTGTTGAAGGGAGACCGGCCCCCGGACTCGGGGTCGGCGGTTCGACCAGTCGTTCTGCTGAACGAGGCGGGGAAAGCCCTAGAAAGGGTTGTTGCTTCCCGCCTCGCTCAGCACTTGGAGGATGGCCCGGGACCGGGCCTATCGGATGCCCAGTTCGGGTTCCGGGCCAGACGGTCGACCGTCGACGCCATTAGGCGCCTAAGGTCGGTGACGGAGGATGCGGAGCGCAGCGGAGATGTGGTGGTGGCGGTGTCGTTAGACATCGCCAACGCCTTCAACAGCCTCCCCCACAGTACCATACTGGAGGCCCTCAAATACTTTGGGGTGCCTCCGTACTTGGGGAGACTGTTGAAGGCGTACTTGGAGGACAGGGAGGTGCGCTACGAGGACGCGAGGGGCCAGATGGTGAGAAGACACGTCGTGTGCGGTGTCCCACAGGGGTCCGTTCTGGGCCCCATTCTGTGGGACCTCGCATACGACTGGGTCCTGCGGGGCCGTCTCCTCCCCGGGATGGGCGTCATCTGCTATGCAGATGACACCCTCGTTACATCCCGGGGTAAGACCTTCGTGGAGGCGGCGCGGCTGGCCGAAGTCGGTGTAGGACTGGTGGTCAGCCGCATAGAGAGGCTTGGGCTTCGGGTCCGCTTGGATAAAACCGAGGCCCTCCTCTTCCGCGGGACCGGTAGGCGGGGCCCCCCCTCGGGAGCGCACCTCCAAATAGGAGGAGAAAGGATTAGGGTGAGTGCCCAGATTAGCTATCTGGGCCTCACCCTGGACGGGAGATGGACCTTCGGCCCCCACTTCGAGCGGTTGGGGCCGAGGGTCATCAGAGCTGCGGCGGCGCTGGGTCGCCTCCTGCCCAATGTGGGTGGGCCCGGCGCCGCGTGCAGGCGGCTGTACTCCGGCATCTGCCGGAGTATGGCCACGTACGGTGCCCCCATATGGGCGGAAGCCCTCTGCGCTCGGAATAGGGCTCGGCTGCGCAGAGCGCAGCGGGTCATAGCGCAGAGGGCGATAATTGGGTACCGGACGGTGGCGTGGACGGCCGCGACCGCCCTTGCTGGCGACCCGCCCTGGGAGTTGGAGGCGGAGGTGCTCGCCGAGGTATACGGGTTTGTCTCGGATAGGAGGATTCTCGGCGAGCGCCCCACGTCTGTGGAGGTGGGGCGGTATCGCCAGCGAGGGCATGTGGAGATGATGCGGAGGTGGGGGGAGGACCTGGCGCAGCCGCGGTACGGAGTCCGCGTTGCGGAGGCGCTGCGCCCGGTCCTGGAGGCGTGGATGCGTCGTAGGCGCAAACCCCTCACTTTCCGCATGGTGCAGGTGCTCACCGGACATGGATGCTTCGGTGAGTACCTGCACCGGGTCGCGAGGCGGGAGGAGCGGCCAGGCTGCCACGATTGTGGCGCGGCCGAGGACACTGCTCAGCATACTCTAGAGCAGTGTCCCAGATGGTCTCAGCAGCGCCACGATCTGGTGTCCGCGCTAGGCAGCGCGGACCTCTCGCTCCCGAGCGTGGTCCGCTCCATGCTCGGGAGTGACAGTGCCTGGCAGGCGATGGCCTCCTTCTGTGAGACCGTCATGTCTCAGAAGGAGGCCGCGGAGCGGGACAGGGAGGACGATCCTCAGGCTGCCCCGCTCCGGAGACGGCGGACGGGAGTGCGGCGTAGGCGCTACGCGCACCTACTGCCGCCTCCCTAACCTGTGGGACTAGGGGTCAGGCTGGGAACCTGGCCCCATAATGGTCCCGCCGCCGGAGGGGCTGTCCCAATTTGCCGGGATGGCCCCTAGAGAGAAGAAGTCCGGCCCCCTTTTGAGGGGCTGGCCAGTCGCAGTGGTGCCCTGTTGCTGACAGATCCGGGGCACCACACCAACGCGGCCGATGGCATTTCGCGGGGTTGTTTAGTGGGTATACCGTCGGACAGCCGACGGGGAGTCCCACACTACCACCGGAGGCCACCCAGGCACCGGTGGTGTGCGTAACGCATTTTTCCCCGCGTCACAAAAAAAAAAAAAAAAAAAAAAGGGGCACCCTCCGGAAAATGGGAGGTAGGAGGTGAGATCTTCCAATGATACCATTTCGTGTGAACGAACTGATGATGTCAGATTTCTACGGACTGCAGCGATCACCCCACGGAACCGGGTGACGCAAATAAGTAATCAGCAACCGCTTGACTAAGACTTAAGATGGATGAAAACGAAACTATAGCGCGATGGAATTTGTGAACAGCGTCGTCTAGTACATATAGTTTATCAAAGTTGATAATCCTGATAGCTCAGTAGATAAGGTACCGGCGTATTGACAAGCTGGTCCCCGGTTGCAATCCGCGTATGTACCACTAAATTCGTCTTTTCTGATTTATGTACATATTTATCACTTGCTCGGCGGTGAAGGAAAACATCGTGAGGAAACCCACACATCCAAGTAATTATATTTCAAAAGACGTGTGTCCTAATCTAATATAGTTTTGATTTACCCTCAGGGTTGTGGAGGTCTGACAGCAGTCGCTCCGTGTAAAAATCAGTGTCTTCGCCAAATCCTTAGGCTTAGATAGCGGACCCCGCCTATCCTAATGGGTTAGGAAACGGGATAACGCGAATAAGAAAAAGTATATCACTGTGGAATGGAATTTTTTGCGTGAAAATTAATGTGTTTTTGCAACTAGCAATTTTCACACACAAATTTCCACGGTTTTGTAGTATATTATGTGTCGATGGTAGTTTAATATTATGTTTTTGTTATTTACCCTGCACCATGTCAACATTGGTAGATCCAATAAACTATTCATTCTGCGATCGTCTTCGTTTGATTTCATACATCCCATTTGGCGCAGTTCAATTTATGTTGTGTTGTACAATTATAACGTACCTACCTCATAATGCCCATCGGAAAAATCGAGACGTTTGAAATTGGTTCTCACAATTGGAGTGCATATTGTCGCCGTGTGAAACAGTTTATTGCACTAAATAACATCGAAGTAAATTTACACGTGGCTACTCTAGTGACTCATGTGGGTGTGGCGTGTTACGAGTTGATGTGCGATTTGTGTGCACCGGAACTACCCGAAAATAAAACTTTCGCCCAGTTGGTGTCAATCGTACAAAGCCATTTAGAACCACAACGGTCGGAGATTGCAGAAAGGCATATTTTTCGGCAAAGGAAGCAAATGCAAGGAGAAACCGTAAGTGAATATTTGCAGAGTCTGAAACATTTAGCGAAGACTTGCAATTTTACAACAGTTTCAGTCAATCCGTTAGAAGTTAATTTGAGGGATCAATTCGTTTCGGGTTTATACAATGAGGACATGAGGTCCAGGCTATTTGCCGAACAGAACTTGAACTACAGTCGGGCTGTGGAGCTGGCACTTTCACTGGAGGCGGCGGACAGGCACGCTATGCAGGCGGCGTCCGGCAGCACAGGGACCAACACCGGCTCCGCGTTGACCGAGCCCATACACAGCATCGGAGGGAGACGCGGGCGGCGAGCGGCCGCGGCCTCGCCGCCGCCGCGCCGGTGCCCGCGCTGCGGCCGCGACGGGCATGCAGCGGCAAGGTGTCGTTTCAAGAATTACTCTTGTGATCAGTGCGGTGAGAAAGGTCATTTAAAAGCCGTTTGTCGTAAGAACGGTTACAGAAGCGGACCGAGCGATGCGAAAGGAACTAAGGAGCAGTTCTTTTTGGATCAATCAGGTGACAGTGATTTAGATTTTTACAATATTGTATGTGGTGGCAATGACGGTCCGTATTATATAAACTTAAAAGTTAGCAATCATTTGATTAAATTTGAAATAGACACTGGCAGTAAGATATCAGTAATATCAAAAAAATATTACGATAAATATCTTTCTCATATTGCAATTAATAAGAAAAATTTGCGTTTAAAATCATATACTGGCAATATCATTGAAACTTTAGGCTGTGTAATGGTTAGAGTGACATTTGGGCCTGTTTCTGAATTATTAGAATTATTCATTATCAAAAATGGTGGGCCGCCTCTATTAGGTCGCACCTGGATAAGACAATTGCAATTAGATGTTACACAGTGCCATCACATAGGCAGCGAAGTAGATTTTAGTTTAGTAGATAGGTTACGCAAAGAATTTAGTGAAGTGTTTGCTGATGGGCTTGGGACATTCAAGACCCCTGTCAAATTATATTTAACGGATAATACTCCAGTCTTCATTAAGGCTAGATCGCTGCCACTGGCGTTGAGAGCACCAGTGGAACGCGAGCTCGAGCGATTGCTAAAAGACGATGTTATTTATAAAGTCGACCGATCTGACTACGGTACACCTATAGTACCAGTCATAAAAAAAAATGGTGACATACGCATATGCGGCGATTATAAAATAACTATAAATCCTTTAATTAAAGACTTCCATTATCCTTTGCCCCGCATAGAAGACATATTCGCGACGTTAGCAGGGGGTGAAAAATATACAAAATTAGATTTGTCCCACGCCTATCAACAATTATTATTAACGGAGGACTCGCAGCCGTTGACAGCAATCACCACTCATGCCGGAACCTTTATATACAAAAGGGTACCTTTTGGTATCAAATGTATACCCGAAATCTTTCAAAAAGCAATAGAAGAAACTTTGTGTGGATTGCCTTCAACGGTTGTATTTCAAGATGACATCTGTGTGACCGGCCGAGACAGACATACGCACATGCAAAACTTGATGGCAGTTTTATCTCGTTTAAAAAACGCCGGACTGCGCGTTAATTCAAGTAAATGCGAATTTTTCAAGGACAGTGTTACTTATCTTGGATACCGTATCGACAAACACGGCCTTCACACAGACGCAAACAAGGTGGAAGCCATTGTAGCTGCACCCACCCCTACCAACGTATCCCAGTTAAAAAGTTTTCTAGGTCTTGTTAATTTTTATGCAAAATTTTGTATAAACATAAGTCATATTTTAAGACCTCTCTACAATTTATTAAAAAAAAATGTAAAATGGCATTGGAATGAGGAGTGTGAATGCGCTTTCAAATCAATTAAGAAAAAATTATGTCATTCGCCTACGTTGGCGCATTTCGACGCCCGTTTGCCATTGATACTTTCAGTAGACAGCAGTGGGTACGGGCTCGGTGCGGTGCTGACTCATCGTTACGCAGACGGCTCTGAGCGGCTGGTGAGCTGCGCATCTCGCACGCTCAATGCAGCCGAAACTAACTACTCACAGTTAGATAAAGAAGCTCTCGCTATTATGTTCGGAGTGACTAAACACCATCAGTACGTATACGGTAGACATTTCATATTGCGAAGCGATCACAAAGCATTAAGTTACATTTTTGGTAGGAATAAGGGGATTCCTCAAACGGCCGCCAGTCGTTTACAGCGATACGCTGTCAGACTAGCCGCTTATAACTTTGATATTGAATTTGTGACATCAACTAGGAATTGTTTCGCGGATTTTTTGTCTAGGTTTCCATTAAAGCCATCTGAAAATAAATCTAATAGTAATGGTTGCATAGAGAGTAGTTATTTAAATTTCATCGAGGATAAATTACCAATAACTTTCAAAGAAATAAAAATGGAGAGTAGGAAAGATCCGGTATTAACGAAAATCATCGGCTACGTAAAATTCGGATGGCCCGATCGAGCCGCAAGCGACAATGAAAAAAATTTTTTTGTACGTAAGGATAGTCTGTTTATTGAGCACGATTGTCTCGTGTGGGGATATCGGGTGGTAATACCTAATACTATTCGGGCGCAGGTTTTAGAAGAGTTGCACAGTGGTCATATTGGAGTAGTCAAAATGAAGCAACTGGCACGCAACTATCTGTGGTGGGATCGCATTGACGCGGACATAGAACGTATGTGCCGCGAGTGCAAGGCGTGCTCCTCACAGCGCGATACGCCGGCACCAGCACCATTACACTGTTGGAGCTGGCCCGAAACACCTTGGGTTAGGCTTAATTTAGATTTTTTAGGTCCTTATAAAAATCAGTATTATTTAATATTAGTCGACGCTCACTCGAAATGGTTAGAGGTCGAAAAAGTAAGCACAACATCCGCCGCAGTAGTCATCTCAGTACTAAGAAAAATATTTGCACGTTTTGGGTTTCCAAGGTGCATGGTGAGCGATAACGGGCCTCCGTTTTCTTCCGCCGAATACCTGGCATACTTACAGAAGAATGGTATTAAACGTATTCTGGTAGCTCCTTATCACCCATCCAGCAATGGAGCGGCGGAGAACGCGGTCCGAACCGTTAAGCAGGTACTCAGGAAGGCTACCATAGAAAACGAGGACTATGACAGAGCGTTATGCAAATTTTTATTCACCTACAGAAACACAGAACACTGTACCACTAAGAAAGAACCAGCGGTTGCACTTTTTGGGCGTCGTTTGCGTGGGCGTTTAGATCTGTTAAGGCCAGATACTGGTGCTTTGGTGCACGATGCACAGAAAGCAATGGAAACTCGTCGCGGCGGCACATTGAGAGAAGCATGCCCGGGGGACCCGGTACTCTATAGAGAATATTGCGATAGAAACATTAAGTGGAAGGAGGGGGTAGTAGTAGAGAGATCAGGGCCAGTATCGTATTTAATAAAACCTAAAGATGATAATATGCCTACTAGAAGGCATATCGATCAAATAATAAATAAACACCCAGCTAGAAAGTCACGACATTCCATGCCGCCGGCTCAGCTGGTCGAGCCGCAGGCTCAGCCAAGCGGGCCGCACGCTCATTTAGACGAGACGGTCGTAAATTCCCCCATTTTAGAACAAAATGATCAGTGTAGTGCGGACCCTTGCGCGCGGGAACCTGTTGAGTCGTCTGTAGGTGAGCCGGATCCCGAGCCCGGTACCGATAATGTTGCCAGTGAGCGCGCACAAGGACGCGCTAGCAAAGCACACTTCTCATCAGTAGAACCTCACGCCATGATTAGGAGGTCACACTTGCGGAAAAAAAAAATAATAACAATCAAACGTAACGCGTAATTTACATACAACAATATACTCTTATACCTATATGAGTGAATCAACAAACTGTCTGTCGATGCTTACATAATATAAATTTGTAACTATACCTAATGTATATAAGTACAATGTGACCTATTATAAGGAGAGAAAAGTGTAGTATATTATGTGTCGATGGTAGTTTAATATTATGTTTTTGTTATTTACCCTGCACCATGTCAACATTGGTAGATCCAATAAACTATTCATTCTGCGATCGTCTTCGTTTGATTTCATACATCCCAGGTTTCTCATAAGATTTATGAACAGACAAAACTACGGGCACAACTAAACCGCTTTTCTTTTTTTTTTATTCCGTATAAATGGCTACATTTGTTTGGAATCGTCACATTTTTTTTCCCTACCGTGCAGTTTATGACTAGGTGAGCACTGATAAAAATACTCCCAAAAAAAATGTAATATCTCAAACACAAAATTCTTATGCGTCACGCCGACCTTCAGACCTTGGCAAGGGCGATATTAAATATCAATTTATATGCTAAATTATGGCCCAATTTGTATGGGAGTCACGGCTTATCATATCGACGTCGGAAAGGACTTACGCAATGTGAATTTTTACTGGACTGTTATTCATCGTGGGTCGTAAATGACGGTTACGCTATGAGTTTTGGCGCTCATAATATTATAACACTAGTATTTACCAGCGGGTTTCCTCTCGTGGTTATAGGAAAAAATTACACATTTATACATCTTGGAAAATGTTACTGGGAACAATAGCCTAGCCTAGTGGGATTAATAGTTGACGAGCTCGGCAGATCAGTCGTGAATGACGCCACTTTGACACCAACGCTCGTGGGTCCGATTCGCACACAAAGCAAACATTTGTGTGCAAGAACATGTCTGTTTATCTTGGTCTGGATGTTTAAAGAGAAGTAGGGTGTTTCAAAGCAACCCGTCTGGGGTAGTACCTCCACCTAACAGAAAACCGCAGCCAAATAACAACTCCCTAGAGGGTTGTTGTGTTCCTGCGTGTGAGTAAGGTCGCCAGTAAGCTCCCAAGGAGTTTTTTATTTATTTATTTGGGTTAACAAACAGTAAACACAATATATTTGTGAAGTGTAGGTACATCCCCAGTCGATCTACTTTGATGTATCCTACCTCTGGAAATTAACAATATGATGCATTAAAATGATTAATGAATATAATTATCCTTTCAAACTCATAATCATGTGATTCATAAACCATTCTGATCTCTATTCGGATACAATTACAGTTCAACGTTCCGTGATACACGACCAGTGGGACAAACAAACTTGTGTCTGAGCCAAAAATGCTAAACATACAAATTGATGGTTGTTTATTGTGATTATTTGTACTCTTTAATGTGATTTCGTACAAGATTGTGTGAAAATATAGAAGGGCATGATAATATTTTAGGATGTTTATGAAAACTTTCCATTAGTGAACCTTGGATTCAATTTGTGAACAAAATACGTGTGTAATTCTAGAATGTACAATTAATGCCTCAATAGACACCTTTAGTCACTTTGATTTTCATATAAGTATATATTACATATTGGAATTGTAAAGTATAGCTACTACGCTATTGCTAACAGTGAGACTTTACTTTGATTGACTACGTAAGATATTATAATATCTTCTGACCATATCACGTCATGTAAATATGACTAAAATACCAAATGCTGTAACTTTTACTACTACATATTCAAAAGTTCTAAATGCAAAAAGATTTTATTGTATACGATTTTGCCTTGTTTTCTATTTGTGTTTAAATTCTATCTAAAGAGATTTCAAACTTATTTTCGTATATGTTATAGTTGAATAAGGTAGATAGTGATCGGCTTTTCATAATACGTTGTCATTTCATAATTTGACCGGTTACTTCTTCGCCATATTCAGATTTGCCTCCTAAATCAATCATTTGTAAGGGACATATTTTTATTAAGAGGTTTCTATCTGTAATTTTTTTAAAGATTATTAATTAGATTCATATCAGATTAAAACAAGATATATTATGTTATTATATGAATCAATATTAATTTAATCTTTTTTGCTGATGGTTTACACATCATGCAAAATTAATACGTTTAAGCAAAATGAGTCAAATCGTCAAATACTAAGTGTTGAATGATATGACAGTAAAGTTGTTAGATGGCCAAGTCATGAAATGGCGACGCATCGTGAAAAGTAAAGCATAACCCGATCTGCTAAATTACTCGATCGGCCTTTTCCGAGACAATTTAGCACGAATGGGTGAAAAATAGTACCACTGAAAATATTGACTGAACAATTTTAGTTCTAGGCTCTCCGAACAGGACAGCAGTGTGTCACGTGGTACAGTCCTCTACACAATAGTCATGTGCCGCTCGCATATTACACTAATGTGGGTATGTACGTGTACGTCGCAGCAGCCGACGCATAACTAATTGCATATTGTCTCCACAATGCACGTTGTACCATTTATAACCGCGGTTTGTAGGTACTCGAGTTATTACCACTGAGTAGTACCACTTCCTTGAATCCTTTTGCCCTAAAACGTCTAAAGGTATCAATTTCAATTTCATACGTAGCCTATGAACGTTTGCAATACATTAAGTATTACTCGCGCGATGCCACCTCTGCTGCTAACAACAAACCCTTAGGAGCTCACTGGTCGGTTTTTTCGAGATGGAGGTACTTCGCCAGTCGGCAAGACATATAGATAAGTTCATGTACAGAAATGTTTGTACTGTGAGGGAATGGAACCGACGAGCATTCGCGTCAAAGTAGTGCTACTATTTATTATCCACTAAGCCAAGGAACTCATCAAAACCGCCTGATGTAGAATGGTTTCCGTGGCATACAAAGGGCTCCAATATATCGTATG
Source organism: Pyralis farinalis (assembly GCA_947507595.1). NCBI lineage: Eukaryota > Metazoa > Arthropoda > Insecta > Lepidoptera > Pyralidae > Pyralis > Pyralis farinalis. Next base: position 35,429,108 of record OX382257.1, on the reverse strand, counting down.
TTATACGTTTATTGTCTTAATTAATAAAATATCTCAATTAACAGTCATTTATAATCAAATTTACAATAATTGGTTACAAAAATTGAAGAGAGAAAACATTTATTTTTTTGAAGAGAGGTAGGGCGCATCGAAGCACACTTTCTGGGGAAGGACCTCCAGCCCACAGAAAACCGCAGCGAAATAACAACTCTCTAGAGAGTTGTTGTGTTCCTGCGTGTGAGTGAGGTCACCAGTAAGCTCCCAAGGAATTGCTATGTAAGCAGCAGAGGAGGCATCGCGCGAGTGATACTTAATATATATCGCAAGCGTTAATAGGTTACGGAGCCGCTTTACATCAGGTGGGTCGTATGCTTGTATGCCTCCCGACGTAGTATAAAAAAACGGGTTTCACTTCGGGAGTGCCACAAGTGAAAACTTGAACAATAACGTTGTGCATTTTTAGGGTTCCGTACCCAAAGGGTAAAACAGAACCCTATTACTGAGGCTCCGCTGTCCGTCCGTCCGTCCGTCCGTCCGTCCGTCCGTCCGTCTGTCACCAGGCTGTATCTCATGAACCGTGATAGCTAGACAGTTGAAATTTTCACAGATGATGTATTTCTGTTGCCGCTATAACAACAAATACTAAAAAATATAATAAAATAAATACTTAAGGGGGCTCCCATACAACAAACGTGATTTTTTGCCTTTTTTATAGATAATGGTACGGAACCCTTCGTGCGCGAGTCCGACTCGCACTTGGCCGATTTTTTAATATTTTGGAATGGTTAGGGAATCATTTCGCACAAATTGCTTTATTTATCAGTATAAAAGTACTATTATGTATGTGGTAAAATACAATATTCATTTATTGCGCTATCGTACACAAACATGACAATTTAATATAAATTGTCATGTTTGTGTACATTAAAAAGTTTATCTCTCAGAAAAATCAACTTTCGTCCATAATTTCAACGGCTCTTTCACCATCATTATTACCAGCATCATCATCGCCAATCTCTAAAACTCAAACACACACGCACACTCGCGCAAGCGCCCTGCGCCGACCAAACAGCGATGTTGATAAACTACGTTGAACCAAAATCTTACGGTCAGGGTCACGTGTCCTAATGCGAGATTAACATTTTTTACTCATCCCAAAAAGTGCACAACGCCACTAAAGAAGTTTTCACTTCAAAAATACTCAAACGGGCTCTAAATTTACTTGTTTGTATCACATATACCAGTTTATAATGTTTTTGCTTATATATACATAATAATAATTGTAATTATTATATGTTTGGCTAAGGAACACATTGTAAGTAACTCCGTGTGACCTAAATGAAAGGTCTAGTTGTCCTCTGGTTAACAGACTTATCTGACGGTGGTCATGTAAAAATTCATATCTTTGTCTAATCCTTAGACTTAGGTAGCGGACCCCGTCAATCTTAATTATTATTAGAAAACAGTGTAATGCTAGGAAGAAATGGGTTAGAAAAAGAAAACTAGGGGAAAAATGTTATTTCCGTCATAATATGTTTTACGCTAAATATAATATAGTATAGAAATAGTAATAACCTTAATCTTCCAAGATACGGATATTCCGAGTATTCAACTACCTATGTCATAATAGTACAGAGCAGACCATTAATTTGATGGATCATTCAGTCAGGATGATAATGCTATTACGGCATACGGTTATTAATTACAGCTGACCAGTAATTAATTTCCACATTAACCTAGTAGAGTCAGTAGTTAGTTGTTTGAGACAACTTTTTGTACAAATAAAGGAATTCAGCATGTAGCTTGATTAATTTGATGTTTTGCGTAGCTCGATGGTTATATATCTGAGTTTACGCAGATTAAGCAACGTCAAATCCAGCCTGTCTGGGGTGCCTCAGGGATCTCTTTTGGGTCCTCTGCTATTTATTATATTTGTCACAGACATTACTTATTTTCAATACTCTTAAATTCTCCACAATGCCAAAGACATAAAGATCGTAAAATAAATTCGAACCTCTGGAGATGTATACGAACTTCAGGAAGACTTATTCAAGTTCGAAGCCTACTGTGACCTTAACAGGCTTGATCTTGTTTAAATACATCCAAGTGTCTCCGTGTATCTTTCTCTAGAAAACCTATTATTGTCAACGGTTGTTACACGCTTAAGGGTAATTTTGTCAAGAGAGGTAGGATCCAGCGAGAGGTCGTGCTATGCTCCACTCCCTCTGATTTTTTATTTGTTTGTTTTGGTGGGGCATAGCATGACTTCTTGTTCCAAATGCCAGTCTGGAGAAGTACCTCCACATTACAGAAGACCGCAGCTAAATAACAACTCCGGAAGAATGTTTGTATTCCTGTGTGCGAGTAAGGTCACCAGCTAACTGAGAGGTTGTTGCGCGGACAGCGGGAGGGTTGCCGGTTCGGTCCACCAATCAGTTACAGTAGCCCATGAATGCTTGGTACATTAAGTATCACTCGCGCGATGCCTTCTCTCCTACTAACACAGCAACTCCTTAGGAGCTTACCGGTGACCTCACTCACACACAGGAACACAACGATACTCTAAGGAGTCGTTATTTAATGCGCCCTCTTTTAAAACATCCAGATCAAAACGAACAGATACGTTCGTGCTCACAATTGTTTGTCTTTTGTGGGAATCGAACCCATGAGCGTCGGTGTCAAAGTTGCGTTATTAACCACTGCCATGCCGCCGCGCCACTCACGCACACAATATTTATATTTGTTATTATCTGTTGCTCAGCGATGAACGTAAACCTACTCAGGGAACCTGTACGTCGAAGATATTATACTTTGGAAGATATATGACCCGTGGTTTAATTTTCAGGATTGTTGAGGTCTGAAGGCGGTCTTCAAACTCTCTGTCAAAGAGTTCTGTCTGTGTCAAAATTAGTATGCCAAATCCTTATGATACGAACCCAGTTTCCTAATGAGTTAAAAACTGGATAGCGCTACGAGGAGGAAACTGAACAATTGTGCAATCACCGTAACTAATATTAACCAGCTTTGAGATATTGACGAGCTCGGTGGCGCGGTGGTGAAACGCGCTGCTACGCTACTTTGACACCAACGCTCGTGTGCTCGATTCCCACACAGCACAAACATTTGTGTGCATGTCTGTTTGTCTTGGTTGGGTGTTTTTAAGAGAGGTAGGACGCATCAAACCTGGAAGACTACCTCCACCTCCACGTGTTTTAGGATTTATGTGCATATTTGTAATTATCACTTGCTCGACGGTGAAGGAAAACACCCGCACGTACAAGAAATTATGTTTCGAAGGAGCTTACCCAAGAAAGGTCTGGTTTTCCCTCTGGGTTGTGATTATCTGCCGACGGACGCTACATGTAAAAATCAGGATCTTCGCCAAATCCATAGGCTTAGGTAGCGAATCTCGCAGGTCCTAATGATGGAAACGAGACAACGTTAATGGTACCCCGGCGGAGCACGCCAAACCTAATGGGTAACGGTACGAAGAAGTACATCTGAATTTAATATGCCTACACAATGAGTAATAATTTCCTATTAATTGCAAAGCTAATGAACGTATTAAATCGCAGGCGAGCGGAATAATTGGCATGCAAATACTAATGATTTATGCGAATTATTGGATTATGCGAAATAATTATATATGTAATCAATGTATATCTTCACACCGAGTCAATTTAAGAGTACGCAGAGGGAGCTGAGTGACACATGACTCGGTCGTTACACACTTAACCTCGCTTCCTTAACATTCATAGCTTTTCTCATGTACACCGATTTCCAGGGAATAATCATTTTTATATTTTTTTTTATACTACGTCAGGAGGCATACTAGCATAGGGCCCTGAAGCAAAGTGGATACCGTAGCCTATTAACGATTGCAATATATTAAGAAAAGAAGATATAGGATAAGCCCCATAAGAAGATCAGTCAATTTCTAAGACCTATCAAGTGTAATATCCTCTTACAAGATGCAGGAGTATACAAATTAGACTGCGAATGTGGTTTATCATACATAGAGCAAACAAAGAGAAGCATAGGTACTCGTGTGAAAGAACACATTGCTGACATGAAGAATAGGCGCGATAAAAACTCTGCAGTATGTGAACATACACTGGACCAGCCAAACCATTACATACGGTTCGATAAACCACAAATCCTCGCCAAGGAGAATCGCTACATGCCGAGAATGTTACGCGAGGCTATTGAAATAAGAAAACATCCCAATTTCAATAGAAAAGATGGTTGGCAAGTACCACCTGCTTGGGATCCAGTTCTAAAAATAATCAAGTCACAAACCCATAGATATACTAACAAACGTTCGGACACTGTAAGCGATTTTTGTGTGAATCGGAACATATATAATTAATCCATCCATGTCGGTAGACGTAATAATTGAATAACTAATGTAAGACAAATACCACCTTAGTCTTCCTGCGACCACGGACGCTGCAAAGCGTTCGAAACGCCAGGTTCAACAAAATAAATAAAACACGCGATACTTCCATTAAAAATTATTTAATTCAATGTGTAACAATCGCGAAAACCTAAGACAATACTATGAAAAGAAGATACATGAGGCGACTGCCTTGATAAGACGCCACCATTATCACCTGCGTATCGGGACAGAAGGCATTTTGATCAATCCACTCTCTTCAATTGCAGGGATTGATTTGGGGCATGTCCTGTATATCGACGATACGCGCCGACCTTCAAGACTGTAAGATTTTTTTGTATAGGTAACAAATATGAAACAAATGCCAAGATCTTGGAATTTAAATATGAATTTCAAGACGAATATTCAGTACTAAATACTGCATTATTAAATGTAAATGTAAACATAACTAACTGAACACGCCGTTTCCGGTAGCATCAATCTTAGTTGCACCGGCGGAAGATTCAAATGACTGTGTGACATTAAAACATGCTTGCAATGGGTTTCTACTAATAAACAAAGCGTTATACGATGATTTACACATTTTATGCACGTCAGGAGCAATCCTAGCTCATTACTACTAGCGTTGACTGTAGGATGACGCAGAAGTACAATCTGATATTGAAGACATTGATGTAGAATAAGGACATAATAACTAGGGGAGCTGGGCCTGCGGCGCATTGGCAGAGCTGCTTTTGCACAATAAGTAAATAACACCAAGCTGCGTAAGCAGAGCTGCTAACCCTAACCGGCGATAGTGATCGTGTTGTTGTTTTTCAGTGCTCATACTGTGTGTACATACATACTAGTGCTCATACGCCATACGCGCTCCAATTGACTTTGTATTGGAACGGTTTTTGGGGCGATAACATCACTTATCGATATCCTTTATTGAGCTAATCGAAATTTAATCTATTTTAGGGGAATCTACAATACTTAAGGTACATTCACGTCGAACAATCAGCTCTCTAGCTTCTAAACTGAAGGAGTACTACGTGTAATAGTCGAAAACCGCAAAAGTGCAAAAAAAGACAATTTTTTCGGTTATAAAGCTTCGCTGGCTAACGCAAATCTGCAATTACGAGTATATCACTGTATAATTGCTTCCTTTTTGTTATTTAATATTTTAATAAAAAATTAACAACATTTTTTTATTTAAGTAACTACCTGCTAGTAGTAGCTCTATTTATAAACAGTTATTACATGAAAAATAAACATTGCTCAATTCAAGGATTAATAGTATTACACAACATTATTGCAAATATATAAATAACAGCATTAACAGTCTTTGTAGTTCTAACAGCATGCGGTCGCACCGATATTCTGTGGTCTTCAACAGAGGAAATGATGGTATATATCTGCCGATAGTACGATACACGAACATACCGCTGCTACCAAGCCTTTAAAGTGTCTTATATATGATCAACGGCCCCATACCGACTTTGTGCAAAACAATCACTGCAATCCTATTTTCTTTAACATCCCATTCCATATCGTAATTTGATAATAAACACGATGACAATATGTAAAACGGCGAGAAATCGAAAGAAGTTTTTAACAAAATAAATGCGTTCCGAATTCAAAATTATTAAATAGTTCAAAACAAGAAAAAATCTATGTAACCGTATTTACTAGCCAGACTATCTATAATATGAACATCACATAAAAATCCCTGACGTAAGTGGAATATTTCTCAGCTTCCCATTCAAATATATGCCATTCATTCAGGAGCTGACGAAATACCTCAAATACATAAGGCACTCGCATAGAGGATTATTGGAGTACCCTCAGGCATGAGCTGAATAAAAATCCACCACGAAATAAATAAAAGGAAACCTTCATATTAATCCAGGCTTGAGTTGGATGCGGTATTAAACAGATATTTACGATGGTTTGATATTTATTACCACTACTATCTTTAAGCCCAATTCCTTGTAGGGTAGGCAGAAAGAACCAAGAGTCACTAGGTTCCTTGTTTTATATAATGTCGAGACGTTGGTTCGGACATGTAGAAAGAAGCAGAATGAGAGATCACGAAACTGATGTACAACGCGAAAGTACAATGGCGTAAAAGCCGAGGAAGACTAAATTTTACCTACCATATCCAAATTAATCGTGTTTTATCATTAATAAATGTCAGACACAAAATGTCAGAACCTAGAAATTGGCGAGCGTGCATGAGAGGAACTAGAATATTAAAGAAGCGAGTGAGGTACGTAAGGACCGAGTCATGTGGTGATCGGTTCCCTCTGCCTACCCCGCAAGAAATATGGCGTGAAGATACAGATAGGTAGAGTGTAAAACAGGCCCAATATTGTCACTATTGTTGTACTAGAAACATTTAATATGACAATTAAATAAATGTGTTCTACAATAGTCGTCATAAATTTCATAACAATAGCAAAACAAATACAATAATTATTCATACAGTATAATAACGTTCGAAACAATTCAAACATAGAACCCCATTTGCACGTTTTAATTATTCTGCCAACGATAATGTTCACGGTAGCCATATTGTCGATTGTTTTTCGCGTTGAGGGCAAAGGAATTCGGAATATACAGCCAATGCGTGAGGTGAGTTTTGGAGGGAAATGGGTCGCAGTTTTTGCTTTCATTATTTTACGTATTTCAAAATAGTTTCAGTTTGGCTGGTTGTATTTTATACAAGTGAAATATTTTTTAATTTAACCGTGTAAACGCGAGTATGCAGTTATATTAAAAACTGTTCGTAACAAATTGCAGTGTCTGCTTGGAATAGGTTTCATTTAATTTTTCAATATGGCGTGAGAAATAACGATTCATTAACTTGGCTATTCTGAAGGAGAGATATACCTATTCTATGTTTGAAGAGAAATTTTACTTCGGCCGTTAAGATGCCGCCGATAGTTTCGACTTCAATCAACATGCTATCATCAACTATTTTATGGTCGGAAACGTATGAGCGACATCCCTATTGTTGTAAATGTCTATAGGCTACGGTAGTTGCTCATCTTACCTTCAGCAAGCGTCACGCCACATTTTTTCTATCTAATCTTATATTAACTCTAAGAATACGATATATAGAATAGAAAATAAAGGTCAAAATTTGATTTTTATTAGGATTCAGGGGTGGCAACACATCAGCGATACATTTTGTATTGCAAATATTCATTGTCTATGGCAGCCACTTTTCTTTAGGTAGGCTGTACGCTTGTATGGCTCCCGGCGTATCTCAAGGAAATAAATTAGAAGCGCACATTCTCTTGATATGTAGAAGCCAAAGAAGAGTTGGAAATTAAATTTAAAATTAAATCAAATAAGGCTTCAGCAATTTCAAATTAAGGTGGAGGTTTTATTTTAAAGAAGATTAGTCTTCAACTTGTCTTGATATTGATTTACTAGCCATCCGTCCTGGCTTCTCTCGGATAGGTAGAAAATAAGATAACATTAGTACTTTACGCAGAGAACATAACAACAATGAAACTATTTAGTTGGATAAGGGTTGATATCATGATATGAATGAATGTGGCAATGGAAGGGTATATATGGATCAAGTTTTCTCGCTTCGCAATATTGCGGAGAAGCATCTGGTCATAGACCGGAAGGGTTTCTGCGGTTTTGTGGATCATGAGAAAGCATTTGATATGGTTGTGCGAAAAGAACTGTGGGACATATAGTCGTGATATGGGATTGACGGTGCACTGCTCCGTGCTGTGCAGTCCACCTACAAGAATTGATTAGCATGTGTGCGAATAGATGGCAGCATATCACCTTCATTTGATGTCGAAATTGGTATCAAGGAGGAATTTATGGTATTTACTTGGCTGTTTATTCTGTACCTCGATAGTTGTCTGCAGAGAATAAGGTAAAACCGGCCAAGTGCATGTCGGGCCACGCACATTGTAGAGTTCCGTATTTGCTTCGCTTAGCTTGCTTGGGAAGAAATTAGATAGTTGCCTAAAATAAAAGGAAATCGAATAGAGCCTATTGGATTTTTTTTAACATTGAATAGCATGTTACTAAGCATTGTCAAATATTGTAAGGGTTGTACGTACATTCAAAAATCGAGTCGTGTAACTATTTAATGCTAGTATAACTAATTTATTTGTACTTTATGACTTATAACTATACCTATTTAAATAATGTAACTAAATATACAAAGGTATAATACAAAGTGGAATTAAATCTACGACTATCCAGATCCAGAACGCATAAGCAGTGCAGATAAGCGCAATGTCATATTCTATGTCATTTGTTCGTTAAAAGAAAATTCATTTTATAAGTTCGTCGACTATTACTCGTTAACCTGTAAAGCCTGCTTAGCCGTGATAGTTTTCCTTTTAAATTCAATATATGGACTACTACCATGATTTTCTTTATATTTCCAAATACCTACAATAGTTTCAAAAAATTACACTTTTAATGTAAATATTTCACAAACGGATCACTATATCGAAAAATAATCTTCCCACACCAGCAATATTTTTAAAAAACGTATCTAACGATTCTGCACACAATGAAGTGGGCGCAAATAAAAAAATCATCCCCACTTTACATGTAGGGGAGGTACCACCAAAAATTTCTTTTCACGATTTTATTCTACCACTTGGTCAGCATAGTTAATTATGTATATTCATGCCAAACTGCAGCAGAGACGCTTGATACTAGATCAAGTGTCTCCGAGCTAGGCCGCGGACAGACGGACGTAGAGACAGACGGACGTAGAGACAGACGGACATGACGAATCTATAATAAATATATATAACCCTAATAAACGAATGCAGGATTGCGCATAGGTGACCTTGTGGTAAACTGTCTACTTTATGGAGACGATGTCATGTTATTTGAAGATATACCATCTGAACTGCAACCCCTAGTCAAAATGAAAGACGATTGTATGGAGAAAAACTTACTATTGAATGCCAAAAAGACAAAGATAATAATATTTGCAAAAGAAGAAACCAGAACCAATGCAACGGTGATGATTACGGTTGCTGATGAAGTGTTGGGACAAGTGAATGAAGTTGTATATCTTGGCTACGCAGGGATGGAACGTACGATGATACCTGATACGTCGATGTGGAAAGGCATGTGAGTGTTTAGAATTGTGTGAATTGGGAAAACTTCTCGGCATTAAAACCTTGAGCGAGGAAGCACAACTCGCTATACCCAATGCAGTACTGGAAGCGAGAGCTGGGCGCGGCAGAGAAAGCATGAAAGAAGGATAAACGCGGTCTAAATGCGAGCGTTGAGTAAAATTTGTGGCTTAACGCTTTTATACCGTAATCGCAATGATGATATGAGAAACAGAGTTGGCCCACGCTCACCAAAAGTTTGTTGAGTTTTAGTGTCTAATTATCTCAACAATTTGAACCTACTGACCAATGGGAGAATATTTTAGCCAATAAGCCGATAAGTGCCGCGAAGTCGATCCGCGAACTAGCCAATAAGAGCTGCGCGTTCTACTTTATCCGCGACCCTTAGCGGACAATTGAGTAACTACGTTATATCGCTGTCACCGTTTCTCCATAGGTTGTTCCTTCATGCTATGACAAGAATGCGACATTTTAAGATTTACATTACTGCTGCGTTTTTTAGATGAAATTGATAGCTATTCACACCATCTAAATATGATGATAGACTACTGTTATACGTGATATTGAGCCAATATTCCAAGCTTGGGTTATTTCCAATATTAAATTACCAAACATAATCTAACCCAATTTAGACCCTACTTCATCCGCAAACTAAATCCTACATAATTAAGGAGTTTATTACAAATAAAACAATCGTTGAACGAAATACCTTCGTAATATATACAAAGGCCATTCAAACGTGTTACATTTCGAATACAGAATACAAACACCAAATTTAAACACTAGAATGTAAGTCTGTTATTTAGGTAACATTTTAATTATTGTTGGTATGGGCGTAATTGTTTGCAATATAATTGAATTGCGCCTATTTTGAAATTCGCTTGGTTCTGTGAACATTGTGGAATTCAATATTGCTAATTGTTTAATACTGTAAACCGATACCGTAATAGAGCAAAGAGCAGTATAATTGTCTCACTGCATACCTGTTTAATATTTCAACATTTTAATTAAATTCTAATCATTTATATCTGACAACAGGTTTATAAAACCTAACTAAACTTATCTCTTTTGCTCTTTTAATGGTAAACACGCCCGGTCTTTGCTGAGTTGCGTTACAATATAACAAATCAAGCGATAAGTAGCCCCATCTTTTTCTCTCGTAGACAGGAACACGACACGTGACCGTCGCTATGTGTGCTATTTTGGTACGGGGAATTATGTCCGTACAAGAATTCGTCACATTTGGCACGTCCATTTACGTGGCCGAGTTGACAAATTATAAAATTTTAATAGAACATTGTAATAAAGCATTAAATTCTATGACCCGTTTAAATAAGATACATGACATTGTTACCTATTTAGTAATAATATAACGGATGAACAAAACGGACCTTTATTTTAATTACATCCTGCTCGTATATGTAGTGTAATATTTTTTATTGTTTATCAATTTATAATAACCCAGTTGAGAATGCGCAAGCTTGCATTGCCAGAGGAACACCTGGCTCGTTAATTATATAACAATTCAATTGTTTTTTTAATTTGTCGTCCATTTTGTTTATGTTCCTTAAGAGATAGGAACGGTGTTCCTAAACATTCCTATTCTACTTTTTTATGGCGAATCCGAATCTGAAGTCAAACTTCGAATATTCGAAAAACGCGACAGACAAACACACAGACAAACGCACAGACAAACATATAGAATTCATATAGCAACGGTGTTCCTGAAAATATGCCTAATTCGAAATCTTTTCTATTTTTTTTCAGAAGGTAGGCAATTTTTGTAGTCGCGATTAAGTTTCAATTTTAATTTTGTTAAAGTAATACTTAGTAAGTTACTAATAAAATGGTAATGGTAGGAGTAGGAGTCGTTGTAACGCTAGGAGGTAAGATGACTACTCAATATAAATACGTTATGCACCCCTAAATGTTTATTTACGTTCTTTATATCGGCTACCTAAACGCGCCTCCTGTTCCTGTATATAATAAAACAAAAACATATGCGTCTCGGGACGCCCGACAGAAGTGATAACTTAAACTAATCTACATATAATTAAAGCTACTATGCGTAAGAGAAAGGGAAGCCAGACAAACTGGCGCCGTAACGCGTTACGTAACGAAGCGGTTTACCCTCCCATAAGAAGTTATCACTTCAAAAGCACCGCGGTAAATTTTTTATAATATGCCGTATGCGAAACAACTGAATACGGTCCCTCACATATGTAGCGATTACGATGATCTTGAAATTCCATTCGTACGAGTACATGGACATTTGCAAAATAAGGGCATATTTTGTTGGAAAACATTTATTTTAACGTGTAATATTACCAATATTTCATGTACATTTTTGTCATTCATTTCTTACACAGATCCTCTATCTGGCAAAAACATTTCTTCTATCACTTTGTAACAAACCGGAATAAAGAAAATGTAGATAAAATGTTGGCAATATTAAACATTTCCAAAGCAAATATCGCTACAAAATATGTCAAATCAGCAGCAGCGTATCCTGATATTGAAACTTTCAATATTAAGTTTCGCAAAACGCGCGTTGAATGTCACAATGCCACGAAAGGTTAAAGATATGTGAAGTATTAGGAAGTAGATATGATATACGCGTTCTCAAAGTAACGCGAAAAACTTGATAGAATAGTTAAGATAATAAACGACGTCGACGTCAATCATGAAGCGAATGATATCAACAAGTTAACAACGGATTACGATAGACATATCAATCATCCATTATAATGAGTGTAAAGTGAAGACGAAAACTTGCTTTACCACCTGCTTATCGTAATTCGAGCGTAGCTTATAATTTTTCCAGCGCATACTCATAAGCTAAGTTTTTAATGATTGTATAGTAAATTAACACACATAATAATAAATTAATAACTTATACATAATATCATAATTAATTATCGATTGCATATGTAGTAGGAGTAGGTAATTTAAAGCACAGCTTGCAGTGTATTTTCATACCACACCGGTTATCACAAACATGCATACCACAGCTGCCTGTTCTGAAGTGAAGGCTAAATAAAAGAAAGCTTATGGAAACGGTGCCACCTGCGCTGCAATGTGCTCAAACTCACTGGCAAGAGCACAACTCTCTTATATTTTGTAACATGTATTTGGCAGTTCTTATTGTTCATTTCCCGGGAGTGAGTGAGGCCATGCGGTTGTCGTTCCAATAGCAATATTGATGGTTGTTACTACTACATAAACTACCTAACTACTTTTATGTCATTCGGATTAACCGAAGTCCTAATTTTCTTCTTTTCTCTAAGTTTCTTTAGCCATCCACGGACTTAATAGAACTCACTATACCTATGTAGTATAACTTATCTACCCGTTTCTACATGACATCATTACTTGGAAATATACAAGAAACAATGAAATTCCTTGCGCGATATCAATAAGAATGCTTCAATATTTTTAAAAGATATTAACTTGACAGTTTTCAGTAGAATATTTTTTGATGAAATGTGGTTATTTTTTGTTGATGTATATAGATAGAACAGATTTCAGAATTCCTAGTAATATTTTTTCCTACTATATTTTACTAGCTACACAGTAATTAATAAAACATTTTTATTGACCAATCTACCTCGGTATATCTCACAGAATAAACGAACCGACTCACCCCTTGAAAGTTAAAAGGATCGTTTTTACCCCTCATAATTAAGTGCTTCTTATATGAACAATTGTATGAACAAAAATGATAAAGATTAATGAACATCAATACTCGTAAAATTAATTCAATCTGTATGAAATAAAATACTTTTTACTAGCTGCTGCCCGCGGCTCCGCCCGCGTGTAGTCAAATAACGTAGCCTATGTGTTAATCCAGATCATAATCTATCTACGTGACAAATTTCATTCAAATCCGTTCAGCCGTTTAAGCGTGAAAGAGCAACAAACATCCATCCATACATACAAACTTTCGCATTTATAATATTAGTAGGATTATTGTAGACATTCTATTTATTTTAAAAGCCATATATTGCAATCTAAAAATAAAATCAGAGTAGGTTAACTCCTAATAAATATGAATTCGTTAACCATAAATTTTAGTTCAACATATTTTTTTTATACAATGTCGGAAGGCATACAAGCATACGGCCCACCTGATTTAAAGCGGTTACCGTAGCCTATGCACGCTTGTAATACATTAAGTGTCACTCGGGCAATGCCTCCTCTGCTACACAGGAACACCTTAGGAGCTTACTGGTGACCTCACTCACATACAGGAACACAACAACCTTCTAGGGTTGTTATTTGGTTGCGGTTTTCGTGAAGTGGAGGTACTTCCCCAGACGGGCTGCTTTGATGTGCCCTACCTCTCTTAAAACATCCAGACCGACGCAAACAGACATGTTTATTCACACAAATGTTTGTCTTGTGTGGGAATCGAACTCGTTGGTGTCAAGGTCGCGTCATTCACGACTGCGCCACCGAGCTCGTGGAATTATTTAAATATTAAAGTTGATATGGGAGGTACTGAGAAACTACTTACAGAGTCATTTAGAAAAATTACACCGTAATTAACAATTTCAACATAATTTGTATTCTCCGTTTTGCCAGGAGTTACATTCATTTCAAAGTATTTATAATGATGGGTTCTATAGTTTTTTTAAGGGATAGCCAGTTATTTTTGTATAAAAAAGAATATTCTACTTTCATACTCTCTCCGCCCATACCCAGCTCTCGCTTCCATAAGTTAGCGTTGAAGCCGTTGAACTTGAAGTTACAATTGTAAATGAACTTTCTCCAGCCCTAAATTTATTAATCACTTATATTTTTTTTTTAAATCACTAATGTGGCAAATAAACGTGTTCTGCCTGATCGCATTCAGCTACCGTAACCTCCATAGGCGTGAAGAGGTTCTTACAGGGTCGGCAACGCAAGAGTGACACCCCTGGTGTTGCAAATGTCCATAGGCTAAGGTAACTGCTTACCATCAGGCAGGCCGTATGCTCGTTTCCACCTTAGTGGTATAAAAAAAACTTTAAATATAATTATTTGGTAAATTTATGGAAACTTCCCAAAAATTCTTAAAAGCTAGTCTGGCACCGACTCCTAAAATAACAATAACTGTATATACTCGTATTCTCCTAATCATTTTTATTCCAAGTAGGCTGAAAATAGTATCCCAGTCGTCGGCGAGCAGTGCGATTATAAAATGAGGTTTTGACATCATGTCGAATAACTCCTTGCAACACAACCCAATGTACAATCGGTGGAACACACAAAGGGTGGTAAAAAATCCTCACCTCTCGTCTTTGCATCTAATTAAAAGGTCCTAGCTGGTATCCAGGTGCCCTGAGCCAAATGTGTCTACAGTACTCTATATACGGTGTGACTTGGAACTGGTACCGTTTGGCTCTGTTGAGCACACCAAGTTCTTTGGACGCTTGACCTTTTCGTGAAGGTGACTTCGATCCTCCGTGTCTATTCTGTAAGGACCCTGGTTTAATTATAGTTTAGTATTAAAATCAAAGTAACATAATGCGTGTTACATGTTATTTCGCACGTTTGTTACGGAAGCAGTAATTATTCTATTCACAGCTCGCCGTGGGACCGGTTAGTGTTATTGTTTGTGGATGTGCCTCGTGGGACGGACGTGCAAGGAATATACAATGTGTGCTTTGTAAAAATATTCTTCATATGGGGGGTAAATATATAAAACAGTAAGTCCTCTGTCGGAATCGAACACAAGAGCGTTGGTGTTAAAGTAGCGTTACTAACTACTTTTCGTTTCAAGCTTTCGCTTCGGAGCCCGGGATCCGTTTTCCAGCTTCTGCCTCTCCACTTCGCGTGGTCTTCGGCATCCCTTACTGTGAGATCATTGGCACGCATGTTAACCCTTACGACGTCAAGCCAGCACTTCTTAAGTCTACACCTTCTACTGGGACCCAGCGAAGGTGCCATGGCCAGACATTCGTTCTCCACGTAACTTGACGGTTTTCGTAAGACGTGGCCGTACCGGCATAGGCTCTTGCAGTTTGTCTGCTATGTCATGGATATGAAGGCTACCGTGAATACGGAGTCCTTTATAGATCCTTCCGCGTCACTCCGCATGTCCTGCGCAGCATATTCATCTCCGTGACACGCAGCTCCTGCTTGTGCCGCTCAATTACAGGCCACGCTTCACGGCCATATAAAAGGAGAGGTCTAATGATACTCGTAGATTTATGAACCTGTCCTTTCAGCTTAACCGTTATTTTGGATCACAGATGACACCAGCTATCTCACGCCATTTAGACCAAGCTGCTGAAATGCGCGCCTTGACGTCGCAATCGACATCATCGGATGCGTGGAGGACCGATCCCAAATATTTACACCGATCCGTGTGCTCGATCGTGGCTTCGCCAATGCGGATGGTGTGAGATCAGTGCTAATGCACGCCAAGTCTTCGTCACATTCAGTTTTCGACCACCGTTCTCAAGCGACCCTCCTCAAGTATTCACTCGCCGCACCAGGCGCTCCCTAGCCACGTCCGCCAGCATACATGAGTAACCACGGACACTGCTTATCCGAGCTAAATCCGAGAAACAAATGGCCATTCCTTCGTCATTTTGTAGGACTGGTTCGAACGAAATTGACTGGAATGATAGAATAGTCGACGAAACGAGCGCCATAAGTCCCGTTCCTTACACACCTCACTCGCTTCTTTATCATTCATAGCTCTTTTCATGCACGCTGCCCAGTTCCTAGGGTTTTTGACATCACCTTCTGATAAAACACGACCAATTTGGTCATGGTAGGTGGTTTTTGGTTTTCCACGGCACAAACATAACCTACCTAATCGTAATCTATAAAAATAATCTCTGAACACTCTGTCTCACCTATTTTTACCGCCAAGCACCTATATTCATATAGCTGTGTTCCGGTTTGAAGGGTGAGATATTGTGGTGTTGCGAGCATCAATAGGTTGCGGTGGTCGCTTACCATCTAATGCGGGCCGCGTGCTTGTTTGCCAATCTAGTTGTAAAAATATATATATAATTATTTATAAGTAATTATACGCAATGTTATTAACATTCACTAAGTTAATTATGTTTCAGTTGATTTTTCATGGTTGGAAAAAACGTAAAAATATTGGAGCAACACTTGAACCTGAAAAAACACTTTATTGGGTGCATTTCTAATAGTGTTTTTACACTACGGTATAAGACAATACCTATAAAATATAATTTCCAAAAAATTGTATTTTCCAAGGTTCAAATAGCTATTGCAGTTGAAAATTTGTATGAATAAATTGTAACACTCAAAGTAAACAAATATTTGTAGTGACTTGTGACGTCATCCGAAGCCCGCGGAAAATGGCAGCGTTCAAACCGGTCAAATTTCAACGATGTTTTTAATATTATTTTAAAAAACTCTTCCAATAGTATTTACATGTTTACTATGTTATAACGATGTAAAAAGTGAAATGAAAGTATGTCTGGGGAAGTACCTCCACCTCACAGAAACCCGCAGCCAAATAATAACTCCCTAGAGGGTTGTTGTGTTCCTGCGCACCAGTACATTCGTATGGAATTGCTGCAAAGCGCGAGCGATACTCAATGTATGCTTGCATACCTCCCGACGTTAAAAAAAAGAAATACTTGAAGGAATGTAGAAAGTTATCGCATATATTTACAATTAAACATATTCAAAAACAAATAATAAAAAGTTACTGGCCAGGTACGAAAGTTTCTCTGAAGTTTTCCTGCTGTTTTCTATTGTATTTATGGACAAAATTACAGTGACACAGAAAGGCGACTGGAACACGTGAATATTGTAAATATTGAAATATTGGGCTTTTTTCATAAGTGGAAATGAAATTCTTTATGAAATAGGGACGAAATATATGTGCATAAAAATTACATATTCATATTTACATGGAAATAAGAGGAGACATAGAAAGAATGCAGTATGAAAGAATGACGAAGCAGATATACGAGTACAACGCAAAAGTGGAGGGATGTAGAAGCCGAGGAAGGCCAAAAACACACCTGCCAAGATCAAATCGATTGTGTTTTATCAGAAGATGATTTCCGGAGCCGTAGAAACCGGCACGTGTGAAAAGAACAATTGATGTTAAAGAAGCTAGTGAGGAGTGCGAGGACCGCTCGGTTATCTCTGCATAGCCAGCAAGCGACCCGGCATGAATACATTATGTAGATAGATTCATAAGTATTTTCTCTCTATTATATATTTTATTGCACAACAAATTAAAAGGTTACAATAGTAAAAATACATAGTTCGCAAAGGCGAGCTGAGCTATAAAAGAGATTTCTTCCAGCCAACCTCCAACAGTGGGTCATGTTGTCAGTAGTGGAATAGCTGTATGTGCCTGAATAAGAGTTATACATACATACACACATTTACATACATAATATATATACGATATATATATATATATACATACATACATATACATACACAGATACAGTCATTTCTGAATGGATAAGTAGTAATCTTTCAATTTCTTTTTGAATGAGCAAACAGATGGGCTTTCACGAATACGCGTAGGTAGATTATTCCACATCTGAGCAGCACGGTAGGTAAAAGAGTTATAAAAAAAAATATTTGCGCAGTTGGGAGCAATAGCGTCTTGGTATGACAGGAACGACGAGAACGGTTGGTAGGGGGAAAGAGGTTAAATCGGCTGTGGAGGTACGCAGGAGCAGCAGGATCATGGAGGATCTTAAAAAGAATAATTAGAGTGTGGATGTTATGACGGGAGCGAATAGGGAGCCAGTTCAGTCGGTTACGGTACTCAGTAATGTGATCATAGTTTTTAAGTCCAAAAATAAACCTAATTGCAAGATTTTGCAATCGTTCAAGTTTATTTAAGAGTTTCTCACTTGCGTCCAAATAGCAAACGTCGGCGTAGTCGAGAAGGGGTAGAAGAAGGGCATTACTAAGCATAACTTTAGTGGAGAAAGGGAGAAATTTCTGGAGAAGCCTAAGAGAGTGAAATGAATAGTGCATTCGTTTGCTAACCTCATTGACGTGAGCAGACCAAGATAAATTACAGCCCAGGATAATCAAATTTTATATTTAGATAAGGTTTGGTCCTTTTTGTACCAAGTTTTAAGGATAGATATGTGCACAGTGGATAGACCATAGACCAACCATAGACCCGTGGCACGATTTTGCGTAGTGAATAAATTCACCGCTACGGGTCTGGGTGCAAAACAGAACGCGCAGGGCTTATCCCGTCACTTGTCGACTGGTTGGTTAAAATATCATCCCATTGATCAATAGCCTCAAATTGCTGATAAAAAGCTTGCTTGCTCGGTGTGTAAAAGAGCATTGAATGTTAAAGAAGCGAGTGAGGTATTTAAGGATAGAATCACATATCGCTCAGTTCTCTCTACCTCCCCCGCAAGGGATTTGGCGTGAAGTTATAGATAGATAGATAGATAATATACGCTCGGCAGTCGCTTATTTATAGTACAAACCTAGGTGAGTGAGAACTGTATGTTAAAAAACTTTACAAGTGAGTATGAGTCTACTATTAGTCTGTATAAATACAGACAGGTTTGTACTGTAATATTAAAGAGGGCGTATGTACGTTTGTTGTTCCATTGGTTAACTCTCTACTGTGGCTATTGTTGGCAATACCGGCAACCTAAACACGAAGATAGCCCGCAGCTATTACTAAATTAGTTACACTGTATACTCGTATTTTTCTGTACAGAATATTTATTAACACGATGTAAACATTATAGATAATTAATTGAACGAGACTGATAGGGCAATCGATTGCTCAATTGAGCAGCTGTATAGTCTAGGAGACAGTGTGCATACACGAGATGAAATTTTAAGAGATTTATTCACAGTTATATTAATGCGTAAATAATGAAGGAGAAAAGGGTGGCCCTCGTCAGTATAACGCATGTCCCACAAATGCATACGAATGTAGGTGTAATATGTATGTAGTTAAGTTCTGAAAAGCAGTCCAGTTACTACCGGCACACTGTGTACACGCGTTCAATGAGTAATAAACGTATGATGAGAAACTTACGCTTGATGAGAAATTTTACTTGGTATTTTCTATTAACGTCGTCCATAGCCTATCAGCCCACAAATGTAATGGGGATGGATGTTTAATGTATTCCTGTGAGTGGTAGATGAGGTTTCTAAGAAGGTAACGTAAAAGTGTGTTAACAGAATCAGCGGTAATACGCGATATTTCATTGTATGCAATACAGGCGTTTGCTTGTGTGTCACCCAACATTGTATAAAATAAGTATTTTTTTTCTGCCTGGCTAAGTACATCTTATACCTAGTTCTATTTACGATTAAACTGTTAAACAGATCTTATTTTTATTCTCGAATAAAATAATGTGTAATCGAATGAAATATGTAGTGTGGAACCTAGAGAAGGTACCTTCAATATATTTTATTGCGATAACTGGAAATTATGCGATAGTAGTAGCAGTAGAGAGACTATTTTAGGTAACTAATTACAAACGTATGGTGGGTAATAATAATAATATGGTCTAAGTGACTTATCATCATCTTAACAGATAAATCCAACTACATACGCGTATGTGGTATGTTATATCAAGTAGCAAACGAAGTTTTTGTAAAAGAACAATAGTTGTGTATAAGCAAGCCGACTGGAAAAGTATTCTCACGTTAGAGAAATCTTCAGCAAAATTATTTTCCTTACGTCTCTTATCTTTTACCTCTCTTATACTAGACCCTTTGTTGATAAATAGCATGCACCTTCTGTAGGTGAGATCGGCTTTGACTGTAACTACGATAGAGAGTTACTTATGCTCAAAATTTTCCTTAATTTAATTTTTGAATAGACTATATCCCATATTTTTAGCAATAAGCTGGAAAAAAAGCATAAGGCTTGTCTGATGGTAAGCAGCTAAGTACTTAAGGACAATTGTAACTTTCAAGTCATTAATTAAAAATAAATATTTCCCTGTGTGTTGCCAACGACCACACAAAAATCATAATTATATTTGTATACACATATTACATTGTATACGTTATATATTTTGTAATTATATATTGTATAAGTATAAAAAAAAATATGAAAATATTACAATGTTGTCAATGCGTAATGTGAGCATATCCATAGTATTACGTGCAGAATGTAATAGGCACATTAAACATAATTTTATTAAGTAAAATTTTAAATTGTATTTTTATAATGAATATATTGTAATGAATTATAAAATATATACATGGGGCACACTAAAAGTTTTGCACTTCTAGCTAATCGGAACTATTTGAATTTCGAATGTTATATTTTTGAAACGTTGCAATCTACTTAGTAATAAACAAAAACAATTGGCGGGAAATAATTTGTCAATTGTTTTTTATCACACATCAAAGTTCTACGTACGCAACGAAAATGGAATTGAGTCGAATAGATTTTAGAGCGAAGATTTTTTATGATTTTAAAAGTTTTCTCTTTCCGCAAGACTGTGCTGCTCGTCTTCAAAATGCTTTTGGGAGAGAAGCACCTTCTTTGAGTACCGTGAGGCGATGGTTTGCTGAATTTGAGAGAGGTCGAGTTTCTTTACACGACGAATTTCGTAAAGGGCGGCCTTCTACTTCCGTCAACGTAAATAATGTGGCTACTGTTAAGCGGCTAATTGAAGAAAACCCGCAGATTACCTATGAGACAATTCGAGAACTATTAGGGATTGGTATAAGCCAAATTTAGAAAATTTTACACGAAGAATTAAAAGTTCGGAAACTTTATTGTCGTTGGATCCGTCATGAACTGACAGCGGAGCTTCAAGCGGGCTCGCGTGGAATCGTGCTCACAGATGCTACTTAAGTACGACCACGGACATTCTAATGCTGTTTATGACATTGTCACAGGAGATAAAACGTGGATTTATTGTTTTGAACCCGAAAAAAAACAGCAATCTCGTGAATGGGTGTTTGAAAATGAGAACAGGCCAACAAAAGTGAGGCAGGCGAGAAACGTTGGTAAAAAAATGATCGCGTTTTTTTTCTCAGCTACGGATCCCATCTGCACAATTCCACTTGAAGATTAAAAGAGTGTTAATGCCGAGTGGTATTCTACCATTTGTTTACCCAGGGTATTAGAAAAAGTTCGCGAAAGACGATCAAAAAGCCGCGTTCTCCTACATCATGACAACGCTTCTTCACACATGGCCAACAAAACAAAGTCATTTTTAACTTCCGAAAAAGTACAACTCGTTAGCCATCCTGCGCATAGCCCCGACCTAGCACCCTGTGATTTCTGTATTTTCCCCAAAATCAAAGATTTGATGAGAGGTTTCACTTTTACCAACTCCGAAGAGGCAGTGATAGCATTCAGTCAGCACGTAGAAAACATGCCTTCAGATCTGTGGTCCTCCTGTTTTAAAAAATGGTTCGATCGCATGAAAAAATGTTTAAAATGTAAAGGAGAGTATTGAAAGCAATAAACATAATATTTTGGTTATAACATGTTGTTTTTTAAGTTACGCAAAACTTATAGTGTGACCTACGTATTTAATAAATTGGTGTCTGTCTCCTAGTCTAATTCCGTTAAACCGGCAAGTTGGTACCGATCGGTGTCACATCGGAAGATGGAGCAATGGAACAATTTCCTGCATTAAAACCGACACCAAGCGAGGTCACGCTGACAGCCAACCTTGTTATTAAAGAGTGTACACACATATCAAATCGTAATTCACTCGAAACATTTTTATTTAGTGAACAAGGGAAATCTGCTAAAGATTTTTTAAGTGTAAAAACTTATGTAAGTGAAAAGTTAAGTAGTTGCTTAACCTGCGTGTTCGGTAACGGCATGCGCAAGGACGCTATCGAGCTCAAAATTGAGGGTACTTTAACTAAATTATCGGGCTACTTAGTTAAACATAAACTCAGCTAAACTTAGTCCAATTTAACTCCATGAAGGCACAAGTTTGCGCGTTCATGATGTGGTTTCTCAATTCCAGAATACACTTCTTATCATCGCCGATAGCATCCGGATTCTCGGTGTTGCCATCTCAAGTGATGTTCAATACCGAAGTCACCTGGAGGTGAAAGTCGAAAGTGGCGTCAAAGAAACTAAATGTGCTCTGTATAGCGGAGACTCAGAATACAGTTTGTTCTGTATTCTGAGAGCGGAGGTTATATTCCGGAAGTCTCAAGTCAGATCGCACATGAAGTTAAACGCACACGTAGTTATTACGCGTATGAAGTATAACTTGTTACATACGTGCATACATGTGTACTTACTCATGCTTTTTTAAGTAAAAACTTTTGTAGACGCGTTAAGCGATTTTCGGTAGGGAAACGTCATGGGTTCTCGTAAATACGATAATAACATATGTCCCGTAGTTAATAGATTCAGGCGTTATTTTGCGAAATTCAAATTTACATGCAATTTGATCTAACCTGCTTTGTGTGCTTCCGCCACCAATTAGTTCATACGGCCTAGCGTCGGCCGGCACCCACCAACTACTGTTAGTAAATGCAACAAGCCGACGCTGCCATGGCTGCTCCGTTGACCGATATAAACGTGTTCACATTCATTGCAGAACAGCTTATAGACGACGGATTTTTTATTAGTCGCGATTTTATCTTTAGTGTTACAAAGTGATTTGAGTGAATTATGGGATTTGAGAGCAACATGTTATTTTTTCTAAATATGTGAACTATTTTGTCAGTGATTGCGGAGCAGCCATGGCAGCGTCGACATGTTGCATTTGCTAACAGTAGTGGGTGGGTGCTGGCCGGCGCTAGACCGCATGAACTAATTGGTGGCGGACCACTACGCGACCGAGCTCGTCGATAGATGAATCTTACTCGTATGTGCCGTTCTATAACCTTTGTTATTTAGGGTTCCGTACCCAAAGGGTAAAACGGAACCCTATTACTGAGGCTCCGTTGTCCGTCCGTGCGTCCGTCCGTCCGTCTGTCACCAGGCTGTATCTCATGAACTATGATAGTAAGACAGTTGAAATTTTAACAGATGATGTATTTCTGTTGCCGCTATAACAACAAATACTAAAAAAATAGAATAAAGTAAATATTTAAGAAGGCTCCCATACAATAAACCTGATTTTTTGGCTCATTTTTGCTCGATATTGATAACGGCATCAGGTAGATGCTTGAAATATTCACAGAATATTTAGTTATATATTTACTTTAAGAATAAATAATTAAATTTAAATAAAACAAATATTTAAGGGGGGCTCCCATACAACAAACGTGATTTTTTTTAGCCGTTTTTACAGATAATGGTACGGAACCCTTCGTCTGCGAGCCCGACTCGCACTTGGCCGATTTTTTATTCCATTAAAGTAGCAAACAAGCGTACAAGCGGGCTACAAGATGGCACGCAGTTACCGTAGCCTATGGACATTTGCAATACCAGAGGTGTCACTCATGCTTTACCGACCCTGTAAAAACCTCTTCACGTCTGTTTCGAAGAAATAATATGTAATAACGATACTCTAAGTCTAGCGTCTGAACGAACTAAGTACTAAGCTGCGTGTAGGTCCAAGATAAATGGTTTGTTGATTGTCTAATGGCCGCTTAATGACGTTGACAGATCGAAACCGGCAGAGCGCGGCAAAGGGACCATAGAGTAAATATTATATTTACTCTATATCCCGTTTTACCGCGCACAATGTTAAAAAAAAAGTAAAGAAATATTAAAGTATATTTAAAATATACTTTAAATAAATCTTTTTGTTTTTTTTTTAATTTTGTGCGACGTAGTTGTTTAAGTGGCTAGTGGCTAGCAATGGCGACCATTAACAGACGTGGGTTCGGTTCTTATGTAAAACATACATTTGTATGCACGAACAACCATTCGTGGCTGTTTGTCTTGGTTGGGTGTAGTATTTTTTTTTAACTGTACAGTTCCATCTAGCCTTAAAGCGGGCGAAGCTTATGTGGGCACTAGACAACTGATAAACATACGTAAATACATTTTTTGTAAGTACCTACATACATAGAAAATACGTAGGCCAAAACTAACAGGCAGGTTCGTGCACTAGGTACTTGTTGTGCGTGGGAATCGTACCCAATAGCGTTGGTATCCAATTTGTGTTACCACTGCGCGATGCTTATGCTTACCCATAGCATATGCTACATGTATGCACTTGGAGCATAACGTTTCTTATTTTATCACCGACAGTCTCTTAGAGAACAACTCCCTTTCTTATATCATCGTCGCGAACGCGGTCAGCAAGCGTAACACCACAAATTATGCGCAACGCTTGTATCTCAACCGTTGTATCTGCCAACTTTCACTTCCGAAAGTACTGGGTAAAATAATTTTCGAAATGTCAATTTGAAATTTAAAAAAAGATTAATTTATTATTTTTTATTAAAAACAAAATAACTTCTTTTCGGTGATCTGTACTCACTTGAAGCGTTATCCTAATCCACTAGGATTGACGGGGTCCGCTACCTAAGCCTAAGGATTTTTCGAAATAAAATAAAAAAATACTCACACCATGAGCCAGCGACCGGGCTTATTATTATTCTTCTGCTGTGTTGACAGCGGGGGTGGCAACGCGCTAGCGACATTCTTTTTGTTGCTAGCGTTCATAGACTACGGTAACCGCTTTACATCAGGCGGATCGTATGCTTTTTTCTATCCGTCGTAGCATAAAATACAAAAAAATAACATGGCCACATCATGATTCGAACCAGCGACCGGGCAGTTTATGGGCTGGTTCGTCCACTAGGCCATCACTGCTCTGTACTACATATTTTCAATTCATGATTCATGTGCAATGACAACATTTCTTTGAGTAGGTTCTTCATTATTGTGATGAATTAACTACGACTAGTTACTAGATTGATCACCTTCTAACTTAGTACGAGTTCAATTTATTACTTTAAAATTACTTTCTCAAGTTACGTCACTTGTCTTTCGAAATATAATTTCTTGGACGTGCAGGTTTCCTTAGGTTGTTTTCCATCACCGCCCAGCAAGTGATAATTACAAATATGTACATAAATCCAAAACGCGAAATTAGTTGTACATGCCAGGATTCGAAGACCAGTTGCTCAACCCTGGCTTAAGCATTGCTCCATCTTTTCTACTTCTCCTAAGCTCTAAGGAGTTGGTGGGTTAGCAGCAGAGGTGGTATCGCTTTGTTTTTATATAACTTCGGGAGGCATACAAGCATACGGCCTACCTGACGTAAAGCAGTTACGGTAGCCTATTAACGCTTGTAATATATTAAGTATCACTCGCGCGATGTCTCCTCTGCTGCTTACACAGCAACTTACTGGTCACTCACACGCAGGAACACAACAACCCTCTAGGGAGTTGTTATTTGGCTGCGGTTTTCTGTGAGGTGGAGGTACTTCCCTAGACGGTATTGCTTTGATGCGCCCTACCTCTCTTAAAACATTCAGACCAAGACAAATAGATATGTTCATGCACACAAACGTTTGTCTTGTGTGTGGAATCGAACCCACGAGCGTTGGTGTCAAAGTTGCGACATTCGCTACTGAGCCACCGAGCTTGTTAAATCATGACCCCTTAGAAGTAAAGAAAGAGCATTGACACTAAAGATACAAGCGTTAATAGGCTATGGTACCACCACGTTACATAAGGCGGGCCGTATGTTTGTACATAGTATAAAAAAATGTTTGGTTTCCTTTCGAGGTCGTACATAAAAAGTACTTTTTTAATTGTATCAAGGGATTATTTTCACGGCCAATTAACTTAGTCATTATGCTTATACTATATGTGAACAAGTTATTTTTAATCACGACCCTCCGCCGAAAATATCCCGCCCTTTATCTGCGTTAAGTGACCCATCGCTTTGTGTACATTTTTATACACAATCTAGCCATTTGGAAAGAAGCCAAGCACCTTTTACTAGCACATCATAGCCACGCATAGTATGGAAACGCGAACTAATGTATTCATCGTATATGCGGCATTTTGACGCATGGATCATTCGTAATCTATATATCCTATCTATTACCATAAACGGACCGTAGACGGCTTATGGTTAGAAACAGAGTTGGTCTGAAAGAGACGAGAGAGAGAGTTCGGACATGTAGAAAGAATGCTGGATAAAAGAATGCCGATGCAGATATACAAAAGTGGAAGGATATAGGAGCCGAGGAAGGGAAGACTTGTGATGTATGACCAAATTGGTCGCGTTCTATCAGGAGGTGATGTCAGGAGCCTTAGAAACCGGCGAGTGTGCGTGAGTAGAGCAATTAATAAATAAATAAATATTGTCGGACAAATTACACAGCGCCACCTAGCCCCAAAGTAAGCGAAGCTTGTGTTATAGGTACTAGACAACTGATTATAAAGACAACTTGTTATACATAGAAAATACCCAGACCAATACAAACAAACATTTTCATGCACACAAATGTTTGTACTGTGTGGGAATCGA
The DNA here is from genome assembly GCA_947507595.1 of Pyralis farinalis. NCBI lineage: Eukaryota > Metazoa > Arthropoda > Insecta > Lepidoptera > Pyralidae > Pyralis > Pyralis farinalis. The sequence goes on along the minus strand of OX382257.1, from coordinate 35,402,247 downwards.
ACCCACGAGCGTTGGTGTTAAGGTAGCGTAACAGCGCGTTCCACCACTGAGCCACCGAGCTCGTCAATTAATGTTATAATTAATGGTAAAGAAGCGAGTCAGGTATGTAAGGATCGAGTCTCGGTTGTCTCTGCCTGCTCCGCGAGGGATTTGGCGTGATGTTATAGATAGATACAATAAACAGGATGTGCTTGTGTATATATAAATATATTTGGTGTATTTCGTTAACGAGCTCTATGACACGAACGTGGCTTCGATTCCCGCATAAACATTTGTGAACATATTTGTATGTCTTGGTGTGAGTGTTTTTAAGAGAGGTAGGGCGCATCAAAGGAGTCTGTTTGGGTAAGTACCTCCGCCTTACAGGAAACCGGAGCCAAATAACAACTCCTTGTAGGGTTATTGTGTTCCCGGTAGTGAGTGAGTTAATTAATAAACTCCTAAGGGGTTGCTGTGTTAGCAGCATGATATTTCATGTGTCAGAAGCATTTTATACCGCTTTATAGTGAGCTGTATGTCTCCCGGCGTTGCGTAAAAAGTACATAATTTGAGAAAGCGAAATATCCGCAACCAAAGTCAGTATTTGTCGGTTAGTATAATATATGAAATGTATTATTTATCACGTAATGTTACTGCATAACATCAAAAACATTCAATAAAAGAAGTTATTAATAATCGAATAATAGTTTTCCAGTAAACCAAGTTGGTTATTGTATTCGCTTCTTTGAACTACCAACAATATATTGATTCAAGTGCTTCGTATTTGTAGAACTTCATTGTTTATTTACACTACTTCAATGAAACTGGCGACCAGCTTTTGTAGTTTTATTAACACTAAAACTAACTATAATTTAGACGGTTATACATCATATAGACAGACATATATACAGTCGTTTGACTATCTCTTCTTATCCCGTTTTCCTAATTCATTAGGATTAGCGTGGGCCGCTGCCTAACCCTAAGGTAATGGCGAAAATACAGATTTTTAGTCGTTCGACTATCTGACTAAGTGATAGAGTTGGGCACAACGATTAATATGCAGTATAATGGGGGAGTGTCATATGGTATTAGCGTAAAAATACGCCACGCCATCTTAAGCCGTGGGTGTCGTAGAACGCGATAAAGGAAAGATCCAAGAGACGGGCAGCAGGATACCCCTGAGTATATGGACCTATTACTGTGATTGCCAAGCATGGCAGCCCCCACTCACCGGCAAATTGACTGATCCTAAGTCCGGTAGCGTTCAGAGTATTGGTGGAATATTAATTCGATTTCCTACTACTTCATACAACACTGTAAGTGTTATTTAAATAAAAAAGCGGAGCTGACTTCATTGAATTCGACGCCAGCCAGGTAGTTTAAAATACACAGGTGAATTTAGTTTTTTAAGAGTATCCAAAAAACTGTACACGCGTTACTGAAGTTTATGTAGTATGCCTTCGGGGTATGGGCTTATACAATAAGATAAAAAACCAATTATAGAAATTGGTCCATAATTGGCGAAGACATCATACCTGCAAAATAGTTAAATTGAGATCCTCTTTTTTTTGAAGTCTCGATCAGCGCGCAATACTTTTGTCCTTGGAGGTTTTTATAGTACACTAACTGCTTCCTATCAGCATGAATGCTTGTTTGCCACTTGTCTTGAAAATGATAATAAATATATTTTTTGTTTGTTTCAGATTTCACGGCCATATTTATGGTATGTTTATATTTTTACTACACTTTCATTTAATTGTACGTAATGCGCGTGTCAATCTAATCGAACATGCAAGTTGAACAATGTCAACCGCAGCCTGTCCATGGATGGGTTTTGTTGTGTTCAGTTTCTCCATGCTTGAAGGGCACGTCAAGCCTTCGCACAAAGCTGTTTTCGATAGATGACAATCGTTAAGGAAAACTAAAGAAGGTATTAACTAGTGTTATCACCTATAACTGTATTTCAGAATTCGTATCATAAAAAATATTTTTGACGAGCTCGGTGGCGCATTGGTTAATAACACGACTTTGATGACAACGCTCAGGGGTTCGATTCCCACACAGGACCAACATTAGTGAGAGCTAAGAGAACTAGCACCCATCAAAACAGTAAGTTAAGTTACAGTCTGCGAAAGTACCTCCACCTCACAGAAAACCACAGCCAAATAACAACTCCCTGGAGGGTTGCTGTGTTCCTGCATGTGAGTGAGGTCGCCAGTAAGCTCTCTCATTTTATAAAGTGTACATTAAGGTTCCTAGTATAGACAATAAGTAAATATATACTTTATTTATTGCTACTAAAGTTATTTACATCTATGCTAATAATAAAGTTGAAGATTTTTTTGTTAGTTCATTTGAATACGCTAACCTCGAGTACTACAAGACCGTTTATAAAAAAAATATATAAATTTACCACATATTCTTTTCAATATTATACTATTTTTAAGAGAGGTAGGGCGCATCAAAGCAGCCCGTCTGGGGAAGTACCTCCACCTCACAGAAAATCGCAGCCAAATAACAACTCCCTAGAAGGTTGGTGTGTTCCTGCATGTGAGTGAGGTCTACCAGTATGCTCCCAAGGAGTTGCTGTGTAAGCAGCAGAGGAGCCATCGCGCGAATGATAATTAAAATATTACAAACGTTAATAGGCTACGGTAGCCGCTTTATATCAGGTGGGCCGTATGTTTGTATGCCTCCCGACGTAGAATAAAAAAAACAATTCTATTAATACAAAGTCTGTTAGACCTCAAGTACTTATTAACGTCACGGCTAGAGAATATAGGAAACCTAGGTTAGGATGCGGAGATACAAAGCTACTGTATGGGTACGTACATAGAACCCAGTCTTCTTCTTAGCGCCATCCCGCTTCCCAATCCATTAGGATAGGCGGGGTCCGCTACCTAAACCTAAAGATTCGGCGAAGATACTGATTTTGACATGGAACGACTGCTGTCAGACCTCCACAGTTCAGAGGGAAAACGAGACCTTTTTCAGGTTAGGTCACGCGTCTATCGAAATATAATTTCTTGCAACGTGCGGGTTTCCTCACGATGTTTTCCATCATCGCCGAGCAAACAACAATTACAAACATGTACATAAATCCGAAAATACGTTTAAAATTAATTAAAATACGTTGCCAGGATTCGAAATCGGGATCTTTTGCTCAATAGGCCGGTCCCTTGTCCACTGGGGTATTACTGCTCTGTACATGGTACTTAGTATCTATATATACATATGTATAAATGAATGTTTGTCTGTATGTCCTCTATGGATTCAAAAACGGCTGAGCAGATTTCGATGAAATTTTCAGTGAATCTTCAGGTTAGCCCAGCAGGTGATCCTGTGAAGTTTGGTAACGATTGGATCACCCGTGCGTAGATAAAAGTTGCATACGTGTAATATTTGTGAAATTCTGATATAAACATATGAATATGATTCATTTGTCATTAAAATCGAAGACTTTCCGCTAGACATTCGGAGAACACAGCCCCGCGTATTCACTACATCTATCCAAACTAGCCTCGGAACCCATTTTCTAACAATGTTCCTCACACTACGCATTAACTTGGTAGATGAATTATTACCTACAACCTCGCCGACAATAGACATCTATATCAAAATTTATTACTATCGAGAAAACTTGCAACGCATTAAAATGCTTTATAATCCCCATTTCCGTCGTGTTCGCGGTAATTATCCAGATTTATAGACGATCTGCGCCTCGCGGCAAGCGTTTTGAGCCAAAGATATGAAGGGAAACGAAGTAGATTGGTTACCCACCATTTTAGGTACCAATCCCGCAATGGTTCAGATGAAACACTGGCTGAACATACGGTACATTGCCCATTCCGTCACTTCCGTTCTCATCTTGTCGAAATGAGAACCCCGCTGTGCTCACGTTATTAATTTTGTCGGGCGCAATTTTCTGTGAAAGATATAACTTACCAAGATTTTAGAATTAAATTGGATTATTATTTTTATTTTCATACAATATATCCAGTCCCAAATGGGTACCTAAAATGAAATATTTACCTCAACGCCGTTTACTCTGTCAATCAGTACATTAACTCTGATATCTGAGCCGAGGAGGGACCCAAAGTCGTGTTATAATAGAAGATGATGTCAGGAGCCCCAAAAACTAGTAAGCATGCATAAAAAGCTTGTCAAAGAACCGAAGTATGTAAGAAGCTCTTGTGGTGTTCCGTTCTATTCGCCTTCTCCATAAGGGAGTCGGCGTGAAGATACAAATAAATAGCTAGATCAACTTTGATATCTATCATGTCAACCGTCAGCTATATCAATGAACTAATGAATATTAAACTGCGGATACTAATTTTAAACTTATTTTATTTACAATGTAATATTTTTTCGTTACATTTAGTTATCATTTACTTCTAATGGTACCTTTCTATCCAAGTAAAAATTATATTACTAACTATGCTTTGCATTTTTTGCATTCATAGAATAATATAATAAGCTAACAATGACTGATAGAAGTAAAAATAATATCTGATTTTCTTCCATAAATAATAAAGCGCATAACGAGCCAGTAACTTCGGAGAAAGCGCAGCATACCTCTCGACACCTCTGAGTCGCTCGCTGTTGCACTCGGCCGAGTTTCTCAGGCATTTCGGGGGTCCACCTAGTAAGTGGCGAGCCACCGCCTGCCGAAAGTAACAATCAGATGTGATAGTTATGGCAGGTGTCCGTCCCTTTTCTGCAATAGCCCAGTACTAATAATCCCTACAGACCTACCTGCCGCGACCTGCTCACGGATATATGGTTCCATCCATATTTTTAGGAGCGGGTCTCGGTGGGTGTACCACATAAAATTAATCTTCTCAAAAAGGCCTCTACGCGTTGGATTCATATCCCCGAGCACGCCTTTCAAATGACCGGGATAATACCAGTGAGAATTAGAAGAATAAATAAAAAGTAATTAACTATTTTATCTGTCTTTTTAATGCCTGTATATTTGCAATCATCATTATTTCAGCTGAAGGACAACCACTACCGAGCATAGGCCTCAAGTTAACTTGCGTAACGATGGGTCCTGTACTGCTTGCACCTATCGTCTCCATGCTATTTTCGCTATATCGTCGACTAGTGCATAAATATTCTCTGTCGTCGGTCCATCATGTGGGAGGTCATCCTATGCCGCCTCTTCCTGTTCGTGATCGTCATTACGCTTTTGCATTAGCTCCAGCGGCCATCGGAACTTCGATTCTAATTTATAACACTACCAATTATCTTGCATGTTAGATGTATTGCACGATAAATATTTTTACAATACTTGTAGTTTTTTATCACATTTAGAACATTGAAATAACGAATCCTAAGTTTTGCATGATTTAAATAATCGAAATTAAATGACTAGAATTGTTTATTAGGTTCTCTGTCGAGGAATCTCCGCAGTCGGTATGCTTCGATACGAACAAATGAAGCTCTGGCAAAAGACAGGTGCTCTTTTGCTAGAGCTGCCGCTGATGATGCGTGGTTACGAGGTGAGGTTTAGACTCTAAAAAACCATCCTAAGAGTCAAAGCCAACCTCATCACGTTTCCGTAAAAGATGATATTGCAGACTATGTTTATTCATTAGGTTTTGGTGTTATCTAAAACCAAATGATAAACGATATCTATTGTATTTTTTCCTTGGGGAGCAAAAACATGTAGACTTTGGGCATACGTGAACACAAAATTTATGTGAATAAGAAATTAGTGATAATATTCCGACCAAGCTGAGTAGCTCGTGGTCTAGTTTCGTTGCACCCCTGATTACTCTAAAGAGTTTAAAAACACTGCTGTGTATAAAGTACTCTGTTCCACGTGCATAACTGTGTCAATTGATAATTATTCTGTTGTGTCTCCAATTACTTCATTAATATTGTCGTTTATTTTAGAAACTGTTTCCTTTTTCCGAGCTAATATAGCCCTTTCACATAGCTATTTTGTAAAATGAGATTTTGGGAAAAAAAAGATAAAAATCATTTATTTGCCATTAGGCCCTCACGGGCACTTAGACACGACTTCATTCTTTAAATCAAATCATATTACATCTTATTAAATTTTCATAGCTTTAATCTCTCTATTTTAAAATTCAATTTTACTTTTTACATATCCCCACAACCTTGAATATTTTAAACACGCTTTGATTTCATCCGTCGGAGTGTCCCTTTTTATCACGGGCAATGTTTGTCGAAAGTTACTGCCAATAAAACCACCAAGCCTCCCATGATGCTCAGGAAATCCCTTATATCCTACAGAGTTTGATTAACGCCATCTATTGAACTGTGATGGTACGAGTAGTAAGCGATTTAAGAATGAACCGAGTTGTATTATATTTTATTTAATATAATATTAGCTTTTATTTAATATAATGATTTAACCTAAGTAATTCAAAAATTAATTTAAAAGTTATTCTACAGGTTAGAATTTGGCGTATCCAGCGCCATGCAGCGCTATCTATAATAGAAAAAATATGGCTTGTTTTCGCTTTCCCGTTGGAATGAGATACTTTCACGGGATAAAAAATAGTTTATGTCCTTCTCTGTACCACTAACAATATGTATACATAATTTTAAGATGATCGGCTACATAGTCAAGGCATGAAGAATTAACAAATAAACATATACTCACCTTCACATTTATAATATTAGTCAGGATTATAATCATATAAAAATCATGAAATTTAATATGCTGTTATTATGTACGTGTATTATTCCTCCTAAATATATAAAAAAACAGTTGAGAATGCGCAAGCTTGCATTGCCAGAGGAACACCGGGCTCGTCAATTATATAACAATTCAATTTTTTTTATTTTTATTTGTCAGCCATTTTGACCATGTTCCTTAATGGATAGAAACGGTGTACCTGAACATTCCTATTCTACTTTTTATGCTGAATCTGAATCTGAGGTCAAAATTCGAATATTCGAAAAAAGCGACAGACAAAGAGACAGATAAACGCACACACATATAGATTTCATATAGGACACCGTTCCTATATGAAATCTATAAATCCTGAAGATAGTGTATGAAAAGTACAAATTTAAGTATGATTATTAGTAGTATGTTTTTAAAACTATCATGTCATGTAATAATGGCATGGTGCGTTATAAATAACAAAAAATAATAGATTAGGCACAATATTACCTCCTTGAGGAGTTCCCCTTTGTATGAAAAGAAATATAATGAGAAATTGAGTTATAAGTTTAATCATTAGCTACGTTGAAAACTTTTCCTTCAGGATGCTATTATAAAACAATCAGTGGTGTAGTGAAATTTATACGAGTGTCTAATTAATTCAAACTTGATATTTAAATGCCAACTTGACCCCACATAATTATTTAGAAATATAAAGTGTCAAAATATTCAACAAGAAATTTCTTTCCGAGTTTTATATATTTTTCTTTAGTTTACTATTGGTTGAAAATTTAGGATTTTTTAAAATACCTATTAACTACTTGTAGAAAATATGTTTTTACATGCAACTACTACACTTTTTTTAAAATACGCTCTTTTGTACGTATGTTTGTCGCTAAACTCCTTAGAAGTTTTTGATATTTTCAGACATCAATCTATCTATAACTTCAAGACAAATTCCTCGTGGGGTAGGCAGAGAGAACCGAATGCAATATGACTCGGTCCTTACATACTTCACTGTCTTCTTCAATATTCATTGCTCTTCTCTTGCACGTTCGCCAGTTTCTAAGGCTCCTGACATCACCTTCTGATATATAACGATCAATTTGGTCATGATCGCTAAATCGTATTCTCCCTCAGCTCCTACATTCATCTACTTTTGCATTGTATATCTGTTTTGTTATTCTTTCTTGGTGTACTCTTGCTACATGTTCAAGTCAATGTGCTCAATTGATTTGAACATCGTCTTAATTTAAATCCGACACTCTCTTTCAGGACAACTCATGAGCAACTTTCAGTTATCAATGCATCTAAAATATGCCATATATTATCTTTTTTAAACGAATAATTTGAAAAGTAGTATATGAGTATAGGTAAAAGTTTTTGCTATATTAAATAAAATTATATAGGATAGGTACCTTCAATGATGGTCATATTAAAACACTGTGCAATGTGGATCGGATTCTTGTACCAAGGGTTCTGTATGGCTCTTAAAATTTTATATATTTTTTACATTATACCTCACTAACTGCAAAAATGAAAAAACGCGTAATATACCTACTTAAAAATATATTTTTTCTTACCAATATCAATAACTAAATATCAGTAATTTATTTTTGTTTTTTTTAGGAACTCGGTGGTGGTGTGGTTTAGTTAAAAATGATACTTTGACACCAAGGCTCATGATTCGATTCCCATATAGTCTGTATGGTCTGTTGTCTGTGTCTGTTGGTCGTGGTGTTTTTAAGAGAGGTAGGACGTAAAGCAGCCTGTTTATGGAAGTACCTCACTGAAACCGCAGGAAATGACACAATTTTTATACCACTAATGTGGCAAACAAGCGTACCGACTGGCTAATGGTACGCAATAAGTTTAGTCTTTTTTTTTTTAGATGGATGCACTTCGCGGTTCATGTCTGTGAATGCCGGTGTCCCACAGGGCTCCATCCTATCGCCCACCTTCTTTCTTCTTCATATCAATGACATGCTACCACTTGGTAATATTCATTGCTATGCAGATGACAGTACGGACCATGGGCGATATTTCGGGCGGCCTAATGCTGGTCGGGCGGAAATCGGTGAGAGGCATGAGAGTCTTGTCATTGAGCTTAATCGGGTTTTGGACCTCGTTAGTAAATGAGGTTCAAATAAACTGGTAGAGTTTAATGCCAGGAAAACTCAGGTGTGCGTGTTCTCAACAAAAATGTCCCCATTTCACCCCAGTCTTCAGGGCGCTACCCTCAATATACGCGATAGTCTGAAAATGCTAGGCATGGATATTCGTTGCGACCTAAACCAACGAAATTACTTCGAGAGCTTCTAAGAAACTCGGAGTCCTGAACACAGTGTGCCGGTTCTTCACGCCGGATCAGCTTTGTCTTCTTTATAAGACTCAAGTTCGGGCCTGCGTGGAGTATTGCTCGCATCTCTGGGACGGCTCCGCACAGTATCTTCTCGAGGCTCTTGACAGGTTGCAGCGACGGCATAATCGACGACGACGAGGTCACAAAACACCTTGAACCTCTGTAACTTCGTAGGGACATAGGATCCTTAAGTACATTTTACCGCCTGTACCATGGTGAGTGCTCTGAAGAACTATTTTCCCTTATCCCACCCTCTCCCTTCCGTCATAGAACCACATGTGCAAGCTTGCGATGTCATCATTCCACTGTTGAGGACATTAGTTCTCGTACTAAAAAGTTCGGCAACTCCTATCTCTGTCGAACTATTAAAAAGTGGAACGCCTTGCATGCACATCCTTCCTACAATATGGGATGCTTCAAACGAAGCGTGAAGAAGCACCTTGCGGGCCAGCATGGTAGCGTCAACTGACAGGACACTGTAGTCCTATGTCAGTTGCCACTGCAATTTGGGCTCCTTACCAACAGGCGAAGAGGAGTCACTATGCTGAGCCAATATAAAAAACAAAAAAAAAGTCTATGGATATTTGCATCACCAGGGGTATCACTCTTGCATTGCTGACCCTCCCCGGAGGGTTGTTGTGGACCTGCGAGTGAGTGAAGCTCCTAAGGAGTAACTACGTTAGCAGCAGATGTGGCATGGCGAGTGTAATTCTTAATGTAACAAGCGTGGGTGGTCTGTTTGTCTTGGTCTGAATAACCTAATATATAACCTAAATTAGCATTAACTAATATGATATGAAGCAATATCTCGAGTCATATTAAATTTAATTATCCTATGTCTACGACCCTCTGCCTGTCCCGCAAGGGACTCGGCGTGAAGTTATAGATAGATAGGTAGATAGATAGACTACTACTCGTACGCACTCGTTTATAGGTTTTGATTTATGATTTCTCGACTTACAGACAAACAATAAACTGACATGAACTAGCAACAAACAGAACAGGCATACAAAAAATAATGTAGATAGATAGACTACTACTCGTACGCACTCGTTTAAAGGTTTTGATTTATGATTTCTCGACTTACAGACAAACAATAAACTGACATGAATTAATCTGTCAAATTAATCTGTCAAGGTTTCTGAGAACCTCTTAGTTGAAGGACGACCCGTATCCCTGCAGTGGGAGGTGTTAGATTCGGTGTGGTCAAGGTTTCATTCTTTTATATGAGGTATGGAACCCTAAATATAGCTAAACAATTAAGGGATCGATTTATTGCACCTGTTCTAGATTCCATATTCAGTATTCTCGGAAGGACACATGCGACACGAAGCATTGGTAGTAGTAAGTTTTTATTGTGTGAGTATGTGTGTGTATGTGACACTTCTTTTCAATTAATAGATTCAGGCGTTATTTTGCGAAAGTCAAAGGAGACTGGCGAGTTTCTTAGGGGAGTTCGGCCTGATCACCTACACGATAACGTTTACTGCCTCGTTAAAGATCATTCCATAGGGAAACCAAAAAGTATTTTTAATTTTGCCAAAAACTTGGAGGTAATTAGAAAAAGTGTGTTAATTTTTGACAAATAAATAAGGTTATGTTTTGATTTGGTACCTACCTAATTCAATATGTGACTTATTAAAGCAACCTGATTAAAATACAGGTCAACGTTTACGCAGGGTTCGGAGTCCGGGTAGATAAACGCAAGTCAATGGAAGTAAAAATCGATCGTACAGAAAAATCTCAAAACAACAGCCATTTAAGGCTATGAATTGAAAAGTGAAGTTGACAAGATAAGTTTTTAACGCATCAGTGTTGCCGTGCTACCCTGTTGTGTCTAATCGATTAATCGGTATTGACTCATCGATTGTTAAACTACAGTAAACAATAATAAATCCGTTGAAAAGCTCTTATTATTTAAAAAAATGCACAAAATATAAATACAATGGCAGTAAATAAAAATCTTTATGAATCTAATAATATATTAATGTGTAACTGATAAAAAAATTCGTAATTCGTGTGAATCAATTCGTATGATAAATCGATTAGATACAATGAGAAAAATATGCTTATTTCTCCAGTTACCCAAGTTCTACGAAGGTGGTTTTTAGATTAATATAAATTAGGAAAAATACAGTGTTTTTTGGTAAAAACCTTAAAGCTGTAGGACTTCAGGCCGAAACCCGTCAGTCGCCTTTACATGCAATTTGATCTAACGTGCTTTATGTGCTTCCGCCACCAATTAGTTCATGCGGCCTAGCACCCGCCGGCACCCACCCACTAATGTTCTGGGTCACACCATCCACCCCCACCCTCGATTCAATATAACGCACTGCGATGGATTTGTCACTTGTAGCATGTTATTCTTACGATTAACGTCTACAACGCCTGATGATGCCTCGTGGAGAGGCGAAACACGTGTCGCAGCGATGACCAGCCAGTCGTGGCAGGGACGGTTGGGGACGGTGGGGGCATGCGGATTCTGTTCCAGATGGCGGACGACCGCAGCAGCCGAGGCAAAGACTACGGGAGCAGCCATGGCAGCGTCGGCATGTTGTACTTACTAACAGTAGTGGGTGGGTGTCGGCCGGCGCTAGGCCGCATGAACTAATTGGTGGCGGAAGCATACAAAGCAGGTTAGATCAAATTGCACTTCTTGTCAATAACACGGATAGTTAGTGCATTCATTTTTCGATCGCCTCTGCCTCGGCTGCTGTGGTCATCCTGCGGAGTCTTGTAGCATGTTATTCTAACGAGTAACATCTACAGATACCTGAGGGTGCCTCGTGGAGAGAACACTTGTCGCAGAGACGACCGGGGTAGCAATTGCAGCAACGGTGGCGGCCACATGCGATTCCTGTTCCAGATAACGGCAAACGCGGACCGCAGCAGCCTTCACTCGCGCAAGGCCACACCTGCTGCTAATACAGCCATTCCTTAGGAGCCTTAGATTTTATCCACACGTAGGAATACAACCCTCCTGGTAGTGCTGATTTGGTTGCGCTTTTCTGTGAGGTGAAGATACTTTCCCAGACGAGCTGCTTTAATGAGCTCTACCTCTCTTAAAAGAGACCTTCCAACTTCTTCTTACCTTTATGATATTGGCAATTATCGGCAATTTAAACGTTCAAGCTATACAGTAGTTCTACTGGGTAGAGCTCACCAAACTATTCCGTATGGTAAAGTACCTCACACAAAAACCACAGTTAAATGACAACTACATGAAGGTTTGTTGTGTTCCTGCAAGTGCTCACTCACCAGTAAGTAAGTTAGTCGCTCTGTTAGCACAAGAGGTGGCCAGGGGTCTAAAACGTGGTTGTGATGATCTCCAGCTTGATAAAGAGTGGGTGAACACAAACAACAAGTATAATCTTGTTGTTAATATACAATGTGCTTGTTGAAAGTAAATAAGGCAAGTTTATTATTTACAAAGCTGTGTTTAATCTTGACAGCACGTTTTCGTCGTTTTTAATAACTATTCTCTGTAGTTATTTTAAGGAAGAGTAATTTGCTATTTTGTAAGCGTATATATTTGGTTGCAAGGGATTTATATGACGATTTTGAAGTCAAAGCAAACTACATGGATTGAAAAGAAAGTATAACATATGGATATATTTCATTTATGTAATTTATCTGTACTAAATACGCCCAATCTACAAACTTAAAAGTCGGTATTCATCCACTGCTGAACATAGGCCTCCCCTCAAGAGTGCCACTCGTCTCGATCATGTGTCACCTGTATCCATCGACTCCCTACAAATCTCTTGAGGTCGTCGCTCCATCTAGTGAGGTTGTCCCACACTGCGTGTACCAGTACGGGGACCCCATTTGAGAACCTTTCTTCCCCAGTGGTTGTCGGTTCTACGAACTATGGTCTACTACCACTTTAGCTTGCTTATCCCGTGGACTATGTCGGTAACCTTAGTTCTGCGGGTATCCTCATTTCTGATTCTATCACGTAGAGGAACCCCGAGCATAGACCTTTCCATAGCATGCTGAGTAACCTTGAGCTTCCCCATACAGCCCGCAGTGAAGGGCCACTTCTCAGTTCCGTAAGTCATCACAGGCAACACACACTTTTCAAAGACTTGCTCTTCAAGCGCTGAGGTAGTTTGGAGAGAAGATATGTCGAAATTTCCTGAACGCTGCCCAGCCGAGTTGGATCCGTTTGTTGATCTCTCGGTCGAAGTTGTTCTTACTTACTGAATAACCTGTCCTAGGTAAACATATTCGTCAACAACTTCGAGCTTAGTGCATCAAACCTTGACTGGCATAAGTATGACATGGACATTTGACGTAATCTTAGTCTTGTCCATGTTTATCTTGGGACTTACCTAGTTAGAAACACTATTGAGGTCATTGAGCATAGTACTAAGTTCATCCAGCGATTTCGCCAGAGAACTATATCGTCGGCAAATCGAAGGTGAGTGATGTATTCGCCATTGATATTTATACCGTATCCTTTCCAGTCCAAGAGCTCGAAAACATCTCCCTATGCTGAAATGAAGAGTTTCAGAGATGTAACATCGCCCTATCTTACACCTTTTTACACTTCGGATCGGATCGTACTCTGGTTACTCGGATATACATCGTAGCCTTGCTTAGAGCCAAGATCAGCGGGGCTGCCGGTGATTAGGGGCCGTTTTTGTGTCGTACTCATGTTTTGAGGGGTTTTATGCCATAGTTGCCACGCTTGGTAGGAGGGTTGGCAACCGCAGTAGTTATTAAAATATATTAAAAATAACGGGGCGCTGCTTCCCGTCTCTAGGTTCGATTCAGTGCAAACGAGTCTTTGAGGATCTTATACAGGAAAGAAAGTATATGGAGGTTACGGCGGAAGTGAATAGCATGGTTTAAACATATATTCACCCATGTATGTGAGGATTAAGCTCCTTAGGACTTTAGACATTAGAAGTGGCGACAAGCCAGCAATAATTTGTCATTGGAAATATTTACAGACAATAATCGAGAGCACTCAAAACTTAGTGGATAAAAAGCTAGCCTATTACCGACAAGATCTAGTTCCAATTCTGACATAGGCATTTGCCATTACATTCTTGTTTTCGAATTTACGTACATGTTTGTAATTATCACTTACTCGGCTGTGAAGGAAAACGTCGTCGTGAGGAAGCCTGCACATCCAAAAAATTATCTTTCAAAAGACGTGTAACCAAAGAAAAGTCTGGTTTTCTCTCTGGGTCGCTCCATGTTAAAATTTGTATCATCGCCAAAAACTTAGGTTTAGGTAGCGGACCCCGCGAATCCTAATGGACTAGGGAACAAGATGAAGCCAGGAAGAAGAATGATAATTACCTTTATACAAAATGTTCACATCTTGCTAAACAACAAAATACTGGCGTACCAGTTAAATAGCGGAGTGTTCATACAATTTGGCTGATATTTTTTTAATATATTACATTTTATCACATGCGTCGTAAGTTTATTATGTACCCAATGCAGTAAAAAGAAGCGCGAACGTTTTTCATTGAAAATCTGACAAAACTCTCGCCAACTTATTTCATACATATTCCATCAAACTGCCAAAAACCACGGTAGCTAGCAAAAAGAGCAATCGATGTTATTGGGCGAGGGCCAAATTAAAAAAGTTTCGCAAAAGCCTACATTTATTAAGTAGCAGGTATTTGCTGGTTTATTTATAGCTCACTAGGTTTTTTCGTCGGTGGTTACATATCCAGCATCTGTAACTATATATGTTGTTAGACTTTCGAAAGTATAAGTATGTTAAATATATACGTCGTAGAAATGAGAGCACTGAGGAGTATGTGTGGAGTGAACATTATTGATAGAGTAAGAAATAGCACGATACGAGTACTATAAGGAATGAAAGATGTAGTGACAAAAATTGAAAAGAGTATGCTGAGATGGTTTGGTCTTTTAGAAAGTATGAATGACAAAAGAGTTACAACCCTCCTCTCTACCCTCTCCTCTCCTACGCTCTTCTAACCTCTCCTACCCGTGGTGTCGTTACGCACCAACAGCTCGCCACAAGCTGCCCTGCGGGGTTATTATTATTATTATTACAAATGTATGATATGTATCAAGCAAGATGTGAATGGAGATATCGGTAGCGGCCGCTCTAGACGTACATATATAAATCAAATTGGTATGGTGTTAAAAAGGAACAACAATGGCACCCTAAACCGACGAGGTATGAACAGGTTAATGAGTGTGGAAGAAGCTAGAGAGATGTGTTTGCATCGGTGCATCTGCCTACCCAAATGAGAGACACGCGTGATTATATGTATGGAAGTATCTTAAGTGATACATATAATCAAATTAATTATTAAACTAATAGTAATTTGGGCTACGATATTCTCATAGACTTAAAAGGGAATTTTCTTTTACATTCACTATCATCTCTTTATGATCGTTCAAATATCTGGAAATATCTGTGGGGTGTGTGAGGTTTCCCATCGATCGGTATTTTATTACCAGATCTATAATAGTAAAATAAAACAAATGTAATTAGGACGACTTGCACTTAGAGATGTTAAGCTTTTTTTTTTAAGAAAAATCTTATTGTATTTTTATTACCTTCACAAAGTTAGTTTATTTTTCTTTTTTAATAAACAGACATGTCGAAAATGAACGTTGATGAAAAATGAATGTCATAAGAAACTTGCCAATACATCCCTTTTTTCAAGTTGACATTACAAAAAGATTTATGTACGAGTATCTTTGTAATTAGTGTGAGCTTCTATTTTTTTCTGTAATCTACATACAAAGAATTAGAAATTCCTACATTAATTACAAAATATATGAAATTATGTATTTAATCAATCGAAGTATGTACCATTATTGTCTATGCACTTTCGCCATTTTATAGGTTGTTCATGGATTCCATTATTAAAAAAAATGTGGGAGCGAGAATCAATAAAATCTTTCATCGGAATCGAGTTTTTTTCCTTGCAAGTACTTGTCCAAATTGCGAAAACAGTGGTAATTTGTTGGAGCAAGGTCTGAGTAATATGGTGGGTGTTGGAGACATTCCAACCACAGCTCCTCTAATTTAGCGACCGTCTCTCGTGACACACTTCACGGTCTAGCGTTGTCCTGAAGCAGCAGCGGGCTGGAGCAATTGCCAGTCTCGGTTGTTGAATAGCGAGCTTTTCTATCATGTTTTGTAATTGTTGACAATACAAATCTGCTGTAATCGACTGGCCAGATTTTAAGATGTTGTAGATAGAAGATAAGAACTTTATTTATATCTGCTTAAATATACACATACACTCAATAAATGGAATGAACGTATTCAGTGTAAAAGACGCGTGCGCATGCCGTAGTGATACAAATTAGCGACATCTCAATCTAATGTTTACTCAAAGCAGTAAATCACTGATATTCTGAAGTTGCCCAAGAGCAGGCGAAGAACGCCGTCTGTATTATATGACATCAGCACTGGTCCACTAAACACTGATCAGTGCCTTTATATTAGTCAACTTTCGCTTGAGATAGGATTTAGCCGGTTCTCCTGGGTTCTACCACTGTGATGATCGTTCCCGATTGTCGTACAGGATCTACTTTTCATCACAAGTAGCAATACAATTCAAAATTCCGTCGTTATCGTGACGGTTGAGTAATGTAATGCAGCACTCAATGCTGTTGTTGTGTGCTTCACACAATTCACGCGGTACCCATTTCTCGAGTTTTTTCATTTTTATATTTGGTTTCAAGTAAATTAAAACTGGTTAATAGATTCAGGCGTTACTTTGCGAAAGTCAAATCTATATGCAATTTGATCTAACCTGCTTTGCGTGCTTCCGCCACCAATTAGTTCATGCGGCCTAGCGCCGGCCGGCACCCACCCACTACTGTTAGTACTTGGTACATGCCGACGCTGCCATGGCAGCAGCCGAAGCAGAGACTACCGGAGCAGCTATGGCAGCGTCGGCATGTACCAAGTACTAACAGTAGTGGGTGGGTGCCGGCCGGCGCTAGGCCGCATGAACTAATTGGTGGCGGAAGCACGCAAAGCAGGTTAGATCAAATTGCATAAATTAAAACTGTTTTGTCACTCACACCGAAGCCTGCCACTGACTCTGATGAGATTTGCGGTGGGTCTGCTTCCATGATCACCTTTAATTCGTCGTTGTCAACTGGGGCCTCCGGCCGTCCACAGGGTTTGTTCTGTAGATCAAAATTTCCAGAACCAAAACGTTTGAACCAAAAACGTACCGTGTTTTCTTTTACAGTATCTTCCCCATGCACATCATTAATCCTTCGAGCTGCTTCTGCAGTGTAGGTGCGACGGTGGAACTTGTGTTCGCAAATACCGCGATATTTTAAGTTTTCCATATTGTGAACAGGCCGATGACAAAGAAAAATTAAGTGGCGTAAAAATACATGTATCACTAAATTTGAAACACAAATACATACATTTGGAGTAAATGTGAATTTGGAATTCCTAATCAAACGCCAGACAAAACGCCAATTTCATATGTATGGACCTAATATTAGATATACAATCTTCGATGTAGACCAGTTAAAATAATGCTGATCTATAGTTATATTTAATCGTTATGTACTTCATCCACTGAATATTGTCGCTAATATATTGTACATTAAAAGGCACCTTAAGCAGATCTTGACCTCTGATATTACTGTGCCTCCTGGGGATCCAATTGCAGGTCAACGAGGTCTTTGAACATCACGTTCCTCTAAGGGTGTATTGTCTTACTGATGTCCTACATTCTCATGAACACGACAACTCTTTGGTCTTTTCAAAAAAGAAGTGTTCCTTAGTAGAGGTGCTACTGACAAAATGTAACCACGCTAGACCACTATTTACTACTTACAATAGTAGTCCATGTGAATTTTTGATTTATCTGCACAGATTTATATGAGTCACGTGTAATTCAAAAAATATTTTAATTTGTCGCTCACTTTTAAACGCTTTGTTAACGTTGTGAAATATATTTTTGAACCGTCAGCCGTCAGTCGTGCATTTTTGTACCTTCCAATAACAAACGATCAAATTGGACCAATCGGCTCTTTTTAATTAACACCAATACTCTCCTTCAAATCAAATTCTGTTTTATACATCATAATTGCGAACGCGGCCTATCCGCGCGGGAATTTTCCACTTTTATGCGCTTTCTACCATACTGAGTTCTCATATTCTGAATATACTTGTAATCGTATAATTAGTTGAAAAGTTATAATTTCTAATGTAATAAAATAATAAACACTCTTTTATTACCAACAGCCATTGAGTTATTATGTTCTAGAGGAGTTATCCTAAGTCTATCACGGTGCATGAGATACAGCCTGGTGACAGACGGACGGACGGACAGCGGAGCCTCAGTAATAGGGTTCCGTTTTACCCTTTGGGTACGGAACCCTAAAAATCACGTTTGTTGTATGGGAGTCCCCTTAAATATTTATGTTATTCAATTTTTTAGTATTTGTTGTTATAGCGGCAACAGAAATACATGATCTGTGAAAATTTCAATTGTCTAACTATCACGGTTCGTGAGATACAGCCTGGTGACAGACGGATGGACAGACAGCGGAGTCTAAGTAATAGGGTTTCGTTTTACCCTTTGGGTACGGAACCCTAAAAATCAATGCCAACAGCAAACTATTTCTGACTGTCATTTAAATTCATCTTAATATAATTGGGTATACGCTGAGTCCTACAAAACCACCATACGCTACTTATAAATGAAGCAATGTGATCGACATTCATAAAAATGTAAATTGGTAATTAAAATTCTATAATGGAATCATCAAGTCAAAGGTTATTAACGTGCCATTTTGAAGCCTGAAATTGGGCTCTAAGATGTCTAGATAGCTTACTTGATAGACTGATCAATATGCATAGCTGACTTTGAAATACTTGATTGCTTTTTAATGTTAGACGATTGGAACGATATGTATTTGTGCATTTTTAATGAGGAGCTGTTTGTGTTATCTAAACTAGAATTTTAACGTGGCCAATATTTTACTAATACTTAGCAAGAATTAACTACATACAAGCGTAAATTCATAGCATGTTTGTTATATATTGTTTGTTATATGTACACAACGTGGCATAGTATTATGTACATAGCTCATTGCAATAATATCAGACATAAAACAACATGCGTGTAGCAAGCACATGACACAAACTTAGCATAAACACAGCAAACAGTCCCGTACAATGTGACTAATTGGTTTCGACTCAGTATGTTGTCGAATCGTGTGTGGCAGACCCAACACTGATGACAAACCGCCAACGAACAACCTGTCCTGACCAATAAAATAGCTTGTCTGGGAAGTACCTTCACCTCAAAGAATATCGCACTCAAATAATAACTCCCTAGAGGGTTATTGTGTTCCTGCGTGTGAGAGAGTGAGCTTACTGGAGAAGCTCTTAAGGAGTTGCTGTGTTAGCAGTATAGGTGGCATCGCGCGAGTAGTACCTAATATATTGCAAGCGTACATAGGCTACGGTAACCGCTCAGGTGAGCCGCATGCCTCCTGACGTCGCATAAACAAAATCTTACTTGCTTTATGTGCTTCCGCACTCAATTTTACAAAAACAACAAGACTACGGCGCTAGTTCATGAGAACTAGCGCTGTAGTCTTGTAGCATGTTATTCTAACGATTAACATCTCAAAAATCTGCATTATGATCCAAATCTGAAAGAGCAAAGAAGATATAAGTCAGTGGTAAAGGTTCCTTTCGCTAAAACTAGATTTGCTCGAGTACAGTGCAATGTTCAGTCAGACTATTTGTACAATAAAATCAATAGGCAAGTTGAAATATACCCTAAAACTGTCCATGAATGCAAAATCAGTGTTATAGACTGGATAAAGCTCCTAAGCTATGACGATGTGGAGGGTATGTTGAGTTGCGTGAGATAAAAAAATGTGGACCTATGTAGTTTCCTGTTCCGTACATTGCGGCGTAGGAAACTACATAGGCAAACTAACGACCAAGTTTGAATTTGTAAATAGGTTTTCAGAAGATACTTTAAAATTAGAGTAAATTGTACACATTGTTTGTAAGCTACTTTACATATTATGAAGGTCTATATAAATGGAAAGAGTGGGGTCTCCTGGCACAGGCATATCTTTGCTTAAAAGGGAGCTCCAACATCTAGTATAAGACGAAAAATTGTGAAAAGAAATAAATATATTCATATTATTATATTAACATCTACAGCGCCTGAAGATGCCTCGTGGAGAGGCGAAACACGCCGTTGTGATTGTGACAGCAACGTTGGCGTGTGCTTGCGGTTCCTTTTCCTGATAGCGGGCAATCGCGTGGTCTACCGCAGCAGCAGAGGCAGAAACTACCGGAGCAGCCATGGCAGCGATTGCATGTTGCATCCTCTGACGATAGTGGGTAAGCGCCGGCCGGTGCTGGTCCGCATGAACTAATTGGCGGCGGAAGCACACAAAGCTGGTTAGATCAATTGGCACCTATAAACTGTCTCAAGAATTAAATAATCTAATGCAAAAAATCGAATCCGACATGAAGAATGTTTATGAATGACATATTATATATATTAATAAATATAAATAAAATTTCTAAAATAAAGGTAGCCTAAGTTACTCCTTATTACATCAGCTATCTGCCAGTGAAAGTCCCGTCAAAATCGGTCCAGCCGTTTCAGAGATTAGCCGGAACAAACAGACAGACGGACAGACAGACAAAAATTGTAAAAATATTCATTTTGGTATATGTACCGTGTATATATATATATCCATATGCATTTAGTAAAAAGCGGTTATTTTAATATTACAAAAAACACTCCAATTTTATTTATCTGTATAGATTATGAGAAATAAATATTCATTCATTCATTCATTCATATTTATTCATTAATATATTTATGAGAAGTTCTAGAGATTAACGCATACAAACAAACACTTTCTTTTTATATATTAGAATAGATGACGTATCGGTACTCCATAGGTTATTTTCGTCATGAGTGTGGTAAGTCACGTTTCAAGAGTAAATTTCATTTCCCAAATTTCATTCCCTTACTATAAAAATAAGGTAGTGAACATTCACTATTTTCTTTGGTACTATTTTGTGGGTAATCTTTACTGTTTGTAGCAAGGGTGGGTTTTCAGGGTTGTTTTCCTTAATGCATTTTCAGTGGAATCTTTCTTTTGTTGTTTCATGTATGTCCATTCAGATGTATCATTCAATTTTCCGAATTGAATTTCGTCGTGTGATACAAATGTGACATCAATAAGATTTAATACAACGTAGGACGGAAAACAAATACATGGCACCTCCCCATGGTTACACCGACCTCACGGATGACTTCATATGAAAATGTCGGCTCTTATTTCTGCCGTGGACAACGCTTGGCATCACACAAGTTATATTTTATTTCCGCACTGACTCAACTTCTCTCCCTTTTCAGGAACACCGTTCCTATATGAAATCTATATGTTTGTCTGTGAGTGCGTTTTTTCGAATATTCGAATTTTGACTTCAGATTCGGATTCAGCATAAAAAAGTAGAATAGGAATAGTATTGGCTTAGGTTTTCGCGATTGTTACACATTGACTTAAACAATTTTTCGAAGCCACCTACATTTGAACGTCAACCTGCCATCTTACCATATTTAAAGGGAGTCACAGACAAAATTGGCAACATCATACGGCGAGCTTCAATGAAAATTTATTTCAAGCCCCATAAGAAGATCAGTCAATTTTTAAGACCTATCAAGTGTAATATCCCCTTACAAGATGCAGGAATATAGAAATTGGACTGCGAATGTGGTTTTATCAAAGATAGGGCAAACAAAGAGAAGCATAGGTACTCGAGTGAAAGAACACATTACTGACATGAAGAATAGGCGTGCTAAAAACTCTGCAGTATGTGAACACTGGACCAGCCAAACCATTACATACGGTTCGATAAACCACAAATCCTCGCCAAGGAGAATCGCTACATGTCGAGAATGTTAGGCGAGGCAATTGAAGTAAGAAAACACCCCAATTTCAATAGAGAAGATGGTTGGCAAGTACCACCTGCTTGGGATCCAGTCCTAAAAATAATCAAGTCATAAACCCAGAGATCTACTATAAAACGTCCGGACCCTGTGAGCGATTTTTGTGTGATTCGGAACATATATAATTAGTCCATCCATGTCGGTAGATGTAATAATTGAATAACTAATGTAAGACAGATATCACCTTAGGCTTCCTGCGACCACGTACGCTGCAAAGCATTCGAAACGTCAGGTTCAACAAAATAAATAAAACACGCGATACTTCCGTTAGAATAGGAATGTTCAGGAACACCTTTCCTATCTCTTAAGGAACATGGTCAAAATGGCCGACAAATAAAAAAAAATGTATTGTTATAATTCACGAGCCAGGTGTTCCTCTGGCAATGCAAGCTTGCGCATTCTCAACTGGTTAACAATGTTCATAAAGATGCCTCCACTACCGTCCGATGGTGCTCGATAGTAATCTCGTTTCATTTATCTATCTATCATTGCGTTCTCACTCCTCCCGTTCGCGAAACCATTCCACTGCCTTTTCTGCGTTCCTTCACGCAAACCACGTGTGTGCGAAACCGCGGATGGCCGCAAAGTTCTCCGCCGATGATACCAGATCCGCGAAGTACACCTATCCCGTATTCTCTTCGCTGCGCTATCCCGTCCATCATCTTGTCACGAAGATCGGCGTACCTACGACAGGACTGCAGTATGTGATCTCTGTACTCCTCTCTATATATAGCCCGCCTGAGGTAAAATGGTCACCGTAGTCTATGGATTATATCTATTAGTTAAAAGAGTGCCACTCGCTCGTTGTCACCCCAGTTGCCGCTGCTGCTACTACTTTCTGAGTTAAGAAGCAACCCGTATGGGGAAATACCTTAATCTCACAGAAAACCGCAGAAAAATGTTAACTCCTTATAGAGTTGATGTCTTTCTGCGAATGAGGGAAGTCATCAGTAAGCTCCTAAGTTGCTGTGTTAGCAGCAGAGGTGCCGCGCAATTTTCATCTGGTGGGCCGTATGCTGTCCGACGTTGCATATGAAAACGTGAAATCGCCTGGTTATTGTTCCCGCAGCTCAGTCGTTCCGCTATGGCAGCCATCATCCAGTTATCACCAAAAGACAGCGAGACGTAACGTGGTCTTTGATTGACAGGAAACCCGTATCCATCAGGGAGGTGATGATTGATTGATTGATGGCAAACATCAGGCATTTGCTAGTCCATAAAACCATTAACAATACATCAATTTAGCCGCTTGTATAGATTACATTAACCGGCTATTATATAAATTGACCAATTACAGTTATTGATGCGACCGATGATGGGCGCTGATTAATGTCCAGCAAACCTATCGATTTTTATATTTAATTGACCTCACAAAACCGGTGGCTTGTTAAATATGTATGTTATGATATGAAATGAATAAATACGGTTCAGAGGGTCCAATGGTAAATAAAAAATTAGATTTTTTTATTTGTACTATAGTAAAAAAGTGATAATATACATACATACAAAGGGATGTATGTATGTATGTTATAATTACAACTACGATTTCTGTAGTGCAATTCTATAAGAGCAAACATCCTTACATCCTCGAAAACGTTGGCTGTTACAGCCGTGAACACAAAATTGAAATTCGTTAGTATCGATTTTCATGGCTGTGCGACACTAGCGCCGCAAGGCTGCGTACGGCATGACATGGTATCATGGATTTGACATTTCTTGTATGAAATTAGAATTCTATAGAGCAAACAGGCTCGCGTTCACCTTACAGCTTCGATTTCTAATGTCAAAGGCAAAAGCTACTATTTTAAGGCTGTTGACTAGGCTGATCTAAGGATTTTATTGAATTTTGTGAAAATGAAGGAGTTAATTTCGGAATATATCAAAAACAATGTAAGTATAATTAAACTCAGAAGTTTATTACTTAGTACATAACTACACAATAAAACTAAAACACATCTAAAATTTAATAAATCTAAAATAATAATAATAACCCCTAAAATAAATCTAAAAAGTGTGGCCCCCGCGGCATGGTACCAACGATGCTGGCAGCATTCCCGCGCTGAATCGCATTACTAATGCGCTGAGCGAGAAAGAATGTATAACTATAACCTATTACTCAGAATGTATCAAACACCATCACAATAATATTGTGAATCAAAAACAGCGAAAAGTAAAATAATCCGCTACAAAAAGTTATAATGTGATAGAAAGTTTAACTTTGTAGTTTTTTATTGTTATAGGGCCGCATGAGTATGATTTATGCTGTTACTATTGACAAAAACACGAAAATACTTAGTTTATGGACGCTAAGTCGTCTAAAAAGAGACTCACCAATGCATCGGGTAAATAACGACGGTGTTTTTTTTTATTTTCTTAAATTTTTTGATCATATAGTTTATTTCCAAGAAATTTGATTTAATTTTTTTAGGTAGATTAGTCAACATTAATGTTGCAATAAAAGTTGATTATAGTTGTGATTTCTTTTATCATTTTAGAGTGTTATATATTAGGTGTTCCTATTTACCCCACTTTCCCCTATATATATATTCCTCTATATATACCTAGTCTTGCCCCAATGTCTATGTTCCCATACAAGCAATGCCAGAACCTTTACGTGAAATAAGTGAACAGATATCAGTAGGTTCTTGAACAATGATCGCAAGGGATTTGTATCTTGTATTGTAGATTAGAAGCTATTTGCCAAATTGCAAGGGTTGTAATAACACATTTATTTAGCATACCTAGGTTAAATTTGTTATGCCAATTAATGTAAATCTTCTATACAGATAAATAAAATTGGAGTGTATGTTTGTAATATTAAAGTAACCGCTCAAAAGAAAATCGCAGCCAAATAACAACTCCCTAGAAGGTTGTTGTTTTCCTGTACGTGAGTGAGATCTCCAGTAAGCTCTTAAGGAGTTGCTGTGTAAGCAGCAGATGAGGTATCGTGCGAGTGATACTTAATATATTACAAGCGTTGATAAGCTACGGTAACTGCTTTACATTAGGTAGGCCGTATGCTTGTATGCCTCCCGACGTTGTATAAAAAAAATATTACTGTATATTCTAAAACGAAAAATATGAATCTCCACGTAGGTACCGCCGATCCATCTAGTAAGGGTTAGTTCTGAGATTTCTGCCAAACAAAGTAATTGTAGTACTTATTTAGTTAATTACCTATGTCTTCTCTTAAGTCAAGCATACGAAGCAATTACCATAACCTATTAACGCTTGTAATATATATCACTCGCGCGATGCCTCCTCTGCTACTTACACAGCAACTCCTTAGGTGCTTACTGGTGACCTCACTGCTGCTGGTGACACGCAGGAACACAACAACCCTCTAGGGAGCTGTTGGCTGCGGTTTTCTGTGAGGTGGAGGTACTTCCCCAGACGGGCTGCTAAGGTAGTAAGGTAGGGTTGATGCGCCCTACCTTTCTTAAAACATCCAGACCAAGACAAACAGACATGTTCGAGCACAGAAATGTTTGCCTTGTGTGGGAATCGAACCCACGAGCGTTGGTGTCAAAGTCGCGTCATTCACGACTGAGCCACCGAGCTCGTCAAAACTACACAGATCTAATTAGGCTTAGGCTACCTTTATTTTAGAAATAAAATTTCTAAAATAAAGGTAGCCTAAGTTACTCCTTATTACATCAGCTATCTGCCAGTGAAAGCCCCGTTAAAATCGGTCCAGCCGTTTCAGAGATTAGCCGGAACAAACAGACAGACGGACAGACAGACAGACAGACAGACAAAAATTGTAAAAATATTCATTTTGGTATATGTACCGTGTATACACGGTACATATACCAAAATGAATATTTTTACCATTTTAATATCCATATGCATTTAGTAAAAGGCGGTTACATTAATATTACGAACAGACACTCCAATTTTATTTATCTGTAAGGATGTATAGAAGATTTACATTAATTGGCATAATAAACTTTACCTAGGTATGCTAAAAAAATGTGTTATTACAACCCTGCAAGGGTTGTAATAACACATTTATTTAGCATTTGGCAAACAGCTTCTAATCTACGATACAAAATACAAATCCCTTGCGATCATTGTTCAAGAACCTACTGATATCTGTTCACTTATTTCACGTGAAGGTTCTGGCATTGCCTGTATGGGAACATTGACATTGGGGTAAGACTAGGTGTCATTACCATGAGACAAAGGACCTTTCCAGTAAGGGCTTAGGGACTTTCTTGCGTCATTGCTGTCATGAATCACTGATAGCAATAATATCGCATTAAGTTATTATGATACGAACAACATATGCAACAATTTGTTTATCACTTTCAACATCAGTAAGCAAAATTTGTTTGATGTCTTACTTAATTACCTATTCAAGTCACAGTGGCACTGTTGAATCCAATGGTTAATAATCTTTAGATTAAAAAAACAAAACTATGGCCACGAAAAGTATTTAAATATTTCGTGGTTGATGTGGGTCGACCTATACGTCCATGGCACTTAATGATTTCCTGCTATAATTAATTCTTACAGGTAAATATTATTGAAAAGAAATATTTTTACTTTTAATGATTTTGAGGTTATGTTTATGATTTGAGTGACATGACAGGAACGAAATTATTAGCTCATCGGACGCATGGATGTTTCTTTCGATTTTTTTCGGTCTAAATAACCATTTTTATTGTTATTAAATGTTCATTGAATTAGTATATATCTCTTAGTAGAATAGTAGAACATTGTTATCATTTTAAATACAAAAGGAAGACGAAATATTACCAATCAAGAATTTGTCGATTGTATTATTATGAATATGTCACCTCCCTAGAACAGCCACGGCGACTGATATGAGATACGGTGATAGATATGAGCCAATGGAATACTAAATATACAGCCGTGAACGCAGAACGCGTGAACGCGATGTCAACGCCGTAGCATCCGTGATCACAGCGACGAGCACAGATACAAAGCTTTGCTTAGAGAATTGCATGGCTGATTGCTAATTCCGGCAGGCGGTGACGCGCCACTCTACTACTAGTACTAGATGGACCACAGGAATACCATGAAAAGAAAAATCACACGCTGACAGCAACTTTGTGAAAGACTCAGGAACGTCAGGAAGTGTGCTACGCTTTATACATTCACCCATCATCTAGATTTAATGACTGCCATCTAGTCACAGAACTAGAACTAGTAGAGTCATTAAATCTAGATGTTTAAGGCAAGCACGAACTGAGAGTCTTGCGAACCTCCTTAATATCTTAAGGTACACCGAAGACGAATCTGTATTGATCACTTGTGGAACCAGTAGTGTGATTATTCCCCAAATGCCTGCCACAAGCTGCCTTGAAGGCTGATCATTATTAATTTATAAAATTATTGATAAGCCCAATGTTTGACTAGGGATATTTACATTATCAACAACGTTTTGGTATGCATGTGTCCGTGTAGGTATTATAGATATAAATTTATTTATGTTTGTCAGTGTACTCTAATTATGTTTCTGTAGCTGCATCGCGCGACTTCGGGGTGCGTACAAACTTTGATTAGTTTGGGACTAGACGGTATTCTGCGATTTATTCGGATATATTTATTATCACTTTTGTGCATTTTTTAACATAAAATTTTTAATATCTACTACTATCTAAATCTTCACAGCAAGTTTTGCTGTGTTCATCGAGAACCGTGCCATATGACACAATCCTTACAAATCTCCCTCGCTTCTTTAACATACCTCTTTTTGTATATATACTTATTTTATATAATTTCAAGAAAGGTCCAAAAATGATCCCTGAGATGACCCAATTTTAAAAATATGACTTTACTTTGTTAGCCTTTCGATAACTGATGAATGGTGTTAATATCTAAATAAAGTTAAAAAGATACCGACACCTAAAAGCTATTTGAGTTAACTTTATGAGGTGTTAACTGTGGTAGCAACGAGTTGTGGCTATTGCAGGTTTATTGCATCATAATTTCATATTTTATGGCGGAATAACGACTTCATTACTTTCTTGGCTCCCTACGGGCTATATAGCGCCACTCGCGTAAAAAGAATAGGTATTCGCTTAATACACAATAAGAGAATAAAGGAAAAATCAGTCTGAACAAGAGTGTCAGTGTTAAGATAAGAAAAGGCATGCTCCATTACTTCGAACATAGAAATAATGCTGGATGAGACAATGAGGAAACAGATATATAATGCGAAAATAGAAGCATGTAGGACCTGAGGGAGACCCAGACTCGCCTACCGTGATCAAATGGGTCGTGTTTTATCAGAGGGTTATGTCACAAGCCCTATGTGTATGAAAAAACTATGTACGAGCGAGCAGCGAGTAAGGTGTGCAAGGACCGCATCTTATGGTGC
The DNA here is from genome assembly GCA_947507595.1 of Pyralis farinalis. Classification (NCBI taxonomy): domain Eukaryota; kingdom Metazoa; phylum Arthropoda; class Insecta; order Lepidoptera; family Pyralidae; genus Pyralis; species Pyralis farinalis. The sequence goes on along the minus strand of OX382257.1, from coordinate 35,373,934 downwards.
TCGGTAATCTCTGCCTACCTTGCAAGAGACCCGGCGTGAAGACATATATACATACAAGATAATATTTTTGGAATTTGGGAAAGTTAACTTAAGTTAAAAGTTAAGAGAAAAAAATCAGTTTTTATGTCGCAGTTTGTTTGCTATATCACCGACTTGAAGGTGAATACGGGAATGCGGGCATTCTTTACGCGTACTTTCCTCGTCACTCCGCACTTACAGCGCAGCGTCTCCATCTTAGTGACACTCAGACCCAGCAGTACGGCTTAGGATGCGGTAAATACTTTACGTCAGATGGACTTTGTATGCGTCCCGACTGTTTATAAAAAAAAGGGCGTTATACTCGTACCTTATAGCGTATTGATATCATAAGCTCAGAAGTTCATCATTATCAACATCATTTCAGCCCATATTCATCCACTGCTCAACATAGGCCTCCCATCTCTATTCCATTCACCTCGATCCTGTCACCTGCATCCATTGACTCCCTACAAACCTCTTGATCGTCGCTTCATTTAGTGGGGGGTCGTCCCACACTGCCGACGAGGACGTCATTCGCAAACCTTTCTTTCCCAGCGGTGGTCGGTTCCACGAACTACGTGACCAGCTCGTTGCCACTTCAGCTTGCTGATCCATGTAACTATGTCGGTTGCCTTAGTTCTACTGCTGATTTCCTCATTCTATCATGCAGAGAAACCCCGAGCATCGCTCTTTCCATATCACGCTGAGCGACCTTCCTTCTCCGTACCGGCCCGCAGTGTTTGTCAGGAGTTATGCTTCAAAATGGAAAGATTTAAGACCAAATGTCTGTTTTAAACTACAACCAAATCGCAATCTTGATTAGCACAAACAATGAACTTCACGACACGACAAAAAATGTGTCGTTTACGAAATAAGCTGTCAGGAACAAACTTTCTGATTTATGAATGGAAGCCGTTATCTCGGTGCACTGACGTCACGATAGTCGAATGTGGGTACAAAATTGTACGCTTTAGTTATTGTTAAAGTTTCCAAAAATGGCAATTTTAATTTATAGTTCTCTCATTGTTTCCTTATTTAGATTTATTCAGAACTGGTTTTAATAGATTACTGTTTACGGCTATGTAATCTTCAGTACCATTATTATACTAGTTGTTGTGGAGTTGGGAGTTAAAATTTTATTCTTAGTAATATATTTGACTTTAGTTATGGTTTTTCCTAAAAACCTGCTTCCACCTCTGCTGCAACTGCTGAGGGGCACACTGGTGGTCTCACTCACTCCAAGAATACAACAACCCTCCACAGAGTTGTTATTTGGCCGCCGTTTTCTGTGACGTGAGATACTTCCCCAAGTGGGCTGCTTTAACTTTCTTAAAAAAGTAAGTAAGTTTATGTACCAGGTGTTACAATGTTGAAACAAGTTATCACTGTTTTAAGTTTTACAATGTGAACCGGGGACCAGGTGGTTAATATACCGATTCCTTATCCACTGGCCTATCACAGCTCAATTGAAACTGAGATCATCTCTGCAGTCCTCCAAAAGTCAAGAGAAAAAAGATTTTCCAATATCGTTCCACAATTGACAGAGACATCGGCAAACCATACTAAAGAAAAATACATTCATAGAGACGTACAAAAAACTTCCTCCCGTTTTGAAGTCATTTAAAAAGCTGCCAAAAGGAACCAATATCAGAAATATATAATAATAAATATACTTTATTGCACCAACAAAAAAAATACAATATATATTAAATTTATGAACTAAAGCACGTCAGGCGGTCTTATCGCTAAGCGATCTCTTCCAGACAACCTATAGCTGAGAGAATAGTATAATAGTCAGTTATCTCTATGATATTTTCTGTCACCAGGTGTTACAATGTTGAAACAAGTTTTAAGTTTTACAATGCGAACCGGGGACCAGGTGGTGAATATACCGATTCCTTATCCACTGGCCTATCACAGCTCAAATGAAACTGAGATCATCTCTGCAGTCCTCCAAAAGTCAGGAGAAAAAAGATTTTCCAATATCGTTCCACAATTGACAGAGACATCGGCAAACCATACTAAAGAAAAATACATCCATAGAGACGAACAAAAACTTCCTCCCGTTTTGAAGTCATTTAAAAAGCTGCCAAAAGGAACCAATATCAGAAATATATAATAATAAATATACTTTATTGCACCAACAAAAAAAATACAATATATATTAAATTTATGAACTAAAGCACGTCAGGCGGTCTTATCGCTAAGCGATCTCTTCCAGACAACCTATAGCTGAGAGAATAGTATAATAGTCAGTTATCTCTATGATATTTTCTGTCACCAGGTGTTACAATGTTGAAACAAGTTTTAAGTTTTACAATGCGAACCGGGGACCAGGTGGTGAATATACCGATTCCTTATCCACTGGCCTATCACAGCTCAAATGAAACTGAGATCATCTCTGCAGTCCTCCAAAAGTCAGGAGAAAAAAGATTTTCCAATATCGTTCTACAATTTACAGAGACATCGGCAAACCATACTAAAGAAAAACACATCCATAGAGACGAACAAAAAACTTCCTCCCGTTTTGAAGTCATTTAAAAATCTGCCAAAAGGAACCAATATCAGAAATATATAAAAATAAATATACTTTATTGCACCAATAAAAAAAATACAATATATATTAAATTTATGAACTAAAGCACGACAGGCGGTCTTATCGCTAAGCGATCTCTTCCAGACAACCTATAGCTGAGAGAATAGTATAATAGTCAGTTATCTCTATGATATTTTCAGTCATCCACTTCAGGAACGTTAATATAATCTGCGTAATGCTTTCAGATACACACTTCACTGATATGTTTGTTTTGATGCATAAATAATTGGCACTGTGACCTTGTTTTCACACTGACTTACCACCACGCCTTATGGCGCGATCCCTCAATAATTATTAACAAAGGCTTAATGGCTTGACGTGTTTCTGCGAGTGACCCATGTTACATAAGCTCCTAAGCCAGTTCGATTAACTTGCGTATTCGATAACAACTTTACAGTAACTGCAAGGTCAGACAAGATAGGTCCGTCTCCTGTTTCAACGGTCACGGCTCAGTAGATAAATTTACTTACTTTCTAAGAGAGGTAAAGCAGCCCATGCGGGAAGTCCCTCCATCTCACAGAACTGCAGACAAATAAGGAGGGTCGTTTTTTTTTTATATATGCAACGTTGGGAGGCATACAAGCATACGGTCCACCTGATGTAAAGCAGTTACCGTAGTCTAATAACGTTTGTAACATATATCACTCTCGCGGTGCCCCCTCTGGTGCTTACACAGCAACTTCTTAGAAGTTTACTGGTGACCTCACTCACACGCAGAAACACAACAACCCTCTAGGGAGTTGTTATTTGGCTGTGGTTTACTGTCAGGTGGCGGTACTTCCCCTGACGGACTGCTTTGATGCGCCGTACCTCTCTTAAAACATCCAGATCAAGACAAACAGACGCGTTCATGCGCACAAATGTTTGTCTTGTGTGGGATTTGAACCCACGATCGTTGGTGTCAAAGTCGCGTCTTTCACGACTGAGCCACCGAGCTCGTCATGTTGTATAATTGCGAGTGAGTAAGCTCCTATGGAGTTGCTGTGTTAGCAGCTAAGGTAGCGAGTGATACTTGTGTATTGCAAACGTTTATAGGTAATTGCTTTACATCAGGTGGGCCGTATGCTTGCATGCCTCCCGACGTTGCGTAAAAAAACTAGCATGTTCTTGCGAGTGAGTGAAGTCACCAGTACGCTCCTACGGTGGTGGTGTGTGGTGGTCTGGATGGTGGAGCTCCGTGATGAAATTAGTATCGTCTCCAAATCCTTAGGCGTATGTAGCAGTTTCCGCTCAATAATCATCAATACTAATTAATTAGGAAACCCGATGACGCTAGAAATAAGACAAAAGGGTCCTTATTGCAAGGGTTTCTAAAGTACGATATCTGATATTGACATCAGAAATATATATATATATATGAATGTTAAAGAAGCGAGTGAGGTATGTAAGGATAGAGTCGCGTGGCGCTCGGTTCTCTCTGCCTACCCCGTAAGGGATTTGGCGTGAAGTTATAGTAGTAGTAGTAGTAAATATATATATATGTTAACAAAGTGGCTAGTGAAAAAAAAACAGGTTGCACTCCGGGAGTGACGGCAGAAGTGAAAACTTGAACATTAACGTTGTGCATTTTTGAATGGTTAGGGAATAATTTCGCACGAATTGCTTTATTTATCAGTATAAAAGTACTATCATGTATGTGGTAAAGTACAATATTCATTTATTGCTCTATCGTACACAAACATGACAATTTATATTACATTAAAAATTTAACACTTCAGAACTATTACAATTATTTTACATTAAAAAGTTTATCTCTCAGAAAAATCAACTTTCATCCATAATTTCAACGACTCTTTCACCATCATCATTACCAGTATCATCATCGCCAATCTGTAAAACTCAAACACACACGCACACTCGCGCAAGCGCCCTGCGCCGCTTAAACCAAACAGCGATGTTGATAAACTACGTTGAACGAAATGCGTAAGCGCCAAGAATTTCATGGCGTTTGCAACGTTTTGGTCGCGAGAAAATAATGCCCCATGAACGATCTAGCGCTTCATGCATTAATTGTTTTAATTAGAGGTAACTAATGTTTTAGCAGTGCAGCGAACTTAGGTTCTAATTCTCACCAAAATCTTACGGTCAGGGTCACGTGTCCTGACGCGAGTTTAACATTTTTTACTCATCCCAAAAAGTGCACAACGCCGCTAAAGAAGATTTCACTTCAAAAAATGTATGCAGTTCACACGCGATAGAAGTGTATGTGTATATATATATATATATATATATATGTATACACATACACTTCTATCTATATATATATATATATATATATATATATATATATATATATATATATATATATATATATATATATATATATATATATATATCTTCACGCCAGGTCGCTTACGGCGTAGGCAGAGAGCACCGAGCGCCATAAGACGCTTCTGTAACATTCATAGCTCTTTTCATTTTTTTTCATGCGATAGAAGTTAAAGTTTAAAAAATGTGAACAACAAGATAATGAGATGAATGTAGGATTTTAGGAATAGAATAATTGAAGATTTCTAATACGAGGCGCGCACATACACGTGCTGCGCTCGGGCCCTATAATAAACACTGTGTAGCCTTCTATCTCTTCCTCTCGCACGTTAAATCCTTTAGATTTTTTTATACAATGTCGGGAGGCATTCTAGCATGTCCTACCTGATGCAAGGCAATTACCGTAGCCTATTAACCCTTGTGATATATTAATTGTCACTCGGGCGATCCTCCTCTGCTGCGTATACAGCAACTCCTTAGGAGTTTACTGGTGACCTCACTCACACGCAGGAACTCACCAACTCTCAAGGGAGTTGTTATGTGGCTGCAGTTTTCTGTGAGGTGCAGGTGCTTCCCCAGGCGGGCTGCTTTGATACGTCCTACCTCCCTTAAACAAACAGACATGTTCATGCACACAAATGTTTGTCTTGTGTGGGAATCGAACCGACGAGCGTTGATGTCAAAGTCGCGTCATTCACTGAGCCACCGAGCTCGTCGAATCGTATCGTCGAGATGTATGTGGTTGTCTCTCTTTATTATCGCTTTTTCGTTTCATCGAGATTCAAAATTCAAAGAAGTTTCCACTTTTAACCAGTTGAGAATGCGCAAGCTTGCATTGCCAGAGGAACACATGGCTCATCAATTATATAACAATTCATTTTTTTTTATTTGTCGGCCATTTTACGATTTTCCTTAAGAGATAGGAACGGTGTTCCTGAACATTCCTATTCTACTTTTATATGCTGAATCCGAATCTGAAGTCAGAATTCTAATATTCGAAAAAAAACGACAGATAAACACACAGAGAAACATATAGATTTCATATAGGAACGGTTTTCCTGAAAATCATAAAGATTATTTCAGTGTCAGCCCGAGAAATCCCTTCCATTTTTTATATATATATTACAAATTACACCCTTTCAGCAGAAAAATGGCGGCGTATATTTCACCGTTGACGGTTTGATTATATTGTCACAAAGGGTAGCTATTATAAAGGCGAATGTCAATAGCCTGGGGTGACCTTGTTTGACCCTCGACATCCCCTTTCAATTGCCTGCAAGGGTCCACTATATATAAATTGACAGCTTCTACTAATAAAAGCTATATGAGCGGAATCCTCGATCTTATAAGAAAAATGTATACAGACTTATCCTTATCATCATTTTAGTGCACGTCTTGGAATGGAAGAAGTTCCACGTTTGCCAACTGCTGATAATAGGCCTCTCCTCTAGGGCGCCATTCGCTTCGATTCTATCTTTTCAGGTCGTCGCTCTATGTAGATGGTACGGTTTTTTTAGGGTTCCGTACCCAAAGGGTAAAACGGAACCCTATTACTGAGGCTCCGCTGTCCGTCCGTCCGTCCGTCTGTCACCAGGCTGTATCTCATGAACCGTGATAGTTAGACAGTTGAAATTTTCACAGATGATGTATTTCTGTTGCCGCTATAACAACAAATACTAAAAAATAGAATAAAATAAATATTTAAGGGGGCTCCCATACAACAAACGTGATTTTTTTTGCTGTTTTTATAGATAATGGTACGGAACCCTTCGTGCGCGAGTCCGACTCGCACTTGGCCGATTTTTTTTAATACTAGCTGCTGCCCGCGGCTCCGCCCGCGTGGAGTCAAATAACGTAGCCCATGTGTTAATCCAGATCATAATCTATCTACGTGCCAAATTTCATTCAAATCCGTTCAGCCGTTTAAGCGTGAAAGAGCAACAAACATCCATCCATACATACAAACTTTCGCATTTATAATATTAGTAGGATAGTGTGGTTTTTATTTGATATGTTATGGATTTTATTTCATATTACATAGTTTTTGTGTTTATTTGCGTAAATATATATACGTATATATCTATTTTATATACTACGTCGGGACCTCCCGGGACAAGCATACGGCCCACCTGATGTAAAGCAGTTACCGTAGCCTATTAATGCTTGCGGTATATTAAGTATCACTCGCGCGTTGTCTCCTCTGCTGCATACACAGCAATTCTTTGGGAGCTTACTGGTGACCTCACTCACACGCGGGAACACAAAAACCCTCTGGGGGGTTGTTATTTGGCTGCGGTTTTCTGTGAGGTGGAGGTACTTCCCCAGACGGTCTGCTTTGATACACCCTACCTCTCTTAAAACATCCAGACCGAGACAAACAGACATGTTCATGCACACAAATGTTTGCCTTGTGTGTAAATCGAACCCACGAGCGTTGGTGTCAAAGTCGCGTCTTTCACGACTGAGCCACCGAGCTCATCATACCAAATGTTTACCCTGTGTGTCAATCAAATCCACTGGTCATGGTTTTAATGTAGCAATGCTAACCAACCGGTTACATCAAATGTCAGCCTTTCATTGTTTAAACCACAATCGTGCATCTCGTATGTTAACATTATTGCCATGTAGCCCATGAACGCTGCCATATCGCATGTCAGCGCGGCAAATTGGCTGAATTATGAATAACTGGCGTGTAATGGGGAATGTCGTGTTAATTATTGTGATACATTACACCCGTTGCGGAATGTTCTGGAACCGTAATGGTGCGTGCACGCCTTTATGTATGGGGTCAAGATTTTTATTGACATAGCCGCGCTGGTAGACTGGAAAACGAATTAAAATATTCAAGGCTCTTTAACAAAATATTTGAAATTATTTTGAAGGAAGCGGCCGAGGTGCGAGCATTGCAAAAAAAAATCGGCCAAGTGCGAGTCGGACTCGCACACGAAGGGTTCCGTTCCATTATCTATTAAAACGGCAAAAAAAAAATCACGTTTGTTGTATGGGAGCCCCCCTTAAATATTTGTTTTATTTTAATTTAATTATTTATTCTTAAAGTGAATATATAACTAAATATTCTGTAAATATTTTAAGCGTCTACCTGTTGCCGTTATCAATATCGAGCAAAAATGAGCAAAAAAAACACGTTTGTTGTATGGGAGCCCTCTTGAATATTTATTTTATTCTAGTTTTTAGTATTTTTTGTTATAGCGGCAACAGAAATACATCATCTGTGAAAATTTCAACTGACTAACTATCACGGTTCATGAGATACAACATGGTGACAGACGGACGGGCGCACGGACAGCGGAGCCTCAGTAATAGGGTTCCGTTTTACCCTTTGGGTACGGAACCCTAAAAAAGAGTAACATGTGGTCGGTAGGCTCGAATCGGTGATATGTTTAGGCGCTAAATCGCTACGTTTCTGAAAACATGATGTGACTTCATGACTAGACCAATTCTGATAAATAACTGCAACTGTACATTTGCACTTGTCATTCGAGTCGTGCAGGAGAAGTGCAGTGCCAATACATGTATTCTACTAAAATTTCACTGCACTGCAACGGCTCTACAATTACGCTGCAACTGTACGTATCCGGCAAATGAACTACTTAACACCTGTCGTAGTCCGATATTTCAATTTAATAAATTGGATTTTTACTCAATATTGACTCCTGTAGTTTCAAGCCCCATTATCCTTGATTGTCGGCGTGGAGGTATTTCTGAAAAGAAGCTTTACTTAATCATATATTTCCACAAACATCTCCCAAAACAAAACAAATGTTTTGTAAAATAAATCACCGCTTCTTAATATTAATTTCACTTCGCAAAACTTGTTCAAGAGTAACGTTAACAAAACTGCAAATAAACTCCTTCAAAACTTTTGCCACCGGTATACAAATGTCAAAACAATTGATTAGAATATGATTATATTGCAGGAAACGTGCAGGTTCAGTGCAGGTTTTTAACAGAATAGTGAGTTATTTACTGTAGCGTTCCTGCAACGTGGCTGCAGTCAGATTGTTTAACGGAATAACGAAACGTCAAAATGTACACATTTTGACACACGCCGCGCAGCAGTGCAGTTGCAGTTATTTAGCAGAATTGGCCTACAGTCAAGTGGTATAAAAGGGTAAAGTGATAAGAAAAGACGTGCTCCGTGTGTCCGGGAGTGTAGAGAGTATGCAAGATGAAGTTAAGGTATACGAGAGGTAGGACACATCAAAGCAGCCCGTTTTTCAACAAGTTTTTCTTAAATTATTTATTCCTTCACAAATACTCTGAAAACGTTGCATGTTCTTTTTGTACACTATGTTTTTCAACACTTTCCTGAAGTTACAGGAATAACGAGCTCAAGTCATTAAAGCTAATTGCCTCTTCTTTGTAATACCCTCTCTTCCGCTCTTAACATGTACTTGTACTATTACGTAGACGTAAACACCGACACACAAAGTGTGATTCTGTATATATACGAGTAGTACAAAGTGTACAAACAGACTAGTAAAAAGTGAGGTCTATGTTCTGATGATGCTGATGATGATGATGAGTATAGAATAAGGCAAGTGGCCTTAAAAGGGAAATATATCGACAAAATGATAATTTTAACTATTGCGGCATTTTTTAAACGTCGCGAGACATACAAGTACATAGCCCATCTGATGCAAAGCAGTTACCGTACCTATAAACGCTTGCAATATATTAGTATCACACGCGCAATGTCACCTCTGCTGCTAGCACAGAAACTCCTTAGGAGCTTACTGGTGACCTCACTCACACACAGGAACACAACAAGCCTCTAGGGAGTTGTTATTTTGCTACAGTTTTTTGTGAGGTGGAGGTATTTCCCAAGACGGGCTACTTTGATGCGCCCTACCTCTCTTAAAAGCACCCAGACCAAGTCAAACAGACGTGTTCATGCACTCAAATGTTTATCCCGTATGGGAATGGAACCCACGAGCGTCGGTGAAAAAGTCGAGTTATTAAACGCTGCGCCACCGAGCTCGTCCTAGACTAGACCTTAACATAAGATAAGATAAAAATTCTTTATTTGCCTTTAGACCCTCACGGGCACTTAGAAACGTCTTACATTTTCAATATTATATCTTATTAATCCAGCATTTCAAATAATAATAAATATTGTCGGACAAATTATACAGCGCCGCCTAGCCCCAAAGTAAGCGAAGCTTGTGTTTTGGGTACTAGACAACTGATAAACATACGTAAATACATTTTTATTGTAAATACATACTTATTATACATAGAAAATACCCAGCCCAAGACAAACATACATGTTCATGCACACAAATGTTTTTACTGTGTGGGAATCGAACTCACGAGCGTTGGTGTCAAAGTACCGTAACAGCGCATTTCACTACTGCGCCACCGAGCTCGTCAAGTTGACCATTGGCGAAGAAGAAATGCCAAAAGAAACAATATAGGTCGTTTTGTTCCAAATCATCTTATACATATTACAATAAATATAATGATATGAGTGTACATATAGTGATATCAAGTGGTATAATTAGAAAACCTTTTTCGTTTTCTATCACATATGATGTAAAAAAAATAAAAATGATTTGTATTTTGTCTATGGCTCCTTATCATCTCTAAAATTAGTTTGTTTATTGCCCTGCACATTGAGCAGATGTGTTAGTAAACCAGACACGTCTTCTGATCATGAAATATGGCCGGTTTCACCTGACCGCACTATGGAACGAGAGTTTGGCGATGTTATTTTTGGACCGAAAACTTCTTAGGCGCAATTTTTTGGGCGAAAATCTTATGAGTTTGGGCCACTGACATTTTAATGCCAATGTTGGTTACTACTGCAAGACTACAGCGTAATTACAAGAGTGAGTTTTGTGTTTTGACGTCGGCAGTCGATTTAATGAGGGCTCGATGGCGTTGATGCGCGTGTCATTCTAACCAAACACGCGTGTTAAGCAATGTTGACCGCAGTCTGTCTATGGATGGGGTTATCTATCTCGAGTTTCTCCGTGGTTAGGAGAGCACGTTAAGCCGTCGGTCCCAGCTGTTGTCGATAGATGACGTCGATAGGTCCCTGCAGTGGGATGAGTAAGGGTTGATATGATGATGAGTCGATTTAATGAATGTAGTCGCATTTACCGCTAAATTAGTGTTTTGGGGTACATATTTATAATAATCACTTTGGTGATGGAAAACATCGTGCGGAAACTCCACCTCCTCCCAGGCTCCACCCGTTCCTGAGAACCTTATTCTCAGAGAACTCTTTTTTTGACAGACTGACAACCTATCTCTAATCTAATCGAAACTGCGAGTTTCAGCAATACGCCACCGATTTCGTCACGTTCCAGAAATTCACAAAGTAATTCTAAAAACATAAACCAATGAAGATAAAAATAACAAAACGCCAAACAATGTCGTATAACTTGAACAAGATACAATAAAAGAATGAAGTGAGTGAACGAAAAACGCGAAAATAACTTGGCAACCGGTCCAACAATAAATAGTGAGTGTGATATGAATGGCACAATGAAAATGTTGTATTCCTGAAATTTACGAGACAGGCAAGGCCAGCGTTAAAAAATTGAAATAAATATTATGTATTAGAATTTTTCTGACTCAGTCAAGATTATATTATATTTTACAGCGGACTTTAAAATATTTTTTATACTATTGAGATTGTAATCAAGAATACGGCGATTGAAGCAATGCTATTTTATCACCAAACTCAAATATTTGCGTTGCGGAAATCGAATTGGCTTTGTTGCTAAACATTTCCCTAGCATTCCACCGAAGGCTCGTCAAAGTTGTATGTATATCTATTTAATTTATATCTTCACGGAAAGTACTTTCCGGGACAGGTAAGGAGAACTAAGCCGTCACACATAAACCGGTCAGATCAGGGTACGGCCCACGTGGTGTAAAGCGGCTATCTTAGCCTATGAACTAAAAATACTTTTTTACGACAATAATTTGCGAAAATATTTTTTTGCGAAATCCTCAAAGCGCCAGTCCGACACACACTTGGCGGCTTTTTTTGAGATAAGGATTTGGCAAAGGTACTGATTATGACATGAAGCGGCTGATTTCAAACCTCCATAATCCTTAGGGAAAACCATAGCTTTCTTAGGTTAGGACACAAGTCTTTCGAAATATAATATCAGGTACGTGCCGATTTCCTCACGATGTTTTCCATCACAACAAGTGATAATTACAAATATGTACTTAACTCTGAAAACACAAATCTAGCATTACATTAAGTATCACTTAGGAGTTTACCGCTGACCTCACTCATACGCAGAACTATAACAACCCTCTTGTCCTTTGTGGTAATCGAACCCACGAGCTTTAATGTCAAAGTAATGTAATAGCGCGTTTCACCACTGCGCCACCGGGATCATCAAAACTCCTACTTCTATAGGGTACTTCCCGTTGACCTAGGATTATGAAATTTGTTAAGAAGTAATGTCGTGTAGCACAAGCGAAGGGAAACATCCGAAAACCGTAACTTTGTAGTTCCATCACAAAAAAATACTTTTTTACGACAATAATTTGCGAAAATATTTTTTTGCGAAATCCTCAAAGCGCCAGTCCGACACACACTTGGCGGCTTTTTTTGAGATAAGGATTTGGCAAAGGTACTGATTATGACATGAAGCGGCTGATTTCAAACCTCCATAATCCTTAGGGAAAACCATAGCTTTCTTAGGTTAGGACACAAGTCTTTCGAAATATAATATCAGGTACGTGCCGATTTCCTCACGATGTTTTCCATCACAACAAGTGATAATTACAAATATGTACTTAACTCTGAAAACACAAATTTAGTGGTACATGCCAGGACTTGAACCGGCAACTAGTTGATCAATAGGCCGATTCTAACCACTGGGCTATGACTGCTCTTGCGCTGCTTCGTTTTTTTTAAAGTAATAGGATATTTTTTCATCTAATAAATCATATTTGTTTAATTCTCCTAAACGGAAATAAATTGGAAGCTTTTAAAAGCTATTTCAACATCAATGAATTATAGTATTTTTCCAGCTCATTGCTTTTTCATTTCATCATCTTATCCGGAATAAGTCATAAATGAGCGACATACTCGCATAACAATGGGGCACGTTGTATCCTTGGGCGAAAGGACGACTCAAATGAACCGGGTTTTTATTAAGGTCGGAATAGTTTCCTACTGGATTTGTTTTGCTGAGATCTCAAGGACTTATGTAATAGTTCGGAACTCGGGATCGGCCGATACGGGAAGTGGATGAAATTTGATCTCAGAAATTTAGTAACAAATACTTTTTTTTTAATTCACCCCCGGAGTATACAAGCATACAGCCCAATTGATATAAAGCGGTTACCGTGGCCTACGTACGGTTGTAGTACATTAAGTGTCACTTGCGCTGGCATCGCGCTAGCACAGCAAACAAAAAATGAAGCGATATCTTAAAATCCGGAATTAATAGAGGTAAGTCGCATCAATGCAGCCGGTTTGGGGAAGTTTCTCCACCTAAAAGTACACCGGAACCAAATAACAACTCTTTGTAGGGTTATTGTATTGTCGTGTGTGAGTGACGTCACCTCCATAAATGAGTTGCTGTGCTAGCAGCAGAGGTGGCATCGCGCGAGTGATACTTAATGTATTGCGAGCGCTCGTAGGCTACGATAATCGCTTTTTATCAGGTGGGCCGTATGCTTGTATGCCTTCACACGTAGCAAAAAAAAATGATTTTTCCTGCGGAACATATGAAGAGTTCGATAACTTCATTATGCGTGTTAATTAATCGAACAGGCAAGTCAAACAACGTCGACCGCAGCCCGTTTATGGATGTATTTATTTATCGCCGACTCCATCAACCTTGAGAGGGGACGTAAAATCGCCGGTGGCAGCTGTTTTCGATTGATTAGAGAACTTTATCCGTGTTTCTAAGCCGCCCGAAGACCGCTGACCCTCAATGGCTTTCCGTCGAGTTGAACTCTAGCCTTATCTAATCCGCAGTTGAACAGCCAGGCGGAATATTCTCTAAGAACAATCGATTGACAAAATATCCGTATCCCAACTATGAGAAAGCTGGGTATGGCCGAGAGAACATGAAAGTAGAATAAATGCGGTCGAGATGCCAGCACAGCGCAAAATTTGGGGTATAATGCTTGCTGACCGCGTTCGTAATAATAACGTACGAAAGAGAGTTGGTCTGAAAGAGAGTGTGGGTGTTAAGATAAGAAAAGGCATGCTCTGTTGGTTCGGACATGTAGAAAGAATGCAAAATGAAAGAATGAAGAAACAGATATACAATGCGAAAGTGGAAGGATGTAGGAGCCGAGGAAGGCTAACCTACTATGACCAAATTGGTCGTGTTTTATTAGAAGGTGATGTCAGGAGCCTTAGGGACCGGCGAGCGCGCATCAGAAGAGCTGTGAAAATAGATGTGAAGTATGTAAGGACCGCGTCCTATGGCGCTCGGCTCTCTCTGCCTACCCCGGAAGCGACTTGGCGTGAGGATATACATACATAAATACCAGCTATACGAGTATTCGTTGATATAAGAGATGATGAGAAAATATTTCAGAGAATTTAGCAAAATATTTTTTATTTTCTCTATGTTGGAGGTTGTATTTAAGGTGAGTTATATATTCTATATTTCAATTCTCACCTCTCCACATAATGTCTCGCTTCGTCAGAGGAATAGCAGTTAAGGTACCCCTTCTTGATGTTTTTGTGTAACTCTAAAATATATTGAATACTGAATTTTCTCCTTTCTGAAGTTGGGTCAAATATGTAATGAGCATTATTCACATAAAAGCATGTTTCAACACCCTCGTTATCTCATATTTAATTTATGTTTAGAAACCGACGATCGTGCTTAAGAAGAGCAATGAATGTCAGAGATGCGAGTGAGATTTGTAAGGGTCGACTTATGTGGCGCTCGGTACTGTTGGCCTACCCCGCAAGGTATTTGGCGTGAAGTTATAGATAATTCATGTTTATATTTGAAACCTTGTCTTGTAACCGCCGTGGAAATAGAAAAATTGTATGTACCTATTTAGAAATTTGGTATTACAGGCATTTCTTTGTTCTTTATTAAAAATTCAATTTTCATATGCGAGAATGTTAAGTTTTTTTCATAATCTCACTCACTCACAGGAACCGAATAATCCTCCTGGAAATTCCAATATGGCTGCAATTTTCTACAAGTAAGCAACGATATACTTTTTTAGTCTTGCGCTACCACTTTACCAGAGATTCGTTCCTTATTTGACAGGATGGATCTCATGCAGATGACGATGAATTTGACTCAAAAAATAATAGTCAGTTACGTATACCCCTAAATTTTGTGTACTTTAACAAGCTTTATAATCGTAGAGAAACTAAAAATTACAAGGAAAAATTATTGTATATTGTAGACGGCGAGATTAAGACCTTCATTGTTTACACTTCTTTGTACTTTATTAAAAATTCAATGCTCAAATACGAGAATCTTGTTTCTTTCGTGTTACACATTTCTAGGGTCCAGACTACCATAATGAAAAACCCTAATCCTTATACCTATTGTGGCTGTCCGTCCTTCTGTACAGCCAGTTTGCTCCGAATCCACTGAACTGATTAAGTTAAAACCTAAAGGATCTTCTGAAAAGCCGACAGGTTATCACCGGAAATTACTTGGAGAATACATCATCAAACAAATATTAGACCCAGTATTAATGTCGTTCGCATGCTATGCTATACACACATACATACTATATATACAGCTATACCATACACCTCTGCTGCTAGCACAGCACCTCCTTAGGAGTTTACTGGTCACCTCACTCAAATGCTGGAACAAAACAATCTTCCAGAGAGTTGCTATTTGACTGCGGTTTTCTGTAAGGTTAAAGCACTTCCACAAATAAGCTACTTTGATGCGCCCTACCTCTCTTAAAAATATATACCTAATTAATCTCTGTGACTTAAATAGTAACACTTAACGTATATGACTACACCGCCATTTTGAAGGTCAACGAGAAAATAACATGCAAGCTGTAATACCAGGCCACTCAGAAAGTATTGCGAAAAAGTTTTTACGTAGGTATGAGAGACTGGCCAGCTATAATCTATGATTATTTATAAGTAAAAATAGGTACGTTCCAACTTATATATTTCTCTCCATATTTTTTGCGAGCTTATTTAAATTATCGTGTCTCATTGAAAAATTTATCTGCGCCGGGAACATTTTCACGCTATGATTTTTTACGATTTCAAGTGTCGCCTGAAACCGGACGAGTCATACGATAGACTTCAAATCGCATTCATGAATGAAGGCCCTTCCAAGGCAAACGTGTATCATTGGTATAACGAATTCAAGCGCGATCGACTAACTTTGGGGGACGAAGAAAGAAGTGGTCGCTCTTTGACGGCTGTTACGGAAGAAAATGTGCAAGCAGTGAAAAATTTCATCCAAGATATTAGGCGAGTTACGTATTAGGAGATTCAGCAAACACTGCAGATTGGAGCTGGAAACCTTCACGACATTCTACACTTGCATCTTCGCGTGAGGAGTATAATTTCACGCTGAGTATCGCACGACTACTCAACTAGAGCTTGTCGGCTCTATTTTACTACGAAATTTCAGGAGCTAATAATTTGTATTAATGTTGGTAACACATACAAGATACGGATGAAAGGGTATTTTGTACAAGTGAAAAAATATGGGCCACAGGGACGAAATTTTGCTGAAATATCTAATAATTTTAGCCCCTCTCAACGTTTTAATCCATTAACGCAGTAAAAGGAAGGCGAAAATTTCTTAATTAAAATATCTTAACTTTAAAATTGAGCGATAATTTCTGATAAGGAAACTTAATAAATTATGTAAGTACGTCGTGGTTGATGAACGGGAATATTTTTTTTTCATAACTTCGGATGTAGAATAATCATAAATACTATTTCAAAGAACTAGGTCGCAGTGGTGAAAAAAAAAAAAAAACACTATTACGTTACTTTGACACCAACGCTCGTGAGTTCGATTCCCACGCAGGACGAACACTTGTGCACATGAACATGTCTGTTTGTCTTGGCCATCAAAACAGCTTGTCTGGGGAAGTCCCTCCAACTCACAAAAAACCGCGGCCAAATAACAACTCCCTACAGGGTTGTTCTATTGTGTGTGAGTGAGGTCGCCAGTATGCTACTAAGAAGTTCCTATTTTAGCAGCAGTGGTGGCATCGCGCGAGTGACACTTAATATACTGCAATCGTTTATAAGCTACGGTAAGTTCTTTACATCACGTGGCCCGTACGCATGTATGTATCTCAATGTGATATAAAAAAAAGCCATCTGTTGGAAAATGAATACCGCAGCCTAGCAGCACAAGAAGTATCGCACACGCGTTGAGACCATTGCTTCTATCCACCTAATTGGATTTCTGCTAAACTAACTCATCACAACAATTCCAGAGGCATTTCCTCTAGAACTGTTGCGAGTGAGCAACTTTTGTATGTTTTTAACCCCCGTAGTCTATCTATCTATCTATCTTTCTATAACTTCACCCCAAATCCCTTGTAGGCAGAGACGACCGAGCGCCACGTGACTAGATCCTTATATACCTCGCTCGCTTCTTTAACATTAATTGCTCTTTTCATGCTCGCTCGCCGGTTTCTAGGGCTCCGGACATCACCTTCTGATAGAACCAATTTGGTCATGGTAGGTAAGTCTTGGCCTTCCTCGGCTCCTAAATCCTTCCACTTTTGCATTGTATATCTGCTTCGTTATTCTTTCATCCTGCATTCTTTCTACATGTCCGAACCAATGGAGCATGCCTTTTATTATTTTATCACCGACGCTCTATTTCAGACCAACACTGCTTCTAATCATCATTGCGAATACGGCAAAGTAGTAGTAGTCCGAATTTTAAAAATAATTTTTATTACCTCTATTTTTGGGGTTATAGTTAAGGTGAGTTCTCACCTCTCCTCACAGTGACTCGCCAGAGGAATAGCAGCTTAAATACCCCCCCCCCCCCCCCCCCTTGACGATTTTAAGTAACTCTATAATATACTGAATACTGAAAATGTGCTTCTTTTTGAAGTTGACTCAAACATGTAATGAGCATTATTAAAACGACATAAAAGCGTATTTCAACACCCTCGTTATCTCATAATTAATTCATGTTTATGTTTGAAACCTTCTCTCGTAACCGCAAGGAAAATGGAAAAATTGTATCCATTTAGAAATTCGATATTATAGGCATTTCTTTGTTATTTATGCGAAAATCTTAAGTTTTTAAATAAGAATATTGAAATCTCAAATTTTCAAACCTCAGGACTACTTCGCTCACTCACAGTACTCCAATATTCCTCCTGGGAATTCTTATGTGGCTGCAATTTTCCCACATGTAAGTGACGAGATACTTTCTTAGTCGGACTCCTTAGTCTTACGCTACCTCTTGCACCAGAGACTTGTTCGTTAATTGATAGGATGCATCACGTGCACGTGACAATGAATTTGACTCAAACAATAATAGTCAGTCACGTAAAGCCCCTAAATTTTGTGTACTTTAACAAGCTTTATAATCGTAGAGAAACTAAAAATTACAAGGAAAAATTATTGTATATTGTAGACGGCGAGATTAAGACCTTCATTGTTTACACTTCTTTGTACTTTATTAAAAATTCAATGCTCAAATACGAGAATCTTAATTTTTTCGTGTTCTACATTTTTAGGGTACAGTATATTTCGTGTTCTACATTTTTAGGGTACAGTATATTTTAATGAAAACCCCTAAGTTTTTTTTTATACCACGTCGGGAGCTACTTTTAACGAGCTTACTGGTGGCTTCACTCACGCGCAGGAACACAACAACCCTCTAGGGAATCTAGGGAGTTGTAATTTGGCTGCGTTTTTTTCTGTGAGGTCGAGGTACTTCCCCAGACGGGCTGCTTTGATGCGTCCTACCTAGATACGGATATTTGCACAGCGCGACTCCCGTCAAACCTCCGCAACTCAAAAAGAGAAAACCTTGTGGTACTAACGTCAGAAAGATCTGTTTTCCTGGTCTTTTCGACACATAATTTCTTGGACTTGCGAGTTTTATTACGATGGTTACTTTCACCGCCGAGGAAGTGATAAATGTGTACATAAATCCGAAAACACGAATTTAGTGGTACATAGATTAGAACCGGCGACCAGGAGGTCAATACGCCGATTCCTTATCCACTGAGCTATCACTACAAGTGATAATTACAAATATGTACATACATCTGAAAACATGAATTTATTAGTACATTTAGTTATCATGAGATCATGTAATTTTTCTTTTTTAATCAATTATGTGTTTAATGAATTCATATTTTCAGGAACGCCGTTCCTATATGAATTCTATATGTTGTCTGTGCGTTTGTCTGTCGCATGTTTTTCGAATATTCAAATTTTGACTTCAGATTCGGATTCAGCATAAAAAAGTAGAATAGGAATGTTCAGGAACACCGTTCCTATCTCTTAAGGAACATGGTCAAAATGACAGACAAATTAAAAAAAAAAATTGACGAGCCAGGTGTTCCTCTGGCAATGCATGCTTGCGCATTCTCAACTGGTTTTACTCGAGTTCTCAAAATAAATTATTTAAGTGAACATTGAAATTAAAAAATAAACGTTACATATTCATATTGGTCCTACGGAACCCCCTATTTGCAAGTTCAACTAACACTTGCCTCTTTATTTTTCGTCAAAATTTCAAGAGCTTATAATTTGTTTTAATGTTGGTAACAAATACAAGATACGGATGAAAGGGTACTTTGCACAAGTGAAAAAAATGGGTCACAGGGACGAAATTCTGCTGAAATATCTAATAATTTTAGCCCCTTTCAACGTTTTAATCCATTAACGCGGTAAAAGGAAGGCGAAAATTTCTTAATTAAAGTATCTTAACTTTAAAATTGAGCGATAATTCATTTCTGATAAGGAAACCTAATAAATTATGTAAGTACGAGTACAATGTGGTTGATGAACGGGAATATTATTTTTGTAACTTCGGATGTATAATAATCATAAATACTATTTTAACTAGCTCGGTGGCGCAGTGGTGAAATGCGCTGTTACGCTGCTTTATCACCAACGCTTATGGGTTTGATTCCCACACAAACATGTGTGTGCATGAACATGTTTGTGTGTCTTGGTCTGGGTGTTTTTAAGAGAGGTACGGCGCATGAAAGCATCCTGTCTGAGGAAGTTTCCAACTCCAACTTGTGTTCCTGCGTGTGAGTAAGATCGCCTGTAAGCTTTTAAGGAGTTGCTGTGTTAGCAGCAGAGGTGCCATCACGCGAGTGATTCTTAATGTATTGCAAGCTTTCATAGGCTACGGTAACCGCTTTACATGAGGTGGCACGTACGCTTGTATGCCACCCGATGTTGTATAAAAAAACCGTGCAGATCAGAGAGTACAAATCAATAAAGCGCAATATGAGGGCACGCCTCACTCACAAGAACGATTCAGCGGCTAAATGTTTCAAAAATACCTCATTGATTTGAGTCTGCTGATTAAAATGATCTCCCATGTCTCATAAACATAAGCAAATACATACTTCCATCTATAACTTCACGCCAAATCCCTTGCCGGGTAGGCAAAGAGAACCGAGCGCCACGTGAATCGATCCTTACATACATCACTCGCTCCTTTAACATTCATTGCTGTTCTCGTGCACGCGTTTCTAGGGCTCCTGACATCACCTTCTGATAGAACCCGACCAATTAGGTTATGGTAGGTAAGTCTTGGCCTTTCTCGTCTCCTAGATCCATCCACTTTTGCATTGTATATCTGCTTCGTCATTCTTTCATCCTGCATTCTTCTACATGTTCGAAGCAACGGAGCATGCCTCTTCTTATTTTAACACCGATGCTCTCTTTCAGATCAACTCTGTTTCTAACATATGTTTTGACGAGCTCGGTGGCGCAGTGGTGAAACGTGTTGTTACGTTACATTGACACCGACGCTCATGGGTTCGATTCCCACACAGTACAAACATTTGTGTGCATGAACATGTCTGCTTGTCTTGGTCTGGGTATTTGTATGTATAATAAGTATGTATTTACAAAAAAAAAATGTATTTACGTATGTTTATCAGTTGTCTAGTACCCATAACACAAGCTTCGCTTACTTTGGGGTTAGATGGCGCTGTGTAATTTGTCCGACAATATTATTAAAAACATCATTATTGCGATATAATCATCACTTACAATACATAATAATTAACAACATATATATATAATTAACAATTTTAACGGAAGTATCGCGTGCACACAAAAATAGCTGTGTCGTGTGAATCGGAACATATATAATTAATCCATCCATGTCGGTAGATGTAATAATTGAATAACTAATGTAAGACAAATATCACCTTAGTCTTCCTGCGACCACGGACGCTGCAAAGCGTTCGAAACGTCAGGTTCAACAAAATAAATAAAACACGCGATACTTCCGTTAAAAATTGTTTCATTCAATGTGTAACAATCGCGAAAACCTAAGACAATACTACTATATAAATGTCACCGTTCAAGTTTTGAACAATGTTTCTCTTGACAAAATATACCAAAAACAGTCTGGCGATTTCGTGCCGTGTTATGAGATGAATGTGGTAAGGTATCCCGCTCAAAATGTTTGCTTTCAAGATGAACTTGCGTCTGTCCTTAAAATGTGCCATTACCGCCCCTGGACGAGTTACAAAGGCTTGAAATTACACGGTCTGTCGACTTCATTGAATTGTTATGTTCTAGAACCGACACCGCGAACCAAATGTTTGCGCTATGCTTTGTTGCCGATCGGCGACAACTCATTGTTGTACTACGTTGAACGAAACTCGTAAGCGCCATGAAAATCATGGCGCTTTTGACCTTTTAATCGCGAGAAAAATACCCCTTAGAAGCGATTTAGTGCTGTATCTTCGAATCTTTGTCATAGACATGTAAATTATTTCAGCGTTGCAGCGGACATTAGTTTTGATTATTACCAAAATGGAGCAAGACTTTTACTTAGGATAGCTCCTCTAGTACACAATAACCCAATGGTCGACTTCCATATTTTATTCCGATAAGCCCTCGCACCAAAAAGGTGTAGAGCTGTTAGAGGCAGGGTCTATCAAAGCAGCTCATCTGGGGAAGTTCCTCCACCTCGCAGAAAACCGCAGCCAAATAACTGGAGGGATGTTGTGTTCCTGCGAGTGAGTGAGGTGACCATTAAGCGCCAAAGGAGTTGCTGTGTTAGCAGCATAGGGCATAGCATCGCGCGAGTGATACTTATTGTATTGCAAGCGTTCATAGGCTACGGTAACCGCTTTGCATCCGGTGGGTTGTATGGTTATATGCCTCCTGACATTGTACATAAAATAAAAAAGATAACATTCTTCATCTCGTAAACTGTTATATCTCATGCAATGCGATGCTTCATGACCATCCCTTTCTGACCTATACACACTTCCTTTTAAGGATTCAGTACATGTAATTTTGAGAGAGGTAGGGCGCATCATAGCAACTGGGGACCTCACAGAAAACCGCAGTCAAATGGCAGCTACCTACCTAGAGGGTTGTTGTATTGCATGTGAGTGAGGTCACCAGTAAGCTCCCAAGGAGTTACTGAGTTTCAAGCAGAGATGGCATCGCGCGAATGATACCTAATTTATCACAAGCGTTCACTGTATGCCTTCTGACGTTGTAAAAAAAATTTATCGAAGCCCTATTACTAAATCACCGCTGTCTATCAGTCCGTCAGTCACTGCACCGCATTTTAGGAACAGTTAAAAGTAACGGTAGGTATTTGTAATTTTCTATGGATGCTATAATATAAAATAATAAAAAAACCCTACGAAGTACAACACGTACATTCGCAACTTCAAATTCTTTCCGTTGTACTGGACAATATGTAGCAAATAATTGTATTTTTACTATTTTTCCTGAGCCATATATTATTATAAAACATAATATTGCAAATTATTGTCAAGGCCAAGACTTACCTACCATGACCGAATTGGTCGTGTTCTATCAGAAGGTGATGTCAGGAGCCCTAGAAATCGGCGAATGTGCATGACAAGAGCATGAATGTTAAAAAATCGGCCAAGTGCGAGTCGGACTCGCGCACGAAGGGTTCCGTACCATTATCTATAAAAACAGCAAAAAAAATCACGTTTGTTGTATGGGAGCCCCCTTAAATATTTATTTTATTCTATTTTTTAGTATTTGTTGTTATAGCGGCAACAGAAATACATCATCTGTGAAAATTTCAACTGTCTAACTATCACGGTTCATGAGATACAGCCTGGTGACAGACGGACGGACGGACGGACGGACGGACGGACGGACGGACGGACGGACGGACGGACAGCGGAGCCTCAGTAATAGGGTTCCGTTTTACCCTTTGGGTACGGAACCCTAAAAAGCGATTGAGATATGTATGGATCGAGTGTGAAAACCAATGCCGTAGTTTACCAAAATACCGTCCTAACAAACATAATAGAACCTCTTTCTCAAACAATATTCAAAAACAGACACTGGATATTCCAATAGGACTCTGCACCAGCTCATAAGGCACGAATCACTCAAAACTGAGTGACCGCCTGTGGAATTGACCTCATCGGGCATGAAGACTGGTCCTCTTCTAGTCCAGATTTAAACCCACTGGACTACAAGATATGGCAATATTTGGAGTAGAAAGTCTGCGCTAAACGTCATCAAAAGTTTCTGTCTTGTTAAAGCAGCGGCAGAAATAGATATAAATGTGGTGCGTGCTGCGATCGATGATTGGCCGCTTTGATTAAGGGCATGTATTCAAAAAGGAGGAGGGCATTTCGAATAATGTAAATAAAATTTTATTGTACATTTAATTACCTTTCATTTCATATATAACTTTTACATAATTATCAAAAAGTATATCATTAATTACATCAAAAGTTTTTGACAGAACTTATGACCTGACTAGGTATATAAATATTTATCTTGTGCGGGAATTGAAACCACTACCCATGAGTTAAAGTAGCCATTAGTAGCCACTTTACCACAGGGTTCGTCACTTTTAGTTGATATTAAGTTTGTATTCGTACGCACCTCATTTCAGACTTAGAACGTTTTAAATTTTGAAACGAGACGGACATAATAAGTATTCTTATTTCATATAGGTAGTAGCCAGTAGATACTATGACAGAATACATTGGATATTATTATTCACAACCAATGAAGTTAATTCATTCAATAAAATTTAATTTGACCTGCTGTACAATTGAAACAATAACGGTCCAAACTAGCTACCCAGAGGAACCCCGCCAAATCTATGACTCATAACAACCCATACGAAAATAAAACAATGTGTTTTGAGTACCGAACTGACATCCAACTCAATTTATCGAACTAGTACAAAATGGTAATAGACATTTATTACTGCGCAGAGTCGTAAAGTGATTTATGGTCGAGTCAATAGCGTAATTAAAAGCTTTGACTAATGCGCCAAACGTTATTTTCGGGTGATGTTTATTTTCTATATGAGAAGTTAGGTATTCACTGTCGCAATAATAGCCAGAATCAGTAATTAAAATTGAGTAAATTTTAGTGCAAAACTGTATAGTGAAGTTGAATTACTTGACAAAAAAATCTAGTATTGAAAATAACTAATTGAGAATTATGCGATATTAAAATACGAGTACTAATATTAATGTGTCGATTTATATTCCATTGTCACTGTCTATGGCTATGTTTCCTTATAAAAAATCGATCGTGAATCGAATTTAATTGTTAGTCTGCCTAAATCAGACTAAGAATTATATTATAAACCTGTGACTAGCTTTTGCCCATCATCGTCATCATTGCAGCCCGTATACGTCCAATTGTGGATAGGCCTCATCTGGAAAGCCTCTCCTCAGCCACTTGTTTCCATTCATCTTTATTTTTTATACTACGTTGGGAGGCATACAACCATATGGCCCGCCTGATGTAAAGCGGGTACCGTAGCCTATTAACGTTTACGATGTATTAAGTATCACGCGAAGCCTCCTCTGCTGCTTACACAGCAACTCCTTGACAGCTTACTGGTGACCTCACTCACACGCAGGAACACAACAACCCTCTAGGGAATTGTTATTTGGCTGCGGTTTTCTGTTAGGTGGAGGTACTTCCCTAGACGGGCTGCTTACAAATGTTTGCTTTGTGTGGGAATCTAACCTACGAGCGTTGGTGTCAATGACGCGTCATTCACGACTGAGCCACCGAGCTAGTCAAAAAGCTCGGCAAAAATCCTTAAGGGGTCGTACCACATTGCGTATATCAGTACGGAGACGTTAATCGTGAGCCTTTTTTAGGGTTCCGTACCCAAAGGGTAAAACGGAACCCTATTACTGAGGCTCCGCTGTCCGTCCGTCCGTCAGTTCGTCCGTCTGTCACCAGGCTGTATCTCATGAACCGTGATAGTTAGACAGTTGAAATTTTCACAGATGATGTATTTCTGTAGCCGCTATAACAACAAATACTAAAAAATAGAATAAAATAAATATGGGGGCTCCCATACAACAAACGTGATTTTTTTGCTCTTTTTGCTCGATATTGATAACGGCAACAGGTAGACGCTTGAAATATTCACTGAATATTTAGTTATATATTCACTTTAAGAATAAATAATTAAATTAAAATAAAACAAATATTTAAGGGGGGCTCTCATACAACAATCGTGATTTTTTTTTGCCGTTTTTATAGATAATGGTACGGAACCCTTCGTGCGCGAGTCCGACTCGCACTTGGCTGATTTTTCCTCATTCCCAGCGATTTTTGGTTCTGCGAGCAATGTTGTCGGCCCACTACTACTTTTTTGTACGACGTTGGGAAGCATGCAAGCATACGGCCCGCCTTTTCTAAAGCGGTTACTGCACCATTATTTATCACTCACGCGATGCCACCTCTGCCGCTACATAGCAACTCCGCAGGAGGTAGGAGCACAACAACTCTCCAGGGAGTTAGGTAACAAGAAATATATGTTCACAGTAGAACCAATCAATAAGAATATTGCTTACGTATTTTAAAGGTGAAGTGTATTAAATTGCAGAAAATTAATAATTACCATAATTTGCATCTAGTAGTGCGTAGTTAGTCTAAAGTAGCGCTGTTTATGAAACTGTTTTAGATCCCCGTTACTAGATGGCGCTGAACCGTTAAGATTCGCAGCAGCGAACTTTATGAAAATGAGACGCTTTCATTCCATCTTTTTTAAGAGATATAAGGTGCATCAAAGCAAGGGGTCTGGGGAAGTACCTCCACCTCACAAAAAACCGCAGCCAAATAACAACTCCTTAGAGGGTTGTTGTGTTCCTGCGTGTCAGTGAGGACACCAGTAAGCTCCTAAGGAGTTGCTGTGTTAGCAGCAGAGGAGGCATCGCGCGACCTATTGTAGCGTTCGTGAACTACGGTAACCGCTTAACATCAGGTGGTATGCTTGTATGTCTTTCGACGTGGTATAAAAAAATCGGCCAAGTGCGAGTCGGACTCGCACACGAAGGGTTCCGTACCATTATCTATAAAAACGGCAAAAAAAATCACGTTTGTTGTATGGGAGCCCCCCTTAAATATTTGTTTTATTTTAATTTAATTATTTATTCTTAAAGTGAATATACAACTAAACATTCTGTGAATATTTCAAGCGTCTACCTGTTGCCGTTATCAATATCGAGCAAAAATGAGCAAAAAAATCACGTTTGTTGTATGGGAGCCCCCTTAAATATTTATTTTATTCTATTTTTTAGTATTTGTTGTTATAGCGGCAACAGAAATACATCATCTGTGAAAATTTCAACTGTCTAACTATCACGGTTCATGAGATACAGCCTGGTGACAGACGGACGGACGGACGGACGGACGGACAGCGGAGCCTCAGTAATAGGGTTCCGTTTTACCCTTTGGGTACGGAACCCTAAAAACAACACTAAAGAACTATATACGTATATCGGTGACCCAATAAAATATAAAAGTGAATTTTTAAAGCTAGAAAATGTTGGAGGCAAGTGTTCTTAGAACCGTCCTGAAGTGCTCTCTGCGGTGATATGGGTTGTCTATAGCATTCTCGTATCAAAGACGGCCTTAAGTGTCACTTAGTGTGTTGACGTTGGCTTTAGTATTTCGTTTCTAGATATATTGATAATGTTTGTTGTAATTAATTACGTACGTAGATATACATACAAAACAGATATACAATGCAAAAGTGGAAGGATGTAGGAGCCGAGGAAGGCCGAGACTAACCTACCATGACCAAATTGGTCGTGTTTTATCAGAAGGTGATGTCAGAAGCCCCAGGAACCGGCGAGCGTGCATGAAAAGAGCTATGAATGTCACAGAAGCGAGTGAAGTATGCAAGGACCGCTTCTTATGGCGCTCGGTTCTCTCTGCCTACCCCGCAAGGGACTTGGCGTGAAGGTATACAATTTATTACGTAAAATATTTTTTTTCAGGAACACCGTTCCTATATGAAATCTATGTTTTTCTGTGTGCGTGTTTGTCTGTATGTGCGTTTGTCTGTGTATGTGTCGCTTTTTTCGAATATTCGAATTTTGACTTCAGATTTGGATTCAGCATAAAAATGTAGAATAGGAATGAAAAACCAACCTCCTATCTCTCAAGGAACATGGTCAAAATGACCGACCAATAAAAAAAAATATTTCAGATTTTAAAAGTAAATTAAAAAGTAGAATAGGAATGTCTTAAAAACGAATATCATATTTCTTAAGGAACTTGCGCATTCTCAACTGGTTATATTGGAGGGGGACAAACGAGCATGCTTATCACCTGATGGTAAGCGGTTACCGATAGACATCAGCAACAAAAAGAGGTAAACATAGGCCCTTTTCTGTATTGCATCCATATCATATTTGTTCATGAACACCACTGAGGGTGGTTAAGCTCATTAGAATGTAACATCTATCATCGGATGGTACCCGCTGAGCAAATTTAGTTTAACTATTGGGATCCTAAACATATTGCGAGCTAGCTTGATTAATAGCAATGCTCTTGTGGTCGCTATCCATCGTTTGTGTTCTGACTTATGTTCCAACTTCATCATATATGTCAACTTGCATGATTTACATACACTGTGTTTTGTTAGCATGAGTTATATACTCAGCTTCTGTAAGCACTAGCGGCCACATATATAGAATTAAATTTATTATATAAGATCTGTATTATTTCATCTAGAAAGGTCGTTGCGCGTGTCGTTCTAACCAAACATTCAGGTTAAGCAACGTCAACCGCAGCCTGTCTATGGATTGGTTTTTCTATCTCGAGTTTCTCTGTGCTTCGGAGGGCACGTTAAGCCGTCCGTCGCGGTTGTTGTCGATAGATGACAGTCGTTAAACTAAGTCAGTGGCCCTCGGGCGGCTTGAAAACACTGGCTTCCGCTAATCCGCATTTGAGCAGCGTGGTGGAGTACGCTCTAAACCCCTACGGTTGAAGGGAGACTTGTGTCCCCGCAGTGGGATGAGGAAGGGTTGATGTGGAAGTCTGTATTGCTTGGAGCTATATTTTTAAGAGAGGTAGAGCGTATCAAAGCAACCCGTTTGGGGAAGTACCTCCATCTCACAGGAAACCGCAGCCAAATAACAAACTCCCTGGGAGGTTGCTGTGTTCCTGCGTATGAGTGAGGTCACCAGTAAGCTCCTAAGGAGATCCGCCCCCGTCGGTGCGAACATAGGTGCATGCGGTGGTGGGTGCCGCCACCCACCACGTAGCGCAAATTCCGGCGGGTAGAGGAGGGCCGAGTGCTGCAGAGGCACCTGGAATGTGAGAGGTGGATAGCAGAGGTAGCGTGTACTACCAGCGTTCATAGCTACGGTAACCACTTTTCATCAGGTGGACATTACGTTCGTACGCCTCCCGACGTTGTATAAAAAAAAGTACATAAAACACATATCAAATAGCTCGGTGATTTATTATGCTTCTTTTTCCTTCTTAGCGTTATCGCGTTTTTAAGCCATTAGGATTGACGGGATCCGCAACCTAAGCTTATAAGATTTAGCTAAAATACTGACTTTTAAATGAAACGACTGCGTCACACCTCTACGACGCAGATGGAAAACGATTCATAGATTAGGTCACACGACTTTCGAAATATAATTTCTTGGACATGCGGGGTAATTACAAATATGTACGTAAATCCGAAAACACAAATTTAGTGGTACACGCCGTCAGGAGGCATACAAGCATACGGCCCACCTGTTGTAAAGCGGGTACCGTAGCCTATTAGCGCTTATATCACTCGCGCGAAGCCTCTTCTGCTGCTTACACAGCAACTCCTTGAGAGCTTACTGGTGACCTCACTCACACACAGGAACACAACAACCCTCTAGGGAGTAGTTATTTGACTGCGCTTTTTTGTGAGGTGGAGATACTTCCCCAGGAGGGCTGATTTGATGCGCCCTACCTCGCTTAAAACAGCCAGACCAAGACAAACAGACATGTTCATGCACACATATGTTTGCCTTGTGTGGGAATGGAACCCACGAGCGTTGGTGTCAAAGTCGCGTCATTCACGGCTGAGCCACTGAGCTCGTCAAAAACGTAACGTAAGGTAACGATGCGATAATTAGATTTTTTTTATTTTTATTTATATCTTTTACAATAAGTACATTAGATTTTTTTTACCTATTGAGTGGACACAAACCGTGCACGGCTTATCTGCCACTGCATCGCTCGGTATTATAAAAGTGGAAACTAACAACAATATAACAATATTCAAACAGTATAGCTGTACAGTATAGTTGCTGAGGCACATGAGAGAATGTAAGAAAATGCAGTTCATCACGGAATACCAGGACATGCGCGGAGTAGTCGCAGCCGCAGCTAGTTCAATGTCGATGGTCATCATTAAAATGGTGACGACGGCAGTGGCAGTCAAGGGCGGATCTGGCCCATGAAGGAAATAATCTGTAGAGAGCCGATGAGACCGATATTGCGTATTTTTTTTTATACTACGTCGGGACGCATACAAGCATATGGACCACCTGATGTAAAGCGGATACCGTAGCCTATTAACGCTTGCGATATATTAAGTATCACTCGCGCGATACGTATCCTCTGCTGCTTACACAGCAACTCTTTAAATAAATAAATAAATAAATATTGCCAGACAAATTACACAGCGCCACCTAGCCCCAAAGTAAGCGAAGCTTGTGTTATGGGTGCCAGACAACTGATAAACATACGTAAATACATTTTTTTTTTGTAAATACATACTTATTATACATGGAAAAACCCAGACCAATACAAACAGACATGTTCATGCACACAAATATTTGTACTGTGTGGGAATCGAACCCACGAGCGTTGGTGTCAAAGTAGCGTAACAGCGCGTTCCACCACTGCGCCACCGAGCTCGTCTTTGGGAGCTTACTGGTGACCTCACTCACACGCAGGTACACAACAACCCTCTAGGAGTTGTTATTTGGCTGCGGTTTTCTGTGAGGTGGAGGTACTTCTTCAGACGGGCTGCTTTGATGCGCCCTACCTCTCTAATATATTTTATGTAGTTACTCAATTCATCGCTACGTGTCGGGCGGAAAAGTTGAACGCGCCGCTCCTATTGGCTAGACTGTAGATCAATATCGCGGCACTTATCACCTTATTGGTTAAAATATTCTCTTATTGGTGAGTAAATTGCTGAGATTTACTCACCAATGAGTTCCCGAATAATTAGTGTAGTGACTACTCCATCCATCCACCAGAGGCTTATCAATATTTAGAGATAGTCAAAGTCAAAATCTTTTTATTCCGTAAAAATGGCTACATTTGTTTGGAATCGTCACATTTTTTTCCTCTTCCGTGCAGTTTATGACTAGGTGAGCACTGATAAAAATACTGCTAAAAAACTCAGGCATCCCTCTTTTGGTATCCAAACAAATTTACATAATTTATTAATTACATTATAATTGGATCGACTCACTCCCAGGCATTTTTATCATTAATATAGTCAGATACTTTATAATATGCCCTGCTATACAATTTGGCTTTAATAGTAGTTTTAAATTTGTTTATTGACAGTTCTCTTATATTGCTGGGAAGTTTATTATAGAACCGTATACATTGCCCCATAAAAGAATTACTTATTTTGTGGAGACGGCTTGCATGTAACACAAGATTATGCTCATATCTAGTATTTATGCTATGAGTATCACTCTTTTTACAAAATGAGTCTACATACACGAGCGGAGCCAGGGTGGGTCGCTTCTTATGAATATTTTTATTAGTATTATGCAAATTATAAAGCTGAACCCCTATAATGCGAATTGTTTTAATACAAGTTCATTCGAAGTTTTGATTGGTCCGAATTTCAAAGGAAATTGCACATTAGAGTACGTCCGGCAGCTGGCCGCGGAGCTATCGCCGCTGGATGTGAACAACACATTGACATACTACCGTTTTTAGATCATAAGAGCTCGATGGCGCCGTCACGCGTGTCATTCTAACCAAATACGTTGGTTACGCAATGTCGACCGAAGCCTGTTAGCCCGATAGATGACAGTCATTAGGCTAAGTCAGTGGCCCTCGGGCGGCTTGAAAACACTGGCCTCCCCAATCCGCATTTGGGCAGCGTGGTGGAGTATGCTCTAAACACCTTCGGTTGATTGAAGGAAGACCCGTGTCCCTGCAGTGGGAGGAGCAAGGGTTGAAGTGGTGGTGGTGAGGTGGTTACGTTACTGTAATTTTCGTAGGGATCTGCAATTTTCTAAAAAAATGTAACCCTGCGTTGTTCGTTGATAATATAGCTACGTGTGAAAGAATTTTTATTATAGGTTAAATAATTTTTCATGTTATCTATTACAACTAAATATCAAAAAAACAGAAACAAATCTTTTCTCTTTATAATTTTAATTAAGATAGGAAATTAGAAACAGTAAGAAAAATCATAAAGTTGTCACATCTAGTTATCTGCTAATTCTGTGTACTGTGTTGACCTCGCGTATAACTTTAAATAGGTTTTTCCTGTCTTTATGTTTATTTTAGTGCTAGTATTGTTTCAGTATTATAGTTCAACCAATTGGCGGTAAAACAATAAGAATCATTCTTACATTTCAATTTAATTATATGATTTCAGATACATATATCATACTCTTGCTGACCGCGTTCGCAATGATGATATAAGAAACAGAGTTGGTATAAAAGAGAGTGTCGGTGTTACTATAAGTAAAGACATGTTCCGTTGTTTCGGACATGTAGAAAGAATGCAGCATGAAAGAATCACGAAACAGATATACAATGCTAAATTGGAAGGCTGTAGGAGCCGAGGATGACCAAGACACATCAACAACTAAATTGCTCGTCCGTTATAAGAAGGTGATATCAGAAGCCCTAGGAACCGGTGAGTGTGCATGAATAGAGCTGTGAATGGTAAAGAAGCGAGTGTGATTAGTTAGGACCGCGTCGTAAGCGCCTGATCTCTCTGCCTACCCGGCAAGGAACCTAACGTTAAGATATACATATGTATCACTTAGTAGAGTCACGTTAGATCTATTTCTTGTGATATGGTAGAGTGATATACGCAGTAGGATAAGTTCGAAGAAACGTACAGCTTTCAGTTACTAAAATACATATAGTTACATAACTTTAAGCGAAGCAGTCAATAGTTATTGGTTAGCCCTTTGAAACTTTTGATCACGTTGTTCGACTTTTCCGCTCACGTGTCGTGATTTTCAAAAGCGGCAACCCTGGCGCTCTGGATACTCTCGTGGATCTAAACATACATACGAGTTCAGTATGATAACTCCAAAAGAATAAAATCTTCATACTCGCATAGAAATATGACAGGCTCGGCGGCGCAGTGGTGAAACGCGTTTACACTACTTTGACACCAACGCTCGTGAGTTCGATTCCCACACAGAATAAACATTTGTCTGCATGAACATGTCTGTCTTGGTCTGGGTGTTCCTAAGAAAGATAGGGTGCATCGAAGCAAGTTTGGGGAAGTATCTTCACCTCACAGAAAACCAACAAAATAATAATTCCCTAGAGGGTTGTTGTGTTCCTGCGTGTGAGTGAGATCTCCGGTGAGCTCCTAAGGAGTAGCTGTGTTAGCAGAAGAGGTGGTATCGCGCGAGTGATACATAATGTATTGCAAGCGTTTATAAGCCATGGTAACCTCTTTACAACAGGTGGGCCGTATGCATATATGGCTCCCGACGTTATATAAAAAAAGGAGCGCATAGTACAAATCTAAGCGAAGTTCGCAGTTACTGTAATGGCGGATTTTTTTTTATACAACGTCGGAAGCGATACAAGTTGCTTCGAAGCGCCCTACCTCTCTTAAAAATACCCAGACCAAGACAAATAGACACGTTCATGCACCTAATTGTTTGTTCTGCTTGGAAATCGAACCCATGAGCGTTAGTGTCAAAGTCGCGCTATTAACCGCTGCGCCACCGAGCTCGTCAAAATATGTCTGTCAGTCTTGGTCTGGGTGTTTTTAAGAGAGATAGGGTGCATCAAAGGGGAAGGACCTCACGGAAAGCTGCAACTAAATAACAACTCCAAGGGTTGTTGTGTTTCTGCAAGTGATTGAGATTACCAGTAAGCGTCAAACAAAGTAACGTAACTGCGCGTTTCCCCACTGCGCTACCGACCTCGTCAAAATACGTGCCATACGTTAAAGTGGGGATTAGTACCACGTTGTGTACAGCGAGCTGTTACAGCTTAGGTTTCGTTTGCCTGAAAGTTTTGCCAACGCTCTAATCACATGCCCCTATAATTCAGCGATGCCTTCTGCAATATACAAGCCTTTGTTCATACATTCATCAGTAGTTAGATTGTATGCTGAAAATGTTTGGAATAAAACACGGGACTACCCTGAAGAGAATCACCCATACTCATAAATGAAATAAACAAAATTGGATCATAAACAAGGCTGTTGTTTTAGGTCAGAACAAACACAATGAAAATATTTATTTGATAACTTTTTAATTAACCATCCGATCCCCATCAAATTTATGTGGAATGGAAATGTTAAGTGTGGTGAGACCATTAGTTAGTTAATTAATATTCCTGATACACTTAAAGGTTAGAGTAAAAGGGAGATTTACAATATGGCAGCAATAAAAAAGTTTATATTGACGTATTGTGTGTGGGGTTATACTCGTAGTATAACTTTTAGAATTCGTGTTATATCAGAAGGTGATGTCAGGAGCCATAGTAATCGACGAGATTGGCTAAATAGAGCTATGAATGTTAATATGTGTATATACATAAAAAAGAGTCATCCGCTCTATTTATAACATGGGCTCCAGGGAATCACTTAGAGAACTATTCAAAGAAATAAATATCCTCACGTTTACCTCTCAGTACGTTCATGAGAACATAATGTATGCTCGTAAAAATGTAAATACGTTTTCAAAATGTAGTGAAAATGTTAGAAGTAGGAATAGATTGCGTATGCCAGTTCATCGGCTTGCTAAGACTAATAGATCTTTTCTTGTAAACTGTATTCGATTCTAAAATAACTTATCTGAAATAGTTCTGTCCTTGCCTGACAATATGTTCAAAAGGCACATCAAAAATACTCTATGTAAGAAGGGTTATTATAGAATCGATGAATATCTAACTGATAGAGATGTATGGAAATGATTCAGCACATGAATTAATATAACATTAATTACAATTTGATCTAACCTGCTTTGTGTGCTTCGCCACCAATTAGTTCATGCGGCCTAGCGCCGTACTCATATCATTACATACACTCATATCATTATATTTATTGTAATATGTATAAGATAATAATAATAATAATAATTACACATAAATATAATAATAATAATTACAATAACTACACATTCGCAATAGTCCCAATACCTGCCGTGACCTGCTCATAGATATATGGTTCTATCGATATTTTTAGGAGCGGGTCTCGGTGGGTGTACAACATAACATGAATCTTCTTAAAAGGGCCTCTACGCGTTGGATCCATATCCCCGCGCACGCCTATCAAATGACCGGGATAATACCCGTGAATAAAAATAAAATAATAATAATATAATATGTCAGAAGCCCCAGGAACCGGCGAGCGTGCATGAAAAGAGCTATGAATGTCACAGAAGCGAGTGAAGTATGCAAGGACCGCGTCTTATGGCGCTCGGTTCTCTCTGCCTACCCCGCAAGGGACTTGGCGTGAAGATGTACATACATACATGTATAAGATGATTTGAGCCTAAGGAAGGAGGAAAAGACCTATATTGGCAAGTTTCTTTTGGCATTTCTTCTTCGCCAATGGTCATTTGAAATGTTGGTAGATTAAAAAAAATCGGCCAAGTGCGAGTCGGACTCGCGCACGAATGGTTCCGTACCATTATCTATAAAAACGGCAAAAAAAAAAACACGTTTGTTGTATGGGAGCCCCCCTTAAATATTTGTTTTATTTTAATTTAATTATTTATTCTTAAAGTAAATATATAACTAAATATTCTGTGAATATTTCAAGCGTCTACCTGTTGCCGTTATCAATATCCAGCAATAATGAGCAAAAAAATCGGTCAAGTGCGAGTGGGACTCGCGCACGAAGGGTTCCGTATCATTATCTATAAAAAAGGCAAAAAAATAACGTTTGTTGTATGGGAGCCCCCTTAAATATTTATTTTATTCTATTTTTTAGTATTTGTTGTTATAGCAGCAACAGAAATACATCATCTGTGAAAATTTCAACTGTCTAACTATCACGGTTGATGAGATACAGCCTGGTGACAGACGGACGGACGGACGGACGGACGGACGGACGGACGGACGGAAAGCGGAGCCTCAGTAATAGGGTTCCGTTTTACCCTTTGGGTACGGAACCCTAAAAATCACGTTTGTTGTATGGGAGCCCCCTAAATATTTATTTTATTCTATTTTTTAGTATTTGTTGTTATAGCGGCAACAGAAATACATCATCTGTGAAAATTTCAACTGTCTAACTACCACTGTTTATGAGATACAGCCTGGTGACAGACGGACGGACGGACGGACGGACGGACGGACAGCGGAGCCTTAGTAATAGGGTTCCGTTTTACCCCTTGGGTACGGAACCCTAAAAAGAGAAAAACTTAAAATATAATAAGATATAATATTGAAAATGTAATACGTAAGACTTAGTGCCCATGAGGATCTAAAGGCAAATAAAGATTTTTTATCTTTTATCTTTACATGTCGATTAAAAATTCCTTGGTTATGGTTTTATGAGAACTATCACACACTGAATTTAAAAATCATCCATAATCATTAATCCGTCATGTGTGCATATTTTAGATTACAAATATATGCCACACATGAATGTTTGCACGTGATTCTACATTACACACATATATAAAGTTTCACATTTGAATGAATGTGTAATATTTAACACATCCATCCACCATCCACATCAACCCTTACTCATCCCACTGCAGGGATACGGGTCTCCCTTCAACCGAAGGGGTTTAGAGCATACTCCACCGCGCTGCTCAAATGCGGATTGGCGAAGACCAGTGTTTTCAAGCCGCCCGAGGGCCCTAACTTAGCTTAACGACTGTCGTCTATCGACAACAGCTGGAACCGATGGCTTAACGTGCCCTCCGAAACGTTTTCTGTGAGGTGGAGGTACTTCCCCAGATGGGCTGCTCTGATGCGCCCTACCTCTTTTAAAAACACCCAGGTCAAGTCAAACAGACATGTTCATGCACACAAATGTTTGTCCTGTGTGGGAATCGAACCTACGAGCGTTGGTGACAGAGTAGCGTAACAGCGCGTTTCACTATTGCCATACCCATTATTTGTATCCACTATCACATAGAACCGTTTCCACTGTCCTATTTATAATAACTACGTTTCCCCCATTAGGGCTAGGCTCTTTGCCTCATATGTTAATGCCATATCGCGTAAGGGCATTACAGGAATCGCAACAAAAAAGATGGGGACTGTGAAATCAGCGACCTCTACCTAATGGTAATGGTACGGCGTGAGGTATACACTGAAGCGATTACGCCGGTAATAAGGTAACTAACATTAAGTAAATTTCTTCGCGCGTATGTGCAGGTTTCCTCACGATGTTTTCCTTCACAGTAAGAGCGTCGAATACACGTACATATGTATTCGAAAAATGAAATACATTGGTACGTGGTGGGGCTCGAACCGGCATCTCCCAGATGAGAGGCAACCGACCTAGCCGTTGCGCCACCGACGTTCTTGCTTGTTGTTTACTTTTACTTAAAGCTACCTATTCATATTAACAGTATTTCGCATTTATAGATAGGGATTATACTCACCAAACATAACTTCAAACTATGATTGTTGTAACGGTGATTGTTAAATGTGTTAAAAGTACAGTCGACGTTTGACCGAGTCTGCCAGTCGATTCTAGGATCGACTAGACAAAGCCCGAAACAGATTATTTTACATTTGACGTTTTACTGAAAATTAAGGAACTTCTAGACTTTTTGACTTAAAATACTTTAATCAAAGGCCGAAATTGGAATACATTTCGGGGTTAGCCCGAAGGCTCTGGTCAAACCTAGGATAAACCAGTCATTCCGCGAAGAGACCGCATATCGACCTTTGACTATGATATATATATATATATATAAAGGTGAAGTCGGAAGGATTAGGAACCGGCGAGCGGGCATGAAAAGAGATTCTTCTTTCTAGAGTTATCCCGTTTGCTAATCCAATCCGTTGCCTAAGTCTAAGGCTTTACACGGACTGCCGGCAGATCTCCACAACTCAGAGCGAAAACCATAGTTTTCTTAGGTTACGTCATCCATCTACCAAATTGTGTGTAAATTTGTCTTTCGCAAAATAACGCCTGAATCTATTAACTATACAATTTTTGAAATAAAACTTCTTTACGCACGCTTGACTCGGGGAATAAGCTGATAAATGCGTGACGAGAGTGTTACAAAAAGTGTGATCGGGCGAGGCGAACGGAAGTTGAGAGGGAGATATAAGTTAGTGAAGATAGAAAGAGAAAAAGAGTTACGTTTCGTATATAACTGTAGGGGCAAGAGAGAGAGGTGCGAGCACACATTTTCTTTCTCTCATAGCGAGTTAAGTTTCGTATATGTAAGACACAGTGCAGACCTATTGACAGTATCACACTATGGAGCTAAAGAAGTTTTACTTTAGTCGTGTGGTCTAAAGTACACTCGTTTTTTTAACATGCGATTTTCCTCACGATGATTTCCTCCACTGCCGATCGAGTGATAATTACGAATATCCGAATCTATGAACATGAATGTAGTAGTACATTGCCCCACCACAATTCTAAGAGAAGACCGGGAGTTAATAAAGAACTGGCCTATTATGACGGTTCCTTATCCACTAGCCTGTCACTGGTCAGATAGACAGACACATAAAATCTTCTAAAGATAATATCGTGTAATCTCTTACATCACAATTCCCAGCTTAGACAACAACTCCCTTGAGATGGTTGAACATGTCGACATTTTATAACTTGCACCATACGCTAAATAAATGTCGGTTCGGTCGCTCGCAATATCGGAGCGCTCCCCTCGGGGAATAAACACTGCCGATGTGCCGATTTGTCAGTGCCTACTGATTAGAACCGATACGGGGATCTAGGGACAAAGCTCGCTTATGGCGTAAATTATACTAGGCCGTTTAAGTATTCAGCTGCACGAAAATCAGAATAGCGTATGGTGAATCAGAATTTATGATACCATTCCACCGGCTATGCGAGACAAGGCGACGCCAGACGTGAATCGATTTTTTTTTTATTTTTAGGTAGATTCGATAAGGTTATTTATAGAATCACTTTGTTGTCCGTCTGTCTGTCTGTCAAGACCATTTTGGTGGAGCTATCAAACTGAAATTAATATCAAATGCTCAGGTCTGCAATCCCTTCAGCAGCAGTGAAAACATCGAACTTCTAAGTCAATGCAATCAAGATACGGCCGTTTATGTTCGGTTTATGCGCATATTTTGACACTTGGAAGGGAATCACAACCTATAGGGTACTTCCCGTTGACCTACAATCATGAAATTCGGTAAGAAGCAAGGTCATATAGAACAAGTAAAGGAAAAATTCTGAAAATCGTATATTTGTATATACACCACAAAAAGAAACTGCGAAAATGATTTGCGGAAATATTCTTTTACGGAACCCTCAGTGCGCGAGTCGGACTCGCACTTGACGGCTTTTTTTGTACAACGTCGGAAGGCATACAAGCTTACGGACCACCTGATGTAAAATAGTTAGCGTAGCCTATATATGCTTGTAATACTTTAAATATTTCTATATAAGATATACGAGATAAATTTTACGTTTAACCTTAGATAACAATCATTAAAATTCTCATTGTGATGTTAGTAGCAAATTTTAGTGAATATAGGCAGATGGGTTACGAAGACGAAGACGTATTTACGTGAAACTCAGGCCTGCAAAATACGGCCAGCCTGATGGTAAACAGTCACCGTAGCCTATGGACATTTGCAACACCAGGGGCGTCACTCATGCGTTGCCGACCCTCTAAAGACCTCTTCACGCATTTCTTGAAGAATTCCATGCTGTAGTCCCTTGGAAATACCTCGGCTGGGAGCTCATTCCACAGCTTGAGAGTTCTCGGAAGAAAACTTCTCTGGAACCGCACAATACGTGACCATTGCGGTTCCAGCGTGTGAGGGCGAACTCTCCGCCGTCGGCGCGCGGTGCGGTTATAAAAAGTAGCTGTCGACATCATTTCGATATAGCAACACTCCGTTTTTTGTAATTATACTCGTATCAACCCTAATGTAAAAGCGTATTTTTAAATAAATTGAAAACTAAGCGCGGATTTCCTTCTCCGCAATATCCGGTTTCTTAATTTATTAGGATTGGTGGGGTCCGCTATCTAAGGCTAAGGATTTTAAGAGAGGTAGGGCGCATCAAAGCAGCCCGTCTGGTGAAATACCTCCACCTCGCAGGAAACCGCAGGCAAATAACAACTCCCTAGAGGGTTGTTGTGTTCCTGCGTGTGAGTGAGGTCACCAGTAAGCTCCCAAGGAGTTGCCGTGTAAGTAGCAGATACTTAATATATCGCAAGCGATAATAGGCTACGGTACCCGCTTTACATCAGGTGCGCCGTATGATTGTACCTCCCGATGTAGTATAAAATAAAATGGCGAAGACACTGTTTTTACATGTAACGACTGACGTCAGACCCTGAGGGAAACCCAGATATTTTTAAGGGTAGATCACACGTCTTTCGAAATATGGGAGAGTGGAGGAGATATGGGAGATGAGAGGAGGGAGCGTGAGTTTCCTCACGATGCTTT
The DNA here is from genome assembly GCA_947507595.1 of Pyralis farinalis. Taxonomy (NCBI): domain Eukaryota; kingdom Metazoa; phylum Arthropoda; class Insecta; order Lepidoptera; family Pyralidae; genus Pyralis; species Pyralis farinalis. Next base: position 35,333,822 of record OX382257.1, on the reverse strand, counting down.
CCTTCACCGCCGAGCAAGTGATAAATATGTATAGAAAACTAAGGGCGAATATCATTTGCTAATCGACAAATAAATGTTTCATTTTAGGGATGGAAGAATGTTGCAACTGTGAGCGTGCCTGAAAAGAGCTATGAATATTAATGAAGCGACTGAGCTGTATGAAGACCGCGCTTGTTACGCTCGGTTCTCCTCTGCCTACCCCGCAATGGACCTGGCGTGAGGACATACATACATCACTAAAAAGCTATTCGTAACGCTCATAACCAGCATGCTTTTTTCAAAGGACCCGAAGCTGTAATCGCTTGGCAAAATCTAACTGAAATATCATAAGAAATTCACAAATTAATTTAAATTGCCAAATTAATATTATTCATTCTATTTACAAAATAGTTATGCCAGTTAAAATAAACACCTCCCGAGACTGTTTAATCTTCAAATAAATCATTAAATTATTCTGTACTGAGTTTCAAGTTAACATTTCTTATTCTTGTCAATTTTATTTGCTTATTTTAACTTGGTAAAACGTAATTTGTTTTCTTAGTTCAAGATATAGAATGGGTAGCCATTAAACAGATTATCCGATTAAATATTATGTTACAGATGTTTCTATCTAGGTATTTTAGAACAGTCATTGTCTAGTAGGTAAGAACAAACTTGTTGTTTGTGTTTTCGGTTCGTACATATTTTTTTACATATACAATGTCAGGAAGCATACTAGCATACGGCCCACCTGATGTAAAGCGGGTACCGTACCCTATTGACGTTTGAGATATATTAAGTATCACTCGCGCGATACCTCCTACACAGCAACTCCTAGGGAGCTTACTGGTGACCTCACTCACACGCAGGAACACAACAACCCTCTAAGGAATTGTTATTTGGCTGCGGTTTTTTGTGAGGTGGAGGTACTTCCCCAGATGGGTTACTTTGATGCGCTCTCTTTGTTTGAAAAACCTGGTATTGGAGAGGTTACCAAAGCTTTTGGGCATTACCAATTTATTTACAATGTCATGGGTTAAATTTGTTTCCTGCGGAATTCTAATAATTTTCTTAAAAAATGTAACCTTAGTTACTCTTTATAACATCAGCTATCTGCCAGTAAAAGTTTCGTCACAATCAGTTCAGCGCTTCAGATTGTCTGATTCCAGTTGGTCTGAAAGAGCGTCGATGTTAAAATGAAAAGAATGATGAAGAGGAGAATTAAAAAGAGGCATACGCCGTTGGTTCAGACATGTAGAAAGAATACAGGAAGAAATAATTACAAAACAGATTATCCAACACAAAAGTAGAAGGATGTTGGAGCCGAGGAAGGCCAAGACTTACCTACCATGACTAATTTGATCGTGTTCTATCAGAATATGATGACAGAAGCATAAGAGACCGACGAGCGAGCATAAGAAAAGCAATGAATGTTAAAGAAGCGAGTGAAGTGTGTAAGGAGAGAGACTCGGTGTGGTGATCGGTTTTGTCACATTACAAAGAGATATATCAACTTTATTTATTTGTATATATGTACAGATTATATATGTATATTTGAAGGTGTCTCTTTGCTATTTATTTATGCGTCTCAATTAAATGAAGACTTAGCTCTTTGAATGTAAATTACATTTCGGTTTATATGAATTTCAATGTAATTTCATGGATGCGTTAATAACGTTTCGAATTTATTATGTGACATTAATTGCATTTCGTTCAAAGAGGAAACCAATTTATTTTTTTCCGTAACAACACTAACAACAGAATATTGATGGATAATTCATATAAATATTTTTACACTCATTCGACTCGTTTGTTATTCCGCAGAGTGTATGTACAGGTGAAGTTTGATTTAGCTATATATTTAATGGTGAGTTAGTACATGTGAAGTTTGATTGAACTCTATATAATGGTGAGTTAGTACAGGTGAAGTTTGATTGAACTCTATATAATGGTGAGTTAGTAAAGGTGAAGTTTCATTGAGCTGTTCATATAATGGTGAGTTAGTACAGGTGAAGTTTGATTGAGCTGTTTATATAATGGTGAGTTAGTACAGGTGAAGTTTGATTGAGCTGTTCATATAATGGTGAGTTAGTACAGGTGAAGTTTGATTGAACTCTATATATAATGGTGAGTTAGTACAGGTGAAATTTGATTGAGCTCTATATAATGGTGAGTTAGTACAGGTGAAGTTTGATTGAGCTGTTCATATAATGGTGAGTTAGTACAGGTGAAGTTTGATTGAGCTTTATATAATGGTGAGTTAGTACAGGTGAAGTTTGATTGAGCTATTCATATAATGGTGAGTTAGTACAGGTGCAGTTTGATTGAGCTGTTCATATAATGGTGAGTTAGTACAGGTGAAGTTTGATTGAGCTTTATATAATGGTGAGTTAGTACAGGTGAAGTTTGATTGAGCTATTCATATAATGGTGAGTTAGTACAGGTGCAGTTTGATTGAGCTCTTCATATAATGGTGAGTTAGTACAGGTGAAGTTTGATTGAGTTCTTCATATTATGGTGAGTTAGTACAGGTGAAGTTTGATTAAGCTCTATATATAATGGTGAGTTAGTACAGGTGAAGTTTGATTGAGCTCTTCATATAATGGTGAGTTAGTACAGGTGAAGTTTGATTGAGTTCTTCATATAATAGTGAGTTAGTACAGGTGAAGTTTGATTGAGCTCTACATATAACAGTGAGTTAGTACAGGTGAAGTTTGATTGAGTTCTTCATATAAGGGTGACTTAGTACAGGTGAAGTTTGATTGAGTTCTTCATATAATGGTGAGTTAGTACAGTTGAAGTTTGATTGAGCTCTATATATAATGCTGAAGTATTAATACAGAGAGTCCAGGTAGAATGCACTTTCTTTTTTGTTTTATTACACAACTTCGGAAAGTATATAAGCATACGGTATACCTGATGTAAAGCTGTTACCATTGCCTATAAACGCTTGCAAAAAGTATCACTCGCCCGATGCCACCTCTGCTGCTAAAACAGTAATTTCATTGAGCGTACTGGTGACCTCACTTACACGCAGGAAAACAACAACATTCTAGATGAGGTACTTTCCCAGACGGATTGCTTGATACGCCCTACCTCACTTAAAACACGCAGACTAAGACAAACATATTCATCGCACTCAAAAGTGCTGTGTGGGAATTGAACCCACGAGCCTTGGTATTAATGTAGCATTACTAACCACTTCCCCACTGAATTCACAATTATAAATTACTCCATTTTGTTCAAATCATAAACTACAGTGTAAATGAAATAAGGTACAAGTGTAAATTCAAAATAATCATTTAATTAGGATCAATTCAGTCATTTCGCTATCCGTTAGGTCATATATCATAAGCAAAAATATTGATGAAATGAGATGGAGACTTAAAATTTGGATACATCGTCTCCTAACATTATCCCGTTTCCTAATGCCTCAGGATTGGTGGAATCAGCTACGTAAGCTTAAGGATTGGCGAAGGTTTAATGACACGTCTATCAAATTATAAAATAATGAAAGTGTGGGTTCCCTCACGATGCTTTCCTTTACCTCCAAGCAAGTGATTTTTTTTAACAACCCTCTAGGGACCTGATTTTTTGCTGCAGCTTTCTGTGAGGTGGAGGTACTTCCTCAGACGGGCTGCTTCGATGCGCCCTACCTCTCTTAAAATACCCAGACCAAGACCAACAGACATGTTCATGCATACAAATGGTTGGCCCAGTATGGGAATCAAACCCACCAGCGTTCCAAGAGCACGTTAAGCCGTCGGACCCGGCTGTTGTCGATAGATGACAGTCGTTAAGCCAAGTCAGTGGCCTTCGAGCGGCTCAAAGACACTAGCCTCCTCCAATTCACAGACTACACTTCAGGATCTTCCTTCATTCAAAGGAGTTTATAGCATACTCCACCACAGTGCTTAACTACGGATTGGCGGAAGCCAGTGTTTTCATGCCAAGAAGTGTATAGGTACTAGACAACTGATAAACATACGTAAATACATTTTTTTATGATACTTGGAAAACACCCAGACCAAGACAAACAGACATATCCATGCACACAAATGTTTGTCCTGTGTGGAAATCGAACCCACGAACGTTAGTGTCAAAGTAGCGTTTAACAATTTTGAATATTTAAACAAATCAAGAATGCGGTTAAACAATCGCAGAACACTATTAAGATTGCTTTTTTTCTTGTTTCAGATAACCATGATATGAATGAAGATGTTACTACTAAAGCGGAATTAGTATATGAAAATGAATATTAAAAGATTAGAAAGCTTAAGAACAAAGCCAGTGAAGAAGAAAATGTCGAACACGTTAACAAAAGAAAGCTCAATAAAGATGCATATAATATAGAAGCGTCTGTAATAATGCCCGGTGAAGCGATTCAGAGAATTTTCAGGTGTAAGGACGTATGCGGTTACGTTCATGAAAGGGAAATAAAAGAAGTGAGATAAAGGTAAACGTTTGATAAGGGATACGAAAATCGAGATATTGTTACTCGAGATTTGGGAATAAAATCCCTTCTTTTGATGATTGTCGATCACCTTTTGTGATATTTAGAGGTTGGATCTCCTGATTTTATATATGAAATAAAATATGGGTCAGGTTATATCTTGATCTTGATGTCGTAAGGCATAAAGGTTGAATTGTTCCATTGGGATGACTTCCGTGAATGGAGGGTTCCGTGACTTTTTGCACGTAAAATAAAAATGTTGCGTTGGAGAAATAAATTTTCCAAATCGGGTATCAAAGCCGCTGATAACATCCAGAAAAAAGTGTTTTCTTTTGCAGTCGGGTGGAAAATAAGCATACACCTGATGTAATTATCACTCGCGCGATGGCATCTCTACAGGTCTCAGGAGCTTACTGGTGACCTCACTCACTCGCAGGAACACAACAAGGGTTGTTAGGGAGTTATAAAATTGATGGTGCAAGCATAAATAAATGTAGGTATATATTAATACGAAAGTATTAATTTTGCCATCAGCTTTATATATGTGTGCACATATGTTCTGTTCCACCGTAACTCTCTGATTTTAGCAAATAAATCCCTCCCCCCCCCATCCTTGAGTGCGATTCATCACAGTCCTCACTTAATGTAATGAATTCTTTAATTCAAGCTATCAAGTGATGTGATGAAATTTAGGATGTGAATGATAAACATATAGCTACAACACCAAACTGTATCATCGATTTTGTTATCATAAGTTTTCTGACTGGCCTCCCACTGTAGAAGCAAATCTGAAGACGTACTCCACCACCATCGCCACAACATCATCCTTTACTCATCCCTATCTATCTATAACTTCACGCCAAATCCCTTACGGGGTAGGCAGAGAGAACCGAGCTCCACGTGACTCGATCCTTACATACCTCACTCGCTTCTATAACATTCATTGCTCTTTTCATGCACGCTCGCCGTTTTCTAGGGCTGACATCACCTTCACATAGAACACGACCAATTTGACCTTTACTCATCCCACTGCAGGAACACGAGTCTCCCTTCAACCGTAGGGGTTTAGAGCATACTCCACCGCGCTGCTTAAATGCGGATTGGCGGAGGCCATTAAACCGAGGGCCACTGACTTAGCTTAACGCTGTCATCTATCGACAACAGCCGGAACCGACGGCTCAACGTACCCTCCGAGCCCGAAGGAACTCGAGATAGATAAATCCATCCATAGACGGGCTGCGGTTGCCGTTGCTTAACCTGCGTGTTTGATTAGAATGACTCTCTCAAAAACGTGAAGACGTATGCACTTCAATAAATACAGCGGACATAACAGCGGACAGTGCTAAGAACTAAAAATATTTTATAGACCTATAAAACGAAATTTGATTACCCACATGTAGTCGATTTATTGTTTGAAAAGCTACTCTATTTTGAATAGAGGAGACTTCGAGTGCAATGGACGATTCAGTGGGTACAACCTTCATTCGACATCACACCAAAATTTGACTTTTTAATGTCTCCCCATGGTTAAATGTCACGAAGATTGGGAGAAACCTCCTGAACGTTCGTTTTAAGAGAGGTAGGGCGCATCAAAGCAGCACGTCTGGGGAAGTACCTCCACCTCACAGAAAACCACAGCCAAAAACAACTCCCTAGAGGGTTGTTGTGTTCTTGCGTGTGAGTGACGTCATCAGTAAGCTCCCAAGGAGTTGCTGTGTAAGCAGCAGAGGAGACTTTGCGCAAATGATACTTAATATATTACAAGCGTTAATAGACTACGGTACCCGCTTAACATCAGGTGGGCTGTATGCTTGTATGCCTCCCGACGTAGTATAAAAAAAATCGGCCAAGTGCGAGTCGGACTCGCGCACGAAGGGTTCCGTACCATTATCTATAAAAACGGCAAAAAAATCACGTTTGTTGTATGGGAGCCCCCTTAAATATTTATTTTATTCCATTTTTTAGTATTTGTTGTTATAGCGGCAACAGAAATACATCATCTGTGAAAATTTCAACTGTCTAACTATCACGGTTCATGAGATACAGCCTGGTGACAGACGGACGGACGGACGGACGGACGGACAGCGGAGCCTCAGTAATAGGGTTCCGTTTTACCCTTTGGGTACGGAATCCTAAAAAGAACAATTGAAGTAAGGAGTTGGATTTAATAACTCCTGGTTCGGGATATACATTTAACGACTGTTAATGATTACGTCACGAGCCCGGTGGACGAGTGGTTAATATAGCTAGTTTAACACCCATGGTTCGATTCTCACACAGGGTAAACACTTATGTGATATGTATGTCTTGGTCTGGGTATTTTTAAGAGAGCTAAGGCATATTAAATTCGCCAGACTGGGAAGTATACCGTCGTAGACGAATGCTTGCTATTGCAAGTCAGGACCGTCCTAGGACATAGGAACTCCATAGGAGCTTACCTACTGGTGACCTCACTCACATGCAGGAACACAAGGAGGAGTTGTTATTTGGTTGCGGTTTTGCTGTGAGGTGTAGGTACTTCCCCATATACACAGCCGAGTTTTTACCACGGGACTACAGCGTAGAATTCCTCAAGAAATGCGTGAAGAGGTTATTAGACGGTGGGTAACGCACGAGTGACATCCCTGGTGTTGCAAATGTCCATAGGCTACGGTGACTATTTACAGCATGTCGTATGCTTGATTACCACCTTGGTGGTATAAAAAATAATAATGCGGGCCGCATGCTTTTTCGCCAATCTAGTTATATAGTAAAAAAACTTAGTGGTATGGGACAGGCCCACGACTCATTCCCACCACTGTGTCTCCTGTGTAGCCAGAATTAACAGCGGCGACCAACAAATAGGCAATGAACAGTGGAATCCATTGCAGTCCCGGGGGTTAAACCACAGCTGCCTTGGAACTCACAACGAATTTAATCAGAAGAAATTTGCAAGAGTAGAAAGTTTACGAATTGCCTGTAAACTTAGTGGTATAAAAAAAGTGAATGTCGTTTGTCCAGGCCGTCACATATGGATCGTGTCAACGGAACGAAGGTGGCGGCCAACGGGACCGGCGACGACTGGAATGGACTCAACAACAACGGCACCGAGGAATGGACGTACGACCTCATGTTCAAGCTGCGGACGTCCGTGCTGCTGCTCATCGTGGTCATGGCAGTGCTGGGCAATCTGCTGGTCATTGTCAGTGTCATGAGACATAGGTATGTACATCACATGCACACTTCTTCCTAATGGCGTTAAGCTTTTCAGTTAAGTAAGGTCCTGTTTCTTGACCCAAGTACACGTAAGGATTTTACTCCTCCTTTTTTTTTGTACTTCGTCGGGAGACGTACACCGTTTCCTAATCCATTAGGTTTGGCGGGGTCCGCTGCCTAAGGCTAAGGATTTGGCGAAGATACTGATTTGTATATGAAGCGACTGCCGTCAGACCAACCAAGACCAAGGTCACGTCAGACCAAGACCAACTCCTATCTTTGTCGTACCATTAAAAAGTGGAACGCCTTGCCTGCACATGTGTACCCTCCTTCCTACAATATGGGATCCTTCAAACGCAGCGTGAAGAAGCATTTTACGGGTCAGCAGTATGTAGTATGTTGTCAGTTGCAGTTGCGATTTGGGCTCTTCTTTCGCTTACCATCAGGCAAAGAGGGGCCACTATGCTGATCTAATATAAAAAAAAAACCTCTACGACTCAGAGGGAACACCAGACATTTCTTAGGTTAGGATCGTCCGAAATGTAATTTCTTGGACGCGTGGGATTCCTCACGATGTTTTCTTTACCGCCGAGCAAGCGAGCGAGAATAATTACCAATAACAAATATATATATAAATTCGTAAACAAGAATTTAGTGGTATATGCCAGCATTCGAACCGGCGACCAGCTGGTGGTTGGTGATACGCGAAAGTATTAAAGAATATATCGCAGAGGAATCGTTTAACGTTAATTTCAATCATAATTTGACATTTAGAGAATTTTGAAATTTCATAAGAACTGCCGTCGAGACTAGTAGTCCATTGAAAAGTTACATTTACAAAAGTCAGAGCACGCATTTTTGTTTTTTGAATGTCAAGAGGGCTCAGTGTGAAGTTGAATCCATGTTTGTGGGGTCATAACCATTGTCCCGCGGCCATTTTGAAAAAAAGGGCTTCGAATGTTTTTTACACTATATTGGGCTTTTTTAAACTATTCGTCGCATAGTATTTTTTTTAAAACATTAATTGTTGTAAATTAAATTATCTATAATTTTGGTTCTGTATAATTATAATAAATATTGTCTGACAAATTACACAGCGCCATGTAGCCCCAAGGTAAGCGAAGCTTGTGTTGTGGGTACTAGACAACTGATAAACATATGTAAATACATTTTTTTTTTGTAAATATATACCTATTATACATAGAAAATACCCAGACCAAGACAAACGGACATGTTCATGCACACAAATGTTTGTATTGTGTGGGTATCGAATACACAAGCGTCGGTTTCAAAGTAGCGTAACAATGCGTTTCACCACTGCGGCACCGAGCTCGTCAACCGTCAACTCGCATGCGACAATTATTCGTAGAATTAAAAACAACAACGTTATTAAAGAAAATACACAAAAATTTGGAATAAAATTTCTTTTGGTCGTTATTGCTTTTTTCGACACATATTTCGCCTCTCCATGAGGCATCCTCAGGTACTGTAGAAGCTAGTCGTCAGAATAATATGCTATAAATGATGAGTAACATCTTCAGTGCCAGCGGAGCAGCGCATAAAGTAGTTTAGGTCAAATTGCCTGTAAATTTGTCTTTCACAAAATAACGTCTAATATATATAATAAAGAATATATGAACTATTTAGAAAGAATATATTTGATAGCATTCTCGCTCAGTGCATTAGTATTGCGATTCAGTGCGTTAATGCTGCAGATGCCACGATTTTTAGATTTATTTTAGACTTCAATTCCAACTCTATTTTAAGACCAATGAAATGTTTCATGATGCGCAATATGATTTTACAGCTGATAAATCTACTACAGATGCAAGGGTGGCAATGGCTAGGTATATCCTTAACGCATGGAAGAGATCACAGGATGCTATTGGGGTTTTCTGTGATCTATCTAAAGCTTTTGATTGTGTCGACCATCAGTCATTGTTACTCAAGCTGAACTATTATGCAGTTAGAGGTAAAGCCCAGAACTTGATTGCATCTTATTTAAATAACCGATTGAGACAGTTGACATAAATGGGGTTAAATCTAAATGCAGTAATGTTAATATCGGGATGCATCGGGGTTCTATTTTGGGTCCCTTTTTATTTTTCATACATGCGAATGAACTGCCCTACATGGTGCAGAAAATGGTGGATATAGTACTATTTGCTGATGATACCTCTCTAAGTTTTAATGTGGCCCGCCGTGTCTGCTATTTTGAAAGAAAGAAAGAAAGAAAGAAAAACGTTTATTTGGCAACACAAAAATTTTACATAAATTTGAAACTTAAGGCTAAAATACAGTGTGTGTACCAAATAGGTCTCCACTCAGCATAATGTCTCGGCACGAAGTGCCTCGACGCTGGTATTCTGTGGACACCATTAATAAAAGAGGTGCCTGACATCGAGTAAACAATAACATTACAAGCCTATTCATAATGTACGTGTAGTATTAATATATAAATAAATATGATAATTAGTGTTATTATATTATTATTATTCATGTATGTCCATAGTAACATTATTTTTGTTGATAAATATTATTATGAACAAATACTGAGTATATATAGTCTTATGAGATACGATATGAGATATATGATTCATCAGCTTTTTTGTAAATTTAAAAGATATTCCCTGTACCTAACTTTAAAACATATAACAGATTGTGAATTTCTGATTGGTGGGGGAATGTTATTCCAACACTTGGATGCTGAATATCGAAAGCTACCACGGAATGCAGTTGTATTATGTGTTGGACAGATTAGGCGATCAAGTATTCGGGATTGTCGTTGAGTAAATTGCATTTTAGAAAACAGGTATGACGGACTTTGATTTTTTACAATTCCAAAAAGCAAACTAGCGAAGTGTAATTTACGTCTCGTCTCCATATTCATTAGATTATTGTTATTTATGTAAGGTGAAATGTGTGCTCTGCGAGGTACAGGGAAGCAGAATCTGATGCATGAATTCTGGACGCGTTGGACCACTTTCTTGGTTCGAGCTAACAGGCATCCTCCAACCACTGCGTCAGCATAATTCAGCTTAGATAATATAAGCGATTCGCACAGGCAGAGTCGCAGCTCTACACTTAAATATTGACGTACTTGATAGAGGACCTTCAATCTATAGTAGCACTGCTTAATAATGTTCGACACATGTTTCTCGAACTTCATACCGCCATCGATCACAACTCCCAGATTTCTTGCCTCATCTACTTGCTCAATATTAACATTCTTTATTTTGATAATGGGTGTGTGTCTATTAATCGTCTCTATTTGATTTTTTGAGCCCAGTATCATGAATTTAGTTTTGGACGGATTTAAAACCAAACCGTTAGCTTCCGACCATTCATGTATATGTTCAAGGTCCTGATTAATTTCATACACAGCTGTATTTGTTTCATTTGGTTTAAAAGTTTTATACATCTGCAAGTCATCAGCATATAGATGATGCTCACTTTGTTGGATAGATTGAGGCAAGTCAGCAGAGTACAAAATGAAAAGTATGGGTCCCAGTATAGAGCCCTGCGGAACTCCTTTGTTCATGAGAGATTTAGCGGACAATCTTCTTGTACCATTGCTTTGAGTAACTTCTACACGCTGTAGTCGATTGAACAAATAGCTAGAGAACCATTTTATTGCGCTGTCGTCAAAGCCATAGTATAGTAATTTAGCCATAAGTAACTCTAAGTTGATAGTGTCAAATGCACGAGAATAATCCAATAAAACCAAAAACGCTCCTTGTCCTACATCTTGACCAGCTAGCACATCATCGATAACGTTTAGTAGTGCAGTCGTAGTACTCCTTCCTTCTCTAAAGCCTGATTGTTTATTTGGTAAAATATTGTTAATAGACAGGTAATCTCTCATTTGCATACAGACTATCTTCTCTAATATTTTTGACATGAAAGGTAATATACTGATTGGTCTTAGGTCTTTTAATTGCATAGGATGGTTGATTTTCGGAATAGGTTTAATCAGAGCTTCTTTCCATAACTCTGGAAAAGTTCCAGTTTCGATAGACTTATTAATGATTGCAGTAATAATACCTAAAGTTCGCGGGAGCGTCAATAGTACCATGTTTAGTGTAATACCATCTACACCTTGTGCATTTGTTGAAATTCTTTTAATAATTTTCAGTACAGTGTATTCGTCTACCCTTTTCAGACCAAATATGGAACTACTAAATCTGTTCGACTTAAAATATTCTAATCTTAAACTACTAATACTGTCACTACCGGGTATATCGAGAAAATATTCATTAATCCGGTCAGGATCACTAATATGTTCTGGTAAATCTGTACACTTCTTGTTAAAATCAACAATATTGCGTTTTATATTTTTCCACAATGCTCGAGAGTCTTGTAGATTTTTATTAATAAAATACTTATAGTAAGCCGTTTTTTCATTTCGAATTGCCACACTAACTAATTTCTTAAATTCTTTGTAGTACTTTTTGTCACATTCAAGTTTCGTTTGACGGCTTTTAACATGAGCCTTGTCTCTCAGTCTTATCATGTCCTTAATTGTTGGTGTAATCCAAGGATAACTTTTTCTTTAATATATGACTTTTTTATTGGAGCATGAATATCAAATATTTCTTTAATTTGAGAGTTAAAAGCAGCAACAGAAACGTTGACATCGTCACATAGTAGATCTTCCCATGCGACACCATTAACATCTGCATTAAAAACTTCTAAATTAATATCCTTTAAAGGTCTATAGATGATCCAGCGAGGTTCTGGTTTCGGTTTCCTTGCGTTGACTTCACAGGTTACGAAAGCATGACCGCTGAGATCTGGTATATAATCAACAATTAATTTCGTTACTTTTAAGTTGCTGCACACCAAGTCCAAAAGTGTCTCTGAATGATCAGTAAAATGAGTTGGCTCAGTTACATATTGATCAAGACTCATACAATGGAGAAACTCCAACAACTTTTTGGCGTTTGGGTCACATTTCTTGAGTAAATCAATATTGAAATCACCCATCAAAATAATATGGTCGAATGTCGAGAATGAAGTAACCGACTCAGTCAAAGAATTAATGAATGTGTCTACACTTAACCAAGGTGGGCGGTATGCCGTCCCCACGGCAATTTTAAGGCCATTCAGTGTAATGCTAAGCCACATTTGTTCAACAGCGGGCGAGGGTGGGTGTGCAAGGAGGCGCGCATAAATTCCTCTTCTAAGGTAAAAACCAACACCACCTCCGCGTGATCGCATACTAGCAGGTCGCGGAATGTGCCTAAGCCTGTAGCCCGGTGGAGCGGGTGCTCGTGCATCCTCACCCTCTCTTAGCCACGTTTCATTCATGGCAACGATGTCCACTCCATATCGTTCCATAGCCACTAGGAACTCGTCATGGCGAGTGCCCAGTGATCCCGGATTAAGAAATCCCAATGACAAATTCCTGTTCTTAATAAATTGTATGATAAAAGTATGTGATATTTGTATATATTTACAATTAATCAATGACTGTTTCAAAATAGTAATATGGCGTTGACTAAGCATGTAAAGTCTTAATCCGTGAGTTGTGATGGTCGGCGATATGTATTTTAAGTTAATTTTAGTATTAGTAAAATAAATTATTGTTGTATCATGCAGTAACAAAATGTACATATATTTAGCAAACTTTATATTATAATAAACCCTCTCAATAGTCAGTAGCAACAATCCTCCAAGTACACTAAGAAAAGTCTCAGTACATACAAAGCAACAACTAAAAATAAAATAACATCTTCTAAATAAATTAAAATACTTTTCGATGAGACCATTAAGAAACATTATATCAATATAACTATATTGCACATTATTTTGTACTTCACATTTATTCTTAATGCAAAGGCGAAACAAATATTTATAAAGGAACCAAAACAAACATAAAAACAAAACTATGAGTTCTGTGTAACAATACGGCCAGTTATTTACCAGTATTGACACTAACAACATGGCGGCCAAAAACCCTATCAACATCTTTGTCTGTCCGCAGCCTATGTACCGTTGAACCTTGCTCCTTCCGTGCAAAAATTTTACCCTGCCGTGTCCATACAAACTTCCAGTTCATTTGCTTAGCTGTTTCTCGTGTTTTTTGAAACAGCTGCCTATTATATCGTGTAAGTCGCTCATTGATATAAAAAGCTCGGGTCACCCCCAGTAGAGCCATACCTTCCGTAGTAAGTGCGCGACGGACACGCGCAGCCTGCAGCAGCGAGTCGCGCGTTGAGCGGCGCGCCAGCCGCGCAACAAGGGGGCGTGGTCGCGGGGGAGGCTCACCCTCCACGAAAGCTCGCACAGGTCCAACGCGTTCCACATTAACCACATCTCGCTCCTCCAAGTCGACCCCAAGTTTCTTAGCAATTGTTAAGAAAATGTGAGTGGGAGCTTCGTTTGACGTCTCCGGTAGACTCGATATCTCCACATCATTAGCCAAAATTTCCTGGTCTCGGTCCTGAATGTCCATCTTTAACTGCACGATAGTCTCTTCCAATTCTTCAATGTCACTCTTTTGACTGGTATACATATTTATTTTAGTTTCCAAGGCATCAACCTTTATTTCCAAGCTATCTATACGAGTATTCTGTGCCTTGATTTCAACAGCGAGATCTGTCATGGTTGCATGAAATCTGCTCATTTCGTGACGCATCGCTCTCATTTCAGTCACAAGCATTTTAATATCCATGTTAAAATCCAATATTTGCTCATCACCCGATTCATTCGAGAATTCTCTATCTTCATTATAAGCTTTAGAGTGCTTTATCCGCTGCGTAACATTTTTGTTTGATCCATCATCCTCACTTTGATTGCTCTGAGGTGGCGAAGAATGGCGAACAGGTGTGTCTATATTACCCTTCTTAGGCTGCTTGCTCATACATTCTGGGCAGTTCCAACTGCGCTCGGAGCCCGCTCCATAGAATGAGTAAAAACGCTTACTACTTACGTTCGCGCAATCTAAACCGTAAAAGGCCTTGCAAGAACTACAACGCATGCGTTCCTTCTTGTATAATGCTTTACCACAACCAGCACAGTTTCCTGGTACCACCGATAATTTCGAAGCCATTATTACAAAATTAATACAACAGTATTAAGTATAATTCCGGCAGTGCGTATTTTCTTCTACTACAAGTACTCGTATATTGTTTACGTTTACGTTTCGTCTCCACCCCGCTAGGGGGCAGTAAATCACCGTCTATTATAATTATATAAACAGTAAACAACTCTCCTGTCAGGTAGCGTAAAACAGCAGTCTATGGCAACTGTATCGCGCGTTAAATCAGTATTAAGTTTGAGCGCTCGCCGCTAGATGGAGATGACACTGAATTTGTTGTTTAGAGTGCGGTGCCCGCTGTTATCGAAAAGCTTCTGTTTTAGAATTCAAACGCAACGTTTTTATTACGTAAACAATGAAATTTAATTTAATTTCTTATCTTTTGGTTTTAGTATAGCACTAGATACTGAACTATTTTCACTCTTGACATCCATCTATGCACTGTTCACCGTTTATTTTACATTAGTCACTATAATTCACGACAAATCAATGAAATATCCGTATACAGTTTTTTCATTTTTTCACCGATATTTATATATAACTATCCGAGATAATGTTTCCACTAACTATTTTCGTTATTTGGCACTCAATTATCATAATTTCATTTCAAATTACTGATACTTTATAATTTTAGTAAATAAATCTTTACGGAGCTAATGTTTACTCGACGCAAGCGCGCCCTCTTTGTATTTGAATATTTTAAACTTGTTCACATGTAATATTTTTTTGTTAAACTCGACTAAAACCAAATGCATCAAATTTAGTCTTCCGAATGTAACTTCTGCTAATACAGAAGTTCGCATTGGGAATAATAAATTAGAATTTGTTAATAATACTGTGTTTCTTGGAATTACAGTATACTCCAAATTACAATCGGGCCCCACATAAATAAATTTGCCGGTAAGCTCGGCTCCATTGCATATGCAGTTAGAAGAATCAGACAATTGATGGACTGCGCGCTTAGTCTATTTCAGCTACTTTCACAGCATTATGTCGTATGGTATACTGTTGTGTGGAACGGTGGCTGATATTGATACAATTTTTATCTTACAAAAAAGAGTCATTCGATCGATTTATAATAGGGCTCTAGATACTCCCTCAGGGAACTGTTCAAAGAAATAAATATCCGCGAGGGCCCAATGGCAAATAAAGATTTTTTATCTTTATCTATTCATTAGGTATTATTTAATTATAGATGTAATTTCCTTTTAGTGTTATTGTGTATTTATTTAATTTTAGTAATAAAAATATTTGAATTATGCAAAAAACGATTTTAAATGTTATAAATGCCAAGTGCCTCTTAGAGAGTAAACTTCCTGTTGTATATAAGCAATCCTTGAGGGATTTTCTCAAACTGTCTATCAAGTGCTCAATAAAATTTGAATTTTTATTTTAGATTATTTCGAAATGAATACTCGAGAAAAGAGATGAGGTTGAGAAAAGACTTGATTCCGATATCTTCGGGCTGTGTTTTCTTTTGTACGCAATGTCGGTACTGATGTATACCGTAGCTTATTTGCAACACCGGCGAATCCTTCGGAGTTAACTGGTGACCTCACTCACATGCTGCAATACAACAATCTTCCAGAGCCTTGTTAATTGGCTGCGCTTTTCTGTAAGGTGAAGATTACTTCTCCAGACGGGCTACTTTTATGCACCCTACCTCTATTAAAACAGACCAACACAAACAGACATGTTCATGCACACAAATGTTTGTCCTCTGTGGCAATCGAATCCACGAGCATTAGTGTTGGGTGATGATGCACTGCTCAGTGGACCGGATGATATTTTGGAGTAAAATTACAAGCGTCGTTCAAGTAGGAGCTGTCATGTTTATTGGAATGTATTGCCGAAGTCAAACTTCAAGTACAAACACTATACATTTTCTACCATAGCGCCATCTATCGGCAATACCACCATAGATTTATTATCATGTCAATGTGCAACTAACATTTTATTTGGTTACAATATGTTGAGACAGAGAGCGCTGGTGAAATTTGTCCAGGTGTCAAAGTCGCGTTATCTCGATGACTTGATTTATATAATTTCTAACAATCTTTCAACTTTGATCTTTGAGAGCAAGGCTACTTTAACAATGATGCCCGTGCGTTCGATTCCTACACAATACTATTTGTATATATATGGTATTGTGTGTTCGTGAACATGTCTGTTTGTATAGGTCTGAGTGTTTTTAAGTATTGTTGTGTTCCTGCGAGTAAGTGGGTTTATTAGTAAGCTCCTAAGGTGTTGCTGTGTTAGCACCACGGAACCCAATGCTCGAGTGATACTAAATGTATTTCAAGCATTCATAAGTTACGGTAATCGCTTTCCGTCAGGTGGACCGTATGTTTATACCGATGTTGTTCCGACGTTGTATAGAAAAAAAGAAGTGTAAGTTTGGGATATAAAAAATCATGTACATGTAATCCTCCTTATCGAACAAGTTTCATGAACATCTGCGTTCATGTTCATGAAGAACAAAAGAAATGGAGAAATTGGACAACTTTTTTGTCCAATTTCACCTCATTGAAGCCACAATTAGCCACTGACGATATAAAACAATAACAATTGAAATAGTATGTTCAAGTCAAGATTTAAATGATCATGTCTACACTAATATATGAAAGAACAGTTTGTATGTTTGTTTGTACGCGCTATTCTGTGGAACTATCAGTCGGTTTGAAAATATCTTTTGCATTTGATAGCCCAATTCTTGAGGAGAGTTATAGGCTAATCAATTTCTTTATACATCGCAAGGAGGCGTACAAGTATTACAGCTTACCTGATGTGCACCGGTCACCGTAGCCTGTGAACGCCTGTAATACATTATCACTCGCGCGATGTAAAGCGCCTTACCCGCCTATTAATGCTTTCGATATATTCAGTATCACTGGCGCGATGTCTCTTCTGCTGTTTACACGGCAACTCCTGAGGAGCTTACTGGTGACCTCACTCTCCCCTCACAACCCTCCAGGAGGTTTGTTGTTTGACTGCGATTTTCTGTGATGAGATACTTTCCTACCTTCGTTCTAACTACTCGTAGTTCGATTCATTAGTTCGATCGTCGAACTAGTGAGATTTTTTTAACATTTGTTCGATTGTGGGACTACTGAGATTTATTTTTTCATTTGTTCGAATGTCGAGATATGTTATGTACAAGATCGTTTTTTTAAGATTCTTATTATTAGTGCAGTCAATATGGTATAAAAATAAGACGATTATTTAATTTTTTTTAATAACAACCCATCCCCCTTCCCAATAAATAAAAATTGAGAAAATAATTAAATAATACTGCCGAATAGGCCTGAAAATGTCAACTCGGAGGTTTTCAGGGTCGCTGATCACGATCCCGTCGTCAGATTTCCTAAATACCTCTTCCCCCATTCTCTAATTAACCCCCCATGTGTTGATCCAGCATTTTTTGAAAAAATCCATCAGAATTGGATGAAACGGTGGACTCGGGGGTTTTTGGGGCCGCTGATTACGATCCCGACGTAATCAGCGGCCCCAAAAACCCCCGAGTCCAACGTGTCTACATATTTTTCCCCATCGAATGCATCCTGTTTCAGCCGGTTGTTATTCAAAAATTTTTAAGTAAAAAATACCGTATTGACTTCCACTATATGTATAATTGCAATTTTGACGTTTCCAATCAGATCTTTGACTAATGATCATTTATTGCACATATAAGCATTTTATTTGTTTCTGGTTAAGCTTGTTGATATAAGCAAGACAGAAAAATGATTTTTTCAATTATGTATTTGATCAAGGTTGTGTTGTGGTACAGATGTACGAATGTATTACGCGTACTTTTTATTTTATTGTATTTTGTATCTCGATTAAAATACGTCGATGGTCGAACAATTGAGAAAAAAAAATCTCACTAATTCGACGATCGAACTAATGAATCGAACTAGTGAGAAGGAAGACTTTTCCAGACGGGTTGCTTTGATGCGCCCGATGAAGGAGTTGCTGTGTTAGCAGCAGAGGTGTCATCGCGCGAGTGATACTTAATGTGTTACCAGCATCATAGGCCACGCTGACCACTTTACATCAGGTGGACCATATGCTTGCATGCCTCCCGACTTTGTATAAAAAAACCAATTGTTTAGTGTAACTAAATTAAAAGGCTTAATCAGGGCGAAATTGGACAGAAAATAATGTAGGAAGTGTATGAGTAAACAAACTTTAATGTAATTCGAAAACTTTTTCCGGAAATTGTTAGAAAACAATGCTAACTATACGAGACCCGGAAATGTTGTTTGAACAAAGTTGTTTACCGGGCTTCGTGTTTTCTATTTGTTAACCAACTTATAAAAGAGAGCAACCCTTATACTCATAAATAAATAGTGGATAAGGATGAAAAGTTAAATCAGTGATAGCTCAGTGGATAAAGAAACGGCCTATTGGCCAACTGGTCCCCAGTTTGAATTCTGATACGGCTAAATTCATGTTTTAGGATTTATAGGATAGGCGAGAGCTAGACCTGAAATTTTTTGAGCACCAAAATCTCAATTTTTGACGAGCTTGGTGGCTCAGTCGTGAATGATGCGACTTTGACACCAACGGTCGTGGGTTCGATTCCCGTACAAAACATTTGTGTGCATTAACATGTCTATTTGTCTTGGTCTGGATGTTTTA
The DNA here is from genome assembly GCA_947507595.1 of Pyralis farinalis. Classification (NCBI taxonomy): domain Eukaryota; kingdom Metazoa; phylum Arthropoda; class Insecta; order Lepidoptera; family Pyralidae; genus Pyralis; species Pyralis farinalis. Next base: position 35,314,512 of record OX382257.1, on the reverse strand, counting down.
AGGGAGGTAGGGCGCATCAAAGCAAAGTATGGGGAAGTACCTCGACCTCACAGAAAACCGCAGCCAAATAACAACTCCATAGAGGATTTTTGTGTTCCTGCGTGTGAGTGAGGTCACCAGTAAGCTCCCAAGGAGTTGCTGTGTAATCAGCAGAAGAGGCATCGCGCGAGTGGTACTGAATATATCGCAAGCATTAATAGGCGGGTAAGGCGCTTTACATCAGGTGGGCCGTATGCTTGTATGCCTCCTGACGTTGTATAAAAAAAACATACCTTATCGGTAAAGAGGCTTGGGTCCATGCCTGCACGCTGAGACGAATGTAAAAAAAAATATTCTCGTACTAAAATAAAATGGTATATTAACAAACTTATCTATATATCTATAACTTCACGCCAAATCTGTTGCGTGGTAGGCAGAGAGAACCGAGCGCCACGTGACTTAACCCTTACTTATCTCACTCGCTTCTTTAACATTAATTGCTCTTCTCATGCAGGCTCGCCTGTTTCTAGGGCTCATATATTAACAAATGATATACTAAACTTTGGTTTGACTGGGTAAATTGTGTTTCGTAAAGCAAAGGTTATTCATACATATTGAACGTTTTACTGGAGATTCGAATAATAATATTTTAAAGAAAAATCAGAAACGATCGGATAGATATAGTAAACAGCTCATGCGACGACGCCCCGATTCAGTTCAGAAATAATACGAAACGATGAATAATTTTATTTTTAGTCATGGATGTTGTTTTTATTGTTTGTTGGTAGTTTGGTACACAGTAAATTCAATTCTCAATTTATATAAATGACTCATAAATATCACAAATTCACTTCTCATTTAGAATTATAAGTGAATTGTTGATATTAGTTTTAATATATTTTTAGTTGTAAGTTTTTAAACATGAACACACTGTTGAATTTCTGAACGGAAGTGATAATGGCGACCGATTTGGATTCGAGTTAATAACCAGTTGATAATGCGCAAGCTTGCATTGCCAGAGAAACAGCTGGCTCGTCAATTACATAACAATATTTTTTTTTTTTTTTTTTCATAACATTGTCGGCCTTTTCGACCATTTCGAAATATGATATTGGTTTTTCAGACATTCCTATTCTACTTTTTACGCTGAATCCGAATCTGAAGTCAAAATTCGAATATTCGGTAAAAAATGACAGATACACACAGAACGGTGTTCCTGATAAATGTATAAAAATTATAATTGTTGGCAGGAAGAGATTTCGCAAGCCATTTTCTTTTATTTTACTAGTGTAAACATTTATGTTGTACAAACAAAGAAATAAACAAGAAAATTATATTTCTCCTGAAAAAAACATATAAACAAAAACACGTGAAAGGACACTAAAATATATATAATTAAAAAAATACGATTTACTTAATTAGTTTATTATTGATATAATGCCGTGGTGCCTACATTTGGATTTGCGTGTGAAAAATCTAAATAAATAATTAAAGGCAAATGCAAAATATTACTCTGAAAAGTAGTATCCAGGCCATTAAACAATAAGAAAAATGTCGACGTAAAATAGCAAGAATACAAACGATATTATAGTCGAATGCAAATTTTCTAATAATAACACGTTACACATAATTTTCTGGCTGATGTAATGGAAAGTATAGTACCTACTCAGGAGAAAGTACTCTCAAAGATTGGTTCAATTTCACCTCTGATTTAACAATTTAATATTGAGGGCATAGATAAAGATAAAAATTCTTCCCATCGGGTCGTGTTGTACACTTTTTAAATAAAATTTGTTGTATCTCATTGATTTCTTATAGTTTCCTTTTTTACTGCCAGCATTTTGAAAATATACGTATTCCTTAAGAGACAGGAGGTTGGTTTCTCAGACATTCCTATTCTACTTTTTTATGCTGAATCCGCGTCTGAAGTCAAAATTCGAATATTCGAAAAAAAGCGACAGACACACATACAGACAAACATATAGATTTCATATAGGCGTTCCTGAAAATGTCAATAATTTTCTTTTTTGTATGATAATGTTTTCTAGGGTTCAAAAACCGCTTCAGTTATGTACTCATTTGTAATAAATTATTTGAGAATTTTACGTACTATTTCGTAGATGTATAATCAGGGGTTCAAAAACCCCAAAGTTAATCAATCTCCTTTGACGCACGACGGCATGAGAGAGGGTCATGCCAACTTCGGTCCTGTCAACTTCCGTCACGGCATACGGTTCGATTTTACTGCCAAGGCGCGCCTATAGATGTTTCACATCAAAAATCCATTATCATGGTCATTTCAGCCGAAGGACGTCCACTGCTGAACATTGGACCTCCCCTCCCCCTTAGACTTCCACAACAATCGGTCCTGTGCCGCTGGCAACCATTGCATATCTTCGGTTTTCATTAAGTATGAGAGATTTGTAACCACTCCAGATTTAGTTGGCGTGGTCTTTCTTACTCTGGCTACAGCCAACTTCCGGAGCGGCTGCTAATGCCTACAAACTAGTGTACTATATAATTTAATTCATTTCCCAAAGAGTGTAAACGGGATTCCATTACTAAGACTCCGCTGTCTGTTCGCCTGTCACATGGTTATATTTCTTGAAGAATGTGTATTACTATGCCCACTGTAAAAACAAGGAATTAATATACAATAAAGTTAAAAATTTAATCGGCCCCATGAAACATTTTTTTAGTATTTTTTCTAAAAAAGATAGTGTTAATATTAGACTTAGTGTACCAGTCTTTTTCTCATTTCGCCAGTTTTTTTTAATAAACCATGCTAATATAAAAATAATATCGAATATAATTTAATTCTAACTTCACATGTTACAAATAAATTGAAATAAATCAAAGTTTTCCAATGTAAGGTTCATTGTTAGATGGAAGTGACAGACGGAACATCGTATTTGTTTTCATTGTAGCATGCCTCGATTAATCAATCAGCCAACGTGCATGAGGACTATTAATCTTGCTCTGAAGCCAATCAAATTTTACTGAAATTTCGAATCCAAGAAGCCATCAAAATGAGATGATTAATTTTGCAACCCCTTCGTAATTCTCGTGAGTTATTCAAAATTAGATATTCCAGACAGTTTTATTATTGCATTTCATGTGGTAAATTTTACTAATCATTAGATCTGGGCATCTACAGATACTTGGGATGAAATTAGTCTATAACTGCACGCCAAACCCCGGCGGGGTAGGCAGAGAGGACTGAGCGCCACATGTCTCAATCCTTACAAACCTCACTCGCTTATTTAACATTGATTTTTATGCACGCTCGCCTGTTTCTAAGGCTCCTGACATCACCTTGTGATAAAACACGATCAATTTGATCATAGTGAGTCTTGGCCTTCCTCGGGTCCTACATCCTTCTACTTTCGCGTTGTTTATCTGATTCGTAATTCTTTCTTCCTGCATTATTTCTAGACGTTCGAACCAACGGAGCATGCCTCTACTTATTTTAACACCGACACTCTCTTTCAGACCAAGTCTGTTTCTAACGTCATCATTGCGAATACGGTGAATTAGCGGGAAGTCATAGAGCGACAGATAGAAAAGTGCATGTTTAGTATCAAAGCTGATCACGTAACTCAATAACTGATTATCAATAAGGTTCTGGTTATAGAGAGGTAGGACAGACTAAGCAACCCAAAACGGTGATGTTCCTTCACCTCACAGAAGATCACAGCTAAATAACAGCTCCGGGAGAGATTTTATGTGTAGGAATCAGTTTTTTTATGCCTTATCGGAATGCATAAAGCATACCGCCCATCTGATGTTACCGTTAAGTATCACTCGCGCGACGCCAACTCTGCTGCTAACACGGCAAATCCTTGGGAGCTTTTCTGTTTTCTAAAGAGCTGTTATTTGAGGTGGTGGTACTTCCCCAATCGGGCTGCTTTGATGCGCCCTACCTCTTTTAAAAACACCCAGATCAAGACAAACAGACATATGCACAAATAATTGTCTTTTGTGGGAATCGAACCCACGAGCGTCGGTGTCAAAGTCGCGTTATTAACCACTGCGCCGCCGAGCCTGTCAAAGAGTTTCTTTAAGATATCTTGAGTGCCCAGTGTATAAAGAGTCATATTATTAACTGGCGGTCCGCCGTTCGAATCCTAGTAACTACCACTCGGGTGTGAAGGAAAACACCATGAGGAAATCCGCACGTCCGACAAAGTATATAGAGAGGTATAGTCTTATCGTGCAGGTTGCGGTCTGACGGCAGTCCCTACATGTAAAATCGGTGTCGCCGCCAAATACTTAGGTTTAGGCGGGCCCCGCCAATCCTAATAAATTAGTAATAGGGATAACGCTAGGAGAAATCTCTCAAGAGAACCGCCGATTTCCTACAAGACGCATTAATGATATTGTTATCTCGCCATCCAGATTAACTCTATCTAGCAATAGTATTACAAACGTGACACCAAAAATATATAACAAGTTTCCTGAGTCATTAAAATAAGTATTGTTTCTCGACAGTTAAAAAAAGTCGAATGGCATGGCTGTTAGTAGACTCTTACAATGACATATCGGATTTTTTGGGTTGACATCTTTATTATATCAAAATGACATTATTTAAATTTATTAGATATTATATAAGATTGTGTTTTTTTTTGACATTAAAAATTAATATCTCTTTTAATATTGTACACCTTCTAAAGGTAGATCGTGAAATTGATCAATTAAATTGTATTATTTAACATCTGTAATATACTCGCAATCAACAATAAAAAAAAGAAGTGCTTCTGTAAGATACTTCCCCAGTATAGTGCTGTAATGCACCATACCTCTCTTTCGACAGAGCCTCGTTAGTTAATTAGCAGAATGCACCACGTGTGGGTGAGGTTTGAAATGACTAAAGATGACGGTGAGCTGAGAGAGGACGTCCTATGTCGTAATATAAAAATAAACATTAACTACTAAAACATATACTAACATATACTAAACAACATGTAAAAATCATCGATGTTTTCCATTACAATGTCAGTTCATCAGTAATCATCTTTTCTGGGATCAGTTTAATGGAAATGGATATTTTATATGATACAATTTGAACAGCCACCAAGTACCGTCATTATATACATGCGGTCGCTGTCATGGCTACTCCCGTCGTCTCTCCCTCGACTGTTGCGGTCGTCTCCACGATTGCCCGCCATCTGGAACAGAACCGCATGCATCCGCCACCGTTGCTGCCCTAACTGCCCTGGTCGTCGCTGCGACACGTGTTTCTCCTCTCAACTAGGCATCCTCAGGCGCTGTAGATGTTTTTTTATACAACATCCGGAGGCATACAAGCATACGGCCCACCTCATGTAAAGCGGATACCGTTGCCTATGAACGGTTACATTACATTAAGTATCACTTGAGCCGCGCCATCTCTCCGCTAACACGGCAACTCCTTGGGAGGAACACAACAACCCTTTAGGGAGTTGGTATTTGGCTGGCTGCGGTCTTCTGTGAGGTTGGAGGTGTTCCCCAGACAGGCTACTGTGATGGGCCCTATCTCTCTTAAAAAAATAACTGATGAATTGCATGTCACTTTCGCAAACTAACGTCAGAATCTATTATATACAAAGCTGCTTTACCTTAAGAGGGGGCCTAAAACTAAGTGGCGCCTTTATTTGGTTTTTATTAATAACTCTGATTTTATTTTGTACTCTTGTACAATACTCAATAGGCAATTATTATGACCATAAACTGTTAGTACGTATTTTTTTGTTTTGTTTAATAATATATTGTGTAATCCTGTTTTGACCTGATTTGTTAAGTTAAATGTTTTAATCATAAATGTAATGTAAACGCTGTTGATTACAAATAAATAAATAAGACAAATTCAATAAAACACTGAATACAGGCACTGAAGAATCATATTAATAGCAAGGCAGTTTATGGTCTAAGATCTGCACTTTGTTTGTTGTGACTTTTGTAACCCATAGACGCAATAAAGATATTGATTGATTGATTGATATTTATATTTTTTGAAACTTGAGCCATAACTTTAATTATTGCTTATTGTGGGTACTTGTAGCAATAATCAAAATTATGACTAATTGTACATAGGCATTGTGATTTGACGAGCTCGGTGACTCAGTCGTGAATGACGCGAATTTGACACCAAAGCTCGTGGGTTCGATTCCCACACAAGACAAACATTTGTGTGCATGAACATGTCTGTTTGTCTTGGTCTGGGTATTTTCTATGTATAATAAGTATGTATTTACAAAAAAAAAATGTATCTACGTATGTTTATCAGTTGTCTAGTACCCATAACACAAGCTTCGCTTACTTTGGGGCTAGGTGGCGCTGGGAAATTTGTCCGACAATATTTATTATTATCGATCCTATATCACGGGTATATCCCGGTTATTTGATAGGCGTGCGCGGGGATTTGGATTCAACGCGTAGAGGCCCCTTTGAGAAGTTTGATGTAATGTTGTATAGCTGCCGTGACCTTCTCCAGGGGATATCAATGTAACAATATACCCATGAATCAGGTCACGGCAGATATTGGGACTATTGCAAATGTGTTGGAAAATATTGGGCTATTAAAATGATATCTGGAGGGATTATTAGTACTGGGCTATTACATAAGAGGGACGGACGCCTGCCACAACTATCATATCTGATGTTACTTCCGGCAGGCGGTGGCTTGCCACTCACTGGATGGACCCCCGAAATGCCAGAGAAATTCGGCCGGGGGCAACACCGGTGTGAGTGACTCAGGGGTGTCGAGAGGTGTGCTGCGCTTTCTCCGAAGTTACTCGCGGCGTTATGCCCTTTAACACTTCCACCCCTGGAGCATATCACCTGATAAAGCAATATGCTCTATCGACTCCTCTCTGGACGGCCAATGAAGGCAAGCCAGAGCTGAGAGTCCTGCGGGCCTTCTGGACTTTCCACTCCGACCGACGAAGACACGCCGGAGACGAAGGCCCTGATCGACTCTCTGGAGCACTCGGGTACCCGTGGTGTCGTTACGCACCAACAGCTCGCCACAAGCTGCCCTGCGGGCATTATTATTATTATTATTAGATAATAAAAACAGTCTCCCAAAAACATAAATATGGTTCTTCAGTGCTTGTATTGAGCGTTTTTTGGAGTTATTAATAATAACAAAATGAGGGGCGCCTATAATTTTAATATTTAATAAATTATAATTTTAAGCGTAGTATAATTTACATAAGAGGACGTCCCAAGTAAGTTCTGTTTATAATTTAACGCTTTTAGTAAAATTAGTTTTCTTTTTCAGGAAACTTCGCGTGATAACAAACTATTTCGTCGTATCTCTCGCGTTTGCTGATATCCTGGTAGCGATGGTGGTTATGCCCTTCAACTTCAGTGTCCAGTTCAACCAAGGCTGGGTTTTCGGGGAGACGATATGTGACCTGTGGAACTCATCGGATGTCTACTTCACGTCTACATCTATACTGCACCTGTGTTGTATATCAGTTGACAGATATTATGCTATTGTGAAACCTTTGAAATATCCAATCAAAATGACGAAAAAGGTTTGTAGTATTTATTACATACTCATTATTATTATTATAACTTCACGCTAAATCTCTTGCGGGGTAGGCAGAGAGAACCGAGCACCACGTGACTTGATCCTTATATACCTCACTCGCTTCTTTAACATTAATTGCTCTTCACATGCACGTTCGCCGGTTTCTATGGCTTCTTATTTTAACACCGACACTCTCTTACAAACCAAGTCTGTTTCTAATATCACTATTGCGAATATGGTCTACAAGTGTTACGCCTCAAATTTTGCGCAACGTTCGCATTTAGACCGCCATAGCACGCTGAGATGCTATGAGCTTCTCCATACGGCCCGCAGTGAAGGGCCACGTCTCAGTTCCGTATGTCATCACTGGCAACATAGAAGTTCGAAGACCTTACTCTTCAGGTGTTGAGATATTTTGGACGAGAAGATGTGCCGAAGTTACCCGAACGCCGTCCAGCCGAGTTGGATCCGTCTTTTGATCTCTCGGTCGAAGTTGGACTTACCTAACTAGATAACCTGTCAAAGGTGGACATAATCAACAACTTCCAGCTTAGTACTTGCAATCTTGACCGGCATAGGTGTAACATGGAAATTCGGCATGATCTTATTCTTGTTCAATGACCATAAGTTTCAACCAGGTAGGATCTACCTGGTTGGAACTATTGGTCATTGAGCATAGCACAAAGTTCCTCCAGCAATTTCGCCATGAGAACTATATCGTCGGCAAATCAAAGGTGAGTGATGTATTCGCCAAGACTTACCTACCACGACCAAATTGATGGTGTTTTATCAGAAGGTAATGTCAGGGGCTTTAGAAATCGGCGAGCGTGCATGAGAAGAGCAACGAATGTTAAAGAAGCGAGTGATGTGTGTAAGGATTGAGTTACGTGACGCACTGTTCTCTCTGCCTGGCTCAAGGTTTTTGGCGTGAATTTATAGATAGATAGATCTTTTACTGTACAATCGTATTATAAAAAAGTCGTCTTGTGCGAGTCCGACTCGCGCTCCGAGGGTCTCGCAAAAAATATTTACGGTTTTCGAATTTTTTCCTTCACTTGTGCTACATGACACTGCTTCTGACCAAATTTTATGATTCTAGGTCAACGGGAAGTACGCTTATAAGTTTTGATTCCCTTGCGAGTGTGTCAAAATATGCGAATAAACTAGGTATAAACAGCCGTATCTTGTGATTGCGTTGCCTAAGAATTTTGATTTTTTTCACTGCTCGAAGGGACTGCAGACTTAAGTATTTGATATTAATTTCAGCTTGATACCTCCACCCGTCCCTGACAACAACAACAAAGTGATCCTACAAGGGTTCCGTTTTTTCTTTTGAGGTACGGAATCCTGAAAAACACTAGCACAGTATAAACAATAGAGAATACAATGGCGAAAAAATAATGAACAATCAAGTGCATAAGTCCACACAGCCACTAATTTACCTATATTTTGAAATCGAAATGTGCCGTTAACAGGACAATGACAAAATCCTAAACATGTTTTTATAATTGATGTTTTTTGCGTGAGCGTTAGAAAAGTTTCACCGTTTGCATTGAGGTATTTATTTTTGGAACATGATGTTCCAGTTTGATTAATGGTATTTTCGAATAGCCAGCAATCAACAATATTCAATTCAATTACAATCGTACAATTAAAATATAAATTAATTAAGTTCAACAAAGCAACTAAAACAAATTTCGACTAAAAGCTATTTGGTAAACGAAATGTTAACGAAATATCAAAAAAAAAGCCGTCAAGTGCGAGTCCGACTCGCCAGTTGGACTCGCACTTGACGGCTTTTTTTTTTATATTTCGTTAACATTTCGTTTACCAAATAGCTTTTATTGCCACTAATTTACCTATATTTTGAAATCGAAATGTGCCGTTAACAGGACAATGACAAAATCCTAAACATGTTTTTATAATTGATGTTTTTTGCGTGAGCGTTAGAAAAGTTTCACCGTTTGCATTGAGGTATTTATTTATGGAACATGATGTTCCAGTTTGATTAATGGTATTTTTGAATAGCCAGCAATCAACAATATTCAATTCAATTACATCGTACAATTAAAATATAAATTAATTAAGTTCAACAAAGCAACTAAAACAAATTTCGACTAAAAGCTATTTGGTAAACGAAATGTTAACGAAATATCAAAAAAAAGCCGTCAAGTGCGAGTCCGACTGGCGCACCGAGGGTTCCGTAAAAAGAAAAATTTACGCAAATTATTATCGACAAAAAAAAAATACGGTTATGGGATTTTTTCCTTTACTAGTGCTTCATGACATTGCTTCTTACCAAATGTCACGATCTAGGTAAACGAGAAATACCCTGTAGGTTTTAATTCCCTTGCGAGTGTCAAAATATGCGCATGAACGAGGCATAAACAGCCGTATCTTTTAATTGCGTTGACTTAAAAGTTTGATTTTATCACTGCTCGAAGAGATTGCAGACCTAAGTCTAGGTATTAATTTCAGCTTAATAGCTCCAACCGTCCCTGAGAAAAAGGTTCTTGACAAACGGACAACAAAGTGATAATATATAATAAGGGTTCCGTTTTTCCTTTAGAGGTACAGAACCCTAAAAAACGGCATTCAAAGGTTAGATCATGATCGTTTCATTAGATTCAGATAAAATAATAATATTAACTGTATAAATACTAATTAATACAAAATCAAAAGACTATCAAAAATTATAGTATGTCAAATAACCAACGAAAGTTTGAAATGATAAACCCATAAAAATTACAAGAAATAAAAAAATCCGAAAATTGTAAAACAAAAATATAATATAAATCCGAAAAGGCTAACATGAACTTGAAAACTTGATGTAAATAGTAGTATTTCAAAGAAACAGTGGTAGCCCAGTGGGTGAGGAACCGGCCTATCGAGCAACTGGTCCGCAGTTCGAATCCTGGCATGCACCACTAAATTCGTGTTTTAGGATTTATGTACATATTTGTTGAGACACATATAGTAGTGCTGTTTACTAAAATTGGTTGTCTTAGAAATTAATAACTTACGAGTATATTTATATAAATAATATATTATGTCTATTTTATAACTTAGTAATAGTTTAAGATTTTAGTACACGGTGCGAGTGACACTTGAGGTACGTGCACGATTTATACTCAAATTGTAAATTACCATGTAAAACACCGCTCGCCATCGGCGGGAAGTTCATCCTCACACGCTGGAACTGCAATGGTCGCGTACTGTGCCGTTCCAGAGAAGTTTTCTTCCGAGGAATCTCAAGCTGTGGAATGAGCTCCCGGCCGAGGTTTTTCCAAGGGACTACAGCATGGAGTTCTTCAAGAAATGCGTGAAGAGGTTTTAAGAGGGTCGGCAACGCATGAGTTACACCCCTGGTGTTGCAAATGTCTATAAGCTACGGTGACTGTTTACCACCAGGCAAGCCGTATGCTTAGTGGTATAAAAAAAAAACAGTACACTTGTTTAGTCATTGGACAAGAACTAAAGCTGACCACTTGCACCATTTTGTTATCCAGCTACTTGCACCTTGTACGAACTCATTTTATGTTTTTCTAATACATACTAATAGCACCTTTAAAATTTGTTGCAGGTAGCTTTCCTTATGTTGGCAGCAACATGGCTGAGTCCCATCACAATATCATACGTCCCAATTTTCATGGGATGGTATACAACCTCGTATTATCTGGAGCATCGAATGTCCAACGATTGTACATTCACTGTCAATAAACCATACGCGATCATATCCAGCTCTATATCGTTCTGGATACCGTGTACGATAATGATCTTTACATATTTAGCCATATTCATGGAAGCAAACAGACAAGAGAAGGCGTTACATGCGAGGGCTGGAAACGCTATGTTAATGCATCGTCATTCAAGAGATGTTAGTGACAAGAATGGAGCTCTTCACATAAACGCAAACACTCCTACAAAAGATAGAAATATCCTTAAAATGAAGAGAGAGCATAAAGCTGCTAGGACCCTAGGAATCATCATGGGCGCCTTTATACTGTGCTGGCTGCCATTCTTTTTGCATTACGTGTCCACGTCTTTGTGTGATTTATGCAAGTCTCCAGAAGTTGTGACTGTTATCGTGTTTTGGACTGGGTATTTCAACTCAGCATTGAATCCTATAATCTATGCTTATTTTAATAGAGACTTTCGCAATGCGTTTAAGAACACTTTAGCTTGTGCATTCTGTAGTTTTTGTAGGCGGAGTGCTTCGGATTTAGATGCATTGGAGCGGTTAGATAGGCGCGGCTCAGGGCAATTGAGGGTCCCTATGCCCTCCAGAAGAGCATCAGATCTGGCATCACTTTGAAGATCATATGTGAAAGTGACAGGAGTTTGAGGCCTAGCGATCAACGAAGTATTTTAGGCCAGAATGTACTTATTCCCAAACTTACTGTGACTGAGGTATTTAGACGTCGCTCTGTATAAATGTACATTAACGTCTTATTAAAGTTGCATGTCAATAAAAATACATCATCAAGTCTTACATTTGATTTAATTTAATCTAAATATTTTGTATAACCATTGTATAATATAATTAAAACTCACATTTGTGAAAAAGCTCACATTACAAATAATGTGAGCTTTAGCAAAAGGTATATTATACTTCCATTAAGAAATGATGTAACCGTAACATAACTTTTTTAATCACACGAACTCGTCATTATCAATATAAATACTAATATCGTCAAACTTTGGACCAAATAAATTATAATCTATTTCAAAAAGATACATATTTATATCTAAACCATTAACAGAAATTTTGGAGTATTTTTATTGGCAGTCTTAAATATGGTATTCTCTTTTTTAACCAAAGAAATTATTTTTCTGACTTTCTAACAAAAATTGTAGATATACAAGAACAACTAAATTTGTATGTATATAGAACAAAATATTAGTTGTATGTATTTTCAAAAGTGTTTTTATTTTTCTATATAAATATGTATTTTGTTCTAAAAAGCACAATTATTATAAGTATTTAGAGTAACATAATATTTATCTTGATTGTAATAAAATTTACGGAGATTCTTACAAAACTTTTTTATTAAGCAGATGAGTACCGTGTTTGACAGTGTGATTGGCCAAGTTTTGAATAACGCGGCATGCTGTTTGTCGTGTATAGATTTGATGTGATTAGATAGTACTACTTAATACAAGTAACAGTGTAAACATAACTACTATAATAAAAACTAGCAGCTAAACCCTGCCATTTCTTTCAATAATATGTTTTGGTTAAAATGTGTCGTTTAATTGCAAATGTTGTAAATATAGCGCTAAAATTTAGTTCAATAGTCTCGAGAGGCTGTTCTAAGAAATAATGGCCTAAATTTTTCAAATTGTATTAACTGAAGAGGCCAAAGCTGCATTGTAAATAATAGTCAAAGTTAGTTATTAAAATGAAAATTAATTGAATAGTCGTTTTAATTATATTTGCATCAAGTATGTAGTTAGATTAGTAATAATAATATATAATAAGATATTAAAGTTTCATAACTTTTAAGCAGATTTATTTTGTAATTTCCAAGAAATAGAGATTTTAAAATTGACGCCCTACATTTCAACAGGCGACTTATTCCAAACTTTCGTAATTTTCAATAACTCAGAGATCGTATTTACATAATAATTTCAATACTTTTGGATTTTCCATGAAATTTGTAATGAAATAGTAAAATAGTTTAAATAATAAAGCACTGTAAATAACATTCACGGGTAGATTACAAAATGTAAATATCATAGATAATGTAGTAAGTACAGACATTAGTATTAAAATGATTTTATTTAAACTTTATTAGGAAGATACTATAAAGATATGGGGACAAATAACGCTTCAATAGAAAAAAGGATTTTTAAAATAATTATTGATGTGCTACGATTAATTAATAACAAACCCGTTAGATTTGGTGTGTCAGTGTTGTGTCAAAATAAACTGTATAATATAGTAATAATGATAAAAGACTAACTTGACTAATTCTCAAAATGTCTTCAAATTTTGATCAAATCATAAGTGGAATTTTTGAGCGAAAGAAAAATATATTTCCCTTGACTCATTTTCTATATTAAATATTTTTAATTATGTTTTTGTTTCTAATGACAGTATTATAAACACTATTAATTGAAATAATTCATAACACTTTTATGATAATCGATTAAAGAAAAAACTATGTTAAGATTTATCTAGTTACATTTATTGTGTTAATTTATTGAATTATCATTTTTATAAAAAAATAAATACAAACAACAGATTGTTAACAAATGATAGCTGCAATAACAGATGTTTTTGTAGGTAGTGAAGTGTCTTTTATAGACATAATTATTTGACCTTATGATGTCAAACCAAATGTGGTCTGCATTTCGTCTACAATTTCTAAGATCAATAAATTAATGGCACATTTTAGATATTCGCTCAAAAATTCTCCATGATGGTATCAACGCTGGCAATGATGCTAAATGCTTCATTTTGTTTTCCTATATTTTTGTGTTGTCTTGTTTAGTACCAATTTTATATCTGCAGCCCTAATGCTTTCGACTAAACTTTATTATTTTCCTGTTGTTTTCAATGTAAAACTTAAAAATATATAAAATACTGAAACTTAAACTAAATTTGATTGTGCTAAGAATTCCGTTTTGTTAAAATTCAATACCTAAATGTGGTGACTTTTTGTCTTGAAATTAAATTATCTGAATACTATTACCGCAGTATTATAGTTTCATAAAAATTCACAAATGTCAGGCTCAGACAGAGATCTCATGCTAAAACTTATACAAGTTATACCATTGAACTGCAAGAAACTGACCATTTGTTATCTAAATCTATATTTGCACTTAGTTATCAAATTTAGTTTCAGTTTGATGTTTGGTCATTAAAATTTAGTCTATAGAAAATTCCTCATCCAAGTTTTTATTTTATATCATTTATCTAACATTTTCTATTGTAAACTCAATGTGTCTTCCTTTGAAATAAGTAAATTAGGCTGAACTATAGAGGAAAATAGAAATTAGATTAACAAATTTTAATAATATATAGCCAATTCTTAGTATTTGTCGTAAACATGTGTGCTGTAACTTAAAGCACAACTGGCTGTATTATGTAAAAGAGTAATAATTAATGGTTGTGACTCTATAGATATTACAACTAACTCTATAACAAAAATAATCATATCTGACTTCTATTTCATATTAATTTATGTAGGGTATGTTTTAGTTTCAACGTTTTTAAATCTCTTGATTTTAAAAGTAATTTTATCTTTATTTCGAGATTTTTGTGTAAATATTTTAGTTTCAATCCGTCCATATTATTTTCTCTGGTATCTCCTTAACATTTTTAGAATGTAGCTTGTTCCAACCCAAACTTATTTTAGCTTGTAGTGCAGTTTAAAATAAAGTGATTTCAAAATACTTGTAAATAGGTTCTGATTCGTTTAAGACTTTCTTATAGAGTACAGTGATTTATAGAACTTTGGTTTGAAAAATTTAGCTGAAAGCAGCAATTGTATCATAACTAGTTACCTAATGAAAAAAACTCAGCAATATGTAAATCGTAATACCATTAATATATTTAATGTAGAATCTGTGTATAGTATAGGTTTTCAAGACTACCGGTTGCATATTTCGTGGTAAATGTCTAGAAATAGAAAATTTAAAAATCTTTAAAATTAATGTTTTATCAATTGGAGATTTAAAAGATAAATGCAAATTTTATTGAAATAGTAGAAGAAATAGGCACCTTTAAAGGCAATTATTAGCTTCTTTGAATATGATGGTACATATTTGTAATACAAGCGCATAAATTCATTTGCTGATCATTAGACGACATTTAATTTATGAATCTTAAAGACACTGTAATAATTATAATTGCATAGGACCATGCGCAAATATGAAAAAGCTGTTTTGTCATATTTGTTATATAGACCTTTACGGTGAGTAATTGTATAAACATGAATTGCTTTATGATAATCTTTTTTAGAAGCAAATCCTGTTATGTCTACGTTTCAATAAATTGCATTTCTCTAGTTTAAAATTAAAAAATAACGTAATTTGAAAACACGGGTGCAAAAGGTGTTGAAGTTAATGACGGATAGCTTTATTCGATTCAATACGTATTTATTACCGTAGGTTTATGTTCCTTATTCATTGTTGTTGTTTGGTTGTTACTCTTGTTATTATTTCTATCGACATGTATGTTTTCTGTATCTGTTACATCCTCTTTGGACTGTGATAGTTTACAATTATCATTTTTACCAATAACATTCTCACTGTCAACATCTTCTCTGGTAATATTCATCAATAGTTTATATATTTCTGTTAATAATTCTTCAGAGTTTATAAAATTGTAAGATTTGTATAACATACATTTGTTTGTTTATAGCATACTTTTGATCAGATAAATGATCATTATTATTAATCGTTGTAAATATTCTTTTATTGCCGTGATAAAATATTGTAATACTATATTATTATTGCTATTATAAATTAATAGACATGTTTAAATTATTTGAATAAAAAAATGATGCATGGTGAGATTTTAACCTTTAGGTATTTACCTAATATGTGAGTGTAATCAAATGCTTTTTGCAAAATAAACGAAAATTGATTCGTGTATAGTTTTAAATTTTATTTACGTTTACCCACTCCACCTGCTTTGTGCTAAAATTTTTAATGGGTTTTCTTATTTTACGTCAAGTGGCGTACAAGCAAATCGCCCACCGGATGTTAAGCGGTTATATCATTATGTAGATGTTTTATAATACAAGCAGTATCAATCCAGGATTGCATCGCTCGCTGTTGAGGTAGCATGTTCTGACTTTCGTGTCCATTCGCAGGAGTGCAACAATTCTACAGCTAATTGTTTTGCTATAATATTTTGAAAGTAAGAGGTCACCTCCACCTCACAGTAAACCGCAGCCAAATAACAACTCCTTACAGGGTTGTTGTGTTCCTGCGCATGAGTGAGGTCACGAGTAAGCTCCTAAGGAGTTGCTGTGTTGGGAGACATCGAGTGATATTTAATATAATACAAGTGTTATGAACACTACGGCTACTAGGCTACGGTTTGCATTACATCAAGTGGACCGTATGCTTGTATGACACACGACGTTGTATATAAAAAAAACGTGGGCTAAATCATGAGCCGCAGCCGGTTTCTTAGCATTATCCCCTTTCCTAATACATTGACGAGCTCGGTGGCGCAGTGGTAAAACACCAACACTAGTGGGTTCGATTCCCACACAATACAAAAGTCTTGTCTGTTCTCTATGTTGTTTTGGTCCGGGTATTTTCTATGTATAATAAGTATGTATTTACCAAAAAAAAAGTATTTACGTATGTTTATCAGTTGTCTGGTACCCATAACAGAAGCTTTGCTTACTTTGGGGCTAGATGGCGCTGTGTAATTTGTTCGACAATATAATATATATTGGGATAGGCGAAGTTCGCTACTAAGGATTTGGCGAAGATACTAATTTTGATACGTAGCGTATGAAGTCAATCTTTCTTTGCTAACGTCACACGTCATTCAAAATACATCCCACATCCCGACGAGCTTGTTGGCTCAGTCGTGAATTACGCGACTTTGACACCTTGCTCGTGGGTTCGATTCCCACATAAGGCAAACATTTGTGTTCATGAACATGTCTTGGTCTGGATGTCTTAAAAGAAGTAGGGCGCATCATAGCAGCCCGTCTGGAGAAGTACCTCCACCTCACAGAAAACCGCAGCCAAATAACAACTCCCTAGAGGGTTGTTGTGTCCCTGCGTGTGAGGTCACCAGTAAGCTCCCAAGGAGTTGCTATGTAAGCAGCATAGGAGGCATAGCGCGAGTGAAACTTAATATATCGCAAGCGTTAATAGGCTACGGTACTCGCTTTACATCAGATGGGCCGTACGCTTGTATACCTCCCGACGTAGTATAAAAAAAATACAATTTCTCGAACTTGCAGGTTTCGTCACGATGTTTTCCGTCATCGCCGAGTCAGTCATAATTACAAATACACAAATAAATCAGAAAACACTAATTTAACAACACACTCCTACAAAATGATTCGCACCAAGGACCGTAGGTTGATAAGGCTGGTTCCTTATCCACTACGCTATAACAGATGATGATGAGCCTCAGCTTGTATCTATATAATAATAATTCAAGAAATATGTATATAAGTAATATAAAATATACAATGTACATAGTGTAACAATTAAAAATTTGTCAGAAGGAGGCTTTGTACAAAAGTAGTATATGCATGGGCACTTCTCTCTCACCTATTTCTACCGCACAGCAGCTATATTTATATAGCTGTGTTCCGATTTCCGTTCCCACACTGTACGCTTCAGTACGGGGACGCCATTTGAGAACCTGCGGTGTGTTCCCCAGCGGTTGTCGGTACTACGAACTATATGGCTGGCCCACTGCAACTTCAGCTTGCTTATCCTTTGAGCTGTGTCGGCTACTTTAGTTCACCTGCGGATATCCTCATTTCTGATTCTATCACGCAGAGAATCCCCGAGCATAGCTCTCTCCATAGCACGCTGAGCGACCTTGCGCTTCCCAATACGGCCCGCAATACAATTATCCTTGGTAAGTTTGCTGAGTAATTTTTTTAAGATCCTATTAATAGATTTATGTTATATTTATATTACATAAGAAAAATGAAATATACGTATATTTATATACAGATAAAACAGTTCACTATATTTTTTGCTTCTTTGTTTGTTAACTGACTTACTTTTTTACCCTTGATGTGACTGATGGGTCTGACAGACCCGCACTTCAAGGCAACTAGATTTTTTTTTCAAATTCTTATGTCCGATGTGCTTCTGAGTAGTGTCATCGCATTGTAAACTAGCGATCGTAGTGTTGATGGTTTCCTAAATGCAAGTAGATTAAAAAAAAAAACTATTAGAATTGAACAAGCTACAATAAGATAACATTTTAAAAATGTATAAGTGCTTCAATAGTAAATTAAAAAAAATGTCTTTCATCTTTTTACCATTGTGCTGCCGTTCGTGCAGTTCAGAAAATACACGCGTGGAGCAACCTACCTCAGGCTATGCGCGGGTGTGAAGGACCCGACTACGCACGCGGCAAAATATTTTAATCGATAAGTCTATAAGTCAGTAAGTAATTCTTTTTATTTGTACTGTATATTATGTTTCGGTGGTAAATTATTATATATGTAAATAATATTTAGCAGTTGAAAATGTCTAGACAAATTAATACCGAATTAAATCAAATTTCAGAGAAGCGTATGGATAAAATCACAACGTAGTTTTTTTGGCATTGGAGCTGAGTATGAGAATTTTTTGTAACGAAAATATGAAAGAATATGTACATACATACAATAAATACAATAAACATGTGTAGTTCTTTTTTTTATCATTTAAAAACCATTGTCAATGTAATTTATATTGGAACTTACAAATAAAAAAAAAACGATTGTGTTCATGGGTCTGATACACCCAGCAGGTACTCCGTATGATTTTTACTTTGATTGAAACAGAAGATTTCGCTTATGGGTCCGACAGATCCACCAGACACAACAGGAAAAAAAATCAACAGTGTGGGAAGCAATTATTATTATTATTATATTATTAGCAATTAAAGAAAGATCATATTTTTTTACATCAATTACAATATACAATTTCTCGCTGGCACGATGCCACGCCTGCTGCCATCATTGTACCTACTTAGGAGTTGTTATTTGGCTGCGGATTCCTCTAAGTTTAAGGTGGGGGCCCAGTAGGGCTGCTTTGAAGCGCCCTACCTGTCTTGAAAACAACAACATCACAAACATATTCATGTACACAAACGTGTGTCCAGTGTGGGAATCGAACCCACAAGCGTTAGCATAAATTGGCATTGTTAAGTTTGTTATGTTCCATGTTTATAGTGTTATTTCGATCATTGGAGTAGGACATTAGTACTCGTATTTAAATTCAGCGAATAAAAAGAAAAAACTAAATCCAGTTTTCATCACTACAGCGCGATATTCCTATAATTCTAGCATATATATTTCTATACACTGGTAACACAAGGAGGGGCGCCATTTATCACTTGTCACTTCAGCCTCTTACGGAGACTGCTCGCGTTAGATCATAAATCAAGAAGATCTGCATACGAATGGACCCCACAATCGTATCATCTCCACGATTCGACTAATTTTATTTCGGAGTCGGGCTTACGCGAACTGAATATAATTTTCCTGAAGATTGCTCTAGATTATTGTGAATAGAGACATTATAGCGTGCAGCTATAGCTCGGTAAAAGAACCGATTTATTGGTCAACTTGTCCCCGTTTCGAATCAAATCAAATTTATTATTGTAAACATGTGTGGGTTACATAAGTAGGTATTACATTTAACGTTTAGAACATCATGTTTAGCCAAAGAGGCGTACAATATTGTTGCATCATTATGTATGCATAATTTAAGCTAAAAATCAATGAATTGCATTAATTATTTTTCTACTGAATGAATTATTTGTCTGAAATTATTTATCTACCGAATGAATTTGTCATCAAGGAATTCGCATATGTCATAATAACAACAACATCATATTTAGCCAGAGAGGCGTACAATATTGTTGCATCATTATGTATGTAATAATTAATGCAATTTATTGATGTTAAAAAATCAATAAATTGCATTAATTATTATTTATCTATTGAATCAATTTGTCATCAAGGAATTCGAATATGTCATAATAACATTTATCAACTAAGATTCTATATAGTTTGTGTTTAAATATATTTAAGGATAGATTGATTAATTTTTTTGGTATTTTTTCTAGATCCCATATTAATTGAACATTTTAATAGTAAAGCTGCTTTGCACTCTGTAAAGCACAATCGGTGTATATCCCTTCTACTGCGATCGTGAGATGGCTTCGCGAAAAGCTGTGGTCAAATCAAATTCTGGCATGTATCACTAAATTCGTGTACACTATGTCTATCTATCTATGTATCTATCAATACCAACACTAACTCATCCCACTGCAGGGATACAAGTCTCCGTTCAACCGAAGGGGTTTAGAGCATATTCCGCCACGCTGCTCAACTGCGGAGTGGAGGCCAGTGTTTTCAAGCCGCCCGAAGGCCTCTGACTTAGCTTAATGATTGTCATCTATCGACAGCAGCCAGACGGCTTAACGTGCCCTACGAGCACTGCGAAGCTCGAGATAGGTAAAACCATCCATGGACAGGCCGCGGTTGACGTTAACTTAACCTGCACGTTCAGTTAGATTTACACGCAACAACAATAACAACATCGTGCTCTCATTTATAGGTTGATAGATAAATTTCTATGTTTTTCAACCATTATAATAATGAAAATCACAAAAGAGATCAGGATTTTTGCCTACGACCTTGCCTAGAAATCGTTTTTCACAAGAATCCTTATTATCTTTAACGCAAGATGTAGGTCGGGAGCCCTATAAGCTGGCGGTCATGCACGAGAAAAGCTATGAATCATAATGAGGTCTATAAGGTTCAAGTCATGTGGCGCTCGATTCTCTCTGCCAACCTCGCAAAGAATTTAGCGTATAGTTCTAGAAGTAGTATATTCAATGAAATTTGGGATTCTAGATGTCCATGGGAGCTATACTAAACACATAAATATTTTTGTACATATAAATTATATTTAGACACTCAAAATTCAAAAAACGTATCCCTGCAGTGGGATGAATTAGGGTTGGTCTGTGTATTTATCAATCCATAACATGACTTCAAATATATATATTTCTCATCCATGGTAATCTCTTCATGGTACGTTTGCACTAGTGACTCAGTAACAGACTCATTCACAGGGACAGCGTCGTTTCTCTAAAATATTCACTCCACTGTTCTAACACTTAAGGTGATGTGTAGAAAAAGGGCCAAATCAAAGGTACCTAAAACCGAAGAGCATGCATGAAGAGGTTGATGAGTGTAGAAGAAGCGAGAGCGGTATGTTTGGATCCGTGCACCTGGCGTTCTATAGTCTCTGCCTACCCCACTGGTAGACAGGCGTGATGATATGTATGTATTTAACTTGACGTCAAATCCCTTGTGGGGTAGGCACCTCACTCCCTCACCATCTCATCCATGGTAATGTCTTCATGGTACGCTTGCACTAGCGAGTCAGTCACAGACTCATTCACAGTACCAGCGACCTGGACAGCGTCATTTCTCTCAAATATTCACTCCACCGTTCTAACACTTAAGTTAGCAAGAATGCCACCAGCTTTACATTTCATCTTGTCCATTCTGGAATGAGGATCGTGATTTCTTTACCGAAGAGTTTGGTATTCTCCTCAAATTTCTTCGTCAGCCTCTCTTCCTCATTCATAAGTAGTCTTTCATGCTTCTCTTTCACTAAAGCTTTGATTTCATTCTTGCATAGACTATATCTTTCTTCTTCTGTTTCATACCATCAATCCGTAATCCAGCCACGCTTTCCTCTTTTTTTCCACGGAGGATTCAACCACCGCATCCCAGGCATCTCCTCTCAGTGTACTACATCTCTTTGCACATGCTTCTTTCGCACTGTCCACTATACTATCCAACATTCGTCTACATCTGAGTCGCAAAGACTCGCGTTCGCAAGTTTTATACGTACTTCTTACACTTTCGTCTTTGATTTTTTCTATTTACACCCATAATACAGGCTTCGGCTACTTTGGGACTAAATGGCGCTGTGTAATTTGTCCTAAAAAAATGGTCTGTCTGTTGTTCTAGGTACATAATCTTTGAAATGGGTAAACCGAATTTGATAGGGCATATTTTCCCTTTTTTTATACTATGTCGGGAAGCATAAAAAAGCACCTTATAGAAAGCAGTTACATTTACAAGAACTCGCGCGATGCCACCTTTGTTGCTAGCACAGCAACTCTTTTTAGGAGTTTACTGGTCCAGAGAATTGCAATTGGCCGCTGCTTTCAGTGAGGTGGAAGTATTTCCCCAGTGGGGCGGAAGTATTTCCCCAGCGGGGCTGCTTTAATGCGCCCTACCTCCCTTAAAAATACCCAGATCAAGACAAATGCACATGTTCATGCACACAAGTGTTTGCCATGTGGGGGAATTGAATCCACGAGAGTTGATGTCAAAGTGGCTGTCTGGCGTCGGGAGCGGGACAACATTTTAAATTCCTTGCGTGTCACATCCAGGGGTAGTATATTATTCTGATTTGGTGGCAACAAGGGAGAATTACCAGGTGTTTAGGCGGTTCTGCAATCTATATTATTGGAATCGATGTGTTAGGTAACAACTTACAGTTTAGGTCCCAATAGTATTAGATATTTGATAAACCGTGGCGCACGGCAGTTGAGCTTCACTTGACTAGCCATCTCTTTGAGGTTTTTAAATGCCTTATTTGTCATATTGCTGTCTCTCACTGTGCCAAGAGGGGAAGTCAATTCAAAAACTTCGTACTCCTACAAATTTCGTCTAATAAGAAAATAATTTAATAAAATTCGTTGTGAGTTTCAAGGCATCTGTTTTTTAACCCTCGGGACAAGCAATGAACTTTACTGTTCATTGCCTTTTTGATGGTCGCCGCTGTTTATCCTGGCTACACAGGAGACACAGTGTTGGGAATGAGTGTTTGGCCTGTGATATTTAATTGTGAAGAATGTGTGGTTTTTGCGTGAGTACCCAATGAATAAACATACAAGCACATGCGTACCTATTATTAAATAATTTAATTTATATTGTATATCGGTGAAATAAAGTTCTTTTTTTAATTAGATGTCATAACGAGAGTACTAGGTTTCGTCTCGTCCCTCAAGATTTACTCGGTTTACAAATATTTTATCTTCAGCCTAATATTTGTAAGATAAAGATAAAAAAGATAAAAACTCTTTATTTTCCTTTAGACCCTCGCGGGCACTTAGACACGTCTTACATTTTTAATATTATATCTTATCATTTTTTTTTTAAGTTTTTCTCTTTTTTAATCTACCAGCATTTAAAATGACCATTGGCAAAGAAGAAATGCCAAAAGAAACTTGCCAATATAGGTCTTTTTTTTCCCAAATCATCTTATACATATTACAATAAATATGATGAGTGTACATATAGTGATATCAAGTGGTACAATTAAAGTTATATTAATTCATGTGCTGAATCATTTCCATACATCTCTGTCCATTAGATATTCATAGATTCTATAATAACCATTCTTACATAGAGTATTTTTGATGTGTCTTTTGAACATATTGTCAGGCAAGGACAGAACTGTTGCAGGTAATTTATTATAGAATCGAATACAATTTACAACAAAAGATCTATTAGTCTTAGCAAGCCGATGTACTGGCATACGCAATCTATTCCTGCTCCTAAGATTTTCAGTACATTTTGAAAACGAATTTATATTTTTACGAGCATACATTATGTTCTCATAAATATATTGAGAGGTAACCGTGAGGATATTTATTTCTTTAAATAGTTCTCTAAGTGATTCCCTGGAGCCCATGTTATAAATAGAGTGGATGGCTCTCTTTTGTAATATGAAAATAGTTTCAATATCAGCCGCTCTACCCCAGAACAGTATACCATATGACATAATGCTGTGAAAGTAGCTGAAATAGACTAAGCGAGCAGTAGCCACATCCGTCAATTGTCTAATTCTCCTAACGGCATATGCGGCAGAGTTGAGGATACTGGCCAGTTTATTTATGTGGGGGGCCCACTGCAATTTTGAGTCTATCGTAATTCCAAGAAATACAGTAGGTATCATTAATAAATTCTAGTGTATTATTGTCAATGAAAACTTGTGTATTGGAAGACGCCACAATTGTAATGTTCCTTTGCCTACGTCGCAAGGGTGAAGATATACATACATTCTCTAACATACATATATTATTTTCAGCCTATACGTGTACGTGAAATAGAAAATAGTTTTTTTTTATAGAATGTTTGGACGCATGCATGCATATGACCCACCTGATATGAATCTGAGTACCACTGAACGCTTGAGATACATAAAGTATGACTTGCGCGTTTTTTTTAATACAACTAGATTCGCAATCAAGCATACGGTCCGCATTAGCTGATAAGCGGTCACCGCAGCTTATTGACGCTCACAACATCACGGGGATGTTACTCGCGCGCTGCCAATTTTGTGACCTAAGGATGTTTCGTCACAGTACCCAGTGATTTCTCTGCCATATCTCACCCTTCAAATCGAAATACGGCTATACAAAAATTTGGCTGCTTGGCGGTAGAAATACGTGAGACGGAGGTACCCACGCAGACGACTTTTGTACAAAGTCTATGGTAATGCCAGTTGATAACACTGCAATTCGAAAGTGTTATCACCTTCACATTTATGTGAGGTGGAGGTATTTTCCCAGGGGAACCTCTCTTGAAAACACCCAGAAGAAGACCAAACAGACATGTTCATACACACAAATGTTTTGTCCTGTGTGGGAATCGAACACAATATTTTTCGAGAATAATAAGTGAGATTTCAAACATCGATTGAAAGTAAATATTTTTAGGATCCCAGTTTGTTTAAACGAGGTCGTTGGCGCAGTGGTTAATAACGGTACTTTGACATCAACGCTCGTAGGTTCAATTGGCACACAAACATTAGTGTACACGAACATGTCTGTTTGTCTATTTGTGTGGGTGAAGAGAGGTAAGGCGCATCAAAGCAGCACGTCTGGGGAACTATCTCACAAAAATCCGCAGCCAAACAACATATCCCTGGAGGCTTGTTGTGATCCTGCGAGAGAGTAAACTCCTAAGAAGTTGTGTTAGCAGCAAAGGTGGCATCGCGCGGCTTATACTTGATATGTTGCAAGCGTTCATAGAGTACGGTACCTACTTTTAATCATGTGGGCCACACACTCGTACGCCTCCTGGCGTAATATAAAAAAACTTATGCAAACTGAGAAGTTACTATTGACGAGTATATATAATAATACGAGAATAATTTTTTTTTTTTTTTTTAATATATTTTCAAATATTTCAAAATTCTTTCTCAATACTATTCCCCTATAAAAATTTTATTTTTTCTATTCTCGTAAAAGCATGCAATTTAATATTATTTAAAATTCAACTCGATAGTGGACAATTTGTATAATGAATTACTTTTTATCTCGCATTTCACCACCACTCAAACAATGTTATATCGATCTAGCTGTGCCCGCGACTTCGTCCGCATGAAATATTATTTATTTATATTAATAAAAATAAATAAAATTTCTAAAATAATAGTAGCCTATGTTATTACATCAGCTATCTGCCATCACTGGCAAGTCCCGTCAAAATCGTCGTCGTTTCAGAGATTAGCCGGAACAAACAGACAGACAGACAAAAATAGTAAAAATATTCATTTTGATATATGTACCGTGTATACATCCATATCCATTTAGTAAAAAGCGGTTATTTTAATATTGCAAACAGACACTCCAATTTTATTTATCTGTAGAGATGTATAGATCATGTAAAAATGGCTACCTGAAATGTGTAAATTGATTAATCTATCGATTTCTACTCAATACCGCCGCGTCGCGCAGATGATTCGGAACCCAAAAAACCTGCGCTCAAAGCGGCTCGCACGTGAATTTCCTGCTACATTGTCAAGCCCTTTTATTTCGATGCTCACTGTGAACATTGTCGTGAAGAGGTTTTTGTATATCAATTCAGAACAGGTGAACCAAAACCTTGAGAGTTCGATAGTATAGTTGCGCTTTTTATGCTGACATAACACGTAGGGTAAGCAACGTCGATTGATGTCCATCGATGGGTTTATCTATCACGAGCTTCTCCGTCGGAAGGGCACGTTAAGCCGTCGGTTCCGGCTGTTGTCGATAGATGACAGTAGTTGAGCTAAGTCAGTGGACCTCGGGGCGGCTTGAAAACACTGTCCACCGCCAATTGTCAGTTGAGCAGCGTGATGGAGTAACTAAACGCCTTCGGTTGAAAGAGACCCGTATTCCTGTGGAATGAGTTAGGGTTGGTGTGGTAGTAGGTATAACGTTTGGTTTCTGGAAGTAGTAGAAGTGGAAGAGGTAAGTTATCCATCCATCAGTTGTTTACAGACAAAGTGAATGTTATTGTATAAACTAACGCCTACTAATTAGCAAATAATGATCTAGCAGAAGAGGGAAGGAAGGAAACCCGAGATATTTAGTATGAAGCACTTCGACGAGTGAAGCATCTCAACTTTGCAATCGACAATCAGCCAAATGTAGAGAGTTATTGTTATCGTGTGAGTGAGGTAACTATACTAACCCTAACTCACCCTAATGCAGGGATATGGGTCTCCCTTCAATCGCAAGGGTCTAGATCACCTAACCTAACCTAACCAAGCTGCTCAGTATTTTCAAGCCGTCCCTGAAGGCCACTGATGTAGCTTAATGACGGTCATTGACAACAACCGGGATCCACGACGTGCCCTCTAAAGCATGAGAAGCTCGAGACATCGAAACCTATCTAAAGACAGGCTGCGCTCGACGTTGCTTAACGTACTTGCTCGGTTAGAACGACACGCGTAACGACACCATCGAGATTCTCGAGTGAAGTAAGTCACCAGAGATTTTGAAGTTACTGTGTCTGTAGCTAGGATCTAGGGTCGGCAACGCATGATTCACACCCCTAGTGTTGCAAATGTCCACAGGCTACGGTATCTGCTTACCGTCAGGCAAACCGTACGCTTGATTGCCACCTCAGTGGTATAAAAAAAAGTAAAAATAGAAAAAGAAGGAGATACTTTCGATTTTGCATGGATTCATAAACATGGTAACTGCTTTGTATTCGGAAAGCTGAAACTTGTTGGCATACCATGAAAAGCATGATTACTACTTTTATACCAAAAACCCATCCCACTGCAGGGATACGGGTCTCCTTTCAACCGAAGGAGTTTAGAGCTTACTCCACCGCGCTGCTCAAGAGCAGAGCAGGCCTATTGTCTGTATCACAACTATGGAGCTAAAGAAGTTATACTTCAGTCGTGTGGTCTAAAGCACACTCGTTTTTTTTCTTTACTTACATTATATACAGGATATTTAAAACCAGGTAGACAAACAAAGAGTACCCAAAAAAAGTATACTGCGATTTTTGAATCGACCTCTCCTTCATTCCGCTGTACACATGATTCGGAATGGAAAAAATCCGCGCTCAAAGCTGCACGCCGACGTGAATTCCCCAATACGTGCCAATACATCGTCAAGGGCTTTGTATTCACGCTGCAAACATTGCTGTGAATGGGATTTTTACATAGCGTTCGAAGCAGTGATGAGTTAGCTAGTTGCTCTTGTTAAAATGGTTTCAATAGGAGATTATGTGTTCCACGCGTTGGTTTTTTTGGGTATTTATATTCACTATAATTGGGAGTAGTGACAGCCCAGCGGATGAAGAACCTGTCTATTTAAAAAAAATAATTCGCTTTTGGATAAGAGCTCGTCGGAAGGCACGTCAAGCTGTCGGTCCCGGCTGTCGTCGATAGATGACAGTCGTTAAGCTAAGTCTGTAGCCCTCGGGCGGCTTGAAAACACTGGCCTCCGCCAATCCGCATTTGAGCAGCGTGGTGGAGTATGCTTTAAACTCTTTCGGTTGAAGGGAGACCCGTATCCCTGCAGTAGGATGAGTAAGGGTTGATGTGGATGTGGAAGCTTCTGGAAGAACCATTTGTTCTTCCCGCTCTTGTATGTCTCTTCGAAACGGACGCGTCGAATCTCTTCTTGCGCTTAGCGGGGTCTTTCTGATCCTTACCGCTGAATTTCTCAAAACTAAAGTCAACTAATGGGTGGGCATTACATGATTGTAGTTCACAAGCTTAACAAAAGACTTTATCTTGGAGCGCTTGTGAATTTTATTTTTGTCCATTCGTTTGTGGACTTTACGAGGATACCTGTCAATGCCGGCGACGAAAGCGTGACCGTATGGTTTGTCTGATGTGCCCTCGTAGTAGTTCTTGACGACTATAGCCTTGCGGCCGGCGTACCAGCCACTAAGAACCAGTACCACTTTCCCTACATTCATAATCTTACCCAACTTCGGTGGATATTGTCTTTAGCCGTCGACAGAAAAAAGATATATATACATTCTGTGTACTAAGTATCGGGAATTTGTCAATAAAACAAAAAATACAAATTATTCATCTAAATTTATTTTATCGCCTTCAAAGTAGGCCCCATCGCTTGCAATACAACATCTCCACCGCTTCACCCAGTCTTCCATACATTTTTCATAGGCTATTTGCGGTATGGCCTTTAGCTCATTCAGCGAATTTTCTTTTATGGCTTCTATCGACTCAAAACGTTTTCCTCGAAGTGGTAATTTTAACTTGGGAAATAAAAAAAAGTCAGACGGAGCCATATCAGGTGAATACGGTGCTTGGTCGAGAACTTTTGTTGAATTTTTCGCTAAAAACTCTTTCACTATAATGGCTGTGTGTGATGGTGCATTATCATGGTGCAGCATCCATGAGTTGTGTTGCCACAAATCTGGACGTTTTCGGCGGATACTCTCACGCAAACGCTTCATGACGCCTAAATAATATTCTTTATTCACTGTTTCTCCCTCTGGAAGGAATTCGGAGTGAACCACACCACGGTAGTCAAAAAAAACTGTCAGCATCACCTTGATTTTGGAGCGACTTTGCCGCGGTTTTTTGGGTTTCGGCTCGTTTTCGAGACGCCATTCTGAAGACTGTTGGCTTGTTTGCATGTCGTACTCATAAACCCATGTCTCGTCGCCAGTTATTATACGTTTCATAAAGGTCGGATCCGTAGAAGCTCGGGAAACCATGTCTTCAGCGACATGCTTTCGCTGCGCTTTTTGAACAAAATTGAGCTCTTTTGGAACTAGTCGAGCGGCGACGCGTTTCATGCCTAAAATGTCAATGAGAATGTTGTGGACGGACTTAAAAGATATGTTCACCTCACTAGCCAACTCTCTCAGACTCATACGTCGATTTTCGAGCACTAGCTTCTTGATTCTGTCGATGTTTTCTCTGGTCGTAGCGGTTGAAGGTCTACCAGAACGAGGCAAGTCTACTACTACTTCTCGGCCTTCTTTAAAAGCCTTATACCATTCATAAGCCCTTGTTTTCGATATACACGATTCGCCGTAGGTATTTCGCAACATTTTTAGTGATTCACCACATGAAATATCATTTGAAACACAAAATTTAAGGCACACTCTTTGTTCAACAATATTTTCCATTGTAAAAATCGCCGAGGACTCAAAACTATGACCAACAAAAAGTGTAGTTTAAAACAAATTAAATGACAGATCCCGCTCAAATTTTGCGCGCTAAATCAGTACAGTGCTACCAACATGCAGTAAAAAAATTAGAACGACCTCTTTTACGCGGGTCTTTTTATTGACATATTCCCGATACTTTTTACACAGAGTAGTATATATTCTTTATTGCATATTATTACACATACAATTGTTACATTAAAGGTGTACAAAGGTGAGCTTATCTCTAAAAGAGATCTCTTCCAGCCAACCCCACAGGCGGTAATAGAAATCATTGTTGGCTGGGTACAAAAAGAAACAAAAAACAAATGGTAGGTAAAAAATAGCACTATGAATAAAAAACAAACTATACTTATTATACGTAACATTTACAAATTTCATTCATAGCCTACAAATACAATAGATGGATATTTCATATATATACTTATATAGAAATAAATAAATACTTGCAATACATATATACATATTTAATTACTGAGTTTGAGAAATATAGTAATCTTTTAACCTTTTTTTAAAAGTCGTGGCTGATGGACAGTCTCTTATTTGTGGTGGTAGTTTGTTCCAGAGCAGTGCGGCACGAACAGTGAAAGAGTTGAAGAAATAATTAGTGTGTGACATGGGATAATTCAAGGTTTGGATATGACAGGGACGTTGGGATCGCGTCGAGGGTGGTAATAGTGGGAAGCGAGAACTGAGGTATTGGGGAGAGCTGGGGTTATTGAAGAGTTTATAAAGAAAAGTTAACAGGTGCACATTTCTGCGAAGGCGAATAGGGAGCCACTTCAATATATATTATTAATTCTAATATAAGGTAGTGTTCCTAACGACAATATTACGTTTGTTTAACATCATTATTCATAATGAGCAACAGGTCCCTGTTCGAATCCTGGCAAGTACCACTAAATTCGTGTTTTCGCCTTTATGTAACTATCACTTGCTCGGCGGTGTGATGAAAAACATCGTGAGGAAACCATCACATCAAAGAAATTATATTTCCATAGACGTATGACCTAATCTTAGAAAGGTCTTGTTTTCCCTCTGAATGGCGGAAGTCTGACGGCAGTCGCTCCAAAATCAGTATCTTCGCCAAATCTCTAGGCTTAGGTAGTGGGCCCCACCAATACTAATGGATTAGG
Source organism: Pyralis farinalis (assembly GCA_947507595.1). Lineage (NCBI taxonomy): Eukaryota > Metazoa > Arthropoda > Insecta > Lepidoptera > Pyralidae > Pyralis > Pyralis farinalis. The sequence goes on along the minus strand of OX382257.1, from coordinate 35,283,697 downwards.
AAACGGGATAACGCTAGGAAGACGAAGACTGTTTTTTTTGAGATTTTTTCAAGAAGATTGGTCGCAGATTCAAATCCTGGTTGGGTCATGTACCACTAAATTCGTGCTTTCGAATCTATGTACTCATTTTTAATTATCTCTTGCCTGGCGGTACCGAAGAAAATATCGTGAGGAAATTCACACGTACCAGAGTTTAAATTTTACACCTGTGAACTAACGTGTTTTATCAGAAGGTGAAGTCAGGTGCTTTAGAAACCGACGAGCGTGCATGAGATGATCAGTAAATGTTAAATAAGCGAGTGATGTGTGCATCGATTTATGTAGCGCTCGGTTCCCTTTGGCTACCCCGCCAGGGATTTCGCGTGAAGTTATAGACAGTGTGAACTAATCTAAGAAAGATCTAATTTCCCTCGGGGCTTTTGAGGTCTTACGGCAGTCGCTCAATATAAAAATCATCTAAAATCGCTATCGCCAAATCCTTAGACTTTAGGTAGGGGGCTAATCCTAATTAACTCGGAAATGCGTTAAGCTTGAAAGAAGTCTAATATTCATTATAATCAAACACGCAGATTAAGCAACACCGTCCACAGCCTGTCTATGTACGGGTTCGTCTATCTCGAGCTTCTTCGTGCTTTGAAAGGCACGTTAAACTATCGATTGTAGTTGTCGATAGATAGTTAGATGTCAGCGGCTTTTAGATTGCTTATGAACGCTGACCTACCGCGCGGAATAGTTATTTTTTTAATATTTATATTAATAAAAATAAATAAAATTTCTAAAATAAAAGTAGCCTAAGTTACTACTTATTAGATTTTTTTTATCTTTTATCTTATCTTTATCTTCCTCGGCTCCTACATCTCTCCACTTTTGGGATGTATATGCTTCGCCATTCTTTCATCCAATTTTTCTTAGCTAGTGCATAACTATTTTTTTTTTTAATGAAAATATCTAAGATTGTGCGAAACATTATGAGCATACTAATTGAACAGCAAGTACTAATTAATCTGTGACAGTACATATACTTTGCCCAAAGTTTTTGACCTCCAGACGTTTGGTAATTAAATTTCGAAATCGCATATAATTTCGCATCGAAAGTTCATATTATTTTGTTGATACTGTTGATTGTAGGCACTTGGTGGAATTTTGAAGACATCTCGTTAATGCTAATACTTGCACTTGTACAGATTCCACTTCACAATTTTATTTAATAATTATTTTTACCGACCAGTTTCGCCTTTACGGCATTATCAAGGTATTTTATACAACATATGGCGGTACCGTGCAATCAGTGATCATATTATTTACATTGAGTTGCCTCAACAAAAAGGTAGAATTTTGTTTGATATCCTTACAAGTCTCCGAAATAAACTATTCGATTTTTTTTAAATAAAATAGAGATGACTAATAATTAGCTAGAGAATATTATAATATAATTCGCCTTTCTGCATGTAAATAAAATTATTTTCATGAAGAAAAGCTTACATTGAATACGAAGAAAATTAAGGTAATGGTATTTGAAGAAGGGGAAATCAGATCCAAAAGAGACGAGTGACTGAAGGGGTCAGTATGAATGGAGTATTGGGATAACTTCTACGCAGCCAAAAATTAAGTCAGATGTCACAGCTCGCTACACAATGATGCTAATTCCAACGCTCTTAAAATCTAAAATAACTTCACCTTTATCTGATTCATGAGAAGATGATGAACGCTGGCTTAGTCACAAATGTATTTGTTATATTCACATTAAAGAATATGGTAGGGGTGGCACACAGCACAGCGTAGTATTTCGTAGGATATATCCTCCATGAGAACAAGAAAGAAACGGACAAAGTTCGGTAGAAATGACCTTCAAGATAAGATTAAAAGTAAGTGTAGGAATGTTCAATGTTTTTCGATTAATTTAATAACAATTTGTTACTTTCTTTTGATATTTAAATTCAAACCTGGCAAGTTTTAATTAAAAAAAAAACACTCCATAGAATTTTATAATCTATCTCTCTGCCTATATCTACATGCCATGCTTGTAGTGTAGGTAGGGAAGAAGCGCGCGACATGAATAAAATAATATGATAATATATTTAAAATATTGACAAAATGAAACTTGTTATATTAGAAATACAATCAAAGAAAATAATAAATTGTTTTAAATCAGTCGATGTTGTACGTTTCTACACTTCCTTTTAATGGTGAGGGAGACTGTACTGAGGATCATCATCATCATCTCATCGTTAGTCCTGGTTACGTCCCAAGCCCTCGCTTCGGAGCTCGAGGGTCCGCTTTTCAACTGTTACTTCTCCACTTCGCGCGTTCTTCTGTTCCTCCTTTACTATTAGATCAATGGCACGTGTGTCATCCGAAACCGACCTACCTACCCGTTCTATCGGGACCTGGCAGAGGTGGAATGACCAGACATTCGTTCCCCACGTTACTAGCCGATTTTCGTAAAACTATACTGAGCATTGTTTGTCCCTTTTTCATATTTATGTTTTTGTACGAGGTATATTCTACTAATCTTGTCAAACTTGCAATGTTGACCATTTAAAAAACGTGGTAAAACTCATTCTGGATTTTTTTCTTATAAACTTTTTTAGGGTTCCGTACCGAAAGGGTAAAACGGAACCCTATTACTGAGACTTCGCTGTCCGTCCGTCTGTCACCAGGCTGTATCTCACGAACCGTGATAGTTAGACAGTTGAAATTTTCACAGATGATGTATTTCTGTTGCCGCTATAACAACAAATACTAAAAAATATAATAACATAAATATTTAAGGGGGCTCCCATACAACAAACTTTTTTTTGCTCGTTTTTTCTCGATATTGATAACGGCAACAGGTAGACGCTTGAAATATTCGCAGAATATTTAGTTATATATTCACTTTAAGAATAAATAATTAAATTAAATTAAAACAAATATTTCCTTTTCCCATACAACAAACGTGATTTTTTTGCCATTTTTATAGATAGTGGTACGGAACCCTTGGTGCGCGAGTCCGACTCGCACTTGACCGATTTTTTCTATAGATTACAGTAGAGATATCAACATTTATACTACCGATTTTTACTACTTTGAATTTGAACGTGGCAAATTCAAAAGTGTAAGCTTTTAATTCAATTTTAATAACAAGTATGGTCAAACTTTGAATTGTAAAACGGCAGTTATATGTTCAAGTAATTCATTTCTTTCATTGGGCTACGGGATCCTAAAAATCACGTATATTCTCCTTATGTACTAATATATAAGGCAGAAGAGTTTGTTTGTTTGAAGCGCTAATTGACTGGTGGTTATAACAATTAGTTTTTTTATATACAACGTCGGGAGGCATACAAGCATACAGCCCACCTGATGTAAAGCAGTTACCGTAGCCTATTACCGCTTGTAATTATATTAAATAACACTTGCACCTTCTCTGCTGCTTACACACCAACTCCTTGGGAGCTTACTGGTGACCTCACTCATACGCAAACAATAAAAAATCCTCTAGGGAGTTGTTTTTTGGAAGCGGTTAGCTGTGAGATGGAGGTTACTTCCCCAGACGGGTTGGTTTGATGCGCCCTACATCTTTTAAAATATCAAAACAAACAGATATATTCACATAAATGTTTATCTTGTGTGGTAATCGAACCCACGAGCGTTGATGTCAAAGTCGCGTTATTCACAACTGAGCCACCGAGCTCGTTAAAATTTGAAAAAATATTTTTGCATTTGATAGCCCATTGCTTGAGGAAGGTTATAGCCTCTTTAACATCACGATACGACCCTTAAAAGCCGGAAGAAAAAAGAAAGTAGAGAAAACGGTTCCTACGGGATACCGAGATGTTATATAAAAATCAGCCAAGTGCGAGTCGGACTCGCGCACGAAGGGTTCCGTACCATTATCTATAAATACGGCAAAAAAAAAATCACGTTTGTTGTATGGGAGCCCCCCTTAAATATTTGTTTTATTTTAATTTAATTATTTATTCTTAAAGTGAATATATAATTAAATATTCTGTGAATATTTCAAGTGCCTACCTGTTGCCGTTATCAATATCGAGCAAAACGAGGAAAAAAATCGGTCAAGTGCGAGTCGGACTCGCGCACGAAGGGTTCCGTACCATTATCTATAAAAAAGGCAAAAAAATCACGTTTGTTGTATGGAAGCCCCCTTAAATATTTATTTTATTCTATTTTTTAGTATTTGTTGTTATAGCGGCAACAGAAATACATCATCTGTGAAAATTTCAACTGTCTAGCTATCACGGTTCATGAGATACAGCCTGGTGACAGACGGACGGACGGACGGACGGACGGACGGACGGACGGACGGACAGCGGAGCCTCAGTAATAGGGTTCCGTTTTACCCTTTGGGTACGGAACCCTAAAAATCACGTTTGTTGTATGGGAGCCCCCTTAAATATTTACTTTATTCTATTCTTTAGTATTTGTTGTTATAGCGGCAACAGAAATACATCATCTGTGAATATTTCAACTGTCTAACTACCACGGTTCATGAGATACAGCCTGCTGACAGACGGACGGACGGACAGCGAAGTCTCAGTAATAGGGTTCCGTTTTACCCTTTGGGTACGGAACCCTAACAATCACATATGTCTCATATGTGTGGGTATAACTGGTGGGCCTGTCCCGTTAAAAAAAAATGTCTCTCATATGTTTTACTAAACTTTGGAAATAGATGTAAAAATCTTGTTATTTATAAATCAGACGACATTGGCCGGTATCTTTGTATCATTGGAAGATATCCAACTTAGCGTTTTCCAGACGCCACTGTGATTTGGTGACGATTATAAATAGTTAAGTGCTTCATCAAATTATGGGCGGTGATGTCACCGTGTAAACAAAATACACTGTTTGTTTACGTGTCTTGTCTCAATCATGACATCCGCTGTTGGACTGCTGCGCGCAAACTTTTAACTGTTATTTGGTCTACGTTAGACGTCGCCACATCTTTAATTTCAAATTATCTTCTCGTATTTATATGTCATGTAACTTTTAACACATGTAAGGCGCATCAAAGTGATCCTTCTGGGGGAGTACCTCCAAATCACAGGAAAACCGCGGCCAAAAAATAAATAAATATTGTGGGACAAATTACACAGCACCATCTAGCCCCAAAGTAAGCGGAAGCTTGTGTTATGGGTACTAGACAACTGATAAACATACGTAAATACATTTTTTTTTGTAATTACATACTTATTATACATAGAAAATACCCAGACCAAGACAAACAGACATGTTCATGCACACAAATGTTTGTACTGTGTGGGAATCGAACCCACGAGCGTTGGTGTCAAAGTAGCGTAACAACGTGTTCCACCACTGCGCCACCGAGCTCGTCAAACAAATTATTACTCCCTAGAGGGGTTTTTGTGCTCCTGCGTCTGAGTGAGGTCACCGGTAAGCTCCTGAGGAGCTGCTGTGTTAGCAGCAGAGGTGGCATCGCGCGAGTGATACTCAAAGTGTTGCAAGAATTCATAGACTTCCGTAGCAGCTTTCCATCAGGTGGGCCGTATGCTTGTATGCCTCCCTACGTCGTATAAAAAAGATCAGAAGAAATCTCGTGAACAATATTGAAGTTAGAACTGTGTGAATTCGAGTTCATAGTTAATTTCCCGCTCAGGACCAACATTTGCGTGCGTGAACATATATGTTGTCTTGGTCTGGATGTTTTTAAGAGAGGTAGGGCGCATCAAAGCAGCCCGTCTGGGGAAGTGCCACCTCCTCACAGAAAACCGCAGCCAAATAACAACTCCATGGAGGGGTGTCAGTGAGGTGACCTGTAATCTCCTAAGGAGTTAAAACACAAGCATTTATAGACAATGGTAACTGATTTTCATCAGGTGGGTCGCATGGTTTGATGCCTCCCGACGTTATAGAACAAAAAAATACAAATGGAAGCAATGAAAGTAGTTCAGCCTATCATGAGAAATTATCGCTAAAGGTACGTGATGTACCTACCATCCGATCTAAACGGATCAAAATTAATTAAGCATTTCTCAGTCACCTGTTTCAGTCATTGTAAACAGAATTTTGGTCTTTCCATTGCTATGTTTACGTAATCATCGAAGTCACCATTATGTCATATAAGTATCTATCTATCTATAAATTCACGACAAATCTTGTGCACGCCAAGGCAGTGAAAATCGAACTTAAAACACACCGATTTCTGGGCCTCCTGACATCGCTTTATAAAACACGTCCAGTTTGTTTGTGGTAGGCAAGATTCCTACATTCTCCCACTTTGACGTCACAAGCAATAACGTCAAAGTGGAAGTGACAACGGTTTATTTTGGCAAGAAATCTTTTTACAGAATAAACCTAATTTTTTTTATACATAATCGGGTGGCATACAAACAGCTTATTGGTGACCTGTTAACAATCCATCAGTGAGTTAATATTCGGCGGCAATTTTCTGTTCGATGGAGGTACTTCCCCAAACCGGCTACTTACACGCGCCCTACCTCAATTAAAACACCCAGACCAAGACGTACTGACATGTTCGTGCACACAAATATTTGTTTTGTATGGGAATCGAACCCACGAGCGTTGGTGTCTAACCAAGTAGCGTTATAAACAATTACCGCCACCGATCTCGTCAAATTTATTTAAAAAATATTGAAAAATTATATTAATAATTTTCCCTTAACCACAGAGACTAAGTTTGTTATCTGCCGTCATAATACACCTCTAAATTATATGAACCACCCCTACACATGGGGGTGTAATTCAATTTAGTGCATAACTGGCGGTAAATTGTAAAGGAAATGTAAGCTAGAGGAAATCTTCTATAAATAATAACAGCGGTGTTGGTTGTACATTAAATTAAAAAAAAGACTGTCACGTTCGAGTCGGTCTCTCGCTCTTTTAGGATCCGAAATACTTTAGAGTCTGGCTCTCGCTCTTTTAGGATCCGAAACACTTTCAAGCCCGGCTCTCGTTCTTCTAGGATCCGAAATGCTTTCGAATCGGGCCCTAGCTCTTTTAGGATCCGAAATGCTTTTGAGACGCCATCGCTCCTTTAGGATCTGAAATACTTTCGAGTCGGGCACTCGCCCTTTTAGGATTCGAAATGCTTTCGAGTTGGGCCCTAGCTCTTTTAGGGTCCGAAATGATTTTGAGACGCCATCGCTCTTTTAGGATCTGAAATACTTTCAAGTACGCCACTTGCCCTTTTAGAAATCGAAGTGCTTTCGAATTGGGGCCCTCACCCTTTTAGGATCTGAAATGCTTTCGAGTCGGGCCCTAGCTCTTTTAGGATCCGAAATGCTTTTGAGACGCCATCGCTCTTTTAGGATCTGAAATACTTTCGAGTCGGGCACTCGCCCTTTTAGGATTCGAAATGCTTTCGAGTTGGGCCCCAGCTCTTTTAGGATTCGAAATGCTTTTGAGACGCCATCGCTCTTTTAGGATCTGAAATACTTTCGAGTACGGCACTCGCCCTTTTTGGATTCGAAATTCTTTCGAGTTGGGCCCTCGCTCTTTTAGGATCTGAAATGCTTTCTAGTCGGATCTTCACCCTTTTGGGATCCGAAATGCTCTTATTAACCGATTTTGGTTAAGGATTAGGTCGTTTTATGTTCATCATGCATACACCAATGTGTCAAAATTAGCTCAAACAATTTCATTAATTAAAATGGTGGTGTGCATACCGTCTTTATGTTTTATTTCTTTATACAATGCAGGCATGTAAGCATTAGCGGTTACCGCAGCATGTGAAAAGTTTCACGACTAATACCCTTGAGGGACTTAATATTTGGCTGCGGTTTTCTGTAAGGTGAACTTCTCATATCGGGCTGCTTAATGCACACAAATACACATGTACCTACACAATGCTTGTTCTGTAAGGGAATCGAAGCCTTGATGGCAAAGTTGCCATTGTTAACCGCTCATTGAACGTGCTCATTAAATTACCTGATATCGAAAACATTCGAAGATACTTATTTTCAAAAATTCCTTCGTTAATGGTAAAAGCAAAACCATTACAGGTTTACTTTGTTACCAATCCGTCTGCCACTACTTATTTTGTCCGGCTAGTAAATCACATAATATTAATTTTATAACTTAAGCAGCAGTAATACTTACCACCTTATTTCTTTAATATTCGTAACTCTCCTCATGCACGCTCGCCGGTTTCTAGGGCTCCTGATATCACCTTCCGATAAAACACGATCAATTTGATCATGGTGGTAAGTCTTAGCCTTCCCCATTACTACATCCTTCTATTTTCGCATTGTATGTCTGTTTTTTAATTCTCTCCTCCTGCATACTTTCAACATGTGCGTACCAACGGAGCATGCCTCCTCTTATACCACACCGAAATTCTCTTTCACACCAACTCTCTTTCTTACATCATCATTACTAAGGCGGTCTACAAGCGTAACAAATTTTTCGCAACGCACATACTTCTATCGCGTTTAGCCTACTTTTATACTTTCTCCGCTACATCGAGCTCTTGCTTCCATAAGTTGGCTTTGGGACCCAATACAGTACAAACTCATCCACTTGTTCCAACACTTCATCGTCAACCGCAATCTTAACATTGGTATACTCTCTTTCAATTACCATTAATTTCATTATCTATGTTTCTTCTCATTCAGTAGTAACCCCTCTCCATACAATCTTCTTTCATTACAGTGACTAGTTTTTACAGTACAATTGTGTTTCTGTCGATCTGTCGTGTTATTATCAGAAACTAGGTCACTTATACGTAATCTTACATTAGTATATACCCTAGATACAGAATGAACAGCTCGGCAAACAGCATGCAACACAATTTTGAGATTAATTTTGACATGCTGCCATCTATCCATACACATGCTTAGCAATCCTTGCAAGTTGACTGCACAGAACGGAGCAATGCACTATCAATATAATATATCATATCTCGGCTATATGTCCCATAGTTCCTTTCGTACAACCATGTCAAACGCTTTCTCAAGATCCATAAAATCGAAAAATCTTTCTGGTCTATATTCAGGTGCTTCTCCACGGCAGTAGGAGTGAGAAATCTTAATCCGTCACTTCTATTTCGGTATCCTCCATGTAGAATGTAGTAACTTTTAAATACTTTTACAAATCAGTAAACCAGTTTCCTATACCGGTGGTCACACACTATCCTTTTTAAAAATCGGCTAAACCCCGACAGGAAGTAATACGAATCATGTCACGTGGCTTATATTCCCTCAAAATTGCGCCCTAAATCCTAAATTAAATTACATCTTTTGATATATCAGTGTTGCGCACAGGGATGTTCCGGGCGCGAACCCTTGCCTTAATAACGGGGGTGAAGTTAATTCGGTAATTTATGTAAGTCGACGCTAACACGCGTATCATCCTTAAGGATGGCGCGAGATCTTATGAATTACCTTGTAACGTAATTATGGTAACGTAAAACGTCATTTTTGTTGGCGATGTGATGGAATCTAAAATAGTGATACCTTAATAGATAAAGAACCAACCAACTGGCCTCCGGTTCAAATCGACTACCACCGCTACTACCACCACTTTACCACACCACAATTCGTGTTTTCGGATTTACTCAGCGAAGGAAAGCATTGTGAAGAAACCCGCATGTTCAAGAAAGTGTATTTTAAAAGACGTGTGACCCTATCTAAGAAAGGTCAGATTTTCTCTCTGGGTTGTGTAGATGCGATGGCTGTCGCTCCATGTAAATGTGTACCTTCGCTGAATTCTTAGGCTTAGTAGGTAGACCCCACCATTCCTAATTGATTAGGAAACGGAATAACGCCAGGAAGAAGATAAGTACGCTTCGTGAGTATCACTCACGCGTTGCCTACCCCGCTATCCTGCAGCTGCTCCAGAGCATGAGGGAGTATTACAACTCCTCAAAGGATGTAGGAGCCGAGGAAGGTCAAGACTTACCATGACCAAATTGATCGTGTTCCAGAAAGTGGTGTCAGGAGCCTTAGAAACAGGCGAGCGTGCATGAGAAGAGCTATGAATGCTAAAGAAGCGGGTGAGGTGGCTATCCCGCAAGGGATTTGGCGTGAAGTTAAAAATTAATAGATGGATACAACGCCTTATTAAAAATTATGTACAATATTATTGTGAGTTTGCTAATGAAATACTGACAGGATTAATTGGTAGATTAGACGAAATACCTTTTTTTATACATCGGAAAACATACAAGCATACTGCCCACGTGATGTATAGTAGTTAACGTAACCTATAAAATACAGCATACACATAACAACCCTTGAGGTAGTTGTCTTTCAGCTGCGGTTTTCTGTGAGAAAGAGGCTCTTCCCCAGACTACTTTGATAGATCTAGCTCAAATAGATTCAGGTGTTATTTTGCGAACGTCAAATTTACAGACAATTTGAGCTGACCTGCTTTGTTTGCTTCCGCCACCAATTAGTTCATGCGAACTTAAACCCGCTGGGAACCACCCACTACCATTAGTAGATGTAACATGCCGTTGCTGCATGGCTGCTCTGGTAGTCTCTGCCTCGGCCGCGACGGTCGTCCTCGCGATTGCCCGACATCTGGAACAGAAACCGCTTGGACCCACCACCATAGCCGCCATGACTGCCCTGGTCGTCTCTGCGACACCTGTTTCTCTCCACGAGACATCCTCTGGCGCTGCAGACGTTAGTCATATATTTATTACTAGCAGAAGCCCGCGGCTTCGCACGCATGAGATTTGAGCTTTTAGTAGCCTTTATTTCTCTGTAGACATGAAATTGTTTCTGTTTAAAAAAAAAAAACAAAGTTCAGGGTCGTAGATGGAACCATAGAGCGATTCAATTTTCGTACAGTGCCATGTATTGACCTTTACAGGAGGCAACGTATATGTATTTTATTTATATTACATAAAAAATGCGTAGTTATTTTACAATAAATACGTATTCTATGAAAATAATATAAATAAAATTGCAAAGTCCCCCGAAGGGGAAGATATTTCCCTCTAATTTTAACAGCTTTTCATTTTTTACGCAGGAACCCTAAATATTTATGGGATAAAAAGTACCCTATATTTTGCTCTGAACAGTCCTCTACCTACCAGTGGAAGTCCCGTTAAAATCGGTTCAGCCATTTCGAAGATTAGCCCGGACAAACAAACAGACAGACAGACAGACAAAAAAGTTAAAAATGCGTATTTAGGCTTTGGTAACGTGAAAATAATAATATAAGCTTAAGCTAAAGGCTTTATTGTGAAATCACAGACAGACACTTCAATTTTATTTATATGTATAGATATATATATATATATTTTTATACAAACATATATTCAAACAAGCATACGGCCTGGTGGTAAGCAGTTACCGTAGCCTATGGGCATTTGTAATACCAGGGGTGTCCCTCTTCCGTTGTCGACCCTGTAAAAACATCCTCACGCCTTTCTTGAATAACCCCATGACGTAGTCCCTAGGAAGAACCTCGGCAGGGAGCTTATTACCACAACTTTAGAGTTCCCGGCAGAAAACTTCTCTGGAACCACACGTATGTGACTATTGCGACTTGAGTGTATTTTTTCCACGATTTTCAATTCTGTATCCCAGTGTAATAAAATTACATTCAGTTAGGTACAACATATGAAATAAGCCCCGAATATATTGAAAAGGTCCTACATTGACTTTTTACGTAGAAATTAGACTGAAATGGTTCAGATTTCACTTATCTTATAGGTATATTTATTATTCCGTCAAAACCAATTTCTTTCAATAACAAAGGGAATGATATTAAAACATAATATATGTAGAGAGATATGAGAACGTCTTAAATTCAGTTACTAATTTTTTTTTTACAATCGCTACAATTAGAAATCGTTAAAGATAAAAATTCTAATATATATCTTATGACAAACAGACTGACGTAAACAACTCCTCTCTATTAAATATCTTATCGCTAGACCCTTCCACCTCCTCCTCCGTTTCTATAATATATAAAGGACTGTACTACGATGGATTTGTCATTCGTAGCATGTTGGTCTAACGCCTAACATCTACAGCACCTGAGGATGCCTCGTGGAGAGGCGAAACACGTGTCCCAGAGACGACCGGAGCAGTCAGGGCAGCAACGGTGGCGGGTGCATGCGATTCATATTTCAGATGGCAAACAGACGCAGCAGCCGCAGAGACGATCGCATGCATCTACTAGCGGTAGTGCGTGGGTGCCGGCGGGCAGTAATTCGTATGAACTAATCGCTAGCGGAAGTACATTAAGTAGTTTAGAAGAAATTGACTGCTATAAGAATTGCCTACACAGAAATACACTTGCAAAAGGTGTAGTGTAGTAGAGTGTTTAACTAGGGGAAACAAATATCTGGCGTACAATTAGTCACTTTCTTCCCCTATTACTAACCGGCAAGTACAAAAAAGCAACTAAAAAGCATAATTGTTGAAGCTGAAATAGATCAGTAATAAATTACACATACAATTTTGGTATCAAATAAGTTGGACCGTAAATTCAGAGTACCGGGATGTCGAGATAAGCGACTTACGACCAGACAGTTTGTTCCCTTAATGACTTGAATTCTATGTAAGGTTTGCGACACACCGCTACCACTCCTGTCTCACTCTATAATCATTATTTTTGCTATATACTGGAGAGCGGTTTTACGAGTAATAAAGTAGCCACGAAGATACAATTATTATACCATAAAAAGGATGACCCTTATGTACATACAGAATATTATTTCATATTGTAGCATACAAATTTAACAATGCCTTTTATTAGTTAAAAACCATTAGAATTGCCAAGCGTATGAGGTTTTGTGATTGAGAAATAATTCATCGAAGACATAAAAGGCTGTACGTCGAGCATCACTACGCAAGTCCTCTCGGGGCATGGTGGGTTCTCTTCGTACTTGCACAGATTCAAGTGCGCGGATGACCCATCGTGCTTCTGCGAGCCCGGCGTGGACCAGACAGTGCAGCACATATTGTTTCGGTGTCCCGCATTCTCCAAACAGAGGTACGATTTGGAGCAGGATTTGGGAATGCGGGTCACCGATCGGTCTCCGAAATAGTGACGGGGCATAGACCAAAATTTTTAAAATACTGCGTCAGTCTAGCGACGACTGTCATAGATCGGAACAAGCAGAGCAGCCCCACCTAGGACTAATGTTGCATACCTCGGCTATACTCTGTATAGCCGATGGGATCGCGGTGGCTAGGTGGAGCTGTGAAGCTCGCTGACGCCCGTGGCTGGACTGATGCAGTATGGGGAGGGAAGTTGGAAACATATGAAGATATTTCACCGGCGTTCTAAAACGGGCAAATCTAAAATTTTTTTGGAAATTAAACTATTAAATTAAATTAAAATATTAAAGATGATGAATGTAAGAATGATTTGTGGAATATGAAAGCGAGTGTGATGTATGAATGTGTTTATTTTTATTGTACAGTGACTTTTAAAAACAAAAACGTGAATACAACTATTTATATTGTGCAAAAAGTGCCTTGCCCACGGCAGGGGTGTAAGATTAAAAAAAAAAAAAAAAGGGCTGTACGAATTGTAGGCCTTAAAACAATGTAACAGAAGCCCTGACTTCTTGGATCACATTAGAAATTATTCAAAACTATTTAAGAATGTATGTTTGTATGTATCTCTGCTAAAGCTCCATAAATCGAGAATTCTAATAATAAAATAGCGACTACTTTAAACATTATTAACACTGAAACAGGCAAATAAAACCACGTGAGGATCTCATTGAAAATAAATAATAATATTATTATTGATGATTATAATATGGCGTAATGTTTTGAGAAAAGATTTGCCATTATCCCCGTGACTACTACTGCCTCCTTGGATTCCTCACCATACAAAGCCGAATGATTGTTGCATAATAATGTACTTGAAAATAGTTCTACTTTTAGCTTTTGGCACCACAAGGTATACTTAATGCATTTAAGATTATAAACTTTAAAAAATCTGGTAATTTATGAGGCATATCCATTAAAGTACTAAGCAATACATATAATAAGCAATTCTTCGCCTTGAGGGAACTTACTTCTGGAGAACGAATCAAAATATTTTGCGTAGTAACTCAACTTACCACTCATCCAAGAAAAAATGGGGAAAAAAGTTTTCCGTTCGTTTAATGTTTATAAGGATTCGTATGCACTCTATAGCAATGTGGGTATCGGGAAATATCCAGAACAAGACAAACAAAAATATTCATGCACCTATATTTATCTTGTATCTAACCCGAAGCCCTTGGTATTAAACTAGCATTTGTTAATCGGAATCATAGATAGAAACTTTCATAAATATTTGACGTTCATTTAGATCGCCATATGTGCTTAGTGTATCATTAACTTTAGATAGCGTTACTCCAATGAACAGAAAGTGTCTGCCAGCGTCTCATGTGAATTTAATACTTCAGGACATTTTTCATTTTTACGGCGCAGTCGCGAGGGAATGAGATAAAAGCTCGGCGGGACGCTCTGGTTTTTCATATTGAATTACTCGAGCAAAATAGGAAAAAATGTACTAGAATTTCACCCGTACCACTATACTCCGAACTTGTTACTGCGCGGGACTTAAAGGCTTTAATAAAGGGAGAATAACACAAACCACTTGACTGCACATAAAGGCACCCTACGCCCACAAAAACATTGTTTTAGCGCCTAAATATCAATATCAATTTGAAACTATTCACCATTTCATCAATTCATCAATTCAATTGTCGGCAATAAAGTAATCGTATTTCTATGTCTCGTCGCTATGTAAGCACCTTCTTAAGTTCATTAGTCAAAGAATTGGCATAAGGGTGAGCAATACAAATTGGTCTCAACTGTTGGGAATGAATTAACCGTGTTTCTATGTCTCATCGCTATTGGCATAAAGATGAGCAGGCCAAATTTTTCTCATTTGTTCTACAGCGGCGTAAGGAGCTTATTCAGGTCTAAGTTAGTAAGTAATTCTACGTCACGAATTACGCATGAAAGACATAATCTACTTTGTGTGCTTATCTTTTAAAGAACTTCAATTTACATACCAATGGCCTTAGATGTATTAGCTAATCTCAGCCAATGCCGTGTTATACACCTCGACGGAAATACACGCCATTATTCATGACTCCGTCGGCAGTTTGTTCCGATTACGCTAATTCAACGCTCGGGCGCTACCAAGTAATCGATAGAGAAGGAATCGGATTGGAAATCTCTCATACATTAAGTACACTCATCGAGTAAACTGTTAGTCATCATATGCAGAGCCAAAGTCATCTGATCCACACGTGTTGAACCCTACTGATTAGAAAAGAGGTTGTGGTAAAAGATAAGTACATCATATATACATAATAAGAATAAAGTAACAATCAGATATGATAGTTATGGTAGGTGATCGTTTTTGTATCGGGGTTTTTTTTTAATTTCAAGTTATGTATCTTCCGTTCACAGCATCGTTGGCAGCAAAGCTATCATGGGCCATAAACATCTGTTTAAATTTACACCTGGTTTAGCTGCAATCCCGCTTTTTATCACTCACTCGTACAGTAATAAAGTGTGTAATAAAAAAGCCGATGTCAATAAAACACTTCTTTATTCCATTTATTTCCATCATTCATGTTTCTTCATACGGGAGTAACGATTCTGCAGTGTGCGAGCGATTGTCACTTTTTATTGCGATGTATTTCCTGAGGCACAGTGGAACTTATAAAAATGTAAATCCCGGAATGGAGACGAGAGTGTGGAATGAATGGAGACAGCCCTGAAGATTGGTGTGGGGCCACTAAATTGGCGTGAGTGAATAGGCGGCGAAACAACATGTACGAGTACTTGAAATTGTGTCTACTACTGCACCAACTCTAACTCATCCCACTGCAGGGATACAGGTTTCCCTTGAACGGAAGGGGTTCAGATAATACTCGTCCATGCCTTGCCATTATCAAGGCGCCCAAGGGCCACTGACTTAGCTTAACGACTGTCATCTATCGACAACACCCTGGACCGACGGGTTAACGTGCTCCCCGAAGTTCAGCGAGGGTCGAGATAGATAAATCCATCCATAGACAGTCTGCAGTGTACGTTGCTTAACGTGCGTGTTCGATTAGAATAACACGAGCAACAACGCCATCGAGCTCTCAAAATTAAATAGTGTTTAATAGGCAGTTATTATGCGGTTTTTCTATTTTTTACCGTGACCGTGTCGTGGAAGTGCATGATAATATCTATCATGCACTTCCACGGCAAAACGGCAATACAGGGAACTAAATGTATGGAAATTATATGAAGTGTTTAAATATCCGTGATGTTACGTACTAGACCTCGAGTCATTCTAACGAAACACGCAGGTTAAGCAACGTCGATAGAAGACAGTCGTTAAGCTAAGTCAGTGGGCCTCTGGCGGCTTGAAAACACTGGCCTCCACAAATACGCATTTGAGCAGCGTGGTGGAGTATGCTCTAGCCCCCTTCAGTTGAAGGAAGACTCATACCCCTGCAGTGGGATGAGTAAGGGTTGATGTATGACGTTATGTCGTTCACGTCCACGGTATCTCCTTTTGTCATGACGATAAACGGTCTCCAAAGTAGTGACGACATTTCCGATATTGATATTTATTTTTTTAGCTTCTTTTTAGCGTTAAACTATTTCCTAATCCATTGGAATTGGCGGGGTCCACTACCTCAGCCTAAGGATTTAGCGACGATACTAATTTCGACATGGAGCGATCATCGCCGTCAGACCTTCGCAACCCGGGGGGTAAACCAGGCCTTTCTTAGGTTAGGTCTTTCAAAATATGCGTGCGGGGTTTCCTGACAATATTATTATTATCCGCCGCGCAAGTGATAATTACAAATATGTACATAAAACCAAAAATATGACTTTTAGTGGGTGTCGCCCCGTATCTCCTGGGGCGATCGTCTCCGATGAAGCCTTTAAAGCCTTCCCGGCTAAAGGCATCCCTAGGCGGTATTTAGTCAGTCTGACATAACTCGTTCGGCCGTCTGAAAGGGTACTCATGAGAGTTCACCGCCTCCCTCCCATCGGGTCCCGGAGAGTCCCTCACGGAGGAATGACTAACGCTCACCCGGGTGTGGGTTAGTCCTTCTTTTATAGCTTCATATTCACGAACGCAAAAAAAAAATGTGGTACATTCCCCTACCCGGCTTCGAACCAGTGACTGTCTGGACAATAGGCCAATTTTTTATCCACTGTCACTGCAATTACTATCTTGTTTTATTTGACATTTCAGGTGCAGTTAAGATCAGATCACGCTTAACACTAGAAGTGGGATTGTAGCTCATATCACGAACGGCATAAGAACGGTACAAAGCTCACACAGTGTAAAGCTGCACTTAGCTGTACATATACATAAAAAAATTGCTATTTGTCTTTCGCGGGCAATTAGACACGTCTTACATTTTTTATATATATAAAATCTTATTGCATCTTATTCAATTCTCTTATGTTACTATTTGTCTTTATTAATCTGATACCATTTCACAAATGACCATTGCCAATGAGTAAGTGCCGAAAGAAACTTGCCAATATAGGTGTCTTTTCAAATAGTCAATTAGATATTACAATTCAATTCATGTCAGCACACCGAGTACAATAACGATGACAAATTTATTGAGAGAAAGATAGTCTGTGCTGAATTACTGACAGACATGTTTGTCAGTTACGTATTCATCAATTCTATAATGAACACGTAACTGATAAATATGTCTGTAAACAAAGTAAATGTTCGCCATTATGTGTACTAACATATGAAGCGAAATTGTTTGTTTGTACGCGCTAAAATCTGTACCTGCGAGTCTAATTTGAAAAAAAATGTTTGCATTTGATAGTCCAATTTATGAGGTTACAGGCTATTCGACATCACGATATGATTCTTAGAAACCAAGAAAAATAAAGAAAGTAGAAAAAGTGGTATCTACGGGATATCGGGATATGCGCGGACGTAATCGGTTAAGCTAGTAATGGTATAAAAAAAAGTTTAAAAAAAATCTACATTTGATATATATACAAAAATTGTTAATTTGTATGAAAGATTAAGATAGGTAGGGCGTATCGAAGCAGCCCGTCTGGGGAAGTACCTCCAGGTCACAGATAACCGGAGCCAAATAACAACTGCCTGGAGAGTTGTTGTGTTTCTGAGTCTGAGTGAGGTCACCAGCAAGCTCCCAAGGAGTTGCTGTGTAAGCAGCAGAGGAGACATCGCGCGAGTGATACTTAATATATTATAAACGTTAAAGGCTACGGTAGCCGCTTTACATCAGGTGGGCAAGTATATGTTGCGTGCGTCAGTCGGTCCGTCGTAAGCGCGAAGGATATTAAATGGCCTATTGTCTGTAAGTTTTACTTTAGTCGTGCGGTCTAAAGCACACTCAATTTTTTTTTTTTATACTACGTCGGGAGGCATACGAGAATTCAGCCCACCTGATGTAAAGTGGAAACCGTACCCTATTAATGCTTGCGATATATTAAGTATCACTCGCGCAATGCGTCCTCTGCTGCTTACACAGCAACTCCTTGGGAGTTTACTGGTGACCTCACTTACGCGCCGGAACACAACAACCCTCTAGGGAGTCGTTATTTGGCTGCGGTTGTTTGTGAGGTGGAGGTACTTCTCAAGACGGGCTGCTTTGATGCGCCCTACCTCTTAAAACATCCAGACCAAGAAAACAGGCATGTTCATGCACAAATGTTAGCCTTGTGTGGGAATCGAACCCACGAGCGTTGGTGTCAAAGTCGCGTCATTCACGACTGAGCCACCGAGCTCGTCGTAACAAATCTCTTCTTATCTTTGACGAATATATTTTTAATCTGATGTACTATAAACTAGACAACATGGGTATATATATGGAGATATACTAAAGAGATTCTAACTTACTATATAGGAAGTGGATTTGAGACACATTCTAAGAGAACGTGTGATGCCGGTATTACCTACTATTTAATTGTAACAAAATCAATATAATTTCCTTATTAATAATACGCTCCAAAAGTTAGGTACCGATCTTAGTTGGTAAAGATAGGTGCATATCTACGATAGTCATCCCCTCTCTCAGTCTATACAGATAAATAAAATTGAAGTGTCTGTTTGTAATATTAAAATAACCGCTACATATACCAAATTAATATTTTTACAATTTTTGTCTGTCTGTTCCGGCTAATCTCTGAAACGGCTGGACCGATTTTTACGGGACTTTCACTGGCAGATAGCTGATGTAATAAGGTGTAACTTAGGCTACTTTTATTTTAGAAATTTTATTTATTTTTAATAATATAAATAAATAAAATTCCACGCGGACGAAGTCGCGGGCACTGCTAGTGAAGAATATAACCAATGGAGAAACGATAAAATGATTTTGCTTTGTAACTCAACTCATCGCTACGGTTCGGGAGTAAGGTAGAACGCGCAGCTTTAATTGGCTAATTCATGGATTAACATAGTATCAATCGACTTGTTGGTTAAAATGTACATGTCAATAGGCTGCGGTGAGCGCTTACCATCTGATACGGGCCGCATGTTTGTTTGGCAATCTAGTTGCAAAAAAAAAGCCACCAACTGCCGTAAGTAGATGCAACATGCCGTCGCTGCCATGGCTGCTTCTGCTTCGGCTGCAGCGGTCGTTCTCGAGATTGCCCGCCATCTGGAACAGAAACCGCATGCACCCGCCACCGTTGCTGCCGTGACTGTCCTGGCTGCTCCGGTCGTCGCTGCGACACGTGTTTCTCTCCACGAGGCATCTCCAGGCACTGATAGATGTTAGTCGTTAGAATAACATGCTGCAAATGACAAATCTATCATAGACATCCAGCCAGACTTGCAGTATGACAGCTGGACCTGGATTTGAGTCATCACACGTACTTTAGTTTGATCGGGGTCGGCAACGCAAGAGTGGCACCCCTGGTGTTGCAAATGCCCATAGACTATGGTAACTGCTTACCACCAGGCAGGCCGTAACGCTTGTTTGCCACCTTAGTGGTATAAAAAATAGCAATACACACAATACAATGCACTTTATTGTACATATATAAATATACTAGCTGCTGCCCGCGGCTACGCCCGCGTGGAGTCAATTAGCCTTCAGAACCCGTTATATACCTTTTCCCATACATTTCACGGTCATATATGACCACACGGGTTTCGAAGGGTTAACGTAACCTATGTGTTAATCCAGATCATAATCTATCTACGTGCCAAATTTCATTCAAATCCGTTCAGCCGTTTAAGCGTGAAAGAGCAACAAACATCTATCCATACATACAAACTTTCGCATTTATAATATTAGTAGGATACAAACACCCACACTCATATATAAATTTAAAATAAATATGTATAGATTAGATTAACTTTATTTGCATGAATAAGGTACAATTAAATTGATGTCATTAACAATTATACATAGTCCGTTCTTATTCTGCCACTAACAGCAGCGTGCAAATATTACATTGATTATAAACTAAGGAACTGACATTTATTTTGCATTAAATGAGTAAAATTTATGATATAAAACAAATCAAAAACGCATCAATAAAATTAGGATCAATAAGTGCGTACAATATTTTGTGATTAAAATTATAATATGTTATTAAAATAACTTTTAATATTCGTATCATTCATAAATTCATCCACTGAATAATAACATTTGTCCAGTAGCAGCCGGAAGAGGTTTCTTTTAAAGCAGGTTCGATTTTTATCTTTTAAAATTTCAGGCAGGTGGTTATATATTCGTATTGCCGTGCAGTAAGCACCCTTGCTAAACAGAGCTAAGCGCTGTCCCGGTACACATAGCTTATTTTTGTATCTACAACTATGACTTAATGTGGCAATGCGTTTTTCAAATAACGACGGATGCTTGCTAACGAAGATACACAATTCTAATATATAAATGCAAGGTAAAGGAAGTATTTTGTTGAATTTAAATAGTTGTTTACAGCTGTCCATGAAGTGAGCATTAGATATTGCTCTAACACATTTTTTTTGTATCCTAAATATAACGTCACTCTTCACTGAGTTGCCCCATAGTATAACTCCGTATCGCAAGAGAGACGCCACGTAGCCATGATATGCAAGAAGAGCTGATTCTTTTCCGATGGTCTTTCTTAAACGTCTTATTACAAAGACAAACCTATCAAGTTTGGCACATAATTTCTCTATATGTGGCTTCCAGTTACAATATTTTTCTATAGTTATACCTAGAAACTCTGCATGATCAACATTTTTTATTGTAGAATTATTAAATGAACTTTTAATGTTAAGTGGTTTACTATTGTAAGTCAAAAATTGCATTAAATTTGTTTTATTTAGATTAATACTTAAATTATTTATATTTAACCAATTTACAGTCGTTAGTATTGATTTAGTAATTTTGTTTTCTAATTCGAACTTTTTTTTTTGTTTTTTCTTCTATGATAAGAGTAGTGTCGTCAGCGAAAAGAATACAGTTATCATCATGCACCATAGGGAGATCATTTATATATATCATGATATATAAACATGTATAAATATATAAAACTATATTGGTAAGCATAATCTAATAAAAGTTATTACGTAATCAGGCGTCACAACAGAAATGAATAGAGAAATATTACAGGTAAAGTTAAACAGAGTCAAGAGAGAGTTAGTGAGCATTTACACGGTTTTTGAATGTAGATAAGGTTTGAGCACGTCGGATATATAATGGCAATACATCTATCATACACTTTCCATATCTACTGCCGCGTTTTTGGTGGCCATCCATTGACTTTCCAGTTTAGTAACAAGAAAAAGTTCTTCAGAAATTGGATATCAAAACTTTTCAGCTTCTCTTTGATGTGATGGATATCTCAGTGATTCTCGACTGGATGTTGTTTACACTCTTAAAATCCTTTTCCATTTTAAAAGCGTCGAGTACGTCTAAAGTATCAAGCTTCCAAGTCGAATATAAGTTGTTTATGTATGAAATTATTGAACTAAAGTACCAAAGAAGAATGAATGATAGGTATGCAGACAGTCGGCGTATATGTTTTGGAATAGAGACAGACGTTTTTAGGGTTCCGTAAGTTCCAAAGGGTAAAACGGAACCCTATTACTGAGACTCCGCTGTCCGTCCGTTCGTCCGTCTGTCACCAGGCTGTATCTCATGAACCGTGATAGTTCGACAGTTGAAATTTTCGCAGATGATGTATTGTCTGTTGCCGCTATAACAACAAATACTATAAAATAGAATAAAATAAATATTTAAGGGGGCTCCCATACAACAAACGTGATTTTTTTGCTCGTTTTTCCTCGATATTGATAGCGGCAGCAGGTAAACGCTTGAAATATTCACAGAATATTTAGTTATATATTTACTTTAAAAATAAATAATTAAATTAAAGTAAAACAAATATTTAAGGGGGGCTCCCATACAACAAACGTGATTTTTTTGCCGTGTTTATAGATAATGGTACGGAACCCTTCGTGCGCGAGTCCGACTCGCACTTGGCCGGTTTTTTTTTATACTACGTCGTGATACAAGCATACGGCACTTGACACTTGATGTAAAGCGGTTACCGTGGCCTATAAACGCTCGCAATAGAATAAGCATGACAGTAACCCTTCTTAGGAGGTAACTGGTGACCTCATAGTCAGGAACACAACATCCTCCAGAGAGATTATATTTGGCTGCGGTTTTCTTGGAGGTGGGGGTACTGCCTACACGGGTTGCTTTGATACGCCCTACGACTCTCTTGCCTTACAATATGTTCAAAAGGTACTACAAAAATGCTCTTTATGAGAAGGGTTACTAGAAATACGATTTTTTTACGGCCCACCTGATGTAAAGCTGTTACCGTAACCTATAAACGCTTGAAGTATATTAAGTATCAGCCGCACGATGCAACCTCTAAAACAGCAACTACATGGGAGGTTACTGGTGACCTCTCTCACACGCTGGAACACAACAACCCTCCAGGGACTTTTTAATTGGCTGCGGTTTTCTGTGAGGCGGAGGTACTTCTCCACAGATTTGCCAATGTACATACGGATGTGAGTAAGATATTGAAAAGTATTGCTCTCTCATATATGTTCAAAGGCTAGGGTGACAGCCTCTGGACCTAAGCACACTCGCTCAGGTCGCCTAATCAAGTGCATCGCTGGTGAACTGCTGACCTCTTCACGCCTTTTTTAAAAACCTTCATGCTGTAGTCTCTTGGGAAAACCTCAGTTGGAAGCTCATTGCGCAACCTAATCTCATACAAGATTACATATGTTTATTCTGTGTGGCAATCGAATCCACGAGCGTTGGTGTGAAAGTAGCGTAACAGCGCGTTTCACCACTGCGTCACCGAGCTCATCAAAAGAAATGTAAACGTATGGAATACTGACAGTGAGTCGCGACTCACGCTTGACTGGCATCCTCAGGCGCTGTAGATGTTGGTCGTTAGAATAACATGCTAGTAATGACAAATCCATTGTAGTGCCGACCTTTATATAAAGAAGGGAGGGGAGGCGAAAATATATTTAATAGAGAGCAGTTGCTTATGTTAGTCTGTTCATAAGAGATATATTAGAATTTTTATGTTTAACGACCGGAGCAGCCAGGGTAGAACCGGTGGTGGGTGCATGCGGTCCACATTCAGTTGGCGAACACTCGCAGAGACGACCGCAGCAGCCAAGGTAGAGACGACCAGAACAGCCATGGCAGCGGCGGCATGCATCTACTAACGGTAGTGGGAGGGTGCCGGCTGGCAGTAGTTCATATAATTAGTAGACGGAAGCACACAAAGTAGTTTAGATTGAATTGCCTGTAAATTTGATTTTCGCAAAATAACCACCACCACATCAACCCTTACTGATCCCACTGCAGGGATACGAGTATCCCTTCAACCGAAGGGGTTTAGAGCATACTCCACCGCGCTGCTTAAACGCGGATTGGCAGAGGCCAGCGTTTTCAAGGGCCACTGACTTAGCTTAACGACTGTCAACTATCGACAACAGCCGGGACCGACGGCTTAACGTGCCATCCGAGCACGGAGAAACTCGAATAGATAAACCCATCCATCGCGCGCACACGCGCATCGACGCCATCGAGCTCACAAAATAACGGTTTAATCTATTAACTATTTCAACTTGATTTTAATTTAATATGGCGGCTATAAACACGCACTACAATGCGAATACATTGAAAACCACATGTTTAGCTACTCAACTAAGCTCATAATCCGAGCTTAATAGCTACCATTATAACTAGACGACGGCTGTGGCTTATGGCTCAACTTTAAGTGTGCCTTAAATGAGCTTAAGTGTCAACTTAAAGTGTAAACTTAGAGTGTAGCATTCGCGTCGGGTACCAGCTCTAATTGACACTTGAGTTTGAATTTATGTTTACGCTACATTTTACAACGGACTTGTCCGAGCTGGAAGACAAAGCATGCGGCCCACTAGGGTAAAGCGATTGCCTATACCTATTACCTACCCTAGCCTAATACTTGCAAATAATTATCATTCGAGCTTTATGGCGTCCGTGCGCGTGTCAATTTAATCGAACACGCAGGTTAAGCAACGTCGACCGCAGCTTGTCAATATATGTCGGTTTATATATGTCGAGTTTCTCCGTGCTCCGGAGGGCACGTTAAGCCGTCGGTCCCGGCTGTTGTCGATAGATGACAGTCGTAAAGCTAAGTCAGTGGATCTCGCGCGGCTTGAAAACACTGGCCTCCGCCAATCCGCATTTGTGCTGCGTGGTGGAGTATGCTCTAAATCCCGTGACCCGTATCCCTGCAGTAGGATGAGTAAGGCTTGATGTGGATGGAAGTATAATTCGCGCCATCCACCTCTGCTGCTAACACAGAAACTCCATCAGAGCTTACTGGTGACCTCGATTTTGACGGTGGCGCAGTGGCGAAACGCGCTGTTGCTATTACCTTACTTTGAAACCGACGCTCGTGGGTTCGATTCCCACACAAGGCAAAAATTTGCGTGCATGAACATGTCTGTTTGTCTAGGTTTAGCGTTTTTTTTTCATATTTATTATTTAGTGTGAATTCATGCCATTTCTTGAAGGTATTTTTTTTTTCGGGAGGCAAAGAAAGAATAGCCCGATGATGGAGTGATTAGCAAAGTTACTTTAACACAAACATTCTGCATTTACACTGGTGTATGAGTGGCTCAATGTCACCATTAGAGCCAAAGCCAAACTCACCTGCACGTGGTGCACCCTGCTTATCAACAAACGAGCGGTAGGTCACGACGTTAACTCGACTGGAGAAATACCTCCACCTCACAGAAGATGGCGAAACTTATAACCCATTGTTAATCGTTTTTTTTTTCTTTACAACGTAGGGAGGCATACAATCATACGGTCTACCTGATGGAAAGCGATTAGCTTATGTGTCGCTGGTAATACATCAAGTATCATTCGTGCGATGCCACTTCTGCTGCTAACATAATAACTCCTTAGGAGCTTACTGGTGACCTCACTGATACGTAGGAATACAGGAACCCTCAAGGGAGTTATTATTTGGCTGCGGTTTTTCATATGGTGGAGATACTTCCCCAGACGGACTGCTTTGATATGCCCTACCTATTTCAACGACACACAGACCAAGACAAAGTGACGTGTACCACAAAGAAGCTAGATATAGAGAAACCAGAAACTTATCCATAGAAAAGCGGCGACCCATCCATAGATTGACGTAGCTTAACCTGCGTGTTTGGTCAGAATGACACGCGCAACGGTGCCATCGAGCTCTCATTTGATCCAGTATGAGAGTTTATTTTTTTATACAACTTCGGGAGGCATACGGCCTACCTGATGTAAAGCGGTTATCGTATCCTATAAAGCTTGTAACAGATTAAGTATGCTGCTAACACAGCAACTCCTTAGGAGCTTACTGGTGACCTCACTCACACATACACAACCACCATTTATGGAGTTGTTATTTGGCTGCGGTTTTCAGAGAGATGGGGGGACTCTTCACCAGATGGGCTGCTGTGATGCGTTCTACCTCTCTTGAAAATACCCAGATCGAGAGACATGTTCATGTACACAAATGTTTGTCCCGTGTATGGGAATCGAACCCATGTCAAAGTAACATAAGAGCGCGTCGCCAATGTGCCACCGCAGTAGTCGCAAAACCGTATATCGTAAGAAAGTACGCATATTGTACAGAAATCAATACAAACACGGCCATTCGGATGTCTGTCGGTTTGTACCTAACGTCGTTATTGTAATCAAGTTACTTGATTGGTTATTTATTTGGGATGTTCTTTTGGGCTAATTGGTAATTGACTTAATTAAATCACGGATGGAAGAAGTACATCTGACCAATTTATAGACGGATTCGCAAACTCAGTGGAATTACTAATGATCAGTATTCTAGTCTCTTCATGATATTGTATTACTTATTAACCGTACTAGCTGAAACTCATTTACACTTATTATCAAACTAGCTACTGCCCGCGGCTCCGCCCGCGTGGAGTCAAATAGCCTATGTGTTAATCCATATCATAATCTATGTACGTGCCAAATTTCATTCAAATCCGTTCAGCCGGGAAAGAGCAACAAACATCCATCCATACATACGAACTTTCGCATTTATAATATTAGTAGGATTACAATATGGAATGGGGTGATAAAGAAAACAGGATTGCAGTGATTGCCTGCACAAAGTGGGTATGGAGCCGTCGGTCATATTCAAGACACTTCAAAAGCTTGGTATCAGCCGTATGTTCGCACGTTCGCATATCGTACTAACGATAGATATACCAACACTTCCTCTGTTGAAGATCATAAAAGATCGGGGCGACCGCATGCTGTTAGAGCTACAAATGCTGTTTATGCTGTTAAAACCAGAATTCGTCAAAACCTCATAAGGAAACAAAAACCTTAGCGCGAGAAATGAAGATTCCTGCTAGGACTCCGTCGCGTATAACAAAACAAGACCTGAAGCTCGATGCTTATCATCGATATACAGAACATGTCCTAAATCAATCCTTACAATTGAAGAGAGTGGATCAACCTTCTGTCCCGATACTTAGGTAAAAGGCACAGAAATAACCTCTTCGTTGATGAAAAAAGTTTCACGATTAAAGAGCACCGCAACAAGCAAAATGCTAAAGTGTAAACGTGGTCATCATCTTGCATCTGTAGTAGGGGATTTGATGGGGGATGTCTTATCAAGGAGCCACAAAGCTTCATATGTGTGAAGGAGTGAAGATTTTAGTCAAAATGTATCAAGAGACTGTCTTGGAGCGTGTTGTGAAACCTCTCAGCAATACAATTTAAAAAAAATGTACCGTGGGCTTTCCAGCAGGACTCTGCAGCTGGCGCAAGGCACGAGCTAGCCAAGTCTGGCTCGAAATCAACGTTCCGGACGTTATAAGAACTGAAGACTGGCCCTCGTCTAGCCCAGATCTAAACCCCTTAGACTACTAATTATGGTCAGTTTTAGAGGACATGGGCTGCTCGAAACGACACGCCGACATTGTGTCTCTTAAAAATCTCTGGACCAAGCAGTCGCTAAGTTTTCCATGCAAACAGTGCATAAATCCATAGATTCGTGGCCAGACAGATTAAAGGCCTATATCAAAGCCAAATGTGGCCATTTCGAATAGAATCTTTTTTTATTTTTTGCTGTGACTTCCATTAATATGTTCTATTAAGGTAACATTACTTTATAAAAAAATAAATGCATATTCATTTGTAACAGAACTTGTGGCCGGACTATGTCAAGTTCTTATATAATAATAGGGGTTAAAGTATGAAATTGCCGTTATATAATACGTAATAGATATTTTGAATTGACAATAAACCATCATGGTGTGAGATTTAGAAACTTATTTCACGTGATGCCTGTGAGAATTTATAAATGTGCAGCATTAGATTTTCGAATTAATATTGTTTTTTTTTTATTCATCTTAGACGGGGAAAATGGATACTTGAAAAAGCCGAGCAATTTTTGAATAATAGTTCCGACGCGAAACGAACGCGGCAGAAACGACTCGTAATATCAATGTTGCATTTAGAGAGGAAACTGCTAATGAACGCAAACTTCGACTTGAAAAACGAACGACGTGGAATACTACCCACACAGGTGAATAAGCTTGAATTGAAGGAGATTATCAAAGTCTATCCAAATTACACTACCCAGGAATTAGCGGCATGGTTTAACGTTACCTTACCTACAATATTGACTCATTCGCATCAAATCAATAAGATAAAAAATATATGAAAAATGGGTGCCTCATGATTTGACTGATCTCCAGAAAGAAACACTTGATGACACTTGTGTCGCCTTGTTGAATTGGTACAGAAATGATGGAATATTGGATCGAACTAACATGTGATGAAAATTGGTTTCTTATGATAACCGTAAGTGAAAAATGCAATGGCTGACCCCAGGGCCAACGCCGCAACAGTGCCTTAAAGCAAAGCTTACCAATAAAATGGTAATGACAACTATTTCGTGGTATCATCATGGCGTTATTAGCTATAGCTTTCTCAGGTCTGGTCAAGCAATAACAACAGATGTTTAACATGTGCCGAACTTCGAACAATGATGCCGAAACTGGCAGTGATAACGCGAGACCTCACAATGCACGAGAAACCGTTGTAACGCTACAAGCGCTGCTGTTAGAAACCATACATCATCCTCCGTACTCGCCAGACCCTTGCTCCAACTGACTACGATATTTTTCGTCAGGCAGTACAAAATGCTTTCCCACATTTTGTCAAATCCAGATCCCCAGCGTTCTATCGCAAAGACATAAATAAAGTTCCGATTAGATGGCGGTAAATATCTTGATTAAATAAATATATTATATCTTAGAAAAAACGAGTTTTAATTTTTCAGCAATTTCATACTTTAATCCTTTATACAAATATACTAGCTGAACCCACGACCTCGTCCACACGCATTCCTGTATCCGGTAGAGACCGCTTTTTCTACTCTACTTTTTCCCTCGGATTCTAATAGTCGTATCGTGATATCGTACCGCAAAATTGGTCCTTCGAGCTGGACTTAAACCAACGACCTATATAGATAAAGCTCGGTATGGAGTTGTTGTATTAACCGAGGGAGTGACAACACGCTAAGTTTATTCATCGTATTGAGATCATTATAGGCAATGGTAATCATGTTTGCATCACGAGTGACGGCACTAGATCGCATAGTCGACGACTAACATCTACAGCGTCTGAGAATACCTCACGAAGAAACATGTGTCGCAGCGACGACCAGGGCAGTCATGGCAGCAACGGGTGCGGGTTGCGAGCGGTTTCTGTTCCAGGTGACGGGCGAGGACGATCGCAGCAGCCAAAGCGGAGACGGCAGCTATAGCATATTGCATTTTTTTAATTGGTGGCGGACGCACACAAAGCAGTTAAATAAAACTGAATGTAAATGTGACTTTCGTAAAATAACGCCTGAATCTGCTATCCGTAAATCAGTTCAGTCAAGAGGGCTTTGTTCATCACTGTAGTGAAGGGTGTTCATCGAGTGTTTTCACACCAGTTTCGCGAGTACTATCGTAGTCAAAGCCTATTTCCGTTGTTCGGAAGGCATGTTAGCTATCGGGGCTGACTGCTGTCGTTCGATAAGAGGATATACGTTCCATGAAGTGTACGCTAAGAGCCAGCGATCATTTTTGATTACATATTTGAGGTGCATTGAAAGTATGTGTAACACGTGCGTTGTAAATCATTGAATATGAAATTAGCAACCAAAATTATTTCTTATTGTACAAAAAATGTACATTAAACAAAAAAATTTAAAAATATATTATAAATAAAATATGTTTTAACATTTCTTATTAATCAAATGAAATGAAATATAAATGGGTTTAAGTTTAAATACAGCCATTTTCAATAATTAAAATTGCAAGTGTATCTCAAATTGTAATAAACAAAAGTTATTTTACAAATTATATTTACGTACTGTATGTTATTAAAAAAAAGGCTCACTAAAGGCCTAAAGAAGTCTAGTAAAAATAAACGTCAGCTAATACCTATTATGTAAATTAGATAAATATAACAAATCAATGAATAAAATGAAATATAAACAATATAATAAAATTTTAAAATAATTTGTCTTTGTCTCCCAAAAAATTAATAATAATAAATACATTCAACATAGTAAAAATAAAGGTAAAGCTACATGGAACACCATCACAGCTGGTTTTACCAATAATTTTAATAATAATGACATTGACATGATTAAATCTAATGATACTTATTTGACTAATCCCAATGACATTTGCAATTTATTTAATTTTTATTTCACTAATCTACCTGACAATCGTAATTCGACAAACACAGATATTAAATTAAACTATTTACACAAAAATGCACACTCAATGTTTCTGAATCCGATTACCGATAATGAGACCTTCAATATCATTATGTCTCTAAATAATAGTAAAGCGAGTGGTGTCGATAACATAATAACAAAAGTACTTAAAATCTGTGCCAAGTATATGTAAGCCCCTCACACATATTATCAATTTGTCTTTTATAAAAGGCAAATTTCCAGAACAGCTCCAACTGTCTATAGTTAAGCCTTTATACAAAAAAGGGGAGAAATCGATCCCAAGTAGCTACAGACCGATAACAATTGTGCCAATGTTATCAAAGGTGCTGGAAAAAGCAATGCTTGAAAGGTTAAATGCATTTTAAAAAAAAATTACATACTGATACCACAACAATTTGGTTTCCGTGAGGGATACTCGACTACACTTGCTTGTCTCAGAAAGTATAAATAACAATTCACTAGTAGCCGCGCTGTTTTTAGATATGAGCAGTGCATGCATTATGTAGACCACTCAATACTTTTACGCAAATTGGAATTATACGGTATTAGAGGAAAAGCACATGATTGGCTAGACAGCTACTTGAGGAATAGAATGCAATGCACAGAAATAAACAAAGTAACGAGAAACAGAAATAAATTTGTCAACACGAAACATCGGTCCAATTTGCTAGTAAAAAACAGGAGTTCCTCAGGGAAGTATTCTCGGCCCGTTACTTTTCCTTATTTATATCAATGACCTTCCAAGTACTATATCACATAAATGCATACTTTTTGCAGATGATACGACTCTTGTGATAAAACCGGATGATAAATATAATGCGGAAAGTATAGTAAACAAGGCATTAACAGACATTATCGACTGGCTTAAATCCAATAATCTAAAAATTAATTTAGGAAAAATCAAAGGCATGACATTTTCTTCTTATAATTCTATACAAATACCAATAAAATTAGACTACAATAGCACAAAAATTGAAATAGTAGATAAAATTAAATTTCTAGGGATAAATTTGGACTCACATCTTAACTGGAAGGACCACATTGACATAGTATGCAGCCTACCACGGTTACGTTTCCTCTGTACTTCAGCAACTATGGTATTGTGCTGTGGGGAAACTCTGTTCTTGTGGATAAAGTATTTAAGCTGCAGAAGAGGTGCATGCGCGCTTTAAGTAATGCATGGTATCTAGATAGTTGTAAGCCCCTATTTAAAAAGTTTAATATACTACCCGTGCCATGCATGTATATAAGAGAGATATGCATTTTGTAAAACAAAATTCAGGATTTTACAAAATGCGATCGGATAGTACTGCTAGGCGAACTAGAGCTCAATATAAAAACTTAATACATAAACCAACCTGTCATAAGTACATATATAAAAAAATGCCTTTAATATGACTATATTAATATATAACAAATTACCAGAGGAATTTAAAACTATAATGGGAAATATGTTTAAGACGAAATTGACGAAATGGCTCTTAGATCACTGTTTTTATAGTATTAAGGAATATCTGGACTACAAATGTAAATGACAACAGTACTTAATAGTAATTCATAATGTTAATTTTTATGGCATGATTTAATTAATAATAATATATGTAACACGGTATTTTTTGCACGTCTGCACGCAGACTGAATACACTACCACACACGTCATTTGTAACACCTATTGTAATATTGTGTATTCTTGCAAATAAAATTATTTGATTTGATTTTTTACAAAATAAATATGTTTTGACAGTGAAAGATGACAGAGACAGAAGGCGTTTTGATCGATCCACTCTCTTCAATTGTAGGGCATGTCCTGTATATCGACGATAAGCATCGAACTTCAGGTCTTGTTTTGTTATACGCGACAGATTCCTAGCGGGAATCTTCATTTCTCGCAATAAGATTTTTTGTTTCTTAATGGGGATTCGACGAATTCTGGTTTGAATAGCATCAACATCCTTTTAGTTCTAACAGCACGAGCTCGCTCCGATCTCTTATGGTCTTCAATAGAGGAAGTGATGGTATATCTGTCGATAGTACGATATACGAACATACAGCTGATACCAAGCTTCTAATGTGTCTTGAAAATGACCGACGACTCCATACCCACTTTGTGCAAGGCAATCACTACAATCCTATTTTCTTTAACACTCCTTTCCACATTGTAATTTGATAATAAACATGAAAAAAATATGTAAAATGGCGGATCGAAAGAAGTTTTTAACATAACAAACACGTTCCAAATAAAAAAAAAATAATTAAAGATTAAAAAAAAGAAAATTTT
The DNA here is from genome assembly GCA_947507595.1 of Pyralis farinalis. Lineage (NCBI taxonomy): Eukaryota > Metazoa > Arthropoda > Insecta > Lepidoptera > Pyralidae > Pyralis > Pyralis farinalis. Next base: position 35,251,225 of record OX382257.1, on the reverse strand, counting down.
CTATGTAACCGTATTTATGGCCAGATGAATTATATACACATCATACATCACGCGTGTCTCCCACTGGGGTAGGCAGAGACTATGGAATGCCAGGTGCACCGATGCAAACATACCTCTCTCGCCTCTTTCACACTCATTAACCTCTTCACGCATGCTCTTCCGTTTCGGATGGTATTGAATTGGCCCTTTTCTTGCACATCAGCTATTTGAACCATGCATGCGTCTAGGGCGGCCCCTGTCATCCATCTGGGGAAGTACCTCCACCTCACAGAAAACTGCAGCCAAATAACAACTTCTTAGAGGGCTATTGTGTTCCTGCGTGTGAATGAGATCACCAGAAAGCTCCTAAGGAGTTGCTGTGTAAGCAGCAGAAGTGTCATGGCCCGAATGATACTTAATATATTACACGCTATTGTAAATGCTTTACATCAGGTGGGCCGTATGATTGTATGCCTCCAGATGTTGTAAAAAATACTAATTTGTCAGTACATCATCAATCTTACGCAATGTGGACGTAATATTACATATATATACAATATGTCACATATGTGTACTCAAAAGTGACCGCTAGCTCTCCAACTAGAAGATATTATGCTATTGTATCTATTTGTGTCGTATCCTTCGAAGAAAGAAAGAGAACTAATCTGTAAGAAAAGAAGAATAGAATTTCAGCTAACTGAAAATGTTGTGAAAAAAAGAATATCTTATTTATTTTCTCTTGTATTTCCATTTATACAGGTGAATATCAACCGACGTGGTCACAATGTCGGCGTCCTTCTTTGACGGTTGTCACTCAGTACTGTATTATCTTGCCATATACAGATAACTTTTACACCTATCTATGTTACTGTGAGAGCTCGATGGCGTCGTTGCGTGTGTCTAACCGAACACGCAGGTTAAGCAACATCGACCGCAGCGTGTCTATGGATGGCTTTACTTATCTCGAGTTTCTCCGAGCTCGGAGGGCACGTTAAACCGTCGGTCCCGGATGTTGTCTATAGATGACAGTCGTTAAGCTAAGTTAGTGGGCCTCGGGCGGCTTGAAAACACTGGCCTCCGCCAATCCGCATTTGAGCAGCGTTTTTCTTTACGTCGGGAAACATACAAGCATACTCTCTCACTCGCGCGATGCCTCCTCTGCTGCTTACACAGCAACTCCTTGGAAGTTTACTGGTGACCTCACTCACACGCAGTAACACAACAACCCCCGAGGGAGTTGTTATTTGGCTGCGGTTTTCTGTGAGGTACTTCCCCAGACGGGCTGCTTTGACCTACCTCTCTTAAACTATGATAACATGATAGCGATACTTCCTTTATTACAAGTATTCATGTGCTATAGTAACCACTTTATATATTTTTTTTTCAACGTCGGGAGACGTACAAGAATTCAGCCCCACTGTTCTCAAACGGTTATCATCGCCTATGCACGCTTGTAACTGTAGCATTTGTTAAGAGAACTGATCCTCATTATTTATATACATATCATGTGGGTACTTGGGGCATGGTAACCGATGTATCAGTCGAGAATACAACCTTGTTGCAACTGCTTGTGTTATTGCTCTTTGTATAAAGTCGACAAAAAGAAACAGTACCGTAAAACCGTAGTTCGGTGACCTGTTTGGGGAAACCGAAACTACGGCCAGGCCACGGACGCCAGAAAGTCAACATCAGGCCCATGAAGGACCCGATGGAACCTTCCATGTAGCTCCTTGCTCTTCCATACGTTCAAGCGATCTCCAGTGCTAAGTATGACCGGTTTATGCCAGTCCTCTTTTGCCAAGCAGAGCGGCGTCAGTCCTTTATCAACTGCTACAACATCTCGATGCATTCCACTCTCAACATGTAGGAAATATTCCCGCAGATTGCACACCTCACGGTTGTGTAGGTTCTTGGCATTAAGCAACCCACGACCCCCACATTTCCGTGGGATGTACAATCTCATCACTGATGAGCGTGGATGATGCATACGATACGTTGTCAGCAGTTTGCGGACTTTACGATCCAGAGCGTCTAGTTCAGTTTGAGTCCACCTCAGTATGCCGAAAGTGTACACAAGCGAGGGCATAACCCAAGCATTGAAAGCACGCACTTTGTTACCGCCTGACAAAACTCCCGTTTTTGCATATAGTACATTTGGCGACGAGAAATATATTTTGTGATGACCTTACCCGTCACACAATAATATGACCCATAACATTGATTTCAACGTTATAAATAATGAGGGTCAGTTCTCTTAACAAATACTACAGTAACATATTATGTCTCACTCGCGCGATTCTACCTCGGCTGCTCACACAGCAACTCCTTATGACTGTTACTGGTGACATCACTCGCAGGTTTTCTGTGAGATGGAGATTGCGCCCTACGTCTCTCACTAAATGAGAAATGCATCAGGAAATATATAACCACACAATATATAGGGTAGCACAAACAAGCCCCTCGTTTACTCGCTAAACTAGTTAGGCATTGATATCTCCGATATGGAAGTCCGTTACATCTCAATATTACATTACTCCATAAAGCCCGTGACATACGATGCTATAATATATCGTAATACAACATGGTGACTCGCTCATAATATAAGAAACAAGGTGAATCTGTATTTCTCCTGTTTCAGGATGTTCCATACATACAGAGTATTTCCGTATAGAACCAAAACTTATATTACAAATTATGATCTACGTTGTAAAAAAATCCACATTTTATCACTCGCTAAGCGTAGACGTATTGCAGATCTAACTTATTTAGTTAAAATAGCCAACGGGTCAATCGATTGTGCAGAACTTGTGAGCAGTGTATGTTTACGTATACCGTCTGTAAACACTAGAAAACCATTTATTTTATATGTTCCACGAGTGAAATCCAATTATAGACTAAATTCATACTTAATACGTGCTTGTCGAACTTTCAACGAAACATCGCATAGTTGTGATCTTGATGTATATAATAGCAGTGTATACTATGTTAAAAGAGTGTTAAGTAATATATATTTTTGTTCTTAATAACAAACTTTTGAACACCATTTTTTAGGGTACCGTACCCAAAGGGTAAAACGGAACCCTATTACTGAGACTCCGCTGTCCGTCCGTCCGTCTGTCACCAGGTTGTATCTCATGAACCGTGATAGTTAGACAGTTAAAATTCTCACAGATGATGTATTTCTGTTGCCTTTTTTTTTTGCTCGATATTGATAACGGTTGCCGTTATCTGTGAATATTTCAAGCGTCTACCGCTTGAAATATTCACAGAATATTTAGTTATATATTCACTTTAAGAATAAATAATTAAATTAAAATAAAACAAATGTTTAAGGGGGTCTCCCATAGAACAAACGTGATTTTTTTGCCCTTTTAATAGATAATGGTGCGGAACCCTTCGGGCGCGAGTCCGACTCGCACTTGGCCGATTTTTTAACTATCTTTAGGTTAATTGACCGTCTAAATCGTAACATAAAATTATACTCGTATATCTATCTGCGGAAACTTGTAATTGTCCATCTTCATACTAGACTTTTATAATATTGTTTATAAATTAGACGTAAGTATCCCAAAAATGTAAAATAAAATAAAGTAAGACAGCATGGTATCTTACGATATATTATAGCTACGTCGATAACGGAAAGATCGGTTTTGTTTTCAGGCCTGAGTAATGACGCTGCTTTTCATTCACTTTCCTTTCCCAATGAAATAAAATACGTAGGAATGCTTTCTATTGACATCCAAGTCTTTTTCATTCACTGAATTTGAATGAATGATTAATTTTGTTGTTACATCACAGATGACACTCATCAAACTTTATTAGAAGTAATCGGCAGGATGTTAGTCTTTTTTACACAATTTCGGGAGAGTTACAAGCATGCGGTCCACCTGATGTAAATCGGTCACCATAGCCTACGAACACAGCTAGTCTTTAGGAGCATACTAGTGTCTTCACTCACTCGAACACAACCAGGAAGGTTGTTATTCGAGTTGATGCACTTCCCCAGCTTTGGTCCTACCTCTTTTACAAACATCCAGATCAACAAACATGTACACGCACACAAATGTCTGTCCTGTGTGAAAATCGAACCCACGAGCGAGCGTGGTGTCAAAGCGGCATAACTAACTGCTGCTCCATCGAAGTCATGTCCGAAATATTTGCGACCCCTGATGGGAAAGTAATTAACAACCCCGATAGAAGCGTCAGATAATGCATTATTAAATAATCCATTGGCAACATCTGCCAACGATGTCTGTGTGAAGTGTCCATTAGTGCCAGCGTCCGCTTGCAGATATCCCGTGTGTGATTGGAAACAGATTGATTTTGATACGGACCTGTTAATGGATTTTATATATTATACTTGATTCTGGCGTTTATCAATGTGTAGATATTTTTAAGGCAAATAGTTCATTATAGCGAAAATAGAAGGATGTAGCCGAGGAAGGCCAAGGCTTACCTACCTTGACCTTTAGCCATTACCAGAAATATTAGTGCGCGTAAGTTTCATATCTATACATGTATACAGATAAATAAAATTGGAGTGTCTGTTTGTAATATTGAAATAATCGCTTTTTACTAAATGCAAATGGATGTATACACGGTACATATACCAAAATATTTTATTTTTACAAGTCACAAAATTTTTAAATACAATCTTATTGTATCTTATTCATTTCTATTTTTCTTATTATTTTTCTTTGTTTATTCTATTAGTATTTCGGAAATGACTATTGGCGAAGATGAAATGCCAAAAGAAAATTTCCAATACAGGACCCTTTTCGGATCGTTATTTTTTTTTTATACAAAGTCGGGATGTATAGACGCATACGACCCACCTGATGTAAAGCAGTTACCGTAGCCTATTAGCGCTTGTATTATATTAAGTATCACTCGCGCGATGACTCCTCTGCTGCTTACACAGCAACTCCTTACGAGTTTACTCGTGACCTCACTCACACGCAGGAACACCTCCCTCTAGGGAGATGTTATTTGGCTACGGTTTTCTGTGAGGTGGAGGTACTTCCCCAGACGGGCTGCTTTAATGCGCCCTACCTCTCTAAACATTTCATGTTAATATTTCATTGAACAGGTCCCAGAACGATGCTCATGTTCTAGAGCAAATGGCCCTTTTTTGCGAGATAAAAATTGATACAATGTCAGTCGCCGTTTCCCACAACTGTATACCATACGACAAATTGCCGTGAAAGTAACTAAAATCGACGAAGCGCGCAGAAGCTACGTTCGTTAATTGTCTAATTCTCCCATGTGCATATACAGCGGATCCCATAATCTAATGTCAATACCCATTTAATTTACGATACGTTACCAAAAACCTGTCGTCTTCTGCTCATTTGTATGTTGTTCCATTGATTTCCGCTAAAAATAGAGGAGGTTGCGTTAATTTTCTCGAAAAGACTTCCACGTGTTTGATCTACATTCGTATCGTGATTTAATGATGTAATGAAAAAAAAAACGGTGTGTGGCTGTGTCGCTAATATGACCGTGAATTTTACGTAAATCTGTACTCGTAACGGATAATCGAAAGTAAGTTATACCAAACGGAAATTATATGATGCAGTTCAATGATATTGAAACGACAATGCTACCGCGCCGACGTTCATGAGGCGTCATTGTCCGCACTAAACTTTACGAATTCTTTGATTCTTTAGCTATCAAGTGGTGTATTTAATTTGTGGATGTAAACAATAAATATATAGCTACAATACCAATCTTTATCCCTCGCTTTTTATCATCAATTTTTGTTGAATTGCCTTCCACTATAGAAGCAAATTTAAAGACGTCAAAAACTTATCCTGTGTTCTGTCATAGATTACATTGTAATTTATTGATTATATTATAGAATGTCAATCCCCAGCTAGTTTGACAAACAATTTCTTCATGCCGTAAAAAATAACGTTTTCTTAACCATTGACGGAGTGTATCTTTTCTATCTCATTAGGTAGTCTATTGTACCCGAACATACATTGGAATACAACTTTATTACATTTCGTTGACTTTCAATACGAGTTTAAGTGTACGGCTATTCAATTATAAATTAACTTTGCGTGCACTCTTAGATTACTAATTTTAATTAGGGCACATGCTTCCATTCTTGCTGAGATTTCAATTATTATGATGATTCATGAATTAACTGCAATGAATTCAATAATGCAGGAAGAAAGAATTACGAAACAGATGTACAATGACATTAGAAGGATGTAGGAGCCGAGCAAGGCCAAGAATTACCTACTATCACCAAATTGATCGTGTTTTATCAGAAGGTGATGTCAGGAGCTTTAGAAACCTGCGAGCGTACATAAGGAGAATAATGAATGTTGTAGAAGCGAGTGAAGTTTGTAAGGATCGAGTCATATGACGCTCGGTTCTCTCTGCCTAGTCCGCAAGGGACCTGGCGTGAAGATATACTTACAAAAATGCACGCTCGCCGGTTTCTAAAGCTCCTGACATCACCTTCTGATAAAACACGACCAATTTTGTCATGGTAGGTTAGTCTGAAATTTTTTTGAAATTTTTTGTAAATATTTTTTTTTACAACGTCGGGAGGCATTCAAGGCCCACCTGATGTAAAGCAGTTACCGCAGCCTATACACTTGTAAGTAGCACTCGTTGTGTTCCTGTACACACAGGAACACTACAACCCTCTAGGGAGAAGTTATTTGGCTGCGGTTTTCTGTGAGGTGCAGGTACTTCCTGCAGACGGGCTGTTTTGATGCGCCCTACCTCTCTTTAAAAATCCAGACCACGATAAACAAACACGTTCATGCACACAAATGTTAGTCTTGTGTGGGAATCGAACCCACGAGCGTTCGTGTCAAAGTCGCGTCATTCACGACTGAGCCACGGAGATCGTCAAATTTTTATATAAAAAAGAAATAATCTTTTTCAATACTGACATCTATACTTATAATAAAATTGTAACCAGACCCTGTCTCGCCGCCTCCAATTATTTTTACCTGAATGGCAATAATTTTTTTAGAAAGATGTTTCAAGAACTGTTTTAGGAAAAAAAAGTATTGCAGTGTTCCTTAATAATGACTTAGAGGTCATAACCACGATTTCTAGGGTTCTTTGCGACAAAGGTACCATGTTTCTGAGACTCAGACTAAGACGCTCTTTAGGGTTACCCAAAGGGTAAAACGGATCCTATTACTGAGACTCCGCTGTCCGTCCGTCCGTCTGTCACCAGGCTGTATCTCATGAACGTAATTGTTGGACAGTTGAAATTTTCACAGATGATGTATTTCTCTTACACCACCTCTGCTGCTAACACAGCAACTCCTACGAGTGATACTTACTGTATTCCAAGCGCTCATAGACTACTGTAACCGCCTTACGTATAAGCCGTATGCTTGTGGCTAGTGGTACCAACGTTGTACAAAAAAAGAGAATGAACTCCCAGTTATTTTAAAAAGTAGACAAGTAATAATCATTTATATGTTTAAGCATATTTATTATTACCTCATCATGATCATCATCTCAGCCTGTATTCGTCCACTGCTGAACATAGGCCTCCTCTCTAGAGTGTCCCTCTTCTCGATCCAGTGCCACCTGCATATATATCATTACTTGTAAGCTTATATATCCGCAGACTCACTCACTGATTTCCTCACAAATCATATCAAAATACAGCTCACGCCAATATTGGCATATTGACGTAAACCATTCAATCGTAAGTGCATTCGAATTATAAGTATTTATACAAGTGTGTGCATAACCCTTAGGATGAGGCATCAAACGATAACACGTGATAAAATATTGACATGTCTATTGGCACACTTCCAACATGTCGATTCTTCCTCGATGCACTGAAATCGATTTACCCAAATATCAACTGTGATTGCACTGAAATAAAATCTTCATAAGTAGCAAATTATACATTTGTAATTCTTGTAAAGTATTCAGAATTGCACAGGTAAACAATTTTGCAATTTTCGTTTCCTTTCCTGGGAATATGCGAACTGAATGCGAAAAAAACGAAGATAATGATATGAAAGAGGAAACAGAAGATGATTATTATGATACAGTGTTGGAATAAAAAAAATATGTATAACAGTTTGGTAATAAAACTGAAATACAAAATTTGCTGGCATATTAAGCTTAGAATGTAAAAAAAATTACGTCGGGTTATTATTTATGGGGTCAAAGGGAACCTAATTAACCTACTGTAAACTGTGAGGTTAGAAGTGATTGACGACAGTAACTGGGATGAAAAATACACCGCTGATTGAAAACTACACCATGGATATACGAGTGAGTGCAGGGAATAGTGTAAACTGAGCGTTGGAAACACAGCAGAAAAATAAAACTTAATAACTTCTTCGTAACCTGAGCTAGAAGCCACAGCTTGCGGTCCTTATCCCAACACTAATGTGCAGCAGCGAAACCTGGGTTTGGCAAATAGAACATGTAGGTAGAATAAACGCCGTCGAGATGGGAGCGTTGTGCAAAAAATTGCGTAACGCTTATACACCGAGTTCGCAATGTGGATATGAGAAAGAGAGTAGAAAGAGAAGTCTGGAAGTGAGTATCGGTTTAAGATAAGACGCATGCTCCGTTGGTTCGGACGTATAGAAAAATTGCAAGAGGAAAGAATGATTAAACAAATATACAACGCGGAAGTATATAGATGCCGACGAAGGGAGTTGACGTGATTTTATATTGTTATTAATTTTTATAAACAGAGTTGGTCTGGAAGAGAGCGTCTATGTTAAAATAAGAAGAGGCATGCTCTGTCGGTTCGGACATGTGAAAAGAATGCAGCAAGAAATAATTACGAAATAGATATAATAGGGGTTAAAATATAGCCAACGTATTGCCGTTTTATAGTAATAGATACTTTGAATTGACATTAAAACCTTATATGAAAAATGGGTGCCTCATGATTTGACTGATCTTCATAAAGAAACAAGTGTTGAAACTTATGTTGCCTTGTTGAATCGGTACAGAAATTAATAAATATTGTTTCGAATTGTAACATGTGAAGAAAAGTCTTTATGATACCCGTAAGTGAAAAATGCAATGCCTTGATCCCAGGTCAAACTCCTCAACAGTGCCCTAAAGCAAAGCTTACTAATAACAAGTTAATCGTAACTGTTTGGTGGTCTCTTTATGGCGTTATTCACTATAGCTTTCTCAGGTGTGGTCAAGCAATAACAGCAGATGTTCACTGTGCAGAACTTGGAACAATGACGGCGAAACTGGCAGTGAAACAGCCCCGACTCGTGAATAGATTATGGCTTCATGATTACGCAAGACCTCACACTGCACGAGAAACCGTTGTAACTCTACTTGAACTGCAGTTAGAAACCATACGTCATCCTTTGTACTTTCCAGACCCTGTTCCAACTGAGTACCATGTTTTTCGTAATTTGGTCAATTTTCTACATGGAAAAAAACTTCTCAGGAGGCAGTACAAAATGTTTCACACAGTTTGCCAAATCTAGATCTCCAGAGTTCTATCGCAAAGGCGTAAATAAACTTCCGATTAGATGGCAGCAATGTATAGATAACGAGGGTAAATATTTAGATCAAATAAATATCTTAGAAAAAAAACGAGTTTTAATTTTTCAGTACAAATCGACACTTTCATACTTTAACCCCTAATGCATCGCAAAAGTAGAAGTACGTAGGAGTCGAGAAAGACCAAGACTTACCTACTATGACCAAATTGATCGTGTTCAGGAGCCTCAGAAACCGGCGAGCGTGCATTGTAAGATTTCTAAAATTTTATCTCGTCTAAATAACAGGTGATCTAACGAAATATCTTGTTAATATTATGAGGTAGTACAACAAATAGCAGATATGACAACGTCGCGTTTGGTCTAATGGAACAAAATTGCGGGCAAAGGCTATTATTTCATGTGTAAAACCTATTATTCCCTTCATCAATACGAGGTTTGAGTAGTACATTGTGGATGATCAAATCTTCTACATGAGTCACCGCTGACGCGAGTACTCCGCCCTCTCAACCCGATTGATCGTGAACTGAATCTGTTCGTTTGTACTCTGAGCGAATTCTCAAGAACTGCTTTGTTTATATCATGCTATAGATTGTAGTATACTATCGCATTGAAAATGAAATGAAATGAAAAAATATTTATTTTACATTAAACACAGTCTTAAAGCTATGGATCCACACACTAAGCATGCAAGTCTGGCCCATTAATTGTGGCATTAGGTAGAAATTTGTTATGTTAGTGTTATTCTGGATAAAAATAAATAAATAAAGTGAAGACCTACAAATATGTAGTTGAATATTTGATTTGCCGTGTTCCAGAAAGTATAATCAAAAATCGGCCAAGTGCGAGTCGGACTCGCACACGAAGGGTTCCGTACCATTATCGATAAAAACGGCAAAAAAATCACGTTTGTTGTATGGGAGCCCCCTTAAATATTTATTTTATTCTATTTTTTAGTATTTGTTGTTATAGCGGCATATCAGGCATAAGGGATCCACTTGAGGGTATCATAGGTGGTAACGTGCTATTATACAGTCATCGATCCGAGAGTTAGCCGCAGAATTGCAATCCGCTGGCTCGCTGCATCGAGCATGGTTCATGTTATTACGTCATTTTTGAACGACTGATATTCTGCGGAACCCATTCCACATACCGACACGAACTTGCCTTAATTCAGTATCAGATTTGGTTTATCTAATTAATTTCAAATCACTATGAATTTCGATACTTATTATTTGCGAAACTCAATATCAGTATTGGATTGATTTCTTAAAATAGCAATCTTTGTTACTTATAGATATAATCTTCTATTAATTTATAGCTTTTTTTATACAAAGTCGGTAGGCATTCAAGCATACGGCCCACCTGGTGTAAAGCAGTTACCGTAGCCTATTAACACTTGTAATATGTTATGTATCACTCGCGCGATGCCTCCTCTGCTGCTTACACAACAACTCCTTAGGAGCTTACTGGTGACCTCACTCACACGCAGGAACACAACAACCCTCTAGGGAGTTGTTATTTGACTGTGGTTTTCTGCGAGGTAGAGGTATTTCCCCGGACGGGCTGCTTTGATGCGCCCTACCTCTCTTTAAACATCCAGACCAAGTTAAACATACATGTTCATGCACACAAATGTTTGTCTTGTGTAGAAATCGAACCCACGAGCGTTGTTGTGATAGTCGCGTCATTCACGACTGAGCCACCGAGCTCGTCATATTTCTTCTGATGCACGCTCGCCGGTTTCTAGTGCTCCTGTTATCACCTTCTGATAAAACACGATCAATTTGGTCATGGTAGGTAAGACTTGGCCTTCCTCGGCTCCTATATCCTTCGACTTTCGCCTTGTATATCCGTTTCGAAATTCTTTCTTCCTGCCATTTTATTGCTTAGTTTTCGAGGAAGATAATTTGACGAGGTCGGTGGCTCAGTGGTGGAACGCGCTGTTACGCGACTTTGACACCAACGCTCGTGGGTTCGATTCCCACACAGTACAAACATTTGTGTGCATGAACATGTCTGTTTGTATTGGTCTGGATGTTTTAAGTGAGGTAGGGCGCATCAAAGCAGCCCGCCTGTGGAAGTACCTCCACCTTACAGGAAACCGCAGCCAAATAACAACTACCTAGAGGGTTGTTGTGTTTCTGCGTGTGAGTGAGGTCACCAGTAAGTTCCCAAGGAACTGCTGTGTAAGCAGCAGAGAAGGCATCATGCGAGTGATACTTAATATAATACATATTGCGATATACGGTTCCCGCTTTACATCAGGTGGGCCGTATGCTTATATACCTGCCGACGTCGTATAAAAGAGAAGCCGGCGAACCTGTACAGAGAGAATAGCTGCGGATGTAAAAGGTGGTGAGGTATGTAAAGATAGAGTTAGCTGACGCTCGGTTCTCTCTGCCTACTCCGCAAGGGATTTTGCGCGAAGATGTAGTAAAATTAAATTGTAACATGGGGACAAAGTCACGGGTGCTGCTAGTCCTCGATAATAATGGTAGAATGTAAACGAGTGAGCTCGTCGACGCGCTCGTGCAGCGCTGGGCTACAAATTGAGCACTTGACTCCAAGTCATACTGGGACACCTCATCGTGGTCTCGCAGTACATCTATGAACACAAAAGTACTCATGCAAGAAACTTAATTTGTTTAAAAATATTAGTGATACCACCACCACAACCCTAACTCATCCCACTGCAGGGATACGAGTCTTCCTTCAACCGAAGGGGTTTAGAGCATACTCCATCACGCTGCTCAAATGCGGATTGGCGGAGGCCAGTGTTTTCAAGTCGCCCCAGTGCATTGATTATGCTTAACTACTGTCATATATCGACAACAGCCGGGACCGACGGCTTAACGTGCCCTCCGCACGGAGCACGGAGAAATTCGAGATAGACAAACCCATCCACTGCGGTCGACGTTGCTTAACCTGCGTGTTTGGTTAGAATGACACGCGCAACGACGGCATCGAGCTCTCCAAGTGATACACACGATTATTATAATATACACAACAACAATAAATTGGCTATCCCTAAATACAGACTGAGAAAACTTGGCAAGTCTTTCATGCGTCAGAGCTTGCAGATATACAATAAAATCCTGAGTATATGCCACATTTTTCAAATAACAAATTAAAAATTATCTAAAAATGTTTTTTTAGTCAGCAACGAAAAATCCGCGTGAACAAAAATTTTAAATTTTAATTAGCCTTAAACACATAAAAGTGTATTGTGAATTTCATTTTCTTTCATATATATATATGCATATACATATATATATATATATATATATATATAGCCGCAATCGTGTTTCTCTGCACTCCCAAAGGTCGACTGGTAGAGAATGCAACTAGCATTAAGTCCGCCTATCGTACCTAAATTTAATGTGGTCAATAAAGTTTTAAATAAATAAATAAAAATAAAGAACAACTACGAGTCGATCATAATGACGTCACTGCTCGCCTGGATCGACCTATCAAAACCAATATTTTTTTTTTCCTCAATTGTTTATTGTCAATATTATGATTCAATTTACTTATTAAATGTCGCATCGTAACAAATATTCTCGGGACAAATTACACGGCGCCATCTAGCCCCGTGATAATCACTAATAGTTTTATTAATAACAAAAGAGTTACCAACTAAATATTATTCACTGTTTTTTTGTTTGTATTTGCAAATACAATATTATTTAGTTGATTGCTAACTATTAATCTTTGTCATTTGTCATTTCATACTAGGGCTTGCAGATTTTGCGGTAGTATAACCTTTATACATTGCTTAAATTGTATCACCAATATGAGCCGTACGTATTGCAATAATCAATTTGATTGTAAATTATTATCTTTGAAGGTATATGTTCAGTTTGTAGTAACTGTATTGTACAGGTGTTTTTTTTTTTGTGACGCGGGGAAAATTGCGTTACGCACATCACCGGTGCCTGGGTGGCCTCCGGTGGTAGTGTGGGACACCCCGTCGGCTGCCCGACGGTATACCCACTAAACAACCCCGCGAATTGCCTTCGGCCGCTTTGGTGGGGTGCCCCGGATCTGTCAGCAACAGGGCACCACTGCGACTGGCCAGCCCCTCAAAAGGGGCCGGACTTCTTCTCTCTAGGGACCATCCCGGCAAATTGGGACGGACGGCCCCTCCGGCGGCGGGACCACTATGGGGCCAGGTTCCCATCCTGACATTGTACAGGTGAGACCTGGTGACCTGAAGTACGGGCTTTTGCTTAGTTTAGGCACCAGTCCTCCACAATGCTCTGGTACTATATAATGATTTATACATGTGTTTGTTATGTAAATTGTGGAAGAAATAAATAAATTTATTATTATATTGTTATCTATTAACTCTACTAAATAGACAAGGCACTGAGCTTTCAAGTTACTTAAACTCAATATTTAATAGACGAACTGCAATCAAACTAAGGAACAATGACAATAATCTCGGAATACGCAGTAAGTTGCCTTTTTAAAACCCTTTACCCCTGTGGCGGGGCGCGTGGAGTAAGGCTGGCCGATGTGTCATCGTGTAGGTCGACCGCATAACTTTTTGGCGGCAGCAGTTTCAACAAAATTTTTGATTAAAAGCGTCCCAGTAGGATATAGGACAGATGTGGAACATTAAATCGATAGAGGAGCTGCATCCGTTTTATAAAACATATACTGTATTCTGTTCCACAGCTGAGTACCATTACTATGTCACAGGGTTTCACGGTATGTCATATAAAGGAACTGTGTTCGTTTAACGCCTTAAACAAAATTATGACTTGATATTTTTTATACAATTCTAGCATACGGACCACTTGATATAGAGATCGGTCACCAGTCTGTGATCGCCTCTAATATAAGAAGGACTCAAGAGAACACTATACAATTCTCCTCCATTATTTTAACTTACCAAGGGCTACTTTTACTAAATCTATATATCTTTTGGTTTCTCTGGCTGCGTCTTTATGGACTCTGCGGCATATTATTTTCTTTTACTGATCGCCTGAACCTGAATACTTTTTAAAACAATATTTTTTTTTTAATAAGTTCATTTGTATATACTTTTAATATTCATCCTTCACTTCGATTATATTTTGGCTTTATTAATCGAAGCTCCTTATCTTTAGGAAGGTAACATTCTCCTTTTCTTTACTTTTCTAATACTAGGAAGATGTGTAAATCTAAGAACTGCTCTATCCTTGCCTAGTAATTAGGTCTTATAAGCCCTCTTCGTTGACCTTACTTTGGTCGCGCGGGTAATATCATGAGGTAAAATGAGCTCTTATATATTTTTTTTTGCTGGATCTTAGATCCTCACATTACTCATACGGTACATAATTTCAATTACACTTACACATTCTCTCACTTCTTTTTCATCATGGGTCTCAAAATAGAGCGGACTGACAACTCCAGTTCAAAAAAATAAGCCTAACTGTCACGTTAAAATGGAGCGGACTGACAACTCCAGTTTAAAAAAATAAGCCAAATTGTCACGTAAAAATGGAGCGAACTGACAGCTCCAGTTTAAAAAATCGGACAAGTGCGAGTCGGACTCGCGCACGAAGGGTTCCGTACCACTATCTATAAAAACGGCAAAAAAATCACGTTTGTTGTATGGGAGCCCCCTTAAATATTCATTTTATTCTATTTTTTAGTATTTGTTGTTATAGCGGCAACAGAATTACATCATCTGTGAAAATTTCAACTGTCTAACTATCACGGTTCGTGAGATACAGCCTGGTGACAGACGGACGGACGGACGGACGGACGGACAGCGGAGCCTCAGTAATAGGGTTCCGTTTTACCCTTTGGGTACGGAACCCTAAAAATAAGCCAAACTGTCACGTTAAAATGGAGCGGACTGACAACTCCAGTTTAAAAAAATAAGCCAAACTGTCACGTTAAAATGGAGCGGACTGACATCTCCAGTTTAAAAACAATAAGCCAAACTGCCACGTTAAAATGGAGCGGACTGACAAGTCCAATTAAAAAAAAATAAGCCTAACTGTCATGTTACAAGTATTACCATTATAGTAGAGGTCATTGATTGTTAACCCTACCCCTACTTTTGTATGCGAGATGTATGATATTGAAGCATGAATACATATGGTAGGATTGGTAATTGCTTTTTAAAAACCTTTAAAAATTTTCAGCTTGTCAAAATTTTATTCTTGTGTGGGGGATTACAAAAAGAAAATAAAATCGATAGACGACAGACGAAGAAACAAGGACAGTCTACGCTAGGACCTGATCAGGAACGCAGGGTATACTGACTACCACGTCTGTGACATCCAGCCCCTGCGGTGTTGACTACGCGGTAGACTTCGGCGACCGGCATCTTTTGACCGTTGGGGTGTTGGACCGCAAAGCGTCTCCTCCGATTCCTACTATCTACTGCGTCTTGATCTTTGACGTCCGTGAGCCCCTCACGGATCTGCGCGCTGGCTGAGGTTCGCTGGCGAGCTCGTCTACAGTCGGCGGCCTACATTTGCCGGGTGCTGCTGACAGTAAACTTTGGTTAGATCGATCCAACGCGAGTTCTCGAAGACTAAACTAGCCGAACTCTAATAATCCGTTTATTTATATATCTTATACTGTAAATATTAGTCTAATAATTTTGTAATTCCCTTTTAGTAGCCCCTTTTGTATTCCAATAAATAATATTACAGTTGTCACCTCATTGCTAATACAACAACCTTTCAGGACCTTACTGGTATCTTAATTCGGTCGCAGGAACTCTACAGGAAATCTACCTGTCAATGAACCTAGAATCAACTAACTGATATTGTGCAAGCTTAAGTGTCTCATTATTAGTAGGTACTCGATTTACAATTAATTATTTTAATCAAAAAACGTTTTCAATATATAAGTTTATTTTGTATAATTTAGAATTAAAATAAATAAAAGTTGTTAAATAAGGCGAGTATTGTTTGTGATGAAAAAATTAAAGAGATGCATGAAAATATTACTTGTACTCCAGGGAGGCTCAACAAAAGAAATTCTGCTTTAGAGCCTAAGCCAACCTCAACTGCACGTGTGTACCTTACTTATCAACGAACAAGGCTCTGGCGGAAGAGAGGTAGGGCACGACGTTAGCCCGACTGGAGAAGTACCTCAACCTCACAGAAGACGGCAGCCTAATAACAACTCCCTGGACTGTATGCTTGTTTGTTATAAAAAAAAAATCGAATAGCGATTAAATCGGCCACGGTCTTTAATACAAGTATGATAGCCGAAAATAAAAGATGGGTCCTTAAGCGACTAAAGGTGCACAAAGTGTACCAAGCAAGTTTTCTTTGCTTGACACACCGGGCCGGTCTGAGGCGCGAGTGATCCCCCATCAGGCAGGCTGTATAATCGTTTGGTTTGTATAAATGTCAGTTCAGCTAATACCTTCACTTTAACGTGACATTTTAATGGAATAATATCCATTAAGCGAAACTATTACAGACGTAAGCCTCGTCAGAGCGCGGATTTACTCTTGGGAGCAGAAAATCCCAAATAAATGAAATATCTGTGACGCTGTTTCTTTTAAATATCCATCTGACAGACCGCACATGGAGTACTGTAGTGGAAGTGCCTGCTGGGACCTTGTCATTCGGCGCATTAAAAATACTCTCTGTAAAAGGGCTTATTATAGAATTGATGAATACGTAACTGACAAAGATGTCTGGAAATAATTAAGCACAGACGACCTCTATCTATCTATCTATAACTTCATGCCAAATGCCTTACGGGGTAGGCAGAGAGAACCGAGCGCCACGTGACTTGATCCTAAAGTCAAAGTCAAAATCTTTTTATTCCGTAAAAATGGCTACATTTGTTTGGAATCGTCACAATTTTTTCCCCTACCGTGCAGTTCATGACTAGGTGAGCACTGATAAAAATACTGCCAAAAAACTCCGGCATCCCTCTTTTGGTATCCAAACAAATTTACATAGTATATTAATTACATTATAATTGGATCGACTCAATCCCAGGCATTTTTATCATTAATATAGTCAGATACTTTATAATATGCCCTGCTACACAATTTGGCTTTAATGGTAGTTTTAAATTTGTTTATTGACAATTCTTTTATATTGCTGGGAAGTTTGTTATAGAACCGTATACATTGCCCCCATAAAAGAATTACTTATTTTGTGGAGACGGCTTGCATGTAACACAAGATTATGCTTATATCTAGTATTTATGCTATGAGTATCACTCTTTTTACAAAATGAGTCTATGTTTTTATGGACATACAAAAGATTTTCATAAATATATTGCGCTGCGACTGTTAGAATATTTATTTCTTTGAATTTTTCTCTAAGGCTCTCCCGGGGATCAAGTTTGTAGATAGCTCTTATGGCTCTCCTTTGCAATAAAAAGAAGGTGTTAATGTCCGCGGAGTTACCCCAAATAAGAATTCCATATGACATAATACGATGAAAGTAACTGAAATAAACTATTCTAGCCGTATCAACATCAGTGAGCCGTCTAATAGTTTTCACTGCATAGGCTGCAGAACTTAGTCCTTAAATACCTCACTCGCTTCTATAACATTCATTGCTCTTTTCATGCACGCTCGCCGGTTTCTAGGGCTCCTGATATCACCTTCTTATAGAACACGACCAATTTGATCATGCTAGCTAAGTCTTGGCCTTCCTCGGCTCCTACATCCTTCCACTTTTGCATTGTATATCTGCTTTGTCATTCTTTCATCCTGCATTCTTCCTACATGTCCGAATCAACGGAGCATGCCTCTTCTTATTTTACAGTCGACCTGTTCTTAATAATCTTTAATTCTACCATTTGATATCATTATTGTACCAATATGCTTATGTGAATTTATTGTAATATCTAATTGATAATTTTAAAACAGACCTATATTGGCAAGTTTCTTTCGGCATTTCTTCTTCGCCAATGGACATTTCCGAAATGCTAGCAGATTAAAAAAAGGAAAATAGTAAAATTGAAAAGTAGAATTGGATAAGATAAAATAAGATTATATTTCAAAAAATGTAAGACTTGTCTAAGTGCCTGCGAGAGCTAATGGCAAATAAAGATTTTTTTATCATTTTTTATCTTTTATCGGTACAAAGACGAGCCATTGAATTTCGAGAATTGTCAATTTGTGTGCATGAACACGCTTGTTTGCCTGGGTATTTTTAAGAGAGGCAAGGCGCATCAAAACAGTCCGTCTACGGAAGTACCTCCACCTCACAAAAAATTGCAGCAAATGGGTATCGGATGAGACAGTGGATAAATCAAGAAACGTATTTATTTGTTTTAGTGCCACAAATATAATTATGTTTCTCAGGAACACCACTCCTATATGAAATCTATATGTTTGTCTGTGCGTTTGTCTGTGAGTACGTTTTTTTTTAATAATCGAATTTTGACTTCAGATTCGGATTCAGCATAAAAAAGTAGAATATGTTCCTATCCTCTTAAGGAACATGGTCAAAATGGCCGACAAAATAAAAAAATAAAAAAAAATTAATTGTTATATAATTGACGAGCCAGGTGTTCCTCTGGCAATGCAAGATTGCGCATTCTCAACTGGTTTAATATTGATGAGTACTGAAGATCCTTAAATAAGAGTGATATTCGGCCCCTTCCTAGGTATACCTATTGATACTTAGATAATAATTATTCCTATCGTTACCTGTCAGTGAGTGTAAAACGCGCAATTAAGGTAGGCGGTGACACAGAAAATTAATACTGAAGACGTTCTCCAAGACGTGGCCCGGAGCTCGGCGAGGACAGAGCGGTCCCCCATCCATATAGATGAAATGTTAATTTAATAACCTTATCAAATGGTATTCATAAATTTAGTACGTTTAAAAAGTCATGTACATAAGTCCTAGATATGGTCAGGTATGCGGTAGGATAATGATATGCAGCCTATCGAAGAGGAAGGGAGGACTTTACATCAATAAGTCTTCAACGGTAACTTTTTAACATTCCACGAGTTCGTCTGCGCGTAGTTAGCCAGAATGCTCGGGTATGAGAGAACGTAATGTGGAACAATTATAGTATGCTCGTACCTAATCCGGCCATAGGTTCTATTACAAATGAATATGCAATTATTTTTTTATGAAGTATTATTTATAGAAGTTTCAGCAATGTATGTATGTATATCTTCACGCTAGGTTCCTTGCGGGGTAGGCAGAGAGAACCGACCGCCATAAATCGCGGTCCTTACATACTTCACTCGCTTCTTTAACATTCACTTTTCGTGCACGCTCGCCGGTTCCTAAGACTCCTGACGTCATCAGTCGGGCAGTGCGCCGGTATACCTGCCAACGTTGCATAAAAAAAATGTACTTATTATTTTAGTAATTATCACCTTGATTTTGAGTTATAACTGACATATGTGTGCAACTAACTATGGTTAAGTATATTATTTAGGTTTGTGTATCACAAAAAATGGAGTCAAATATTTATGGATGTAAATCATACCGCGGATGGGCGTTTATGTCAGCCCAGAGCGTCCTAACTACCGTTTACGTTATAATTTATGGGATATTTTAATTTTAATTACAGCATTCCTCGCAGCTACCGGAGCGGCTACCGAACTCGTAGAACTTCGATGTCATCAGAAATGACTGATGTCACATTGTGGAGGTGATGCTGAAGGGTTATCAGACCGAAATTTCATTTTTTTTTATATATAAAATGTCACCAAAGCATCTCGTCTGGGGTACGTCCATCTCACAGAAAACCGCAGCCAAATAATAACTCACTAGACGGTTGCTGTGTTTCTTCGGGTGGGTTACCAGCAAGCTCCTAGGGAGCTGCTGTGTTAGCAGCGGAGTTGGCACGAGAGATAGTTAACATGTTTCAAGTGTTTACAGACTACGGATACCTATTTAAATCAGTTGGTAGTATGCTTGTATGCCTTCCGGGTTACAACAACTCTATGTATGCGTTTGAGTCTCTGCGAGTAAATGCGGTTAATAAAAATATATAAATATATAAATAAAAAAAAGTAATGTCCTATGGAATTGTTGTGTTAGCAGCAGAGGTGACATCTCGCGAGTTATACTTAATCTACAGCATGCGTTCATAGGTTTTTTTTTTTTTTTTTTTTTTTTTAATACTTGCACCCCTGCCATGGGCAAGGCTCTTTTGAAACATTATCCTTTTTTATTACGACACAAAATTTTTCCACGTATAAAGAACACATTCATACATCACTCTTTCTTTCATTCCGCAACTCATCTTCCATTCATCATCTTACAGTTTTATTTTCATGCATACTTTTTGGCCCATTTTAGAACGCCGGTGAAGCTATCATGACTACACATTTCCAGTTGCCCTCCCTATACTGCATCAGTCCAGACACGGGCGACAGCGAGCTTCACAGCTCCACCTAGCCACCGCGATCCCATCGGCTATACAAAATATACCCGAGGTATACAGCATTAGTCCTAGGTGGAGCTGCACAGCTTATTACGATCTATGACAGCCGTGGCTAGACTGACGCAGTATTTTAAAAATTTTGTCCAAGTTTTCCCTACCACTATTTCGGAGACCGTTTCTTCGGATGCGGGACACCGAAACAATATGTGCTGCACTGTCTGGTCCACGCCGGGCTCGCAGAAGCAGGACGGGTCATCCGCGCACTTGAACCTGTGCAAGTACGCGGAGAACCCACCATGCCCCAAGAGGACCTGCGTGGTGATGTTCGACGGCACCATTTTGCCCACGATACCGTACGCCTCCGCCGCACTCGGGAAGAACAGCTTCGTCGTCGAAGCTGTTGTTCCCGATTTGTATCTCCTGTCCCATTCGTCAATGGTCCCCTTGCGGATCATACCTTTGACGAATGAGACAGGGCAGCGGTCGTAGTCTGGCGGCCTCCGCAACCCCAGTGCGGCGCTCCTGGCGAGTTCATCGGCGCGTTCGTTCCCCTCCAACCCCGCGTGTGCCTTAATCCAGAACAGCGAGACGCTCTTACCCTGGCTTTTGCACAGCTTAAGAGCGTCCCGTGTTTGCACCGCCAGGGGTGCGTTCATAGGTTACGGTAACTGATTTACATCAGGTGGACCGTATGCTTGTATGTCTCCCTACATAGTAATAAAAAAGTACGTTACTGATCGTAACAGATACCGCCACATTGAAGACATTAACTTTTCCATTTGACCACAAAATGTGTATATCGTTGAGTCTAAATAAAAAAAAAACGGGTTGCACTCCGGGAGTGCCGGCAGAAGTGAAAACTTGAACATTAACGTTGTGCATTTTTGAATATTTTGGAATGGTTAGGGAATAATTTCGCACGAATTGCTTTATTTATCAGTATAAAAGTATCTACTATCATGCATGTGGTAAAATACAATATTCATTTATTGCGCTATGGTACACAAATGATAATTTGTATTATATTAAAAAATTTAACACTTCAGAACTATTACAATTTTTTTATATTAAAGTTTATCACAGAAAAATCAACTTTCATCCATAATTTCAACGACTCTTTCACCATCATCATTACCAGCATCATCATCGCCAATCTCCAAAACTCAAACACACACGCACACTCGCGCAAGAGCCCTGTGCCGCTTAAACCAAAAGGCTTGATAAACTACGTTGAACGAAACGCGTAAGCGCCAAGAATTTCATGACGCTTACAACAATTTCGTCGCGAGAAAGTAATGCCCTATGAACGATCTAGCGCTTCATCTTTTAATTCTTTAATTAGAGATAACTAATGTTTTAGCGCTGTAGCGAACATTAGTTCTAATTCTCATCAAAATCTTACGGTCAGGGTCACGTGTCCTGACGCGAGTTTAACATTTTTAACTCATCCCAAAAAGTACACAACGCCGCCAAAAAAAATTTCACTTCAATAATATTTAAATGTTTTATTATATAAAATCCGCCAAATATTATGGCGTCGTCCATATAGAGCTTGGTTGCGGCGTGGTTAATAATATTTGTCTTAGTCTTAGTCTTTCAAGAGAGATAGTGAACATCAGAGCAGGCCGTCAAGGGGTGTACTTCCACCTCACAGAATATGGAACCTTCAATACCGTTTGGTAATTCTAAGAAAGTGTTCTTCTTTGTGTTCCTGCGTGTGAGAGAGGTTACCAGTAAGCTCCTAAGGAGTTGTTGTGTAAGCGTAAGCAGTAGAGGAGGCATTGCGCGAGTGATATATGTTATAAACGTTAATAAGCTACGGTAACTGCTTAACATGAGATGGACCGTATGCCTGTATGCCTTCCGATGTAGTATAAAAAAAAAGAATGCAGGATGAAATAACGATGAAGCAGATATACAAAGCAAAAGTAGAAGGATCTAGTTGGCGAGGAAGGCCAAGACTTACCTACCATGATCAAATTGGTCGTGCCCTGTCAGAAGGTGATGTCAGGAGCCCTAGAAACCGGCGAATGAGCATGAGAAGAGCAATGAATGTTAAAGAAGCGAGTGAGGTATGTAATTGATCGAGTCAAGTGGCGCTCGGTTCTGTCTGCAACTGCCTATAGATAGATAAAAATTGTGACATATTTTGCTGCACCTCACATACCATTTTAGTAGTAGTAGTAGCCTCGGGAATTTTGTAAAACCTGGGGTGTCATTCATTCATTGCCGACCCTCAAAAAACCTCTTCACGTCTTTCTAGATCATGCTGTAATCCCTTGGGAAAACCTCGGCTGGGAGATCATTCCACACTTGAGAGTTCTCGGAAGAAAAGTTCGCTGGAACCGCACAGCGCATGACCATTCCGGTTCCAGCGTGTGAGGGTGAACTCTCCGCCGTCGGCGAGGGTACGGTTATAAAATAATGCTGTCGGCATAATACCGAACCATTCTTTAGAGCACAACCCGTTGTACAATCGGCAGAGCATACAAAGGGAGGAAAAGTCTCTCCTTAAACTTAAGGGTTCAATACTGTAAGCTCAGGATCGTCGATAATTCTTACAGCTTGTCTCTGAATCGAATCACACGATCCAAGCTGGTATCCAGGTGCTCCCGCCCAAAGGTGACTGCAGTACTCCATGTGCGGTATGATTTGAGAATTACATAACATAAGTCTTTGCCCTACGGTGAAGTACTGCTTTGCTCTGTTGAGAACACACGAATCTTTTGGACGCCTGCTTGATCTTTTCGTCCAGGTGACTTCGATATGAAACTGAAGATCTCGACATCAAGCATCCTAATGCTGTTGGCGATGGTAAAAGGCGTGTTCTGGAATTCAGGAACCATAGTAAATGGGGTTTTCTTACCATGTATCTTATATATTCTTTACTTTCTCGGACAAATTCAAAACCCTGTCTGTTGTCAGAACCATGAAACACACGCGTTCCTTTTATATATCTTTCGCCGCTGAATTGAGTTAGTTATACACTGAAAATACACAGTTCCGTCTTTCCACTTGGACACAAAAGCCTGAAAGGTGAAATCACTTTAGGCCTACAATTTAATTTCAAGTTTAAAATGTCATAAATATTTAAATAAGACTGGCTCCCAAGTGTGGCTTCTTAATTCGTTTAAGCCAAAGCGAGCCAAGCCGGGGCGGTCAGGCGTTAACTGTGACCCAATTTAAACGCGTCGCCTTTATATAACCTACGGTGCTTAGCATAAAATCATTTTCTCTTCAAGTTTTACAAAGAGAAACATTCCTTTTCAGGAACACCGTTCCTATATGAAATCTATATGTTTGTCTATGCTTTTGTCTGTCGCTTTTTTTCGAATATTCGAATTTTGACTTTAGATTCGGATTCAACATAAAAAAGTAAAAATAGGCATATTCAGGAACACCGTTCCTATCTCTTAAGGAGCATGGTCAAAATGACCGACAAATTAAAAAAAACTATTGAATTGTTATATAATTGACGAGCCCAGTAGTGCAGTGGTTAGTTTGACGTTTACTTTGACACCAACATTCGTTCGATTCTCACACAAAACAAATATTTGTGTGCACGAACATGTCTAGGCCTGGATGTTTTAAGAGAAATAGGACGCATCAAAGCAGTCCTGGGGAAATACCTCACAGAAAACGATACAACGGTAAATCTTATTAGACACTTGGAGCAGCATTTTCACTGTTATTGCGCGCGCCATAAGAACGGTGCCAAGGTCAACTAGTGTAGCTTGAGGTGCCATACTGTACATGCTGATATCTAGCCTTCAGGTCTTTGCTGTGTTTTATGGGGATCTCTATCGTAGATTTCATCGTCATATCAGCTGATTGGTAGGTACCTTTTGGATTAAACGAGTTTTTTTTATACTATGTCGGGAGGCATACAAGCATACGGCCCACCTGATGTAAAGCGGATACCGTAGCCTATTAATGCTTGCGATATATTAATTATCACTCGCGCGATGCCTCTGCTGCTTACACAGCAACTCCTTGGGAGCTTACTGGTGACCTCGCTCACACGCAGGAACACAACAACTCTCTAGGGAGTTGTTATTTGGCTGCGGTTTTCTGTGAAGTTGAGGTACTTCCCCAGGCGGGCTACTTTGATGCACCCTACCTCTCTTGAAACATCCAGACCAAGACAAACAGACATGATCATGCACAGAAATATTAGCCTTGTGTGGGAATCGAACCCACGAGCTTTGGTGTCAAAGTCGCGTCATTCACGACTGAGCCACCGAGCCCGTCATCCCGTCAGTTTAATTATAAGATGGACGGTGTATATAGTGTGTATGTCTGTATAGAAGTCAGTCAAGCGTAAACTGTGATCTGATATCATTTATGAATAGCCTACGAGGACGGCTTTAGTACACAAATATGGAGCAGACACATCTTCAAAGTTACATGGAACCCAATGTCATCATTACTTAGACCGTGCACCAGCTCATATCCACTTTGACCAAACACAGAAATGCTAGATGGTCTTTCGTCAGTAACAGTAATCAAATAACCTATTACGTCTTTTGTTTACGATACTACTTCGGGAGGTATACTAGCATACGATCCACCTGATGTAAAGCGGGTACCGTAGCCTATTAACGCTTGCGATATATTAAGTATCACTCGCGCGATGCCTCTGCTGCTTACACAGCAACTCCTTGGGAGCTTACTGGTGAGCTCGCTCACACGCAGGAACACAACGACCCTCTAGGGAGTTGTTATTTGGCTGCGGTTTTCTGTGAGGTGGAGGTACTTCCCCAGACGGGCTGCTCTACGTTTGTTAAGAATCGTCTCTGATTGTTACGAAAAAAGTTCTATGGTAAATCCACATCAACCCTTACTCATATTCCACTGCAGGGATACGGATCTCCCTTCAACCGAAGGGGTTTAGAGCATACTCCACCATGCTGCTCAAATGCGGATTGGCGGAGGCCAGTGTTTTCAAGCCGCCCGAGGGCCACTGACTTAGCTTAACGACTGCCATCTATCGACAACAGCCGCGACCGACGGCTTAACGTACCCTCCGGCGGCGAAACTCGAGATAGATAAACCCATCCGTAGATAGGCTGCGGTCGACGTTGCTTGACCTGCGTGTTCGGTTAGAATAACACGCGCAACGACGTCACCGAGCTCTCGTTCATAACATCACGGAAATTTAAACACTTCATATAATTACCATACATTTAATTCCCTGTATTGCCGTTGTGCCGTGGAAGTGCATGATAATATCGTCACGGTAAATGAAAATGTATAAAAGATGATGCTAGAAAAAGAGTTGGAAGAGAGTTTCGGTATTAAAATAATAATACGCATGCTCCGTTGGTTCGGACACGCATAAAAAAACAAAAATGTAGGAAGAAAGAATTACGAAACAGATATACATTGACGAGCTCGGTGGTGCAGTGGTGAAACGTGCTGTTACGCTACTTTAATACCAACGCTCGTGGGTTTGATTCCCACACAGTACAAACATTTGTGTGCATGAACATGTCTGTTTGTATTGGTCTGGGTGTTTTCTATGTATAATAAGTATGTATTTCCAAAAAAATTAAATGTATTTACGTTGTCTAGTATCCATAACACAAGCTTCGCTTACTTTGGGGCTAGATGGCGCTGTGTAATTTGTCCTACAATATTTATATTTATTTATTTATACAACGAAAGTAGAAGAATGTAGGAGCCGAGGAAGGCCAAGACTTATCTACCATGACCAAATTGATCATGTTTTATTAGAAGGTGATGCCAGGAGCCTTACAAACCGGCGAGCGTGCATGAGAAGAGCAATGAATGTAAAAGAAGCGATACACCCACGTGTAAAGACCGAATTTCTCTGCCTACCCGACAAGGGATTCGGTGTGAAGTTGTAGATAGATAGCTAACAAGGTGACTATTTTGTTTCTATATACTTTATAAGGATCGATCAATAGAGGTAAAGGTAAGTAGATTTTTTTTACAATGGAATATGCCAGAAAATATAAATCCAGGCTATCTTTAGAAATTGAGGCTATAGTATATGAAGAGGAGATTACCGTACCCCTATGTCCGGCGCCAAGCGACCGAAACTATTTTGAGAAGCGCCGCAAAGCTGGCATTCAGAGATTCGCTAACAAAAATAGTTTATGTGAAAATGTATTATATTTTTTTACACTTTGTCGAAGGGCGATCGTTTACTGATGCTTAGACTTTACATGATCATGTTACATCATTTCATGGTTTGTCCGTCAATTAGGTACAGCATTCTGTGTATAGTGTCTGTGTTACGTCCAAATAAACGTTTTCTTTCTTTACATGCAATTTGATCTAACCTGCTTTGTGTGCCTCCGCCACCAATTAGTTTATGCGGCCTAGCGCCGGCCGGCACCCACCCACTACTGTTAGTACGTGCAACATGCCGACGCTGCCATGACTGCTCCGGTAGTCTCTGCCTCGGCTGCTGACGACCAGGCCAGTCGTAGCAGCGACGGTGGTGGTGGGGGCATACGGACGACGACGATTTGACTTTCGCAAAATTACGCCTGAATCTATTAACTGTTTTCTTTCTTTCTTTCCTTTAATTCATTGTAAGAATTCCTGTACGTGAGGCCAGGAACCGCAGCGGCGCCGAATCGTGTATACATCGCTACCTCCCAGCACCAGTGCCACAGCGAATCCGCGTGTGACCCAAGCAAGGGCAATGGTTCAGAAAAGCATTGCCAACGAATTTTCTGGCCTGACACGAGTCTACTGACATTAAGTCTTAAGTTTAATGTCAATAACAACCCTGACGCAAAAATAACCTATAAAAAGTAACAAAATTTATTATCATTAATTATTATATTAATAATGATATATACAAAAACACTCTCGATTAAGTCCCCTTTTAAACTAAAAAAAAAAAAATTAAATTCGGTTCATCCATTTCGAAGCTACGATGTCACAGATACACACATCGAACTTATAACACCCCTCTTTTCCGTCGGGGGTTAAAAAGCTTAAATATGAGGCGGATTTCATTAAAAGCGACGGCTATTTAAAGATAGCTTATTATCTTATCATATCTTTATCATTTTATGAACAGGAATGTTATATAGTAAATCCATGCAGGAAAATAACAACTGTTTTCCGTCATATATGGTTGCGTTTATACGTCGCCCTTTTTACCGAAATTTTGTTGGCGTATAAATAAACTTTTTCATTTCAAATTCTTTCCTTATAAAATGTATTTATTTTCATATATATCATGTTATAAATTACATTTTCACGATTCATGGAACGAAAAGTAGAATCCGATACAGTCTTGACTTTTCGGTTTGTTTAAAAGTTGATCTTGTGTAGATTCAGTTTGAGCCTAGTTTAGATCTGGCTTGAATCAGGCTTGAGTATTGTGGTTTCGGAATACGTCCTGCTGGGCATAGGCCTCCCCTCGAGAGAACCACTCGCACCGATCCTGAGTCACTTGCATCCATCGATTCCCTGTGATTTTTTGCTGGTTTTAGTTCCATGTTGTAGGAGTTCGTCCCATACTAGGTGTACCAGTACGGTACGACATTCGGAAACCTTTTTTTCCCAGCGGTGGTCGGCTCTAAAGGCAATGATGCGGACCCATTGGCACAGCATGCTTATATCCTTTCGGTTATGTCAGTTACTTTAGTTCCTACTGCGGATATCCTCATTTCTGATACTATCACGCAGTGAAACGCCGAGCATAGCCCTTCCGTAGCACGCTGAGCGACCTTGAGCTTCCCCATATGGCCCGCAGTAATATATTACCTACGTACGTCTCAATTCTCGTATAATGTAACTGGCAACACACATACTGTTCAAAGATTTTAATATTCAGGTGTTGAGGTATATTGAACGAGAAGATGTGCCGAAGTTTCCCAAACGCTACTCAACGTCAACGATGAATATAAAGTTGGATAATGTTGATCATCAGATTTTGGTAGACCAGAGGCAAGTCTTCAATAACATAACTATTTGTAATCGAACTAATAAAAGACGTATATTTTAAGAGAGGTAGGTCTCACCAAAGCAGCCCGTCTGGGGAAGTACCTTCACCTCACAGAAAACGGCAGCCAAATAAGAACTTCCGAGAGGGTTGTTGTGTTCCTACGTGTGAGTGAGGTCACCAGTAAGCTCCCAAGGAGTTGCTGTGTAAGCAGCAGTGGATGTATCGCGCGAGTGATAATTAATATATCGCAATCGTTAATAGGCTACGGTACCCTCTTTACATCAGGTGGGCCGTATGCTTGTATGCCTCCCGACGTAGTATAAATAATAATAATAATAAAAATATGAACCCTCGGTTTGCGAATCCAACTCGCACTTCACCAGCTTTATTTAAATATGGCTTCTTACATCACTGACCATCCATTTTCCATACAACTTACTAGTGGGTGTTACAGAAAACAAAAGAAACTCGTATATAACTCCGGAGGTCGGGAAGGTGAAGTTGACATGATTTATAGTCAAGCCATTATACTACTTTTACACTATACGACACGATATCGACCCTATACGACCTTGAATAATGCCCATTTAATTAGACTTACGTATTGCCGAGTTTAGCATATAAATGTATGTTCATAACTAACGTAAGTTTCTTTGTGAAATTCTTCAATAGTTTAATTGTGCAGTCGGGTTCCTTGATCATTTCAATTATATATTTCCTGCTTCTAGTTTTCTATTCATCTGCTTCTTAGATTTAGTCGTATACGTTCGTAAGTAAACATTCGAATTGTTTTTATTGGGTATTCCAATTTCTTGCAATTCTTTCACTTACCGTAATGTACAGCTAGGAACCAAGTGCTTTATATTCGTGAGAGTTCGTTTGTAACTATTTCAAAAAGTTACTAAAGGACCAGCTAACTATTATCGCATAGATAAGTATATGTATATAGTATAATTTAATTACAGTATAATTGTACGCTGGTAATGTTATCTCGTATTTAATAGGAAATATGTGGTTGTTTTCTATCGTTGGCGTACATACATTATTCATTCAAATGTAGTCTTAAAAAAATATACCTCGGCATCGGCAGGCCCTAAGCGATCTAACAGTGAGATTAATCGTCTTTGCAAAACTACAATATATCATTAATGTATGAAACAGTTTTTTCCTTTCCCGTCAATGTCAAAGTTTTAGGTATACTCTGTTTAAAAAGGCTTTTTATAGAATTGATAAATAAATATCTGTAATAATATTCGCACAACAGACAAGGATGCCTGGAAATGAGTACATACAACCCAATATGTTTTATTTTACCATTTGACTTCATTATTATTGTACTTCTATGCTGAAACAAATGTATTGTAGTGTATAATTGAAAATTTAAAAACAGACGTATATTGACAAGTTTCGTTCGATATTTCTTTTTCACCTAACGGCATTTTGAAAATGCTTATAGAAATGAATTCAATAAAATCTTATTTACAAAATATAAGTGTAGTACATGTCTAAGAGATAGCGCCTACTAAATGAAGAAATTTTATCTTTACATTTCCGGGCAACATTTAATATTTGTCTTTAAAAAGGCCGTGTGATAATCAATTATACTTGCTTCCTACTCCTCTCTTCCGATTCCTGATCTATTAATGTTCCTACCCTTCTATTTTACAATATCATGCCTATTTTCCTATTTCCTCTTATTACTTCCTTTGTACATTTCTATGCCTCTGTCAATTCGGCCATATCGTTAATTGTCAAATTGATCGTAGCACCACCACAACAACCCTTACTCATCCCACTGCACAGATACGGCTCCCTATAGGAATATATCGCGAAGGAGCTTTTAGGCCATACTCCAACACGCTGCCCAACGATTTAGTGGAGGCTAATGATTTCATGGTGCCCGAAGATCACGACTGTCATCTATCGACAACGGCCGGGATCGACAGATTAACGTGTCCTCCTTAGCAAGAGAAGCTTGAAATAGAAACCCATCGATAGACAGGTTGCTGTAAACGTTGCTTTGAAGATATTAATTTGAATAAATAAACGGGGTGTGACGGTGTCGTTGACACGGTCGCGAGTTTTACGGGAATACGTTTTCGAAACGGGTAAACAGAATTAACTTATACTAAAAGGAAATTGATGAAATGAACGCCTTGATGGCGTCGTCGCGGGTGTCATCCTAAGCGAACACGCACGTTAAGTAAGCAAAGTCGACTGCAGCCAGTCTATGGATGAGTTTATCTATATCGAGTTTCTCCATGCTTCAGAGGGCTTCAGAGACCGACGGCTTAATGCACTCTGCATTAAGCCGTCGGTCCCGGCTGTTGCCGATAAATGACAGTCGTTAAGCTAAGTCAGAGGCACTCGGGCGGCTTAAAAACACTGGCCTCCGCCAATCCGCAATTGAGCAGCGTGGTGGAGTATGCTCTAAACCCCTTCGGTTGAAGGGAGAGCCGTATCCCTGCTGTGGGATGAGTAAGGGTTGATGTGATGAAAAGGAAATTATATGATGCAGCGAAATTTCCCTCTCGCCGTCCCAGTCGTACCACACGTAACGAATTTACTTCAAATGATGTAATTAAGTTTTGAATGTAAACGATAGATTTAAATCAATAAATAAATATTGTCGAACAAATTACACAGCGCCACCTAGCCCCAAAGTAAAAAAAGCTTGTCTTATGGGTACTAGACAACTGATAAACATACGTAAATACATTTTTTTTTTTTGTAAATACATACTTGTTATACATAGAAAACACCCAGAGACATGTTCATGTACATAAATGTTTGTACTGTATGGGAATCGAACCCACGAGTGTTGGTGTCAAAGTAGCGTAACAGCACGTTTCACCACTGTGCCACCGAGCTCTTAAATTTGTAGCTACGACACTAAACTGTATCTCCCGATTTTGTAATCATCAGCTTTCTGAATTGCCTTCCACTATGGAAGGAAATTTAAAGACTTATTCATGTCAAAACCAATTAGTTAATCGTCACATAACATGAAATGAAAATGTAAATTAAAGTTCTCGCTAGAGGAATTTAGTTATAGTTACAGTGTCGTATCGGTGAAAATATCGTGTCTGATGATATAAAAGCCATATTAAAGGAATGGTTCCTGGGACATTTTATTAGGGTGCCTTTTGCTTTGAACGCCGCGCGGTGAAATATTACGAAGAAGTCTTTGGGCAGGCACGTTTCAGATATAGGCTGGTGTTTCAAGCTACAATACAAAGGTTTGCATTATCTAGTTTTTGTCTCTGGTTGTCATTTGTTTTGTTTTATTCCGGGATATTTTCCTTGTTGTTCTAGTTTTTTTGTTTGAACGTGAAAAGATTTTAATGGCGGCATTGTGTTTACTTATGCAATGACTGAAGGTTACGACTTGCAAGCATACGGTCCGCTTGATGTATAGTGGTTACCATGGCCTATGAACTCTTACGATAAACTATCACTCATGCCAACCCCACTGCTAAAATAGGGACTACTCAAGAGTATACCGGTAACTTCAATCAATCGTAAAAACACAACAACCCTTCAAGGCGACACTGTGTTCTGTCTCTCTTTCATTATCGACCTTTCCTTATCGACTGTCATCTATCGAAAACCGCCAGAACCGAGGCTTAACGACCCTGCGATTGGAGAAACTCGAGAATGCTAAACCCATCCTTAGACAGACTGCGATAGACGTTAACTTGCATATTCAACTTTTGATGAGCTCGGTGGAGGACCGTTATGCAATGCTAAACCAAGGCTCTTGGATATTGCTGACGCAGCAACTCCTTACGGGCTAACTGGTAACTTATTTTTTTTTCTTTTATACAACGTCGGGAGACATACAAGCAAACGGCCAACCTGATGTAAAGCGGTTACCATAGCCTATGAATGCTTGTAATACATTAAATATAAGTCGCGTGATGCCACCTTTGCAACTCCTTAGGAGCTTAGTGGAAACCTCACTCACACGCAGGAACAACCTGCTGCGAAGGAGCAAAAGTTGTCATTTTGGCTGCAGTTTTCTGTGTGGTGGAGGGAGGTACTTCCCCAGACGAACTGCTTTGATGCGCCCTACCTCTCTTAAAACACCCAGATCAAGACAAATAGATATGTTCATGCACACAAATGTTTATCTTGTGTGGGGAGCGAACCCACGAGCGTTAGTGTCAAAGTAGCGTTACAGCACGTTTCACCAGTATGCTTCCCAGCTCGTCCACGTGGTTACCAGTGATTCTTCGGGTATTGCAAGTGTTCACAGGCTACGGTAACTACTTACTATGAGACTGTCCATACGCTTGCTTGCCACCTCAGGGGTATAAGAAACGGTAATATGTTTATAGATTAATAATATTCTTACAGTGCATAAAGTTGCTCTGTTAGCAGCAGAGGTGGTATTGCGCGAGTAATACTTAATGTATTGCAAGTGTTTATAGCCTACGGTAACCGCTTTACATAAGGTGGGCCGAATGCTTGTATGCCTCCCGACGTTTAAAAAAAAAGTCGTGCTACATTAGCAGGAGCTACCCACACTTAATTTACTGTAAGTAATCTCTTTAAAACTATAATATAGCGTACCCTCTTTTCTTTGAGCAAAATTGTGACAAGAAATCAAAGCTCCCTACAAACTAAATAAAACCACAAGAAAATCCAAACTAATTCCAAGCCAGCTTAGTCTAGTAGTAGTTTCTAAAACTAAAATAAGCCGAGGATTATTTTTTAAATCCGCACATAAAACATATACACGTCCCTGTATATGTCGCTCACTCGTGAATCTCGCTATTCACGTAGAGAGATTCCCGTCAACAATGCTATTGACGTGAAAGGTACTCTACTAAATCAAATAAAATACATACTAACGAAATAACAAATGAAAAATAAAAAAAATAAAAAAACATTGATAAATTTTCTCTAATAGAAATAGAAGCTAATTGGCAGAGCTGCGATAGCCAGCGGAGCCACATTACCCTCAAAATTGTCGTTTGGGGTAGACTGATGTCATCCAGCTAGCGTTTAGACGGTAATAGTGAGAAACTCCAAAATCGACACACTAATAGCTAACATATTGTAGTTTTATATCCTTTAATTTGAAATTTAAATGTTCGTTGGTGAGGAAGAACGGTCCAAAATCGTTCCAATTAAAAAAAAATAAACATATGGGAAAACGTATGGCCGGCCACTCTGCAGTGCAGAGTCTGCACTGCACTCCCATCAACAGGAAAAGTAACAGCACTCGTCGCTAGATGTCGTACAGGGTTCCATATATTTTTAAAAAATTAAAAATAAAATATTTAAATATTTTTAAAATTTAAAAAATATCAGCTCTGCCTACACAGCTTGCTGTTATTTACTAGTAATATTATCAGCTCAAAATTAAACCGATAATTTTCATGAAATGAACGGCGGTTGGTTTCCAGATTACTTCAAAATGTTTATACATAAATCATAAACCAAACAAGGATGAAGAAAGTAGAAAGAAAAGAAGAAAACGAAAGATGGATGTAGGAGTCGAGGAAGGCCAAGATTTACCTACCACGATCAAATTTATTTATTTATTTTTATTTATTTATTCAAACATACACAGTATTGAACATTACAAATTTAAAAAAATCCAATGCGTTCAACAGTGTTTAAATGAAGAAACGAAAAGAGACAAATTACATATCATTAATTAATAATTTTCAGCGAACTTTGTAGCTTCTATGTGAAATTCGCTCCTTGAGCAACTAAATAGATCAAATATTGAGTTTTTAATTAACATTTCATTAATCAGGCGCAGCGCTCTAGTCAATGGAGCGTGACTCGCCGCTGTCGTCCTCGTACCCCGGCAGGCGAACAACTTGTGGGAACGCGCTCTAATGTAGTTGTCCGGTACATATAATACAATCTGCTCCAACACTGCCGGGTTGTGAGTGAATCCCCTGAGAAGACCGAACACAAATTCCATCAGTGTGACGGTTCGCCTCACTTCTAGAGAATTGTATCCGGTCATACCCAGCAGGAAAGCACTGGGATACACGGCTGGGAACCCGACATAATACCCATAATGCTTATGGTACAACCACCTTATGAACTTCTTTTGGAGTTTATCGACCATTGAAACGTATTTGGCTTCAAAAGGGTTCCACACTACCGCGTTAAACTCCAACTTGCTCCGTACGTATGCATTATATATTAGCTTTATAGCTATAATGCAGTCGAGATGACTCGCCTGTCGCAGCACAAACCCTAACGCTCGGTAGGCACTTTTACAAATATTATCAATGTGATTGCGAAATGTAAGGTCACTGCTCATTACGATGCCTAAGTCAGTTATTGACGATACTCGTTTCACACAGTCGCGACCAACACGATAGTTAGCTATGTGGGGACTTGGTGACCTACTGTATGAAACAATGAAGCATTTGTCTATATTAAAATGCAGGTCATTGTTCACACTCCACCGGACAACATTATCGATGTCACGTTGAAGCGCCTCGCAATCACTCTTATCACGTATCTCCAAAAACAGCTTTAGATCGTCAGCAAACAACAGACACTGTGCTGCACTGACTGTCATCGGCAAGTCATTTATCAATATTAAAAATGCCAAAGGACCCAAATTCGAACCCTGACTCACACCTGAATACGTGAAATACATCTCAGATTCACTTCCGCAGTGCTGCACGTACTGCCTTCTATTACTCAAATACGAAGAAAAGAAATGGAGCAGTGCGGGAGTGAACCCAATCGCTGCACACTTTTTTAACAATACGTCATTATTAACAACATCGAAGGCCTTACGAATATCGAGATAGATTGAATCCACCTGGACACCCGCGTCTGTGTTATTACAAGTGTAAGTCCAGAACGACATGAGGTTACTAACAGTCGATCGGCCGTGCCGGAAGCCGTGCTGAGCATCACATAAGCGAGCTTCTATTTGCCTACTAATCTTATAATGCAAGACCATTTCGAATAACTTGCCGAAAACAGACAGTACCGCTATAGGCCTGTGATCCTTAACCTCAGCACTAGAGCTGCTCTTGGGGACAGGTATCACTCGCGTTGTTTTCCAAGCCTCTGGATATATATTCTTCTTGATACATAAATTAAATAAATACAATAAAGGATATTTAAATACTGATCCGCAGTCCTTAACGATGTAAGGCGGGATACCGTCAGGCCCAGCCGACTCCTTAGGTTTTAGCGATATTAACGCACGCTCAATATCCTCGAGGAATATACAAGGTATATGGACCCAGCTAGCATCCGCATCAATTGACGCCATCGCTTCCTCTACACACAATTTTGGCGGATTTTGAGTATAGACAGAGCAGAAGTAATCAGCAAATGCCTGCGCCGTATCCTCCGAAGGGACTAACTGACCATCTTTCAAAATTCGTTTACAAGTACGTTTGCAATTATTTTTAGCATTTACATACCGCCAAAATGAAGAGGGATCTCTCTTTATATTACATTCCATTGTTTTTTTATATTGCCTAAAATCATTTCTTATACCTATCTTTACAAGAGCTCTGTAACGAGAAAATAATGCACGATCACTCTGAGAATGAGATTTCTTATACAATTTGTGATAGAAATGTTTAGTTTTAATATTACGCCTGGTTTCGGCCGAATACCATGCCGGGTATGTATACTTCGACCGTACCCACCTCTTTTTTATTGGTACACAATCGTGTATACACGTACGAAGCAAGTTATAAAAATGCGCGACCGCTTGTTCTGGTTCAGAAAGTTCATAAAGTGGTCCCCAATCTATTGTTGAAAAACGGGAGTATAGTTTAATAAAATCGGCTTTCCTAAAATTCCACTCCCGGACAGTATTAGAGCCGAAATCTCGAGGTTTTACATTACTATGAGTGTACTCCTTTTCGACTAAAACAAATAGTGGCGGGTGGTACACATCAGCCGGCACTAAACTATCGAGTTCACGCTCCACTGTCACCTGTCCTAATGACGAACTACTTAATACGAGATCCAGTGTTACACCATTGCTATTGGGAACCCTATTTGCCTGATTCAAATTACACATCGACAGTACACATTCAAAACGAGCATTTATAACAGCTGATGCCGAGTTCAAATTAAAGTCGCCGCACACTAAAAAATTTTGATATTGAACACCCATACGTTCTATTGTCTCGAATACGACTGAATATTCATCTTCGCTAGTGCCCGGCGGAATGTACACACACATGCTAACAAGCAATAAGTTATTATCGCGATACAAACCACCGCACACTATTTCGCAACCGGTTTCTCCGCATCCAACGTCGATATGCCGCAATTCATAAGCGGGAGCGGAAATCAGTGCGACTCCTCCCCCACGTCTTGCACCTGGTCTGTCGGTCCTTAGAAGTGAATAACCTAATGGTACGACCTCGGCATCTCTTATACCCTCTTGAAGCCAGGTTTCCGTAATAAAAAACAAATGAGACGATGATACCGCTAATGATGATGAAAACTGACTAAGCTTAGTACGAAGACCTCTCACGTTTTGATAGGAGACTTTTAATAGCCTTTTATTGGTGCGATCGTGTCGCATCTTGACGCTCGTCGGTTCTCCTATGGTAGTTTCTTTTACGAAACCATTCATTAAACTGAGTATTTGGCGGCCAACTACTTGGGGTCATGAAATACTCAAACACACCTTCCGGCACAGTAACTACAAATGAGGCGTAGTTCTGGTGTTTTAGCTGCAGCTTTTCCACAGCGTACGGAGCTTGTTCTGGTTTTTTCTTTGCCATATACGACTGCACATTTTCCGCTGTAACATCGCACTTTAAAGACCACAAATGAATTTGTCTATGCTTTTCGACACCAGTCAGTTCTTTATCCTCCGCTCCGGTACCGCGATTGACTAGCCTTCGATGTTTATAACGGACGGACGTGAACTCATCGACACCATTCTCGCTGTCGCTCATAACTTGGGCAGCATCCTCCTCTGCAACTGTTGGTCTGCATGACGTAGCTTGCAATGCGGCGGCGGCGGCGCGCGCTGAGGCCGATCCCGCCGATGAAGAAGCAACGTTTGAGCCCACACGACGATGATCCGGGGGGCTGGGAGGGTTGGCCGCTTTCTGCTTACGAGTTTGCACCGTCGACCTCGGTTGTTGCAGCGCTGCGACGGGCCGCCGGGGCGCGGGGGGATTTCCATATACTGCAGCCGTTGCGGGTGTTGTTGTAGAAGTACCCACATTTGGAGATTGTTGAGCACTCTGCAGGCGATCTATTTTAGCTTCCAGAGAACGAACTGTATCCACAAGGGAGTTAATTTTTAGCTCCATTGGAAGAAGCAACCCCTGAATTGTTTTAACCAATTGGTCAGCTATATTCTGGTCCATTTTCAAAACAATTATAATATATTAACACAGAACAAACACTACACGTCTTGTGTTAAAGAGTACCCGCGCGCCACTCGGGATTTATCGGGATTTATCAGAAGGTAACGGAGTCTTATAGAGAATTGCATGCTTGAGAAGGGATATGAATGTTGAAGCGAGTGACGTGTGTAAGGACCGACTCTTTTGCTCGAATCTTTCTACCTGAGTACTACTTTGAGTAGATAGATATCAATGACAATAGATGACAATTAGGATCAAAATAAAAAATATATGAATTTTGAGTTTTAGAAGTTTAGATAATTGACCATTTTTTTAGTAATATCGGTTCAGATAGCAATTACTATCTCCATAAATGCACTTATGGATATTTTTTTTTATAGATCATATACCGCAGTAGGTTCTGTGTATATTTATATTCAACACAAACTATAATACATATAAGTACTGTTTCAGAATATAAACAGCGTCGAAACAAACAAACGTTTATTTTGTAAGACTTGCCTGATGGCAAACAGTTTTGCTTAGAATCACTAGCGTATTATCGATTCGATTAATCTAATGTAAGTCATTTTTTATTATTTATGGAGAGTTCAGCATGAGGTTATCCCATACTGAGACATTAAATAATCTGCGAGTCCATGTAAATAAGTCCACATAATAGCTATTATATAGTAGGACTACCTAGATTACACAAATCTCTCTAGAATTGACATACAACTTCGTAAATGTGGCGTACTGGCAGGGTACGCTACCCAAGCCTAAGGCGAAGGAACTGACTTTGACATGGAGCAACTGTAAGATCCCCGCAATCCAGAGGCAAAATCAGACCTTTCATAGGTTAAGTTACACGTCTTTTTTGAACGTACGGGTTTCCTCACGATGTTTGCCTTCACCGCTAAATAAGTGGTAATTACAAATATGTACACACAGCGTCACCTCAAGCTACACTATTTAACCTTTGTACCGCACTTATGGTGCACATAATAAAAGTAGAATTGGTGCTACAGTATCTAACTTGACTTGTCGCTGTGTGTACATAAATTCGAAAACACGAATTTAGCGGAACATATACACACCAGGATTCAAGCCAGGGACGAGTTGTTCAATTCTTTATTCATGTAATTCTTTATTAATAAATATATTTATAAAGTAGAGTAACAGTCAAGTGTATATTCACACCTCTCGCCCCACAACTCTTCACTTTAAACCCAACGTTGAAATATTCCAACGAGCGCAGCGCCTGGAGCCAGCTGCTAGGTCAAAGTTAAAAGTATGCTAGTGTGTGCATAGTTAACTTGAGGTTACACTTGGTACATCATATAAAGCGTTGGTCTTCCGCACAGATTGATTTCCACACAGGATTTGCGTGCTTAAACATGTCTGTTTATCTTGCCCTGGGTACAGAGAAGTAGAACATATCAAAGCAGCTCGACTGAGGAAGTACACACCTCACAGAATATCACGGCCAATTGCATACAAACTCATACTCTTTATAATATTAGTGTACATGTAGATAATATATACATATATATAATATATATATATTATATATAAAGAGAACACTCATAAAATACTTAACTGATTTAAAAAATCTTTCACACATAGAAAGCTACATTATCAGTGCAGCTGTAACAGGCTATATTTCAAGAAATTAGAGATCCCCACGAACATTAGAGTAATGTATCCCAAATTATCAAAAAGTTGACTACAAGTCATTATTAATTGGCTTGCGCTACGAAAACTATTGTACTCATTAGGACCCACAAAACAAAATCTCCCCGAAGCTATTACATTTAAGTAACAAGAACGGTTTTTGTTCAAATTAGTTAATCAAACCACGGGTAGAATCAAGACATTCATATATAAATAGTTCTATAATCAAGGATCTACACAAATAAATACAACTGAAGTGTCTGTTTGTAATGTAAAAAAATAAAAAAAAAGGATTGGTAAAACCGATACATAAAAAGGCGCAAAATCGGATACAAATAATTGCCGACCGATTGCACTTCTACCGGTTATCTACTAGATGATACAAGGTAAAAGTTTCAGGAATTTCACGGTTTCAATTCAAGATCCTGATTTCAACAAGACATGTGCCATACATCAGATCAATCCATTGGAGCTGTCACAGGGGTTAGTACCCCTGGAGCAAGAAAGGCCGGTAACTACTTAAAATGAAGAAATACAAGGGGAATTACCGACAAGGTTTAATTAAGAGAAGAAGAAAATAATATCTAGAGTATTTAGGGGGTTGTGGGTGAGGTTGTGGTTTCCGCTACGTTTGCTCTCGAGACCCTTATCTTCTCTCAGAGGCTGCAAAGGGCACGCCGTAGGTGGAGGTTGGCGTGGTGCAGTATGTCGCAGTTCCAACACGTCAGTCGTTCGCAAGATCGACGGCACAGCAGCTTTTTCCACCCGTACGGAGGAACCCTGCAACGCTCACGTCCAGAGGGTCAGTAACTGGCTACGCCCTGCCTCACGACTGTTCTCCCGCCGTCGATGTTAGTCGTCGACAACAACAGCTAGCAATTGAGGCAGGCAATTGAGATAAAACGTTAATCGCGATCAGCGTTTAGCATTACTGGCTAAGTATAAGATCAGTCAGTATAGCGAATTGTTTTCAGCAAGCAAGTTTCACTTTGGGTTCAATAACAATGCCCTACAGTTTAAAGTAATGCACCAGAAAGCATTTAACTTACATAGAATTAAGAAAATTCATAATGATAATTGCATTCCTTTCGGAAATATTCACGTTCTTCATGATTCATTACATATTGGTAACATAAATCTGACAACTAGGGACTACAGGTCATAAGTTGATGGAACAAGTGACATGACGGAAATGCTGTTTAAGGCTGATTATGATAAGAACATAGCTGTTTTATCGGATACTTTTCTCTCTGAAGCATTAGTATACATACGTGGCGTGATCAGCTATTTGCTCAACACAATGACTTATGTGGAATGTCAAAAAGTGCTTCTATCCAGAAATAAACAGTATTTTTGAGAATTAAACTTGCAGGAATGTTTGTGTGAATTATCGATAGCCTTCCAGAAATTTTGTAGCTCTGTGCTATATATATATAATTTGCTCACGATCGGCATAACCGACCGGAAATAAACATGCTCTATAGCGTGTTTATGTACAGTTTAAGATTAATTACATGAAAAATTTACGGCACGCTCTACGTATAGATCGTGAGTGGATGGTATTCGATTATTTAGAAAAATCTGACATACATTGACTGATCTAATAAAAAAGCATGTGAAAAAATCTGATATATATTTCAAAAAATTGATACATCTAAATCAAACCAAGTCCCAGAGGAAGTCGGCACATAACAAATTGAGTAGGAGTGTATTGGACGTGACAAGTGAGCGGTCGGCCGCTTCACATCGCCCGCCACGCTCGGTCGTGGATTACATCACATAGATTAGCCCCAATACAAGGATTGTGTGGATTTTCTGGGATTTCGTGAACAAGTATATTGATTGAATTGTTTATTTTGGTTGACAAGCTAGATATTTTTTTGCCCGTCTTTAAATATGAGGGAGTTCTCATATTGATTGTTTTCTTTTGTGTTTTGTATTTATGCATTGTGTCGCCGAATTTATTGATATAGTTATTTAAGTTTGAAGTAATTTATTCTCAAAATGACATAAATTACTTACATGAGAACAACATGAATTAATTAATTACCAATTAACGTGCCGACCTTGTTTCAATATGAATGCATTCAAAGTTATATTTAAAGTTCCACTTCTTTTGGCACGTTAGGGAAAATTGATGAAGGGATTTTTTACAACACCGGCATCTAAAAATAACACCGAGAAATTGGTTGGCAAAATTTTCTCTTAAGATTTGTTTGTAACTATATTCAAGGTAGTTATTCAAATACTTATTTATGAATCTAAATCACATGTTTTATATCAGTAATAAATATAACAAATAACATTTACACATAGAGTTACTGATAATAATAATGTTTTATGGATTATTTGTTACAAAATAAATGATATCTATTTAATTAATTAAAAATTAATGTATACCTCCCAATGTTTTGCATAATCAAAAAGAGGCGTACTCCATTGTATATATGTTTGTACATGTACCACATGTTGAAACAGATATATAATTCGAAAGTGAAAGTATGCAGGACTCACAAAGTGATCACGTTTTATCAAACAGCAGTATCAAAAGCTCCGTTAACGGGCGAGCGTGCATGAAAAGGGCCCGTATCTAAGAACAACAAAGTCTAAGGGGAATAAAAAAGAACCGAGTGAAGGCTTTTGCCTAGCTAAATAGCTCTACGATATCCAAATATTCTTATTTGTTTAATATTTCCTTACGTCCGTTTTCTAGCAATGTGACGTCAGAGTAAACTCTTGTTAGACTGAAAGTTAAATAAATATTCTGTTGACCTACGATAAACAAGCTTTACCGAGGTTATTCTAGTAAACCAGTTAGGATTTCTGCCTTTTTCTTAGAACATATAGTCAATATTTGCTATTACATTAGATTAGCTGGTGCCCGCAGCAGCCTCGTGAAGTTCGGTTTTTCCAGTTTTGCACGCAAACATTTACTAGTAAATGTAGTAGCCGTAGACTCTTAACATTGTTTCGATACAGATGCTATAAAATGGATTACACAGAACTTGGAAATAAATTTTATAAGTTATTCTACGATTTTTGGGATATTACACCAATCAACCTCATGATTTGCACAAACTTTTAGTTGGTGTATTGACTAATTTGATCTGTTACCGTCAACCTACGGACAACAGCAACGGATACGATTGGGCGAGCTAATTTAGAGCGAGTTGGTGGGGAAGGGAGGTTAGGTTAACATGCTGACTCGTGGGTAAAGATAACCATTTTTGGAGTACTTCGTCACCTAGCTTAGAAATCTTGATGAATATTTATAATTTTTCTGTCTGTTCATATATACAAATCTAAATATTTTCACATCAGATCCCTTGGACGTTGCTTCTTCAACGTCGACAGCTCGATTCACGCATGCTCGCGGGTTCTGATGGAAATAGTCATGTGATCGTAAGGTGATTTCAGATTTTTTTCCTAAAATCACCTTCCGATAAAACATAAATAATATACATTACATCGTTACATAACTTGCGTTTTTATTAAAAGGACATGTATGGTAAAAACGCAAGCACATAGCCTAATTTTTAAACCGCCACCATCACCACATCAACCCTTAATCATCCCACTGCAGGGATACGGGTCTACCTTCAACCGAAGGGGTTCAGAGCATACTCCACCACGCTGCTCAAATGTGGATAGGCGGAGGCCAGTGTTTTCTAGCCAGGGCCACTGACTTAGCTTAACGACTGTCATCTATCGACAACAGCCGGGACCGACGGCTCAACGTGCCTTCCGAGACACGGAGAAACTCGAGATAGATAAACCATATCGTAGACAGGCTGCGGTCGTCGTTGCGTGTTTGATTAAAATTACACGCTCAACGACGCCATCGAGCTCGGTGGCTCAGACGTGAATGACGCGACTTTGACACCAACGCTCGTGGGTTCGATTCCCACACAAGGCAAACACTTGTGTGCATGAACATGTCTGTTTGTCTTGGTCTGGGTATTTACTATGTATAATAAGTATGTATTTACGAAAAAAAAAATGTATTTACGTATGTTTATCAGTTGTCTAGTACCCATAACACAAGCTTCGCTTACTTTGGGCTAGATGGCGCTGTGTAATTTGTCCGACAATATTTATATTTACTTATTAATTTTTAAACAGTTTTATTTAACTTGCCTTTTTTATGTCCTGTGTGGGTCGAATCTAGTAAATTAAATAAATATGGTAAATTGAAATTTTACCACCTTCCTGTGGACCGATTAAGTACACTTTAAAAGTTCTGATGACAATACAATTATGTGTATTCAGTATCAGATGACACAAAATGACGGGTTACATATTTTCTTTTATAACCCCCCAATAAGGATAAATGAAAGGGCTTGACTAGCAGAACAGTACATCGTTCAAAAATTTGAAATCCGAGACAGTCAGCACATTAAAACTGAAATCTAGGTATCGAAACAAATCAAGGGTCTTAGTCAACGGAGATTCGTGTTTCAAACATGAATCCCCCTCCAAGTGGAAATATGATATTTAAAATAATAATATAAGAAACTAAAACTTTTTTTGACGTATTTCTTTATTGTTTGTTGTTGTGTGGAAATCGAACCGCATCATCATCAGGGCGCATCAAAGCAGCCCGTCTGGGGAAGTACCTCCAACACACAGAAAACCGCAGCCAAATAACAACTCCCTAGAGGGTTGTTGTGTTCCTGCGTGTATGTGAGATTACCAGTAAGCTCCCAAGAAGTTGCTGTATAAGAAGCAGAGGAGGCATCGCGCGAGTGATACTTAATATATCGCAAGCGTTAATAGGCTACGATACTCACTTTACATCAGGTGGACCGTATGCTTGTATACCCCCCCATATAGTACTTGTACAAAGTATTTTGTGTTTTGCAAAAAAAACGTTGTGTTGTAGATTAAAATATAAATAAATATGTCTTTCTAGCAATTTACATAAAAAAATGATGCTTTTACTCTAAACTTTATGTAAATTTGGATGCAAATATGTGGCGGGTTGCACTATGGCGTATCGGATGGTATATTCAACATGATATTTTTATTTTATATTTTTGATCAGTATGTAGAATAACGAAAATAGGTAACTTTCTAGCA
This sequence comes from Pyralis farinalis, assembly GCA_947507595.1. Classification (NCBI taxonomy): domain Eukaryota; kingdom Metazoa; phylum Arthropoda; class Insecta; order Lepidoptera; family Pyralidae; genus Pyralis; species Pyralis farinalis. The sequence goes on along the minus strand of OX382257.1, from coordinate 35,206,418 downwards.
AATTAAATCTACATTATGAAAAAATAGTACTTTCATATATATAAAACCGCGAAATTCTACCTCTCGCATCGCCAATTGTATCGCGGGTCTGCGGTACACTAGTCAGTATTGTAGATCTAAGCGGGACGTCAGAGAGAATAACGTTTTCAGCGTTGAACGTACGTAATTAAATTTTAAATAAGCCATAAAGAGCCACCTTAATACATAAAAAAAAACTCTGTTTCGTGTCGAGCATGTGATCCCACCACGATTCCTTTAGCGGATAAACCATTGCGGGTTTTTGCTAATGGTCGAAATATAATTTTGTATGTATTGTTATTATTGTGTATAAATAAATTTAAAAAAAAAACCAAAAATCCTTTCTCGCTGTCGTATCACCTTCATCTCTTTCATATCATCGAACCTAGACATAAAATCCAATGGGTATATGCAGACATCAAGAGCTCATTTGACATAGTTGATCACAACGCTACTGTTGAAATAATTGGAATCGAATAGGATTTTTTTTTTTTTTATACTACTAAGGTGGCAATCAAGCATACGGCCTGCCTGATGTTAAACAGTCACCGTAGCCTATGGACATTTGCAACACCAGGGGCGTCACTCATGCGTTGCCGACCCTCTAAAAACCTCTTCACGCATTTCTTGAAGAACTCCATGCTGTAGTTCCTTGGAAAAACCTCGGCTGGGAGCTCATTCCACAGCTGAGTATTCTCGGAAGAAAACTTCTCTGGAACCGCACCGTACGCGACCATAGCGGTTCAAGCGTGTGAGGGTGAACTCCCCGCCGTCGGCGAGGATATGTGAAAACCTTTAAATTAGATCTAATCCTATTTGACTAATAGATCCCAGATCATTGTTACTAGGATATAAATCTCTCATATATAATGCTACTTAAGGAATCCCTAAAGGTTCCCCTCTGGGCCCGATTCTCTTCGCAATCTTTATAAATGATATATGTTCTGTAATAGCACTATAAGTTTACTGTATTCAATGATGATCTAAATATCTATGCGACCGCGACTCCCAAGAATTGGGAGTTTAATGACAGTCATCTACAGAAAAAAAAAGCTAGGACCGACGGCTTAACATGCCCAAACAAGCTTGGAGGAACTGTACATGACTAAAACCGTGTCGGACGGTCAAGTATCAAGTAAAGAAATTTATTGAAAAACATAAGTGCAGTAAGAATTAAATTCAAAATGCGGAACTCGCCTCCCACACTTGGAATGTTTATTTAATATCACTTATTATACATATTCCATAACAACATAAGCAATTTTCTTTTTTCTACTCAAGTTGGGTACCTAGTATCACCAAATTTTCTCATACCGACAATTCTCTCGTATAAAAATGTAAATAAGATATATACAGAACCCCGCAAATGGTCCCATGAATTATTTAAAGCGCTGAATAAAATTCAGGTTTACGTCATGGAGGCATTCACACCTGCGGATCTCAATCTAATTTGTATTCTGACATAAGGTCCCATTTCGCGTGAATTTGACAATTTAAGTGTCTGCAGTTCTTAAGTGATGTGATGTGTATACTCCTGTCTTATTACGATTCATTTTACATCGGATACACAAAGACAGGTGAAAAGCAGATCACGCTTAAGACTAAAGTGCGATTGTAATTCTTATTTCGTGCAGCATAAGAAAGGTACAGTGGTAAAAGTGTCAAGTTTGGCGTGCACTTAACTGTATTTAACTGTACATAAACTGTACACGGGACTGATGTGAACCAATTTAAAGGAAATTTACTTGTAATTGTGCTTATAATGTATTTTTTGGATTAAGTAGGTTATTTTTTTACACGGTTACAAGGAGGAGTGTATTTGTTTAGGGTTCATGTATGTATTTCTGTAAGTTTGTTCATGAACCATGTTTTGCAACGTCGGGAGGCATACAAGCATGCGATCCACCTATAAACGCTTGCAATTACCTCTCGCCTCTGCTGCACTGCTGCACTCACACGCAGGAACACAACAACCCTCCAGGGAGTTGTTATTTGGCCGCGGTTTTCTGTAAGGTGAAGGTAATTCCCCAGACGAGCTGCACCGATGCGCCCTGCCTCTTTTAAAAATATCCAGACCAAGACAAACAGACATGTTCATGCACGCAAATGTTTGTCTTGTGTGGGAGTCGAACCCACGAGTCGACGACTTGTGTAACACATTCTCGACTGCGCCACCGAACTCGTCATAATCTCTTTGAAAATCTACTTAAAAATTCAAACTTGACCATTAATTTATGTTTCTGTTATTTTATATAACATGTACATTGCGGCGTAGGGAAACGCCGCAATGTACATGTATTACAGAGCACAAATTTACACAGGACAAAATTTTTATACGACGCAACTCAACATACCTTTTACCGACGCCATTGTATTGTTTATTCTTTCTTTTTATGTATCGATATTCGTTTTTAGGTGGGCAGCCATAGGTTTCAGGTACTATTTGTTGAGATATATTGTGATATTATTTGTTTTAAAATTTAGTGAGGTTTTGATACTATATGCACAAAGTGTCGGCCAATGAACAGCTGACTTAGGGATGAGCATAAGATAATTTCTATGAAAACCTTTGATAAGCTGTAATTAGACAACGGCTACAATTAAAATTATTATTTCTTTAGGAAAAATGTTGTATTACATATTCACAATCTCCATTTTTCACTAATGAAATTGTTAGTCATTTTTCCGTGAAGGGCACCCTCCGGGACCCGATGGGAGCGAGGTGGTGAACTCTCATGAGTACCCTTTCAGACGGTCGAACGAGTTATGTCAGACTCCTACTGACTAAACACCGCCTATGGACTGCCGGGAAGGCTTTAAAAGCTTCATCGGAGGCGATCGCCCCCGGTGGATGCAGGGCGATGCAAGCGTCACTCAGTTATACAGCATACGCTTAGAAAATGAGGTCTTATGGAGTTTTGGGGAGACCGCCGCCACAGGCTCCTAGCTAACTGTTAAGAGCGAACGCTGGGTGCTCAGTTGGAAACTTTTGCCCTAAGACGGCTTCGGCCGCTGCAAAGTGGTCCAAAGCTCTCGAAAGTTGGTTTGGAGGATCTAATAGGACACTTCGCGACCTACATACTTGGTATCGGGAGAGAGGAGACGGGGGCGGATCGTATGCCGCTGCCGCTTGGATAAAATAATTAGGATGAGTTTCTGACAATTCAAAGAATCGTTTAGAGAGTTTTTGTTGGGTATTGTTGGATAGAAGGAAATCAAATCAAATTATTTTTTTGCCAGAATACAAGTTCATTATGTTCTTAAGCTAATAAAATAACAATCTTGTTGTACATGTACTCTACCTGTTTGCATAGATACCGGTGTGGAAATATTATATTTATAAAAGTAATGGCAATAAACGTACTAAATGTCACAAATAAAACATTAAAAAAAAATTTAAAAATTAAAAATATTGATGTCCGCACAATATGTAATATTAAATTACTAGTTATTTATAGTTTAAATTATGAAGAGGAATGAAATTATCACCGGCCTTATGCAAACATTGTACGGGGTTCGTTTATTTCTCAAGGACATTTTACTGTGCCTTTCTAACATATTGCTGAGTCGGCCCAAGTAATATCTAGCGGCACTGGCTACTTTTATGACGTGACAAAACTCAGCTGATCTGTTATCGCACGGGATACAACTCGACGCGGTGCATGCTTCTGACATATATAGTACATCGAGAGCCTCATCTCAACAGCCTCAAGAAAGCTCGGAGTCCTGAACAGGGTGCGCCGCTTCTTCACGCCGGACTAACTTTGTCTGCTTTATAAGACACAAGTTCGGGCCTGCGTGGAGTATTGCTCGCATCTCTAGGACCGCTCTGCACAGTATCTTCTTGAGGCTCTCGATAGTTTGCAGCGACGGGCTATACGCATAATTGACGACGAAGAGGTCACCAAAAACCTAGAATCTCTTCAACTCCGTAGGGACATAGGCTCTCTAAGCGTATTTTACCGCCTTTACCATGGCGAGTGCTCTGAAGAACTGTTTTCCCTTATCCCACCCTCACCCTTCCGTCATAGAACCACACGTGCGGGCTTGCGATGTCATGGTTCCACGGTTGAGAATATATCTTCGCGTACCAAAAAGTTCGGCAACTCCTATCTTTGTCGTACCATTAAAAAGTGGAACGCCTTGCCTGCACATGTGTTCCCTCCTTCCTACAATATGGGATCCTTCAAACGTAGCGTGAAGAAGCATTTTGCGGGTCAGCATGGCAGCGTCAACTGACAGGATACGGTATGTAGTATGTTGTCAGTAGCGATTTGGGCTCCTCTTTCGCTTACCATCAGGCAAAGAGGGGCCACTATGCTGAACTAATATAAAAAAAAAAATATGGTGGGAGGGGGCGGCGTTTCTCCGCGAACCTATTTTAAATTGCACGCTCACTTATAAGGTTTGCGATAATTGAACTGATTTAAAAAATATACATGTGTCAATGGCATGTCAAACGGAGGTGAAATCTTTTCCATTTCACCGATTTTCTTCGTTTAATCTTATGGTGCGGACGATTGCACACATTTTACGTTTCATTCGTAATATTCGTACTAAAATTGAAACAACGTTATACCGACTCACTGTCATTTGCGGAAATAAATTATTTCACTCAATTATTAGCACGCCGTTCTCGATATCAGACCCTTACAGATATTTATGGTAAATTGAAAAATAAAATTAATAATAAACTACCACGTAATGTTACTGACTTGAATTTATTTTTTGTCATACTGATTTTAAAGACGGACACCTGCCATACCTATCGTAACTGATTGTTACTTTCGATTATTATTATTATCCAGTTTGTCACACTGATTTTAGAGAGACGGACACCTGCCATAACTATCGTATCTATTGTTACTTTTAATTATTATCAATATCCAGTTTGTCACACTGATTTTAGAGAGACGGACACCTGCCATACCTATCGTAACTGATTGTTACTTTTAATTATTATTGTTATCTAATTTGTCACACTAATTTTAGAGAGACGGACACCTGCCATAGCTATCGTGTCTGATTGTTACTTTTAATTATTATTATTATCTAGTTTGTCACACCGATTTTAGAGAGACGGACACCTGCCATAACTATCGTAACTGATTGTTACTTTCAATTATTATTATTATCCAGTTTGTCGCACTTTACATTCATGGCCAATACTACGACGAAACTGTTTCGAAATATAATTTCTTGAACGTTCGGGTTTCCTCACGATGTCGTCCTTCGCCGCCGAGCAAGTGATAATTACAACTTGTACAGTTCACCGACTACAAACAAACTAATTAAATATACCAAAGTGCGACTCCCAGAGGGAGGGCTCGTGATCCTCTCACCAACTCGACGAAATCGAATTTTGCTCTAGTAATCAAGATTTTGCGAAAGAGCAGTGATAGCCCGGAGGACAAGGAAGCGGCCTATTGACCAATTGGTCCCCGGTTCGAATCAAGGCGGGTGGTACCACTAAATTCTCATTTTTGGATTTATGTACATATTTGTAATTATCACTTCGCGGTGAAGGAAAACATTGGAAGGAAACCCAAACGTCCAAGAAATTATATTTCGAAAGACGTCCTTACCTAAGAATAATCTGGTTTTCCCTCTGGGTTGTGGAGGTCGGACGGCAGTCGCTCCGTGTAAAAATATGTCTTCGCCAAGTCTTAGGTAGCGGACCCCGTCAATCCTAATGGATTAGGAAACAGGTTAAGGGGAAGAAGAAGAATCAAGTTTTTATGAAGTGACGGTCCCGGTATTGACTCATGTGGCCTCCTATGCTGTAGTCCCTTGGGAAAACCTCGGCTGGGAGCTGATTCCACAGCTTGAGTGTTCTCGGAAGAAAACTTCAGTTTGTTGTGTGTGGGAATCAAATCCACGATTGTCAAATTCGCCTCATTCACGATTCGCATTTTGAGTTTAAGTCAAGCGCAAAACGCACAATGAAAAACATAATGATCTCGCAGGTAAAAAATAACATATTCCCAGAGGTATCAATTCTTAATTTGTACTAGCTGCTACCCGCTCCGGTTTCACACGGGTGGTTAGATCGCTGCCAAACTTCACAGAATCACCCCCGCCCCGGGGCTAATCTGAAGATGTGTTAAAATTTTCATCAAAATCTACCCAGCCGTTTTTGAGGCCATAGAGGACAAACATACATACATTGTTTTTTATTTAAATAGATTTTGCATTCTATTTAATTTCAAATAGCAAATTTAAGGAACTTTCAGAATACGCCGTATAAAATTAAATCTGTTTTCAAATCCTACAGGCACAATGTTGTTGCAAACAAATATATTATGTTTTTTTTTATACAACTAGATATCCAAACAAGCATGCGCATTAGATGGTAAGCGGTCTCTGCAGCCTATTGACGCTCGCAAGACCACGGGGATATTACTCCCGCGCTGCCAATCTTTTCACCTAAGGATGTTTCATCACAGTACCTAGTAATTTCTCAGCCATATCTCACCCTTCAAACTATAAATATAGCTGCTTGGCATAAATAGGTAAGACAGAGGTACCCACGCAGACCACGACTGTACAAAGTCTCCCTCTGGTAAAAAAGTGCCAACAAATCGATAAAAACAGTTACAATGAAATACGAGTAAAATACTCCTATAAACACATATATAACATATACACACATCATGCATATACACACTAATTATATAGAACCGCAGTATGGAGAACGCTTATACAGCGGAACCCTAACTAGGCCACCTATGCTGCATTTCAAAATGTTGCAATCGCCGTAAACGCCGACGCTGCACAACGTGACCACTGCGCGTGCACCGACGGCGCCGCCGACCGGACGCCGCCACGAGCCCGCTACAGTGACACACTTCGATTCTTGCCTCGATCGGGTCGACACTTAATTTTAAAATATAAGATAAATATATTGTAATTTTACTTAATTAAATTTATTAAAATCATTTTCGGTTTTTTTTCGATCTTGAGGCCGCGACTTTCGTAAATCACTCATATACATGTACTTAGATATACATCATACATATACAATTCATTTATATTATTTTTCGCTAGATGATAATGTATTTAGATAGTGCTCCTTTATTTTTTTCTAGAAAGTGTACAATCATCTCGTATCTGCAGTGGTATGTAGTGGTAGAGATAGCCTAGTGCGGGACCAACAGCAACTCCGGGCCTGTACGTATCATTTTTGTAACTGTTTGCAACATAACAGACGCGGTGCATTCTCATGTACTAATCCTTGTTCATTTTTATTACGATATTACTTATTGGTAACTTGAAAACACTTCAAGTTAACATTAAGTAAATTGTATTGTATTACTCATTTAGAAATTGTAAGTTGTATTCTAGCCAAATATTTTTGTTGATGTTTATACATATTTAAGGGTACCTAAATATATAAAATGTATGTACCACAGAAAGAGGGGACTTTTCTAATACAGGTTTTCATAACTTAACATAAGAGATCCCACCCTATCTAAACTATACTTAATTTATAAATAAACTCTTGTTAAAAAATGTTGCAATAAAAATGTAAATAAATTATATTCCATATATTTTATTTATACAACGTCGGGAGTTATACAAGCATATGGCTTACCTGATGTAAGGCGGTTACCGTCGTCTATGAACGCTTGTAACACATTAAGTATCACTCGCGCGATGCCTTGTCTGCTGCTAACACAGCAACTCCTTACGAGCTTACTGATGACCTCACTCACACGCACGAACGCAACAACCCTCTAGGGAGTTGTTATTTGGCTGCGGTTTTCTGTGAGGTGAAGGTAGTTTCTCAGGCGGACTGCTTTGACGCGCCGTACCTCTCTTAAAACAAAACCAAGATAAACAGACATGTACATGCACACAAATGTTTGTCTTGTATGGGAATCGAACCCAAGAGCGTTAGTCAAAGCCGCGATATGTTGTGAGAACGAAGTCGAGAATATATCTATTGTTCATAATGTTCACCGTTGTGTTTTTATTTTAGATAAAGGAACCTTTTTGGACAAAAGTTAGCCGACATTTGAATGTGACATGAATGCGAAACGGAAAGTTCCGAGAAGTTTTTACGAAGCTCAGTGAAGGAGCTTTTGATTTCCAACTGTCTTCAGTTCAGGTATGAATACACTCACAAAAGCAAAGTATTTCGTCAGTTCATATTTTCGAAAAATTAATGTTAAAGACGCGAGGTGTGTTACAGCCGAGTCTTGTGGCGCTCGGTTCTCTTTGGTTACAAGGAACCTAATCATCATCATTACTTCAGCCCGTATTTGTCTACTGCTGAACATAAGCCTACGCTCTAGAAAGTCATTTGTCTCGATCCTGTGCCACCTGCATTCATCCCTATAAACCTCTTGAAGTCATTGCTCCATCTAGTGTAGGTTGTCCACAAACTGCGTGTGCTGTGCCGACAAATTAAAAAAAAAATTGAATTGTTATATAATTGACGAGCCAGGTATTCCTTTGGCAATGCAAACTCGCGCATTCTCAACTGGTTTTATCTTTACTTATCTTTCTGGTTGCTCGCTGCGAGGAATTTTTAACTATTATATTTACTCAACCATGTTAAGCCCTGCAAACCGAAACATTCGTTATCTTTAATATAATAAAATATCTTTTTACTTATATACATCGTCGTGAGGCATACAAGCATACGGCCCACTTGATGTAAAATTCAGATACTATATAGCCCATAAACTCTTGCAATACATTAAGTATTACACACGCGATACCACCTCTGCTGCTGTCACAGCGACTCCTTAAGAGCTTATTAGTGACTACACTCACACCAACCCTCTCTTTTTTTTGAAGTGAAAACTTCTTTAGCAGCGTTGTGCACTTTTTGGGATGAGTAAAAAATGTTCAGGTCAGGTGTTGGTGTCAGGTGGTGTCAGGTCACACGTGACCCTGACCGTAAGATTTTGGTGAGAATTAGAACTTAAGTTCTCTGCAGCGCTAAAACATTAGTTACCTCTAATTAAACAATTAGAACATGAAACGCTAGATCGTTCATAGTGCATTATTTTCTCGCGACCAAAACGTTGTAAGCGCCATGAAATTCTTGGCGCTTACGCCTTTCGTTCAACGTAGTTTATCAACATCGCTGTTTGGTTTAAGCGGCGCAGGGCGATTGCGCGAGTGTGCGTGTGTGTTTGAGTTTTAGAGATTGGCGATGAGGATGCTGGTAATGATGATGGTGAAAGAGTCGTTGAAATTATGGATGAAAGTTGATTTTTCTGAGAAATAAACTTTTTAATGTAAAATAATTGTAATAGTTCTGAAGTGTTAAATTTTTAATGTAATCTAAATTGTCATGTTTGTGTACGATAGCGTAATAAATGAATATTGTATTTTACCGCATACGTGATAGTACTTTTATATGATAAATAAAGCAATTCGTGCGAAATTATTCCCTAACCATTCCAAAATATTCAAAAATGCACAACGTTAATGTTTAAGTTTTCACTTTTGCCGGCACTCCCGGAGTGCAACTCGTTTTTTTTGTATAAAACTTACACCCCTGCCGTGGGCAATGCGCTTTTTACAACAACAATAGATGTAGATTACACACATTTTCAAAAATCATTACAATATAAATGAACATATTCATATATCATACTCTCTTCTATTCCACAATTCATTCTTTCATTCATCATCTTTCAGTTTTATTATCTAAAATTCAAATTTTGCCCAATTTAGCTGCTTCACATCAGGTGGACCGTACGCTTGTATACATACCGACGTTGTATAAAAAAAATGCTTTGCCGACCCTAAATATATAGTCTTCCACCATGAATTATCTCATCTTTGACACTGACGACCTAAATCATTGCGATTTTGACAGCATGACAGTTATTACGGTAATCCTCTATGATCGAAACATAGCGCAGGTGTACATGATAAAGCTTTGTGTACACCGATACTGCACAATCGTTACGTAGTGACGTTAAACAGCTTTAAGTGTACATAACTCACTACTTTAACATCCATAGCTCTTTTCATGTATGCATACCGGTTCTTGGATGTTTCTGAAACCACACATATTTGGTCTCGTGGAATTTCGTGGTTTTGGTCGTGGGGGATGAGTACTTCTTTGGCTCCCTCATCCTTCTACATTCGCGTTGTATATCATAATTGTCATTCTTTTCTCTCTTTTTCTTTGCAATATACCTCTTCTTATCTTAATATCGATACTCTTGTTCAGACCAACTCATATTGCATCTTTATTACGAACTCGGTCTATAAGCATTACTCGCATCTCTGCCATATCCGACTCTTACTTCCATACGTTAGCATTGGGATCAGAACCACATTGTATATAGCAAGCTGTGCCTTCTAGCCCAGGTTTTTGCTGGCAAGAAGTTTTCCCAACGCTCCGTTCACACTATGTCCTGAAGTATATTATCACGGTTTCAAATCTCTAGTTTTAGGAGCCTGTGATAGACAGACAGACAGATGAGCAGATCGATATCGAGATGAAGTCGTAAATGTTAACTTTTCCAATATAGATAAAATGATATTTTTATTATTTATCATCTGAAAAAACGATGTTATTGTCTTTGATTAAAAATAGTGACATTTCATAGTAGAGTTCCTGTCTCCCATTGGGGTAGGCAGAGACTTTGGAACACAAGTTGCTCGGATTCAAACTTATCTCCTTCGCTTGTTCTACATTAATCAACACCTTTATGCGAAATGCACAAAACTAAAAGCATTAATTACGAAATTCACTGAGTCGAGAAAAGTACGAGTACATTCGATAACAAAATTAGTCTTTCAACTAAGTCTGATAAATTACCGATCATAAATCGCAATAAAGATGCCTTTCGCAATTTATGTCGCGAAAATTCTGGAAAAAGTTGAAAAATACGTGTTCAGCGTATGAAACTACCTGTCTCGGTAAGTTACGAGAAGTTTCCCAAGAAAGTTACTGAACTTTCTTGTTCGGAGACTAATTTCTATTGTATCGTTGTTTCTCTCGTGTATTATAACATTTGTTGTGTTGGTTTTATTCAATACGCATTGTATTTAAAAGATAATAATCTTTATTTATCACTGTGCGCATGCTGATGACACGTCTTTCATTTTTAGGGTTCCGCACATAGGTTTTTTAAATATGTAGGTCATTTTGACCATGTTCCTGAATTCCTACTTTTTTATGCCGAATCCGAATCTGAAGTCAAAATTCGGATATTCGAAAAAAAAACGCACACACAGTCAAACGCACGAACAAACATACAGATTTCATATAGGAACGGTGTTCCTGAAGATACCAAAGTGTTCGGGCGCCTGCAAGATTCCGAACTAGAAAATGTTAAAATGTCAAAAACTTATGTAGAATGTCAGGTAGAACAAAACAAGATGTGTGTTTGACCTCGTTTATTATACGACTGAAGTTATATGCTAATACAACAAAATGTAATTGCAGTGATATGCATTGTCAGCGGTTTACATATTTTCGCGTAATAATATTCTAAGTGACTACTTTGAACACCAAAGAAAGCAGATTACCTAGTCATTTGAAATTTATAGGATACTAGCGGGCCCGACAGACGTTGTCCTTTCCCATAATATAAAGTTTCCCAGAACCCGACTGCTCTGCCACCTATTGGGTCCAATTGTGAATCTAAACCATTGTCGACCCCCTTGAACACACACAAAAAATTTCATCAAAATCGGTACGGTCGTTTAGGAGGAGTTCAGTCACATACACACGTACAGTAGAATTATGTATATAATATATGGATATATAGAGATATACAAATTCGTTCTTGAGATATCATAAAAAAAAGTTTCATATAAACTGTATGAGAAATGGAATTTACTTTATATTTTTTTTTCCATGTTTTAATACTTTTTATCCTATTCCGGATGAAGACAAATCCAATGACACAAAAATCATAAAAATCGGTCCAGCCGTTCTTGAGTTATAAATGGTGTAACTAACACGATTTTCTTTTAGATATAGATACTGTTTGAGTAGATAGAATATAGATATAATGTTCATATATAAGTTTAATTTAAACATATAAGCGTAGGATAGATGGATATCCTTCTCGTGTCGTGTATCTCATTACTAAGGGTCGCAATACCAATGTTAAGATATTCACTCCCCGAGGATATTTCGCCATTTGTTGCGGTCTTCCGCTGTAATCAGTGCGAATATAATACGTTTTGACGAGCTCGGTGGCGCAGCGGTTAATAACGCACTTCAACACCGACGCTCGTGGGTTCGATTCTTACACATGACCAACATTTGTGTGCATAAACGTCTGTTTGTCTTGGTCTGGATGTTTTAAGAGAGGTAGGGCCGATCAAAGCAGCCCGTCTAGGGAAGTACCTCCACCTCAACCTCCACCAGGTTAGGTCACACGTCTTTCGAAATATAATTTCTTCGACGTGCCGCTGAGCAAGTTAAAGACGATCTAGGTGGTGCAGCGACTTTGTTACCGCCGCTCGTGGGTTCGATGCCCACACAGGACAAACATTTGTGTGCATGAACATGTGAAGCGCATTAAAGCACTGTGAGGGAAAGTATCTCCACCTCACAGAAAAATCCGCAGCCAAATAACAACTCCCGAGAGCGTTGTTGTGTTCGTGCGTGTGAGTGAGGCTCCCGCTTTACATCAGGTAGGCCGTATGCTTGTATGCCTCCCGACGTAGTATAAAAAAATGGGCCGCCTGATATTAAGCTCTTACCGTAGCCTATGAGTGCTAGCAATAAAAAAATGGCACTAGCGCGTTGCCACTCCCGCTATCAACACAGCAACTCCTCATCTACTGGTGACCTCAACCACTTGCAGGAACACAACAACCCTCCACAGAGTTGTTATTTGGCTGCCGTCTTCTGTGAGGTGGAGGGACTTCCCCAGTCGGGCTAACGTCGTGCCCTACCTCTCTTTCGCCAGAGCCTCGTCTGTTAATAAGCAGGGTGCACCCGGGGCTCTAAAGGTGACATTGAGCCTTATACCCCAAAAGTTTTGACTCTGAAGACAATTTCGAGTAAATTACGGAGTGTAGCTCACATGCACTAGCTGATGTAAAGCGGTTACCGTAGCCTATAGACGCTTGTAATACATTAAGTATTACTCGAGCGATGCCACCTCTGCTGCTAACACAACAACTCCTTAGGAGCTTACTGGTGTCCCCACTCACACGCACGAACACAACAACGCTCTCGGGAGTTGTTATTTGGCTGCGGATTTTCTGTGAGGTGGAGGTACTTTCCCTCACAGTGCTTTAATGCGCTTCACATGTTCATGCACACAAATGTTTGTCCTGTGTGGGCATCGAACCCACGAGCGGCGGTAACAAAGTCGCTGCACCACCTAGATCGTCTTTAACTTGCTCAGCGGCACGTCGAAGAAATTATATTTCGAAATACGTGTGACCTAACCTGAGAAAGGGCTGATATTCCCCCTGGATTGTGAAGGTCTGACAGCAATGGCACAGACATCCATATCTCCACCAAATCCTTAGGCTTAGGTAGCGAACTGCGGTTGCACTCAATGGACTAACAGGCGGGGTAACGCGAGGAGGATAATCCAAGGTTTTGATAGTCGTGGAAGGTCAATACTCATCTATCTTGACCAAAGTATTTTATCCAAAGGTAATGTTAAGACCTCTGGAACCGGAGCGTGCATGAAAAAGATATAAATAGAGTAATATGTGTAAGAACCGAGTCATGGGCACTCGGTTCGCCCTACCCACTACACTACTTGTCGTGAATATATATATATATATATATATATTCAGATCTAAAAAATGTTCGGACACTGTGAGCGATTTTTGTGTGAATCGGAACATATATAATTAATCCATCCATGTCGGTAGATGTAATAATTGAATAACTAATCTTAGTCCTCCTGCGACCACGGACGCTGCAAAGCGTTCGAAACGTCAGGTTCAACAAAATAAATAAAATACGCGATACTTCCGTTAAAAAATTGTTTTTTTTAATATTATTTTGATTTTGGTTGGTTTATTTAATATGTTTTTCAATAGATTACTAGTTAGTCAGGTAGTAAGTACTCCCATTTTCGTTTACCATATACGTTTGTATAGTTTAGTAATGCGTAAGTTTTCAATTAACTTAAATTTTGTCTTTGCTTTTTTCCCCGCGACACTTTATGCAGTTGTTCAATTCTGTTGCAGTATTCCCAAGCAATGGCCATCCTTAATTTATTGAAGACATAACACAACTTTTCACAACAAGGCATAGAGGTAGATATTTTATAGTAATTGGTTGACAAACGAACTTCCCTCGAAGCGAAATTAATTACGCGAAATTCAGTGCACGAAATTTCTCGACGGTCTATTCAGTATGTGCAATGTACTCAATGCCGAAAATGAACCATTGCAATATGTGAAATTCTCTCACGTATATTGCGACGTGTAACTTGCACCAAAATTCGTACATTTAGCTTGAATACTATTCTACACACCGACCTAAATACAGTGTTATAGCTCCACGGTATTATTTAGCCTTGCTCGTGTTCCTTTTAAAGGATTATCAATTGTAAAGCTAAATTCATACACATCTGACTATTTTAGAGTTGACTCACATATGAGAAAGCGTAATTTCCAAAAGACGACAGCAGCAGCCGAGGCAGAGGCGACCGGAGTAGCCATGGCAGCGGCGGCATGCATCTACTAACAGCAGTGGGTGGGTGCCGGCCGGCAGTAGTTCGCACGAACTAATCGGGAGCGGAAGCACACAAAGTAGTTTAGATCAAATTACCTGTAAATCCCCGCCGTCGACGAGCGGTGCGGTTATAAAAAGTGGCTGTCGGCATCATTTCGAACGACTCTTCAGAACACAACCCGTTGTATAATCGGTAGAACACACAAAGGGATGCATATCTTTTACAAAATATAATAACACGCAACCTGGGATCAATTTTCAAATAAAAATCCATACATGTCAAAATATATTGAGTAACTGCAATTGTAATGTAATTGATAAAGTCGAAAATATGCGGTATCTAGGAGTGTTAGTTGACCAGCGGCTCTCTTGGCATGCTCACTTAGAGCAAATTATGAATAGGATAAGAAGATTGATTTGGGCTTTTAGATCATTGAGATATGTAACCGACAGAAAACTTTTAAAACAAATATATGTCGCCCTGGCACAATCGATTTTGGTATACTGTATTCCTGTTTGGGGCGGCGCTACAAAAATAAAGTTTCTGGAATTAGAAAGAGTGCAAAGGCATATGCTCATGGTGATGTATTTCAAACCTTATAGATTCTCTACCTCAGAGCTATACAAGGAATGTGACCTTCTTACAGTCAGGAAACTGTACATCTTAAATACGATATTGAAATTTCACGCTACTTTAATATATGATCCTGACAAATTGAATGGAAGACGAAAACACGCTGTGGCTGCGATTGGCCATCATAAGTCAAATTTTACTAGGAGACAGTTTGCTGGTCAAGCGCCGGTACTCTATAACAAAATAAATAAAAATATAGACATATACACAAAAACGTCCTATAGCTGTAAAAAAACCCTGTCATCATATTTAGGATCATTAAGTTACGAGGAGACTGAGGCCATATGCAAATAGATTTGCCAATCACTACTCAACACAAATATTATATCCTATGTACACTCATACACTATACAGTATATTCTCCAGAACAGATACACTATCCAATTAAACATGCACTGACACAACACACATCATAATACACATTAAGTATATGTCATACAACATATAAAATACAAACGCAACATCAATCTGAGCAAAATCATATATCTATCTAGGTACTACTTATTTAATATAAATAGCAAAACTTAATAGGTACTTACCAACACCTAATTGTTATGGAGGAGCGGAGTTTCCTAGCACAAGTATATATATATACTTAAAAGGAGACTCCAACCACAAATAATTTGTACAAAAATTGTGCCGAATAAAGATATTTGTATTTGTATTGTATTTGTAAATCTCTCCGTAAATTCAAGGGTCCAATGCCGTGTGGAAGCGATTGTCAACAATTCACAGCTCGTCTCTGAATCTATTATTATTATTACTTAGTATCTCTCACATTGCAAACAACAGTCCTCAAGCACTGGAAGAGTTGGTTGTTGATGGCATTCTGTAAGTGGTAGTACTTCCCCAATCAGGCAACTCCGGATTAAATTTCACTAAATCCTCCTCCCTCGCTTTTGCCACAGTTTAGATTTCAAGTCGTAACCAGTTGAGAATGCGCAAGCTTGCATTGCCAGAGGTACACCTGGCTCGTCAATTATATAACAATTCCATTTTTTTTTTATTTGTAGGCCATTTTGACCATGTTCCTTAAGAGATAGGAACAGTGTTCCTGAACATTCCTATTCTACTTTTTATGATGAATCCGAATCTGCAAAGTCAAAATTCAAATATTCGAAAAAAAGCGACAGACAAACGCACAGACAAACATATAGAATTCATATAGGAACGGTGTTCCTGAAAATGGACTAGGCGCAGTGAGGTTGGTTCTGACTCTAATAGTGGTGACGAAATACCTTGGTTGGTTATCCCTTTCTTTTGTTGTAGGACATTATAGACGCAGGCCAGTGTCTTCAAACAGCTCGAATGTCACACTTCTTCATTTAGCGTTATCCCGTTTCCGAACCTACCACTTCAGTGTCACTGAATTAGTTTAATGCTGTGTCCTTATTAGGCAAACAGTGAGACGTCTGTGTATATAAAAAGGTTTAAAGAATTTATTCTCAAAAAAGATTACCGATAATCCACTTACATGAGAACAATATTACTTATTGTAAGATCGTGAGATCAGTAGTTTTCAACAATATAATTATGTAGTTGCGACTTGAAACTGTTAAAAGAGTCTACATCTTTAATATATGAAGGTAATTTATTATAATACAGTGATCCCTTCAAAGGTGATATTTTTTTTTCTAATTTAGTATGTATCTTAGGTAGTATAAGTAAACTAGGTCGGCGAAGACTGCGTTTAGAAATCTGTGATTTTTTAATAAAAGACAGATTAGTTTGGATGGTTTTACGATGTTTTTCCTGATTAAAATACAAGTGCTATATACGTATAGTTGTCGTATGTTCATTATCTTTGTGTCATTAAAGATTTTGCGGGTTGATGTTAAATACGGGTAGCAGAAGATTGTTTTTATAACTTTATTTTGAAATCTTTGTAATTCCTGTAACTTAGTCTTAGCGGCACTGCCCCAAATTTCTATTATATATATAGTGCATACTATATGCAGTTTGCAATACTGTGCTTGCCATCTCAATCAGGTAGCAGCAGATTCACAACGCACAGCTAATCGGCAATGAAGTATGCTTATTATGCCAGCATTACGCAAAATAATAGTCAGATCGGGACTAGCAAAGCATGTGATAATCTTTGTAATAGCAACACAGTTTGCCTTTTTTGGCAAAAGTTACCTTTCATTTACTAGAAAAGAAAGAAAGAAAGAAAAATTTGTTTATTTGGTTACATTTCACATGCTTGTTAAATTACAACTAATTATACATCAATGCACCAAAACGGCCTCCGCTCAGCATATGTCGTGGCCCGTGGTGTGGACCACAACGCTGGTCTTCCGCGGATACCAGTAAATTATTTAGAAAATAATTTCATAAATATCTATATAATGCAAAAGAATAAAATTATAACAAATTGGATAAATTAGATGACTTACATTTTAGAATATATTATATTATTATTGTTATATTTAGCTGCGGGCACTAACACGTACATAACATAAAATTGAATTAAAATTGAGTGGAATATTATTGTAATTAACATTAGATTATGTAATATAGAAACAAAAAGGAAAAGTAAGCACACTTATTCATACGATAAATGCTTATAATGCTGCAATCACTGTGTTTTTTGAATGCTCAAAATACGCTCCTTGAGTTTATACTTAAAGGATTTAATGGAGCTCGAATTTCTAATGGGCGGAGGAATGTTGTTCCAACATTTAGATGCAGCATATCTGAAACTACCACGGAAAGCGGCAGACTTATGTTTAGGACACATAAGACGATCCGGTATTCTTGCACGAGTGGTAAAGTTTAATTTATCGTACAAATAACATGGGCCTTTGCTCTTAATTATGCCGAACAGAAGTACCGCAAAGTGAAGTGAACGCCGAGAATCCATGTTCAAGAGATCGCTCCTGTTTAAATAAGGAGTTATATGTGCTCTACGAGGAATGGGGAAACAATATCTAGCACATGAATTCTGTATTCGTTGTATCAGTTTTTTAGTGCGAGCTAATAGACAGTTTCCGATCACTACATCGGCATAATTAAGTTTCGACAATATAAGTGTTTCACATAAGTAAATTCGTGATTCCACATTTAAGTAATCTCGTATTTGGTGCAGGACTTTTAACCTATAATAGCAATTTTTGACAACTCCAAGAACATGTTTTTCAAACTGAAGGTTACCGTCCATAATGACGCCTAAATTTTTTGTTTCCTTTACCTGTTCAATATGAGTGTCTTTTAATTTTAAAATTAGGGTATGGGTATTGGCGTCAGATATTTGAGCCCTTGTGCCCAAAACGAGAAACTTTGTTTTACTTGGATTCAGGACTAGACCATTTGCATCCGACCATTCTGCCACCCGTTTCAAATCTTCATTGATTCTTTCAACTGCAGAGCATGTGTCACCAGCCCTAAAACTCTGATAAATCTGCAAGTCGTCCGCATACAAATGGTATTCACTATTGTTTATAATATCTGGCAAGTCTGCTGTATACAATATAAAAAGTATTGGCCCCAATATCGACCCCTGTGGTACGCCTCTATCTAACGGAAGATTTTCAGAATATCGTTTAGTGCCATCACTGTAGGTAACTTCCACTCTTTGAGATCTATCGGCAAGATAACTACTAAACCATTTTACAGTAGGACCATCAAAACCATAAAACACGAGTTTTGCCAGAAGCAACGTAGGGTTAATAGTATCAAAAGCACGTGAGTAATCAAGCAAGACAAGAATAGAAGCCTCACCTACGTCCCTCCCAGCTAATATATCATCTACCACATTTAGAAGTGCCGTGGCCGTGCTTCTGCCAGTTCGAAAACCACTTTGCTTGGAGGGCAGTATGTTATTTGCATTCAGATATGTAACCAATTGTATGCAGACAACCTTTTCTAAAATTTTAGACAAATAAGGTAAAATACTGATAGGTCTGAGATCCTTAAATTCTTTAGGGTTGCTTACTTTTGGTAAAGGTCGAACTATAGCATTCTTCCATAAGTCTGGAAAGTCACCGCTCTTAATAGACATATTCACTAAAGCTGTAATAATAGGGAGTGTACGCGGTAGTGTGAGTAAAATCATATTCGCCGAAATTCCATCAACACCCTGTGCATTAGTAGTAATTTGTTTGATAATTTTAATTACTGTTTCTTCATCTACTGGTTGGAGACTAAAGATAGCAGAACCAAATCTATTAAAACATAAGTTAGTAAAATGTGACATATCCATGGATAAGCTTCCCGGGACATCAAGGAAATGCTTGTTGATAGTATCAGGGTCATTAATATTATCAGGTAAGTCAGCCTGCTGTTTTTTAAAATTAACATTTTGTTTTATATTTTTCCAGAGCACTCGCGAATCATTTAGGTTTTGATCAATTTTGTGACGAAAGTAGGCAGCTTTTTCATTGTGTATTGCCACTTCAACAATTTTTTTAAGTTCTTTATACGCCTCTTTATCCTTATTAGAATTAGTACTACGACTTCTAGAATGTGCCTCATTTCGCAGTTGAATCATGTCTTTTATGGTTTGCGTAATCCAAGGATAACTCTGTTTTTTAACGTACGATGTTTTGATAGGAGCATGACTATCAAAACATCGTAGTAGTAGTCGTACTAATACATATATTACTTTCAACGCGTTGAATTATAAATTTTAGTAAGGCTTTCGACCCACATATGCACAGTATCCCAAACATTCTCAAATCTTAGACTTGTATATGTTTCTATACAAACACTAACAGCCAATTTGCATGATCAGCAAGCATGAATATTGGGAAGTGTCTCACAAAGCTTTGTTCGGGTTTCTTGTACTTATTTGTGTGTTGTATTTGTAGTATTCTTTTATATTCGTATAGAAATTAGTTGACAAGCTTGCATGAGAGACTAACTGCTATCTTCCACTGTACAACAATCTCAGATTGCATGCACGAACACAAGCCTCGGATGTTGGAGACGTAGGATACATTGAAGTGTCCTACGTAAGCTCCCCTTTGCAAACTGTTGCTCAAATGTTAACATATAACACTTATGTGCAATAAAGAATATACAATGAAAGTAGCGAGAGACGGAAGCCAATTAGCTAACGTTCAGCGGCTAATTTGCTTCAGTCTCTCGCTCTCACGATATTAAATCTAATGCGAATTTACCTCTCCGCATGTTCGCCTAATGAGGGTACAATCTAACGACTGTCCAGGACCAATAGATGAACGTATACACTAAGCACGACAGAGGTAAGTAAAGCCATCCATAAACAGCTGCAGTTATTTGTTCAATTACTTGTAACAGCATTGAACTCCTCGGTGAATCCCTCCCCATCTAAACTAAACATCTATCAAACACAAACATGGCAAGTAGCTATCAACGTTAGCTGTAGAGACCCCATTCATCGCTCAAGTCTCTAATAAACTTACGAGAAGTTTGCACCAAGTTGGATTTCTCAGTTATTGCTTTCCGCAATTCATGTTCGCTTGTAATTCGCCATAATGAATTGCAACGGAAGTTTTCCCGTCGCGTTTATCTAGTGAGTTTCGCCGCTGGGATGAATCAGAAATAACATTCTGGTTGCTGTCAACAACATATATATCTGCAGTTTTCACTGTTGCTTAAGCAGTAAATTCATCTTCGTCCCGTGCTAATTTAAAACGTGTTTCTTATTTCTCTGGTTGATTCCACGATGAACGATCAGTTCTCTTCTCTCATCCCTCGCCGTTTAATCTAATGTCCACTATCTCGAGAAGAATTTTATTATATATCATAAATATGTTTTATTAAATAATTTCATTACATGTTTTTCCCTACCTCTTCTCCCGTCGTTAATATCTCTCAGAATATTAGTGTAATCTTCTAATTTACGTTACGTACGTCGTAAGGTATACAAGCATACGGACCACCCGATTTAAAGCAGTTACCTAATCTACTGCTTAATACAGCAACTCCTTATGAGCTTACTGGAGACCTCACTCACACGCAGGAATACAACAACCCGCCAGGGAGTCGTTATTTGGCTGTGGGATTCTATGAGGTATAAGTCCCCAGACGGGCAATTTTGATGCGCCTTACCTCTCTTAAAATATCCAGTCCGAGACAAATAGACGTGTTCATGCACACAAATGTCTGTCCTGTGTGGGAATCGAACCCACGACCGTTGGTGTCAAAGTCGCATCATTCACGACTGAGCCAAGGAGCTCGTCAAAATTATTTCTTAACTATTTCTTTCATGACTGAATCTTCAGCTCTAATAAGGCTGCAAAAGAGCTAAAGTATATTTATCACTAATCTATTGTCATAGAAGATCCAAAGAAAAGAAAATGCAATGCCAGAGGAGCCAACAGTATGGATATTCAAAGAACTACTGTATGCGCCTCTAACACTGTAAACCTATAAGATGTGGAGAATCTCACAAGACATCAGAGTGTCAGAAACGCGATCGTAATACTCCAGTAGAAGTTTACCAAGAAATTCTTGTCAGGAGATCTAAACTTAAAACACAAGGAGGACGTGAAATTCGAATGAATAAGCCCTCAATTGAAGATAAAACCGAAGCTACACGAACAGACATATCACATGAATATAATAAGAAAAACACATATGCTGGAACACTCAAATCTACCAGAAATAAACTTTCTGCAGAGACAACACACATTGAATCTGAAACCATACATATGATTCTGAAACAAAACTCGTTAACAAACTAACAAAGTAACAACTTTTAGAATAAGAGGCATCCTCAGGGCCTGTAGCATGTAGTATGTTATTCTAACGATTAACGTCTACAGCCTAAGGATGCCTCGTAGAGACACGAAACACGTGTCGCAGCGACGACCAGGCCAGGTCAGGTGGGGGGGCTTGCGGATTCTGTTCCAGATGGCGGACGACCGCAGCAGCCGAGGCAGAGACTACCGGAGCAACCATGTCAGCGTCGGCATGTTGCATCTACTAACGGTAGGGGGTGGGTGCCGGCCGGCGCTAGGCCGCATGAACTAATTGGTGACGGAAGCACACAAAGCACGTTAGACCAAATTGCATGTAAATTTGGCTTTTGCAAAATAACACCTGAATCTATTAACCATCTATGAGTGGTTGCCCTTATTGGAGGATACACTCTACCTGACAGAGTCCCAGAAAACATCCGCATATAGTAGCTACGACGGCAGATTTACCCCAAACGAAAAAAAAAATATGTTCAGCTCTATCCACCTCATTCTCTTCTCTCCTATTCCATTTGCGAGGATTTGACTGCAGAATTCACATAGAAGGATGTATTTAATTTCAAAATTTCTTGGATTTTTCAAGCGTTTAATATTTTTTCTGTGCTATAGATGTAAATAATTACATGTTACCATGTTTTGTGTTAACTAATTACTTGGTTAACTAAAACATGTTAATAGTACATCTTGATATTGCAAGGCCTCCATTACGCTGTGTGCCAGTTTGCCTTAATCGTACAAAAAATCCCTGAAAATATTTTATATAGCTACAAAAAATACCAACGTCTTAATCTTATTCTAAGTTGTGTAATTAACGGTCCAACTTGGATCGTGGTCAAACTTCGCTAAGTCGATTTGAGATAAGCTTTTGATCAAATACGCTTATTGAGGGTAAAGTTGCGTCTAAATTTTCTTCTTTGACGATGGAAAAGTTCTTTGTTTTGAACATTTTTTTTGGTAATTAAAATTTAGATTATCTTCGAAGTAAAGAAAAAGAATAAAATAGTCGATTTGCAATATTTTAATGGGATTTTTTTATGAATTAGTATGTATTTTAGTAGATGACAACTTCATCAAATCTCTTGTTATACAACATTGGGAGACACGCAAGCACACGGCTCATCTGACGTAAAACTGTTAACTTGACGTAAAAACCCACTGTGAACATGTTGAACGATGGGTAAAAAGCCTTAGGATTTCAATCCATATGTGACAGTGCCCGGTACACCTATTTTGATTACTCCGATTAAAATATCTGCACAAAAAAAATGATAACTGTGATGTGAAATTTTCTAAAAACTTGGTTTGAAGACTATATCTTTGATTGTTATATGTTTTAAGTGCTAAACACTGATAATAAGCTCGGCTATGGCTGAAAATCAGTGTTTTTGCAAATCATCTTGCAAACATTTTATACTGAGCCATGGTCTTTTTGTATTGCTGCAGCACACAGATACCTGTACTAAACCTTTCAAATACACAACTTTGTAACAATTTATTGGTCAACGATTCATTGTATCCTACGTGTATGTGTGTGACTGTGGAAACAAATAAATAAATGAAATAAAATATATAAACATTGACAAAAGTGGTGTGATTTTTGTGATGGATACAAAATACTGACCTGTCATAAAAACAGAACTCGCAGGTACGCGTAACCGACACCTTAAATGCATGGCGCTTATGACGTTTATCTCGCCGATTTCTACTAGTTAATCATTTGTTTCCTTATTTTGCATAAATTAACTGATCACATAATTATCACAGTGAAATAGTGAAATAATTATAAAGTGGTGAAATCATTTCTAAAATCGGCAGAAGTAGTAGGCCTTTGATCTGATGTCGAAATAACCTTAACCTGTAACCTATTGAACTTCGTAGGGACATTGGCTGGCTAAGCGTATTTTAGCGCTATTATCACGCCGAGTGTTCTGTAGAACTGTTTCCCTTTCACATTTAATCAAACAGCGGGTCTATAAATACGTATTGAAAAGTGCAATGAATGTTAAAGAAGCGTGTGGGGTGTGTAAATACCCAGCGCTCGGTTCTCTCTGCCTACTCCGAAAGGGATTTGGCGTAAAGTTATAGATAGATAGATACATTATATAGTATATTAAATAAATGTATACGCCGTGAATGGAACTAATGAAACGAGAAGCAAGAAAATTAAGCTGATTACCTAATGTTAAGAGAAACACAGCAAAGTTTTGCAAGTAATTTGAAGGAATAATTGTGTTCCTGCAAGTGAGTACCAGGTTAAGACACTCCTGTATTGCAAACGTATCATAAGCTACAGTAACCCTTATAAATACAAAAATACAAAACATGAATCATAGAAAAATGTACGTTTCAGGGGTCGGTAACGCAAGAGTGACGCCCGTGGTGTTGCAAATACCCATAGGCTACGGTAACTGCTTACTATCAGGTAGACCGTATGCTTGTTTGCCACCTTAGTGTAATAAAAAAAGTAAAATATCGTAGTTGATATCATAATCCTAAGCGAATTCATATTTCAATTATAATAATATAGTTGTTTTTTTTAATTTAAGACGAGCTCGGTGGCGCAGTTGTGAAACGCGCTGTTACGCTACTTTGACACCAACGCTCGTGGGTTCGATTCCCACACAGTACAAACATTTGTGTGCATGAACATGTCTGTTTGTCTTGGTTTGGGTATTTTCTATCCTTCCTACTAATATTATAAATGCGAAAGTTTGTATGTATGGATGTTTGTTTCTCTTTCACGCTTAAACGGCTGAATGGAATTGAATGAAATTTGGCAGGTAGATAGATTATGATCTGGATTAACACATAGGCTACGTTATTTGACTCCACGCTGGCGGAGCCGCGGGCAGCAGCTAGTGTATAATAAGTATGTATTTACAAAAAAAAAAAAATGTATTTACGTATGTTTATCAGTTGTCTAGTACCCATAACACAAGCTTCGCTTACTTTGGGGCTAGGTGGCGCTGTGTAATTTATCCGGCAATATTTATATTATTCTGTAGACGATATTATACGATTACTTTCGGCGAGCACATGCAAATTTGGAGCACTTGGGAACCTCTGGGTAAAACAGAGTCTTCGCGAAAGGGTCATCCCACAGGAACATCCTGTGGAATAGTAATAAATGAAAAGCCCCTGATAGGTGAAAGCGAAATATATCATCTATATTGAGTAGGATTAAAAAATCTAAACATCCAAACGATCCCACGGACACATATTAACGGAATAAAAAGTAGCCTATATGTAGATCCAGTACCTCATCTATCTACCTACCAAATTTCATCCAAATCCGTTCACGCGTTGAGGCGTGAAAACGGAACAAACACCCGCACAAACATCCATATTGTACGATAGTTAACTTCTGCTTACTAAAGATGTAAGTAATCAATTAATTCACTGCCTTATATTTTAATATTTATATTCTCTGTCTACCCTTTAAGGGAAGATATGCATATATACCTACATATTTTAACATTTAAGAGAGGTAGGGTGCATTAATGAATCCCTACTGTAGAAGTACGTAAAGAAGCAACCAAATAACAATTTCCTAGTGTAGTGTTCCTTTTAATAAATGGGGTTACTAGTAAGCTCCTAAAGAGTTACCGTGTTGGCAGCAGGGGCGGCAACGTAAACTATTTGCATCTAGTTGTACGTATGCTTGTATACCTCCCGACGTTGTATAATAAAACACTTATTTCTCCTAACGCTATCCCGTGTCCTAATGCATTAGGATTGGCGGGGTCCGTTGCTTAAGCCTAAAGATTTGACGAAGATACTGATTACATGAAGCGAGTAAGACCTCCACAATGCAAAGGGAAAACCAGACCTTCCTTAGGTCAGGTCCCACGTCTATCAAATTATATTTTGGATTGGATTTGCTCAGGATGTTTTCAATCTCTGTTCAGCAAGTATAAATATGTATATAAATCTGAAAACAAAAATTATTAATACTAGCTAGGATTCGAACCGGGAAACTGTTGGTCAAAAGGCAGCTGCCTTATACACTGGACTATCACTGCTGTGCTGATAGGCGTTTAGTTGTATTTCAGACAATCAGACATGTTCATGCACACAAATGTTTGTCTTGTGTGGGAATCGAATCCACGAGCGTTGGTGACAAAGTCGCGTCATTCACGACTGAGCCACCGAGCTGGTCATATGCTGAGCTTATATAAAAAAAAAATAGAAAAACAAAAACCCTACGAAGTCCCTATCCCGTTATCTCGTGGAAACCGCTTTTTCTTCTTTCTTTCCTTTTCCTCGGCTTCTAAGGGTCATATCGTAATGTTGAATGGCCCATAACCTTCCTCAAGGATAGCTCTATAAACTCAAATAAGAATTTTTCAAATCTCAACCGGTAGTTCCAGAGATTGGCGCGTACAAACCATCAAATAAACCCTTAAGCTTTTTATATTGTTAGATATATAAAATAATGCACAGATAATATAATTCCCAATAGAAATCACACTCCAATCTCACTTACGCGGAACAACGCTGGAACCACTCCAGAGGGTGGTCTGACGCAGAAGTCTGATGTTATATTTCAAGTTTATTTTATCACCGAGACTTGTAGCAACTGATTTATAAGCAGTAAACTGAATACTTATTTCAAATGTTAGATAGAAAGATAAACCATTTATTTGAGAACTGTAATAGCCTATGTATATGAAAATATAACTATATAGAATGAATGATATAGTGACAAAAACCGGCCAAGTGCGAGTCGGACTCGCGCACGAAGGGTTCCGTACCATTATCCATAAAAACGGCAAAAAAAATCATGTTATTGTATGGGAGCCCCCCTTAAATATTTGTTTTATTTCAATTTAATTATTTATTTTTAAAATGGATATATAACTAAATATTCTGTGAATATTTCAAGCGTCTACCTGTTGCCGTTATCAATATCGAGCAAAAACGAGCAAAAAAATCACGTTTGTTGTATGGGAGCCCCCTTAAATATGTTATTTTGTTTTTTAGTATTTGTTATTATAGCGGCAATAGAAATACATCATCTGTGAAAATTTCAGCTGTCTAACTATCACGGTTCGTAAGATACAGCCTGGTGACAGACGGACGGACGGCGAAGTCTCAGTAATAGGGTTCCGTTTTACCCTTTAGGTACTGAACCCTAAAAACTGTCCTCCACGACGAGATGGAAATCCACACGTTTCTTTGGTTATGGCCCACGTCATTCAAAACAATGTCTTCGACCTTCGATTTTCCTCAATACTTACCTTCACCGCCTGCAATGCAAGTGATAATTACACAAATGTAGATAACTCTGAAAACATGAATTTAGTGGTAGACCACCAGAGTTCGAACCAGGAACCTATCGATTGTACTTCACCAGTTGGGCCCAGGCCCCCAGATAGATGGGGATCTCACCTTTCAAATCGGAACACAGCTCCCATACAACAAACGTGATTTTTTATGCCGTTATTATAGATAATGGTACGGAACCCTTCGAGTGCAAGTCCGACTCGCACTTGGCCGATTTTATACTACGTCGACACAACAACCCTCTACGGAGTTGTTATTTGGCTGCGGTTTGCACAGTAAATTCAGATGTTAAAAATACACATAAATAGTTCATCTATTATTGATCAAAGTCATTTATTTGTATCCATGACTCACATCAAGTCCCGTCACTACCTCGTGGCTCCACAGACCTTGGATACATTGGAACTAAAGCTGGAGATGCAGCACTGCCTTTGCTGTACCGATGCTCTGTTCCATCCGGTGGTCATTCCTTGACTCCCTACAAATTAGTTCTCTCATTGTGGGTGAGACAGACGAGAGAAACAATTTTGTAATTGAGTAAGGGTGCATGCAAATGAAAGCACCTTTACTCACTAAAATGATTTATGACGAGCTCGGTGGCTCAGTCGTGAATGACGCTACTTTGACACCAACGCTCGTTCGATTCCCACGCAAGACAAACATTTGTGTGCGTGAACATGTCTGTATTGGTCTGGCTGTTTTACGAGAGGTAGGGCGCATCAAAGCAGCCCATCTGGGAAAGTACCACCACCTCACGGAAAACCGCAGCCAAATAACAACTCCCTAGATGGTTGTTGTGTTCCTGTGTACGAGATCACCAGTAAGCTCCTAAGGAGTTGCTATCTAGGCAGCAGAGGAGGCATCGCACGAGTGATACTTAAGTATTAGATACAAGCGTTAATTGGCTGCGGTAACCGAAGAATAATTAAGAATTAAAATAAGAAGAATATTTAAACAATAAGCTGACAAGTAACGCGTTGTTGATCCGACAACTAGCCAATCAGAGCAGCGCATTCTACCTAATCCTCCGACCCGTAGATATTTTTTTATACAACGTCAGAATGCATACAAGCAAACGTCCCACCTGATGTAATTCGATTACTGTAGCCTATGAATGCTTGTAATACATTAAGCAGGTATCACGTGCGTGATGAAAAAAAAAATTGTGACGATTCCAAACAAATGTAGCCATTTTTACGGAATAAAAAGATTTTGACTTTGACTTTGATGCTACTTCTACTGTTAACATCGCGTCCTTAGGACTTCACTCACACGCAACGCACGAGTGACCCTGGTGTTGCAAATGTCCATAGGCTACGGTGACTATTTACCATCAGGCAAGCAGACCGAGGGTCTTTCGATCGAAAATAAAAATCGATTACATTGAAGGACCAGTTATAAAATGATTTTCATTTGTTCATAGTAATCCATTAACATTTTCAGAGAAGATAGATCTTAGAAGCCAATAGCGTGCAAGCAATTATTAAAACATAAAAAACAAATACCAGAGGGAGACTTTGTACAAAAGTCGTCTGCGTGGGTACCTCTGTATCACCTATTTCTACCGCCAAGCAGCGGTATTTATATAGCTGTGTTCCGGTTTGAATATTGAGATTTGGCAGAGAAATTACTGGGTACTGTGACGGAACAGCCTTAGGTCACAGCATTGGCAGCGCGCGAGTAACATCCCCGAGGTGTTGCGAGCGTCAATAGGCTGCGGGGCTGCGGTGACCGCGTACCATCTAATGCGGGCCGCATGCTTGTTTGCCAATCTAGTTGTATAAAAAAGTGCCAGTTTAAACGTGAAGCTACTCACAAAGCAGATGTCAAATTATATTTAAACAACCTCCGGAAGCCCTGGCGGTCCACCCGCCGAAGTTACTTCGTCAGTGTGGCATCTTTGATGAACTCCAATATTGGATTTGACTCTAAAGATAATGAGTCAAATGAACCAACCCTTAAGAATGGCCCATCAAGAAAGGTAGGGTGCATCAAAGCAGCCCTGCAGGAAGGACCTCCACCTCACAGACCACCGCAATCAATTAACCATCATCTGGAGGGTTGTTGTGTTCCTGCGCGTGAGCGAGGTCACCAGTAAGCTACTAAGAAGTTGCCGTGGTTGTAACAGAGGTGGCATCGCGCGATGTAAGCCTATAAATGTAAGCATATAAATGTAAGCCTATAAATGTAGTACTTAATGTACTACATTTATAGGCTATTGTTACCGCTTTACATAAGGTGGGCCGTACGCCTGTATGCCTACTGACCATGTATTAAAAAACCAAAACACATATTAAGTTCAAAAGTATCAGTGATAATGACGATGATATGGAAACGTCCTGTAGAATAAAACACTTCAGTTCAACCAAGTTCGCTTCAGTATTCTCGAATCGTCGGCACAATAAAATAACTCACACTTCCGAATATCCCCAAGTCCAATATCTTTGGTTTCATGCATAATTTTCAATGCTGTGCTATAAAAAATTGATTATTGGATACTTCGGACTTTTACGATGGGGTAACGTCGAGTTTTTGCAATACTCGCCTCCGGAGAGCTTCCCTCGTAAAACAAGCAGGAGGATATTCCTTTATTAAAATATCAACGCCCGTAACGAGAAGCTTTAAAGCCTTTTGGACACTTTGAGAAGCGAGCAAATTTTTACTACGGAGACATCTATAAAACGAGAAAAAATCAGTCTCTCGTAAAAAAATTACCTCTCCGTAGATAACCGAACGGTTCATTTGGTTTTAGCGATTTTACTGGAAACTTTGTCGTTCATTCCTCAGTCAGGCTACTCAAGTGTTCTAGTAGTAGTGGGCGTCTAGTAATTCCCCGCCCTAATATTAAGCGTTAAGTATGAAATTGCTGATTTGTACTGAAAAATTAGAACTCGTTTTTTTCTAAGATGTAACAGATTTATTTATTCAAAATATTTACCCTCAATATTTTCTATATATTGCTGCCTTCTAAATGGAAGTTTATTTATACATTTGCGATAGAACTCTGGGGATGTAGATTCGATAAACTGTATAAATGAAACATTTTTTTTTTCCACGTAGAAAATTGTCCAAATCACCTAAAAAATAGTAGTAAATTGGAGTTGGTTTGTCGAGTACGGAGGATGTCGTATGGTTTCTAACTGCAGCTCCTGTAGAGTTACAACGGTTTCTCGAGCAGTGTGAGGTCTTGCGTTATCATGGAGCAATTATGGTGAAGATTCACTGTCATGGCTGTTTCGCTGCCAATTTCGCCATCATTGTTCAAAGTTCGGCACAGTAAACATCTGCTGTTATTGCTTGACCACACCGGAGAAAGCTGTTGTGAATAACGCCATGAAGAGACCACCAAACAGTTGCCATTACCTTTTTATTGGTAAACTTTGCTTTAGGCAGTGCCCTAGCCTTGCAGCGTTTAACTAGGGGTCAGCCATTGCATTTTTCACTTGCGGTTATCGTAAAGAATCCACTTTTCGTCACATGTCACAATTCGATCCAATATTTCCTCATTTCTGCACAGATGCAGCAAGGCAACACAACTTTTAACAAGCGTTTCTTTCTGCAGATCACTCAAATCATGAGGCACCCATTTTTCATATTTTTTTATCTTATTGATTTGATGCAAATGTGTCAATAGTGTGGTAAGGTAACGCTAAACCATGCCGCCAATTCTTGAGTAGTTTGACTCGAATCGGCTTCCACCATCTCCTTCAATTCAGTGTTATTCTGTATCTGTGTGGGCGGTCTTCCACGTGGTTCGTTCTTCAAGTCGAAGTTTCAATTACGAAAGCGTTTAAACCTAAAACACAGGGTGCGTTCATTAGCAGTCTCCTCTCCAAACGCAGCATTGTTAATTGGAGCCGTTTCTGCCGCGTGAGTTCCGCGTCGAAACTCGTACTCAAAAATTACTCGGATTTTCGAAGTATCCATCTTTCCCGTCTAAGCTAAATAAAAAAAAACAATTGAAATTTGAAAATCAAATGTTACACATTTTTTTTAAAAAAACCTCATAGTTATCATGTGAAAAAAGTTTGCTCGAAATACTCACACCATGAAGGTTTAATGTCAATTAGAAGTATTTATTACTATAAAGCGGCAATTTCATACTTTAACCCCTATTATTTCACTAATAACATTTATAGCAATGTCACTGCAAATTATTACTATTTCAGGACTTGCCGTAGACTACAATCGGTAGAGAATTTTCACTATGAATTGCTACTATTTTGCGACAAAATGTGGACTTCGTTGGGTATCGAAATATTATTGTGAATTACCAATATTCCCGGTATTATTGTAGATTAATTTTGGTAGAGAAATGTCACTGTAAATTACCAATATTTCCAAACTTGCTGTAGACTAATTTCAAAAGAGAAATATTACTGTGAATTACCATTTTACAGTAGAGAAATATGACTGTAAATTACCAATATTTCCGAACTTGCTGTAGACTAATTTCAATAGAGAAATATTGCTACGAACTATAATTTCACAGTAGAGAAATATGACTGTAAATTATCAATATTTCCGAACTTGCTGTAGACTAATTTCAATAGAGAAATATTGCTACGAACTATAATTTCACAGTAGAGAAATATGACTATAAATTATCAATATTTCCGAACTTGCTGTAGACTAATTTCAATAGAGAAATATTACTGTGAATTACCATTTTACAGTAGAGAAATATGACTGTAAATTACCAATATTTCCGAACTTGCTGTAGACTTTTAATAATAATAATAATAAAATATATTTATTTTCTCTCCAAGGTTACAATGTTAAATGTGGGTTACATAGCTTGTTTTGCTTAAACTATTCCTTACAGGAGAGAACTGGTGCCCGTGCTAGGTGGAGAACCCGCCTGTGTTACGAGTCACCAGGCCCCCTCCGCGCTATTATATGCTATAACTATGAGAGAGACAATATACTATGTTCTAATAAACGAAAAGTACTTACATCTGTTTATTTATTTTTGTTTAATATTTGGGTAGACTAATTTCAATAGAGAAATATTGCTACGAACTATAAATTCAAAATAGAGAAATATGACTGTAAATTATCAATATTTCCGAACTTGCTGTAGACTAATTTCAATAGAGAAATATTGCTACGAACTATAATGTCACAGTAGAGAAATATGACTGTAAATTATCAATATTTCCGAACTTGCTGTAGACTAATTTCAATAGAGAAATATTGCTACGAACTATAATGTCACAGTAGAGAAATATGACTGTAAATTATCAATATTTCCGAACTTGCTGTAGACTAATTTCAATAGAGAAATATTGCTACGAACTATAATTTCACAGTAGAGAAATATGACTGTAAATTATCAATATTTTCGAACTTGCTGTAGACTAATTTCAATAGAGAAATATTGCTACGAACTATAATGTCACAGTAGAGAAATATGACTGTAAATTATCAATATTTCCGAACTTGCTGTAGACTAATTTCAATAGAGAAATATTGCTACGAACTATAATGTCACAGTAGAGAAATATGACTGTAAATTATCAATATTTCCGAACTTGCTGTAGACTAATTTCAATAGAGAATTATTGCTACCAACTATAATGTCACAGTAGAGAAATATGACTGTAAATTATCAATATTTCCGAACTTGCTGTAGACTAATTTCAATAGAGAAATATTGCTACGAACTATAATGTCACAGTAGAGAAATATGACTGTAAATTATCAATATTTCCGAACTTGCTGTAGACTAATTTCAATAGAGAAATATTGCTACGAACTATAATGTCACAGTAGAGAAATATGACTGTAAATTATCAATATTTCCGAACTTGCTGTAGACTAATTTAAATAGAGATATTGCTACGAACTATAATTTCACAGTAGAGAAATGTGACTGTAAATTATCAATATTTCCGAACTTGCTGTAGACTAATTTCAATAGAGAAATATTGCTACGAACTATAATTTCACAGTAGAGAAATATGACTGTAAATTATCAATATTTCCGAACTTGCTGTAGACTAATTTCAATAGAGAAATATTGCTACGAACTATAATTTCACAGTAGAGAAATATGACTATAAATTATCAATATTTCCGAACTTGCTGTAGACTAATTTCAATAGAGAAATATTACTGTGAATTACCATTTTACAGTAGAGAAATATGACTGTAAATTACCAATATTTCCGAACTTGCTGTAGACTTTTAATAATAATAATAATAAAATATATTTATTTTCTCTCCAAGGTTACAATGTTAAATGTGGGTTACATAGCTTGTTTTGCTTAAACTATTCCTTACAGGAGAGAACTGGTGCCCGTGCTAGGTGGAGAACCCGCCTGTGTTACGAGTCACCAGGCCCCCTCCGCGCTATTATATGCTATAACTATGAGAGAGACAATATACTATGTTCTAATAAACGAAAAGTACTTACATCTGTTTATTTATTTTTGTTTAATATTTGGGTAGACTAATTTCAATAGAGAAATATTGCTACGAACTATAAATTCAAAATAGAGAAATATGACTGTAAATTATCAATATTTCCGAACTTGCTGTAGACTAATTTCAATAGAGAAATATTGCTACGAACTATAATGTCACAGTAGAGAAATATGACTGTAAATTATCAATATTTCCGAACTTGCTGTAGACTAATTTCAATAGAGAAATATTGCTACGAACTATAATGTCACAGTAGAGAAATATGACTGTA
This sequence comes from Pyralis farinalis, assembly GCA_947507595.1. Taxonomy (NCBI): domain Eukaryota; kingdom Metazoa; phylum Arthropoda; class Insecta; order Lepidoptera; family Pyralidae; genus Pyralis; species Pyralis farinalis. Next base: position 35,172,459 of record OX382257.1, on the reverse strand, counting down.
AATTATCAATATTTCCGAACTTGCTGTAGACTAATTTCAATAGAGAAATATTGCTACGAACTATAATTTCACAGTAGAGAAATATGACTGTAAATTATCAATATTTTCGAACTTGCTGTAGACTAATTTCAATAGAGAAATATTGCTACGAACTATAATGTCACAGTAGAGAAATATGACTGTAAATTATCAATATTTCCGAACTTGCTGTAGACTAATTTCAATAGAGAAATATTGCTACGAACTATAATGTCACAGTAGAGAAATATGACTGTAAATTATCAATATTTCCGAACTTGCTGTAGACTAATTTCAATAGAGAATTATTGCTACCAACTATAATGTCACAGTAGAGAAATATGACTGTAAATTATCAATATTTCCGAACTTGCTGTAGACTAATTTCAATAGAGAAATATTGCTACGAACTATAATGTCACAGTAGAGAAATATGACTGTAAATTATCAATATTTCCGAACTTGCTGTAGACTAATTTCAATAGAGAAATATTGCTACGAACTATAATGTCACAGTAGAGAAATATGACTGTAAATTATCAATATTTCCGAACTTGCTGTAGACTAATTTAAATAGAGATATTGCTACGAACTATAATTTCACAGTAGAGAAATGTGACTGTAAATTATCAATATTTCCGAACTTGCTGTAGACTAATTTCAATAGAGAAATATTGCTACGAACTATAATTTCACAGTAGAGAAATATGACTGTAAATTATCAATATTTCCGAACTTGCTGTAGACTAATTTCAATAGAGAAATATTGCTACGAACTATAATTTCACAGTAGAGAAATATGACTGTAAATTATCAATATTTCCGAACTTGCTGTAGACTAATTTAAATAGAGATATTGCTACGAACTATAATTTCACAGTAGAGAAATATGACTGTAAATTATCAATATTTCCGAACTTGCTGTAGACTAATTTCAAAAGAGAAATATTACTGTGAATTACCATATTATTTCGGGTTCACTTGTATATTACTTTCGATGCAATAATGTCACTTTAAATTACTCATATTTCACGACTTTCCTTAGACTACATTCGGTAGAGAAATGTCTCTGTAAAAATAAATATTTCGGAACTTAGTGTAGAGTAGACTAATGTCGGTAGAGAAATATTACCGTGAACTACCAGTATTTCGGGATCTCCTGTAGATTTGTTATTTATAGGTACCACTAAATTGGCAAACACGCACACGGCCTGTCTGATGGTAAACACTGTAAATTGCCAATATTTAGGGACTTACTGTAAATTAACTTTGGTGGAGAAATGTAACTATGAACAATACTATTTCAGGGCTGCCATTAGATTACATTTCGGTAGAGTAAATTTCACTAAATATTACCATTATTTTAGGAATTTCTGTAGTCTATATACGGTAGAGAAATATCACTATAAACAGTCAATTGCAAACAGTATGCAAATTGTCGCTATTTTGCAATTTTCTTTAGACTACTTTAGCAAAAGAAATATAATTGTCAATTACCTTTATTTCAGGATTTTAGAGAGATTTCGCGTCCCTTTGCATGTTCTACCGATTGTACAATGAGTTGTGTTCTGAGGAGCTGTTCGATATCATGCCAACAGCCTCGTTTTACAATCACACTGCTCGCCGACGGCTGGGAGTTCATCCTCATACACTGGAACCGCAATGGTCGCGTACTGTGCGGTTCCTGAGAAGTTTTCTACCGAGAACTAATAAGTTGTGGAATGAGCTCCCTGTCGAAGTTTTCCCAGGGGTCTACAGTATTGGTTTCTTCAAGAAAGGTGTAAAGAGGTTCTGACATAAGCTACAGTAACTGCTTATGATCAGGCGGGCCGTATGCTCGTTTGCCACCTTAGTGGTATAAAAAATCCATAGATTACTTTAGTAAGCAAACATGTGACCGGCTCCAAACGTTGTATGAAAAATGGTGAACTGACTTGTCTTACCATAATAATCATGTGTTGGGAAGCATCAGTATGCCGTAATATTTTTTTGCACCAAAACCGAACATCAAGACGACAGCTGCGTCACGGTGGACCGCGAAAATGGAGCAAAAACTAATGGATACAATCCGGGGCGAAAGATCGACGAGGCGCAATTACGTTTGGTTTTTCTTGGGGATCCATTTAACTGGTAATAACTTAGTTATACTACTGTAAGTCTGATTGACCAGTATCTATGGGACACGGCTAATCTGGTCCCTTGGTGGAAGTCGCTGAGCTAGTAATCTCGGTGGCGTACGCCGATATTTGAAGAATAATCCGACTCAGAAATTTCCTCTATGTTTTTTTTTATACTACGTCGGGACACGTTCAAGCATATGCCCACCTGATGTAAAACGGGTACCGTATCCTATTAACGCTTGCGATATATTAAGTATCACTCACGCGATGCCTCCTCTACTGTTTAAAACTAAACTCCTTAGGAGCTTACTGGTGACCTCACTCACACGCAGGAACACAACAACCCGTTGGGTAGTTGTTATTTGGCCGCGGTTTTCTGTAAGGTGGAGGTACTTCCCCAGACGGGCTGCTTTGATGCGCCCTACCTCTCTTAATGTAATAGAAGGCGACAAGTGCAGTGAACAGTGATAGTCTAATTGATAAAGAAGCGGTGTACTGACCGCTGGTCGCCAGTTCGAATCTCGATATATAGCACTAAATTCGTGTTTTTGGATTTATGTACAAGTTATTATTGTAATTATAATTATTGCATTCTCGGCTTAATAGTCGTACTCTTCTTTATTACCAAATTAATATATTTCCAGCGTTCATAGATCACGGTAACCACTTAACATCAGGTGGACAATATGCTTGAATGACCTCCGATGTTGTATATAAAAAAAATAACAAGGCAACTCCTCTGGCCTGTGCTGGTAACATTACTTTCTTGCAGGAATGTAAAATATGTTCCAGAGAGTTGTTTTTTGACGCTGCTGATACTAAACTTATTATTATTATTGTGGATAATATAAGTGTAGCGAGAACCAGGTACGTTATCAAATTACAGATCAATCGCTCAACATCAAAGCCAGTCTCGTGATAGACACTTTATATGATAAGGTAAAGTTCGGGAGAAACTACATCTTCGATGTAATAGAGGAGTTGTTTACAGACAGTTCATTTGTTTGGAGGATTGTGTTCATTCTTGCAAATTCATATAGAACCAGTTGAGAATACGCAAGCTTGCATTGCCAGAGGAACACCTGGCTCGTCAATTATATAACAATACAATTTTTTTATTATTTTTAATTGTCGGCCATTTTGACGGTGTTCCTTAAGAGATAGGAACGGTGTTCCTGAACATTACTATTCTACTTTTTTATGCTGATTCCGAATCTGAAGTCAAAATTCGAGTATTCGAAAAAAAACGCAAACACAGCCAAACGCACAGACAAACATATAGATTTCATATAGGAACGGTGTTCCTGAAAATAGAATAACAGTAGAATAGAAATGGATTTTTGAAGTAAAACTTCTTTACGCACGGTTGACTTGGGGAGTAAGCTGGTAAATACGTGACGAGAGCGTTACGAAAAGTGTGATCGGGCGAGGCGAACGGAAGTTGAGAGGGAGATTTAAGGTAGTGAAGACAGAAAGAGAGAGAGTTATGTTTCGTATATTACTGTAGGGGCAAGAGAGAGGTGCGAGCACACATTTTCTTTCTCTCTTTCTCTCATAGCCACGTTTCGTATATCTAAGACACAGTGCAGGCCTATAGATGGAGCTAAAGAAGTTTTACTTCAGTCGTGTGGTCTAAAGCACACTCGTTTTTTTTATACGTCTAATTTGGATTGGTAAGCGGTCACCGCAGCCTATTGACGCTCGCAACATCACAGGGGATGTTACTCACGCGATGCCAACCATGTGACCTAAGGCTGTTTCGTCACAGTACCCAGTAATTTCACTGCCATATCTCACCCTTCAAACCGAAACACAGCTCTATAAATATAGCTGCTTGGCGGTAGCTATAGATGAGACAGAGGTACCCACGCAGACGACTTTTGTACAAAGTCCTCCCTCTGGTAGAGGAACAGTAATGGGACAGAAAAGGAATAGAAAGGAAACAGAAATGCAATAGAAAGGGAACAAAAAAGGAATAGAAATTGAACAGAAAAGGAGCAGGAGTGGAATAGAAATGGAATAGAAATAGAATAGATACTGTTTCAGCAGATGAGCATTGATAGCCCAGTGGATAAAGAACCGAACGAATTCTAACATGCACCACTAAAATTCTTCACTTCCTCGGCGGCGAAGGAAAATATCGTAAGGAAACCCGCACGTCCAAGAAATCATATTTCGTAAGAAGTGTGACTTTACCTAAGACAGATCTGGTTTTCTCTCTGGGTTGTGGTGGTCTGACGGCAGTCACGTCATCTAAAAATTAGTATCTTTGCCAAATCCTTAGGCTTAGGTAGCGGAATCCTAATAGATTAGAAAACAGAATAATGCTGGGAAGAAGAGAACTGTAGGCCGATTCTACTAAAAATCTGCAACTGCACTGCAACGCGGCGTCTGTCAAAATGCTTATATTTTGACGTTTCTTTAAACGTCGCTGCTGTCAGATCGCTTAACGAAACGTCAAAATGTACGTATTTTGACACACGCCACACTGCAGTGCAGTTGCAGTTTTCTAGTAGAATCGCCCTACTATTTCAGCAGATAAGGCCAGCTCACTGCAATATTGCAATACTCGATGCCCACACAAGGCAAACATTTGTGTGCATGAACATGTCTGTTTGTCTTGGTCTGGATGTTTTAAGAGAGGTAGTGCGCATCAAAGCAGCCCGCCTGGGGAAGTACCTAATAGAAAACCGCAGCCAAATAAGATCTCTGTGGTGTTGAGGTCACCAGTAAGTTCATCTGTTAGTAGCAAATGTGGCATCGCACGATCGGTATTAATGTATTACCAGCGTGCGTAGGCTACGGTTACCACTTTACATCGTATGCTTGAATGCCTCCCGAGATCGTCGGCATGCAAAAATGCCAGGATTTTAACCAGGAACCCTACGGTCTCTGGTTGAAATCCTGGCATTTTAGGGTAGGATAGTAAGATAGGGTCGGCCACGCATAACTGATACCCCTGATGCTGCAAATGCCACCTTAGTGGTATAAAAAAACGGGTTGTACTCCGGGAGTGCCAGCACAAGTGTAAACTTAAACATTAACGTTGTGCATTTTTGAATATTTTGGAATGGTTAGGGAATAATTTCACACGAATTGATTTATTTAACAGTATAAAAGTACTATCATGTATGTGGTAAAATAGAAAATTCATTTATTTCGCTATCGTACACAAACATGACAATTTATATTACATTAACAATTTAACACTTCAGAACTATTACAATTATTTTACATTAACAAGTTTATTTCTCAGAAAAATCAACTTTCATCCATAATTTCAACGACTCTTTCACCATCATCATTACCAGCATCATCATCGCCAATCTCTAAAACTCAAACACACTCACACTCGCGCAAGCGCTCTGCGCCGCTAAAACCAAACAACGTTTTGGTCGCGAGAAAATAATGCCCTATGAACGATCTAGTGCTTCATGTTTTGTTTAATTAGAGGTAACTAATGTTTTAGTGCTGCAGCGAACTTAAGTTCTAATTCTCACCAAAATCTTACGATTTTTCTATCAGGGTCACATGTCCTGACGCGAGTTTAACATTTTTTACTCATCCCGAAAAGCACACTACGCCGCTAAAGAAGTTTTCCCTTCAAAAAAGGTTAATAGGCTAGTTTTTATCCACTAAGCTATTGCGCATTATACATACAGAAGAATTAGATAGAAGCGATGATTATTCTTTGATCCGAGGGCTAACAATTTCAACCCTCTTTAACCCTCCTACGATAAAGCATTTAGGGAACTTTCCGACTCTAGGTTCACATGTTGGAAAACTTGTGGCATGTTTTAGAAAGGTTGAACGGAGTTTGATAACCGTTTGAATTTTTCACAATTCATACCTAAAAGCTATGAAAATTCAAAGTTGCCCAATTCCTGTCGAGATCAGACGAATTTAGTTTCTTAACTTTCTGCAACCGCCCAAAATTTACTGATATTGAAGGTCATCGGGTCAATTTGGTTTCATAAAATGTTGTAGGTATACACCCACTTTATTTACCTGTTACCGTAGCTCATGTACGCTTGCAATAGATAAGGTATCGCTCACTTGTTACCCCATAATTGGTAACCACACAGACTCGCAGGAACACAAAAGTCTTCCAGGAAGTTCTTATTTGGCTGCGATTTTCTGTCCGGTGTATGTACATCGACAAAGTTCACGGTTGACCCCCTCAAGGACTATGTTCGTTTGCAGTAGCCAACGCGCCCCTCACTTTTGTTTAATAATGTCCACCAATAGCATTTAAGTGTCTTATATTAAAGACTTTATTACGAACAAAACACCTTTCGTTTAAGGATCCCTAAAAATGGCAGGTGAAAAGGAATGTGGATGCAAAATCTGGCATCTGGCAACATAAAAAATTAAGAATTATTGTTTGAATATTCACATTTATTGATATTTTACTAGATGTGGCGAAAGTTTGAAGCAATTGAGTTTAATAACCATAACAAAAAGTTATCTTATTGGTTAAAAAATTAAGGCATGAACTGGCTACGAAAACACGTACAAGGGAGGTTTGTTGTTAAAGGGTCAACTTTGTCGATGTACGTTCCCAGTGTGTTAACGATGACGCCACATTTATCCATTCTGGGTGCTGATGTATCTCCCCGAAAACTCGACGTAGACAAACCCATAGTACATGTTGCAGTCGACGTTGCTTAACCTGCGTGTCTGATTAGGCTGACACTTACAAACAACATCGAGCTCCAAGTGCCCACAACACCGTCACCGTCATTTCAAGTATTAGCTACGAAACTGTGAAAGCCACCAATTTACGCGATGCAAAAGTTTTAACAAGTACAATTTATAGCTCGGCGTCGAACGCAAGTATGTTCGCTGAAATATGTTTAAAAAGCGAGCGAGAATTTCAGGAGTGTAAATCTGTAATATGTACGTGAAAGTTATGTTCAGTAAATGCACTCATGTTGAGTAGCTGAAGTTACCAAAAGTATATAAAGCGAGATGTCGAGATGGGTGAAACATCTATCTATATCTTCATGCCGAGTTCTTGGCGGGATAGTCAGATCAATTTGAGCGCCATTAGACGCGGTTCTTTTCGCATGTAGCTTTTTAACTAGCATGTTAATTTTTTTTTATACTACGTCGGGGGGCATACAAGCATACTGCCCACCTGATGTAAAGCGGATACCGTAGCCTATTAACGCTTGCGATATATTAAGTAACACTCCGCTGCTTACACAGCAACTCCTTGGGAGCTTACTGGTGACCTCACTCACACGCAGGAACACAACTTCCCCAGACTTATGCTTTGATGCGCCCTACGTCTCTTACAATAAATCAAGGGAGTTTTACGCTGATTTTAGACGGTTCGCTAGTTTGTATAACATTCGTAATCAAGTCAAATCATTTGTTTGCTGGCAAACACGGTAGTACATAAAACATACATAAGTCTTGATTAAGTAATTACATTGATTGAGCGTGTTGCGACAACAGTAGGCATGCAAAAAACAAATGAGAGTGACAAATAATGAAAAATTAGAATATAACAATGTCATCGTAACTAAATTATTTTCAAATAAAATAACCGCCTTCAAAGCCACCTTCGTTTCTTGAAAATAATTTATTTTTTGCTTTTTAGTGGTGTAAATAAAAAAAAACAGAAATTGAAAGTGCTCATCAAAAACTTTTGCTGAAGGGAAACACAAACCAAAACATTTGTTTTTGTTGATTTTCTCAAAAAGCGCCATCAAATCAAATCAATTTTAATAAAATTTGTATGGAACTACCTCCAACCAAACCAAAAAAAGAATAATCGAAATCGATTCATAACTGGCGGAATGATCGCCTAACAACCATACAAAAAAACTACATTCAAATTAAGAACCTCCTCCTTTTTTGAAGTCGGTTAAAATTTAGTCCAAATTGTATAACAAATGAATATTAATCAAATGTCAAAAGCAACAAATCAATATTAATAAAAATCAAATTACAATAAATTGGGTGAATATCTTTAAAATTTATTTTTTTCGAATTCATTAATGTTATATATACTGTTCCTATGAGTAGCTTATACAATGCCTTATTGAACGTATTCATGAGTAGACCCCTCAAATGCTGCGGTAACATGTTAAATAATGGACACATTGTGACTATTACTTGTAAAAATGTGGTTTTATTATAGGGTCCAATTAAACGATTAGGTTACCTGGAAGTAAATGTCAAAATTTCGTTATTTCATACATGCAAGATTTTCTTTACAAATCTACACATGCCAAAAATGTACAAACTGGTAAAAATAAAATTTCTAATTTCTTAAATATAGGTCTATATGACTACAGAGGGTCAGCTCCATATATGGCACGAACACGCTTTTTGGATAATAAATGCTCGATTATACCTCAGGCTAGAACAAATAAATCGCTTTTTTAAATTTACAAGCAATTAGATATTCATGAGAGATCATTTATTTGTAAATAAAAAAAGAGGAGGCACTCTCATATTAACTCATAAAGATAGAAAAAGTGAAGAATTACATTTGACGAAAGATATGTACAGAATGGATAGTTTTGAAATTTGTACATAGTGTAAGAGATATTGAAACTGATGTATTTGCTGTTATTATCGTACTCCTAATGAAAAAAATGTTGACGACTTCATAAACAGATTAGGATAATAAATGCTCGATTATACCTCAGGCTAGAACAAATAAAGACGTGTTAAGTCTTTTGGTATTTTTCCTTACCGTTGAAAATAAAAACAATCTTTTAGCAAACTATATCTATGTAATCTTTCCACGTCAATTGTAAATCTAAGACAATAGATACGTTGCCAAGGCAGATTCATTAATGGGAATGTTGTTGCAGCATATAGTAATATTAAAGATTTTGCGTTTTTATTATAAAATTGAGTAAATTATGTTTTTTTTTTATATTGTCACATAAATTATTTTTTGTCATTCAATGAATTAAATAGTATATATATTTACAGATTTTTACATTCAACGAATTAAGTAGTATATTTTTCTTGCAGAAATATTTATTTCTGACCGAATATAGCTAACGAATAGTTTGTATTAGGTTTTATGTAAACAATAATAGAGTCGTCATAGGCGAACTAAGTGCATGGTTCGGTTAATTCTGTAACTTCTACTACTATCTATAACTTCACGCCAAATCCCTTGCGGGGTACGCAGAGTTCCAAGCGCCACATTACTCGATCCCTACAAACCTCACTCGCTTCATTAACGTTTATTGCTCTTCTTATGCACGCTCGCCGGTTTCTAAAGCTCCTGACATTACCTTCTGATATAACTCGATCAATTTGGTCATGGTAGGTAAGTTTTGACCTTCCTTGGAAATCATTAATGTAAATTAAATATAATGACGGACCTAAAATACTGCCTTGGGGCACACCAAAAATGTTTTTAAAATTTAATGTGTATATTATTTTGTAGTGAATTATTTATTTGTCCATATCTACACATTTCATCAAGATAACTTTTAATCCAATCATAGACATGTCCTCTAATTCCTATTGTCTCCAGTTTGGATAAAAGTATATCGTGACAAACAAAGTCAAATGCTTATATCATGTCGAATAGCACAACCGAGACAGGAATTTTGCTATACATTTGGTGAGATATTTCTTTCATCAATGAAAAACACGCTGGCATTGTCGATCTGTCCCTCTGGAAATCATATTGATCTAGTCTTATTAAATTGTATGCAGAAATGACGACAGTTTTTATACATTACTTTGTGGAAAATTTTTGACGGGATGAAGTAAGTGTAATGGTATGTAACGATAATTTTTGATGTCATCTTTCTTTCTATGTTTAAATATAGGTGTAACTATGAAAGTCTTAAGAACTCTAGGAAATGTACCGCTAACAATTGAAAGCCAGCTTTTTATACACGCTCGCCGGTTCCTATGTTTCCTGACATCACTTTCTGATAAACCTCGACCAATTTGGTCTTGGTGGCAATTCTTCGGCAATGATAATTTTCGAAATACTGGTAAAATCATATTTCTATAACTTCACGGCGAGTCTCTTGCGGGGTCGCCAAGAAATATCAATCAATCAATCAATCAATCAATAATTTATTCTGTAACAATATTACATTGTGTTGAACATTTACAAGAATACACAAAAAAAATATAATAAAAAAAAATTAAAACACTTGTGTTTTATCAGAAGTTGTGGTCAGGAGCCCTAGAAACCGGCCAGGGATTTGGCGTAAAATTATAAATAGATGGAAATTAAAAGTTCATTATTTGCCATTACCGTCCTCGAGGGTTATTTTTATATTGTTAGACTTAATATAATATTTGTCTCAAAATGTATTTTTTTATATTTATAGCTATTCGCTTTTTTAAATTTACAAGCAATTAGATATTCATGAGAGATCATTTATTTGTAAATAAAAAAAGAGGAGGCACTCTCATATTAACTCATAAAGATAGAAAAAGTGAAGAATTACATTTGACGAAAGATATGTACAGAATGGATAGTTTTGAAATTTGTACATAGTGTAAGAGATATTGAAACTGATGTATTTGCTGTTATTATCGTACTCCTAATGAAAAAAATGTTGACGACTTCATAAACAGATTAGAAAGGCTTTTAGAAAAATTTATTAATAAAAAATGTATTATATGCGGAGATTTTAATGTTGAACTATTGACTAATAATAAAAGCCGGCCAAGTGCGAGTCGGACTCGCACACGAAGGGTTCCGTACCATTATCTATAAAATATTTATGAGAAGGAACAACTTTAGCTAACTTTAATAGGTCTGAAAAAAAGCCATGCAACAAGCAGTTATTACAGAAATCACTTAAAGGTTGTGCTAAGATGTCAATGTTATCCTTTATTATCATTATTGGCACTTCGTCCCAACCACTAGATTTTTTAGGTTCCATTGTCCTTACAATATTTGTGATTTCTTCTAGTGTTGTTAATCTAACTTCCATTTCTTGTTTCACGTGCTCTATATTACGAGTATCTTGTAAATACTTCATGGCTTTTTTAATGTCACCTTGTACGTCACTATGCCCTAAAGTAAATTGTTTAGCAAATAAATTGACTAATTTAGTAGGATCATGTACAATTTCATTCTCAGTTTTTATTATAAAGTTTTCATTTACTCTATTTGCTTTATTTCTTTGTCTATTTACTATCTTCCAGATATCTCTTGAAATATTTTTGGAATTAGCAATTTGGGACTGAACTGCAATTCTTTTGGATTTCTAATTACCTTTCTATATAAAGTAAGTAAGTAAAGTTTTTTTTTAATTTGTTATAGAGTGTAATGTTACAACCTTATTTAATGATTTATATAGAATATTTTCTTTGCATGCTCTGTTTAGTCTATGACAATTTGTCAAAAATATTGATTTGTAATTCAAAATTTTAAAATATTACATTTTAGTGTCGGAAAACAGAAAACAAGTCAGTCTGGAGGAAGTTTTCGAGAAGTAGAGATTCAGTGCACCACGTCTGAGACCACCAGCCTCCTGCTGAGGGCTACGTGGTGAACCCTCGGGATAGTACTACCTTTTCCAAACTCGATAATTTCCGGACATCTAACTAATCTAAAAATTACAATACCTGCAGCCCCTGTTGTGGACTACGGTGGCTGACAAAGATACCGCTGCGGTGTTGGTCCGTAAGGCGGTCCCCACCATTACCAACAACTTCTACGTCTGGATCTGCGTGCTGGCTAGCACGCTAACCTGCCGTCTACAGTCGTCGACCACTATAACCGGCGGCCACTTAGTACACCCACCAGTGATTCTATCAGTGATATACCGGTTAGACAAATTAAAGCGCGAGTTCTTAAAGACCTTATTTAGCCGAACTTAAAGTGAACCCTTTTTTTATATTTATTATATTTTGTAAAATAGACCTATTAAATTAGTATCGCTTTTAATACTCCCTTTTCTTCAACTAGTAACATAACAATCGTTAGCATAAATCACTTTTCCTGTACATAATAAACGTTTCATTTTACTCGACGTTTTTATTCCTTTTGTCATCCACTCCAGTTTTGTCCCTCTTCCTAAGATTATTTGTTTTTTTCTCTTTATAAAGCTTTTTTGGAATATGTTAGAAAAAGTTTTCAAAAATGTATTATTGCCAGTTATATTCCAATTTTGTTTCAGCAATTCACTTCTAAATTTAATTTTGTTCTTCAAATTAAATACTCGTCGAGGTACCCAAATTTTTGTATTATTCTGTTTGTTATTGCTACTGAATGGTAAATTTACATTGCATAATAGGGCGGCGTACCCATCTGCTAAGCCGTTATGGTCAACTCGGCAATCAGTGATATTTTCATTCGGCATATTTGTAAAGATATTATCGATACATGAGCTTGAATTATTTCGTTTGAAAGTGTCTACATTTACCAAAGATCTAAAGTTGTAACGTTTTAATAAGCTGAGAAGCATGTCACCTTTTTTAGGGTTCCGTACCCAAAGGGTAAAACGGAACCCTATTACTGAGACTCCGCTGTCCGTCCGTCCGTCCGTCTGTCACCAGGCTGTATCTCACGAACCATGATAGATAGACAGTTGAAATTTTCACAGATGATGTGATTCTGTTGCCGCTATAACAACAAATACTAAAAAATAGAATAACATAAATATTTAAGGGGGCTCCCATACAAGAAACTTGATTTTTTTGCTCGTTACGGTTCCGTACCCAAAGGGTAAAACAGAACCCTATTACTGAGACTTCGCTGTCCGTCCGTCCGTCTGTCACCAGGCTGTATCTCACGAACCGTAATAGTTAGACAATTGAAATTTTCACAGATGATGTATTTCTGTTGCCGCTATAACAACAAATACAAAAAAATAGAATAATATAAATATTTAAGGGGGCTCCCATACAACAAACGTGATTTTTTTGCTCGTTTTGCTCGATATTGATAACAGCAACAGGTAGACGCTTGAAATATTCACAGAATATTTAGTTATATATTCACTTTAAGAATAAATAATTAAATTAAAATAAAACAAATATTTAAGGGGGGCTCCCATACAACAAACGTGATTGTTTTGCCGTTTTAATTGATAGTGGTACGGAACCCTTCGTGCGCGAGTCCGACTCGCACTTGACCGGTTTTTATTATTAGTCAATAGTTCAACATTAAAACCTCCGCATATAATACATTTTTTATTAATAAATTTTTCTAAAAGCCTTTCTAATCTGTTTATGAAGTCGTCAAAATTTTTTTCATTAGGAGTACGATAATAACAGCAAAAACATACATCAGTTTCAATATCTCTTACACTACAAATTTCAAAACTATCCATTATGTACATATCTTTCGTCAAATGTAATTCTTCACTTTTTCTATCTTTATGAGTTAATATGAGAGTGCCTCCTCTTTTTTTATTTACAAATAAATGATCTCTCATGAATATCTAATTGCTTGTAAATTAAAAAAAAACGAATAGCTATAAATGTAATAAAATACATTTTGAGACAAATGTTTAAGTCTAACAGTATAAGAAGAACCCTCGAGAACGGTAATGGCAAATAAGGAACTTTTAATTTCTATCTATTTATAATTTCACGCCAAATCCCTGGCTGGTTTCTAGGGCTCCTGACATCACCTTCTGATAAAACACGAATGGTGTGTGTGTGGTGTGGGTCATGGTAGGTAGGTCTTGGCCTCTCTCCTACATCCATGTACTTCCCCGTTGTCTATCTGTTTCGTAATTCATTTCTCTTGCATTTTAGGACTATGTAACTGAGCATGCCTCTTCTTATTTTAACACCACAGCTTTCTTTCAGACCCACTTTTCTTCTTTTATATATTTTTTATCTTCATCTTTACAAATATATGTTTTATGTGGGAATCAAATACTGTTAAGTAACAAACGAGGTTCTCAAAATAGAGTTCCTTTCGTAGCTTCGTTCGTTTAGCAGGATGCATCACGTGGACACTTGGCAAAATAACAACTCTTTGAAGGGCTGTTATGTACCTGCGAGTGAACGAGGTAACTAGGAAGTTGCTAATAAGTTACTTATTGAAACGGTATTATGGAAACGGAAAGGTTGAAATGATCCAGTGACACTTCGTGCACTGCAAGCGTACAATTTCCGCCATTCGGATATTCTTCTGACATTGCTTAAATTAAAAATAGACCGTACAAGTAATATTTAAGTTATTTAAAGGCTTCTTACTTAAAAGCATCAAATACTACCGAACCAGGTGCAACATACAACTTTGTCCATAAAATATCGCATAATTTTAGTCAAAGTGCATTATCTTCAGTCATTAGGCATCAGGTGAATTTAGGAAGCACTTACCTACAGGATATTATGTTAAAAGCCTCTCCTCAAAAGCTACTAAATTCGCGAGCTAGTAAGACTTCAAGCTAAAAGCATCCTTTTTAACGCGTTTGTTAACCGACCTCTTAGGTGGAGATATTCAATTCAATTTTTATGGAAACCGTTCTAAGACAAGGGTTTACAGACGTGACAGCTCAGAGACGAGCTCGGTGGCTCAGTTGTGAAAGACGCGACTTTGACACCAACGCTCGTGGGTTCGATTCCCACACAAGACAAACATTTGTGTGCAAGAACGTGTCTGTTAGTCTTGGTCTGGATGTTTTAAGAGAGGTAGGGCGCATCAAAGCAGCCCGTCTGGGGAAGTACCACCTCACAGAAAACCGCAGCCAAATAACAACTCCCTAGAGGGTTGTTGAGTTCCTGCGTGTGAGTGAGGTCACCAATAAGCTTGTAAGGAGTAGTTGTATTAGCAGCAGAGGTGGCATCGCTAGTGATACTTACGTAAGCGTTCAAAGGCTAAAGTAAACACGTTTCATCAGGTGGCCCGTATTCTTGTATGCCTTCCGACGTTGTATATAAAAAAAATATTAGGGGGACTAATATTTCATTAACATTACTATCCTTTAAAAGAAAGCTTGTTAATTA
Organism: Pyralis farinalis; assembly: GCA_947507595.1. Classification (NCBI taxonomy): domain Eukaryota; kingdom Metazoa; phylum Arthropoda; class Insecta; order Lepidoptera; family Pyralidae; genus Pyralis; species Pyralis farinalis. The sequence goes on along the minus strand of OX382257.1, from coordinate 35,157,403 downwards.
ACGGCTCAGATTACAGACGGGTTGTAGTAATTCAATTGTAATCTCCATTAGTTAAGTTCAAAACAACATAATCCCTTAGTACCTTTTGGATTGGACCGTAAGTAAAGCCCTTTATTAGGGCTGGCTTCATGGCCATTAACTTCGGGCCTAAGCCGTGTCTAGGGTTAAACAAATGTTACTATTTAGGTTTAAAAGGATGGTTTGTTTGTATGAAGTTTGTTATTTGGTTTGCTTGTTTTTGGGAAACAAGCAGTTTTCCGCTGGTTCACTCGCGTGTAATTTTAAATGTCGTATGTATATTTAGTTTTCGCGCGGTAACTTGTCACGGCACAGGTGCTTTTTAATAGAGTCGGCGCTAATTTCGGTAAAGGTTGCCAAGTCAAATAATGCCATAGTATTTAGGTAATGAAACGATCTATCCGACAATTAAAATCTAAATTAATCAAATGACTACAAAACTACAAGCATAAACATTTCGATTTATATATTAACGGCCGCCGCATAGTGAGTAACGCCATGAAGAGACCACCAAACAGTTACCATTACCTTTTTATTGGTAAACTTTGCTTTAGGTCACTGTTGCGGCGTTTGACCTAGGGTCAGCCATTCCATTTTTCGCTTACGGTTATCGTAAAGAATCCACATTTCGTCACATGTCACAATTCGATCCAATATTCCTTCATTTCTGTACCCATTCAACAAGGCAACACAAGTTTCAACACGCGTTTCTTTCTGCAGATCAGTCAAATCATGAGGCATACATTTTTCATATTTTTATATCTTATTAATTTGATGCAAATGAGTCAATATTGTAGGTAAGGTAACATTAAACCATGTCGCTAATTACTGAATAGTTTGATGCGGATCGGCTTCCACCATCTCCTTCAATTCAGCGTTATTCACCTGTTTGGGCGGTTTCCACGTGGTTCGCTCTTCAAGTCGAAGTTTCCATTACGAAAGCGTTTAAACCAAACCCGCACAGTGCGTTCATTAGCAGTCTCCTTTCCAAACACAGCATTGATATTGCTAGCCGTTTCTGCCACGTTAGTTCCAAGTCGGAACTCGTAAAAAATTACTCTGATTTTCGAAGTAGCCATCTTTGCCTTCTAAGCTGAAAAAAAAAATGAAGTTCTTTCTTGGCGTGTCGCTTCCCATCGGCGACCATTTATCGATACTCGGCTTGAACCTGCGTTCAGAGCTGAATCACTGGGATTACACGCAAATGTCATACTGAACGCCTCTCGTAAACTTGAAGTGCTGACAGGGTTCGGCAGTATTTCACTCCCACACAACGGCTGTTGCTTTACAAAGCACAAATCCGACCGTGTGTTGAATATTGTTCACATCTCTGGGATGGCTTCGCAAAGTACCTAATGAATGCCCTTGATTCATTGCAAAAGCGAGCGGTCCGGATTATTGACGACCCTAAGCTGGGAGTATTTCTTCATCCGTTAGAGCTCCGCATAGAGGTCGCTGCGCTGAGTCACTTTTACCGACTGTATCAAGGAGATTCATTTCACATCACACATCTCCCGCGATTCTGCTCAAACGACTTGTAAAGTTATTGGTGACCTTGTTATAGTGCGGGGCGGCAGAGCAGAGGTCGTAGGAGACTCTTGGCAACGTAGTTAGTGGCTAGGCTGTGTACAAGGTGTAGGTTCGAGTTGTTTTGCAGGCCAAAAACCAGGAAAGTCTGCGAATTAGCCCCGAACCCTTGTCTGCAATAGAAAAGTAAAACATTACATCCTTGTTATTATCCAAATTACAGGGAATGAAACATCCTTTGCTTTACAAATGAAAATTATTCAAACATACTTACTCGGTATAGAGAGTTCAAAAGACAAAACTAATTTCGTGACGCCATGACGCCATGACGCCATGTTTCTTAATTGAAACCTTGATTTACTGTATTTAATCTTAAGCGTTAGAACCCCGTGTTAACTTATTAGTTTAAATGCCATATTGGATGGCTGAGTGTATTACGATTCAAAGAAATTAACTTCACACGTTTCTCATATCCAATCCTTCCGTCAAAAGGACAGAAAAAACGTGGCCTCTCTGCAAGCCGGAACGCCATCTGTCAAGCAAAATGTTATTGGTTGACAGCTACGTGCTTGTCATTATGATGAATTAATCGCAGATGGCGTCTATGTGCCAAACAAAATTCCGTCCTATAATTTTCTATAATAAAGGATATTTCTGGAAAACAAAGTAAATGAACAAACATTGAGAATGCAGAATTTTAGAACGGCTGTAACAAGAAAAAAAAAATTATGAAATGCAAATATACCGTACGAAGAACGCTAGTTATAGTTTTGTCTTAGGTATTCGCGATTGTAATACATTGAATTAAACTATTTTTAACGGAAGTATGTATCGCGTGTTTTATATATTTTGTTGAACGTGGCGTTTCGAATGCTTTGCAGCATCCGTGGTCACAGGAAGACTTCCTGCGATCACGGATGCAGCTAGTTATCTCAGCTGTACTCGACTAGAGGGTGGCACTTGATGGTGGAGACTGAAAGCGATCGATTAACGTATTTACGTTTTAACAGATGACGCTGGTAGTACCGAAATCTGCATTAACATGCAAGTGTACATTTACACCGTAACAAAATTACTCGCAGGATAACAAAAACCAGTGAGTTGTCTTCTTGTAAGTCGGAGGTACATCTACAGATGTGCTACTTTGATGCCATGCCTCTCTTGAAAACAGCCAGAGCAAGACAAACAGTTCATGCACACAAGTATTTGCCCTGTGTGAGAATCGAACCCACGAGCATTCGGCGTTTCACCATTGCGCCATTGAGCTCGTTAAAAGTATCAGATAGTAAAGCTAAAATATATTTATAATATTTCGAAAAATCAAGATTTTGTTTTTGGTAATACTGAGGAATGATGTGACGAGATTTTTTGTGTGTGCAGCATTATCATAAGCTATTTCTCAAAATATAAATACTCTCTTTGTATTTTCTCGAAAGTGTGTGTAAAGGAATTCTAAACCTGACAGCATTGCTCTGCCGAACTATTTGTCAGAGAAACCTCAAATACATGACTTCCATTTAAGCACTGAGTGGTTTTCATGATGTAACCCAACTTTCAAGTGTTTGTCTCACAGTAGATCATTGTTGGAAGAACGTGCTGATCAAAGACTTTCAAGTCTTCAAACGTACTCGTGCCAAAGCTTACTAAATGATGCTGAACGCTGTCGGAGGCGTCCGTGAACCTTTGTTAACTTGCCAAGGCCGGTTTGCTCGAGGCAGATAATTACTTCAAATATAACATATATTCTTAAGTCAAGAGCATGTTACATCGTGCTCTATTGCGGATTAGAAAAAGTCAGTATTTATTTTATACCACTGAGGTATGTGAACATTTACAACACCAGAAGTGTCACTTATGCGTCGCCGACTCTGTAAAAATCTCTTCACGCATTTTTTTATTGACCTATTTTTGATTGATTATGATTACATGCAATTTGATCTAACCTGCTTTGTGAGCTTCCACCACCAACTTTCAAGCACACACACGCACTAAAGCAGGTTAGATCAAATTGCATGTAAATTTGACTTTCGCAAAATAACGCCTGAATCTATTAACTGATTATGATTAAGCCACGTTGGTAACTCTAGTTCAGAGGTGGTATCGCGTTAGTGATAATTGACGTGCTCGGTGGCGCAGTGTTGAAACGCGCTGTTACGCTACTTTGACACCAACGCTCGTGGGTTCGACTCCCACACAATACAAACATTTGTGTGCATGAACATGTCTGTTTGTTTTGGTCTGGGTATTCTCTATGTATAATATGTATGTACTTACAAAAAAAATGTATTTACGTATGTTTATCAGTTGTCTAGTACCCATAACACAAGCTTCGCTTACTTTGAGGCTAGATGGCGCTGTGTAATTTGTCCGACAATATTTATTTATTTAAGAACCGCATGCTAAGTCGTCCATTAGGAAAACCTCGGCTGGGAGTTCATTCCACAACTGCAAGAGCACTCGCACCATGCCATATCTGCTGCTACCACAGCTACTATTTAGGAACTTACTGTTGACCTCACTGGCTCGCAGAATAACAAAAATCCAGTGAGTTGTTATTTGGCTGTGGTTTCTTGTGAGCCGGATGTACATCTTCAGATGTGCTGCTTTGCTGCGCTATACCTATCTGAAAAACACCCAGATCAAGACGAACAGACATATTCGAGCACTCGTCTTGTGTCGGATCGAATCCATGAGCGTTGGCGTTAAAGCCATAACCACTGTACCACCGAGCTCGAAACTACTGCCAATGTTACCATAATTTAAATATAAATAAGTTTCTTAGGAGCTGCATATACCTGACATGGTAACACACGAGTTATACTTCTTGTGTTGCAAGAGTCTAACGTAATTTTGTCACTTTGACGTTTGACGCTTTGATAGTAAATATTATAATGGCTACCCTGTAAAGTACTCTTCATCGTAAATCAAATAAGCATACAGCTTTTGAAGCAGTTTAGTCTATGGAATCTTAAGACACGAGAAATTTCGCTCATATGCTACTGTCGACGCTGCCAAGACGGCAATACCTCAACATTTTCTGAATTTGTTCATTCGTAAAACAGGTTTTACTTAATATTTCATTTATCCATAAGCTATTGTAACGTCACACTATCTCACCACATCAACTCTTACTCATCCCACTGCTGGGATACGAGTCACCCACCAACCGAAGGGGTTTAGAGCATACTCCACCACGCTACACAAAATCGGTTCTCAAAACCAGTGTTTTCCAGCCGCTCGAGGGCCACTGACTTAGCTTAACGACTGTCATCCATCGACAACAGACGGGACCGACGACGGCTTAATGTACCCTCCGAAGCACGCAGAAACTCGAGATAGATAAACCCATCCATAGACAGGCTGCGGTCGATGTTGCTTAACCTGCGTGTTTAGTTAGAATGACACGCGGAACGACGCTATCATGCTTTCTCATACTATAAGACAGACGCTTGTTTATCACATTAGTGATATTAGAAAAAGTGTTCATATCGTAATGATATACGTCACAGAAACGTGGTGGCTTACTACGGGCCTCATACGGAAGCTTAAGGTTGCACAGCGTGTGATGCAGAGAGCTAGGCTTGAAGTTTCTCTGCGAGATCGGATTCAGAGATGAGCACATCCGCACCATAACTAGAGTTACCGATGTGGCTTTAAGGATCAGCAAGCTGAAGTGGCAGTGAGCAGGTCACATAGCTTGGAGAAACGATGGCCGTTGGGGCAGAAAAGCTCTCGAATGGCGACCACGAATTGGAAAACGCAGCGTAGGAAGTTTTCTTTCGTAAATACTCAAGTTGTGGAATGAACTCCAAACCGAGGTTCTCCCGAGCTACCCCGAGCATGGGATTCTTCATGAAAGGCGGAAGCGTTTTCTACATAATCTGCAACGCACGGGTGACACTCCTGGATGTTGCAAATGTCCATAGACTACGGTAATTGCTCACCATCAGGCAGACCGTACGCTTGTCTTCTACCTGGTATAAAAAAGAAAGCTGTGGCATCAGACTTAGGTTTCGGTTGCCTAAATATTTTTACAACTCTCCATTCACGCAGTTACCTGTATCCTCACGTCTCTCCTCATCGGCGGTATACCCTCCATCGTTATTAAAAACGTTCCCAAGACACCGTAGCACTGTTTTAAAAAAGAAACAAGGACATTCAATTAAGAACATTAGATATTCATAAATAAATAAGTTGGGTAATCTTTGTCGCTGACATCTCGCCTTTGAATATTTATGAAGCAATTCCAAAAACCGAGCATCCAGAATTGATTTAAATGAAGAGACACGACCACAGTCAGGACACTTCATACAACTGCCACGCTATAACAGCCTATTACGATACTGTAGGTAAGTCTGTTACTTTGTTATATTGACGAGTGGGTAACAATGCTACTTGAACACCGTGGCTCGTGAGTTTGATTCCAACACAGGACAAACATTTGTGTGCATGAACATATCTGTTTATTTTTGTGTCTTTCAGAAAGGTTCGTGAGTTTTATTCCCACACAAGTCAAACATTTGTATGCATGAACATATCTGTTTATTTTTGTGTCTTTCATTAATGTTCGTGAGTTTTATTCCCACACAAGTCAAACATTTATATGCATGAACATATCTGTTTATTTTTGTGTCTTTCAGAAAGGTTCGTGAATTTGATTCCCACACAGGTCAAAGATTTGTATGTATGAACATATCTGTTTATTTTTCTGTCTTTCAGAAAGGTTCGTGAATTTGATTCCCACGCAAGTCAAACATTTGTGTGCATATCTGTTTATTTTTGTGTCTTTCAGAAAGGTTCGTGAATTTGATTCCCACACAAGTCAAACATTTGTGTGCATGAACATAATCTGTTTATTTTTGTGTCTTTCATAAAGGTTCGTGAGTTTGATTCCCACACAAGTCAAACATTTGTATGCATGTTTATTTTTGTGTCTTTCAGAGAGGTTCCTGTCTTTGATTCTAACATAGGACAAACATTTGTATGCATGAAAATATCTGTTTATTTCTGTGTCTTTCAGAAAGGTTCGTGAATTTGATTTCTAGGCTTTGTAGGCTATGGTAACCGCCTTCGGGAGTCATGACAAAAAAGGAATGTTGCGTAAAAAACGAAGGATGTAAGATAGTGGTAACTCCGCTACCAGAAACTTAACACGGCCCACCTGACAGAAAGCGGTTACCGTAGCCTATGCCGCAACACAGCTACTCCTTAAGAGCTTACTAGTGATATCACTCACACGCAGGAATACAACGACCCTCCTCGACCTCCAGGGAGTTGTTATTTGACGTGAAGTGGGCCGTACGCTTGGATGCCTCCCAATGTTGTATATAAAAAACAATAATAAGTTTTTAAAACAATACCTGATGCTGTCCATCGCTTGCTTTGCTTAACTTTCCGTATGACTTTATGTGACATCGCATGGTTATGGGCACATAAAGATAGTTCTCAGATGTGACCCTCTTCGCCCGGCGCCAAGTTGTTCTTGACCTGTTTTAGAGCCATCACAAACACTTCACAGAAGCTATCTCAAGTACAGCAATTCTCTTTAATGAAGTGTCAGGTTTGTGCGGACGAGCTCGATGGCTGAGTGGTTAGTAGCGCAACACCAACTTAAGTCCTGGGTTCGACGACACTACAAAAATTTGCGTGCATGAACATATTTATTAACTTCAATCTGGGTATTTAAAGAGAGGTAAAGAGCATCTAAGCAGCCTGTCTGGTTAAGTACCTTCACCCTACAGAAAACCGCAGTCAAATAACAACTCTCCGGAGCGAGTGGGGCAGGTTACCTATACATTTGATCCTAAGTGTTGTGTTTACATACTTACATACGAGTGATGTTTAATGTACCTACTGCCAACATTCATACATTTTATATCAGGTGGGCTAAGTATTCCCGATGTTGTGTTAAAAAATCTCTTTTTTATAGGGAGGTAGATTTTATAACCTAGCAGTATTCTCTCAGACTTCTGATTCCTCATCCAAAATCCTCACTATTTTAGCATTATTACTGCTAAGTAAAATTAAAGAATAATGATAAAATGATCTATCTATGTTTGCGCACAAGTCCTTTGTGGTATTGGCTGAAAGAACCACGAGATGCGGTTATTCCAAGCTATTATTCCGTTAAAAATAGTTTAATTTCAATGTGTAACAATCGCGAACTTTCTTGTTATAGGTACATCTGTTGTATCATTCTTTCATCCCGCAGTTTGTTATCTACCTGAACCAATGGAGTATGCCTTTTTTTATCTCTTCACCGACACTAATTGACATGATGATATACAATATTATGAAATTTGCAATCTGATCAAAACTGCATTGAGTGCTCCCACCACCAATTAGTTCTTGTGAACTATCGGCGGCCGGCACCCACTCACTACCCTTAGTAGATGCAGCATGCCGCCGGTGCCATGGTGTAGTCTCTGCCTCGGCTGGTGCGGTCGTCTTCGCGGTTGCTCGCCATCTGGAACTGCCACGACTGCCCTGGTCATCGCTGCGATACGTGTTTCGCCTCTCCGCGAGGCATCCTCAGGCGTTGTACATGTTATTTGTTAGATTTACATGCTACAAGTGACAAATCCATCGCAGTGTCGTATTGAATGGAGAGAGAAGGTGGATGGGGTGAATAAAAACATATTTAATAGAAGGGAGTATTTTATTTACTTTGTCTGTTTGTTCATAAGACTAATTTTAGAATTTTTATGTTTACATACATACATATCATCACGCCTGTCTCCCATTGCGGTAGGCAGAGACTATAATCCAAGCATACCGCTCTCGCTTCTTCCACACTCATCAACCTCTTCATGCACGCTCTTCGGTTTTGGGTACTTTTGATTTGGCCCTTTTTCAAGACATCACCAGTTTGATCTATATGTGTGCGTCTAGGGCGGCCCCTCCCGACATCACCATTCACTCTTGCTTGATACACTTCTTTCGTAACTCTTTTGTCATTCATACTTTCTAAATTACCAAATCATCTCAGCATACCTTTTTCAATTTTTGTCACTACATCAACTTTCATTCCGCATAGTTCTCATACCATGCTATTTTTTATTCTATCAACTTTTCTCATGCCACACATACTCCTTAGCGCTCTCATTTGTATGTTTAATAATTTCTAATTGTTCCCTAATATTTCGTTTTAAACCTTTACCTATTGTGTGTAAAATTTTGTATATATTAGTGGAGTATAAATGATGTTCTTTGTCTATTAGATGTTTGGCGAAGTGTGACCTTTCTGGGCGATTGTTTTTATGTACCTGTTCATGATATCGTGTTTGAACATATGATATTATGATAATCGATATTACATCATACATAGATATTAAAATTTTGTTGGACAAATTGCACAGCGCCGTCTAGTCCTAAACTAAGCAAAGTATGTGCTACGGATACTAGACAACTGATAAACATACATTTGTTCTGTAAATACATACTTATAATATATAGAAACCACCCAGACAAAGATAAATAGACATCTTCATGCATACAAATATTTATCTCGTGAGGGAACCGAACCCACGAGTCTTGATGCTAAAGGAGCCATCGCTAGCCAATCTACCACCGAGCTCGTCAAACATAAGACTTTGTCCCAAAAGTAATGTAAGTTCGAACATCCCATCAATCTTTCCATATTGAAACATTTAAAATTCCGGTCAAAATAAAAAGCAATTTTCCAACTTAATTACCCAGACAGGTCTCTTAAAGAACTGTCCGAAAATCTTTTGTATACATTAATTACTAGAAAGTTTCACCTCGAATTTAAACAAACGCATTTCTCGCTACAAAAATAAAAAAAAAAACAATACAACTTTCCAACCAATTCTACGCTTCGGGTAACAAAGAAAATATAAAAGTATAACGCGCTGTATTCTAAGGGACAGGCGAAAGTTTCTGACACGGGTACTACTGAATCTCGCTTCTAACTCACAAATATCAGGATGTTTTCTACAGCAGAGGGAGATATCCAATGCCAAACACACTGGTAACTATAAAGTAGATCATTTGATGACGAGCTCGGTGGCTCAGCCGTGAATGACGCGACTTTGACACCAACGCTCGTGCGTTCGATTTCAACACAAGACAAACATTTGTGTGCATGAACATGTCCGTTTGCCTTGGTCTAAATGTTTAAAGAGAAGTAGGGCGCATCAAAGCAGCCCGTCTGGGGAAGTACCTCCACCTCACAGAAAACCGCAGCGAAATAACAACTCCCTAGAGGGTTGTTGTGTTCCTGCGTGTGAGTGAGGTCACCAGTAAGTCCTAAGGAGTTGCTGTGTAAGCAGTCAAAGTCAAAGTCAAAATCTTTTTATTCCGTAAAAATGGCTACATTTGTTTGGAATCGTCACAATTTTTTTCCCTACCGTGCAGTTCATGACTAGGTGAGCACTGATAAAAATACTGCCAAAAAACTCAGGCATCCCTCTTTTGGTATCCAAACAAATTTACATAATTTATTAATTACATTATAATTGGATCGACTCAATCCCAGGCATTTTTATCATTAATATAGTCAGATACTTTATAATATGCCCTGCTACACAATTTGGCTTTAATAGTAGTTTTAAACTTGTTTATTGACAATTCTCTTATATTGCTGGGAAGTTTGTTATAGAACCGTATACATTGCCCCATAAAAGAATTACTTATTTTGTGGAGACGGCTTGCATGTAACACAAGATTATGCTTATATCTAGTATTTATGTTATGAGTATCGCTCTTTTTACAAAATGAGTCTATGTTTTTATGGACATACAAAAGATTTTCATAGATATATTGCGATGCGACTGTTAGAATATTTATTTCTTTGAATTTTTCTCTAAGGCTCTCACGGGGACCAAGTTTGTAGATTGCTCTTATGGCTCTCTTTTGCAATAAAAAGATGGTGTTAATGTCCGCGGAGTTACCCCAAAGAAGAATTCCGTATGACATAATACTATGAAAGTAGCTGAAATAAACTATTCTAGCCGTATCAACATCAGTGAGCCGTCTAATAGTTTTCACTGCATAGGCTGCAGAACTTAGTTTTCCTGATAATTTTTCAATTTGTGGGCCCCATTGTAGTCTGGAGTCAATTGTTATACCCAAGAACACAGTTGTCTCCACAGGGGCTAAATTAGTTCCATTAACATGTACATTGGTAGTCACCTGTCTTACATTAGGTGTTGAGAACTTAATTACTTTAGTCTTTTTATCATTTAAAAGCAGATTATAACAGAGGAGGCATCGCGCGAATGATACTTAATATATTACACGTGTTAATAGGCTACGGTAACTGCTTTACATCAGGTGGGCCGAATGCTTGAAAGTCTCCCAACATTGTATAAAAATAAAAATAAACATAATATAGGAAAGAAAAATATGTAGAAAGTGTAACTTATGTGTGTAATTCTACATTAAATTGAAAATTTAACTAATATTAAATCACTATAACCTAAATTCAAATAATTATTTCATTGCATATGTACTTAATATTTTATGCTATAAAAAGAGCTATGCTCGGAGTTTAGCTGAATGTCAGATTCGGAATTAAAGATATCCGCAGTAGAACTAAGCCGTATAACCCAAAGGATGGAGAAAGACAGAGAAAGGTGGGCCGGCCGCATAGTTCCGCTGTGGAAGAAAAGTTTTCGAATGGCTAGATAGAGTGACAACTTCAAGAGATTTGTAGGAAATCTATGGATATAGTGGCACAGGATCCAGGCGAGTGTCTCTCTAAAAGGGAGGCCTATGTTGAGTAGTGAATGAATACGAATACATAGCCCAAAGAATAAGCAAGTAAGATGCTTATGGCAATTTGATATAAACTAATTTGACATTACGTGGCGCTCGATTCTCTCTGCCTACCCCGTAAGGGATTTGGTGTGAAGTTATAAATAATTTGACATTCACAAAATATGAATTAATTTTTATTTATACTTATACATATTAAGCCCAAAGTCAACCCCTCTTACAACTAAAAATAAACTCAAGTTGTTGCTTCTTGATACTTATCAGTTATCACTGTAAAATAATGTGAAAGCACTTCAAGCTGGGAATGTTGCTTTTATGACACAATACAAAATTACTATTTAATAATTAAGTAAGTATAATATATGTAACGTAATGTAAATTAACATACTGTATAACAATTAAATATAAGAGAATAAAAAAAAACTGATATATTCCAAGGTAATACTCGTAATACTGTGACCACGTTATACAGCTGTATGTCAAATGGCTGATAGACGGACTGAATACTTTCGTCCTTGTATGTATGTATGTATGTATATCTTCACGCCAGGTCCCTTGCGGGGTAGGCAGAGAGAACCGAGCGCCATAAGACGCTTTCGTCCTTGTCGTTCTCTATCTCATTCAGTTTTGACGGCATCCATAAAGAATAGTATGAATACTGTCAAATCGATGAAATCAGAGTAGTGATAGCCTAGTATATAGAGTACCAGCGTATTGACCTAGTGGTTCCTAGTTGATACTCTGGTGTGAGCATATATCACTAAATTCCAGATTTCACATTTATTTACATCTTTGTAATTATCACTTATTCGGCGGTAAAGGAAAACATTGTAAAGAATCCCGTGCGTTCAAAAAATTATATTTCGAAAGACGTGTGATCTAACCTAAAAAAGTCCTGGTTTTCCCTGTGGGTTATGGATATTTGACGGCAGGTACAAATAAGAAATAATAATAATTTAATTGCATAAAATATGGTTACTTTTAGGTCTCGTTTGATATTGTCCGTCCTCATAGTTTGCCATAACTATATGACATGCAAATATATATAAATTTGATGCAATAACTACAATTTTAATTATTTATATACTTTCTAACTATTTATATACTTTCTAACTATTTTATAAAAGCAGTTATCATGTCTAAATTGACAAAATTATCCAATTATCTAACGTCAGTTTTAGTCAATAAAAAATCATTAACAGAATAAAAACATTTGTCAGTTAACCATTTAGTCAATCTAATTTTAAATAGACTAAATGTTAATTCTCGTATACTTTTTGGGATTTTATTGTATATCTTTGCAGTCATGTAATAACAATTTTTCTGAAGCAGTTGGCAAGACATGATGATGACAACAAAAATGACCACGATTGGAACTCATTAATTCACTACAAATCTCCGAGTAAGCTAGTAAACAATAACTTAAAAATTCAAAACATCGAGCAACTGAAAATTTTATTAATTAATTTTCATTTGTTTTTTTAGTATCAATAAGTGAAATTTTCGGAATGATCAGTCCGTCTAAAGAATGAGGTAATAATCATTTTCCTTTGTCTTTAGCCTTTCTTTACATTTGTTGACTAATCTTCGAGTAGCAACATTCATTAGGCATATTGTACATATATATCGCCATGTAGCGTAGCACGAAGTGTAGTAACTACTACGTGCTACGCTACCCTATTAACTACAAGCTACGAGCAACGCAACGAGGTGCTACGAGCAACGCAACGAGGTGCTACGAGCTCGCAAGAAATCTTAAGAAAGGAAATATGAAATAACTGAAGTAGCTGCTGTATGCAGTTGAGTTTAGATGTTCAAGTTACACAGTAATTCTTACTAGGGACTAAAATCTATGTGTTAACCATGAACAAACTCTACTTGTGTATAGTTCAAGGATTCATGCAAATCCTTTTAACTGTTTCAGTGTAAAAATTGAAAAATAGTGATATTTAGGTAACACAGGGAAACACTGAAAGCTTTTAGAAAATCAAAAACAGAATGATGTAGGTACATATTAATATTTTTATCTGAAGTAGTATTCGTTCCTCTCTAAGTGCGGACGTACGTGATAACTTTTTCTAGTCAAATTCATTTCTACGCACGACAGGCACTTTTTAAATTATGGCCAATTCGTAAAAACAAATGACAAATAAATTCAATCTACATTTACCGAAAAAGTTCTTTAATATTATTTTTTATCTGTACTAATAAAATTGGGGATAAAGTATGAAATTGCCGTTTTATAGTAATAGATACTTTGAATTGATATTAACGGCGTAAGTCCTCGTACTCATTTACTCATTACTCGGATTTTCAAAGTATCCGTCTTTCTCGTCTAAGCTGAATAAAAATAACAATTGTAATTCGGAAATCAAACGTTGCACACTTTTTAAAAGAAACCTCATATGTATACTGTGAAAAAGTTTTACACGAAAATTTCACACCTTGAAGGTTTATTGTCAATTCAAAGTATCTATTACTATAAAACGGCAATTTCATATTTTATCCCCAATTTTATTAGTACAGATAAAAAATAATATTAAAGAACTTTTTCGGTATTTTAAGTCCCAATTATTTTAGTTTTACTTTTTGACATCATAATTATTAAAGGCGTCGCTACATACAATATTGGCATAGATTTATGTATATGATATGATATTGAAAAGAAATTCTATATTAGCAAGTTTCTTTCGGCATTTCTTCATCAGTCGTCATTTTAATCGCCGGTACCTAAATATAAACGAAACGAAGAAATAAAGAAAATACGATTTCATCTAAAAAGTATAAGACGTGTCTACGTGCTCGCGAGGGTCCAATGGCGAACAAAGAATTGAAATCTTTCATCTTTTTATAGACTGACGTCATAGAGCTCGGTTGTCCTTAAAATGCAGTTCACAATGGGAATATCACCTAAAATACCGCATCCGGAATGTGTCTTCGATATGTCATTTGGAAGGTGAGCTCAACCGAATCCCCGATAGCACAATAGATTCCATGTAATCCGATCCGTTCAATACGAACATGGCGTCGTGGCGAGGAAATAAAAGTAGTCAAGTTCGCGTTCACGAAGTTGGGGATTTAACGCTTTCTGTGCAACGTAGTCATGTGGGGTGCAAGTGACAACCTGGCAGAGGATACCTTGCAACTGTTGGCAGTACCTTGTTATCGTTGGCAGTACTGCAATGTCAAAAAATACAGACAGTAGCCAAGTGAATGTTCCAAATACTAAACGATATTGAATGTATGTAATAGGTATATATTCACACAGTTATTGATAAACAGTCTGAATTGGAATAAGTGGGATATAGGATATGTTCAATGTCTTCTAACGGAGCCATGTTTGGGTGCAACGATCAAAATATACCTCCTTGCAGCAACAGCAGCACTTTTCAAAATAAATAGCTTTTGATTTTTTATAAATAATTAATATTAGGTTATGATAAGGCTGCCATGTTTGTAAAAAGATTAAGAATAAGCCTTAATCGGCAAAAATTTAAAGAAAAAAAATCATGTATATGGTCACACCGGGTCCCTTGATGGGTAGACAGAGAGATCTAAGCGCCATAAGACACGATCGTCAATCAACTTCACTCGCTTTTTTTAATATTCATAGTCCTTCTCATGCACGCTCGCCGATTCCTAAGCCTCCTGATATCACCTGATAAAACACGACCAATTTGGACATTGTAGGTGAGTCTTAATCTTCCTCGGCTCCTACATACTTCTAATTTCGCATTGCATATCTGTTTCGCCATTTTTTCACCCTGCATTCTTTCTACATATCCAAATCAATGGAGAATGCCTTCCCTTATCTTGACATCAACACTATCTTTCTACCAACTTGTCTCAAACTATCTTCCTTACTTCATCTTTGAGGTCAGCAAGCGTTACGTCACAAATTTTGCGCAATGCTCGCATTGTCTGTTATTTCTTTCACGCTTGTTATGTATTAGGTAGAAGCAGTATTTTATCATCAATTTACATATGATTTTTATTTTACCTTATTTGTTGTAATTCATTTGCAAAAATGTATTTTGTGTATGTGTGCATATTTCTGTTTACTTATTCAAAAGAATTCAAAAGAAGAAGAAGTAAATTATGAAGGGTCACTTCAAATTTATAATTTGCCTTACCGGTTTTATTTATGACTTGGACCACACACCTTGTTCTAGTTTCAACAGAGATCTGCGCGATGACAACGTTGTACGGGACTTTGGACAGACACTTCCAACGAAGGTATATTTCGCGTCAATTTGATGATTTTCTCTAATAAAAATTGTTAGGGAGTAAATCACCAACTATACTTGTTGTGATTTTCTGACGACTTAAAAAGTTACGATAAAAAAATTCGAACCTAAGGCATGCCTATTGTGGCATCAACACTACACCAACCCTTACTCATCCCACTGCAGGGATACGAGTCTCTTCTACCTGACGAGTTCAGAGCATACTCCACGATGCTGCCCAACTGCGTGTTTTCAAGCCGCCCGAAGGCCCGATGTTCAGGCATCGGAGTGTTCATTCAAATCTGCTATCGTATGAGCTGACTGAAGGCTTATGTAAATGTATGTATCTATGTATATCTTCACGCCAGGTCCCTTGCGAGGTAGGCAGATAGTACCGAGCTTCACAAGATGCGGTCTTAACCCTCACTCGCTTCTTTATTTTTAATAATTCTTTTTATGCACGCTTGTTTCAGGTCAGGAGAGGTAAGGTGCATCAAAACAGCCTGTCTGGGGAAGTACTTCCACCTCGCAGAAAACCTCGGCCAAAATGATAACTCCCTTGTTGTACACCTTCGTGTGAGGAACGTCACCAGTAAGCTCCTAAGCAAATATTGTTAGCAGCAGAGGTGACATCGCGCGAGTAATACTAAATGTATTACAAGCGTAGAAGCAGCGGCTACAATAACCGCTTCAGGTGGACCGTGCACTTTATTAGTGTGCAAAAAAGGTTTCTTTGGCTAACCTACCATGATCAAATTGGTCATGTTTTATCAGAAGGTGATGTAAAGAGACTTGGAAATCGGCGAGCGTGCATGAGAAAAGCAATGAATGCTAAATAAGCGAGTGAAGTTTGTAAGTTCTCTCCGCCTACCTCTGAAGGGATTTGGCGTGAAGTTATAGATAGATTCTAAATTTTAATTTTGATATTGTACAGTAAATGGTACGGAACGCTCAACTTTGCTGTTGGCTACTTTATGATATCATTATTATGTTACAATGTGGAAGTCATAAACTGAAGAGTCTTATATTCACCGAAATTGAATATTGGATGAAGATTTCATACTTTGTACAATCTCTGTACTCGTGTAGAGTCAACAGAAACGTAGCATTGAAATATATTAGATACAAAATTATTGAACAAACGAATATGAGGATTACGGTTGATGACGAAGTTTTGGAATAATAAAATAAGATTGTATATCTTGGAAGCGCTATTAGCAACGATGGAAGCTATACCGCGAACGCGGCGAGACGAGTTAGTGCAAGGAACAGCGTGAATAGAGCTTTGGGTAAACTTCTAGGCAGCCGCAATCTAAGCTCGACGGCGCGGCTGTACACAACGCGGTGCTAATCCTTACGCTAACTTATGGAAGTAAAGTAAACCTGGGTATGGCAGAGAGAGTATGAAAGTATTTATACAACTTTCATACAGTTTTTCATAAAGTTTCATAACGTTATTACGCCAACCAAAACTTTATTATACTCGTAGAAAGTTTCAAATTAGTCGATAATACTAATTTGAAACTTTATGTTTAATCTATATTCAAATTTATTTACTTTTGATACTGTGTAACTGTTTTTAATACTGCTAAGTTGATTAAAGATTTAAAGGTATTTTGATAAATGTTAAAAATCATACCAACTAATCCCAGTTGTAACAAAACCCTGGGGCTTGTTGTAACATGTTACAACTTGCCCCCAAGTTTTATGGATAACAGTCGTTAAGATGTATTTTCTTTTCTTCTAGAATGAGGGTGTATAAGAGAATGCCAGAGCGGGCAATAAAAAGCTAAAAAGTGTATGAATTAGCAGCTAATCTTTAGAAGTTAGAAGCTGAAGTTTTAGAAAACAACTGTAGTATCCGGAAAGCAAGTCAGAATTCTGGCTTATTTCGCGAAAACAAGAAAAATAATGCAGTCCAAAAGTTGGTTATGTATATAGACAAGTATTTGATGCAGAAGAAGAAGGTAAAATGCGTTCCTATATTCTCAAGTGCGTCGAAATATATTTTAGACTACTGCCTATGGAAATAACGAAACTAGCTTACCAATGCGCTATGCAGCTTAGTGCTAAAAACATTCCTCCTTCTTGGCATCAAAATAACATGGCTGGTCCCGACTGGTTTCAAAATTTTATGTACAGAAATCTCACTTGTCAGTAAGGACACTAGAAGCGACATCTTGAAGTCGAGCAACATCTTTCAATAGGACTAACGTCAATGCTTTCTTTCAAATATACGAGTATCAACGACTTCTCCAAAAATACCAGTTTAACGCTTCTCGAATATGGAACATTGATGAAACCGGAGTCACGACTATTCAAAAATCTTAGAAAATATTAGCAGTTCGTGGCCAAAAGCAAGTTGCCGCTACCGCAGCGGCTGGGTTACTCTCACCCTCGTAACACTTGTTTGTGCCTGTAACGCTGCGGGCAATTTTATTCCATCGATGTTTGTTTTTCCTAGGCTCAAATATTCTGAAATGTTTATTGGCGGTGGGCCTCCAGATTGTTTTAGAGCTGGCAATTATTCAGAGTGGATGAGCGAAAAAGAATTGGTAATTTCAATGGATTTAGCTCACACGTGAATATTGTAGTTGTTGAAAAATCCAAAGAAAACAATGTTATTATGTTATCATTTTCCCCTCATTGATCCCATAATTTGCAACTTTTAGACGTAAGAGCCCCTTTTAATAATTATGTAAATAGAGCACAAACACTATGGATGTACTAATAATCCAGCGAAGACGATAGCAATGTATCATATCCCAGGCATATATAGTGAAGGAGTTGTTGGCGTTTGCCTTAAACCTAACAAATATTATGAATGGGTTTAAAGCTTTTGGTGTATGGTATATAAATGCTGATATTTTTCAAGGTAGTGATTTTGCGCCATCTTATGTTACTCGCCGTCCAAATCCTACGGAAGAACCGGAAAACGTAAATGTAACTGAAAATTAATCTCTGGATATTGAATATCCAGAACTATTAGATTCTGCTCCTGAATTAGATATCAGCACCACAGAAATTATATATCATATTAAAACTACAAACGAACCAATTCCGGGTTGTTCAGGCCTACATTTTTTTTTGCCATCAAATATTAGACCTTTATCAAAAGCACGACCAACGAAAACAAATACAATTAGCAGACGGAAAAGAAAATCTACTGTTTCGACGGATACTCCGGAAAAAAAAGTTTTGCGAATGGAATATGAAGAAAAGATGAAGAAAAAACAGAACAAAGATGCCAAATATAAGAGTAAGGGAAGGGGAAAGGTAAAGGTAACTCAATAAAAAATAAAACTGAACTGAACAGAGTTAAAAAAAGGGTTTTAAGTTCAGATTTACAATCTGAATCTGAAGAGTGGTTTTATCTAGTATGCGGCGAAACTTGCGCACTTGTAAGATGTGGGCACATATAGGATATGTCACAGGAGACACTATTTCTTTTAATTGTATAAACTGTAACTCAGATGAAGACTGAATTTAATCATAACGAAACTTATCTGTAGGTTGATTATTATATACGATACTTTGTAAGATGTTAGGTATTAGAAAGAGATAACTACGAGACATAATTTAGAGCTAAATAATTAACTTTTCTGTGGTTTTTAAGTACCATGTTGATTATAAGTAATGTCTTAGAAATAACATTAATAGTTAACAATTTTAATTAAGTATTTCTGTTGATATTTTTGATAAAAATTATAGAAATGTATTTCTTTTTTTGCTAACAAACAAAAAATAAATTAATAAAGGTGCCATATTTTCGTTTTTAGGGCTCCGTACCCAAAGGGTAAAACGGAACCCTATTACTGAGACTTCGCTGTCCGTCCGTCCGTTTGTCACCAGGCTGTATCTCATGAACCGTGATAGTTAGACAGTTGAAATTTTCACAGATGATGTATTTCTATTGCCGCTATAATATCAAGTACTAAAACATAGAATAAATTAAATATTTAAGGGGGCTCCCATACAACAAACGTGATTTTTTTGCTCGTTTTTGCTCGATATTGATAACGGCACCAGGTAGACACTTGAAATATTCACAGAATATTTAGGTACATATTCACTTTAAAAATAAATAATGAAATTAAAATAAAACAAATATTTAATGGGGGCTCCCATACAACAAACGTGATTTTTTTGCCGTTTTTATAGATAATGGTACGGAACCCTTAGTGCGCGAGTCCGACTCGCACTTGGTCGATTTTTTATTATTGTTCCTACTTGCCTCAGTAGGTGTTACAACTTACCCCAAGCACGGATAAGTTGTAACACCACACTTTTTCTAGAAAAATATTAATTATGAAATAATGACAAATAATTGCGGTATTATATTTATTTAATTTGATCTAGGAAGAGTTAAAGCATCAATCTACTCGTATATTTATTTAATAGTAATTTAACCGATATATCTCCAGATATCTGCGTTTTTTTTTAAACTGTTACAACAAGCCTCTCGCTCCCCTATATAAAGTGAAAACATATTTTTCTCGAAAAGCATCACAGCCTAGATAGTGCAGAAAGCACGGCAGTGCAGTTCATCTGTGTCCATGAACAGTGATTATCTTGGTCTGAGTATTTCCTATCGTATCTATCCATAGATTCAGGCCAAATCCCTTGCGGGCTAGGCTGAGAGAACCGAGCGCCACGTGACTCGGTCCTCATACACTTCACTCGCTTCTTCAACATAGCTTTCCTTCTGCACGCCCGCCGGTATCCAGGGTTCACATCACCTAATAAAACACGATGAATTTGGCCATGACAGGTAAATATGGGCCTTCCTCGGCTCCTACATCCCTCTACTTTCGGATTGTACGTAAAATACGCCGGAGTTTTCTGTATTTGTATGCATGTATTTGCGAATAAACAAAGTAACTTATTAAGTTTACTAGTGTTGGTGTTCATATTATAAACTTAGCTCAGTTTGAAACTAGTTGAGTAGCTTCTTCATCGATATTCATTTGTTAAATTTCTTCATACTATATAGGGAGACAAGAGAGGTAGGGCGCATCAAATCAGCCCGTCTGGTGAAGTATCTCCATCTCACAGAATACCGCAGCCAAATAACAACTCCCTAGAGGGTCGTTGTGTTCCTGCGTGTGAATGAGGTCACCAGTAAGCTCCCAAGGAGTTGCTGTGTAAGCAGCTGAGGAGGCATTGCGCGAGTGATACTTAATATATCGCAAGCGTTAATGGGCTACGGCACCTACTTTACATCAGGTGGGCCGTATGCTTGTATGCCTCCCGACGTTGTATAAAAAAAAAGACATACAATCACCGCTGGCCTATGTTAGTATTGTTGGTGTAATACAACCCCTGCTGCTGACACAACAACTCCTTATTAGTTGACTGGTAACCTCTTTCACTCGCAGGAATACAATAAACCCCAGGATTTTGATTTTTTTTATGTCGGGAGGCACACAAGTATACGGCCCATCTGATGGAAAGCGGTTACCGTTGCCTATTAACGCTCGCAATATATTAAGTATTACTAGCGCTATACCACCTCTGCTGCTAGCGCAGGAGCTCTTCCTCTCTTGGAGCTTATTGACGATCTCTCTCACTTGCTGGAACACATTACCCCCAGGGTTATTTAGCTGCGGTTTCCTGTGATTTAGACACTTCCCCAGACGGGATTCTTTGGCCGCGATTCCTCTCTTTAAAAACACACAGGATCAGACAGTCATGTTCATGCACACAAATGTTTGTCCTGTGTAGGAATCGAACCTACGAGCTTTAATGTTAAAGCAGCATTACTAGCCATTCCGCTACCGACTTCGTTATCTCCATTCTATTAGTATGCAAAATCATATTCCTTTTCTTTTTTACTGACTATACTTTAAGTTCCTCCCTCCTTCTTATTAAATTATTTCCCTCTTCTGCAACAGTTTTACTTATTTCAATGTTAAAGCCATGCAATAATCTCCAGCTTTCATACAAAACTGGCTCTAAAGAACTCATCTTTAATAAACGGTTAAAATGCGAGTGTTGCGAAAAATTTATGACGTAACACTTACATTCCCGGATACAAGTATCGCTCAATCGTTGTCGCTCCTTCTGCTTAAGCAGTAACTCATTTGGAGTTTACTAGTAACCTCACTTACAAGAACACAACAACCTTGCAGCGAGTTATAATAATAAATAAATGATGTCGGACAAATCACATATCATATTACACATTACACAGCGCCATCTAGCCCCAAAGTAAGCGAAGCTTGTGTCATGGTACTAGACAACTGATAAACATACGTAAATACATTTTTTTTTTCGAAATACACACTTATTATACACAGAAAATACCCAGACCAAGCTAAACAGACATGTTCATGCACACAAATGTTTGTACTGTGCGAGAATCGAACCCACGAGTTTCACCACTGCGCCACCGAGCTCGTTGTTATAGTGCTGCGGATTTCTGTAAGGGAGATCCTTCCCCAGTCGGGCTGTTTTGCGCCTTACCTCTCTAAAACGCAAGATCAAGCAAACAGACGTTTTCATGCACACAGATGTTTGTCCTTTGTATCGAAACCACAACCCTCGGTGCTAAGATGTTATTGTTATTGTATCCGTAGTCAATTTGCTACTGTCTGGAGGGTAGTTACATTCCTGTGTATGAATGAGATCACCAACAAGATCCTAAGGAGTAGCTGTGTTAGCAGCAGAGGTGGCATCATGCCAGTGATACCTAATATATTGCAAGTGTTCATAGGTTAATAAAATAGTTAGCGCGATTAACATTAGGTAGACCGTATGCTTGTATGCCTCCCAACGTTTTAAATAAAAAAAAAGCGTTTGCTAATCAATCGATATTCAGGCTTTTCAAAATAGTTTTATTTTATACCACTAAGGTGGCAAGCAAGCATACGGCCTGCCTGATGGTAAACAGTCATCGTAGCCAATGGACATTTGCACCACCAGGGATATCACTCTTGTGTTGTCGACCCTCTAAAAACCTCTTCACGCCATTCGTGTATAATCCCATGCTGTAGGCAAAACCTTGGCTTGAACTTGAGAGTTCTCGGAAGAAAACTTCTCTGAAACCGCAGTTCGCAACCATTGCGGTTCCAGAGCCTAAGGGTGAACACCTTGAGAAAATCTCAATTTTCACCACTAAATCATTCGCATTCCCAAATTCATATTTCATATTTTCTGAAGACAGCTGTCTAGATACCGGATGAACAGCCGAGCCGATAGCACGCATCCCTGTCTGACACCTATATTGATATCAAACCAAGTCGACAAGCTGCCGTCCACCCGCACGCATGCTCTGCGATCATCATAGCATGGAGCAAGTAACCGTCAACACCATATTCTGGCAAAATGTCCCAGAGATCCTTTCGCGGGGCCCTATCAAATGCTTTCTCAATATCCACAAAACCGCAAAAAGACCATAGCAAAGCATTCCATCGGATTTCTCCCTCACTTTCCTTTCAATACTTATTCCTTACACTTTAGCTGCTAACGTGATCAAACTGATAAATAAATAAATATTGTCGGACAAATTGCACAGCGCCACCTAGCCCCAAAGTAAGCGAAGCTTGTGTTATAGGTAACAACTGATAAACATACGTAAATACATTTTTTTTGTAAATACATAGGTACTTATTATACATAGAAAATACCCAGACCAAGACAAACAGACATGTTCAAGCACAAATGTTTGTACTGTGTGGGAATCGAACCCACGAGCGTTGGTGTCAAAGTAGCGTAACAACGCGTTTCACCACTGCGCCACCGAGCTCGTCACTGATGGCTCTATAGTTGCCATAGTCCATGCGTGATCCCTTGCCTCTATACAAGGACAGGAAGACTGCGCGTCTCCAATCGGACGGGACTCTTTCACCTTTCCAGTATAAATTGCTCAGAAACCAGATGGTGTCCCTAACGTGGGTGCCACCTAATTTGGTCATCACTGCTGTAACCAAATCAATACCCGCTGACTTTCCATTTTTTAAACTTTGTATTGACCATTCAATCTCATACATGGTAATGTCTTTACAGTACGCTGGCACTGCCAAGTCAGTCACAAACTCATTTGCAGTGTTAATTTTTCTTTTTCCTAGCGGTATCCCTTTTCCTAATCTATTAGGACTGGCGGAATAGACGTGTGATCTAACCTTAGAAAGGTCTGGTTTGATCGAGTTGGAAGTTAGAAGTCTTAGCGCTACCTATGCCCAAAGATTTGGCGAAAATACTGATATTTGACATGGAGCGACGTTTTTTTATATACTACGTCGGAGGCATACAAGCACACGGCCCACCTGATGAAAAGCGGGTACCGTATCCTATTAACACTTGCAATATATTAATTATCACTCGCGCGATGCCTCCTCTGCTGCTTACACAGCAACTCCTTGGGAACTTACTGGTGACCTCACTCACACGCAGGAACACAACAACCCTCTAGGGAGTTGTTATTTGACTGCGATTTACTGTGAGGTGGAGGTAGACGGGCTGCTTTGATGCACCCTGCCTCTCTTAAAAACTGCGACCTCCACAACCCAGAGGGGAACCAGAGGTCCTTTTTTGAGGTTCGTTAGGTCCTATACGTCTATCGAAATACAATTTCTTGGACGTACGCGTCTCCTCACGAAGTTTTCCATCATCGCCGAGCAAGTGACAATTATAAATTATTTACTGGCTAACATCCCGGACATAAACATACACCTCTCTAAAATATTCACTCCGCTGTTCTATCATTTCCTGAGTGTTAGCAAGAACGGCACCAGCTTTACACCTTATCTAGTAACCAGTTCTCCTCGCAACCCACCAGGTTTAGCGTGGGTGGCGGATCGATGTGCATCGCTTACGGGGGACGGCCTAATCCGCGCGTCGGTACAGTTTACACATGCCGATGTGCTGGAGCATTGCAGAGTACACTACCGTTAAATTCTTATCCCTGATGAATTTCTTATTGATTTATTGGCTCGGAATCGTCTTTAATTCTCAGCGCTTGTCTCTGAACCGAATCGCAAAGCCTAAGTATCCAGATGCTATAATCCCTATAAAGGATCTCCATTATCTAACCTTCTAATATCTAAATGAATTGGATTCGATGTTCCCGATCTACAAGTAACAACATCAAACTTGCTTCAAAATTAAGAGCTTTAAGCTCGGGCACAATATCTCTGTAATGAACTTTGATTGCCAAGTCGATTTCAAAGGCAAAGCTCCTCTCGCATAATTCTGTTATAATGATAATAATCATGTAAGTTACGTGTATTAATTAGGATTATTACAGCCATTGTTAATTAAATTTGAAGTAAAGAAATATCTCATAAGTGAGCGCCATCTGGTGATAGACCAAGTACAGGTTCTATTATGAGTACTTGATAGCGGATAAAAGATGACAAAAGATAATTGATCTGAAAGAGAGTGTCAGTGTTAAAATAAGAAGAGGCATGTGCCGTTGGTTCGGACATGTAGAAAGAATGCACGAAGAAAGAATTACGAAACAGATATACAACGAAAAAGTAAAAGGATGTAGGAGCCGAGGAAGGCCAAGAATTACCTACCATGACCAAATTGATCGTGTTTTATCAGAAGGTAATGCTAGGAGCTTTAGAATCCTGCGAGCGTGCATGAGAAGGGCAATGAATGTTAAAGAAGCGAGTAAGGTTTGTAAGGATCGAGTCACGTGGCGCTCGGTGCTCTCTATTAGTGATGCCGTATTATCGATAGTGTGCCTATCGATTGTTGACCTTGAAAAACAGTAGAGGATATCGATATTACTGCAAATTACCAATAGTATTGTAGCATATTGGCTAATTAGTGTGTTTAACCGCCACTCAATACATTACTGCGACATAACGCGTATTGCTTGGTCAGTGGCAATCCTAATGTTATATATAGACTAAGACAGTTTAATAAAGTCTTCTTCTACTTCTAGTCTTGGCTTCGTCTATATATACGAGTAACATTAGGATTGCCGTATTACCATATTTTGTGCTATCGATACTACCGTGACTATGTGATTATGACAAATACAAAGATCAAGAGAGGTTAGTAGAAGAAAACACCTCCGAGCGCAGCCGGTGACGCAGCGCACCGCCAGTCCGCTCGTGACCACGGCCGATGCAACTCAGCCGAAAAGTCGGGAAATACAACGGTAATATTTTTACCTAATTCACGCGTTAAGTTCAGTTAAGAATTTTAAAAACCATTATACCACTTAATATCAGAAAGCTGTATGAAAATAATGACGCAGCCATATTTAAGTACTGTAAAGTTATTAATGTCTTCGATAAAGTCAAACTCCTTGTATTAACTGAATGTAAACAACCAGCTCAATTAGAGATAAAATCAAGACCTAGTAATCTAAGATCGTTGAAATCAAACACATACGTACTGCCTAAATTCATCAATACGTATGGTACACGAATTTCTAACTATCTCATTCCGTGTTACCTAAATGAAACTACACCACAAATTCAAGATATATACACAAAAAGTAAAATGTGTGTACTGAAAAAACAACTTAAAACATTGTCAGCGACCAACCGATACTAAGATAAGCCCTGTGAGGCTTCAAGGGTGCGGTTTTATGTACAATATATTATGAAATAATTTTGAATAAATGATAAATGAAAAAAAAAGTCTCACATTGTATAAGTTTATGTAATATGATATCATGTCATACTATGAAATCAGCGTACCCATGCATACCATAATCCCATGTTAATGAATAAACCTGGCCTAAAATGTTGAACCCTTGGGCTTAATACATATATGCATTAATTGTATTCCTTTAAACTATAGAACGTGGTGCAAAGCGGTCGTATAGGCCGCATTTACACCGAAACGTTAAACGTTTTGGGAAGCCAGTTTCAGCACCATCTAGTTCTAATTTATGTAAAGCTTGTGATCCGACTTGTAGCTAAACAACTGATAAGCATACAGAAATAACTTTTTTTTTGTAAATATATACTTATTATACATAGAAAACACCCAGCCCAAGACAAATAGACTGGTTCATGCACACAAATGCCTTGTGTGGGAATTGTACCTTGGCCTTAATGTCAAACTAGCCATCGCTAGCTATTCCACCACCTAGCTTCTCAATATTCATATCTATTTTTTTTATACTACGTCGGGAGGCATACAAGCATACGGCCCACCTAATGTAAAGCGGGTACCAAGCTCTAATATAATAGGCTATATTAGAGCTTGCGATATATTAAGTATTACTCGCGCACTGCCTCCTCTGCTGCTTACACAGCAACTCCTTGGGAGCTTACTGGTGACCTCACTCACACGCAGGAACACAACAAGGGAGTTGTTATTTGGCTGCGGTTTTCTGTGAGGTGTAGGTACTTCCCCAGACGAGCTGCTTTGACGCGCCCTACCTCTCTTAAAATTTATTTCATCATTCTTTCATCCCGCATTCCTTTTCTGAGTATTTTCTTATCTTAACACCGACACCCTATTTCGCATGTTTAGATCGTACTTAGCGTTACGTGTCGGTGTAATGTACGGCCTCAGGTAAAGGGGTTCGCTCAGTAAACCAGCTTATCGCAGACGTCTGACAACGGTGGATTTATGTGGCAACTTTATCTTTCCGCTGTACGTTAGTTGCTCGGCGATGTACTGTCTAACTATAATTTTGTCCGTCCTCCTATGTTCCTTTGGGGCGTGTTATTCAATTTGGTACATTTATACTCTCGGGTTACACGGTGTTGCAAAGTTAAGGGCTGCATTGCTGGCGAAATGTTTCTATCGATAAATTGATGATGTATGATTTTTGTGGGCATATTATGCCACAAGTGCAGTTATAGCCCAGTGGATAAGAAATCAGCCTTGACCAACTTTTGACTAACTAATCGTCGGTTTGAATCCAGACGGGGGACCAATAAACTCTGTGTTCCCGACCTACGGTGACCTAAGAAAGATCTGATTTACTCTCTCTGTTATAGGGGTATGACGGCAGTCGGTATAAGAAAAATCAGGGTCTTCGCCAAATCCATAGGCTTAGGTAGCGGACCCCGCCAATCGCAATGAATTAGGAAACTGGATAACGCAAAGAAGAAGAAAGATTATGAGACAATATTTTAGTTATGCCTGTCGGTATCTTGCTTCTCTTTCGTACCTCACAACTAAACTTCTAGGTTATAAGTTTAAATTTTTGTTAGGCGAAAGTGGCGACACTAACAAAATGATCTTACATCACCCTCGATGACTTTAAAAAAATCTACCTAATGACTCCCCATAACACGGGGTGGGTGAGAATAAAATAAATCATCCCCACTTTACGTGTAGAGTCACCAAAAAAATTGTTTTTTTTTTTCCAAGATTTTATTCTACCTCTTTGTCAGCAACAGAGGATAAAGTATGAAATGCCGTTTTAGTTTTAGTAATAGATACTTTTTTTAAACTACAGCTTTCTAGTATCAAGTGTCTCTGAGCAAAGCCGCGACCAGACGTACAGATAGACAGACGAACGTAGCGAAGCCATAAGTGTTCCTTATTTACTACGGAACACTAAAAATAAACTACATTTTTTCTCGTAACACCCTTCATATCAATCAACCCTTCACTCATTCATCTCAGCGATATTACTATTTTATCCTCCCCCCCCCCCCCCCCCTTCACTCGTTCGATCAATCACTTCATCCTGTTCTAATTACTTTAATGTTTCGTCTTCATTCGTTCACAGGGAGATTGATTTGTTCTGTTATTATATGTTATTGTTGTAAAGGGTTTCTAGAGATAAATCTTTAATGGGCATTTCTAGGATGTATATAGGTATATGTAAGAGAGGTAGTGCGCATCAGAGCAGCCCATCTGGGGAAGTACCTCCACCTCACAGAAAACCGCAGTCAAATAACAACTCCCTAGCGGGTTGTTGTGTTCCTGCGTGAGTAAGGTCACTAGTAGGCTTCTAAGGAGGACCGTAATGGACCGTAATGATTATAATACCAAGGTCAACGACGTTTTACAGACAGACGATTTTTTGACTGTAAATCAAGATCCCACTAACAAATATCTGGCTCAACTAAAGTTAACTGTTAATGGCTCAAAATATATCTTTCCGGATAATTCATATTCAAAATTCAAAATTATTCCCATGAATCCTCATTGCCCTATGCTTTACGGTTTACCAAAATTACATAAAATTAATATTCCAATTAGACCGGTTGTATCATATATTGGAGCCCCCACCTATGAGTTGGCAAAATTTCTTAATATTCATATCAGGGAAAAGATATCTTTTGAACCAAAATACAGCCTGAAAAATAGTTTGCAATTAGTAGACAATATAAAAAACTTAAAACTACCTCCTTATTCCAAATTAATTTCTCTTGATGTTGAAAGTTTGTTCACTAACGTCCCTTATGAGGATTGCCTAGAAATCCTCAAGTCCTCCCTAGAAAATAAATCCATCCATCCTGGCGAGACAGATGACATATTACGACTGACAAGACTTTGCATGTCTCAAAATTACTTTCAATTTAATAATAAATATTATATCCAAAAAGAAGGAGTGGCTTAGTCCATTGATGGCTGACTTATTTCTGGACAATTACGAACGCGAAAATATAATTGGTAAACCACACATATTCTATTATTATAGATATGTCGACGACATTCTTATATGTTGGACAGGTACCAAGCGTCAATTGGAGCTCTTTGTTTCGAAATTAAATAAAATCCATCCCAAAATTAAATTTACTATAGAAATAGAACAAAATAATTCACTTAACTTTTTGGATTTAACTATATCTAGAAATCAATCCACCCATCAATTTTCTATATATCGCAAACCCACTCATACCGATACCACGATCCCTGCGTCATCAAGCCATCCTTGGCAACACAAACTCGCAGCGTATAAATCTATGATACACCGTTTGATGAGCGTCCCATTAAGTAAGGATAATTACGTCAAGGAACTTGATGTAATATACCAGATCGCGAAATCAAACGGTTATCTATTTATATATATTATAACTAAATCCACCATAGACAAACTGTTGCGAAAAAAGACGAATAATATCGTCAATAAACTACTATACGCAGTCTCTAATGTTCCAACAACAAAATACACTGCGAGTTTGTCATACCTAGGAAAAATTACTGACAAAATAGTTAACATATTTAGAAAAAATAACATAAACGTTGCACTCAAAACACATAACACTCTCAAATCGCTTTGTAACAGTAAAGACAAAATTCCGCCAAATAAAAAATCCGGCGTCTACAAGTTGTTTTGTGATGAATGTGATCATGTTTATATCGGTCAAACTGGTCGTAGTTTTCAAAAACGATTTCAGGAACGCATATCTGCATATAAAAACAATTGCCCAGAAAGGTCACACTTCGCCGAACATCTTGTAGACAAAGGACATGATTTATCCGCTACTAACACATTTAAAATCTTACATACAATAAATAAAGGACTAAAATTGAATATTAGAAAACAGTCGTCGGCGAATCGTCATAGCGAACGTTCGCGTACACAAAGTAATGACAAGAATCTGATAACTACCCTCGATATGAACAAGTGCGACAAATGTAATAAAGCAATTACTAAAAGAAGTCCTGGACTGGAATGCAGCAGGTGCGAGAAAATAGTGCATCTCTCTGCAGCATGTGCGGAACTCACCAACAAGCAGATAGCAGCGCTACGTGCATCACAGTGCCTGGAATGGACGTGCCAAGAGTGCCAGAAGACTTCATCTAAACGTAGTTCAATATTCATCCCAGACGATGATGAGGACGAGGAAGAAGATAAGTATCTGAATAGCGGA
This sequence comes from Pyralis farinalis, assembly GCA_947507595.1. NCBI lineage: Eukaryota > Metazoa > Arthropoda > Insecta > Lepidoptera > Pyralidae > Pyralis > Pyralis farinalis. The sequence continues at coordinate 35,127,141 of OX382257.1, read as the reverse complement.
ACAGCACAAATAAACGTGAAACAGCTGCTAAAAGATATTTCAAAAGATGTGGAGAAGATCATAAGAAGAGAAGTGAGCGACATCCGAGAAGCACTCCTGTTATACAATGAGAAAGTAGAAGAGGTCAGGGAAGGTGTCGAAGCATGTAAACAAGCAGTACAGGATCTCCAGCATAAAAACACCGACCTCGTCAATAAAAACAAATCCTTGGAATTAAGGCTGAGGGCCATGGAACAAAGGATGGAGGAAATAGAGCAGCAACAAGTAGCAAAGGACGTCGAAATTGTGAATATCCCGTACAGTGAAAAGGAGGACATAAAAAAAGTAGTGCAAACGGTAGCAGCCATACTGAGACGCCCAACAGATGATATCAAGAATGTGCGAAGACTACCTAAAAAAAGAGAAGAACCTGGCATTATCCAAGTAGAGCTGAGAGAGGACGATATGCAGGAGAAATGGGTAGCAGCATCGAAGAACAGAAAAGCAGTAGTCGCGGAGGCATTTCCTACAGCAAATCCTGATGTCGCCGGAAAGCCCATCATAGTACGTCAATTTTTAACGGCATACAATAAAAAACTGCTCTGGAACACCAAGCACGAACTAAGTGGTACTTATAAATATATATGGTGCAAGAAGGGAAAAGTGTTAGTACGTAAGGACGATAATTCTAAACCTGTAATTCAAATCCGATCGGAATCAGATATCAAAAAGCTAGCAAGTTAATTTAAGCAGCAGGTATTTACTTTTTTTTTTTATTTGCTATTACTTTAATTTTCATTTACTTTACTTATAAATTAACTACCAAAATGGCACTAACAGAAATATTAAACTGCCCAAATATTGAGCATTTCAAGGATTGCATACCTAATAATCGAACGAATATAATATGCATACATATAAATGTTCGATCTACAATAAAAAATTTTTCAATGCTAGAACAGTACATAACAAGTTGTAAAACTTGTATTGATGTTGTCATACTAACAGAGGCTAATATTTCGAATTCTATATCTTCAATGTATAATTTGGATGGATATAAGATGTACACAGAGCTGCGACAGTCACGCAGGGGCGGAGGAATAATTGTTTACATACACAAAAAACATACATTTAACCAGATTAAAAGGCAAACAACGTATTTCGAATCTTTAATAGGTTATATTCAAACACCCACGAAATACATCGCAGCTCTTTGCGCAGTCTACCGCCCACCAAACAATAGTAAACATCTGTTCACTAACGAAATGCAAAATCTTATACTCTCACTAAATTGCGCACACGACATATATTTGCTGGGGGACACGAACATTGACACTGCACTGGATAACCCTATAAAACATAAATACATCAATATGATGTCGGGGTGCGGTCTTGCGGCCGGGATAACTGAGTACACACGAATTGAAACATGCAACGGCAAAACAAGCCGATCATGTATTGATCACATATTTGTAAAATCCCGAACACAAGACACTTACACCGCGGCACTCGACATAACACTGGCAGATCATCGAGCGATAATAGTTGCGAGCATTGGCTCACTAGTACAGGATGTTGCAAAATTTAAAACTGTGTATAATAACTTAAAGCTACACAAGATGTTACATGACCTAAATTGGAACAATATAGGGAAATCTAGTTGCCCAAATGAAATTTATAATAATATTAAAAGCAGCTTTCTTAAATGCTATGAAAATACGAAACAAACTAAAAACACGAATAAAACATCAAAACAAAACAGTTCGTGGCTAAATAAAACAATTATAGATGCGTGCAGGTATAAGGAGGAATTATTTACAAAATGGAAAAAGGATAGTAATAATATGATACTGAAATTACAATACAATAGAGCTCGAAATCGCGCACATAAACTAGTCGAAAAAGCTAAAAACAAGGACACAATAAAAACAATAACTCGGAGCAAAGGAAACCCTAAGCAACTATGGGATATACTAAATAGATTAACGGGCAGGATAAATAGCTCAATAGACGAGACCATAAAAAATGCTTTCGAAGACAAGTTTACAACAACAACTGATATTGTCAATAAATTCGCGAACACTTTTAAAAAAAGTATTGCTAGTATTCTTCCCACATGTACACACAAGCTACTTAATCCAGAAACCTACAGAAAACCATGCAATATATCAATACGTTTTAAAAAAGCTACCGATGATAGTGTTAGTAAAATAATTAAATCTGTCAAACCAAATAAAGCACCTGGGATTGATGGCATAAGAGCAAGTGATATAACAGCACTAGGTAGAAAGACAGCTCCCGCTATTGCACAGCTCATCAACACTAGTGTGACATCAGGAAAATACCCAAACGAACTTAAAACGGGACTGGTACGACCAATTCATAAAAAAGGTCCAAAAAACGAATACGAGAACTATCGACGTATCACGATCCTACCAACTATAGACAAAATTGTAGAGAAATATATTAGTAAACAAATATACGACTTCTATGGTAAACACAATATACTAACAGACAAACAGTACGGATTCCAACCTCATAAAAGTACTACTCAATTACTTTCTAGATTCACAGATAGTCTAAATAAAAGCCTAAACCAACGCAAACACATCCTCGTAATGTTCATAGACTACAGCAGTGCATTCGATACTCTCCGCCATGATGCACTTATACACAACCTAGAAGACCACGGCATACGTGGACCCTTGCTGGAGTGGTGTAGGGACTATATGACCAACAGGGCTTATCGTGTAAAAGTCTGTGACGCCACTAGTAGTGCAGTAAACGTCACAGAAGGTACAGCACAAGGATCAGTCTTAGGGCCATTACACTACCTGACCTATGTCAATAATCTGGCAAATATCATAAACTCGTGCGAGCTCTTTCAATATGCAGACGACACCTGCCTGGTGGCGGCTGATCATGACCTGAGTAGAGCACTAGACCGATTACAATCCGACTTTACGTTGCTTAATAAATGGTCTCATGACGTAGGACTAGTGCTCAACGCAAGCAAAACTAAGCTCATGTATATAAGCTCAAGCCATAATAGAAAATCGATCCTAGGCAAACTTATTGCTCATGACCACAACTGTCTCCATATTGAACCAAGCCCAAAAACGTGCCTATGTCCTAACATAGAACTAACTGACAGTCAAACATATCTAGGACTCACCATAGATAGCCGACTAAACTGGAAAGGACATATTAATCATGTTTGTGACAAACTACGAGCACTACTCACTAAGTTCACATTAATAAAAAACAAAACACCCTACTTTGTACGTCTCTCACTTTACAAAGCCCTAGGTGAATCAATAGTGTCATATGGCCTCAGTAGCTACGGCCGTACATGTAAATCACATCTAGATAAAATATATGATTTACAAATAAGAATTCTCAAAACAATAGTACATCCAGCTATTAAAAAACAATATAAAAATAACTATCACGACCTTTTCTCATATTGCCAAATCATGTCCATACACACTAAAATTAAATACACATTACTAAAGGAAGAATTTTTTAACACGAACATTCAAGTGTTATCTAGAAAAACAAACACTACACGTGGGGTTACTAACAAGAAGCTGGTGATTCCAAAATTTAACAACTTGTTCGGCAAAAGAACGACGAACTATCTAATAGCAACTCTAAAGAATGAATTACCCACTAACTTAAAAAATAATATAAACGAAAAAAATATAAAATGGAAATTAAAAGACTACTTCACACCTAAACGTCCGAAGGATACTAAATAAAATATTACAAATACAACAAACATGGCTCATTACATAAATAAAATAATTTACATATAGGTACATTTTAAATAAGTATTTAATTGTAATTAAATAATGATATCTAATATTGATACTAGTAGCACTTTAATAAAAATCATTATACTTATGCAACTGAAAAGAACACTCTGTACGCGGCATTCAAACCGGTATGTCTCCCACCGCCAGTACACGTCACACTCGACCACAATCACTTCATACGGCCAGTTATGCATCGGTGCCCCGTGCGCCGTGCACCGCTGTTGCACTTATGCTCATAATTGGCCTTATAAAGGCATCACTAAGCCGTTTCGTTATTGGAAGAAGGGAAGTGCCGTTGACACTAACAAATATTGTGCTATCTTTTTGATATTTGATTCTGATGAAACTAGTACTTCTGTAGATAATATAAACAAAAGTCACCGGCATCTTTATTAACAGGCAATTGTAACTGTATTTTAGACTTAATTCTAAGAGCTCTTGTCATGCGCAATGTAAACATCACATTCACACAAGATATTTGACGGCCCGGTATGCGCATAAAGCTTGTTAGCTTTTTAGCATATCGTTATAGATAGAATCTTAAGTGTTATTGTTGTAATATGAAATAAATAAAAAAAAAAAAAAAAAATTGGAAATAGTTAAGCATAAAAATTCTAATATCCCTCTTATGAACAAACAGACTGACGTAAACAGCTCCCCTCTATTAAATATCTTTTCGCTTACCCCTTCCACCCCCTCCACCCCTCCACCCCCTCCACTTTTTCTATATAAAGGACGGCAATGCGATGGATGACTCACATTCCGCGGCCAGTTCTCGATACGTGCACACGTATCGACGCTCGCCATCTCCTCTCTCGCTCGCACCTGCAGCCGTCTCTGTCGTTGTGAGTATACACCGCGCTGACTGTACAGTCTAAGCGCCGTTCGCAGTTTTTGCGAGTTTTGTTTGCAACGGTTGCTTGCAACCGTTGTTTGCACAACTTGTAAACAATTGCCCGCGTAGTATCGGTGGATACCTACTTGTAGGTGCCATACGAAGCCGGTAAGCGTTGACCCGACACGCTGCTGGGTTCCTTCAGAACCCAGCGAAGTCGGCCGACCCGAGCCCAGTGCACTTGGCTCTTGCCAAGGGTGACGGTCCTTTTCCGTGCCTACTAAATTAGAGTAGCTGCGGTTAACTTCAACCTCCGTCGCCCCCCTGCCCCTCGGCAGGGAGGTTTGCTTCGCCACTATGGCGCAGTTTGATAGCACTACGCTACAAACTATCCTTCACATTGCGAAGCAGGTCGCTTTGACTCTGCAATCCACCCCCGACGTCGACATCGACGAGTTACTGCTAGGTATCGCCAAGGCCTACTCCCCTGTGTCCTCTCCCGCCTCCCCTGTCTCCTCTCCCGCCTCCCCTGTGTCCTCCCCCGCCTCCCCTGTCCCTTCCCTCGCCTCCCTACCCGCTCCATACAGCGTCCCAGCCTCCCCCGCGTCTTCTGACGCCCCCGCCTCCCCTGCCGTGGAGGTACTTTCCTCCCCCGCCTCCCCTTCCTCTCCTGAGTCCGACAATTCGGACATGGAGCTTGATAGCTCCATCCCTCCCGCCCAAAGGACTATCAAACGTCCAGCCCCCAGCGACGACGATGAGCAAGGCTCATACACCGTCGTCACTCACACCCGCCCTAAAAAGCCTTCAGCTAAGAAAAACCGGCGTGCTCGCTCTGCCTCGCCGCAGAGAGCATCCCCCGCCGCGACCCAGCGCCCCGCCATCCCGGCTCTAATGAGCATCGACATCCCAGCGCCTTCTGCGCTTGCCACCCCCGCTGCCCGCGGCACCTCCTCCTCCTCCTCCGCCACCGCCAAGCCAGCGACTCGCTGCGCGCCGGAGGTGGCCAAAGTAAAGTCCCCGCCGCCTATATTCCTACGGGATAAGGCGAGATGGGTCGACGTCTCAAAACTGTGTACTGACAAAAAAGTCAATTACACCAAAGCCACCAATACAGGTGTGGCTATCAAAATAGAGGTCCCCACCATCGCTGACTACAGAGGCTTGTCAGGCCTGCTGGGTCAGCATGGTACCCCATACCATACTTACGCCCTCACTGAGGAGCGGAAAGTCCGTGCGGTACTCAGAGGAGTACCGCACGAGGTTCCGGCTGAGGAAATCCGGGCCGACTTAGTCGGTCAGGGTTTCCCAGTTGAGGCTGTACATAAAATGTACAGCCGCTCAGGCCGTACCTACCCACTGGCGTTGGTGGTATTAACCAACAACAGTGAGGCTAGGTCCATATTCAAAGAGACCCGCACGGTGTGCGGGATCTCAAACATTACAGTCGAGCCGCCCCGCAAGACTGGCATGCCGGCCCAGTGCCACCGCTGCCAGCTATACGGGCATGCGGCTCGTAACTGCACGGCGGCACCAAGGTGCGTAAAGTGCCTGGTGCCGCACCTCACCAAAGACTGCGGTCGCACACGCGACCAGCAGTCTTCCACGCCCCCGGCGTGCGTACTTTGTGGCCAGACTGGCCACCCGGCCAACTACAGAGGCTGCCCGCGCGCGCCTCGGCCGTCCCCCTCCCAACAATCCCGCAAGGCCGCCAACGGCCGAGGTGGGGCCCAAAGTGGCCGCAAAGCGCCTCCGGCGCCCACGGCGAGCCACTTCCCGCCTCTGCCTGCGGCGGCCAAGTCCGGCACCACGCCTGCGTGGGGCCCAAAAAAGGCTGACTTTGCGCAGCCGAAAACCCAGGCCTGGGGGCCCCGCACGGAGCCTGCCTTCAAGCAGGCCCCAGCGGGTGCGCCTCAATCCGCCAAACCCGCGCCCACTGCCACTTCAGCCGCCCCGGGGATGCTTAGCTTCCCCAAGGTTGATGTGGCTGAGGTCACACAGTTCCTGCAACTGTATAAAAGCAGTGACGTCATCGGGCGAATGGAATTATTCACCCGCTATCACCATCTCATCCTTGCATTTAATTAAATGCCTCCAGTAGTAGGTAACTCAGTGGTACCGAACACCGCCGTGTCGGCTGCACCTGGCCGGACCAAACCGAAAGGGCTCTCGCTTATTTCATTTAATACGCGTAGCTTACGGCCTAACATTCTAGAACTGAAGGAATTTGTACGTAGTAGGGACATCGACCTGCTGCTCCTTCAGGAAACGTGGCTCAAACCCACTGACCGGAAGGGGCTGTCGATTCCCCAGTACACTTTAGTTCGGAATGACAGGCCGCGCGACCATAGAGGCGGCGGCACTGCTATCTACTATAGGCGAGCACTTCATTGCTCAACTATAGATACTCCTCCTTTGAGTAGTATGGAGGCCACAGTATGTAAGGTGGCTATGACAGGACATCAGTCCATACTCATAGCGTCCATCTACATACCGAGCGGGACAATCCCACTAAGAAGCGACTTTGAAGCGCTCTTAGCACTAGGCAAGTCTGTCATTCTCTTTGGAGACTTTAACTCCAAACATACAGACTGGACCTGTCAGTCTTCTAACTCCAGTGGCAGGAAGCTACTGGAGATTACCCAAGCCCTAGATCTGGACGTCCTGTGTCCTTTCTCGCCCACACACTACCCTGATCGGGTGGACGCCACTCCTGACGTACTAGACTTTGCGCTAGTCAAAGGAGTGTCGCTTCAGCTCAGATCAATCGAGCCTCTCGATGATCTGGGCTCTGATCACCGTCCAGTCTCACTGGTAATGGGGCCGTTGGATCCCCACCCCTCCTCCACCAACAAGACCTTCACCAACTGGAAAGGTTTTAAGGCCACCCTAGAGGCAGCCTTTGATGCCCCAGATTCACCGTACGCTCTCACGTCCGACTACTTCGATAGTCCGGACAAGATTGACAGTGCGGTGGATTCTCTAACCAAACTGGTTCAATCAGCTGTTCAGGACAACTCGCGGGTAGTGAAGGTGGATAACCGCCGAAAACTACCGCAGGCTGTCAGGGACCTGATTAAAGCCAAAAATGCAGCGCTCCGCAGAGCCAAGCTGTATCCCACCCCGTCTAACAGGACGCTCGCGAACCGCCTTCAGCGGCAAGTGAGGTCCTCTCTCTCCGACTTGAGGGAAGAGCGATGGGGCGACCTCATGGAGAATATAGCTCCCTCTCATGTTGCGTACTACAAAGTAGCGAGAGCACTGCGTAGTGACGCAATAACTCACACTCCACCACTCCACCGTCCCGATGGCACTATCGCCTTCGAGGACGAAGAGAAAGCCGAATGTTTCGCTGACAGCATTGCCTCACAATGTTCTGTCAGCACGCAGCCATGCGACGCTGCACACGTCAAATCAGTGGAGGAGGAGGTCTTACATAAGAGCTCACTCCCTCTCACTGCAGACCCCATCACAGTGTCCAATGATGAAATTAGTTCTTTCATCAAAGGACTAAACCCCCACAAAGCCCCAGGCGCTGATGGAATTTCAAATAAGGCGCTAAAGAACTTCCCAGCCCAAGTGCTGACGCTCTTAGCCCTTATATTCAACGCCTGCTTCGACCTGTGCCACTTTCCAACCGCCTGGAAAGATGCTACGGTCATTGGTATACCTAAACCGGGTAAACCACTCAACAACCCTAGTAGCCACCGCCCCATCAGCCTACTTAAGGCGATGGGGAAACTTCTTGAGAGAGTAATGCTCGCTCGACTGAGAGAGCATCTCTTCTCAAATGGTCTCATAATAGACAACCAGTTCGGCTTTCGCTCCCAACACTCTTGCCCACAGCAAGTCCACCGCATAGTCGAGTATATCTCGAGCGGTTTTTATCCAAAGCGTCAAAAGACAGTAGCTGTCTTCTTTGACGTTGCCAAGGCTTTTGATAAAGTCTGGCATGGAGGACTTATTTACAAGCTTTACAAGCTTAATTTCCCAGACCGACTTGTCCGCTTAGTGGCCTCATACCTCAAACATCGCTCCTTTCGTTTTAGACACGAAGGAGTGCTCTCAACCCCACGCCCACTCAAGGCTGGGGTCCCACAGGGCTCTGTCTTGGCACCCCTGCTGTATATATCGTATACCAACGATATTCCCACCCCTCCCAAAGGCGTTGAGCTCTCGCTCTTCGCCGACGACACAGCCCTCTATTCCAAGAGCGTGCAGGTGTCATCTGCGTTAGCCAAACTTCAAACCTCAGTTACTGAGTTAGGAAGATGGTTCCGAAAATGGCGCATAGAGGTGAACCCGGAGAAAAGCTCCGCAGTACACTTCTGTGCGAGACGCAAACTCCCACACAATACTCGCCGACTGCGTATGCTGGGGGCGTCAGTCCCCTGGAAACGCACGGCGAAGTATCTCGGAGTCACTCTAGACTCCAGACTCTCTTTTGTCCCCCACGTTCGAAAGGTAGTTAGTACCGCCAGATTTTACCTGAACCGACTCAGCCCTATGCTGGGAAGGCACAGTAAAATGTCCCTCAGAAATAAGCGAACCCTGTACAAGGTTTGTATAAGGCCGGTGATGTCGTACGCGTCTCCGGTGTTCGCTCATGCCAGTCCTGCAACCATTAACAGGCTGCAGACCGTCCAAAACGTCTTTTGTCGTCGAGCCACCAATGCTCAGTGGGCTCAGCGTAATGCTGAACTCCACCGTGACCTCCAACTCCCATCTATCCAACAACACTTTCAACTCCTGTCAAAGCGTTTCTTCGAAACCGCTGAGACCCATCCTAACCCGCTCATCCAGCAGGCTGCGTCCTACAGCCCGCTACAGCCTCCTTTATCCAAATACCAAAACCGCAGGCCACGTAGTGTCCTCCTAGATCAACCTAACAAAATTTCGAGAGCTTTGGACCGCTATGCAGCGGCCGAAGCCTCCTTAGGGCAACACTCCTCCACCATGTGAGCACCCTTCTGGTCGCTCGGTTTAGGCGCTTATAGGGTCCAGGGTCGGCGTCCTCAGGAGGAAGTCGACCCTTCTCTAAGCGTATGCTCTTATAAGAGTGACGCTTGCGTCACCCCGTTTCCCTGGGGTGATCGCTTCAGATGAAGCCTTTGTAGCCTTCCCGGCTAGAGGCAGTCCCAGGGGGTGTTTTAGTCGGTGGAAATCCGACATAATCAGTTCGTTCGTACGAAATGGTATCTTTGAAAGATTTCACCTCCTCCCTCCCTTTTTCCGGAGGGTGCCCCTCACGGAGGAATGACCAATGCACACCCGGGTGTGGGTTGGTCCTTCCTTTGTGGGTCTTCAACTTTCTTGGGCGAAAATCAAAAAAAAAAAAAAAAAAAAGATGGATGACTCATTCGTAGCATGTTATTCTAACGACTAACAACTACAGCGCCTGAGGATGCCTCGTGGAGAGGCGAAACACGTGTCGCGGAGTCGACGGGGCAGCCATAGCAACACCGGTGGCGGGTGCATGCGGTTCACATTTCAGATGGCGAACACTCGCAGACACGACCGGAGCAGCTATGGCAGCGGCGGCATGCATCTACTAACGGTAGTGGGTGGGTGCCGGCCGGCAGTAGTTCGCATGAACTAATCGGGAGCGGAAACACACAAAGTAGTTTGGATCAAATTGCCTGTAGATTTGACTTTCGCAAAGTAACGCCTGAATCTATTAACTATTCTAAGGAGTTGCTGTGTTAGCAGCAGAGGTGGCATGGCGGATAGTTAATATGTTGCAAATGTTTATTGCCTATGGTAAACGAATTACATCAGGTGGGCCATATAGTTGTATGTCTCTAGACGTTGAATAAAAAAATCCGACCAACCCGCACATAGCGCACCCTCTGGTGAAAAAGAGTTGATTCGCCTTATTATAAGCAGGGCTGGAGAAATACGTTCATCTCACAGAAGACCGCTGGCAATTAAAATATCCCTGATGAGTTATTGTCTTCCTGCAACTAAGTGAGTCTCAATTAACTAAGTCTCCTGAGTTGCCAGGGGTAATGGCAATATTCGAGTGGCACTCCTTGTATTGCAAGCGTTCGTAGTCTACGGTAACCACTTAACATCAGGTAGGCCGTATGCTTGCATGACTCCTGACATTGCATAAATACAAGATAAGAAAAAGGAATGCCCATTGGAAACAGATACCTATACGACTATGTGATACTCGTACAAATGTGAATTAAAACAAAAGGCGAGAAAGAACACGATTAAAATCTATCGAATTTCATCAGAAGGTGATGCCAAGAGAATATACAACGTCGGAGGGCATACAAGCATACGACCCACCTGATGTAAAGTGAGTGTAGTAGTAGTAATGCTTGTAATATATTAAGTATCTCTCGCGCGATGCTTCCTCTGTTGCTATCACAGCAACTCCTTGGGAGTTTACTGGTGACCTCATTTACACGCAGGAACAGAACAACCCTCTAGGGACTTATTATTTCGCTGCGGTTTTCTGTGAGGCGGAGGTACTTTCCCAGACGGGATGATTTGATGCGCCCTACCTCTCTTAAAACATCCAGACCAAGACAAACAGATGTTCATGCACACAAATGTTTGTCTTGTGTGGGAATCGAACACACGAGCGTCGGTGTCAAAGTCGCGTCATTCACGACTGAACCACCGTGTTAATAACACAGCAACTCCTTAGGAGTTTACTGGTAACCTATCTTTCGCACAGGGTCACAACAGCAACAACCCGTCAGAGAGTTGTTATTTGGCTGTTGGTTTCTGTGAGGTGGAATAACTACCTCCGACGAGCTGCTGTGAAAACGCCCAACCTTTCTAAAAACACCCAGACTAATACAAACAGATATGTCATACACATACATTCTCCGCCACTGAGCTCATCAGCGAAAGCGGTCCGCAAGCATGACGCTATAAGTTTAGAAGCACTCCACGCTTTTTTTACAACGAAATTAACTTTCTTTTTATCACTTTACATTTATTTTAGAATAATTGAAAAGGATTGAAGTACATCGAGTTAGTAGACTTTCTATGGCTGTTGAATATAATATCAGTGATTAAAAAATATTTTCTGCTTTTTACTTCAATTTACAATTAAAGCGTGTTTTTTTAGTTTTTTTAAACTATATTTTATTTTTTCATTTTTAGTCTTAAGCTTAATAAATAGTGATTGTCATAGGCCTTGAATAGTGTGCAAATTTTCAAATTAATTTGACGTCTTGAAGTAGGTGAAATTTGCGTTCAAAGATTCCGTTACATACATACATACACGTGAAGCTAATAAAAGCGTATTAAAAAAACGAGTGTGCTTCAGACCACACGGCTGAAGTAAAACTTCTTTAGCTCCATAGTGTGATACAGATAATAGGCCTGCACTGTGTCTTACATATACGAAACTTAACTCGCTATGAGACAAAGAAAATGTGTGCTCGCACCTCTCTCTCTTGCCCATACAGTAATATACGAAACGTAACTCTCTCTCTTTCTATCTTCACTAATTCATATCTCCCTCTCAACTTCCGTTCACCTCGCCGGTCACACTTTTCGTAACGCTCTCATCACGCATTCACCAGCTTACTCCCCAAGTCAAACGTGCGTAAAGAAGTTTTACTTCAAAAAGTTACGAAGAAATGCATCGAGCAATAACATATAGATCATACCGGTGATGTGCTAAAAAAGGCTAGATCAACAAAACCTAAAACCAAAGAGCATGCATGAAGAGGTTGTAATTTATATAGTGTGCTATTTTATAAATAAACTTGAAGTGTTTACAATAATACTTAAATATAGACTTCCTAACATAATCGATTACCTACAATCATGAACTAATTTCTGAACAAAACGCTCAATTAAAACAAAACAACTCTCATCGCTAATTGGGTTTTATTATCGTAAATTTCAATTAACTCATCGCAAAACATCAAAGATTATAACACTCGTAAACAGATGTTTGGATGTCGGCAACGCTTAATTGGATCGTCAAGATATTTCCAAGTTTAACGTTCAATTTCGTACATCAAATACGAGTGACTAGTTTTGCCCGCGACTTTCTTCGCGATTGTTGAAAGGATGAAAGCCCTCCATCCACTATGATCCACTGTCTAGACCTTTACTTCTACTGCAATCCGTATGTGGATCATTGGAAGTATTTGCTAGTGCTGTTTATTGGCAGCGACTAGTCGCAATAAAATGCGATCCATAAGTTCAATAGTGAAAACGTCCTCGTAAAAGTTATTTATTTGGGAGAATACTATAATCCAACTTAATTACAGAACATGGACACTTAAAAGAAGGAGTCAACCTCTAAAATCTGTAAAATAATTTGTTCAATAAATAATAATTATAAAAATATTATTATTACTTATTTATCACTTGATAGGCGGAGAAGGAAAACATCGTGAGAAAACCAGCACGTCCAAGAAATTATATTTCGAAAGACGTGTGACATTACCTAAGAAAAATCTAGTTTCCGTCTAAACGTGTGGAGGTCTAACGACAGTTGTTCCATGTCAAAATCAGTATCCTCACCAAATCCTTAGGCTTAGGTAGCGGACCCCACCAATCCCAATGGATTAGGGAACGGGATAGCGCGAAGAAGAAGACAAGTGTAAACAAAGAAAACATAACTTTACAAACTTACGAAGCGGTACACAGAGGTCTTTTCTATCTATCGTATCTATCTATCTATAGCTTCACGCGAAATCCCTCGCGAGATAGCCAGAGAGAACCGAGCGCCATAAGACGCGGTCCTTACACTCTTCACTCGCTTCTTTAATATTCATAACTCTTTTCATGCACGTCTAGGACTATCGACATCACCTTGAGGTCTTTTATGCTGAATATATTTTGTATAGCAGTATCCTTGCTCGTTCGTAAATGCATTGAAATAGGGTTAACACTTTTAACTCAGCGAATTAAAGCGAAAAACCAATTTGACCCAGGTTTGTTATTATCGACCCGAACAACGTTCCGAAAACAGAAACAGAACAGTAACAGAATATGAATATGTAACACTACTGTAAAACTTAACAAAAACATCAACTTTAACAAAAAAAAATACGAAACAGTGACAGCGAACGCCGTATAAAAACTCACGCGCCAAACTCTGTGTGAAAAGTAAAAATTCCGAATATAATCCGGATAAATGCAAATGTTGTAAACTTTTGATACTTCGTATTGTTTTAGAATAGAACGGTCAATCTATAACTTCACGCCAAATCCCTTTAGGCATTTTGCGATCACCGCAGCCTATTGACGCTCGCAACACCACGGGGATGTTACTTGCGCGCTGCCAATCTTGTGACCCAAGGCTGTTTCGCCACAGCACCCAGTAATTTCTCTGCCATATCTCATCCTTCAAACCGAAACGCGGCTATATAAATATAGCTGCTTGGCGGTAGATATAGATGATACAGTGGTACCCACGCGGCGACTTTTGTACAAAGGCTGTTATATTACTGGATAAAGAAAAGGGAGTACAAAAAGAGTTACAAATTTATTAGGGGCTATTATATACAGTAAATTATATATAAAAATAAAAGTTCAGCTAATTAAGGTCTTTAAGAACCCGCGCTTTAATTTGTCTAACCTGCCGTCTACAGTCGTCGGCCCACTCTAGCCGGCGGCCACTTAGTGCACCCACCACTGTTTGAATCACTGGTACTAAGTGGCCGCCGGTTAAAGTGGGCCGACGACTGTAGACGGCAGGTTAACGTACTAGCCAGCACGCAGATCCCGTTGTAGAAGTTGTAGGTAACGGTAGGGACCGCCTTACAGTCCACCACTGCAGCGGTATCGTTGACAGCCGCCGTAGTCCATAACATTAAATATTAGATTAATTAGGTGTCCGGAGATTTACGAGTTCCGAAAAGAGAGTAAAATGCCGATGGTTCACCACGTAGCCAACACAGTAGGAGGCTGGTGGTCTCAGACGCGGTGCACTGAATGTTTTCTTATCGAAAACTTCCTCCAGACTCCTCGTATTCTGTTTTACGTCCTAAAATCTTTAATTATAAAAATTTGAATTTTACAAATAAAAATAATTTTGACAAATGACCTACCATAGCGTTAACAGATACAATCAAAGAAAAGAATTTAACATATTATTCAAAAATGGTTATTACAAGGCTCCCTCTGGTATTCCGAGTTACTTCTTCAGTTTTAGTTCCTATATCGTAACAAGTGGTGAAAATATATCGTAACAAGTGGTGAAAATAAAGAAATATGCATTGTTTTCTGTCTGTAACTTGACGCCTGGTATAGGCTGGGAGAACTGAGCGCCAGATCCTTGATCAGGTCCTCACATACCTCACCCGCATGTTTAATATTCACAGGATTCTCAGGATTCCTGTTTTTATCACACATTGTAATGACAATAATTTGAATGTCTACTCTCAGTGGCTTTAGCAGTGTATCTCACAGAAAACCGAAGCCAAGTTACATTGTAACAGTGTATCTCACAGGCGACTTTTGACACTTTTGTACCTTCTTTTTATACGTCGGGAAGCATACAAACATACGGCCCACCAGATGTAAAGCGGATACCGTAGCCTGTTAACGCTTGCGATATATTAAATACTAGCTGTGCCTGCGACTTCGTCCGCGCGGAATAGTTTTTTTTTATTATTTATTTATAATTAATAAAAATAAATAAAATTTCTAAAATAAAGGTAGCCTAAGTTACTCCTTATTACATCAGCTATTTGCTAGTGAAAGTCCCGTCAAAATCGGTCAGACAAAAATTGTAAAAATATTCATTTTGGTATATGTACCGTGTATATATCCATATACATTTAGTAAAAAGCGGAACAAACAGACGCTCCAATTTTATTTATCTGTATAGATCACTCGCGAGATGCCTCTGCTGCTGCTAATAGCTATTCTTTAGGAGATTACTGGTAAACTCACTCACACGCAGGAACACAACAATCCTATATGGAGTTGTTATTTGGCTGCGGTTTTCTGTGAGGTGGAGGTACTTCCCCGGGCGGTAAATAACTAATAAGTAAAATTGTGAAGTGGAATCTGTACAGTGCAAGTGTTAACATTAACGAGATGAAAAATAAATGCTTCTCAATCAAGACTCGCAGTATCTATTCGAGTATAGACAACAGATTCTGTAAGTATTAAAATAATTTATATTATTCAAATATTACACTCTGTACGGGCCCCTTCGATACGACCCGTACACTTTCGTAGATGAATATAAAAATAATAGAATGTAGGCACTGGCGGGCTTCGTTCTTCGACCTCCGGTTGTAAGTCGCAGGTCTGTGGGTTGGTGCAGAATGAAACGCCTGTTGCTGTCTTCAGAAGTATGGAGCCGTAGGTACTTCCTGCTAGGTCTGGACTGGCTTGGCTTCGGAGTGACTTGGCTGGCTATCTCACTGTAGTGTGAGCGCTGAGTGTAGCGGACGACTGGTACCGATCGACGATGTATGGCCCATATTTATACCCCCGCTGTGCGAGCGAGAGACACATGTGTGGGAAAGAGATAGCAATAGCCAAAATCGCCCAGACCTAGAGGCAATACCTGATCGTGCTCGCTTTATTTGTGTCTAAAATGTTTGTAAGTTGTACTATTATTTCATACATTTGACCCTTTTTCATATAAAACCATAAAAACTTTTGCTAAAGTTATTGCCAAAACTTATGGGTCAGTGAAGTTTTACATAAAAATGTTTTCATTATAAACTTAAAATTACGTTAATAGGTACATCTATGCACTATTGAGCTGTTGCAGCCAGTAATTCGCCGTTATAACTTTATTATATACTTGGCTTACAACAGCTCGTACCTATACTAAACATGTAAAATTTATCTCTAACAAAGTATGTATGAAAACTGTGTAAACCTATTCTAATCCTTACATAAACAACTAATACAAACAACTATAACTATTAACTGTATAAAAATGTGCATCACTTATAACTACGCGCGACGGTTATCTATTTATGTACTTTTTTTTTTTTTTTTTTTGATTTTCGCCCAAGAAAGTTGAAGACCCACAAAGGAAGGACCAACCCACACCCGGGTGTGCATTGGTCATTCCTCCGTGAGGGGCACCCTCCGGAAAAAGGGAGGGAGGAGGTGAAATCTTTCAAAGATACCATTTCGTACGAACGAACTGATTATGTCGGATTTCCACCGACTAAAACACCCCCTGGGACTGCCTCTAGCCGGGAAGGCTACAAAGGCTTCATCTGAAGCGATCACCCCAGGGGAACGGGGTGACGCAAGCGTCACTCTTATAAGAGCATACGCTTAGAGAAGGGTCGACTTCCTCCTGAGGACGCCGACCCTGGACCCTATAAGCGCCTAAACCGAGCGACCAGAAGGGTGCTCACATGGTGGAGGAGTGTTGCCCTAAGGAGGCTTCGGCCGCTGCATAGCGGTCCAAAGCTCTCGAAATTTGGTTAGGTTGATCTAAGAGGACACTACGTGGCCTGCGGTTTTGGTATTTGGATAAAGGAGGCTGTAGCGGGCTGTAGGACGCAGCCTGCTGGATGAGCGGGTTAGGATGGGTCTCAGCGGTTTCGAAGAAACGCTTTGACAGGAGTTGAAAGTGTTGTTGGATAGATGGGAGTTGGAGGTCACGGTGGAGTTCAGCATTACGCTGAGCCCACTGAGCATTGGTGGCTCGACGACAAAAGACGTTTTGGACGGTCTGCAGCCTGTTAATGGTTGCAGGACTGGCATGAGCGAACACCGGAGACGCGTACGACATCACCGGCCTTATACAAACCTTGTACAGGGTTCGCTTATTTCTGAGGGACATTTTACTGTGCCTTCCCAGCATAGGGCTGAGTCGGTTCAGGTAAAATCTGGCGGTACTAACTACCTTTCGAACGTGGGGGACAAAAGAGAGTCTGGAGTCTAGAGTGACTCCGAGATACTTCGCCGTGCGTTTCCAGGGGACTGACGCCCCCAGCATACGCAGTCGACGAGTATTGTGTGGGAGTTTGCGTCTCGCACAGAAGTGTACTGCGGAGCTTTTCTCCGGGTTCACCTCTATGCGCCATTTTCGGAACCATCTTCCTAACTCAGTAACTGAGGTTTGAAGTTTGGCTAACGCAGATGACACCTGCACGCTCTTGGAATAGAGGGCTGTGTCGTCGGCGAAGAGCGAGAGCTCAACGCCTTTGGGAGGGGTGGGAATATCGTTGGTATACGATATATACAGCAGGGGTGCCAAGACAGAGCCCTGTGGGACCCCAGCCTTGAGTGGGCGTGGGGTTGAGAGCACTCCTTCGTGTCTAAAACGAAAGGAGCGATGTTTGAGGTATGAGGCCACTAAGCGGACAAGTCGGTCTGGGAAATTAAGCTTGTAAAGCTTGTAAATAAGTCCTCCATGCCAGACTTTATCAAAAGCCTTGGCAACGTCAAAGAAGACAGCTACTGTCTTTTGACGCTTTGGATAAAAACCGCTCGAGATATACTCGACTATGCGGTGGACTTGCTGTGGGCAAGAGTGTTGGGAGCGAAAGCCGAACTGGTTGTCTATTATGAGACCATTTGAGAAGAGATGCTCTCTCAGTCGAGCGAGCATTACTCTCTCAAGAAGTTTCCCCATCGCCTTAAGTAGGCTGATGGGGCGGTGGCTACTGGGGTTGTTGAGTGGTTTACCCGGTTTAGGTATACCAATGACCGTAGCATCTTTCCAGGCGGTTGGAAAGTGGCACAGGTCGAAGCAGGCGTTGAATATAAGGGCTAAGAGCGTCAGCACTTGTGCTGGGAAGTTCTTTAGCGCCTTATTTGAAATTCCATCAGCGCCTGGGGCTTTGTGGGGGTTTAGTCCTTTGATGAAAGAACTAATTTCATCATTGGACACTGTGATGGGGTCTGCAGTGAGAGGGAGTGAGCTCTTATGTAAGACCTCCTCCTCCACTGATTTGACGTGTGCAGCGTCGCATGGCTGCGTGCTGACAGAACATTGTGAGGCAATGCTGTCAGCGAAACATTCGGCTTTCTCTTCGTCCTCGAAGGCGATAGTGCCATCGGGACGGTGGAGTGGTGGAGTGTGAGTTATTGCGTCACTACGCAGTGCTCTCGCTACTTTGTAGTACGCAACATGAGAGGGAGCTATATTCTCCATGAGGTCGCCCCATCGCTCTTCCCTCAAGTCGGAGAGAGAGGACCTCACTTGCCGCTGAAGGCGGTTCGCGAGCGTCCTGTTAGACGGGGTGGGATACAGCTTGGCTCTGCGGAGCGCTGCATTTTTGGCTTTAATCAGGTCCCTGACAGCCTGCGGTAGTTTTCGGCGGTTATCCACCTTCACTACCCGCGAGTTGTCCTGGACAGCTGATTGAACCAGTTTGGTTAGAGAATCCACCGCACTGTCAATCTTGTCCGGACTATCGAAGTAGTCGGACGTGAGAGCGTACGGTGAATCTGGGGCATCAAAGGCTGCCTCTAGGGTGGCCTTAAAACCTTTCCAGTTGGTGAAGGTCTTGTTGGTGGAGGAGGGGTGGGGATCCAACGGCCCCATTACCAGTGAGACTGGACGGTGATCAGAGCCCAGATCATCGAGAGGCTCGATTGATCTGAGCTGAAGCGACACTCCTTTGACTAGCGCAAAGTCTAGTACGTCAGGAGTGGTATCCACCCGATCAGGGTAGTGTGTGGGCGAGAAAGGACACAGGACGTCCAGATCTAGGGCTTGGGTAATCTCCAGTAGCTTCCTGCCACTGGAGTTAGAAGACTGACAGGTCCAGTCTGTATGTTTGGAGTTAAAGTCTCCAAAGAGAATGACAGACTTGCCTAGTGCTAAGAGCGCTTCAAAGTCGCTTCTTAGTGGGATTGTCCCGCTCGGTATGTAGATGGACGCTATGAGTATGGACTGATGTCCTGTCATAGCCACCTTACATACTGTGGCCTCCATACTACTCAAAGGAGGAGTATCTATAGTTGAGCAATGAAGTGCTCGCCTATAGTAGATAGCAGTGCCGCCGCCTCTATGGTCGCGCGGCCTGTCATTCCGAACTAAAGTGTACTGGGGAATCGACAGCCCCTTCCGGTCAGTGGGTTTGAGCCACGTTTCCTGAAGGAGCAGCAGGTCGATGTCCCTACTACGTACAAATTCCTTCAGTTCTAGAATGTTAGGCCGTAAGCTACGCGTATTAAATGAAATAAGCGAGAGCCCTTTCGGTTAGGTCCGGCCAGGTGCAGCCGACACGGCGGTGTTCGGTACCACTGAGTTACCTACTACTGGAGGCATTTAATTAAATGCAAGGATGAGATGGTGATAGCGGGTGAATAATTCCATTCGCCCGATGACGTCACTGCTTTTATACAGTTGCAGGAACTGTGTGACCTCAGCCACATCAACCTTGGGGAAGCTAAGCATCCCCGGGGCGGCTGAAGTGGCAGTGGGCGCGGGTTTGGCGGATTGAGGCGCATCCGCTGGGGCCTGCTTGAAGGCAGGCTCCGTGCGGGGCCCCCAGGCCTGGGTTTTCGGCTGCGCAGAGTCAGCCTTTTTTGGGCCCCACGCAGGCGTGGTGCCGGACTTGGCCGCCGCAGGCAGAGGCGGGAAGTGGCTCGCCGTGGGCGCCGGAGGCGCTTTGCGGCCACTTTGGGCCCCACCTCGGCCGTTGGCGGCCTTGCGGGACTGTTGGGAGGGGGACGGCCGAGGCGCGCGCGGGCAGCCTCTGTAGTTGGCCGGGTGGCCAGTCTGGCCACAAAGTACGCACGCCGGGGGCGTGGAAGACTGCTGGTCGCGTGTGCGACCGCAGTCTTTGGTGAGGTGCGGCACCAGGCACTTTACGCACCTTGGTGCCGCCGTGCAGTTACGAGCCGCATGCCCGTATAGCTGGCAGCGGTGGCACTGGGCCGGCATGCCAGTCTTGCGGGGCGGCTCGACTGTAATGTTTGAGATCCCGCACACCGTGCGGGTCTCTTTGAATATGGACCTAGCCTCACTGTTGTTGGTTAATACCACCAACGCCAGTGGGTAGGTACGGCCTGAGCGGCTGTACATTTTATGTACAGCCTCTACTGGGAAACCCTGGCCGACTAAGTCAGCCCGGATTTCCTCGGCCGGGATTTCGTGCGGCACTCCTCTGAGTACCGCACGGACTTTACGCTCCTCTGTGAGGGCGTACGTGTGGTAGGGCGCATTAATTTGCGCCAGAATGGCTGTGAGGCCCCTGTATGCGGAGATACAGGGGACCTCAATTTTGATGGCCACGCCGGTATTTGTGGCCTTTGTAAAGTGCACTTTTTTATCAGCGCACAATTTCGAAACCTCACCCCACCTAGCCTTATCCCTGAGGAATATAGGCGGCGGGGGTTTGATTCTAGGCACCTCCGGTGCACAGCGAGTCGCTGGCTTGGCGGTGGCTGAGGAGGAGGAGGAGGTGTCGCGGGCAGCGGGGGTGGCAAGCGCAGAAGGCGCTGGGACGTCAATGCTCATTAGAGCCGGGATGGTGGGGGTTTTAAGTACGGCGGAGGATGCTCTCTGCGGCGAGGCAGAGCGAGCACGCCGGTTTTTCTTAGCGGAGGGCTTCTTGGGTTTCGAGACAGGGATGAAACCCTGCTCGTCGTCGTCACTGGGAGCGTGACGTTTTACAGTTTTTTGGGCGGGAGGGATGGAGCAGTCGAGCTCCATGTCCGAATTGTCGGACTCAGGAGAGGAAGGGGAGGCGGGGGAGGAGTGTACCTCCACGGCAGGGGAGGCGGGGGCGTCAGAAGACGCGGGGGAGGCTGGGACGCTGTATGGAGTGGGTAGGGAGGCGAGGGAAGGGACAGGGGAGGCGGGGGAAGGGACATGGGAGGCGGGGGAAGGGACAGGGGAGGCGGGGGAGTAGGCCTTGATGGAACCTATCAGTAAATCGCGAAGATTGGCGTCGGGGTTGGCGAGCAGAGTCGGAGTGACTCGCTCAAAAAGAAAGATGATTAGCTCGAACGTAGCTTCGTCGAGCTGTGCCATAGTGGCGAAGCAAACCTCCCTGCCGAGGGGCAGGGGGGCGACGGAGGTTGAAGTTAACCGCAGCTACTCTAATTTAGTAGGCACGGAAAAGGACCGTCACCCTTGGCAAGAGCCAAGTGCACTGGGCTCGGGTCGGCCGACTTCGCTGGGTTCTGAAGGAACCCAGCAGCGTGTCGGGTCAACGCTTACCGGCTTCGTATGGCACCTACAAGTAGGTATCCACCGATACTACGCGGGCAATTGTTTACAAGTTGTGCAAACAACGGTTGCAAGCAACCGTTGCAAACAAAACTCGCAAAAACTGCGAACGGCGCTTAGACTGTACAGTCAGCGCGGTGTATACTCACAACGACAGAGACGGCTGCAGGTGCGAGCGAGAGAGGAGATGGCGAGCGTCGATACGTGTGCACGTATCGAGAACTGGCCGCGGAATTATTTATGTACATAGTTGTCGCGAACATATACTCCCGCCGCAGCTATCTCAGCTGGAGATATTTTTTCGTGTTCGCGCCGTCGACCGTCGCTGTAGGCAGGATCACCAGCTTCTTGGTGGGTCTTCGTAGCACGCCCTTGTTGGTCCGTACGTCCACCGCTCGTGTCTCTCCGTCCGGTCCGGGGTAGGTAGCGACGACTACACCTCGTGGCCACGTTACGAGGTAGAGTGCCATCTGCTATCAGTACGAGGTCATTGACCCGGATAGCGCCGTGTGAAGCGCGTGGGTCCCGCCGGTGTTGGAGTTCTGGCAGGTACTCCTTCACCCAGCGACTCCAGAAATGGTTGGCGAGCTGTTGACTCGCACGCCACTCCCGTCGCCCTGTTGCGTCGGCGTCGGTGAATGACCCCGGCAGTGGCACTCGTGATGGCCCTCCCATCAAAAAATGGTAAGGTGTGAGTGCGTCGTCGTCGTCGGCCTCCGTTGACACGTGAGTGAGTGGTCGGCTGTTGAGTGTATGTTCGACCTCGATGAGCAGAGTGGTGAGAACTTCTTCCTTCGGGGCTCGTTCATGCAGTGTGGCAGCCAGTGCGGTCTTCACGCTCCGTACAAGGCGCTCCCAAGCGCCGCCCATGAATGGAGCGCTCGGCGGGATGTAACGCCATTGTATGAAGCGCACCGAAGATTCCTCCTTCATGGCTTCCTCCGCAGCTCTGCGCAGCTCCACGTCTGCGCCCTTCAGGTTGGTACCCTGGTCTGACCACAGCTCAGTTGGACATCCACGACGGCCGATGAAGCGTCGCAATGCCATCACTGCTGAGTCGGTGCTGAGAGTGCCGGCGACTTCTAAGTGTACTGCTCGCGTTGTTAGACACGTAAACAGTACGCCGTATCTCTTCTGATGAGCACGTCCAACAGTGACTGTCATCGGGCCGAAGTAGTCGAGGCCGGTGTAGGTGAAAGGGCGCTGATGATGCGCCAGTCTGCTCCGTGGATGGTCACCCGTAGACGGTTGAGCGGGCACGGCCCGCCTGATGCGACACTGTTGACATCTTTTCAACACACTTCTAACTGTATTGCGCAGTCGTAGTACCCATAAGTGTTGTCGAACTTCGTTGGTCGTGGTCTCGAAGCCCCCGTGATGGAGTCTTCGATGTACCCATGAGATGTACAGTTGCACATATGTATGTTTGCCATCCATAATCGGCGGAGCTTTTTGTTCGTCCGTGATGTCGACAGCGGCTGCTATTCGTGACCGTAGCCGTATGACGTCATCGCTGTCTATAATGACGGACAGCTGACTTAGTCGGCTATTAGCAGGCAACTGTTTTTTACACTTTAAAGCTGCGACATCTTCACTGAACGCATCATCTTGCACTGAGCGTATCCACAGCTGTTGGGCACGATGTAAGTGATGTGTTTCAAGTTGAATGAAACAGCTGTTTTCACTTTCACATGTAACACTGATTTTCTTGTTTTTTCCCTTCGCTGCTTTCTTTATTTTCGTCCAAGTAGCGTCGTCAACTTCGTTTTTCTTATTGCGTTTGTAGGCCGCGTTGCACAGTTGTTTTCTGATGCGCAGAAATTCAATGAATTGTAGTACACGCGCCGTAGTACGCACTAACTTTAACCAACTTGAAAAACGAGTTGCGTCGGGCAGTGCTTCCTTTAGTGATGTAGTGTTTCGAACAAAGCTGACTCTTTCCTCGCCGGTCAGACCCATATGGTCGGGTTCATTGACCTCTCGCGGCCAGTTTGCTTCCGACTCGCGTAAAAACGCGGGCCCGTGGAACCACCGGTGTTGTGAGTTGAAGTCGTGTGGAGTGTCGCGCGTTGCGTCGTCTGCAACATTTTCCTTGGTAGGCACCCATCTCCACTCGCTGGTCTTCGTCTCCTCGGCGATCTCCGCGATCCGGTGGGCCACAAACGGCTTGTACGCTCGCGGGCCAGTGCGTAGCCACGAGAGTACCGTGCGTGAATCCGACCAATATACTCGGCGGGTCGGCTTTATGTCGTGTTCGTCTATGGCTGTGCGCGCAAGACGACACCCAAGTACAGCTGACTGGAGTTCGAGTCTCGGTATTGACGTCACTTTGTTCAACGGTGCAACTTTGCCTTTTGCAGCTATCAATGACACATGTATATTCCCGCATGCATCCTGTGCCCTCCAATACACAGCGCAGGCGTATTGCGACGAACTTGCATCGACGAAAGTATGTATCTCGTTCGTATGTGCGGTCGATACGCCGGGATAGCACCTTGGTATAGCTAGGCTCGGTAGTCTTCTCACGTGAGAGAGCCAGTATGACCAACTTTCGGCTTCACTGTCTTGCAACTTGACATCCCAGTCGATTCCAGTACGCCAAGTATCTTGTAAAATCTTCTTCGCTTGTATTGTAACAGGTGTAACTAATCCCAGCGGGTCGAACAAAGACATCACTGTACGTAGGGCTTCTCGCTTCGTCGGTGTTTTCGTGCCTTCCAATATTGAAGGCGGAAGCTTGTGTTGATTGATGTTGAAGCCCAGATTGTCTTCATTCGGGTCCCACACCATGCCCAATATCTTCTCTGCATCGAGTTGCACTAAATTCCCCTTAGGTGTAGTGGAGAATTCGGCGCGCACCTTGTTTGAGTTCGATGCCCAGCGTTGAAGATGATAATTCGCTCGTTTGTGTATATTAGCGACTTGTGTTGATACTTGTATGGCGACCTCCTCCGTGTCAAAGCTGGCAAGATAGTCATCGACGTAGTGGTTTGCTATCACTGCCTGCGCTGCCTCGGGAAACTGTTCTTTGAATTCCTCGGCGTTTTTGTTTTTGATGTATATCGCCGTGCATGGTGACGACGTGGCGCCGAAGATCACGCTTCTCATGCGGTACTCTGTGGGTGGACCTATTCTTCTGTCTTCTCTCCACAGGAACCTCTGCATGTCTCGGTCTTCCTCCCGTATGTTGATGCGCAGGAACATGTCCTTGATATCGGCTGCGACCGCTACTGGGCGTTGACGGAACCTCATCAGCACTCCGGGTAGAGACTGTATGAGGTCGGGCCCAGACAGCAGCATGTCGTTGAGGCTGATACCACGGGTCCTGGCTGCCGCGTCGTGCACGATGCGTAGTTTCTCGGGCTTTTGCGGGTTGATAACTGCAAAATGTGGCAGATACCAAGTTCTGTCGCTTTTCACTTGTGGAGCCTTCTCTGCATAGCCGCTCTGTATCAGAGTGTTCATTTGTGTCTCGTAGCGCCGCTTCAATTCAACATTTTTGTCGAGTTTCTTCTCGACTAACTCGAGGCGACGCATCGCTGTGTTGTAGTTATCCGGCGGTACAAAATCGCTTTGTTTGAATAGCAATCCTGTTTCAAACCCTCCCGCCGGTAATCGACGCGTCTTCTCCTCGAGTGTGCGCAGCGCGTTGAGCTCGTCGTTGGTGTGTGAATGTTTAGGCTGAACACCCAGAGACTCGAGGGCGAAGTGCTCCTTCATGAGGTCATCCATTGTCTGTTCCTCCGTTGGTGTTACTGTAGTCAGATGGCTAACTCGATGGACTTGCTGCTTCTTCTTATTTCCCGTCGCGCCGTGCAATACCCATCCCAAGTCGGTTAATGAAGCGACTGGTTGGGCTGTGGTCCCTCTTCGCACGTCGTGTGTGAGCAGCAACGACCAATTATCTTGACCCAGCAACACGGTTGGATGGCCTTCCTCATAAATCAGCTGATCTTCGATATCTTCCAAATGACGACAGTGTTTCACGACACTACGTGGCACACCTTGAGTCGTCAACATCAGCTTGTCCATTGTACGCGCCGACACATCGTGCTTCACTGAGTTTCTTCCTTGTATGGTGAAGTGTACACGTTCCGATGTATCGGCCGTAATACGTGCGCCGGCCACACCCTCTATGTAAAAAGGCGCCGGCGGCCCGTGTACGCCGATTTTGTTCGCCACTGCCGACTCAATGAGTGTGCACGTAGAGCCGTCGTCCAAAAGGGCGTAAGTGTCGTATGTACCCTTCGGACCGGTCACTTGTACAGGCAGAATCTTGAGATAGGCAGCAGTGAAGTTTTCCCTTGTCGACGTAACTATGGCTGTTGAATTTTCAACTTCATTTTCTTTCCTTTTCGTGTCGTGTAGAAGAGGGTGATGCGTGTACTTGCATCCGTCGACTTCACACTGCTTTGGCTTGCAGTTATGCCGAAATTTGCGGACTCGCAAACAACGGAAGCATAGCCTGTGAGTTCTGGCTAGCTCCCATCTCGCAAATTGGTCGGCTTTCTTGAACACGTTGCAGTCGTACGGATGGTGACCCTCTTTCTTGCAAACTTGACACTTTAGTTGCACCGCAGTAGACTTCTGATCTTGAGTGTGGTAAGCACGTAGTCCTTTTCGTACGGCAGGCTCCCGCCGGTCTTCAACCGCAGTGAGCTCGGCCGGTGCGTAGCTTCCACATCGATCGGCGGTGACTTCCAGAAACTTGGACAGTGTGAGAAGGTCTGGATGATCTTCCGGCTGTTCGGCGGCGAAGTCGTAATACCTGTAGCGCAGCGCTGGCGGCAGTTTTTCAATGACGCTGCGTACCACTTCGGCGTTGTGTAGATAGTGATGCTTCTTCAGTGCTTTAACTGTGGCTGTGACGTTAAGCACCTTTGAAGCGAAGATGCAGATGTCTCTTGGGTTCTCGGCCAGTCGTGGTAGCGCACGGAGCTTGTTCAGTTCGGTCATTGCCAGTGCATCTGGACGACCGAACCTCGCGGCTAACATCTTCATAACTTCTTCTGAAGTCGTTGACCCGACGAAGAGACATAGTGTTGCATCCCTGGCGGCTCCCTTCAGGCTGTGACGTAACTTGGACAGCCTTTCTTGTTCGGAGAGGTGACTTGCAGCTTCATCATAGGCGGCCTTGAATGGCAGCCACTCGTTCGATGACCCGTGAAAAGACGGTAACTCGACGGTCCTCGGTGCAATGGCGGGTTGAACGGCTCTCGCTGCAAGTGTGATGGCAGTTGCTAGTTGATTGTAGTCAAACTCCCGTTGCGGTCGTCTCTCTTCACAATAGCGTGCTGGCTCTATATCTTCTCTCACTGGAACCGGTACTTGTTGCTCGGCGTGCCGCGTGACCTCGCTGTGGCCCCGATGAAGTGCGTCGCTGCACGTCTGCGGCGGCGGCGCTGCTATAACCTCCTCTTCATCGGTCCTGCGATGGTCCGGGCCTGGGACGTCGGGCTTCGGTACGTAGGGCTCCATTGTGAGTGCCAGCGTGCTTCTGTTGACCCAGTCGGTTGTTCGCTCGTTCCTAGTTGCCAAGTCCTCGTCTGCTTCGATCTCGTCTTCAGAGTCCGCCTCCAACGCGGCGACACGTGCAGCTGCCAGCTCCACTTCCTTCTGTAGAAGGAATTCTCGCGCCTTGGCCAGCGCTCTCCGCTTGATTGTCGACGTAGTGCGGGGCGCGCTGGGCGGGCGGCGAGAGGCCTCCTTCTGTGGGCTGGTTGTCCGGTGTGTGGC
The DNA here is from genome assembly GCA_947507595.1 of Pyralis farinalis. Lineage (NCBI taxonomy): Eukaryota > Metazoa > Arthropoda > Insecta > Lepidoptera > Pyralidae > Pyralis > Pyralis farinalis. The sequence goes on along the minus strand of OX382257.1, from coordinate 35,099,672 downwards.
TGCAGTCTTGCCGGTTGTCGTCTCGCCGGTCGCCGTCGTCTCGCCGGTCGTTGCAGTGGCCGTAGTGTTCGTCGTCGTCGATGTTTCGGCTGTAGACGTCTCTGGCGTCGCTACGGCGGGTGCGGCGGCGGCGGGCGTCACTGTGGCGGCGGCGGCGGCGGCGGCTCCGTCGACTTGAGCAGGCGTTGTCTTCCTTTCCGACTCCATACTTCTTGTAACAGGCATTTTTCTTCGTCATCTGAAGAACTATTCCCAGTATCCGGCTGCTGAAGGACCAAAATGTACGGGCCCCTTCGATACGACCCGTACACTTTCGTAGATGAATATAAAAATAATAGAATGTAGGCACTGGCGGGCTTCGTTCTTCGACCTCCGGTTGTAAGTCGCAGGTCTGTGGGTTGGTGCAGAATGAAACGCCTGTTGCTGTCTTCAGAAGTATGGAGCCGTAGGTACTTCCTGCTAGGTCTGGACTGGCTTGGCTTCGGAGTGACTTGGCTGGCTATCTCACTGTAGTGTGAGCGCTGAGTGTAGCGGACGACTGGTACCGATCGACGATGTATGGCCCATATTTATACCCCCGCTGTGCGAGCGAGAGACACATGTGTGGGAAAGAGATAGCAATAGCCAAAATCGCCCAGACCTAGAGGCAATACCTGATCGTGCTCGCTTTATTTGTGTCTAAAATGTTTGTAAGTTGTACTATTATTTCATACATTTGACCTTTTTTCATATAAAACCATAAAAACTTTTGCTAAAGTTATTGCCAAAACTTATGGGTCAGTGAAGTTTTACATAAAAATGTTTTCATTATAAACTTAAAATTACGTTAATAGGTACATCTATGCACTATTGAGCTGTTGCAGCCAGTAATTCGCCGTTATAACTTTATTATATACTTGGCTTACAACAGCTCGTACCTATACTAAACATGTAAAACTTATCTCTAACAAAGTATGTATGAAAACTGTGTAAACCTATTCTAATCCTTACATAAACAACTAATACAAACAACTATAACTATTAACTGTATAAAAATGTGCATCACTTATAACTACGCGCGACGGTTATCTATTTATGTACATAGTTGTCGCGAACACACTCTGATATCGGATCCAAATATATAGTAGGAACTCACACGTACCGGGATAAGGAAAATGCATACAAGACTATATCCATATTGAACTCTCGTATTCAGACGCCTATGGCAATCTCAAATTGAAGTGTGAATTGACATATTCCCAGCTAGAATTCGAAGCTGGATATATTCACACGCCAAAGGTAGAATTGCACAGAGAGTTGAACTTTTAGCCAAGACATTTTTCACTTTGACAACATCTGTAAGATGGGGATACTTCCCTAGATTTATTTATTATTTATTTATTTAGATGGGCTGCTTTGATGCGTACCTCTTTTAAAAACATTTTTGAAGATTTCGCTTCTATCGCCTGTTAATTGCTCACAATTTTTTTATTATCTATGATCGAAAACTTATAGCTGCCTGGGTGGATGATATTTTTTTCCTTGAACATTGATGTATTTTTTTAATTATTTATTTCTACCTTATCGTCAAGGTAAATTATTGATACCAACGCTAATAATATCCGCCATTTATGTTCATAATTATTAGTTACTAGCTTTTACCAGCGGCTTCGCTCGCATTGATAAAAAAAATATTTTTTTTTTTATATAAACTATCGTATGTTACTTCTGATACTCTAAGAATATATGTACAAAGTTTCATGATGATCGGTTGAGTAGTTTTCGCGTGAAAGCTAACAAACAAACGGACATTCACATTTATAATAATTATATTAGTTACTAGCTGCTGCCCGCGGCTCCGCCCGCGTGGTGTCAAATAAAGTAGGCAGCCTATGTGTTAATCCAGTTCATAATCTATCTTCGTGCCAAATTTCATTCAAATCCGTTCAGCCGTTTAAGCTTTAAAGAGCAACAAACATCTATCCGTACATACAAACTTTCGCATTTATAATATTAGTAGGATTATTATCAATGCGTAACGCGGTTCAAGATTTGCAAATACTAATATAAAAAAAGCAAAAGAGTTTGTTTGAAAACGCTTCTCTCCTTTTATACTTTTTGAAGTAAAACTTTTTTACACACGCTTAACTTGGGGAGTAAGCTGGTGAATGCGTGACGAGAGCGTTACGAAAAGTATGATCGGGCGAGGCGAACGGAAGTTGAGAGGGAGATATAAGTTAGTGAAGATATAAAGAGAGAGAGAGAGTTACGTTTCGTATATTACTGTAGGGGCATGAGAGAGGTGCGAGCACACATTTTCTTTCACTGTTTGTCTCATAGCGAGTTAAGTTTCGTATATGTAAGACACGGTGCAGGCCTAATTGTCTGTATCACACTATGGAGCTAAAGAAGTTTTACTTCAGTCGTGTGGTCTAAAGCGCACACGTTTTTTTTTAACAGCTGAAGATCTACGAAGAAACACATAGCCCACCTAATGTGAAGTGGTCACCGTTATACATGAACGCTTGGAGTAGAAGTATCGCGAGTGGGTTACCATCCCCGCTACACCAACTCCCTAGACACTCACTTTATATTACGTCGGGAGGCATACAAGCATACGGCCCACCTGATGTTAAGCGGTTACCGTAGCCTATAAACGCGTATATAATATTTGCAATACAGTAAGTACCACTCGCGGCGATGCACAGTAACTCCATAGGAGCTTACTGGTGATGACACACAGGAACAAAGCAACCCTCTAGGAAGTTGTTATTTGGCTGTGGTTTTCTGTTAGGTGGAGGTACTTTCCCAGACGGGCTGCTTTGATGCGCCCTATCTCTCTTAAAATATCCAGACCAAGACTAGACTATAGAAATGTGATAACGCTATGAAAAAAAAAGCTCTGAGGATTTCGTAAAAAAATATTTTCCCAAATTTTTGTTGCAAAAAAGGATGTTTGTTTTGCTGAGGTCGCATCGTGCGAGTGATGCTCATAGACTACGGTAATACCGCTTGTATGCCTGTAAGTATAAAATAAACACTAAAAAGTCTAATAGAGAACCTCCAGTTTAACAAAGTCGGTGAAAAAATACCCTCAAAATCATGACGTGCCGATATGCATAGCCCACAGAGCAGACCCACTCTACCCTTTCCAAACAGCAAGATGTAAATTCGCGGCTCATACATATTCCAACATTCAGCCAGTGCTGTATACAGAATGGCCACTTTCGCAACTAACCATGTTTTTTCAGTCACCCAATTTCAGGGTTCCTTATGAAATTGGCAAAATCATGTTTTATAGTAACATCGCAGTGCCGATCCCAATACTTATCTACGGAAGCGAGAGCCGGGGTAGGCAGAGAGAACGTGAAAGTAGAATAAACGTCGTCAATGTGCGAGGGTTGCGTAGAATCTCCGGTGTGGTACTGGTAAAGCAAGTTCGCAATGTGGGCGTGGGAAAGAGAGATTGGTCTAAAAGAAATTATCTTTGTTAAGACAAGAAGAAACATTCTCCGTAACTTTTTTTAAGAAGTTATATATATAATTAGATATATATATATATATATATATATATATATATATATATATATATATATATATATGTGTACCTATATATAGGAAGTTCCTACTCCTACAAATTTCTTCTGATTAAATTCGTTGTGAGTTCCAAGGCAGCTGTAGTTTAACCCCCGAGACGCCAGTGAACTTCACAGTTCATTGCCATTTTGTTGGTCGCCGCTGTTAATTCTGACTACATAGGAGACATAGTGGTGGGTATGAGTGGTGGGCCAGTCCCGTTAAAAAAAAATACCTATATGTATATATATATAATTAGATATTAGATAGGAATTTTCCTAATGAAAAATATATATAACGGGTGGCGCAAAAGTAAAGGTACTATTTGTTTCAGCTACAACTTCATTACTTTTTTTTTTACACTACGTCGTGAGGCATACAAACATACGGCCCACCTGATGTAAAGCGGGTACAGTAGCCTATTAACGCTTACGATATATTAAGTATCACTCGCGCGATGCCTCTTCTGCTGCTTACACAGCAACTCTTTAAGAGCTTAATGGTGACCTCACTCACACACAGGAACACAACAACCCTCTAGGGAGTTGTTATTTGGCTGCGGTTTTCTGTGAGGTGGAGGTACTTCCACAGACGGGCTGCTTTGATGCGCCCTACCTCTCTTAAAAACAATGATATGTTTTTTCTTTATATAAACTTGAGGCATGAAATTTCGTCCCTTTAGGAATTGAAGATAACGTCTCTTTAATTCTGTCCTCCAGAGTTGATGCACATTTAAGCCCTATTTATGACATTTTCCATAACTTGTCTCAACACTTCCGCCGATATGTTTCTTATTTCTTGATTAATGTTTTCTTTTAACGCTGTGAGAGTCTGTGGCTTGCATTCACCAGAGATTTTAAATAACCCCAAAGATAGTAGTCTGGACAAGTCAGATCGAGTATTCTTGCAGACCAAGTTAAATCGCCAAAACGGGAGATAACATGGCCTGGAAAAGTGTCCCGTAAAACAATGACAAAATTATTCTACGTTTTTGTGCAGTGAAAAGGTCCATGTTTACTTTTGGTGCGTTTTACACTTGTATACTATATAAATTTCAATATCAGGATGACAGGAGATACCATTTAAAAAATATATAAATAGTTTCTATTATTCTTTTGCGCCACCAGGTATAATTGCATTTTTAAAACGGGTTGAAACGATGGGTCGGGAATCCAAGTGGGGCAACTGGGAGAACTTCACTTGCGATTTTTATGTTTTTATGCTATATAGTTTTTCACTGACCACAGGCGAGCTGCTTTGATGCGCCATACCTATCTTAAAAATGTACTTTATCTGATCATGTGTATATCACGTATAAATATTAGATATAAGCATAATCTTGTGTTACATGCAAGCCGTCTCCACAAAATAAGTAATTCTTTTATGGGGCAATGTATACGGTTCTATAACAAACTTCCCAGCAATATAAGAGAAACGTCAGGTTCAACAAAATAAATAAAATACGCGATACTTCCGTTAAAAATTGTTTAATTCAATATAAGAGAATTGTCAATAAACAAATTTAAAACTACTATTAAAGCCAAGTTGTGTAGCAGGGCATATTATAAAGTATCTAACTATATTAATGATAAAAATGCCTGGGAGTGAGTCGATCCAATTATAATGTAATTAATAAATTATGTAAATTTATTTGGATATCAAAAGAGGGATGCCTGAGTTTTTGGCACTATTTTTATCAGTGCTCACCTAGTCATGAACTGCACGGTAGGGAAAAATATTGTGACGATTCCAAACAAATGTAGCCATTTTTACGAAATAAAAAGATTTTGACTTTGACTATCTCCTCCCCTCCCCCCGACAAGAAACCATAATATTGCATAGTTATGTAGCGTATATGGATGTTTTAAATTTTTGATCATACATAGGTATGTTTGAAAGTAAAGTAAATACCCATTTTGCGTTTAAGATCCCTACCTCGGCTAATAAAAGAGCTGATGATCTTGAAACGGCTCAACCGATTTGTTAAAACATGTCTAAGAATCACCAAAAGAGGGATGCCTGAGTTTTTTGGCAGTATTTTTATCAGTGCTCACCTAGTCATGAACTGCACGGTAGGGAAAAAAATTGCGACGATTCCAAACAAATGTAGCCATTTTTACGAAATAAAAAGATTTTGACTTTGACTATCTCCACCCCTCCCCCCGACAAGAAACCATAATATTGCATAGTTATGTAGCGTATATGGATGTTTTAAATTTTTGATCATACATAGGTATGTTTGAAAGTAAAGTAAATACCCATTTTGCGTTTAAGAGCCCTACCTCGGCTAATAAAAGAGCTGATGATCTTGAAACGTCTCAACCGATTTGTTAAAACATGTCTAAGAATCACCAAAAGAGGGATGCCTGAGTTTTTTGGCAGTATTTTTATCAGTGCTCACCTAGTCATGAACTGCACGGTAGGGAAAAAAATTGTGACGATTCCAAACAAATGTAGCCATTTTTACGGAATAAAAAGATTTTGACTTGACCTGAAAACTGGCTTTCAATTGAATACAAACTGCATATCAATCGGTTCACCCATTTAAGAACTACAGTGCCACAGACAGACACACACGCACATTGCGATCAAACTTATAACACCCCTCTTTTTAGCGTCGAGGGTTAATTGGAAAACATTAAAATGATACAGATGTAAGCTAACTTCAGTAAAGTCGTAACTTCGTCAAATTTATAAGGAAGCAATTAATCGACAGGTCCTACCTAATAAAAAAAAATATTATTTTAAATGTCGCGTAACAAGCACAAAACCAAACATAGTTTTCAATAAAAAACCTCGTATTTTTCGTTTAAAAAAAAACAGTACGTGGATGTATCGTAGACGCGGTCGTGAGTTGTGCGTGAATCGGAAGCAAGTAATACCTATCGACGTAATGAGTTCTTTAGCTATCAAGTGGTGTAAATACATTTTGTATGTAACCGATAGATATGTAGCTACAACACGAAACTGTATCACCCATTTTGTTCTCTTCGGTTTTCTAAATTGCCTCCCACTGTGGATGATTACAAATATGTACATAAATCCGAAAACATGAATTTAGTGGCACGTCCCAGGATTCGAACCCTTAGCCTATCACATGTATAGATTGGTAAAATCTCACGTCCTTATAATCTTACTCTATCCGGTAAATATGTATAATAATTGTGCGGATCCTACCGTCCGTCTATGTTTCAACTGACTTATTTTTTTTTTGTCAATTCGGCAAATCATAAACATTCTTGGCACCGCTCTCGCATTTCCATACTATTTGTAGAATAAGTTACGCCTAGGTTCGTTTGTAAATGAAGTCTTTGACGCAATATAATTCTTGGGAGAAATTAAAACAACAATTTGCTTCAAAAAATTCAAAAATATAACACACTTTTATCTAATTTCTGACTCGTTCATGGAAACTTGTAGTTATTTTAAAAATTTACGTCCAATTTGATCTAACCTGTGTTGTATGTTACTCGTAGTTCATGTAAACTAGCACGGGCCGGCGCCACATTCCCCTCCCAATTAACTCTCTATTCTGACTCAATATGAGGGACGGCGATACAAAATTAAACCACTCCTTGCGCATGCAGGTACTTCCTTACTCCTTATTCACTAAAACTCATTGTTCAGCATTATCTCAGCGGTTCGAGCGAACTAACCAATGGGAGAATATTTTATCCAAAAAGCTGATATTGATCTGCAAACTAGCCAATACGAGCTGTTCTACCATGCTCCCCCGACACGTAGCGGTGAATTGGGTTACTAGCTAATATCTGTCTCTTCAACTCTCAATAGGTTATTTCTCATATGTTATTTGGCTGCGGTTTTCTGTTAGGCGAGGGTGCTTCGTCAGATGGGCTGCTTTAAAAGATCCCGACTAAGACAGACATGTATTTTTTCATATACGACTTCGGAAGGCATACGAGAATACGGCACACCTAATGGAAAGCAGTTAGCGTACCGAACGCTTATAATACATTAGGTAAGTATCACTCGAGCGATGCCACACTAACTACCGTGCTACTAGCTTACATTGGCCTCACTCACACGCAGGCACACAACAACCCTCTAGTCCAGGGAGTTGTTGAGGTGGAGGTACTTCCCCAGACAGGTTTGATGCGCCCTACCTCTCTTAAAACATCCAGACCAAGACAAACAGACATGTGACACCCAAATAACAACTAGAGGGTTGTTGTGTTCCTGCGTGTGAGTGAGGTCACCAGTATTCTCCTAAGGAGTTTCTGTGTTAACAGCAGAGGTGGCATCTTAATGTATTACAAGCGTTCCCTATAAACGCAAATAACAAAAAATGTGTGTGAGATCACCAGAAGATGAGGAGCTGCTGTGTTGACAGCGGAGGTGTCAACGCGCTAGCGACATTCTTTTTGTTGCTAGCGTTCATAGGCTACAGTAATCGCTTTACATCAGGTGGGCCGTATGTTTCTATGCCTTTCGACATTGTATAAACAAAAAATATATAATGTGGAACACCAATTCCAGCCGTGACCGTTCCCCCGGCAGAGCCACCTGAATTTATGTGCGGACCTTTATCATACAGGGCGGCCGGACCACTTCCTAAAGCCATAGCCATAAATCACTGTACAGCTGACTGTGGGTCTGTCTGTCCTTGCATGGTTACGTAATGCTGCATTTGACCTGAATACATTCACATTTAAATCGTGTTATGGGGTTAAAAAGACTTCTGTACCATTAAGTCACGACATTTTGGCGACGTCGGTTACGTAGTGCCTAGTAACGGTGCTTTGACACCGACGTTTGTGAGTTCGATTCCCACACATGAATGTTTTTTTATACTACGTCGGGAGGCATACAAGCATACGGTCCACCTGATGTAAAGCGGGTACCGTAGCCTATTAACACTTGTGATATATTAAGTATCACTCGCGCGATGCCTCCTCTGCCGCTTACACAGCAACTCCTTGGGGGATTACTGGTGACCTCACTCACACGCAAGAACAGAACAACCCTCTAGGGAGTTGTTATTTGGCTGCGGTTTTCTGTGAGGTGGTACTTCCCTAGACTTGCTTTGATGCGCCCTACCTCTCTTGAACATGTCTGTCTGGTTTTTTAGTGAGGTAGAGCGCAATAATAAACTTGAGAAGTAACTAGCGATGGGGGTACATCAAAATACCTTTTCTTATTACCGAGCCAAGTGGCGGAGTGGTTAGTAATGCCACTAAAACACCGACACTTGTAGGTTCGATTCCCACACAGAACATTTGCCTTGATCTGGGTATTGTTAAGAATTGTAGAGCAATTCAAATCAGCGATTGGGGAATTTACCTCCACCTTACTGAAATGGGCAACCAAATAACAACTCCCTGGAGGGTTGTGTTCCTGCGTGTGAGTGAAGTCTCTAAGGATTTGCCGTGTTAGCAGCAGAGATGGCATCGTGCGAGTGATACTTAATGTATTGCAAGCGTTCATAGGCTCCAGTAACAATTTTCCATTATTCAAGCCTTATGCTGTAAAAAGAATTAAGGAATCTTCCATCTCACAGAAAACCGCAACCTAATAACAACTCCCTGGTTTTTCTTTTATACTAATTCGACGAGCATAGGCCTACCTGATATAAAGTGGTCGCCGTAGCTTATGAAAGCTTGCAGCTCTTTAAGTATTGCTCGTTGCCACCCCTGTTGCTAACCCAGCAACTCCTTAAGTGTTACTAGTAATCTCACTCGCTTACATGAGGACAACAACCATATAGGGAGATTTTTGGCACTTTGATACAACCTAGTTCTCGTAATGGGAAGTGAAGGTACTTCAAAATATCTTTTAAGACGTATAGGGTACATGTCTGGACTGGACTGCATTAACAGCCCAATGGATAAGAACCCTGTTGACTGAGAGGTCCCCGGTTCGAATCCTGAGATGTACCAATAAATTCATGTTTTCGGATTTATGTGCATATTTGTAAAACATCGTGAGGAAACCCTCACGGCCAAGAAATTAATTTCGATAGACGAGTGACCCCTCTCATCACGTAGGAGTCGGCCGAGGGGAACACACAACCGGATGACGGGCAGCAGCGTCACCTCGTGCACTGCCTCAAACTGCGATCACCAACCCGCCTGCAGGCAACACTCCCCCCGCAGGGTAGACCTATGTTCAGCAGTAGACGTCCGCTGATATGACGATGAGACGTGTGGCCTAACTATTAACAAAATACTATACAAAGTTTAACTAAATAGACCTAGATTGTGAAGGCCTGAGGGCAGACGCTCCGTGTCAAAATCAGTATTTTCAAAAAACTCTTAACCTTAAGTAGCGGACCCCGCCAATCCTAATGGATTAGGAAACGGGGTAATGCTAAGAAGAAGAAGGATGAATGATCGGAGAAGTTCTGCCGCCTAACATAAAACCGCAGCCCAAGAACAACTCCCTGAATGGCTTTATTTAATTAACAACCTCAGGAGGCATATGGCCCACATGATGAGAAATGGTTACCGTAGCTTATGTACGCTTTCAAAACAAGACGTAGTTATTCGCAGGAACACAATAACTCTTCAGGTGGTTGTTATATGACTTTCAGACGGCCGAACGAGTTATGTCAGACTGCTACTGACTAAACACCGCCTAGGGAATGCCTTGAGCCTGCTTTTAGCCGGGATGGCTTTAAAGGCTTCATTGGAGGCGATCGCCCCAGGGGATACGGAGGGACGCAAGCGTCACTCAGTTGCAGAACATACGCTTAGAAAATCACGACGTGTCTTGAGAAGACCGCCGCCATATCTACTATTAAAAGCGAACGCGGGATGCTCAGTTGGAGTTCAGGAATGATGGCTTAAAACTAAGTATTTATACATTTTTTTATGCTACGTACGTAATACATCATGCGATACACGAATTTGATAAAATTTTGCGTTATTTAGCTATTATAAAGCTATTTCTTTATAATTTTATTTTATTGTTATTTATAAGTCGCTTAGAAGCGAATGAGACGAATCGTGACTCCGTGTAAGAGTAAGCGAGTCCATGTCGTACACTTCTGTTAGTACGACAGTGAGAACATTAAATCGTCTGCCCGCATGTTGGATGTGTCTGTTTCTTCAAATAAACATATAATCAAATATTTGAACTTTTGAAATTTCATAAAACATTTGAAACAAGTGCATTATGTGTCTGCCATTTATTTTTTTAATAACAAAAATTATATACTCGTACTATAAAATATCAAAACTGCAGACAATCTGCGATCCCGTTTTAAAAGTAAATTTTGACGTTCTTGGAAATCTGGACACGCTCATAGGAATTATCGCCGAGATTAGTTTTTTTTTTTTTTATATATATATACAACGTCGGGAGGCATACAATCATACGATCCATCTGTAAAGTGGTTATCATACCCTATGAACACTGGTAATACATTAAGTATCACTCGCATGATGCCGCCTCTGCTGCAAACACAGAAACTCTATGGGAGCTTACTGGTGACCTCACTCACACGCAGGAATACAACAACCCTCCAGGGAGTCGTTATTTGGCTGCGGTTTTCTGTAAGGTGGCGGTACTTCCCCAGTCGCACTATTTTGGTGTGCCCTACCTCTCTTAATGAATCCCCATTTCACCTACGACAGATCTAATAACCAGCATCAATATGCAGTTTCCTAAAATACCGAAAGTCTGCCAATCGGCGGCTCTTAAACCAATAGATGTATATGGTTGTCTCTATTACTGTCGCTTTTTCGTTTCATCGAATTTCAAATCACAATGATGCTAAAGAAGTTTTCACTTCAAAAAATAACATTTGAGTCTTGGTACGAGAAACAGTTGGGTACCACAATGGTCACTTTTTCTTTCATCCTTCAGAATCTCCGGGACGTTGAAATAAAAGCGGAAAGCGGCGAGCGAGCGAAATGAGCACAAAAGACCGCTTGAAGGCGGCAAGTAGCTGGCAAATGTTTCGGAAGAGAAATTGTTCAAACGGAGACAAAGATAGGGAAAATGATCGTCAGAATTAATGTTTGAGCGTAATATATTATGCAATTAAGAACAAAAAGTATTATGAAGCTAGCGTAAGTATTTGAGTATTCCATTTTTTATGCAACGTCGGGAGACCGATTGTTATGATTTTTTTATATACATTTGGTATGAGAATAAGTCCTGAAGAATAATTCATAAAAAAAAAATGAGAAATAATTTATATAGCAGAACAATGTTTGCCGGATCAGCAACAGTACAATAATTTTACCAGTTTTTGTGACAAGCGACACAAGCACACCGCCCACACGATATAAAGCGGTTACCGTAGCATATGAACGCTTCCAATACATTAAGTGTCACTCGCGCGATATCACCTCTGCTGCTAACACAGCAACTCAACTTAGGAGCTTACTGGTGGCCTCATTTACATGCACAGAACAACCCGCTAAGTAATAATAGTTTAAGTTCAATAACTTTCTCTCTACCAAATTACCATTTTTTTAGCAAGCATACAAAAAAAATTGTAATTTGGTAGAGAGAAAGTTACCCACCTTATGTAGAGCGGTTACCGTAGCTAACGAACGCTTACACAGCTACTCCTTAGGTGCTATTAGCTGCGGTTTTCTATGAGGTAGAGATACTCCCTCTAGAGTTTATCTACCTCTCTTATAAAATGTACACGCTAGTATCATATTACACTCGTTGTAATAATATACAGTTAGTAATAATTACTATTTTAATTTCGTTCAATAAATGGAAATGCAGCCCAATTATTTCCTACCGCTTCAATTGAAGCCGGGATTTCGTTTTAATTGCCATATTTGTATGTAAATAATTAATCATTAAATCCAAAATGAATTCCCTGCACAAAGTAATGCAAACAAACAATATTGGAAATTTAGTGAACGAATGAGTGTATAATCGAGGTGGGTTGGGTTGGTGGTCTGTTCCACTGTGATCATTTGGCTACTTTCTGGCAGCAGTTCGTTTTCTGATATTTATCACTTGCTCGGCGGTGAAGGAAAACATCGTGAGGAAACCAACACGTCTAAGAATTTATATTTCCAAAGACTTGTAACCTAACATAAGAAAGATCTGGTTTTCCCTCTGGGTTGTGGAAGTCTAACGACAGTCGCTCTATGCAATAATCAGTGTCTTGGCCAAATCCTTAGCTTAGGCAGCGGACTCCGCTAATTCTAATGGACAAGGAAACGGGATAACTCGAAGTAGAAAAAGAATGCCAATAATTAGGTCTCTGCTGGATTCCATATTAGTTGCTAAATCGTCATTCTGGACAGTCTACTGTGGTCAATCCGGTTTATTCCACTATGATCTGGGTCATCACAGGCGACTCTTTAATGTCATTTGATCATAAAATCACCTTTAAGGTGTGAACTGTTACCCAACAGCTTCTTTACTGACGAATTAGCAACTGATATGGAATCCAGCAGAGACCTAATTATGGGCATTTTTCTTCTTCTTCTTTGAGTATATAAATTATATAATATATAAATTCAATTAGATATTTACACGAACATTCAAAACACCCCTCTTTTGAGGCTCTAGAATAATAAGAAATAGCACTCATAACAACTTAGCAATTTTATTTCATACAGTAAAATATGAAATATCCACTACAATCAACTTCGTCCCAAAACCCTTTCTTCTACCCCAATCTCTTCCAATCACGGCAATCCCGACGGGTTAGTAAGAGATACTGGAAATGTCAAACACATTAATTTTAGTGGAAAAAGTCCATGACCCGCTGTACTGGGGAGAAATCCCTCGGAAAAATATAATGAAATAGTCAGCTCTAATCTCACGCTTGTGTTGGGCAGATAATGATGTCGCGGGCTGAAGGGCTGTGGTCCAAGGCACAGGAGTGTTCGAGAGTGATTTAAGTATTTGCATGACTGTATCTATAGATTATGTCTTTGACACCAACGCTCGTGGGTTCAATTCCCATACAGGACAAACGTTTACGTGCATGGACATGTATGTTTTTCTTGGTTTTGGTGTTTTTAAGACAGGTATAGCGCATCAAAGCAGCCCGTTTGGTGAAGTACCTCCACCTCAGGCAGAGAGCAAAGTCAGAATTTGTTAGCAAAATTAACGAGACACTCGTGCATTTGCCCTCCGAGACTCGGGCGTTCTGGTCTCTCGCCAAAGCTGTTCAGGGTAACCTCTGTTAATCATCGTTTCCTCCATTCCTGATGAATCACTGGCCCATACTGCAAAGGAGAAAGGCGATCTCCTGGGCTCTCTTTTTGGATCCAAATCGACCCTTGATGACCAGGGAGGAACACCACCGACCATCCCGCGGTGTGAGAGCTCTATGCCTGAATTTCATTTCTCGCAAAAAGCTGGCCGTAGAGCCCTTATCTCCCTGAATTTAATTATGAATGATAAGTGTAGCGGGCCGGATAGAATTCCACCCATTGTGTTGAAGATGTGTGCTCCGGAGTATGCTCCGATTCTAATGCGACGCCTCTTTCCGTACTTTTATTCACTTGGCGTGGCTCATGGAAGGAGGCTTTGGTATACCTGATCCCTAAAAAAAGTGCTTGATCGGATCCGTCCAACTATATATGTGTATACAAGTAACTCCCATATTTCCCAAAATCATGAAAACATCATCAACCAGCAACTCTTAGACTACATAGAGGATCGCCAGCTGATAAGTGATCGCCAATATGGCTCGGCTTCTTCTAGTATACTTGACCCACCAATGCGCGGAGTCAGTAGAAAGCAAAGTCGAGGCTTTAGGCTGTTAGTTTGGACTTAGCAAAGGCCTTCGATCGGGTGAGGCACAAAGCACTTCCCCTGTCCCTGAACGCTGTGTGTTGTCGTCCCACAAGGCTGAGTGTTGTCTCCCACTCTGCTCCTTCTGCATATCAATGACTTGTTGTACGTGCGTAACATTCAACATACCCCTCTTAAAAACACCCAGACCAAGCCAAACAGATAAGCTTATGTACACAAATATTTGAGCTGTGTGGGAATCGAACCTCGAGCGTTGGTGTCAAAGTCGAGGCATTCACCACTGCTCCGCCCAGCTCGTCAAACACCTTTCGTCCACTGTAGCGTCTAATAACACATTACATTTTTTTAAACTCTCGTTCTTCTGTCACTTGGACCACTCAAACGATTTTACCCAAGTCGTTTGGTAAGGGATCCCTACAGTAATATCATTCCCTTGATTATGACCTTTCTGGTTTTGTGAGCCGAAAATGGTGGACGCTATAGTTCATCACAATCGGCAGCTATGTCACGGCTAAACACTGAATCTCCGACAAACCTGTACTTGCCTAGTCACTATTTTTGCTAAGAGGAAAAATAAACGTCAATAGTTTCTGCTTCAAATTAATTATATATAAAATAATAAGTATATTCTTTAAAGCAAAAAAGATGTCTATCTTTTCTCCTTTAAAGAATATACTATATAGAAACAAAATATCTATCGTTTCAGGTTAGGTTTGGTGCAGGTAGGCAGAAAGATCGAGCGTCACAAGACGCGATGATGACACCTCGCTTGCTTCTTCACCATTTAAAGCTCTTTTCATACACGCTCGGTTTCTAGAGCTCCCGATATCATGACCCCTTGATAACAGGACCAATTTAGTATTAGTGAGATTTTTACTCAAAACTGGCACTAGAAGTTCCTGCATGTAAGTGAAGTCAGCAGTAAGCTCATAGGTAGTTGCTATGTTGCAGAGGTAGCATCGCATGAGTTATACTTAACGTATTGCAAGTGTTCATAGGCTGCGGTAATCGCTTTACATCTGGTGTACCATATGATTGTATGCCTCCCGACGTAGCATATAAAAAAATGAAATAATCTCAAAATGGTAGCGATTTCCCGTCCAACGCGCGCGTCACATTCCTCACTCAACATAACGATTTCTTTGATTATTTATCTATGAAGTGGCGTAATTAATTTTTTGGGTGTAAACGATAGTATCCAAACTGTATTTTGGTATTATCAGTTTTCTGAATAGCCTCTCTCTATGGAACAATGTTAAACGTATTCACATCGAAAAAAAATTATTCGGAAACCTATTTCGCATTATTACAGCGACTGTATACCATTGCATAAAAACAGTGCAACCCTTATTTATCTTTACAACAAGTGTGCTTATTTTGTACTCCAAATGTAGAAAATCGGGTTAGGTCAGAATTACGGCTTAATTTTACTTGCGAACAACTTTATAGCGGTACTCCGGCCGGATGAAGAAGGGATATGTATGCAGTTATAGATAGATATTATAAGCTTTATTGATACACATCTGGTACTCTACACAGGAACTGGCTATAGAATAGCATTATTTGCTGGAAATCATCATCATCACAATATTCATTATCATCACCATAGTAACAAATCTTTGGTACTCTACACAAGAAGTGGCTTTAGAATAGTAATATTTGTTGGAAATCATCATCATAATAATAATAATAATCATTGTGAGGAGGTTTCTCACTCTGGAGCCCTGACCACCGGTAGCTTGGGCCTCTGCTCCGCTGCCTGTGGGTGCCCGTTTTTATATTTTTAAATGTATTTTATAATTATATTAGTATATTTAAAAATGAAAAAATGAGATGAATAATAAATAAATGAAATAATAATAATAATCCGTTCCTCTTTTGCAATATCCCGGTTCTAATAATACCTCCTAATCTCATTTTAATAGCCCACTTTTATCCGACATATTTCCAATAGTCCCAATACCTGCCGTGACCTGTTCATTGATATATTGTCCCACTGATATCCCCTGGAGTGGGTCACGGCGGGTGTACAACATTACATAGTCTTTTCGAAGGGGCCTCTACGCGTTGGATCCTTATCCCCGCGCACGCCTATCAAATGACCGGGATAATGCCCGTGAGAATATTAGAACAATAATAATAATAATCATCATCATCATAGTAACAAATCTCAGGTACTCTATAGATTAAGCAGTGATAACGAACCGACCTATTATCCGACGGTCCCTAGGTAGAATCCTGATGAGGAAGGTAAAAATCAGTATCTTCGCCAAATGTTTAGAATTTGGTAGGCTTACCCCGCGAATCTTGGAATCAGGAGACTTGGAATTATGCGACAAGGCGGCCTTATTGCTAAAAACAAAGCGAAGCAGTACTTCAACGCGGGGCAAAGACTTATGTTATATAAGTCTCATGTCAAACCGCATTTGGAGTACTGCAGTCACCTTTGGTATGTAAGAAGTGCGGTAAGACTCGGTTCTTATACACTTCACTCGCTTCTTTGACATTCATAGCTCTTTTTATGCATGCTCGTCGGTTCCGCCTATAATTCGTACGAGTTGGCAAGAAACGGGCAACGTTGGCAGTAGGCAATCCTACATTGCGCTCCATTGGTATATTTCTGGTTGGGATGTTGCCAGCACGATGTGGTTAGTTTGCTGCCATAGTTTAATTAGTGTAAACCATAGTTAGCTTTGTTATCAAATTAGGTGATTTTGCACATTTAGATTATTTAAGTCTTATCTTAAAATACACGACCATGCAGTGAAGAGTGATTACAAACTTCAAAGGAGCGTTCGAATTCATCTTATTGTCTCGGTCTGGGTGTTTTTAGAGAGAACCACCTCGCAGAAAACCGCAGCCAAACAACAACTCACTGGAGGGTTGATGTATTACTGCAAGTAAGTGAAGTCGCCATTGAGCTCATAACGAGTTGCTGTGTTAGCAGCACGGGTGGCAATATGCAAGCAATATATCCTGCATTGCAAGCGTTTATAGGCTACGGTAACCACTTGATATTAGGGTAGGCCGTATGCTTGTTACTTTCGACGTTGTCTATACTAATTATTATGACGGCAAAACATTTGATTTTGAATGTTTGTTTGTAATGGATAAACTAAAGAAATACTTACTACTACTACTACAGTTTTTTTTTTTAATTCTTTCATATACAGAAAGCTACAATGTCTGCGGGTAATATGGAGTGTATTTACTTTTCAAAAAAAATTGAGATCCCGTCGTTAGCTGCGATAATGTAATGTGTATATAAACTTATACATAAAATACATTACATATAGTACTTACTCATCAGTGGTATTTCATTCCACCTCGGTTCGAATCCTGGCGAGGGCACGTACCACTAAATTCGGTGCGTGTTTTCGGATTTATGTACATATTTACATTGAATTATTATGTACTAAAAAAAAATGTATTTCCTGTAAGAGTTTCTAGGTATACATTTGTACTAGAAGTTACCTTTTAGCCATAACAATGCCTGTATTAGGAAGCTTCGCTCTTCCATAACTAAACTATACTATACTCTTAATATACTAATTATACTAGTGTACTAGAACCTACACCGTGAACCAAATGGTTGCGCCATGCTTTGTTGCCGATCGGCAACAACTCATTGCTGTACTACGAGTACATTGAACAAAACGCGTAAACGCCATGAAAATCACGGCGCTTTTGCCCTTTTAGTCGCGAGCAAAACACCCCTTAGAAGCGATTTAGTGCTGTATCTTCAAATCTTTGAGATAGACATCTAAATTATTTCAGCGCTGCAGCGGACTAATTATATAATTATTTAGTTATAATTATTACTAAAATGGAGCAAGACTTTTACTTAGGATAGCTACTCTAGTACATAATAACTCAATGCATATTTATCACTTGCTCGGTGAACTAAAGTGAAATATCTTGAGGAAATTCACATGTCCAAGAAATTATTTTTCGAAAGACATAACCTAAGAAAAGATCTGGTTTTCCCTCTCGGTTATGGAAGTCTGACGGCAGTCGCTCCATATAAAAGTCAATGTCTTCCCCAAATCCTCAGGCTTAGGTAGCGGACCCGCCAATCCTAATGAATTAGGAAACGGGATAAGGCGAAGAAGAAAATAGTACTCATCATTACCCAAAAGTCCACGAGGCTATATGTCTGTTCAAATTAGTCAAAACACGGGCAGATAACCGTGCAAATCAGAGGAACTGCGACCAGTTAAAAATAACCGTCACAGAAAACTCGTGATTACTACATACAGTCCTAATCACCGGACTGTGGTATAGTGCGATGGTATCCCATGTCGTTAACAAACGTGTCTTAGTTTGCGCAGCGCTTAACCTAAGTATACAGACAAATTAACCGCGGCTGATCCTATAAACTGAAGTTTTGTAGAGTGTTACTAACTGTTCACAATCTTCGTTGTGATAACCCTAGAGCAAAGCAATTTGCTACAATTTTTTTATACTACGTCGGGAGACATACAAGCATACGGCCCACCTGATGTAAAGCGGGTACTGAAGCCTATTAACGCTTGCGATATATTAAGTATCATTCGCGCATGCCTCCTCTGCTGCTTAAACAGCAACTCCTTGGGAGTTTACTGGTGACCTCAATCACACGCAGGAACACAACAACCCTCTAGGGAATCATTATTTGGATGCGGTTTTCTGTGCGGTGGAGGTACTTCCCCAGACTGGATGCTTTGATGCGCCCTACCTCTCTTGATAATTTTTTTTTTCATTTTGCTGGCATATACGGTAATATGTTGTCCATAACAAATAGTTAATGCGTGTCGCATCTAACATCGGCATGTTAAAATCTATAATGTGAAATATCAGTGCTGCTTTGATGGGCCCTGCCAGAAACACAGAGATCAAGACAAACAGACATGTTCATTCACGCCAATGTCTGTCCTGTGTGGGAATCGAATCCACGAGTGTTGGTGTCAACGTGCGCTACCGAGCTCGTCAGATTATATTCCATACGTGTGCGGGACTGGGACTGTATGTATTATTTAGAGAAAAATAAGAAGCAAGCTGACAATGAATATTTTACTGAAACCGAACTCTCAAACTGACAATACTTTAAAAACATTATAAAAAGACATATCAAAGACAATTACAAAAATAGTTCCTAACATCGTCCCCCCGTGTAGCAGAGCTACACAACTACATCTTCCTGGAGGAGGGCTAATTTACGAACAGGGCGCCTCAAAATACCCCCTTTGGTAACTACGTCGGCTACTCGCACGACTCCATCCTTTCCAGGGTATACCTTTGTAATTCTCCCCATCGGCCAGGCTCCTCTTGGTAAGTTAGAGTCGACCACCAAGACGACGTCATCTATCTTTAAGTTTCTAAAAACGCCTCCCTGCTGTTTCCTTGGTTTAAGACATGGCAAATATTCCTTAAGCCATCTTATCCAAAAATGCTCAGATAATCGAAGAGCTTTTTGCCATTCTTTTCGTAAAGAAAATGCTTTGTCATCTAGTTGAGTTGGCAATTGTTGATTGGAAGATGCACCAATTAGGAAGTGAAAGGGTGTTAGGCTCTGGCACTCTTCATTTCGTGTAACATAAGTTAACGGTCTAGAGTTTACTAGCGCTTCCGCTTCCAAAAGCAAAGTATGAAGCGGTTCCTCTTTTGGTGCCTTTTCGTTTAAAGTTGCTGACAATGCAGTCTTGACTGTTCGCACTAGGCGCTCCCAACAGCCTCCCATAAAAGGTGCCGCGGGTGGAATTAAGGTCCATTCACATTGATTAATAGCCGCGAAATCTTGCACTGATTGGCTGTAGAATTCAGTTAACTGACGCCTTGCTCCGATGAATGATGTACCATTGTCTGATATAATAATACGAGGAACACCTCGACGAGCGATAAAGCGACGTAAGCTACATATAGCAGAATCGGACGAAAGACTTGCAACTATTTCTAGATGAACAGCTCGTGTTGTCATACATGTAAATAAGGCAATCCATCGTTTCTCTCGCCGACGGCCAATCGTTACTTCTACTGGACCAAAGTAATCTAACCCAACGTTAGTAAATGGACGAGTATTATTATCAAGTCTTACTTCTGGTAGGTCACCTGTCGGAGGGATTTGTGGTGAAGCTCTGCGTTTCACACAAAACATACATTTTCTGGAGATTGAACGGACTTCACTTCGACAACGCAGAATCCAAAATCGTTGCTTCAGTTCATTGCATACTAATTCGTTAAAAGTATGTGCAGCTTTGATGTGATAATGGCGAATAAGAAGGCGAACAGCAGGATGGCGGCCATCAAGAATAATTGGAGATGCTGTCTCGTAGTCAATGTTCTTCATTCGCTTGATACGGCTGTCCAGTCTCAATAACCCATGTTCATCAATTATTGGTGACAAAGAAAATAGCCTGCTTGATTTAGGCAGGGGCTTAGAGTCGTGCAGTAGCATTAGTTCTTGGTTAAAACAATCTATCTGCGACATTCGCAAAATAGTAGTTTCCGCTTTTTGAATATCTGCAGCGGTTATTAGTGGAAGCTTCAAAGAGGAAACATTAGAATTCATTTTAGAATTTGGATCTTTAAAACGTGCCAAAAAAGAAAGAAACTTGTTCGCGCATTGATGAATGCGAGCGGTCGCACGCGACAAACGTGTCCACACACTGAACCGTGCAGGGTCTGGTAATACCGATGAAGGTACTACCAAATGCGTATATCCCACCAGTGCCCTGGAAGGCTTAAGCTCTTCCAAAGCAGGAGAGATTACCGAAGCCGATGGTTCTTTAGGCCAGTCAGTAACTGGTAATAATAAAAAATCAGGTCCAGAGAACCACCGCTTTAAATCCATTTTACAGTCCTTCATTCTTGTGGCGTCATCTGCAACATTCAGACCACTTGGGACAAATTTCCAATTATTAATATTCGTTATTTCTGCGATTTCACCAACACGGTTGGCAACAAATGGTTTGAATGTCCGAGCATCACTGCGAATCCAACTTAAAACTGTGGTAGAATCAGACCAGAAATAAATTGCATTCGCGTGAAAGCTGTGTCCGGAACATATAGTATTAGCAAATCGAGATGCAGTCAGGGCTGCTTGGAGCTCTAATCGAGGAATAGAGGTGGGTTTGAGCGGGGCTAATCGTGCTTTTCCACCTACGAGTGACAGCCCCACAGAACCGTCCGAGAATGAGAAACGCCAGTAAGCCACACAAGCGTATGCTTGCTCACTTGCATCTGCAAATACGTGGAGCTGCCTATCGCTGATGTGTTTATTTTGAAACCCACATCTATACCACCGAGGAATTGTAAGGTCAGAAATTGTAGATATTTGCCGAGACCAAGACTGCCATTTTTTAACGATATCTGATTGTAACTCAGTATCCCATTCAATACAAGTTCTCCAAGTCTGTTGAAATAAAATGCGTCCTTGAATTACTAGTGGTGTAACTAGACCGAGAGGATCATATACACACATTAAATAAGATAGCACCTTTCGTTTCGTTAACTTCTCATTGTCAGGAATTTGATATCCATGACGGAAACTAAAAGTGTCACTCTGTGGATGCCAAATAAGTCCTAATGTCCTGACAAAAGGTTCTGGTCCTACATGGACGTTTTCAAGTGGTGCAGCACGTAAATCTTCAGGAATGGCAGTAAGTGCAGCGGGTATATTTGACACCCAGCCACGCATCTCCATTCCTGCTGACTTGTGAACTCTAACAATATCTGCTGCTAGTTGCGAAGCCTCGTCTACGTTATCTAAACTACCTAAATAATCATCCATATAATGATCTTCTATAATAGCTCTTGCTGCTGCGGGGTATGACTTTTGTAATTCTTGAGCATTCCTGTTTTTTATATATAAAGCTGTGCACGGACTACATACAGCACCAAAAACTACGGAAGTCATTCTGTATTCCCTTAAATCACTACTACTATCCTCTCTCCAAACAAAGCGTAAGGCATCGCGGTCCTGTTCCCTAATTTTAATTTGTGGGAACATTTCCCTTACGTCAGCTGTTAAGGCAACACGACCTTCCCGGAAGCGAAATAAAATGTGAAGTAAGGATTGTAATAGGTCAGGTCCTGGCAGCAGCAGAGAATTTAGGCTAATTCCTGAGATCTTCGCAGCTGCATCATGAACAATTCTTATTTTATTTTTTTGAGGATGAACCACTGCAAAATGTGGTAAATACCAACGTATTGAATTTTGTGTAGTTACCTTAACGTCATGGTATGTATCTTTAGGACATTCCTCGGCATACCCTTTCTCCAACATATTATTAATAAAAATAGCGTATGCTTTTTTGAAATCTGAATCGCGAACCATACATCGTTCTAAACTAAAGAACCTCGATAACGCATGAGCATAGCTATCAGGTACAGCAGCAATGTCGTTCCGCCACAGTAAACCAACTTCGAATCTACCAGATGGCAAGCGCTTAGCTGTGGTTTCCAACGTCTCTAAAGCAATTTTATCTAGTTTCGAATACGAATTCTCAAGCTTAGAAATTCCTATGGCATCGAGCCGAAAATAATCTTTGATGAGATCTTCTATAACATGGTCGGCATTATCGTGGCAATCGCTAGTCGTATAGTTCACGAAATGGACTGGTTTAGTCCACCTACTTGCTTTCCCATGTAATACCCAACCCAAGGCAGTGCGCGTTGCCAAAGGCTGATTCTTAGATCCCTCTCTGACTTCTCGACTAACTGTTAAATACCAATCTGCAGCACCAAGAAGAATTTTTGGGGTTGCGTCTACGTGAGTAAGTTGATTAACCAAATCTTTAAGATGAGTATACTGCAATATATCACTTCGTTTGACAGTTTGCGTAAATAATGATAGTGAATCTATAGCCTTGGCATTATTAACGGAAAATACCTCAGAACAGCTTCTGCCCCTAATAGAAAAGCTCACATGTTGGATTGGCCTACTTATTGACATACCAGCGATACCGTCAACTTTGATTGAATCAGAAGGACCGGTAACTCCTATACGATTTGCTAACTCAGAATCGATCAAAGTTGCGGTAGAGCCATCATCAAGCAGGGCGTACGTATTATATTTTCCACCAGGACCACTCACTTCAACAGGAACTATTTTTAAAAGTACTTGATTGTGGTCTGGCATATTATTATTATTTACATAAGCGTCAGTAATATTCGTTACAGTAACATTGTGTTTAGGATTATTCTCGCTATTACATGGAAGGGTAGAGTCATTAACAGTGTGACATACGTCAGTGGACAATGGTGTGGTATGTAATAACGGATTATGAAAGCGTTGACAACCATCAATACCACAACGATTAATCCTACAAGTTTTCCAACGATGTGTCTTCGATTTCAGACATTTGTAGCAGATTTTAGCTTCGCGTAACCAACGCCACTTATCATCTAAAGAAAGAGACTTGAAATCTGCACAATCTGTTAGCATGTGCTTGTCTTTGCAGTAAGGACATAGTTTAGTGTCATTACTACGTGTACACGTTACGTTAATGTTATCACGACGAATAGTGTTATTACTAATTGCATTAGTATTATGTCGCTTAGAGTAATCAAAAACTAAACCGAATCTATTTTGTTTATCTGCCTCAATATCAAGAAATTTGGAGAGCAGTTGTAATTTCGGAATCGATTGGTCACTATTGTAAGCAAAATCTTTCCACTGACTATACAGTATAGGTGTAAGTTTACTTAGTACAGTGTGGAAAATCTCTAAAGAGTATAAATGCTCCTTTTGATTTAAACTATTAATGACAGATATACAGTTCCGAAGTCTGCATGCAAAAGAATTGAGTTCTCTTTGGTCATAACTAATCTTAGGCAAATTACGAACCAACGTAATTTCATGTAAAACGATTACTTCTGGCAACGCAAACATCTGTTCTAGCATATCCATCACTTCTTCAGGTCGCTCGGCTGTATACAGCAATGCCGAAACACTTTCAAGCGCGCGGCCACGAAGCGCACATCGCAGACGAGCGAGATTCTCTATGGGTGTAAACAAATGTTGAGTATCCAGATAGGTACGGTTAAACATCAACCACTCCGTTACTTTTCCGCTAAAGGGCATTAGTTCTATATATTTATGTGATATTCTATGTGAACTAATACCATCCTGAACATTACATTCAATGTCGGATCTTTTTGGTAAAGAGCATGAAAACTTTTTGTTCGTATTGACTGGCATATACGAAACATTTTTTGACATTGACGGACACATAAATTCTGGTTCTGATGGAATGTGAAATGTCACTGGTTTTCTCCCAAAATGTTTATGAATTTCATGATTTTCAGCATGTGATGGTTGATAATGCGAAGAAATTACATTTTCTCTATTTTTGTGAAAATCATTTTGTATAATGGTACTTCGCATTGTATGACCATGTGCAGTGCAACATTCTGAATTAACTACGTTATGGGATTCTACATAATGTGACCTCGATGCTGTATCTATAGGACAGCCCTTTGCGTTGGCTTTCTCTGTAGATGACAGCATAGGCTCCCTAATAGAAAGAGTATTATTACTACGTACGTAATTACGGCTACAACTGTTTACATCATTAATCCATGATATAGTGCGTGAATGATTTGAACTAACCGAACGTAAAGTGTGCTTTTCAGCATCCTCAGTAGCTAGGTTTGCTTGCATCTCGAGCTCTTCCACTTTTTTTGCCTGTTGAATGAGCTTACGTTCATAAATAAATCGTTGTTGGGCGAGTTCTTGCTCGCGTTGCATTTGTTGTTGAGCAAACTGCTGCTAACGTTGAAATAATTCCTGCTCTCGTTCCATGCTTTGTCGAGCCAAATGTGCCTCTGCGGTCAACTTACGTGCCCTAATTGTGGACGATGACCGTGAAGATAATGACAGACGAGACCTGGAACCAGAACTAATATTAGCATGTTCGGTGCTAATCGTGGGATTTTGACGTGTGGTGTCGGGAGCTGCATTATGCTGTGCGGGTGTCGACGTGGCTTCGGTTAAAACGTGGCCCAGTACTGGGGGCCGACCGAGCCCACCCACAATGGGCAAACTTGACTCCGAACGTATCTCACTATTATCCCCATTTTTTGTCAGCCGCTTAGTTTTAGATCTGGTATTCATAATTAGGTATTAATAACGGCGCTGAAGGACCAAAATGTGCGGGACTGGGACTGTATGTATTATTTAGAGAAAAATAAGAAGCAAGCTGACAATGAATATTTTACTGAAACCGAACTCTCAAACTGACAATACTTTAAAAACATTATAAAAAGACATATCAAAGACAATTACAAAAATAGTTCCTAACAATACGCTTAAATTCGTCAATATTTTCTCATAGCCCATTTACTGGTAGCAGCCCGCGCATATCCCGGTATCCCGTGGTTTTGAAGTAAAACTTCTTTACGCACGCTTGACTTGGGGAGTAAGCTGGTGAATGCGTGACGAGAGCGTTACGAAAAGTGTGATCGGGCGAGGCGAACGGAAGTTGAGAGGGAGATATAAGTTAGTGAAGATAGAAAGAAAGAGAGTTACGTTTCGTATATTACTATAGGGGCAAGGGAGAGAGGTGCGAGCACGAGGGGGGGAGGCGAACGGAAGTTGAGGGGGAGATATAAGTTAGTGATATTTGGCAACCACTATAATAATGTGAATGCGAAAAAAGTGCTTCTAAGCGCTAACGTTCAGTAAAGTTTATGAAGAAGAAGAACCAAGTGAAATTCCCAGTGAACACTGTCCGTGCGTGCGTGCGTCGGTCCGTCCGTCGCGAGCGCGAAGGTTATTATATTGCCTATTGTCTGTAAGGTTTACTTCAGTCGTGTGGTCTAAAGCACACTCGTTTTTCTATAACTTTTGCTCAACTTCAAAGGGTCGTTGACGAACAGAACCTTCCTGATGGATTAAGCTATCAAATAACAAAAGATTTTTTTTAAATCCCACTGATAGTTTCACAGATTAGTATGTTCAAACAAACAAATTGTTCAGCTTCATATATCAGTATAGATTTTGACTCATTTGGGAAACATCGTGTGGCTCTTAAATTGTACTAACAACCATGTCGCAACGACGCATGCGGTAATATTGACCGATAATGGTCACGTAATGAAGCCTTAACAGCTTTGTTCAATACCACAAAGTTCAATAATGACCAGTTGAGAATGCGCAAGCTTGCATTGGAGGAACACAATCAATTATATAACAATTTAATTATTATTTTTTAAACTTTGTCGGCCATTTTGACCATGTTCCTTAAGAAATATGATATTGGTTTTTAAGACATACCTATTATACTTTTCGAATCTGAAATAAAAACTTTTTTTTTAATTTGACTTCCTTAAGAGATAGGAGGTTGGTTTTTCAGACATTCCTATCCTATTCTACTTTTTTATGCTGAATCCGAATCTGAAGTCAAAATTATATAGAATATTCGAAAAAAAGCGACAGGCACACACACACAGAGAGACAAACATATAGATTTCATATAGGAATGGTGTTTCTGAAAAGAGAGACAAATTCTATTGTATAGAATTCAGAATTACGTGAGCTCCTATTAAACAACCATTATATATATTATTCTAGTTCCATTGGTTACTTCTGTAGTAAACTGGACAATATACATTACCTCTTCTTCATAGCGTTATCCCGTTTATTGTTAATCCGTTAGGATTGGCGGGGTCCGCTACCTAAGCCTAGTGATTTGGCGAAAATACTGATTTTTACATACTGGCGACTGCCGTCTGAGCTCCGCAACCCACAGCGAAAACCACATGATTCTTAGGTAAGGTCATACGTCATTCGAAATATAATTTCTTGGCCGTACGGGTTTCCTCGCGATGTTTTCCTTCATCGCCGAGCAAGTGATAATTACAAATAAGTACATAAATCTGAAAACACGAATTTAGTGGTACATGTCAGGATTCGAACCAGGGAGCTGTTGGTCACAAAGTCGGTTCTTACCCACTAGACTATCGCTGCTCTTACAATGCTGCTGGGCAATATATATTATTATATTCTCCGTACTCCATACAATTTTGAACCTTCAACAATACATAATACGTATGAAACATCATATTAAATGATAAAAACTTTGTATACTCGGTCATAAAAAGTAAGTGGTTTATACAAATATGAATCATGGATGGCTACGAATAAGAGCTAATTATTACTGTCTCTCTTGATATAATATAGTCCGTAAAGCTACCGTAAGATAATCTACGTCATAAAGAAAGTGAATTTATAGGCATGTGTCAAAAGTGTAGCTTCGCCTTCTAGAAGACAGCACTTAAATGTTATGCTAGTAGTTTCTCTGCAAACTCAAGAAATTAAGCAAACAGAAAGTACAGATACGGGACTCCAGCTCGATATTTAACACGCTAATTAGACACCAACGCTCGTGAGTTCGATTCCCACACAGGACAAACATTTGTGTGTATGAACATGTTTTTAAGAGAGGTTGGGTGCATCAAAGCAGCCGTCTATAGAAGTATCTCCACCTCACTTAATACCTCAGCCAAATAAAAACTCCCTAGAGGGTTGTTTTATTACTGCGTGTGAGTGAGGTCTCCAGTAATCTCCTAAGAAGTTGCTGTGTTAGCAGCAGAGGTGGCATCGCGCGAGTAATACTTAATGTATTCCAAGCGTTTATAGGTTACCTTAACCACTTTACTTCTGTACCTCCTGACGTTATATAAAAAAAATATGACTATAGATTAAATATATATTAAATTATTCGAAGCCGCACTAGTGTGACGACTTGGTGTGACTGTGAATGGAACGGGGAACTAGTGATAATTGATGTGTTAGCACACAAACGATACGTTTTGTGTTGCAAGGCAACCTGGAATGAATAAATTTAGTCTATTACGGAATAATCTACAAAGCATGTTCATAAAAGAGAGTCGTGTATACTCATATTTATTGTGTCAATTCTCGCTTCGCTCGTGTGCTCTATGACCTTTGGGCTATTTGAGTGTGTTGATTTGAAGGAAATATAAATGAAAATAGGACTCATGCTAATCTCGTACTGCCTAATATTTGGATATCTAATGCAAAAATAGGGCTAATATGAGTTGTTTTCGTTTTTGTACTTTCTCCAAATACTATATATATACACGTATATCTTTACACCAGATCCCTTGTGTAGTATGCAGAGAGAACCAAGCGCTAAGACGCAGTCCATCTCGCTCGCCGTTTCCAAGGGCTTCTGACATCACCTTCACACGGCCAATTTGATCGTTGTAGATGAGTTACGGCCTTTCTCGGCTCTAACGTGCTTTCACTTTCGTATTGTATATCTATTCTGCATTATTTGTGCATACTCAAACCAGTGCACGCATGCTTTCTTATTTTTACACCGACATTATTTTTCTGATCAACACTCTTTCTTACACTATCATTCCAATTTCACACGAAACAAATTTAGTGCAATGCTCGCATCTCGACCGCATTTATTTTACTTTCACGCTCTGCCATAAATAGCTTTCACTTAGTATACAGCACTGACTTGAAATGTAGTCTAGAACGATTTCGAGACAACTTTTCGATATAGTATCGAAAACAATCCGGAACTTGAAATTCAATCATAAAAATTCGTCCTCATATACTGAAACACAATGGTCGTGTGCTGTACGAAATCAAGAAAATCCGCGAGAGCTCAAATTGTGAAATAAACTCTCAGCTAAGGTCTTTCCAACTATAGTATGATGTACTTCAAATACTGCGTGATGATATCTTCACAGGCTCTGTGACAATTGGGTGATAACCCTGGTACTGCAAGCGTTCATAATCTACAGCACCTGCAGCTTACCAAAGGCTGGCATGCCTTTTGGACACCTTGGCTGCATTTAAATAAGGATATGTTTAAGAATGGATGACAGTTTTTCTGTCATTTTGTTAATACTACGTCGGAAGGCATACAAGCATACGGCCCGTAGTCTATTAATGCTCCGAATACATTAAGTATTACTCGCGCGATGCCGCCTCTGTTGCTAGCACGGCGACTCCTTAGGAGCTTATTGGTGACCTCGCACGCATGCAGGAACACAACAACCCTCCAGTGAATTGTTATTTGACTGCGGTTTTCTGTGAGGTGGAGGTACTTCCCCAGACGGGCTGCTTTGATGCACCCTGCCTCTCTTAATAAGTATCCTGTGTGGTACTGCCAGCAAAGCATGACAAATGAAGGATACTAATTTCAATATTTTTGCTTGTAATTTATCATAGGTGCAATTAACAAAAATGGAGGTTAGTTTATAATTCACATGACGTGGGGTATCCTACCATCGGCGTATAGACTAATGGCTAACACTGAGAATAATACCTTTTGTTCTATTTAAAACTTTATTGCTATTGTATTAAGAGTCATTTGTCGAGTACAGAGATATTCCATTTAACTATTAGATTCAGTTCGCTGGTTAGTTCCGCAGTTTAGAGAGTTACCTCGTATTCTGCAGACTTAAAACTATCCGCGGTATTGGTTCTTATAATAAATTACACAATTTGTGACGGATATTTTGTTCAAGTGCAGCATTGTAAGAAAATAAATAAAAATAAAAGAGCCTGCCAATCTATACAATGCAATTTTAGCCCAAAAAAGAGCAGGTATTGTTTACTGACTGACTACAGACAAATACGGTGCGCGGAATAGTGCATGAGGTGAACAGAACCGCCACCCTTCATGCAGCGCTAATTCTGGTGGGTCGAGGCCGAGTGCCGTATAAGCAAGAGGAATGTGAGAGGAGGGTTGAATGATATGATGATTAAATGAGAGACCATTTTTTTTTTATACATCGTCGGGAGGCATGCAAGCATACGGTCCATCTGATGTAAAGCCTATTAACGCTTGTAACATATATCACTCGCGCGATGCGTCCTCTGCTGCTTACACAGTAACTTCTTAGGAGCTTAATTGTGACCTCACTCACACGCAGGCACACAACAACCCTCTAGGAAATTGTTATGTGGCTGCAGTTTTCTGTGAGATGGAGGTAGTTTCCCAGACGGGCTGCTTTAACGCGCCCTACCTCTCTTAAAACATCCAGACTAAGACAAACAGACATGTTTATGCACACAAAATGTTTGTCTTGTGTGGGAATCGAACACACGAGCGTTGGTCTCAAAGTCGCGTCTTTCGCGACTGATCCAATGAGCTCATCACACGCAGGCATCAGCATCAATCAGCAAATTGATCGTGTTTTATGAAAAAGTGGTGTCAGGAGTCCTACAAACCGGCGAGCATGCATGAAAAGAGTCATGCGGTGCCCGGCCCTCTCTGTCTACCCCGCAAGGGCAATTTAATACAATGACTGTACGTCACTTTAGTATTTTTTATTTATAAAGTTTTTTGTATATGAGGGGTAAGATGATGTCGTTGTGCGTGTCTCATGAATCAAACACGCAGGCTAAGCAACGTGAACCGCAGCCGGTTGTAGGATGGGTTTACTTATTCCGAGTTTCTCCGAGATTCGGAGGGCACATCAAGCCATCGGTCTAGGTGGTTGTTGTCCATGGATGACAGTCTTTAAGCTCAGTCGGTGGCTGGCCTTCGGTCGGCGTGCAAACTCTGTAGGCCGATTCTACCGCAAAACTGCAACTGCAGTTGCAGTTTTTTTTAGTGGAATCGGCCTACTGGCCTCCGCCAATCCGCAGCTGAGTAGCATGGCGGAGTATGCTCTAAACTCCTTCGGAAGACCTGCAGTGGAATGAGTAAAGAATGGAGTAGTACTGTGGTTATCACACGTAAAGGATTTTATTTATACAACGTCGGAGTCATACAAGCACAGGACCCACCTGCCTCTCTTAAAAACACTCGGACTAAGACAAAGAGACATGTTCACACAAATGTTTGTAATGTGCGGAAATTGAAGTCGCGAGCGTTGGTGTCAAGTTAGCTTTACTAACCACTACTCCCCGAGCCCGTCAAAAAACTTATTATACATTCACACACATTCATACTTAAATTTTCACTAAGGATAATGAGGATGATCACTGCGAAAGACAATTAGTGATAGTAAATAAAAGATCACAACTATTAAACTACATGATTGCGCACAAAGCCACGGCGCACTCACAAATAAGTGCCGCAATGATGATAGCCAATAAGAGCTGCGCGTACTACTTTGCCCCCCGACCCGTAGCGGTGAATTGAGTTACGACGTGATATCTGTCTCATCGGTTCTCTGTAGGTTATTTCCTTCATGTAAGGTATATAGTAACTTGTAAATGTATTTTCAGTACGCTTGCTATAGAGCAGTGACAGCTCGGTAGATAAAGATGAAAGTTCTTTATTTGCCTGTAGACCCTCGCGGGCACTTAGACACGTCTTACATTTTCAATATTATATATTATTATATTTTTAAGTTTATCTTTTTTAACCAGCATTTCAAATGACCATTGAAATGCCAAAGTCAAAGTCAAAATGTTTTTATTCCGTAAAAATGGCTACATTTATTTGGAATCGTCACAATTTTTTCCCCTACCGTGCAGTTTATGACTAGGTGAGCACTGATAAAAATACTGCCAAAAAACTCAGGCATCCCTGTTTTGGTATCCAAACAAATTTACATATTCTATTAATTACATTATAATTGGATCGACTCCAAAAATCCAGGGTTCCAATCCTGTCGTGGTCGTGTACTACTAAATTCGTGTTTTCGGATTTATGTAAATATTTGTAACTAGCTGTGCCCGCGACATCGTCCGCGCGGAATAGTTTTTTTTTTATTATTTATTTATATTAATAAAAATAAATAAAATTTCTAAAATAAAGGTAGCCTAAGTTACTCCTTATTACATCAGCTATCCGCCAGTGAAAGTCCCGTCAAAATCGGTCCAGCCGATTTCAGAGATTAGCCGGAACAAACAGACAGACAGACAAAAATTGTAAAAATATTCATTTTGGTATATGTACCGTGTATACATCCATATGCATTTAGTAAAAAGCGGTTATTTTAATATTACAAACAGACTCCAATTTTATTTATCTGTCGGATGGATTTATCACTTGTAGCATGTTATTCTTACGATTAACGTCTACAACGCCTGATGATGCCTCGTGGAGAGGCGAAACACGTGTCGCAGCGACGACCTGGCCAGTCGTGGCAGCGACGGTGGTGGTGGGGGCATGCGGATTCTGTTCCAGATGGCGGACGACCGCAGCAGCCGAGGCAGAGACTACCGGAGCAGCCATGGCAGCGTCGGCATGTAGCACGCACTAACAGTAGTGGGTGGGTGCCGGCCGGCGCTAGGCCGCATGAACTAACTGGTGGCGGAAGCACACAAAGCAGGTTAGATCAAATTGCATGTAAATTTGACTTTCGCAAAATAACGCCTGAATCTATTAAAGTCAAAGTCAAAATCTTTTTATTCCGTAAAAATTTCTACATTGTTTGGAATCGTCACAATTTTTTTCCTAGACTAGGTGAGCACTGATAAAAATACTGCCAAAAAATTCAGGCATCACTCTTTTGGTATCCAAACAACTTTACATAATTTATTAATTACATTATAATTGGATCGACTCACTCCCAGGCATTTTTATCATTAATATAGTCAAATACTTTATAATATGCCCTGCTACACAATTTGGCTTTAATAGTAGTTTTAAATTTGTTTATTGACAATTCTCTTGTGTTGCTGGGAAGTTTGTTATAGAACCGTATACATTGAACCGTATAACTATGAACTATTCGTGTTCTCACAGATCGCTATTCGATCCCAAGGGTTATTTGTAGTTGACGAGCTCAGTGACTTAGTGGTGCGCGCTCTGTATTGCCTTGGTCTGTGTGTTTTTAAAACAGGTAGAGCGCATCAATGCAGCCCGTCTGGGGAAGTAAATAAAATAATATAAATAAATATTGTCGGACAAATTACACAGCGCCATCCAGCCCCAAAGTAAGCGAAGCTATTGATACTAGACAACTGATAAACATACGTAAATATTTTTTTGTAGCACTCTTCCTTGATCGAAAGCCGCAGCCAAATAACAACTTCCTGGAAAGTTGTCGTGTTCCTACGTGTAAGTGAGGTTACCAGTAAGCTCCTAAGGAGTTGCTGTATTAACAGCAGTGGTGGCATCACGCAAGTGATACTTAATGTATTGCCAGCGATCATAAGCTACAGCTTTACATCAGATGGGTCATATGTTTGTATGCCTTTCTATGCTGTATAAAAAAAATAACCTTATATTGGTACATAGTGCAATAAAAAAATTCAAAAAGCAATCTTTAAAAGCTTAAGAGCTCTAGTTGACGTACTGTTTACATCTCTCAACTGTGACTCAATCATGTTAGATCGTGCGGGTTCCAATAGAAATTATACTAATAATCGATATCGCAGTAACGCATGCGGTGGTCACATAACAGGTGCATAATGGAGCTTTAACAGCTTTGTTCAATACCGCAAAGTTCAATAATTACGAAAACGACCATTCCGGAATTCAATATATGAGGATTACCCGAAAACCTACAAACAACTAAACTCTGGTGTGGTTGGTTATTGCTCTTGTTAACTGTACAACATACTACCATTTTCCTTCAAACCATTCAATTTTGAACCTTTAAGTTTTAGGTATGAAATATCATATTAAATGACAAAAACGTGTACTATGTAAACTTGGTCATAGAAAATAAGGACTTTATACGAAATTGAACCTTTTGGGTACTATGAATAAGAACCAATTGATAGTGTCTTTTTCAGCATTGTGTAGTCCGTATAGCGGCTGTAGGATAATATACCTCACAGGGTATGTGAATTAATCGCAATCTTTGAATAAATAAACTCTTGTTTAAGGTAAAGTTGTAGATTCTCTGTAATTAAACACCGCCATATTATGGGCACGAAATTCAAAGAAATGTTCGCTAACGAAGCAATATTTTACCGTATACCGGAAAGCCCTTCCAAGCAACCCGCGTCCAAGAAAGCGACGACCCCAGTGCAGGAGGGATACCTTGGACAGGCCAGTCACTTCCTTCACCTTTTTGTCGTACAAAAAACTCCATAAAGAGTGCCTAAAATATTAATACCGAATTATGTAAAAAACATTATACGAGTATAATTAAGTAGGATACGTATAAGTAAAGTAACTGTCCCTAGTTCGAATCTTATTGTTAGATTTACCACTGGATTTTTGTCGTTTAGTTATCACTTGCCCAGCGGTGAGGAAAGTCATTGAGAGGAAATCCTCATATCAAAGAAATTATGTTTCGAAAAAAGTGTGACTTAACCTAATAAATGACTGGTTTTCTCTCTGGATTGTGGACGTCTGACGGCAGTGGCTCTATGTAAAAATTAGTATCTTCGCCAAATACTTAGTCTTAGGTAGTGGGCCCTGCCCTGACCCTGCATATTCTTAATGAATGAAGAAACGGAATAACGTTAAGAAGAAGATCACGAATTAAACATGATTTTTAATTTAACATTAGCGCATAAGAACAAAATCAAAATTTAGTACTCAACTCCGATGATGTGGGGTATCTTAACATCGGCATACAGACTAATGGCTAATGCTGAGAATAATACCTTTTGTTCTATTTAAAACTTTATTCCTATTGTTTTAAGAGTCATTTGTCGAGTACAGTGATATTCCATTTAACTATTAGATTCAGTTCGCTGGTCAGTTCCGCAGTTTAGAGAGTTACCTCGCATTCTGCAGACTGAAAACTATCCGCGGTATTGGTTCTTATAATAAATTATACAATTTATGACAGATATTTTACTTGAAGTGTAGCATAATATATCAAATAAAATATACGGAAAGTAATGTTTGAACATCTCATACGACACTATGGCTTTTAGCAGACATAGCAGGCACACCGCTGATGCAGAGAGACGATTTAGAGCAGGGAATAGTGTGAATGGAGCGCTGGACACCTTTGTAGCCGAAACCTACGCCCGAAGGCACAGCTCGCCGTACACTACACGGTGCTGAACCTAATGCTAACTTATGGAAATGAAACTTACTGCCAGTGTAAGGTCCCTGTAGCAGTGGTCGTGCCGGAGAAGGAGACCAGAGTGGACTCGGCTGCTGCAGCAGGTGGAGACCGGGGGCCCTTCCGCCCGCCACGCCAGCAAGCCACATAACCCACACTGTACTGTGGTGTAAAACACCGCGCTTTGTTATTTACGCTGTCTGTTGTTCTTTTCACCGACCGTTAATTTTTTACCACATCACGCATTTTATGGCAAAAGAGAAAAAGAAAAATAATATTACAGCGTACACCCACTCCACAACGTATGTGGACTTTTGCAACATCAGTGGTTTACACTCGAACATCAAAGCGGTCGATCATCAATTGGAAACCGCGCGGCCGACCATTGTTTTCCTCTCAGAGATACAAATATCCTCATCGGCCGACACTTCTTATTTACATTAGCCAAGGTACAAACTAGAGCACTTATTTGTACGTTATGCCGGGGTATGCTTAGTATTCGTTCGGGAGGATATTTGTTGCCGACTGGGACCTATCGGGTGCGTATGGATCATGGCGACCACATTCCGATCTACGCGTCCCATAGCGGGGATGCAGGCACAGCTCATTTATTCGAGCACCTGCAAATAGCAACAGACAGAGTAATCGACCAGCATCCCTCCGCGAAGTTAATGATTTTGGGAGGCTTTAATGGCCACCATTCCGAGTGGCTTGAACCTCGGTGCACTGACTACGCAGAGAGATCTGCTCACGAATATGCTCTGACCTATGGTTTCTCCCAACTGGTTCATACTCGCATGAGAATGCCAGATGTAGAGGCGCATGCAAGCTCCTACTGGACCTTCAGCTGACCACAAGTCCGGATAAGTATAACATCTCAGTGGATGCACCGCGGCGCTTAGCTCGACGGATCACTGTGTCATCCGGACCTAAGTGCATTACAATAGACGAGACCCACCTCGGCCTGCCGGATGTCGTCGCGTATGGCACTATAGGTTAGTAGACTGGTACTCGTAGAGGCAGATGTGCTTCGAATCAGATGACATTGATTCCTGTGCGACTGCAGTGGCTGCGGCTATATTATATGGCATGGAATGCTACATTCCCAATCGCCTAGTACCCAATACGGGAGTCAAAAAGCGACCGTATTAATCGGCATTGTAGACAAGTTAATCTTCTTAAGCAGGCTGCTTACAAGACTTGGACCATGGCTCTGTTTTGAAGCGCAAACTGAATGCTAACTTGAAGTCCAATAAAAGTGTGATTGATAGAGCAAAATTCGATTTTGTCGGCAGAGTTGGCGAGCGGCTTGCGAGCCTTCCCTCTGGGAGGTGTGCTTTTTGTTCACTCGCTAAGGCTGCCAAGGGAACTTTTATCAATCGTCCATGCCACCACTGTGAAAACCGGATTGCAGTTTGGGCCATAGCGCCAATGAGAAACCTAATTTACTCGGTAAACTCTTTGCCTCTGACTCGAATATGAATGATGGGGGAGCTGTGCCACCTACCATCCCTTGGTGCGGTAACTCAATGCTGGAAATCTCCATTACCCAGTGAGCTGTCCGGCGGGCATTATTTTCTCTCGACATTCATAACTAATAACATAACATAAGTAGGCTATACGGGATACCATCAGTGGTGCTGAAGCTGTATGCTCCCGAGTTGTATTCTGTACTATCGTACTTTTTCGTGTTTTTCTACTCAACTGGGCAAGTCTCGTCTTCATGGAAGACCGCTTATGTGCACCAGGTACCCAAAAAGGGCGACAGAACAGACCCATCGAATTACAGGCCTATTGCTATAGTCACCCTTCTCTCCAAGGTAAGGGAGCGTGTCTGATGACTTCAATATAACTTAAATTCTTTGGTAGCTTTAACGAAAATACACTCCTGAAAATTCATTGTGAAATTCAATCTCACAGTGATATGCACAAGATTGGCATATTCGGAAGTTTATCACGTACACCGAAAACTGCTGCGTCTGTTCCCACTGTGTGCTCATATTTAAATCGATATCATATTTTAACGTGTAAGTGCTGAAGCTTTCAGAGCCGAATTCACTCTTATCTGTACATCGTACACTGTGTATTTTTTGATGTGAAACATCTATAAGCGCGCCTTGGCAGTAAAATTTAACCGTATGTCGTGACGGATGCCGTCTTGCAAAGGAGATTGACTTTGGGGATTTCGAACACTTAATTGTACATCTACGAAATAATATGTAAAATTCTTAAATGATTTATTACAAATAAGTACAAAACTGAAGCGTTTTTGTACCTTAGAAAAAAAAACACATGAAAAGGCAATTATAACATCTACCGACATTTTTATTACTCAAATCCAAAGGAGTCGCCATTATTACTTCCGTTCAGAAATTCATCAGTGTTAATGGTTAAAAATTTACAACTAAAAATATCGTAAACCTAACATTAACAATTCAGTTATAATTTTAAGTGAGTTGTGAATTTGTGATATTTATGAGGCATTTATATGGAGTGAGAATTGAATTCACTGTGTGCCAAAATACCTACAACCTACATCTACGATTAAGAATAAAACCAGTTGAGAATGCGCAAGCTTCCATTGCCAGAGGAAGACCTGGCTCGTCAATTATATAACAATTAATTTTTTTTTTATCGACCATTTTGACCATGTTCCTTAAGAGATGGGAACGGTGTTCCTGAACATTCCTATCCTACTTTTTTATGCTGAATCCGAAGTCAAAATTCGAATATTCGAAAAAAAGCGACAGACACACGCACAAAGAGAGACAAACGCACACACAGATAAACATACAGATTTCATATAGAAACGATGTTCCTGAAAATACTTATCGTTTCGTATTATTTCTGAACGAAACGGCGTCTGCGGCTGTCC
The DNA here is from genome assembly GCA_947507595.1 of Pyralis farinalis. NCBI lineage: Eukaryota > Metazoa > Arthropoda > Insecta > Lepidoptera > Pyralidae > Pyralis > Pyralis farinalis. The sequence continues at coordinate 35,061,637 of OX382257.1, read as the reverse complement.
CGTTCGTTCGCCCGGATCGCCCGTCCGAATGTCTGATTGCATTTGATCATAAAATTATCATAGCGCTACACCGTTGACTAATATTAAATTGATATCGAATTTCTTTCTGTACCGTTGAGTTGAGCTTTCGTTCGTCTGCATTCACGAGGGATATTTATTTATTTATTTATTCATTGCAATACATATATACATTGTGACATTGTAACTATATAATACACAGCGCAAATATACACATGAACATGAACCTTTTCAGGCACAGCAAGGTGCAAGAGAGAGAGGCAGACTTTTTATAGTATTCTATTTTTTAAGTATTCCTTTATAGAATAACTAGCTTTTACCCGCGGCTTCGCTCGCATTGATAAAATATATATTTTTTTTTAATAAAAAGTATCCTATTTACTTCTGATACCTCCAGGAATATGTGTACAAAGTTTCATGATGATCGGTTCAGTAGTTTTCGCGTGAAAGCGTAACAAACAAACGGACATTCACATTTATAATATTAGTAGGATACGCTTTTGTATGGAGTAATTCTTTTATCAATTTAACAAATTTACAGAATGACTTTTCAGATTTGATGTTATCAGCCAGCTTATTGTAAACCTTTACTAACATGAGCAATATACTACTAATTTAGATTTAAAATTTTTTAAGTTATTTTTATAACGTGGTTCGTAACGACAGGGCGTGTCTCCTAGTGTCGTATAAAAGTTTGGATATTTTCTAACAAGTTTACTCGTACAAACGGCTAAAATATAAATAGAGGGAAAAATTAAAATTTCTAATTTTTTTGTAATGTGGCTTGCAACTGTCTGTTTGTTCGATGTTTGTTATTATGCGTATACATTTTTTTTAAGAATGGGAATATTCTTATATATTTTCAGACACATTGCGTAATATTTCTTTAGATACATTATAGTTCTTGTAATATGAACATAGACCAGTCGACTGTTGTTTCTTGGATTCTTAATGAGGGTCCGTCGCACACTGCATGGATACGCCCAGCGGTTGTCGATTCTACAAACCTACTGCCACTTCAGATTGCTTATTCTTAAGGCTATGTCAACATATATTCACTCGAGACTAATATTTAAACTTGTTAGAAAATTTCGTTGTGTGTTTTTTTTTTATACAACGTTTGGAGGCATACAAGCATACGACCCACCTGATGTAAATCGGGTACCGTAGCCTATTAACGCTTGTAAAATATTAAGAACACGCGCGATGCCTCCTCTGCTGCTTACACAGCAACTCCTTGGGTTGGCTTACTGGTGACCTCACTCACACGCAAGAACACCACAAATCACTAGGGAGTTGTTTTTGGCTGCGGTTTTCTGTGAGGTGGAGGTATTTACCCAGACGGGCTGCTTTGATGCACGCTACCTCTCTTTAAACCTACCTCTCTCGTAGCTATGTCGGTTGAAGGGTTGAGTATAATGTTGTTATACCTTTGAACTTAGTTTTACAGACTGGCTAGATATATATATCCCGCTGTAGGCGAGTCTCGAAGGTAATATTATCCGGATTTACGACCACACCCGAGGAATGTTTCCGTATCCGTATACGGATAAGTAGACAAATAGTAAGGGACATTCGATAAATTCAATTCACGGTTCGATATACGCAGTATTTTCCTCTAATAGGTTTTTAATGTATTCAGTGACAATACGGTATTATGGTTTAGTAAAAGTATACTCGTACTATTTGAGAGTCAATTTTGTAGAGATGTTTAATTCTAAGTGCTGCCCGCGGCTTTACACGGGTGCAGTTTGATTTTAAGCTTTTCGCATGACGAGCTCAGTGGCGCGGTTAATAACGCGACTTTGTCACCAACGCTCGCGGGTTCGATTTCTCTCTGTGTCTGTTTGTCTTGGTCTGGGTGTTTTAAGAGAGGTAGGGCACATTAAAGCAGCCCATCTGGGGAAGTAAGAAAACCTAAACCATACAGAAAACCGAGTGCAACCTACTGCTAAATTGTAGAAAAAATTATGACTACACAGGTGGATGACAATACTACAATTGTTCTATTAATGAGAAATGGCTTAGGAACCCAAAAAAAAGATATTACTTATGCAATATATAATATGTGAATGATGCGACACCAACACTCGTGGGTTCGATTCTCACACAAGGCAAACGTTTGTGTGCGTAGTAGTAGCTAGTAGGTATATTAAGAATCTATATCATTTGACATGTTGTCACAATAACAAATTTATGTTGTTTGACTATGTCATGTGCAGAATTAGATAATTATTTGTGTATACAGACCTCCTAGCGGTGACAATTTGAGCAGGTAATGGAGGATACTTTAAGAAAAGTTTTCTTAGGTATAAAAGACATTATAGTCGGTGGTGATTTAAATGTAGACATTCTAATAAATGCACAGATAACCCTTAGATTTTTAAACTTATTTATATCATTTAATGTCTTCCTGGAGCCTACACGTATAACAGCCACATCTGCACGTTGTATAGATAATATCGTTTGTAATTGGGAGGATATCAATAAATCAAAAATTTACTACTTGCCTTCACATCATTGCGGTCAGTATATCAGTCGAAGAACACAGATGTAAAAAGTCATGTATGACCACAAACAAACTTACTAAGTACAACAATGTATTCGGGGACAGGCTGCCTTTATTGGATTACTCTGTAGGCAATCCTGACTTGTTATATACAAAATTGTTTCATATTATATCCAATAAATACCAAAAAATATTCAAAAGTAAACAGATTAATACCACAAATAAATTTAAGTTTAGTGATTAGGCAAATACAAGTATATTAACGTTAACGTAACTATTTTTTAATTACTTAACATGCATTTATTATTTATTTCATCAATGTCAACTTTATAAAAAGTAGGGAAAAGAAACCAGTAAAACTGGCAACATGAACAAAATGGACTCGCCCAAATTGTTTACCACTATCAACGAGTAAAAGAAATTCATTATTTAAATAAAATGAGATGTAAATGCGCTAGTTACACATGAAATGTGATCCCATCTTGTGTTTTTATGCTTCTAACTGAATTCTTGCAGGTGTGAACCGCACAAGACTGCATTATTTAATAAAAACTATCGAGAATTTTTTACGCGTAAGAGACACGGTGGCCAAATATATACTAGTCGTCCAAATGTCAAACTACTCTCATTGAGAGTAGTTTGTATGGCTTCAGTTTTGAGCGTGTTTGCGGTTTCTGGTTTATTCTGTATTCTGAGTTTTCAACATACTCTCCTCCGAGCTCAAAACACTTTTTTAAATCGACCCGGTAAGGCTTCGATACCCGTTTTAAAAAAATCTTCGTCTAACTCCTCAAAATATGCGTCCACGGCGGCTATGACCTCTTCATTTGTAAAAAAATGTTTACCACCTAAAAATTTTTTCAGCTTTGGGAACAGATAAAAGTCGGACGGTGCTAAATCCGGTGAATATGGGGGATGAGGTAACAATTCGCCACATTGATGGATTTCTGCAATTCTGTCCTGATGAAACAAGACTTTTCTTCTCAATAAACCTGGACTTTTTCTTTGATTTATTCTCTCAAACGACGCAACAGGTTGAAATAGTAATCGAAGTTTATTGTTTCACCCTTTTTTAAATAATCCACGAGAATTATACCCTTTCCATCCCAAAAAACGGATGCCATGACTTTGCCCGCCGATAAAACTACCTTTGCCTTCTTTGGGGTGGGCGATCCTGCTCTTTTCCATTGTTTCGACTGTTCTTTTGTCTCGGGTGTATTGTGGTGAACCCAGGTTTCATCCATGGTTATAAATCTTTCAACAAATTCTATTGGGTCAGCTTCATATAACTTTAAACAGTCGCGAGAAGTTGTGAGTCGGTTGCGTTTTTGTTCCACTGAAAGCAGTCGCGGTACCCACCGCGCAGACACCTTAGAGAAACCAAGTTCAGTAGTAATTATATGATGTGTTCGCTCAGATGAGATGCCTACAGTCTTAGCTATCTCCTCGACAGTCAATCTTCGATCAGATAAAATTAAATCACAGATTTATTCTTTGTTTTGATCAGTGGAAGCAGTCGAAGGCCGGCCACTACGAGGCTCATCTTGAATGGTCTCACGATCACGTTTAAACTCTGTCACCCAGTTTTTAATAGTCGCATACGAAGGAGCGGACTCACCCAAAGTAGCAGACATGTCTTCATGTATAGCTTTTGGAGTTAAACCTTTCAAATTCAGGTATTTTATCACTGCACGATGTTCAATTTTATCCATTTTCAAAAATAGCTCTGACTTGACTTACGGTATCACGTGTAAACGAACAATGAGTTACTGTGAATAAACTAAACTGTGCATACTTGTTGCTAAATAATGTAACTACAAAATGAGTGTACTTATAAAAAAAACCAATGACTTTAACCATGTTAGGCTAAGAACTTTTCAAATGACACTCTTATAATACTGTGTATGTGCCTAAGTACGAGAGTGTGGAAGTGCGTGTATAAGGATATATTTGCAGATTTGTGTTTTATTTTAATATTGTTAGTAAATTCTCCGTCTCATCATATGATAAGGTGAGGAGCCATTTTAATACTTTTCATTTACATTGGAATTTATTGTCTTTGTATATCGAAATTTGTTTGTTAATTTTGCTGTACAAGTAGGGACTTAAAAAGCCATATAATCTCTGGGCGAAGGAGGTGCGGAAGACTATTTTTTGCTTGCAAATATTGTGAGACTGCCGTACATGTGTCAGTGATAGATCAAATTTTACCTCTCCATGTTGTTTAAGTACTGTGGTAAGTATATATTATTTCGTATAGTATAGTATTATGTCGTATCGTATACTGTTGTGGGGAAAAGAGGCTTATATTGAAGCTATTTTTATATTACAAAAGAGAGCCATCCGCTCTATTTATAACATGGGCTCCAGGGACCCACTTATAGAACTACTCAAAGGAATAAATATCACGGTTACCTCTCAGTATATTTATGAGAACATAATGTATGCTCGTAAAAATATAGAATCATTTTCTAAATTTAGTAAAAAACTTAGAAGCAGGAATAGACTGAGTATGTCGGTTCATCGTCTTGCTAAGACTAATAGATCTTTTTATTGTAAATTATATTGGATTCTATAATAAATTACCTAAAAAAAATCTGTCCTTGCCTGACAATATGTTCATAAGGTACATCAAACATACTCTATGTAAGAAGACTTATTATAGAATCGATGAATATCTAACTGATAGAGATGTATGGAAATGATTCAGCACATGAATTAATATAACTTTAATTGTACCACTTGATATCACTAAATACACACTTATATAATTATATTTATTGTAATATATATTGATGATGATAAAGAAAGACATATAGTGGCAAGTTGCTTTTGGCATTTCTTTTTCGCCAATGGTCATTTTCGAAATGCTGGTAGATAAAAAAGAGAGATTAAACTATGGAAAAATAACAAGATATAATATGATCTAACTTGAAGAATATAAGACATGTCTAAGTGCCTGTAAGGGCCTAATGGCAAATAAATGAATTTTATAGTAGCCAAATAATAACTCTATAGAGCGTTGTCGTGCTCCTGCGTGCGAGTGAGGTCACCAGTTAACCTAAGGAGTTGCTGTGTCAGGATCAGGAGCAGAGGTGGCTTCACGCGAGCGTGACTTAATGTATTACAAACGTTCATAGGCTACAGTTACCGCTTTATATCAGGTGGGTCTTGTGCTTGTAAGTCTCCCGACGATGTATAAAAATAGCGACTCTAAATACTTATAAGATAAAGTAACATTTGTTATTTTGTTTGGGTGCATTAATTATATTGTCGGCAATGTCTGTAAATTACTTGAAGCCTACAAACTCGTGGAGAGGCAAAACGCGTGTAGTAGAGACGACCAAGGTCATGGCAGCAGCGATGACAGGTGCATGCGGCTCCTGTTCCAGATGGCGGGCAATCGCGAAGACGACCGCAGCAGCCGAGGCAGAGACAACCGGAGCATCCATGGCAGCGACGACATGCTACTATCGGTAGTGTGTGGCCGGCCGGCGCTAGTTCGCATGAACTAATTAGTAGTAAAACACACAAAGCATATTAGATGAAATTGCATGTAAATTGAAATTTGAATGCAGAAGTAAAGAATGAAGAAGCAGACACCTGAAGGAAGAAAGATGTAAGAACACTTTTAAACAACGTCGGGTGGCATACAAGCATACGGTCTACCTGATGGAAAGCGGTTACTGTTGCTTATGAACACTCGTAATATATTAAGTACATACCATTCGTGCGATGCCACGTCTACTGCTGTCACAGCAACTCCTTAGGAGCTTATTAGTGATCTCACTTATACGCAGGAACACAACAACCCTCTAAGGAGTTGTTATTTGGCTGCGGTTTTCTGTGAGGTGGAGGTACTTCCCCAGATGGGCTGCTTTGATGCGCCCTACCTCTCTTATCTGTCGAAGCCAAACACTAACCTGTCACGACCAAATTGTCAGCGTACCTTGCTCAGAGGGTTGGCCAGGGTAATTTTAGTGTGGCTTGATAACTACACGGCCAGGGTAATTTTAGTGTGGCTTGTTAACTACACGACCAGGGTAATTTTAGTGTGGCTTGTTAACTACACGGCCAGGGTAATTTTAGTGTGGCTTGTTAACTACACGGCCAGGGTAATTTTAGTATGGCTTGTTAACTACACGGCCAGGGTAATTTTAGTGTGGTTTGTTAATTACACGGCCAGGGTAATTTTAGTATGGCTTGTTAACTACACGGCCAGGGTAATTTTAGTGTGGCTTGTTAACTACACGGCCAGGGTAATTTTAGTGTGGCTTGTTAACTACACGGCCAGGGTAATTTTAGTGTGGCTTGTTAACTACACGGCCAGGGTAATTTTAGTGTGGCTTGTTAACTACACGGCCAGGGTAATTTTAGTGTGGCTTGTTAACTACAGTTGAGATCACGCGTCTGACTCATGTTTAAGTCAGTAGGTTGTTTGTTGTTGGTTGATAAAATTCACTTTAGCTCTAAAAGTGCTGATGCGGCACTTCCACCTTAAATGGAAAAGCACATGTCCAAGAAATTATGTTTCGAAACACGTGTGACCTAACCTTAAATAGGTCTGATTCTCCCTCTGGGCTGAGGTCTGACGGCAGTCGCTCCATATAAAGCTCAGTATCTCCGCCAAATCCTTAGGCACAGGTAGCGGATCCTAATAGATTAGGAAACGGAATAAGGCTAAGAAGAAGACTGCTTTTGACATGAAACGAATGCCGTCTGTCCTCCACAACCTAGGGAGGAAACCAGACCTTTATATAATTTCTTGAGCATACGGGTTTCCCGATATTTTCCTTCATGCGCAAATAATAATTACTAATATGTACATAAAACTGAATTTAGTGGTGCGTGCCCACACCAGGATTTGAATAAGAGACCAGTGGGGTTATTAGGCTGGTTCCGTATCCACTGGGTTATCACTACTCTCTTCCACCCTAAATAATAGTATTTAAATCAGCAGTATATTCACACTACAAACATGTAAATAAATAAATATATATATATATATATAGCGCATGTAGCTTACAAAATATCAACGCTTGCCGGAGGTCCATAAAGATGTCTTCCCAGGAGTCTCCGGGAAAGTATAGGGCTTCAGAGACGTGGCTATAAAATCGCACGAGCTCCTTCAGTAGGACACACGGACGGGAACATATGACAGCATCTTTAAAATGATAGAATAAACAGTATGGAGGACGAAATAATAAAGAAACAGATATACAATGTGAAAGTGGAAGTATGTAGGAGCCGAGGAACCAAGACTTTTTTATACCACTAAGGCGGCAAACAAGCATACGGGCTGCCCAACTGTAAAAAGTCACCGTAGCCTACGGCATCATATCGAACAATTCTTCAGAACACAACCCGTTGTACAATCGGTACAACACACAAACTTGAGGGTTCAATACCGTGTGTAAGCTTAGGATCGTTAACAATTCCCACAGCTAGTCTCTGAACGGAGTCACACCGTCCAAGCTGGTATCCAAGTGCTGGCAAGCAGGTGCGTAGTGGGCTTGAGACTTATAGACATAAATCTTTGCCCCGCGCTGAAGTACTGCTTTGATCTGTTGAGCACACCAATTTTTTTGGGCGCCAGCTTGACCTTTTACGGTGACTTCGATATTGGACGTCGCATATCACACATATCGACGCCAAGCATCCTAATGCTGTTGGCGATGGTAAGAGGTATGCTGGAATTCAGTAACCACAGCAAATGGCGTTTTCTTAGATGTGAAGTTAAGCCACCACCAGTCAGATACTTTAGCTAAAGTACTCTGCATTCTCATAAAAAGAAATACTAGGTACTGTGTGACGAAACAGCCTTACGTCACAAGATTGGCAGCGCGCGAGTAACATCCTCGTAGTTTTGAGAGCGTCAATATGCTGCGGGGACCGCTTACCATCTAATGCAGGCAGCATGCTTGTTTGCCAATCTAGTTGTATTAAAAAAACTTCAGACACAAGTTTATCGCAGCTTTCCTCCACACCTGAACGATGGATGTTTGAACGGCCTATATAACAACTATCTCCGGTGCTGCCATCTGCATAATAATGTTAGCCATCAATTGACAATTGATATTCAGCAGGAATAGCGTCGGAGACAATACAGAGCCCTGAGGGACGCCAGCATTGATATCCATACTATCGGAGCATCCACCGTCAACCATGGCTTTTATGCATCTATTGGATAAAAAGCCATTTGAACAAACCTTCGGGAAGCCCGTGAAATGATAACTTCGATTATGTATATAGATACTCGACCAACACTAGGAAAGCCGTAATAGTTAAATCTATTCATATTATATGGTACTTGAGTACCTACCGCATGCAGTAATTAATTGAATACAAAATGTAGCAACGAATCTGTAAGAGCGATTGCAGAGGCGAAGCTGAAAGAAATAATAGTATTAGTTTTATACTGATAACTCAGAAGTAGATACATACCCAATTACCAAAATTATTATATTTTATAAAAATACTATAAATATATTATATTTCCATCACTGCACTGCGATTTACTCGTAGCATTTATTAGATAAACTCGTTGTATTTGTGAAGTTAATACTCGTAGTTGTGTTGTAAATATTGAAAGTGATTGCAGACAGCTGTTAGTGACCAGCGTTCGTTAGATCAAACGAAGAAATGGACATTTCATCGTTTGAAAGAACGATTCGAACGAGAGGGACGACCGGAACTGAGATTGAGACCGTTTGACTGAATGATCGATAGTACTGTACAGAATCGAAGTTTAAAAGAATAAAATCAACCGTAATACTAGAAAGTTCTAGGATGTAGAATCCAAATTAAGAATTATTTTGAATATTAATATTTTTTAGATAATTTGATAATTTTTTATTGCCAAAGGTGATAGGTTTTACTTGTCGTAGCGACACCTAGCGGTAGATAGCGTGCGATTCACAATACAAGTTTTGTGTACACCAACCAGATGGCGCTAGTTGAAGCGTTTCAAGGCTAGATAAAATGAGTATGATTTAACCCAGCGAGATCCGACTGACATAATTATACCACTCGCTTACGACATATATATGGAATAACGGTACACCCGGGTCTCGACGGAACTTGAATTTTATATAGCAGCTATTTGGCTGAGTTCTGTGCGGTAGGGTTACATCCCCAGACGGGATGCTTTGATGCGCCGTACCTCTCTAGTTATTGTAAAGTAACAGTCCTGAATTTTGTTACTTACTTGACTTACTTATTACTTACTTACAGTCCTACTACTATTAACTTCACGCCAAGGTCGTTGCGGAGTAAGCAGAGAGAATTTACTTACAGTCTTGGGATGAAATAAATGTTACCGTGAACAATTTGCGTTACCCCAATATGCTAAAATAAAGAATTATATATATAGTGATTGATCCTAGTGGATAAAAAAACCTACCAACAGGTAATCCGGCGGTAGCTGGTTGGAATCCTGGTATAGCTATATATACGTCAGTGAATTCGTGTTTTGGGATTTATGTTATTATCACTTGCTCAGCGTAGAAATAATATTTAGAAAGACGTGGGACCTAACTTAAAATTTATTGTAGCAATTTGCTTGTTTAACAGTTAATTCACCTAGATTGAGATGTGTCCAAGTTCTTGAAATCTAATTGAAACTTTAAATATTAACTTGTGAGAAATCTGTTTGATGAACGAAGCAGCAGTGTGTGCTAGCCGTGCTGGGTAGGCCGAGAAAATTTTATTTATTCACGTCGCAGGAAGAGCGGTTAAGAGGTTTTATTCGATTCCTGAATCTTCACTAGACGATAACCTATTTAGCTCAGGTTAAACTTTGAACTTTGTGATGAGGTTTAAAAGTTTATAAGGTTTATAAGGAGGTTAAAATAATTAATTATTGTTGAAACTCTACAACCTTCAGTTATTTTTATATGATAACTTATACAATTTATAATAAATATCGTCACAATTTTGAGAGCAGTGCTAACCCAGTGGATAAAGAAGCTGCTTTGGTCCCCAGAACATATCTTAGCGTGTACTACAATTTTTTTTTCGGATTTATGTACATATCTAATGACCACTTGCTCGGCGGTGAATGGAAACGTCTGAGGAAACCCGCACGCACAAGAAATTATATTACGAAAGACGTGTGACCTTACCTAAGAATGGTCTGCATTTACGACTGGATCGTGGAGGTCTAACCGCAGTCGTTCTATGTAAAAATCAGTATATTCGCCAAATCCTGAAGTCGTCAAAATTCCTTAAAATAAATAAAAATAACATATATTTATGAGTTGTCTGTATGATTCTCAGCCGTAGAATAACTAAGAGTGACAACGCGCGTGCGTTACTTCCTGTATTGCCAACCATTCTTAAGCTACTGTAATCACTTCAAATCAGATGGGTCGTAGTAGTCGTATGCTACGTTTACTAGAGGGTTTTGTACAAAAGTCGTCTGCGTGGGTACCTCTGTATCACCTATTTCTACCGCCAAGCAGCTGTATTTATATAGCTGTGTTCTGGTTTGAAGGGTGAGATATGGCAGAGAAATTACTGGGCACTGTGACGAAACAGCCTTGCCCCCGTGGTATCACGAGCGTCAATAGCAGCCTAGGACCGCTTACCATCTAATGCGGGCTGCATGCTTGTTTGCCAATCTAGTTGTATAAAAAAATAAAAAAATGCTAGTATGCTTTCAGACATTGTATAGAAAACAAGGGTATCCACAAAAGCGATGATGATGTAAATGTTGCAGCCCTCGGAATAAAAACATAAGCGCCTTTGAACTCACAACGGAATTTCATCGGAATTATAAAAGAAAAATAATGAAATTTAAATTGCCTACTTGTGTTGTTATATTTCTTCTAATAATAACAAGATTTAATATAAGATGATATACTCTTCCTTTCTCTACTTCCCTTAAAGCACCTCATCAAAATTTTTAACAATTATGCGACAAATTTCGACGTGCTCGGTGGCTCAGTCGTGAATGACGCAACTTTGGCACCAACGCTCGTGGGTTCGATTCCTACATTGGACAAAGATTTACGTGCATGAACTACATGTTTGTCTCGTTCATACGCTACGGTAACCGCTTTACAATAAGTGCGCTGTGTGCATAGAAGCACTTCCGACGTTGTATAAAAAAAATCTGTTACGTATCACATTTTTAAATATAATCATATTGTATCTTATCCAATATCTCTTACGTTATTATTTCATTTATATTTCTTTATTTCGCTAGCGTTTCGGAAATGACCATAGGCGAAGAAGAAATGGCAAAAGAGACTTGCCGACTTGTATCTTTTCAGTTTTTCATTATTATTGATAATAATACAAGAAAAATCTCCTGTCAATGGCATATTTTATATTTTATGTTCATTTGTTATATTTCACATTATTTCGACATACATTGAGACCTATAAATTGTGAATAAAAAATAGAATTTGCAAAAAACTAGCTGAATATAATTGAAATCCACACGGAGTGAGAGATAGTCTACCGATGACACCACTGACAAGAATTAAAATGACAGCAATAGATTTACTAAGGAATTTCAGAATCGGATTTAGGAAGAAACTGAATAATTTTAGACAACCGGATGAATACAACATGTACATAATGATCACAAGTCAAGATGAATAAATTATTAGGAGATGACGAAAAGGAACAGGACACAGAACGCACGCCCAATACTACCGCCCGCCTCGTCGAGCTCAACCTCGTCGGAGGAGCAATATGCTACACATCCGACCTCCAACATGACAAGCGATGAGGATGGGCCACAGACGAGAGGCCTTCGCTACCGGTGATGTAGTTCGACGCGTGAAGTGGACTAATACGTGGGAGTAACATAGTGGGGGGACGCCCACCACTCATTCCCACCACCATGTCTCCTGTGTAGCCAGAATTAACAGCGGCGACCACCAAAAAGGCAATGAACAGTGAAGTCCATTGCTGTCCCGGGGGTTAAACTACATCTGCCTTGGAACTCACAACGAATTTAATCAGAAGAAATTTGTAGGAGTAGGAAGTTTTGGAATTGACTTTCCCTCTTGGCAAAGTGAGCACTATGACGAATAAAAATTAATTAAAAAACCTAAAAGAGATGGCAAGTAAAACTCAACTACCGTGCACCACGGTTTATCAGATATCTAATACTATTGGGACCTAAATTGTGAGTTGTTACCTAACTCCCGACGTCCCGCTCCCGAATTCATGATTTGTCGTAGAACACTCACATAAAGGCGATGACACAAGTCTTAACGAAAAGACACGTCTCGACAAACCTCAGTGCTTACCGTGCTCGGTTGCTTCCTCTGTTTCGGATACTTGAACCAACTGTCACCGTGTCTGTTCAACGTCTGTCGGATCAAGTAAGGGCTAAACACTTCGACGTCTCAAAAGGTAGACACGTTATACACCAACATTATTGTAATATAAAATCTAACAAAGAGACAAATGATAGGGCATACCTGTAGAAGGAGATGGATATATATCTTAAGACATTTATGCTTTGTGGCGAAGTACGTATAGCCGCGACGTGAGAGCGTGCGCTACTGAATGTGAGTTGGACAATTTACCTTACTTTCGTATTGCCATTCTAGAGCGTGTACGATGTATCGATAACACTAAAAATATCTGAGGCTATACAACGGTATGTTGCTTGCTGGATGAACCTACACTTAAGCGGCTTCGTGAAAGAAGCGCAACGAATTCACACAGCCATCGAAGTAAGCCAAACTCTTTCTGCGACGGAGTCAAAAATTGCATATTCGACAATGACGTAAATGGAAGATGGGTCAAGATCAAATGACTATGTAAACATGACTATGTAAACACAATCGTGGACTAAACCCAGAATAATGAGCAATTGAGGAAATCATTCGATGACTCGCTTTCTGAACATGGATCAGTCCCCAATTGTCCAAAGATCACGTCTACCATGTTTGCCCATACATAGACGAAATATGGTGCTCATGAGGAACCAAGATCTCTTGCGTCAACCGTTTTCAGAATTGAGTCTGGATTTGGTAGATACCCACTCGATTTTATTTTGCGCAGCCGTTCGTCGGGTGGCTCGGGTCAAATTGCCGGATTGTAACCTAGCCCCACGATAGGCTGGTGATGTGCCAGCATGGCAGTTCGAGCAGTATCAAGCGGTATATCGACGCGGTTAGGACTCTCATCAACAAAGAAATCTTCAGATCGGAGAACAATCGCTCAAGAGTTATGCGTTTTGTACATGCAGTAGACTTTCTGTTCAGAAAGTCAACACCAAACTGTATCCCCCGATTTTGTTATCATCTTTTCTTTGAATTGCTTCTAAGGGAGCAAATTTAAAGTCGTTTTTAAGTCAAAGTACGAAGCAGCTTCGAGCTCAAGACTTTCAGTGTGGGGTATAAACGACACCTAAAACTGAATCAACTCCGAGACCGACGCAGTTCGAACTCAGTCAATCGCAGTCGACCTTTTCAAACGATGAGTAGCTTACTCATCAAATAGCCCACCGTGAGTGCGGATACAAAAGCATTTGGACATGCTACAATATCTGCGATTTTCAAATTGTTTATTCAAACAAACTGTTCAAGCTCAGTATAAGCAAGCCAGATAAAATAAATCAAACGTGGTCTGAACAAAAATAAATCTGAAACGTGATTTTGAACGGGTTTAATCCTGAAAGGTGAAATCATGGCGTGGTTCAGAGACAAATATTTTTCTAACAAGCTGTCCTTTATTCATCTTTGAGAACTCAGTGGATAAAAAACCGGCCAATTGACCAACTGGTCACTGGTTCAAATCTTGGGCATGTACCACTAAATTGGTGTCATCGGATTTATGTACGTATTTGTCATTAACACGTGCTCGGTGGTGAAGGAAAACATCGTGAGGAAACGATGCACATTCAAGGAATTATATTTCGAAAGACGACGTAATAAAGTTCTGGTTTTCCTTTTAGCTTGCTGAGGTCTGACGGCAGTTTGCTGTATGTAAAAAATAATATCTCTGCTAAATTCTAAGGCTTACGTAGCGGATCCCGCGAATCCTAATGTATTAGGAAACGGGATAGCGTTAAGAAGAAGAAGATTAAATACACAGAATATTATACATATGTCCATTATTTATACGTAAAAAATCATGCTCATAATACATTTTTAATAGTTTCTTTAACTCGAAAATAAAGACGGTGGGAAACACACAATGTTTGGATGTTTTTAATATATGTGACTCGCGAAACACACTTATGAACAGAGTACAGTTTATCAAATTTTTGCTTGTACACATATTTAAAAGACTCCAAAACAATCATTAAAAATGTCAACCACCATAAACATGCTTATTGCCATGGCTGGATTTTTAAAAGAGGTATACCGCATCAAAGCAGCCACTTCACAGAAGACCGCAGTCAAATAATAACGCCCTGGAAGGTTTTTGAATTCCCGCGGTTAAACCTGCAAGCCCTGACCAGTTCTTGTGACAGTAGCGAGAGTGACAAGTAACGTTCACGTTACATTAGGTTAGCCGTAGCCGTTTGTTTGAATCTCGAAATTATATGAATACAATATTATAAACTAGTGAGCCGCCCCGGTTTCTCTAGGGTGGATTGATAGAAAGATAAATTAGGACTATGCAAATGGAATATAATGACAATTGAAACTATTTTCACGGACAAGGAATAAATTTAGGCATTATTTTGAAGTCAAATTTACATGCAATATGATGAACCTGGCAGAAGCAAAGCAGGTTAGATCAAATTTCATGTACCTATATTTTATGTAACATAAATAGTTTTTTACAGCGTACGTGAAATAATTACTTTTGCAGGCAAATTTTGATACCTTCTCTCTTTTGCGTAGAGATCTCTAATTTGTTAGAAATAATATAAAGATTTCGGTATTCGCTCATAATGTAGCTCTCCATATATGAAGTTTTTTTTAGTCTATCCATTATCAACAAACGTACAAAAACAAATCTTGTCTTATTAGTACAGACAAATACAAAAATATTATATGTTATGCTGAGATGTTTTTATAGTCATATTTGCGTCGTATACGCTCTAGAATGGTAATACGAAAGGAAGGTAATTGCCCAATTCGCATTCAGTTGGCCATACTCTCGCGTTGCGTCTATACGTACTTCAATACAAACCATAAATGTCTTAAGATATATATTCAACTCTTTCTAACGACAGGTATTCCCTATCATTCGTCTCTTTGTGTGTCATAATAAATAACTGTAAGTACGTAGATATAGTACTACTTGCGCCATTTTAAAATACAATAATGTTGATGTATAACGTGTCTACCATTTGACACGTCGCTGATGTTATGTATTAAGTGGTGATAACATTTAGGCTCATTAGGTACTTTCGATTGAAAAAACACCTGCATGAAATCCTCTCCTCGCGTCTGTTCCGTCTGAGAAATATCTGTATTAAATGAAATTCGAGTGACGTGTGTTAGACTTTCGAGTGTGTTTAGTAGTTATAAGTGTAGTTGGTATTAAGAATGTGCATTGCGTGAATACGTTAGAGAGCGAGCATGTACGAAAAATACGAATGCACGTAGCAGGTAAACAGTGTGATTTTTATTTTGTTGAACCTGATGTTCCGAACGCTTTGCAGCGTGCGTGGTCGCAGGAAGACTAAAGGCTAGTTCGGACTAGGCTAGTAATTTAGTCGAGTGGTGAGTATTTTAGTAGCTAAATGTGTGTGAACACCATAAATTTAGTCGAGTAGGTTACTAAATAATTTAGTCAAGTCAATCCATTTTGTTCTATTTTTACGGGCGAGTAGCGCCTCCCACCACGCGTCCCGGCTCACTGGATCACCAGGTAAACAAGTCCGAACCTGTCGATTTTAGTCAAGTAGTCAAATTCATTAGTTTCAAAATGACTTTTCGCTGGAGCGAAGAAACAACTTTAAAATTTGTTTCCAAATATGTAGAACATGACTGTTTGTGGAATATTAAATCCCCTCATTATAAAAACAAACAAATGAAACCAGTGAACTTCACTGAATGAAACAATAATTGATTGATTAATTGATAATAATAATTAATTCTATTCTCCTAATTGATCTCTTCTTCCGATCCATTTTCGTACCCATAGCTTCTTTTTACTAATCATGCAAATTTTTTCATCTACCTCTTCTAAAATAGCCATTGCGATTAGCTTAATCAGTTTATTTATTTTATTGCGTTGTAGTCTGTTCATCTTAAAAAACACCACTCACTAAACTAAAACCACTCCCTACTAAAACTGTAGTGCGAACGGTTTTTTGGTCAGTAGCAAGTGTTTTAGTTACTAAAAGCGAGTTACTCGACTAAATTACTAGCCTAGTCCGAACTAGCCTTAATTTTTTTTTTTTTTTGGTTCTTTTTATCCCCGAGGGGAAAGGCAAAGGGATCTAGCCCATACAGCCAAGTCATCAGTTTAGAACCATTTGTAAATCTTAATTCTATGTTCCAGCTTCAGGAACTGTGCTGAAAAAATACTTGGGAAGGGTACTTCGACCCAATCAACCCAGTTTAAATACCACCCGTAAAACGATAGGAATTTTACAAGGTTTTCTTGATGAACTTATTCACGTCTTCCAAAAAGTGCATAAACGTGTTATATTTGAGTTTTTCATTATTGTATAATTGCACTAGCACTTATGTTACAAAACACTATCAAAATTGTCACATAAAACTAATTTTACACTGAATTGTAAAAATTTCAAGTATAAGAACAATGTCACTCGTCAAAAGCGCGGGAAGAAGTCCGAACTAGCCTTAAGGTGATATTTGTCTTACATTAGTTATTCAATTATTACATCTACCGACATGGATGGATTAATTATATGTTCCGATTCACACAAAAATCGCTCACAGTGTCCGAACGTTTTTTAGTAGATCTCTGGGTTTGTGACTTGATTATTTTTAGGACCGGATCCCAAGCAGGTGGTACTTGCCAACCATCTTCTCTATTGAAATTGGGGTGTTTTCTTATTTCAATAGCCTCGCGCAACATTCTCGGCATGTAGCGATTCTCCTTGGCGAGGATTTGTGGTTTATCGAACCGGATGCAATGGTTTGGCTGGTCCAGTGTATGTTCACATACTGCAGAGTTTTAGCACACAATAAAACACGTGATACTTCCGTTAAAAATTGTTTAATTCAATGTGTAACAATCGCGAAAACCTAAGACAATACTAGTGTGATTTTTGCTATTTATTACTAAAAATGAAGCTTACAAATCTTACAAATCAACTTCATTGAGTATTTAAGTGTAATAATGTCACGTGATCCAGTCCAAATCAGGCTCCAGTCAGACCTGTTCGAGTGAGTATAATGAGTAATATTTTGTAAGTGTAGTAACTGTTAGAAATGGTGTGTTACATCAGTACAGTAAAAGTGTGATTTGTAGTGTTTTTATGTACGCGCTATTTATTAAAACATAGCTTTTTAATGAACTTTCTAAGTTTTTAAGTGTAAATGTTTCCTCGTCCACTATAAACTAGCCTTCGTTACCTTAGCATCTCAGTTAACTTTGATTAAGCCTCCGTTACTTATACACTTCAGTACAAAGCCGTCTTTAACCGGAAGTTCATTTTACTCCCCTCTTCTTAATTACCCCAAGTTATTGAAGTTTATTCTTGAAGCTCCGAGTTGTTATATCCGAGATAGTTTTTCTTTGAGAAGAAATCTCTTGGAGAGATTAGTGCAGTTGAGAAAATTGATGTAAATTTTAAAAAAGACAGGCAATAGAAACTTGAAATACAAATGTTGGCAAATTAAACCCATTCTAATAATGAAGTCCGGTAATGACTGTACACGCGCGGTCAATTCTGCATGGATATTACCATAAGACAATATTTATTTATTATTTATTAAAGACTGTTACTTTATGGGTAAGACGGTTTCAAGAGGAGGGTTCGGTGGAGCACCACAGTAGATCTGGCAGAAGAACCTATATTGATTTAGACCAGCGTCAACTCATGGTGCAAGGTTATGACGAAAATGGCTTCATCGCAACCAGATATTACGCAGGATTGTTTGACACATCTTTGCGAACAGTTCTATAGTGAAGGTCTGCATTATAGGCGACATGCTATTACGCCATTGTTACCTAACCGAAATCCATAAAAAAACACGTTTGGAATTCGCTTTGGAATACAGAAATTTCGACTGCAGCAACGTCATCTTTAGTTATGAGATAACTTCCAAATCTAGGCAACACGGGCGAGTTACGTTGTGACGTAGGAATAATACGTTAATACTAGGGAGGTATACAAGCATACGACCCACCTGATGTAAAGCGGGTACCGTAGTCTATTAACGCTTGCAATATATTAAATATCACTAAAACTTCTTCCCCAATCGTTACGATCGCTCCAGATGAAAGCTTTAAAGACTTCCCGGCTAAAGGCAACCCCTAGGTGGTTTTGAGTCAGTAAGAGTCTGGAATAACTGGTTCGGCTGGCCGAAAGGGTGCTCATGAGAGTTCACCACCTCCCTCGAATGTCCTATGTCTCCGAAGAGAGCGGACGTCTTGGGCAGCGGTACGCTGGGCTGGTTGGATGATGCGGAGGCCTACGCGTCTTAGCTGCAACTACCTCTTTTCATTGCTTATTATCGACTTATCATAGGCACACAGCTCGAATAATCTGGGGTTGGTTTATCAAAAAAGTCCTCGAATGGCGACTATGATAAGAAAACCCAGCGTAGAATGCCCATGGACCTACTCATGAAAAGCTGATGCATAGCACAGGGTCGATCGTTGTGGAAGTCTAGTGGGAGGTCTATGTTCAGCAGTTGACCTTCGTTCCTCTGAAATCTAAATGATGATGATGATGACATTCACGATAACTTTACTACGAAGTTGATTTTATCAGACATTTCACTCTTCGCATTGAAAACAGCTATGAGAATTGTCGAAGGTCCATGAATTCAAGGATATGCTGGCTTCCGTTTTTGTGATATACTGATTGTAGAATGGGTTGTGTTATGAGGAGATGTTTGATATAATACCAACAGCTCCCTTTCACAATGGCGAATCACATGATTACACGCTAGAACCGAGATCGATTTCAAGGAAGTTTTTTACCGAGAGTACTCAAATTCAGGAATAAAAACCCTGCCAAGGTTTCCTCTGGAGACTGTAGCATAAGGTGCTTAAGAAAGGCGTCAAGAGATTTTTACAGGGTTGGCAACGCACAATTGATACCTATGGTGCACACGACTGTCCGTAGGCTACATGTGCCCAATGGCAAATATACTTGAATCACTTTAACACAAGTTTTTACCAGAGGGAGAGTTTGTACATAAGTCGTCTGCGTGGGTACCAAGCAGCTATATTTATATAGCTGGTGTTCCGGTTTGAAGAGTGAGATATGGCAGAGAAATTATTGGGTACTGTGATAATATTTTATTAAGGCTATTGCCTTAGGTCACAAGATTGGCAGCGCGCGAGTAACATCCCCGTGGCGTTGCGAGCGTCAACAGGCTGCGATGACCGCTTACCATCTAATGCGGGCCGCATGCTTGTTTGCCAATCTTGGTAGAAAAAAAAGTTTTCTAAGATAAAAATAGTCATTTCAAAATATTATTGTGCCAGCATTAAGGAATTTTATCTCCAAATAATTTTAAAAGCGAAAAAATCCAATATGCTAATATTACCACTCGTATAAAACGGTCAAACAAATCGTATTTTTATGAATAAAACATATTTTTCGAGATTTAACAATGTTACAAACAAAATTTACATTTGCTTTCGTACACTTGGGATGTTAAGACATTGTCGAGATCTCAAATCTGCGATCGCAAATATGAAGTTTATTGCAAGATGCGTAAGCTGGTTTTAGGGTTCTCTGGCTGAAGGAGAAAACGGAATATTATTTAAGATAAAAGATGAAGATAAAATTCTTTATTTACCGTTGGCCTCTCCCAAGCACTTAAACACGTCTTACATTTTCCAAATATTACCAAGAAGAAATGTCCATGTAGCTCTTTTTTCAAATCGTCAATTAGATATTAGAACAAATTTATGTCAGCATACTGATACAATAATAATGATGTATATTTATCTATCTATAACTTCACGCCAAATCCACGTACGGTGAAATTGTTCAACAAACTACCCTCAGCGGTGTTCCCGAACAAATACGAATACCTTCAAAAAAAGAGGCAAATAAGGCTGGCAACGGATCAGTGACCCTTTGGTGTTGCTGATGTCTATGGGCAGTGGTGACCACTTACCATCAGGTGACCCACATGGTCGTTTGCCCCCCTCTAATACAACAAAAAAAAACTTGCGGAGTATGCAGAGAATCGAGCGCACATGACTCGGTCCTTACACACCTCGCTTCTTTATCATTCATAGCTCTTTTAATACACGCTCGCCGGTTTCTAAACCTTCTGACATCGCCTTCTGATAAAACATACTCAATAATCAGGTACGCTTGATTGCTACCTTAATGGTGAAAAAATATAAGTGTTTATTCGATACAAAGGAGGATTAAAAAGGAAATAAAATAACATCTCATCAATACTAGTGAGGTTTCCTCTCAATTATTTCTTCGAAGAGCCGAGTAAATAAAATGGACTCATTTAATTGACACCCTTACAGAGTATGTCACATACGTTCACTTATTTACACATCTATTGAAGTTTAAATGGGTCACATTATTCAGCCGAGCAGTCTATTTGCTAGTTGGTTTGCGAAGACCAGAAAATACTAAATCATTCAATGAAAAGGAATACAAAACTGGGAAAACTGCAGCGTTCCATTGGCGCACTGTTTCTGGGGAAAACCAATAAATTGCCTTTTCACTCGAAGTAAAAGCGATTCTATGTAGGTACATTATAAAGATTCCGCTCGCTTTGAAATCAAATATACAATTTTGTGCTTATTTACCTCACAGTAAAATTTTCTGATAATAGCGAGATATAAATGAATGTACCTACAGGTTGAAAAGCGTTTCTTTGACACGAAACGTCATTCATTCAGGTAAAAGCAGTGATTGGTAAGAAATTTCTAAAATGAATGAATAAGTGATTGCTGTATTGACTGCGCAAAAAATTGTATAGATATATTCTTTAAATACATAAAGGATGGCAAACAAGCATACGTCCCGCATTATGAAACAGATATCGAAACATATACTGCTGGTATAGAACAGTTAAGTTACATAGTTTTTTTTATACAACATCGGGAGGCATACAAGTATACGGCCCACCTGATTTAAAGCAGTTATCGTTACCGTAGTCTATTAATATTGTCGGACAAATTGCACAGCTCCATCTAGTCCCAAAGTAAGCGAAGCTTGTGTTATGGGTACTAGACAACTGATAAACATACGTAAATACATTTTTTTTTGCAAATACATACTTATTATACATAGAAAATACCGCCACTAAGACAAATAGACATGTTCATGGATACAAATGTTTGTCTTGTATGGAAATCGAACCCACGAGCGTTGGTTTCAAAGTAGCGTAACAGCACATTTCATCGCTACGCCACCTAGCTCGTCATGCTTGTAATACATTAAATATCACTCACGCGATGCCTCCTTTGCTGCTTACACAGCAACTGCCTTAGGAGCCCACTGGTGACCACACTCATACGCAGGAACCCAACAACCCTCTTGGGAGTTGTTAGTTGCTGAGTTGTTATTCTGTGAGGTGGAGGTACTTCTCCAGATTTGATGCAGTCCTACCTCTCTTAAAAAATACCGACCAAGACAAACAGACATGTTCATGTACACAAATGTTCGCCTTATGTGGGAATCGAATCCACGAGCGTTGGCGTCAAAGTCGTCATCATTCACGACTGAGCCACCATGTTCGTCAAAAAAGACTATAGCTAGTGCGTTGTCATCTCCGCTGCTAAAACAGACACTCAGGAGCTTATTGGTAACCTCACTACATGAACACAACAATGCGCCAGGGTGTTGTTATTTGACGGCGTTTCATCCGTGAGCTACAGGAATCGGGCTGCTTAGACCCGCTCAACCTCTCTATTAGAGCGTCGTTTATTATTTATCAAGGTGCCCCAGGAGCAGGTTGACTCTAAAGATGATAATGAGTTATCTACACCCCAACAGTGTCATAGACATGATATTACTCTGAGGGCAAGGAACACTCCAAGTATTCTACCTAGTACCCTCTACCAGAGGGAGACTTGTACAGTCGTCGTCTGCGTGGGTAACTCTGTCTCACCTATTTCCTCCGTCAAGCATCTATATTTATATAACTGTGTTCCGGATTGAAGTGAGTGATATGGCAGAGAAATTACTGGGTACTGTGACGAAACATCCTTAGGTCACAAGATTGGCAGCGCGCGAGTAACGTCCCCGTGGTGTTGCGAGCGTCAATTGGCTGCGACGACCGCTTACCATCTGATTCGGGCCGCTTGCTTGTTGGCCAATCTAATTAAAAAAAGAATTACCATTAGCCGATGTGCACTGTTAGATACTCGTCATGTTGTGAAACCATATCTCATCATTTCATTATAGTATTCTTTACTCCTGGTAAAGAGGAGGAGACGTGGAGGTTTGAACCTGAAGATGATGATGACTAAGATTACTAGGAGGTTTGTGAGTAGATGCAGCAACTGCGATGGCAGCGGCAGTACGCGAGTGATTCTGGTAATTAATTTCCTAAGGCTAGATGTAAGCTTGTTTGTTACTCTACATGTTACATGAAAGTATATGAATATTTTTAAAGTAAAAACTTCTTAAGCGGCGTTGTGCACTTTTTGGGATGATTGACGTAAGATTGAACGAAGCTTTAATGCGTCCTACTACTCTTGAAACATCCAGACCAAGACAAACAGACATGTTTTAGAACTTAAGTTCGCTGCAGTGCTAAAACATTAGTTACCTCTAATTAAACAATTAAAACATGAAGCGCTAGATCGTTCATAAGGCATTATTTTCTCGCGACCAAAACGTTATAAGCGCCTGAAATTCTTAGTGCTTACGCGTTACGTTCAACGTAGTTTATCAACATCGCTGTTTGATCCGCATATTCAAATTTTCACTTCTGCCGGTACTCCTGGAGTGCAACCCGTTTTTTTTTTTAAGAAGCCGGTGGTGGGGTGTTAGCAATGCTTCTGTAATACCAACGCCCGTCGGTTCGATTGCCGAATAAGACAAAACATGAACATGTGTGGTTGTCTTGGACTAGGACTAGTGTATCAAAGCAGTACATACCACAGCCAAATAACTACTGTCCGAAAGACTCGTAAGCCAAGAAATTGCTATGTCAGCAACAGGAGTAGCAACACGATACACCCTGTATAGCTTTCATAGGTTATGGTAACTACTTTATATCAGGTAGACTGTATGCTCCCGACTTTGCAGATATAAAACTTTGTTCAAACTGTAAAACAGCTTGGTTCATTCATTTTAGAAATTTCTTACCAACCACTGCTTTTACCTGAATGAATGACGTTCCATGTCAAAGAAACACTTTTCAACCTGTAGGTACATTCATTTATATCTCGCTATTGATGAGAAAATTTTACTATGAATGGGGTAAATAAGCACAAAATTGTATATTTGATTTCAAAGCGAGCGGAACCTTTGTAATAATGTACATAACCGCTTTTACTTCGAGTGAAAAGGATGTTTATTGGCTTTTCTCAGAAACAGTGCGTCAATAGTACACCGCAACTTTCCCAGTTTTATATTCCTTTTCATTTAATGGTTTAGTATTTTCTGTTCTTCATAAATCAACTAGAAAACAAACTGCTCGGCTGAATGATGTGTACCATTTAAACTTCAATAGAAGTAGTTAATAGATCCCGGCGTTTTTTGCGAAAGTCAAATTTACATGCAATTTGATCTAACCTGCTTTGTGTGCTTCCGCCACCAATTAGTTCATGCCGGCACCCACTCACTACCGTTAGTAGATGCAACATGCCGACGCTGCCATGGCTGCTCCGGTAGTCTCCGCCTCGGCTGCTGCAGTCGTCCGCCATCTGGAACAGAAACCGCATGCCATCACCACCGTCGCTGCCGCGACTGGCCTGGCCGTCGCTGCGACACGTGTTTCGCCTCACCACGAGGCATCATCAGGCGTTGTAAACGTTAATCGTAAGAATAACATGCTACATTAGCGATATTAATAAAAACAAAATGAGGGTGCCACATGCCACATGCTACAAGTGTAATTCTTTTCCAGATGGCGGTTTCTGTTCCAGATGGCGGACGACCGCAGCAGCCGAGGCAGAGACTACCGGAGCAGCCATAGCAGCGTCGGCATGTTGCATCTACTAACGGTAGTGGGTGGGTGCCGGCCGGCGCTAGGCCGCATGAACTAATTGGCGGCGGAAGCACACAAAGCAGGTTAGATCAAATTGCATATAAATTTGACTTTCGCAAAATAACGCCTGAATCTATTAACTATATTCTTATTTCATCCCTTACTCCGCTGTTCTAACAAATTACATAGTTAAATAATATTAAGGCCTACCTACATCGGTATTTCCGCCACGTATCACGTTAACTGCCAGTTGAGAACTTTCCTCATTTGGAACTGAGCCCCAAAACTGCCGTTATTCTACTGCGGTTTAAAACTAAACTCAGTTTAAATACAACTTGAGATTTATTGAAAAACAACTATCTGCCCTCAGCTTTACGCGCTCTGTGTAACGATTAGTAAGTAATGTAACATGTACCATTCTAAATCGTTGGCTGAAGTTTTAATAAACAAATATTATTATAGTATTTTTTTTTTATCGGGACAGGCCCACCACTGTGTCTCCTGTGTAGCCAGAATTAACAGCGACGACCACAAAAAAGGCAATGAACAGTGAAGTCCATGCCGTCCCGGGGGTTAAACTACAGCTGCCTTGGAACTCACAACGAATTTAATCAGAAGAAATTTGTAGGAGTAGGAAGTTTTGGAATTGACTTGCCCTCTTGGCAAAGTGAGAGACAGCAATATGACAAATAAGGCATTTAAAACCTCAAAGAGATGGCTAGTCAAGTGAAGCTCAACTGCCGTGCACCACGGATTATCAAATATCTAACACTATTGGGACCTAAACTGTGAGCTGTTACCTAATTAAATTATTATAGTATTGTGGTATTTCTAAATGATAAGTTTAATACCATGACCAAATTGGTCGTGTTCTATCATAAGGAGATGTCAGGTGACCTAGAAACCGGCGAGCGTGCATTAGAAGAGCAATGAATGTTAAAGAAGCGAGTGAGATATGTAAGGGTCGAGTCACGTGGTGCTCGGTCCTCTCAGCCTACCCCGCAAGGGATTTGGCGTGAAGTTATAGAGATAAGTTTAATATGTAATCATATTATGTTTGACATTTATGCCATGACGCCTCCACTGGGCCGCGGTAGAAGGGGTAGGCATAAGAAATGTTGGCTTGACGTCGTAAGGAATGAATGCGTGCCAGTGGTCTCACAGTTAGGTATGCCGAAGACCGCGCGAAGTGGAGAAATAAAACTCGTTTTGACGAGCTCGGTTTCTCAGTCGTGAATGACGCGACTTTGACACCATTGCTCGTGGGTTCGATCCCCACCCAAGGCAAACATTTATGTGTATAAACATATCTGTTTGTCTTGGTCTGGATATTTTAAGGTGCATCAAAGCAGCCCGTCTGGACAAGTGTACCTCCACCTCACATAAAACCGCAGCCAAATAACAACTCCCTAGAGGGTTGTTGTGTTCCTGCGTGTGAGGTTACCCGTAAGCTCCCAAGATGTTGCTGTATAAGCAGCAGAGGAGGATGCCTCCCGACGTAGTATAAAAAAAACTCTGAAAGCGGACCCCGGCCTCTGAAGCGAAAGCGTAAGTCGCAACCGGGAAAACGCTCTGACGATGATGATGGTTATGTTTGACATCTATATTTGCTATTCTATTTTGTAACGTTAATTGACTGTCATATTTATTTTAAATTTAATTATATTTATATTAATTTAATACTAAATTGGAATTGGAGGAAGCTTTTACCCGTAAGGGGTCCATACAATCAATTGAAAAGTCATGATCTCATGATACGAACAATCGGTATTTTTTTTTGTGTAATTCTAATCATATTATTAACTTTTATATTGATGTTTGTAACGTTATTGTATGGAATCTAAATAAAGCTTTATTATTATTATTATATAATACTAAATTAGAAAAAAAAAGCTTTACTGCAACATAAATGTTTGCATGCCGCAAGGTGAAATGTATACGGGAAGTCAATAATTACTGTTTTTTAAGATATATTTTACTGTACCAACATTTTGTGAAAGTAAATGAGTCTGATTCTGAAATGATAAACGATTTTGGCTGCATAATTTCCAGCGTTAATCTCATAATCACTATTTTGGTTCTTTTTCTCCCCAAGGGGAAAGGCAAAGGGACCTAGCTCATACAGCCAAGTCTTCAGTTTCAAACCATTTCAAAATCTTAATTCTAGATGTTCCATATTTAGGAACTGTGCTGAAAAATTGCTTGGGAAGGGTACTCAGACCCAATCCTGTAGTTCAAATACCACCCACATAAGGTTTTCTTGATGAACTTATTCACGTCTTCCAAAAAGTGCATAAACGTGTTATATTTGAGTTTTTCATTGTATAATTTCACTACCGCCTATGTTACAAAATAGTATCACAATTGTCACATACAGCTAATTTTATACTGAATTATAATCATTTCAAGTACAACAACAATGTCACTCGTCAAAAGCACGGTAAAAAGTCACCATTCGTAATCACTATAAATACTCATCATCATCTTCTTCTTTGTTTAGTTTTCGGGCACCTAACTAATTTTGTACTTATCATTCCTCTATATTTTTTTCTCCCGACTCAGACTAAGAATAGTCTGCTTTATTATTTGATTTCTATTGTATTTTCTTTACTATCCTCTAACTTTTAATTTTCACCCCTTAATCCCTGAACGAATTTCACGTTTTAAATTTCACCTTCTATTTTGACAACGTTCTATATTCTCATCTTCCTAGCTTTATCCCGTTTTAACTTTATTTCCTAATTCATTAGGATTGGCGTGGTTCGCTAGCTACGCCTAAGGATTTGTCTGAAGTACTGATTTTTAAATAGACTGCCGTCAGACCTGCACGGTTTGTTGGAATCCCAGACCTTTCTTAGATGTTAGGTCACACGTCTTTTGAAATGTAATTTCTTGGACGTTCCAGTTTCTGCCTGCGTTTTTCTTTACCGCCGAGCAACTAATAATTACAAAAATGTACATATAAATACTTACAAAGACCACAACTTACCTACCATTACAAAATTGATCGTATTTTATCAGAAGGCGATGTCAGGAGCCTAAGAAACCGGCGAGCGTGCATAAGAAAAGCAATTTATGTTAAAGAAGCGAGTGGCATTTGTAAGGATCGAGTCATGTGGCGCTCGGTTCACTCGGCCTACCCCGCGAGGGATTTGGCATGAAGTAGATGTACAAAAATTCGAGCGAATTTAGTGGTACATGCCCACATCAGGATTTGACCCACGGACTGTCGGATAATAGATCCGTATCCACGGATCTATCATTGCTATAAATCTGACAGGAACGTAACATGTACTATTTTAAATCATAAAAAAATTTGTTTTAAGTTTCATCAAAACATCTTGAAAATCAAACTGAAACTGTTAATCTTATATTCATAATAAAAACTCCATTTTCTTTTTCATTTCTCTACAATTGATTATACTGCGCTACACTGCTCAACTGCGGATTGGCTGAAGTCAGTGTTATCTATCCCAAATGCTATTGACTTAGTATGCCCTCTATCGAAACAGCCGAGTCCGACAGCTTAAGGTCCCCTCCGAGCTCGGCGAAGCTGTGTAAACACATCCATAGACAGGCTGTGGTCGACGTTGTTTAACTTCGTGTTCGTGGAATAACGCCATGCAGCTTCTCAATCTATATTGGTATATAGAACGAACTATAGTTATGTCGTACATCAATTGATTGCGAACGTGACGTCAACGGGTTCTTCCTCCGTGCATGTAACACTTGTATATTGACAGCTCGATTGACAGACCCCCGGCTCTCCATACGACCTCCGTAGAAAAAAAACGTCTATACTCCGAATATAACATATTTTCATGATTTCTGGAGCTGTACCGACGGGTGCAAAGTAAAAGTAGACATCTGAAAAATAAGAGCTTTACACGAAACCGCATTGAATGCATTTAACAAACCCCGGCTTTTTATACGAACGCCGCGATAAAAATAATGTTTATATCCTGAATTACTACATTTCTGGAGTTCCGTAGCGACGACGGGTGCAAAGTAAAAGGAGCTATCTGCAAAATAGTAACTTTACAGGAAACCACATAGATCTCATTGACTGATCCCCGGCCCTCCATACGACCTCTGAAAAAACGCCTGTGCTCCTTTTGTATTTTTATTGCATAAAAATTTCTGGAGGCAGACAAGCATACGACCAACCTGATATAAAGCAGTTACGTAGCCTAAGAACGCTTGTAATATTAATAATAGTATCACTCGTGCGATGCGACCTCTACTACAAAGACCGCAACTCCTTAGGAGCTTATTGGACACGTCATTCACACGCAGAAACACAACAACCCTCAAGAGAGCTCTTATTTGGTTGCGGTTTTCTATGAGGCGGAGTTATTTTGGGCTGTAAGTGGCTCAATGTCACCTTTAGAGCCAAAGCCAACCTCACCTGCATGTGGTACACCCTGCTTATCAACAGACGAGGCCGGTAACCGATTCACATCAGGCAAACCGTATGCTTGTTTGCCATCCGTCGTAGTATAAAAACAAAAAAAAATCCCCAGACGACTTTGATATGCCCCACCTCTTATAAAATCACCTACCAAGGCAAACAGAACCCACCACCTCCCATGGCTCCACCGACCTCGCGGTCATTTGAGCCGAATCGCGGGAGATGCGCACGGCACATGCTGCTCTAAGGCTCTCTTCGTGCCGCGGGCAATTCTTCACTCCCTACAAATTATTTATTCTGCTCTGTTGTGTCTAGGTCCGCCTTCTCCCCATTCTGGGGTAACGACATACACATTTACGCCTTCGCTGCCGTCTATAAGCAAACTTGATCTAATTTTAGCGACCCAAGCCAGCCTTTTCAACCCGTTCTTCAGCACTTCTTCTCCCATGCCAAGCATGGGCGAACCTGCGGAAAGCCGCGAAGTTCGCCGCCGACGACACAAGATCGGTGTGGTACACCGGACCCAGTTCTGGCCCGTGGCGCACAATCCCATCCATCATCACACAACGCAGATCATCATACCTGGTACAGGACCACAATATGTGGTCTCTGTCCTCCTCATTTTCCCCGCACTCACACATACTCGATACATGCCTACCCAGTTCATGCAGTCTCTTACGAAATATACCATGTCCCAGGAGCATCTGTGAAACTTGGTAATCAGGCACGACCCAGGTAGCCCTGAGCCGGGCCTCCACATCCGGGAAGAATCGATGTAATTCCCTACCCCTAACTTCGTCAGCCCAGCGATCCTGCCACTCGCGAACCGCAGCGGCCCAAATATCGCGTCTCCGTCGGCTCAACTCCCCACCAACCGCGGTCTTACGCACCCCCTCAAGGTGACCAGCACGGACTACCTCCAGATCTGCGGGGAGGACTCCAGCCAGAACGGGCAGGGCAGCCGTACTGGCGGATCTGTATGCCTTAGTCAGAAGAATTAGTGCCTGTCTCTGACTCCTCAGTACGACACTGCGGCAAGCATACGCTGTTAATCGGTGGCACCAAATTGCTGCTGCGTAGGTAAGCAATGCAACATATGTTCCCTTATACAGTACCTTGAGTGCAGGGTACTTTATGCCCCAAGATGAAGCTGTGACCCTCGACATTCTCCCAAAACAGGCTGCAGCGCGCTCACCAATCCGCGAAGCGTGCTGCATAAATAACATGGCCGTATCCAACTCCACTCCGAGGACCGTAGCTGATGTGACGCTCCTCACAGAGCCCTGACCAAATTTAATTATTGGGGGCCGCTGGAATTTTCCCTTCACAGTCATGGTTGCCGACTTTCCGGGTGAAAAGGCCAGCCTATTACGGGCACCCCATTCACCAATCAGACCCAATGCCACACTAGCGGTCTTCTCTATAGCCGCTCTTGAGTTGGACTCTATGATGACCGTCACATCGTCAGAATAAGCAATCATCTTGACGCCCCCAGGTAGGGGCAGGCGCAGTAAATCATCCAAAAGGACGTTCCACAGCGTCGGCCCGAGCACAGAGCCCTGCGGACACCCCATGGTGGAGTCCTTCCACATCACCCTGTCGCCAATGAATAAGCCCACCCTGCGTCCGGTGAAGTAATCCCCCAGCATCCTATAAATGTTAGGCGGACACCCCCCCTTCTTCACCTTGAGCATTACCATCGGCCACCAAGCGTTATCGAAGGCACCCGAGATGTCCAAGAAAATTAATTGAACATACTTACATACTGAAATTTGTGCTGTGCTCAGTATTTCCTCCAGTGCCGTAACTGTTGATTTACCCGGAGAAAACCCGTGCTGATGCTCCGATAATCCTGAATGTATCTGCGGGGCGCACTTCAACATTACACGTTCGAGAATTTTCCCCATGATGGGGAGGAGCGTTATTGGACGGTATGCCTTTGGGTCGCTGAGCGGTTTTCCATTTCCTTTAGGAAGGATTAACAATCGACCACTTTTGCAGCAGTCCGGGAAAACACCCTCCACCACGCAACGTACAACTACAAGGTGGAATTCGGCAGGTACGGCCTTCCATACGTGTTTGAGGATTTCTGAGCTGACCCCATCGAGCCCCGGAGAAGTGTTAGGCAGAGCCATGACTATTTTTCCCAGATCCTCGCGGGTTGGAGAGGACGAGGCCCGGCCCGAGGGCGTAAAGGACGATACCAGCCGCACAAGCGCGTGATACGCAGTGTCCTTAGATCTATCATCATCCGGACATAGACCATGCAGTAGTCCTTTCATAGCGTCCTCCAGGCAGCCCGATTGGCCAGCGGCGAATTTAGCGCCATTAATTACGTTGGCTGGAGGTTTAATCCTCCCGCACGCGACCCTGTAAGCCTGGCCCCAGGGGTCCCTGTTGCCAGACTCGGCCATTTGTTGAAAGAATTCAAGCTGTGTCCTCTCCATGGTCCTCCTATACTTCAGGCGCACCTCACGGAACTCCTCTCGCGCTATCTCCTCCGACCTGCCACCTTTCATCCTTCGGCGCTGCCAGGCGTTGCGGGCTCTTTGCTGCTGCTTACGCAGCTGCTCAAGCTCCGCGTTCCACCATTCATACCCCTTGGTTTGCCTAGGCCGTTTACAGCCCAGACATTCAGATGCCGTTCGCTCAATACATCTTACAAAATCCTTACATAGTTTGCCAGCGGGCTGGTTCACATTCAGGCCTCCCATTCTTACTTGGAGTAACGTCTCGAAACTGGGCCATTCGACCCCACGATCCCGAAACCGTGGCGGCTCCTCGTACCGCTGCAGGCGCTCAGGTCCGCCCACACGATGGATCCTCGACACATCAAAGGTGATGAGGCGGTGATCAGAGCTGCTAACATCGGGGTCAACTCTCCAACCCAGCACGCTGATATCGCCGGCAGAAAGGGTCACGTCAATATTACTTACGCCGTTAGGGCCGGAGAAAGTGTGCGGTTGTCCTTCTACGTTGTTGACTCTTAGGCCCATGCTATTTATGAGTCCCTCTAGCTGTTGGCGTCTCTTCTCCAGTTCCCCTCCACGTCCTGTATAATGTCGGCGCTCGCTGTACCAAAGCGGTGAGTGCGTATTCACGTCGGCCCCGATGATGACAGCCCTACCCTTTAGAACTCTCAGCACTCTCTCAAGTTGTTGGAGGTGACCTTCGATCGCATCACTGTACTGGAAGTATGCGGAAACAATGTAGATCTCTGGGTCAATGCATGCTACGAAACAATGTGTAGTGCTTAGGTCGTTCAGCACAGTGATGGGGCGCCGGCCATCCCCTATGTGTAAACCAGCTTTAGACCCTGGTCCCAGCGACAGTATATAGTCGTCGGGGTAAAATTCCTGCACTAGGGTAATATCTAGCTCCTGCTCCTGACTGATCACCGCCAATTCCCTTGTCGCAACCTTAGACCCTCCAAGGTTTATTTGGCCTATCTTGAGCGGCCTCCGCTTGAGGTTACGGTGATACTTAGCCATAGTTTACACTTAAAATGTAGCGACCCTCTGCATGCTTTCTAGCCGGGCAGTCCACAGATGCAGTACGATGGTCTGCAGGCCTGCCGAACCGCTTGCATGTCGCACAAGCTATTATTTCGGAGGTACAGTCTGCAGACGAGTGTCCAGTAGCGCCACAGCGGCCACATGTTCGCTCCACAGCTCGGCACAGCTTCTCGGGGTGGCCGTACTGTTGGCACTTTGTGCAGCATGTCACCCTAACGTAGTCGGAGACTGTAACAACGTCCCAGCCCAGAAAAACCCTACCCTTGGCGATCAGCGCATCTCTCAGGGCTGGAGAGCATTCCAACACCACAGTGGTTCTTCTACCGCCTACACGCGACTTCCTAAAAGCGACCCTTCCCTCCATCTTTAGTTTCGCCAGTGGCCAGTCAGCTGACTCGCTTAGATTTTGCTCATGAAGGCACTCCAACAGATCATCGGCTTTGGGATCACCATCCACGTTATTTAGTGCCACTAAAGGTTTCCGCTGTAGTGGTTCTGCAACCCGTAGGGTGGGTGGGATGGCTCTTCTCAGGCGATCAGCTGCCACCTGGGACGTCGTCTGTACGACCACTCCCGCATTTCCTATCTTCCTCATGCCACTGATCTGGATGCCGCAAGCAGCCGGGTTCACCGCCTTCTTCAACGTAGATTTCGTGGCTTCGGCACTTTGTATAGTGTCACCGGCTCCTTCCGCAGGGTATACGGCTACTAGTGGTCCTGAGGTAGGCTTGGGTCGCTCCTGGTTGCGTCCGAGTTTCAGGCAGTCGGAATACGAGATCGGACGCATAAAGGGCCTCTCCCCCTCACCAGTTGCTGTCCTGTTTTCAGCCTGCAAAGCGCGTATCTTAGCGTCAGCTGAGGCCAGTTCTGCCCTGTTGGCTCTTATCTCAAGCTCGGCTAATCTGATATTAAGGGAGGCTACTATAGCCACCAGATGTTGCCCATGGATAGCAACGCAGGAGAGCTCGTTCTTGGTAAGTCTCGATTGCGTTGTGGGAAGACCAATCCCAGCAGCCTTCATTATACCGTCTACTGCATTCTTGGCCAGATCTTGCAATTCTTCCTTACTCTTGCTCTCTAGGGATCCATAAGGATCCGCATTGCTCCGGTCAGATGAGCCGCTCTCATCAGAAGCGTCCTGATTGCGAGAGCGAGGCGGCTGCCTCTCTGCAGTGTCCGGCGATGGCAGAGTTCGCTTCTCAGTAGTCCTCGCTCCTTCCTGTATTTCAGTACCAGCTCGCTGAAGTGGCGGAGAGTACCGCACGCGCGAGCCACGCGCAAAGACGGCGCGCCGCTCGCGCTCCCGTTCGGCGCGAACCCGGTCCTCGCACTCGCCGTCGCTCACGCTCATTGCTTGAGTCGACAGTAAGCTCAATGGCGCACTAGTGCAACATGAGGTCGATGGCTATATATTATGGCTATATATTGTCTTAGTTCTCGTACTCTATACTAGGACTACACACTAAAGTACACGAACAAAGTTGGAGCTGCCCGGTTCGCTTAATTAAGCAGTGCATGAACAACACAACAAACAAAATATATATATATATATATATATATATAATAATAATAAACAATAGGCGTGGGCGTCAAAGTCAACACATTTACTGACACCGTAACTTAAAAGTAAAGAATGAAGAGAATATCTATCCGTGCAATAGTCAGAAGCGCCTCAGCGCGCGCGGCGGCGGCGGGCGGCTAACACTTCGCCAAACACTTGGAATATAACTAAAATCTAGTGTCTCAGTCACTATCTGGAGGCAATAAAACTATAATTCCTATACACTATGGGTATCGTTAATAAATCAGAAATGTATTTACACGAATGGCACTGAACAGTGTTTAAATGCACTCACGTGGCCTGGTGAAGGGCGGCGAGATCTAGCGACGGCCAGACCTACAAACACGCCCCAAACCTTCTCAATTGCTGCCCTGCCCTGTCGTTCCGAGTAATTCTCCAACAGGATGCAAACATAAACAGCGCACAAAGAGCGCGGGATCACACAGTCCTACCTACCAAGGCAAACAAACATGTTTATGCACAGAAATGTTTATCCTGTGTGGTAATTGAACCCACGAGTGTCGATGACAAAGTCGCGTTATTATCAGCTGCGCCACCGAGCTCGTCATACTATACTTTACTTACAGTAGCTATACAGTAATTTTACTGGAAAGCGCATAGAATTCGGTTGACAGACTTCTGGCTTTACATACGAACGCCGAAAAAAAGAATAATGTATATATCCTGAATATAATATATTTTTATGAGTTCTGGGATTTTGTATTGACGGGTGTAAAGTAAAATGATCTATCTGCAAAATAGAAATAATATGTTTTTTATTTTCAAATAATAGCCTTTCCTCTCCCGCTACCTCGCGTATCTTTTTTTTTTTATTATACTTGCACCCCTGCCATGGGCAAGGCTATTTTAATGCCATTTCGTCATTAGCGAACTAAATATTAAAACACATTCATACACAATACTCCCTTTCATTCCATAACTCATTCATACATTCATCAACTTTCAGTTTTATGCCCGTTTTGGAACGCCGGTGAAACGATTTTAACTGTTCTAACTTCCCTCCCCATACTGTGTCAGTCCAGCCATGGGCGACAGAGAGCTTCACAGCTCCACCTAGCCACCGCGATACCATCGGCTATACAGACTATAGCCGAGGCATACAGCATTAGTCCTAGGGAGGTCCTACCTCGCGTATCGGGTGTGCTTACTTCTGTGTGTATTTATTATTATATATTTATTTATTTGCTTATTTAAATATTTTACTTCGTTGTTATTGTACAGTGTGTGTGATATTTCGTTAAATATGGTTTACTGTGATATAAATCTATAAATTCCGCGTCGATTCTCTTTTAAATTAAGGTTTAATTTGTAATATGTCATCGCAGTGATAAATCAAGGAAGTAGTAGGTAATACGCATGGGCCATCGCGTCGCTCGCGGTCTTTGTAAAAACAGGTGTGCACCGTTGAAAAGTAAGTAATTATTCGATATTTTGAGTATTATATTATTGAAAAGCTTATTTAAGACTAATTAGTAACATTGAAATATTAAAACCATATAAGATAGTTGTTATCTGCTGGTGTTATCAGTTAATAAATTTACCCCTAAATCGGGGTAATATTTTGTATTGATACGTATTAACTTTATTTAAATTTATTCTATATTTTTGGTTACTAACTTCGTTGTTATTAAAAAATGTCTAGCAATCCCGAAGATCCCGGTGGTACGAGAGATAAAACGGCGTTTTCTTGGCCGTAGCAACTTGACGCCGCGCTCGCCACCCGCAACTATAAGTAATGTCAAACGACCGCTAGGTGATATATCACCGAATAATTTGTATTGAATATTTGTAAAAAATGACTGCAGCGGTCGGTAAACTTTGAAAACATGGCCAATTTAAGTCGTAATAGCTCGCTTGAAGTTGTGAACTCGAACGTTGGCAATATCGAGTTCGTCCGCGAATCGTCACAATGTTTGGCAAAAATTAACGAAATAATTAACGGGCTGAACTATCGCATTAGTGTCGCTCATAGATCAGCAATAATGGATATGATTCAGCGGGTTATTTATCTAGTGTCTATGGTAGCCATAAAGTCAGCAACAACGGAAACGAAGCTTGCCGTAACAGAACGCGATTTGATAGCACTCAAATTAAATGCAATAAATAACCCTTTGGTACCCGTGACTAAACCCAGTGAATCATACTCAGATAAATTGAAAATTCGTCTGCCCAAGCAAATTAAACCCGTTCAAAATCGCGAACGAATGCCTCGCATTGGGCATATCCAACTGAGACACGACCCGCGGAGTTCAAAACGTCCGAAGCCACGAAAGAAGCTCTCATGAAAGCCATCAAGCCATCCGATGATGATTTACAAATTGTAGGTATTAAGAAAACTGCCAAATCGGGTGTAGTTACGTGTGTCAAATGATGCCGAAATTCGAAAGCTTAACTGCTAAAATGAAGAGTTCATCGTTAAAATTAACTTATTGACAATACCCCAGAAGTATCACCTACTTTTAGCTGCCCAATAGGAAAGTCTTCTATTGACGTCACACTTTCTAGTGTAGATGTCCGAATACAAAACTGGCGCGTTACTGAGACGTACCTGAGGCTTCTTGCAGTGATCACCGTCTGATCGTTTGTGACTTCTCCCCGGTTGTTGACAACTTACACCCGAAACAGTATACTTTCAATATAGAACTACTCATATATTGCGCTGAAGTTATATTGGGCCCTAAAGCTATAGTAAATAAGAGACGCTGTGACTGGTGGAATAAAACGCTTGTTAGGCTGCGTAGGAGTCTCCGCTGTACCCGACGTAAGGTTGCTAAATTAAGAAAACGTAATATCGAAAGAGAACCATATCAAACAGCTCTGAGTAACTTGTGTATTGCTAGATCTCACTATCGCGCCGCCGTCGAAAAATCCAAAGGTTATTTGTTAAAACGAATAGTAGAACGATTAAATTGTGAGGGACCGTGGCCTCGCCTGTATCGCGATACAAGACAAATCTTTTTTTGCCAATTTAATGCAAATAGGCGCATATTTATCAGGCCTCAGATTCTAATTTTAAACTTTATCATGCCCCACACCCTCGGTATAAAGGAGACTATTGATTCACTCCTGCATTCCAGATGACTGTCCTGATAATGACAGTGATTATCATCACAAGCTGAGGGCCGCGGTAGATCTGTGCCCTGCCACTCTAATAATAATGTCAACTGTGGTGTCAATGGACGAATTTCTACATGTTGTTAAAACATTACCAACAAATAAAGCTTCTGGTGATGATAAAATGTCAAACGAAATGATCAAGAAAGCTTGTAAAGTAGCTGCCGAACTTTTTTTTATACAACTAGATTGGCAAACAAGTATGCGGCCCGCATGAGATGGTAAGCGGTCATCGCAGCCTATTGACGCCCGCAAGACCACGGGGATGTTACTCGCGCTGCCAATCTTGTGACCTAAGGATCTTTCGTCACAGTACCCAGTAATTTCTCTGCCATATCTCACCCTTCAAACCGGAACACAGCTATATAAATATAACTGCTTGCCGGTAGAAATAGGTGAGACAGAGGTACCTATGCAGATGACTTTTGTACAAAAGTCTCCCTCTGGTAAAACCTATTTTAAAGGTATTAAAACACACACACAGGAAAGTTACCTTCTACAATACACCGGGTATTGTAGAAGGTAACTTTCCTGGAGATTTGTGTAGTGGTGTTATAAAGATAATACCAAAAAGCGGTGATAAGCAACCCGAGACGTCTTATCGCCCTATTACCCTACTATCATCGCTGGGTAAACTACTTGAACGTTTAATTGTACCACGTTTGTTGCCCGGTGGGGCTCAATTTCATAAAAATCCATACGGCTTTACCATCAGTAAGTCTACTCTTGATGCGGCACTCACGATGCGCATAATTGTGCAACTCTCGGATAGTAAATGCGTTGAAGGTGTTTTTGAGACATTTCAAGTGCCTTCAATAATGCTTGGTAGCCAATGTTGTTGCTGTAACTAAGGCGAGAGGTTACCATAGCAAAATATACTCCCTTATTCGATCATACTTTTCCAAGGTACAACTAAATTAAAATTTGGCCATTATGCCGCTTCGAAGGTGCTTACTCAGGTTATCCTCAGGGTTCGGTGTTGGGGCCGTAGGTTTGAAATATCGGTTTTCATGACTCTTGAAGCCTACCCTTACCGGAAGGGTGCTCGTTAACTGACTACGCCGATGACGGCCTCTTATTAATAAAAGCTAATTCCAGATCAAGTATAGAAACTAGCCAATACTTGCCTTAGCCTGATTTTAGACTGTGGCTGCTGTCTCTCACTTTGCCAAGAGGGGAAGTCAATTCAAAACTTCCTATAAATCCTATAAATTTCTTCTGATAAAATTCGTTGTGAGTTCCATGGCAGCTGTAGTGTAATCCCAGGGACAGCAATGGACTTCACTGTTCATTGCCTTTTTGGTGGTCACCGCAGTTATTTCTGCTACACAGGAGACGCAGTGGCGGGAATTAGTAGTGGGCCCGTACCGTTTCCGTCTTTGTATAAAAAAAAATCCCCAGTCGGGCTGCTTTGATGCGCCCTACCTCTTATAAAATCACCTACCAAGACTAACAGACATGTTTGTGCAAATGTTTGTCCTGTAAAGAAATTGAACCCACAAGCGTAGATAACAAAGTCGCGTTATTAACCGCCGCGTCTCCGGTCTCGTCACACAATAGTAATTTTACAGGAAACCGTATCGAATTCGGTTGACTCGTTCACACACAGGAACACGCAGGAACCTCACAGAAAACAGCAACAACAGGGTTGTTGCTGTTTTCTGTGAGGTGGCGATACTGACGGGGTTGCTTCGATCCGCCTACCTCTCTTAAAGATAAAATTCTTCAGATATATTACGACCACTTTGTTTGTAGTAGTGAGTCTTGGCGTTCCTCGGCTCCTACATCCTCTTATTTTCGCATTATACATGTTCCCTAATTCTTTCGCCCTGCATTCTTTTTACATTCCCGAACCAACGGAGCATAGCTTTACTTATCTAAACGCCGACACTCTCTTTTAGAACTTTTAATTTGCCGTTATCCTGTTTATATTAAAATTGGCGTGTCCGCTACCTAAGCCCAAGGATTTGGTGAACACACCTACTGGTTTTTACGTGGAGACTGCCGTCAAATCTCCACAATCCAAAGCAAACCAAACCTTTTGTAGGT
Source organism: Pyralis farinalis (assembly GCA_947507595.1). NCBI lineage: Eukaryota > Metazoa > Arthropoda > Insecta > Lepidoptera > Pyralidae > Pyralis > Pyralis farinalis. Next base: position 35,022,222 of record OX382257.1, on the reverse strand, counting down.
TCGGTCAAACATGTCTTTCGAAATAAATATTCCTGGGCGTGCGGGTTTCCTCATGATGATTTCCATTTCCAGTCCGCGTTGAACACTAGTAAGAATAACACGTTGCTCAAGTTAACTCATAAATCAGTGATCGTCAACATTTTCCTCGATTCTGCTTAATAAATATTATTTAAAATGAATACGTGCATTAGATGCAAAACAGTCTTTAACGATGGTGTACAATGCTCCTTTTGTAAGAAGATGTACGATTATGGATGCGCCGGCATTACAGAAGCGGGTTATAGGAAGCTCGGCGCTGACAGAAGGGCTGGATGGAAATGTGCAAATTGCAAAAACACTACAACTGGAGGCGCTAGTTGTGATATTCCGGTTTCCCTAGATAAAATCTTGGGTGAGATCCTTGAAATGAAGCGCCATCTTACGTATCTACCTACACTAGTTGAAGATGTAAAAACCATTAAGGATGAAATACAAGAACTCAAAACCTCATATGAATTTAATAGCGAAAAATTGAATGACTGCACTAAAAGGATTGATGTCGTTGAATCAAAACTCCTTGAAGTCGACTACCTCAGAGAAGCCCTGAAATTAACCCAAGATGACCTTGCTAAGTGTAGGCACAATCTCGCTTTGAAAGATCAGTGGTCTCGACTCAACAACACGGAGATTAAGGGAGTACCCTACAAGAAAGACGAAAACCTCTTCGCACTTATGGAATCAATTTGTAAGCATATAAAATGTCCATTTTCGAAAACATACATAAATTATATTGCTAGAGTACCAACGCACAATTCTAAGGAAAAATCAATCATTGTGAGCTTCACTAACCGCTACATAAAAGAAGAATTTGTGGCTACAGCGCGGTCTGTAAAAAGCACTACCGCAAGTGACATCGGATTCCGGGACGAAGTTCAACGTATCTACGTTAATGATCACCTAACTCCGGAATCAAAAAACCTGCTGTCTAAGACCAAATCCATCCTCAAGGACAAGCTGGGGTATAACTACGTGTGGGTGAAGTTCGGTAAAATACATGCACGTCAAAATGACACTTCCAAGGTGCTAATAATTAATTCTGAGAGTGATTTAAACAGGCTTACTTAGTATGTCTTATAATAACTGTAATTCCTTTATGGATACTTCATCTGTTACAATTAACTTGTATTATTGTGTTATTGGAGCAATTTATTATCGTTTTGCAACGCTTATTCACTCCTATTAATCCATATTTTACATTAAACATACTTTATAAGCAAATGTTTTGCACCGCTGACGCGCATTCCACGCGTGGACTATGCTATTGTTTAGCTTATCGCACTGTTATGCTCGCAGCGGATACTACTAATCATTTAACTATCTCGCTCAAACAAATGCCTTTTAAACACTACGTACACTTGCTGCCTCTGGCTACTCATTTATTTTTCTTACTACCAGCGACTTACTGTTTTACTTCTTGCGATACACGGGTAATGAAGTGTTTCTATTTTACTTTTTATAACCCAACAACGTTAAAATGGAGAAGTCAAAGTTAAATATCTATTATCAAAATGTGAGAGGGTTGCGAACTAAAACGGACCTATTTAAACGTAATATTTGTATGTGTAACTATGATGTTGTTTTTCTAACTGAAACGTGGTTGTTAGATGGGATTGCTGACAGTGAACTTTTTGATGATCGATACGTTGTTTGGCGCCGTGACCGTGATTACACTTCAACAGGACAGACCTTGGGAGGAGGTGTGTTGATTGCCACACGTAAGGAATTAACTGTTACCTCGCAACCAACATTCCACTCGAGCGCAGAGGATCTCTGGTTAACTTTAACCTACAAACAAGGTAATCAGCCGTTAATCAAATTACACTTATGTGTTTTGTACTTATGTACACAAAACTTAGGTAACACATTCTCCCAACAACTTTATAACTATTTAAACAAATTAAACGATGCAATTGAGCAAAATCCACTTGACAATTATTTGATTATCGGAGATTTTAACTTAAGTGGAATCCATTGGCATTTAAACAGTAATCTACACTATAGCCCATTTAATCTGCAAAGTAATGACGAATATCTTCTTATCGACGAATTAAGCATGCATGGTTTATGCCAGTATAACGGTGTTTTAAACTTTCAAGGTAGAATCTTAGACTTGGTACTTTCCAATGACATCGTAAAAGTAGTTGAATGCCCCGATCCCCTGGTACCAATCGATCCCCTTCACAGTGCATTATCTATTACTGCGGACCTAACCGTCGACTATTTGAAACCTGCACCATTCATAAAACGCCTTTTCCATAAAGGTGACTATAATAAAATTAATTCGGAGATACTAAAAGTCGACTGGGATCATGAATTTGTGGACAAAACCGTTGAAGCAGCTGCTACACATTTCTATAATATTATTAATTCTCTTATAGATAAATACGTCCCTACTGCACGAACGACAAATCAATCGTTCCCCATTTGGTACTCCAGAGCTCTCATTAAGGTAATTAGGGATAAAAATAAATACCTTAGAAAATATAATACTTACGGTAACCGTGCGGATCTCGAGACTTTCAAATTGCTGCGCGATAGAATGAAACGCCTTGAAAAAACATGCCATCAAACTTACCTATCTAATGTTGAGAAATCTATTGTTAAAAATCCTAAATACTTTTGGACATATTTAAAATCAAAAAATAATTCCAAGTCTAGCACTATTCCAAATAATCTCACGTACAATAATGTGCAAGCTAATACCGGTGATGGTATTTGTGAAGCATTTTCATCATATTTTTCTTCTAACTTTTCACAGCCTACCTCATTTTCCCATTCTACAGCACATGCCGCTACCCCAAATACGTACATCTCCAATATTAAGGTTAGCTTGGACGAAGTCACGAAACACCTATTATCGCTTGACACATCAAAATCGGCTGGACCTGACAACTTACCAGCCTCATTTCTCATAGCCACCGCGAATACAATATCCCTACCTGTTACCTTGTTGTTTGGGAAGTCATTGAGTGAGGGCATTGTACCTAGTATGTGGAAGTCCGCCTTTATTACTCCTGTCCATAAAAAGGGAACTAAAACAGACGTCACAAATTATAGACCAATTTCAAAGCTGTGTATACTATCGAAAGTATTTGAGCGTATAATCTATAATCAGTTATACCCGGCATTAAAGAATTCTTTTGGTCCCTTTCAGCATGGTTTTCTTAGTGGCAAGTCCACCGTGTCCAACCTTGTGCTCCTCAATGACTTTCTAACTGAGATAATGGATGCTGGTGGGCAAGTAGATGTTATATACACTGATTATTCGAAATGCTTCGACCGGATAGATCATAGCATACTTCTAGAGAAATTGGCATATATAGGAATCGGTGGAAATCTCTTAAGATGGTTTTCATCTTACATTGACCATAGAACACAAGCGGTTGTTGTGAAAAATTACATTTCGAGCTGGGTTAACATATCGAGCGGGGTTCCCCAGGGTTCACTGCTCGGGCCCCTTCTCTTCAATATAATGATTAATGATATCGAAAATTGCCTTCTATCATCAAGACTGCTCTGTTTTGCAGATGATATGAAGATATTTTCCACTATTTCATCTCCATCAGACGCATGTGCCCTTCAAGCTGATATCGTCCGTCTTGAACAATACTGTGCTCGTAATAGCGTTGACCTTAATCCCTCGAAGTGTTATGTAGTCACATTCACCAGAAAGCGGTATATAATTCAGACAACATATATACTAAAGCAACATAACCTCCAGCGCTCTACACTCGTGCGCGACCTGGGAGTATACCACGACGCTAAATTAATTTTCGATACGCATATTGATAAAATAATATCAAAGGCTCTTAAAGCACTCGGGTTCGTCTTACGGTGCTCGACATCTTTTAAAGATATTAAAACTTTAAAAATTTTATTCTGTACCTACGTACGCACCCATCTCGAATACTGCTCGCAGGTATGGAACCCCAGGTACAGCATATATATAGAACGCGTAGAAAAAATACAAAGAAAATTTATAAAACATCTATGTTATCGCCTAAACCTGAACTACAGTTCTCAAAATTATCTGGATATATGTATGAAGCATCACCTGGTTCCTTTGAATATTCGTCGAGACGTTGCCGATATAGTATACCTAATGAAGATAGCAACCGGTGTAGTTGACTCTCCCGAACTCCTGGCTAAAGTAAAGTTAAGCACTCCCTCTAGATCACTTCGATTTAACCCTCTTCTTGTTCTTCCAAATAGTTATACTAATTACCGGCAAAATTCGTTTTTCTTGCGCGCAGGCAAAAAATTTAATAAAATATCTAAAACTGTTGACATTGATTTATTCGCTACAAGCATAACCAGAGCGAAGCACTTGCTTTATCATCATTTGCTCCAGTAACATAAAGCCACATCACAACGATATCTTTTTAATTTTAATTATGTAATTGTATGAGGTCTCCCTTTTTTATTTTTTATTATTATTATTTAGTTTTATATAAATACTGTTTTATATTCATATAGATGAAATCGACCATGTTGTGACACGACATCTTATTGTAACAGCGTGTTATTTGTGTTCAAGTTTCCTTTATAACCATTCAAGTTCTATCTGTGAGGACCTGTAATTGGCTCCATTAGCAACTAATATTGTTACTTATTATGTCACCTGTAGCTGTTGGTCTTCCTAACAATAAATAAATAAATAAATAAAAATAAATCTCCACAGAGTAAGAATTAAGTAGTATATGTCAGGATTTGAACCGGGGACCAGTTGATTAATAGACTGGTTCCTTGTCCACTGGGTTATCAAACCTATAGTTTATTTTAGACCAACTCTCCATAACCAAAATTTCATGTTAAAATATGTACAAAAATAAAAACCTTGTATAAAGTCCTTGTGCTGCATACTTTTCTCAGCTTCAAATTCTATCAAAGAAACAATAGTAGGCAGCTGTTTCTAAAGTAGGTGAAGCGTAATGTGGCTGTAAAAGTATAACGAGTGTTCCCCGACTTGTTCTCAGATGGAATGGCCTCTGGGGGACTATTCCCGCGTTCACTAGAATTTTGATGTCGTACACTATAATATATGTAGAATTAATTTGTTATAACTGAGCCGATAGTGGAAACTTAAATTATAAGTATCGTGCTAACAGTTATTCGGTTTTTTCCCATATGAAAGCCGAAGTTTTGAAAAAGCATTTCGCAGTCTAGGCCCTATTAAACAGTTATCTCTTACACGAGTGGCAAATCGAGAGGAGAGTACGACACCTACACCAACGCTGGCATGATCGTCCCGGTCTACCCCAGACTATAGGGCTATCATCCCACCGGGCAGAGCATAGGTGTCGCTCCCCTTGCGCTTAGTCTCTGTCACACACAAAGCATCTAAACGTCTCTCGTTCATCAGTTCGTATAGCTTATCATTCAATCCATCTCTCACATTCCACGTGCCTATGCAGTACTCGGCTCTCCTTGATCCGCGGTAATTGGCGCTACGTGATAGATGGCGCCCCCCACAGCCTCATGCAGCTACATTCGCACTGACGGGGGTGGATGGGGCGTCGCCTCCGGCGGACGCCTTAATCCGCATATCGGTGCGCTCTTGGCCCAGAATTGCAATCTGATTAATTGGCAGGGGTCGCAAACGAGTACGCTTCTGGCACATGACCCGCATCTGGACATGGCCCCCTCCCGGGGAATGGATTTACTATATTTTTTCGTTGCTAACACTAAACACAATTAATTCATGTTAACTGGGCGTTATTTTAGAATAAGCGCCCCAAGGATCTTTAATTAGAAATAGCAGGCTCTCGCTCAGTCTGCGCCGCATTAATCAGTGGAGTACAATTTGTTCTCCAACTTGAGGACTTGCCTATTCTACAACACGAATTAGTCTCTGTAGTTTCGTTAAAATGGTTTTCTGTCATCATTATGTCCCTTTTACTACTCGCTGCTAATAAACGCGGCCATTTTATACAGATTGTGAAATATTTGACAATACACTCCTGCGTTTTTTAATTACAAATAGTAGACTTTCGCTCCCCGCTTTAGGATTAGAACTATTAACTGATGAACTATGGTTCAAATCCTGGCATGTGCCACTAAAATCGTGTTGTCGGATGTGTATACAAATTAATAATCAGCACCTGATGAGCAGGAAATTTAAAAGACGTGAGTTCTAACCTAAGGTCTTTTTCCCCTCTGGCTTGTGCAGGTCTGACGGTAATTGCTCCATAACAAAATCAGTATCTTCGACTGAGGTAACGGGGTCCGCCAATCCTAATGGTTTAGGAAACGGTTTAACGCTAGAATGAAGAAGTAGACTTTCGCTTCCAGTATGTCCCATCATCTACGACACAAATTCGCCTCGGCAGTCTAGTATTTTATTGTTATTATCTGTTTTTGACGTAATAACGTGTTATAATCGATGAACGACTGCTGCACGCACGAAAAAGCATGACTCATTGTCACGTTCCGCCTGCGCCAATCAGGCACAATCGGCCTAAGCGTTCGCCTTCTGACGCATCTATCTCTCTTCCACTCCATTGGCCGATACGTCCGAGTAGAAGAGAGACATCGGCAGCACACAACCTACACGTGAACAGTTTTGTCAACTGTTGAATGTTTTCTTATGACGTTATCACGTAAAATTATCGTCCGTAAACCGACTTTACAAACAGTCAATTTTTTTTTTATTATCATTATCACTCTGTATCATCTCATGTTCTCATCGCTACTAGTAAATGCAGATACTCCGTTATTTTAGAATACGCCCCAGCGTTCTTTAATTAGAAATAGCAGGCTCTCACTCAGCCTACGTTGTATTCCATTATGTACAACTTGTTCTTCAGCCTGACGACTTGCCTGTTCTATCTGCAATACGAATATCTCTCTGCAACATTATTGAAATTGTTTTTCGGTATTAGCATCTACCTTTATCTTCTCGCTGCCGCTGTTGCATTCAGTAATTTTACGTAATGTAGGTGTTATTTGAAAATACGCTACGTTCGATAATTAGAAATAGCAGTATCTCCTTAGTCTTCGTAGTGTTCCATTATGTACAATTTTCTCTTCAGACTGAAGACTTGCCTGTTCTATGTCCAATACGAATCTCTCTCTGCTCTTTATTTTTCCATACCCGCATCTGCTTGGATCTTCTCGATGCCGCTGTTGCATTCAGTTATTTTATGTACTCTGTTTGAATAAATTAAAAGTAAAAAACCTTTTTAAAAACAAGCTTTTATTTAAATGCTCTAAAAAGAAAAAAATAAAATTTTATACTAAAACTTTTACTGTTAACTTAGGTCATTTCACATTTGACACAATTTATAGGATATAAAAGCTTGTCGCGAGATTTATGTACTCGTATTTGCTTAGTTTGAAAATTTTAATAGATAATATTATTCTCATCAAATTATTTAATTTACTTGTTAATCTACACAAGTAAATCTCGCGACAAGCTTTTATATCCTATAAATTGTGTCAAATGTGAAATGACCTAAGTTAACAGTAAAAGTTTTAGTATAAAATTTTATTTTTTTCTTTTTAGAGCATTTAAATAAAAGCTTGTTTTTAAAAAGGTTTTTTACTTTTAATTTATTTTTTACTTTTTAGTTATCGCTGGACACGTTTCTCAGTCTGTTCATCTCATTCAACGCATCATTGTTGCATGGTCGTGAGCTTCGTTTAGAAGGGTAAGAGCTAATATACAACAGGGTTCGCCCCGGTGCCCTGAGGTGGTACGTTCGCGACATCATATTACACCCTGATACCACTCAGTCCTCGGCACGGCCTCACCTTGACTTGGGTGTTTAGAGAAATGTGCCACTTATTTCAGCTTGAAGCTTACTTGTGCCTTACGAAACACAGTTCCGGGTTTGATTTTGGAGTAACAATTCGACCTCAATATATCAAAATTCCAGACGGATTGGAGCAATGGAGTTGATATTCAACATCTTTTTTTTTTAAACTCGCATTCGTATTCTCAGTAAGTCCTTTCAATTGATACCCATATTATAAGCAAGCACTAAAAACTTACTCCACTATATTGGTTTAGAGTGACGTCACTTTATTTTTTGACTTATTCTCAGCAAGTCCTTTCTATTGATACTCATATTGTAGGAATGAATTGAAAAAACGTGTGGCACTCGGGGACTGCCGCGGTAAAGCTATTGCATAGCATCTTTTTTTATCAACTTATGCAATTATAATTATTTTTTAAACAACAAATCCCTGGAGGGAAGTTGGGTTCATGCGAGTGTGTAACGTTACTACCTCACGGAAAACTGCAGCCAAATAACAATTCCCTGGACGGTTGTTGTGTTCATGCGAGTGAGTGACGTTACTACCTCACGAAAAATATGCTCAAAACTGCAGCAGAATAACAATTCCCTGGAGGATTGTTGTGTTCATGCGAGTGAGTGACGTTATCGCCTCATAGGCAGCTGCAGCCGAATAACAATTCCCTGGACGGTTGTTGTGTTCAGGCTAGTGAGTGCCGTTACTACCTCACGGAAAACTACAGCCAAATAACAATTCCCTGGACGGTTGTTGTGTTCATGCGAGTGAGTTCCCTGGACGGTGGCTGCAGTTTTCCGTGAGGTAGTAACGTCACTCACCCGCCTGAACACAACAACCGTCCAGGGAATTGTTATTCGGCTGCAGTTTTGAGCATATTTTTCGTGAGGTAGTAACGTCACTCACTCGTACGAACGCAACATCGGTCCAGCGAATTGTTATTTGGCTGCAGTTGCCTGTGAGGTGGTAACGTCACTCACTCGCATGAACACAACAACCGTCGAGGGAATTGTAATTTGGCTGCAGTTTTCCGTGAGATAGTAACGTCACTCACTCGCCTGAACACAACAACCGTCCAGGGAATTGTTACTTGGCTGCAGTTGCCTGTGAGGTGGTAACGTCACTCTCTCGCATGAACACAACAAGCCTCCAGGGAATTGTTATTCGGCTGCAGTTTTGGTCATATTTTTCGTGAGGTAGTAACGTCACTCACTCGCATGATCACAACAACCGTCCAGGGAATTGTTATTTGGTTGCAGTTTTCCATGAGGTAGTAACGTCACTCACTCGCATGAACACAACAACCGTCCAGGGAATTGTTATTTGGCTGCAGTTGCCTGTGAGGTGGTAACGTCACTCACTCGCATGAATACAACAACCATCCAGGGATTTGTTATTTGGCTGCAGTTTTCCGTGAGGTAGTAACGTCACTCACTCGCATGAATACAACAACCGTCCAGGGATTTGTTATTTGGCTGCAGTTTTCCGTGAGGTAGTAACGTCACCCACTCGCCTGAACACAACAATCGTCCAGGGAATTGTTATTTGGCTCCATTTGCCTGTGAGGTGGTAACGTCACTCACTCGCATGAACACAACAATCCTCCAGGGAATTGTTATTCGGCTGCAGTTTGGAGCATATTTTTCGTGAGGTAGTAACGTCACTCACTCGCATGAACGCAACATCTGTCCAGCGAATTTGCCACCCGACGGAGTTTAAAAGTGTCCATAGGCTGTGTAACAGTGTCACATCAGGCAGGCTGAACACTTGTTTGCCACCCGACGGATCATCATCATCATCTGATGATTATGATGACTGATGACAGGACACAAAAGTAAATCATCATCATCATCTGATGATTATGAAAAACAAAAACGAGCTACATGGTAGGCGGAGTGGGAGGTGTTAGGTTTTATTTTCGTTACGGAATTTCTTGATTCGGTCGCCGCAAAGTCCGCGATAAAAGCTATGCAATAGCTTAAAATCTTCTACCAATTTTCTTACTTGTTTGCCACCCGACGGATCACCATCATCATCTGATGATTATGAAAAAAAACGAGCTACATGGTAGGCGGAGTGGGAGGTGTTAGGTTTTATTTTCGTTGCGGAATTTCTTGATTCGGTCGCCGCAAAGCCCGCGATAAAAGCTATGCAATAGCTTAAAAATATTCGCCAACTTGGGTGTTCCGCCATGTAGGATTTAGAATGACGTCACACAGTTAACCATGCATTGTCATCTAAATTGAACGTGTATACAAAATTTCAGCTCAATCGATTGAAGATATCTGCTTCGAAATTGATTTTCAAGCTTTAGAAGTCCGCCATATTGGATTAAGAGTGACGTCACATTATTTTTCGAGTTATTCTTAGCAAGCCCTTTTATTTGATACCCATATTGTAGGAGTGCATTAAAAATAGTTGGTCCGCCATCTTGGGTATGCCGCCATGTTGGATTTAGAATGACGTCACACATTTAGTCATGCATTGTCATCCAAACTGAACGTGTATACAAAATTTCAGCTCAATCGGTTAAAGATATCTGCTTCAAAATTGAGTTGCAAGATTTCACCCGAACATACTTACATACTTACATTGCAAGTTAAATAAAAGCTTGTATAATACGCCCCGTTCTTTAATTATGCTCTAGGTCGGTCTACGTCGCTGTAATCAGTTGTGTACAATATATTCTCCTTTCCAATCCAACTACAACTACAAGCGGGTATCGTCTACAACAGGAAACTATATCTGCAGCTACATCATCATAGCTCTATATTTATGCATGGGCGTGAAGAAGCACCTTGCGGGCCAGCATGGTAGCGTCAACTGACAGGACACCGTAGTCCTTTGTCAGTTGCCGCTGCAATTTGGGCTCCCCTTTTCGCTTACCAACAGGCGAAGAGCAGCCACTATGCTGAGTCAATATAAAAAAAAAAATGGGCTGGTGACACAATGTGACGCGGCGTTGCCATGTTTAGAAGTAGCGTGTCGACTTCATACTAATCTCTGGCCCTTCCAGTTGGGCTTGAATTTTGTTTTTGTATTTGTTTGCCCAATATTTGGGTTAAAGGGTACTTATTCAACATCACGATAAGAAACAAAGTAAGGGAAATGGTTCCCATAGGAAACTGAAAATACCCTGAAGCTATTGGTTTATAAGTAACTTGTATAATATGACAACCTGAAAACATCCATTTTTTTTTATTATTTTAAACGATATCGAGAACAAGCTTATTTTAACATCTCACATTCGCAGGAACATAACAAACCCCCAGCGAGTTGTTATTTAGCTTAATCTTCTGTGAGGTATGAGTTGTAGTTATATCCCCAGACAAAGAGAGGTTTTTAAAGAGAGGTAGTGCGCATCAAAGCGTCTGGGGAAGTACCTCCACGTCACAGAAAACCGCAGCCAAATAACAACTCCCTAGCTAGAGGGTTGTTGTATTCTTGCGCATGAGTGAGGTCACCAGTAAGCTCTCAAGGAGTTGCTATGTAAGCAGCAGAGGAGGCATCGTGCGAGTGATACTTAATGTATCGCAAGCGTTAATAGGCTACGGTACCTGCTTTACATCAGGTAGCCCGTATGTTTGTATACCTCCCGTTAGTATAAAAAAAAGACAAGCGGCTTTTATGCGCCCGTTCTAAATAACACCCTAACGGAGACAAACAGACGTGTTCATGCACACAAATGTTTGTCCTGTGTGGGAATCGAACACACGAACCTTGATGTTAAAGTAGTCATTGCTAACAACTAGACCTAAATTGTCGTTTTAGCGCTAGGTATTCAAAAGAGAAAGCTGGTTTCCTATCTTACTCTGACTATTTGCGTACATATACTTCGTAAATATTCCATCCAATCCGGCCCTGGAATTTATGCAGTATGCACAAGTTGAGTTATTCGCATTCGCGGTATCGACGCCTGATATAAAATGGATAACTATGTATTTTTATTTAAAACCAGCTGTGCCCGCGATTTCATCCGTGTGATGTACGGGACATTGTTTATGAAGACTAAACAAACATGTTATAAAAGTTGCTTCATAGAGTGTTTTTGTGCGAAAAGCAACTGGTGATGAAGTCTACAGCATCCAGGCGTCTTCTTTGGTAACCATATTTAAAGTTTCTGTTTATTTTGTACTCGATCATTTTTGTATTTTCCGTGGAAATTGCACATTTTCTAATAAAAAGTATAGTATGTGTTGGCCTAGATATGTTGTTTTATACTACGCCGGGAGGCATACGAGCATACAGCCCACCTGATGTAAAGCGGGTACCGTAACCTATTAACGCTTGCGATATGTTAAGTATCGCTCGCGCGATGCCTCCTCTGCTTACACAGCAACTTCTTGGGAGCTTACTGGTGACCTCGCTCACACGAAACACAACAACCCTCTAGGAAGTTGGTATTTGGCTGCGGTTTTCTGTGAGGTGTAGGTACTTCCCCAGACGGGCTGCTTTGATGCGCCCTACCTCTCTTAAAACATCCAGACCAAGAGAAACAGCCATTTTCATGCACACAAATGTTTACCTTGTGTGGGAATCGAACGCACGATCGTTGGTGTCAAAGTCGCGTCATTCACGACTGAGCCACCGAGCTCGACAAATATATCATACATATAGATATCCTATATGTTTCCCCTGCTATTTAATATTTATAATTGACGAGTTCGGTAGCGCAGCGATTAATAATGCGACTTTGACACCAACGCTTGTAGGTTCGAGTCCCACATAGGATAAACAATTGTGTGCAAGAACATGTCTGTCTGTGTTGGTATGGCTGTTTGTAATAGAGGTAGGGCACATCAAAGTAGCCCGTCTGGGGAAGTACCTCCACCTCACAGAAAACCTCAGCCAAATAACAAGTCTCTGGAGGGTTATTGTGTTTCTGCGTTTGAGGTCACTAGTGAGCTCCTAAGGAGTTGCCGTGTTAGCAGTAAAGGTGGCATCGTGCGAATGATACTTGATGTATTACAAGCGCTTATAGGCTACGGTAAACGCTTTACATTAGGTTGACCGTAAGCTTATATGCTTCCTGACGTTGTACAACATAAAAAAAAGATATATAACACTGATAGCCCAGTGGATAAAGAATCGGTCTATTATCTGACGGTCCTGGGTTCACATCCTAGCATGAGTATGTACCACTAAATTCGTGTTTTCAAATTTAAGTAAATATTTGTAATTATCACTTGCTCGGCGGTCCTGGACGTTCTCTTCTCTTTTGATGTTCCCTCTGTGCTTTGGAGGTCCATCGGCAGTCGCTCCATGTAAAAATCTGTATCTTCGCCAAATCCTTAGGCTTAGGTAGCGGACCCCGCCAATCCGGTCGAAAGCCGATCTGATGGTAAGCGGTAACTACTGTCTATAACTATTTATACAAATGACGTTAAGTTACGCCAACCTAATGTAAATAACTATTTACGAACGCATGTAACTAAAAGTACATAGTCGCGTTTTGCCACAGCGGTTTACCAAACTCCTCATCAGCTTTCTGTTCACTCGCATATGTACAAAAGCTTCTCATGTGGCTACTATATTTTATACGATGGCAGGACTTCCCCAGCGAACTGCATCCCACTAATATTATAAATACGAAAGTTTGTATGTATGGATAGATGTTTATTGCTCTTTCCGGCTTAAACGGCTGAACGGATTTGAATGAAATTTGGCACGTAGATAGATTATGATCTGGATTAACACATAGGCTACGTTATTTGACTCCACGCGGGCAGAGCCGCGGACAGCAGTTAGTCTTTTTATATATCTTAATGTTACGAGTTTAGTATGTTTAGTTGTATGTACATATTGTGTTACGTATGCAGGTCACTAACTAGTGACTAACAGGTCCCAGGTTCGAATCCTGGGATGTACCGCTAAATTCGTATTTTGAAATTCTATCTATCTGTAACTTCACGCCAAATTCCTTGCGGGGTCCGCAGAGAGAATCAAGCGCCACGTGACTAGATCCTTACACACCTCACTCGCAAAGAAAACAGAGGCGTGTGTCAAACTGTGTACATTTTGACGTTTCATTATTCTGTTAACCGATCCGACAGCAGCGACGTTGCAGCAACGCTGCAGTAAATGATTAGCTAATCTGTTGAAAACGTTCACTGCACCTGCACGTTTCCTGCAATATAATCTGATAAATTGTTTTGACATTTGTATAGCAGTGACAGACGTTTTGAAGGAGTTCATTTGCAGTTTTGTTAACGGTAGTCTTAAAAGCGGGCATAAAGCGAAGTGGCGCCCTCATTTTGTTTTTATTAATAACGCTAAATTTAAGACCAATTCCGAAAAACACCCAATACAGACACTGACACTGAAGAGCCATATTTATGTTTTTTTGAAACGTATCTTGAATTTATTATCTATATACAAGTAACCTTTTTATCTATATAAAGTTTAATTATTGCTTATTGTGGCCACTTATGGCAATAATCAAAATTTTGACTTATTGTACATAAATAATAAATACAGAATATGTCCGAAAAAAACATAAATGTGTTATTTCAGTGCCTGTATTGAGCGTTTTTTTGGAATTGTTCTTAAATTCAGAGTTACTAATAAAAACAAAATGAGGGCGCGACTTAGCTTTATGCCCCCTCTTAAGCAACATTTGCGAAGTGATATTAACCCTTCGAAACCCGGGTGGTCGTATACTACCGCGAAATGAATGGGAAAACGTATATAACGGGTTTTGACTGCTCAATATTCTGAAGTGGTGATTTATATTATTACAAAACATTTGTTTTGCTTTAGGAGATATTGAATTAAGAAGCTTATTTTCAGTTAAAAATGCCTCCAGGCCGGCCACCAAGGTCAAAACTGTAGGAGTCGACATTAAGTAAAAATCCAATTTATAAGATTGAGTATGGTAACATGACAGTTGTTAAGTAGTTCATTTGAAGGGTAAGCACAGTTGCGGCGTAGTTGCAGTGCCCCTGCAATGCGGGAAATGTTAACAGATTTTATGTATTAGCACTGCACTATTCCTGCGCTGTAGGTTTTTAGTAGAATTGGCCTACAGTTCGGTCTCAGCAAAGTTCGCGAACGTATGACGCGATAAATAACATTCCAATATATGCGACATAGTTGGATGATGTAACTTGTGCATATTGCATACATGCCAGAGACGCGTTCAGTGCCACATTTCCGAAGAATGTGCAGAAATATTCGCTTCGAAACTACTTTCCTCCAATGAATGAACGAGCGAGCTGTCGCGTATATTGAATGGTATTACAAACTCTACAAAATATATGACTTACATTTTTTTGACGTGATAACGTTTTATACATCGGTGAGCGCGGTTGCACGCACGAAAAAGTGTCACGTTCCGCCTGAGCCGAGCGTGCAAGCGAGAGCGCGGAACAAGCGATAGAGAGGCACGATCGGCCTAAGCGTTCGGCTTGTGCGGCCGATGCGTCCGAGTAGAAGAGAGACAGCGGCAGCACATAATATACACGTGAACTGTTTTGTCAACTGTTAAATATTTTCTTATGACGTTATCACGTAAAATTATCGTCCGAAAACCGACTTTGCAGACAACCAATTTTTTTACACAACGTCGGAAGGCATACGGCCCACCTGATGCAAAACGGTTATCGTAACCTATGAACCCTTACAATGAAATATCATTTGCACGTTGCCACCCCTGTTGTCAACACAGTGACAACACAACAACCCTCCAGGTAGATGTTATTTGGTAACGGTTTTCTGTGAGGTGGAGTTACTTCCCCAGCCGGGCTGCATTGACGCGCCCTACCTCCCTTAAATGTATTCGTGGTTCAAATGCAAATAAATACAGTTCTAAAACTACTTTTGTTTTTTAAAGAGCCTCCGACAGAGCCCGATTAATTGCTAATAATGTATTACAAGTGTACATAGGCTTTACACGAGGTGAGCCGTATATTGTATGCGCCCCAATGTTGTATAAAAAAAGCTTGTTAGCCATGCCATGCCATTGTCACACTGCAGTAATTTTTGATAACGACCAGAACGTTATGCTGACATTTTGATCGTAATTAGTTATAAATAAATAAATATTGTTGAATAAATTACACAGCGTCTAGCCCTAAAGTAAGCAAGTCTTATGTTATGGGTACTAGACAGCTGATAAACATACATAAATACTTTTTTTTTTTAAATATATACTTATATATACATATATACTTACAAAAAATAATGTATTTATGTATTTTTATCAACTGAATGTAATATGTGTTGGACGTGATATTTTCTATGTATTTTATGTATATTATACATAGAAAATACCCCATTCAACACAAACAGATATGTCCACGCACACAAGTGTTAGCCCTGTGTGGGAATTGAACCGACGAGCGTTGGTGTCAAAATAGCTTTGATAACACTCCATCATCGGGCTTATGATAAAGTGCTTATTTGTCACCAGTTGCATAAAAATCGCGTAATATATAACGAGAAGCATATAAGAATATGCGCATATGTTGTGTTTAGGTCCAAATAAATGATTTCTTTCTTTTCTTTCTTTACCGTCACACAGCTACTTTTTTTGTATACATAAGAGATTTCTATCAGTATTAAGAAGCGACAAGATTTAATCGAAGTAATAAAAAGTCAAAAGGATGCCTAGAGTTGGGAATAATTCAATCTGGGAAGATGGCTCTCGAGCAAATGGGGTGGCAGGAAACCGGAGCGAAGTTATTCGTGTTTAGGAGTCCGCACGAAACAACGTATTTTAGTTAGGACTTTTATGTTTAATCGTACCTCAATGTAACAGATTGATAAAGAAATGAAAACTGGTAGATGAAGAAATGAAAATCGATTGATAAAGAAACGCGTAAATCAAGATAAATGTATACAAATATATACATATATGTATACTAAATATACAATTGCATGACATGGCATAATCTAAGCGATTTTCTCATATTACGCTTTCTTAATTCAGTTCTTCTGTTTGGAAAGTAAACGTTTTATTGTCTGTATTATAGCAGATGGGAAATTGTATAATAAAGTTGCTGACCGCGTTCGTAATTATGACGTACGAGAGAGAGTTGGTCTGAAAGAGAGTGTTAATGTTAAGATAAGAAAAAGCATGGTTCGTTGGTTCGGACATGTAGAAAGAATGCAGGATAAAATAATGACGAAACAGATATACAATGCGAAAGTGGAAGGATATAGGAGCCGAGGAAGACCGAGACTAAACTATCATAACCAAATTGGTCGTGTTTTATCAGAAGGTGATATCATGGGTCCTAGAAACCGGCGAGCGTGCATGAAAAGAGTTATGAATATTAAACCGCCGCGTCTTACGGCGCTCGGTTCTCTCTGCCTACCACGCAAGAAACCTGGCGTAAAGATATGCATACATACCTAAAGTTGCGAATTAAAGTGAGAATTATACGATACACTCGTTATTATTTAGCATTTTTTTATATAGGCCTGTACGGAACTCTGTATTTGCGAGTGCGACTCACACTTGACTAGTTGTATTTTCGTTTCTTCTTAGCAATTACAGGTGTAAGCTTATTTGTGGGTAAGAAATTGAAGAACTTCAAAAATTGAATTAACTCCCGAGCATATATCGCACTCTCAGTGGAAAAAAGTCATAAGGCGGAAGTATCGATTTCTCAGTATGACCAAAAAACTGAATTTATGGAAATATTTACTTTATTTCCAGCCGCTGAAGAATTATTCTTATTATATATTTAGTGCGAATGTTTCCAGTTTATAAGGAATTTATATAAAATTATTATGCTATTTCACTAGGATTACGGTTGATGACGTAGTGTTGGAGCAAGTGGATGAGTTTGTATATCTTGGAAGCGCTTTTAGCAACGATAGAAGGTACATACACGCTGATGTGGAGAGACGAGTGAGTGCAGGGAACAGCGTGAATGGAGCGTTGGGTTAACTGTTTGGCAGCCGAAATCTAAGCCAGAACTTAAATAAAACTAGATTAAATTTAATTAAAATTCTAGAACGGAGCAACGAAATAATCGTAGCAATGAAGTTCCAGCTAACAGCTAATTAGCCATATATGGCTCATATGTTGTTACCATAAATTCTTTCACAGATTATATTTCTTTTCAATTATTTTGTTTGATTTATTTTGTTTTCTCGGAACTGCCAAAATACGATTCCCTCCGGCCAAAAGTCCTTTATAAAGGTCAGCAGATTATGAGTCGGAACCTTCACCACAAAGGAACTAAAATTTTCTCTATGCCGAGATTCCAATCGCTCGACCCTCAAGATGACGTCAGGAGGCATGCACGCAAACGTTTAACCTGGTGTATTAGTATTAATCGTCGTCGTAGTAACACTCGCGCGATGCTACCCCTGCTGCTAACGTAGCGTCTCCACAGAAGCTTACTGGTGACCCTCAAGGTGGTCCTCTTCTTCACATAGTGTACAACTTCCTCGACCTTTTTCAAAGTCAAAGTCAAAGTCAAAATCTTTTTATTCCGTAAAAATGGCTACATTTGTTTGGAATCGTCACAATTTTTTTCCCTACCGTGCAGTTTATGACTAGGTGAGCACTGATAAAAATACTGCTAAAAAACTCAGGCATTCCTCTTTTGTTATCCAAACAAATTACATATTTTATTAATTACATTATAATTGGATCGACTCACTCCCAAGCATTTTTATCATTAATATAGTCAGATACTTTATAATATGCCCTGCTACACAATTTGGCTTTAACAGTAGTTTTAAATTTGTTTATTGACAATTCTCTTATATTGCTGGGAAGTTTGTTATGGAACCGTATACATTGCCCCATAAAAGAATTACTTATTTTGTGGAGAAGGCTTGCATGTAACACAAGATTATGCTTATATCTAGTATTTATGCTATGAGTATCACTCTTTTTACAAAATGAGTCTATGTTTTTATGGACATACAAAAGATTTTCATAGATATATTGCGATGCGACTGTTAAAATATTTATTTCTTTGAATTTTTCTCTAAGGCTCTCCCGGGGACCAAGTTTGTAGATAGCTCCTTTGTAGATCAGTACAGCATAGAAACGTACAACGGCGTCGCTGGTATGTCTATGCACAGTTGTTACGGTCGGACCTGTGCGAAGTCGCAGTAGCTGCAGTTGGAGGGCTTATTAATCTTCTTTATAGCCAGCAAGAATCCTGTTGCAAAACTTTGTGAACGGCCAAGCAACGAATTGACATCTCTGTGTGCTAGGGTAATACTTTTTTTTTATACGACGTCGGGAGGCATTAAAGCATACGGCCCACCTGATGTAAAGCAGTTACCGTGGCCTATTAACACTTGAAATATATTAAGTATCATTCGCGCGATGCCTCCTCTACTGCATACACAGCAACTCCTTAGGAGCTTACTGGTGACCTCACTCATACGTAGGAACACAACAACTCTCTAGCTAGGAAGTTTTCCGTGAGATGCGGCTGCTTTAATGTGCCGTACCTCTCTTAAAACATCCAGACCAAGACAAACAGGCATGTTCATGCACACAAATGTTTGTCTTGTGTGGGAATCGAACCCACGAGCATTGGTGTCAAAGTCGCGTCATTCACGACTGAGCCACCGAGCTCGTCATTGGTCGTCGTTTTGCGTAAGCACGTCCCAGGATTAACATATTTACATTTGTAGTCGGCTCTGCTGATGAGCGGGCGACATGGTGCGGTACCTTGCTCATCGCACCAATAGTAGATAACACCATTAAACTTTTTTTTTATATCACGTCTGGCGGCATATGGCCCACCTGTACAGTTACCGTAGCCTATGAACGCTTTCAATACATTAAGAACCACTCGCGCGATGCCACCTCCGCTGCAAACACAGCAACTTAGGAGCATATTGGTGACCTCACTCACACGCAAGAACACAATAACCCTCTAGGGTGTTGTTATTTGGCTACGGTATTCTGTGAGGTAGACGTACTTCCCCAGATGGGCTGCTTTGATGCGCCCTACCTCTCTTAAACTGCACACAGATGAATTCTCTACACCACGACGCATGTTAACGTTGTCGACCTCTCTGACAATCGGCGAATCAAGCTTTCAGGCATCTGATGTCCTGCAGCAGCGTACAAACGTCGATGTGTTCCAGTATGATTGGGGGCAGCTCATGTAAATCTTTCGCTACGAAACGTCGCCTGGATATTTTGAAACAAACACTTCAAAATACTGACGACTTCTTCAATAGTTTTCTCTCCATCCTTGCTGAGTGACGCCATCTCCGCGGTTTTGCCGAGCGTCTTGAACGACAGCATCTTGCACCTTCAAATCTTATTTTCACTGAAGGTACACCTGCTGATCCGCATTCGTCCGAGGTGGATGGCGCGTTGTATGAACGCCAACAACTCGTTGGCTATGAGTTGTCCGGTGTGCCTTGACCTTGTATTTTATAGTACCAGTCGTGGAACTTTCAAATGCAAAGTCAAGCGAACCAGCGAGCTTGCATGAAAAGATCAATGAATGTTAGAGAAGCGAGTGACGTGTGTAAGGACCGCGTCAAACGGCGCTCGGTTCTCTCTGCCTACCCCGCAAGGGACCTGTCGTGAAAATATACATACATACTTAAACAGTGTGCAGTAATTGTTCTTATTCCAATTTATTTTAAATTCATAAGATGTAAACAAGCATATCGCTGTTTATTTTTCAAGTTAATATTTTAGTTCAGTAAGTGCATTCATTGTATAATAAACCATTGGTGAAGAAGAAATACTAACAGAAACTTACTTGTCAATAATTTATATAATAATAAAGACAAAATGTCTTAATTAGAATTATTAATGCCGGGCAAAATGGCCGTATAAAACTTTTCCTCAGTTAAGGCGACACATCGAAAAATTAGACCAACTTTCATCGAATAATATAGGCTAATTACTAAACTAACGGATCTAAGATTTTAATATAAATAACTTCATTTCTTTATCTTGAATTTGCTTGCTCAAATACGCGATTGTGTAAAATTGATTCGATAATAATTACTTTCGAAAACACCTCCTGAAATTCATTATTTTTGAAATTACAACGAAGTTGTTCTGTTTATACGCTTCAAAATTACTTAAATCTATTAGTAATATCTATGTTTATAATATGGTTGCTGCATATTTTGATAAGTAAAACATAAAATTTTTTTAAAATATTTTAAGTTTCTGACAATTTCTAAGCGATCACATTCGTCTTGGGTGCTACGTGTTTTCGACCTTATTGTGCGGTAATGAGGATTATAAACGCGTTGACTTACTACATGGGCCAGTCCGGCTGCAGCCCGCTTCGAGGTGAGACCTATGTCGACTGTGTGCTCGAGCTCGCTCCATTATCATCGCGACACCGAAGTTTTTATAATTAATAGTTGCAAATATTCAATATTATAGTATTTAGCGTAAGTGTATTATTATTAGATATTAGTAGTAAATAATATTATAGGTTTATATATATTTATTATACTGTTGTAATAATGGGGAACGCTAAAAAGAAAATATATAGAATAAAAATACAAAGAAAATGTTCGTAGAATAGCGGAGGCGAACAAGACAAGATATATATTTTTTTTTAATTATTATATTCATTAAACCTATTATAGTAACATTGTGTAGACATATTTCTAGTATTTAGAACAGTTCCTAGGTATGGTTGGCCCAAGCTATGTAATTCCTCTTCAAACTATTTTTTAATTCTGCTTACTTAATAACTCTATATAAAACTGCATTAAATAAGAGTTATTTATTGCAGGAATAAACAATAACATTTGATAATTGGTATACATTATCCACAGGCTGACCGTGTACCTATAAAGGACGTCAAACTCCTATTTTATCTATTATAATCTGACCGAACTCCGACTTAGAAGTTGTACGTCGGTGGAGGTCAGGTTACGTTGGAAATTTATACCAATACGGTTCGCGCTCTCAGCACATAGCAACCAGTGGAGACTCTTTATTTCTTTGTATTAAAATAAAAACTTATAAAATAGTATATTTTTGCTGTTTTGTTTTTTAGGAGAAACTTACTAAATAAACATATTCCACCAGAAGAATCACTACTCGATTTATATGCTACTTTAACGTAAGTGTCATACGGGACGACAAACTCATAGTAACCATTATAAGCTCACCGAACTCCGACTTAGACATTGTACGTAGGTGAAGGTTAGTTTACGTTGGAAATTTATCCAATGCGATTCGCGCTATCAGAAGATAGAAAACCAGTGGAGGTTTATTTTTTTTTGTATTAAAATAATTACTAGTAAAATAGTGTATTTTGATAGTTTTTAAAGAAAATGAACCAACACTGAAATCACAAAAAACTCATCTATTCTATACATTTTGGTTAGTATTGAACTATTGTACGGATTAGATTTATTTCGCAACATCAGAGATGGTCCTGGTTCTTTCTTCTTGAGAGTTTAGTAAATAACAAGGAAACGTACAACAATACAAAACACAGAGTATACATAAGTAAAATACAATAAATGTCAGTATACAAAAGTTAACGTTATGAAACAGCAAGAAAATCATTTGTCACATGTTTTTTTTAAATATGAATAGATTATAGAATCTATTTGTATATATGTATATTAGGGTGTCCCTTATTTTTCAAAGTTTTTATTTTCTAACGCATAGGTCTTAGTTTTGTTCATTTGCTTTTAAAACAATCGGAAATTAATTTTTAACTTATTTGGATTACGATAATCCGTGCCGAATTACATCGAAACATGTTCATACAAGTTGCGCGGCAGTGCCGCGCGTACTCGCGGTATTCATTTGTTCAAAGTCAAAGTCAAAATCTTTTTATTCCGTAAAAATGGCTACATTTGTTTGGAATCGTCACAATTTTTTTCCCTACCGTGCAATTTATGACTAGGCGAGCACTGATAAAAATACTGCTAAAAAACTCAGGCATTCCTCTTTTGGTATCCAAACAAATTTACATATTTTGTTAATTACATTATAATTGAATCGACTCACTCCCAGGCATTTTTATCATTAATATAGTCAGATACTTTATAATATGCCCTGCTACACAATTTGGCTTTAATAGTAGTTTTAAATTTGTTTATTGACAATTCTCTTATATTGCTGGGAAGTTTGTTATAGAACCGTATACATTGCCCCATAAAAGAATTACTTGTTTTGTGGAGACGGCTTGCATACAACACAAGATTATGCTTATATCTAGTATTTATGCTATGAGTATCACTCTTTTTACAAAATGAGTCTATGTTTTTATGGACATACAAAAGATTTTCATAGATATATTGCGATGCGACTGTTAAAATATTTATTTCTTTGAATTTTTCTCTAAGGCTCTCCCGGGGACCAAGTTTGTAGATAGCTCTTATGGCTCTCTTTTGCAATAAAAAGATGGTGTTTATATCCGCGGAGTTACCCCAAAGAAGAATTCCATATGACATAATACTATGAAAGTAGCTGAAATAAACTATTCTAGCCGTATCAATATCAGTGAGCCGTCTAATAGGTTTCACTGCATAGGCTGCAGAACTTAGTTTTCCTGATAATTTTTCAATTTGTGGGCCCCTTTGTAGTCTGGAGTCAATTGTTATACCCAAGAACACAGATGTCTCCACAGAGGCTAAATTAGTTCCATTAACATGTACATTGGTAGCCACCTGCCTTACATTAGGTGTTGAGAACTTAATTACTTTAGTCTTTTTATCATTTAAAAGCAGATAATTAACACTAAACCAATGAATAACTTTAGAGAGAGCATCGTTAACTTCGTCATAATTACCTAACCGTCTATTAATTTTGAATGTCAGTTATTCTCGTGATTAATACGTAATGTTTTAACTTTTATAAGATGGCAGTGGAATTGAGAAGCAATAAATCAAGTATTTTCTTAGTTGGAGACGTAAATTATCAAATAATAGGCGCAAAATTACCGTCTAACCGTCAAGTTCTTCCTGTACTTTTTTATAAAATTCGCGAAGTTAAATTGACTGTTAGTGAAAGCGCATACCTAGTCATTCGAGAGTGTATTATATTTAGGGAAAAAGCTAGGATCCCTACCAGAGCTATACCTAACTGTGTAAAATAACTTGTGAATCTTCACCAGGAGGGAGTTGCAAAAAAATTCCAATTTTCTATTTCAATTTCAATCTAATTCAATCTGATAATTTTATTTCTCTTATTTATTCGAAATAAAAAATCCTGTGTTTACTCGGCGCTATCAGCCATTATGACACTTGAACATCTATAACTTCAAGCCAAATCCCTTGCGGGGTAGGCAGAGAGAACCGAGCGCCACGTGACTCGATCCTTACATATCTCACTCGCTTCTTTAACATTTATTGCTCTTCTCATGCACACACGCCGGTTTCTAGGGCTCCTGACATCACCTTCTCATAGAACATGACCAATTTGGTCATGGTAGGTAGTCTTGGCCTTCCCCGGCTCCTACATCCTTCCACTTTTGCATTGTATATCTGCTTCGTCATTCTTTCATCTTGCATTCTTTCTACATGCCCGAACCATCGGAGCATGCCTCTTCTTATTTTAACACCGACGCTCTCTTTCAGACCAACTCTATTTCTAACATCATCATTGCGAATACGGTCTACAAGCCTTACGCCACAAATTTTGCGCAGCGCTCGCATTTCAACCGCGTTTATTCTACTTTCATGCTCTTTCTGCCATACCCAACTCTCGCTTCCATAAGTTAGCGTTGGGACCAACACTGCATTGTGTATAGCGAGTTGTGCCTTCTGGCTCAGGATTTTACCCCCAAGAAGTTTTCCCAACGCTCCATTCACACTATTCCCAGCACTCACTCGTCTTTCCACATCTGCGGTGTACCTTCCATCCCTGCTGAAAGCGCATCCAAGATATACAAACTCATCCACTTGTTCCAACACTTCATCATCAATCGTAATCCTTACATTAGTTCTGGATTCTTCTCTTTCAAGTACCATTATCTTTGTTTTCTTCGCATTCAGTAGTAAGCCTTTCTCCATACAGTCGTCTTTCATCGCTGTGACCAGTGTTTGCAGTTTAGATGGTGTATCTGCTAACTAAACTTATGTGTCCGAATCAACAAATGGCCCGCTTTAGCCTCTCGATAAACAATGTTGTATTATGTAGCTGGTGTTTCATTCTTCTTAAGGGGGATACATGCCGTCCAGTGGCGCCTCAAGGAATAAAATATCGTATCATAGCGTGGAAGATAAACATTATAAAGTCCTGTGTTGCGTGTGTTACAAATGCAATAACGTACTTTTACGTCATTAAACCAACAATTGAAATGTTTTGCTTTCGTTGTTATAGGCATAATTGCCAAAAAACGGCCTCTTTTAGCACTTTTGCTTATAACAACGATAGTGGAATATTTTGAGTGTTGGTTTAATGACGTAAAAATACTTTACAATCTTCGTAATAAATGCAACATAAGATTTCATAATGTTTATCTTCTATGCTATAATATGATTTTTTATTCAATGAGGGCGCCACTGGACGAGACCTAAGTAAGAACAACATAGATACCAAGACATGTTAACTTGTAGAGATATAAACATAAAACGATGTCATTGATTTCTCTTTCAATAAACTTTTAAAAGTGAATACGTTTCTGTAGTTTTTTATTACTATTATTACTATTGTTTTCCGTCTAGCTTAAATAAATATGTTTGGTTCAGTATGTATAAAGCTAAATAATAATTAAATCAATAATTTTTATTAAATATTGATATTATAAATTTTATTTAAGTGTGACGCGACTCCGTAGCTTTTCTGTTCGTTTGCATTGACTATACGTTGACCCCAGGTTACCTATTAGGCGCTAATTTCAAATTTTACAAATCGAGCGTCGAGTGTCAATTGAGGGGCGCGGGGTGATTGGGCGGAGCCATTTTAAAGCTTCACGATCGAGGTGTCGCCTAAATTATATTCAATTCTCAGTTGAACCTCGGTTAAATGAAATGTTAATTTATGTTGATTGTTAATTACAATTATTTAACTTTTATCACATTTTGTAAAGAGCACGGTGGTGCGGTAATTAGTGACGCGACTTTGATACCGCGTGGTTTGTGTCTGGGAATCGAACACACCAACAGTGTGTTCGATTCCCAGACAGAACAAACATTTGAGAGCATGTTACTGTGGTTATCCCGCTCCAAAATCATACACCGCGGCATTGTTGTGACACCACCGATTGTTACCGTTCGATGCAGCAATCAATTTCAAGAAAATGCTGGCAGTGCGCGAGTGAAGTGTTGTGAGAGGAAAGTGATCAAAGCCAGTGCTTGTAACGCTCCAGTCGCGGTAACGACAACACGTCGAAATAATACCTAGCTATATTTGTATTTGGATATTTTAATAAATATATGAATTATATTTATATTTTTTTAAAAAGCCCTACTGACAGCCAGGGACGTAATTAGCGTGAATATGTCTGTTTGTTATGGTCTGGGTGTTTTTAAGAGAGGTAGGTTGTACCAGCACCTTACAGAAAACACCCTGGAAGGGTGTTGTGCTCCTGCGAGTGAACAGCAGGAGAGGAGAGAGGCAACACACAATTAATACTTCCAGTTCGCAAGCGATTCCTTCCAGTTGGCAACCACTTTGTATCAGGCGGTATGCTTGTATGCCTTCCGATATTGTACAGAGAACATTAGATAGAATACGATAGATAGAATAAGCTTTATTTACATAGTTATTAATACGGGAAATTTCTTAAAAATTGTCATTCATGAATACTTATTATGCAACAAGGCGGCCTTATTGCTAGAAGGAATCTTTTTAAGGCAACCTTAAGGTAACGAATCGGCGTACAGAGAAGGTAGCGTTAGCAGGGAAGAACAATTTATTCTTATTAATATAATTACTTATATAGATGTAAATATATACATAGGTATACATGTGTGTACAAATACTGAATAAAAAATACATATGATATATAAAATACATACACAAACATTTACAAGTTAAACGAAATTTTCTTTCAAATTTCAGGACTAACAACTCTCGTGGGTTCGATTCCCGCACAGCACAAACATTTGTGTGCATGAACATGTCTATATCTCTAGGTCTGGGTTTTTCAAAGACGAGAGAGTTAAAGCCCGTCTGGGGAAGTACCTTCGCCTCACAGAAAACTGCAGGCCGATAACAACTCCTTTGAGGGTTGTTGAGTTTATGCGAGTGAGTGAGGTCAAAACTCCTAAGTAACCGCTTTAATGGGCCGTATGCTTGTATATCGAGAGCTCGATGGCGTGGTTGCGCGCGTCATTCTAACCGAACACGCGGGTTAAGCAACGTCAACCGCAGCCTGCCTAGGATGGGTTTATCTATCTCGAGTTTCTCCGTGGTCGGAGGGCACGTTAAGCCGTCGATCCCGGCTGTTGTCGATAGATGACAGTCGTTAAGATAAGTCAGTGGCACTCGGGAGGCTGAAAAACACTGGCCTCGGCCAATCCGCATTTGAGCAGCATGGTGGAGTATGGTCTAAACTCCTTCGGTTGAAGGGAGACCCGTATCCCTGCAGTGGGATTAGTAAGAGTTGACGTGATGATGCTTGTATAAAAAAAAATTGGGTTTACGGATGATTTGAAAAACTAAATTATGTAACAATATAACTGCAATAATTTTCACCAGAGAGAGACTTTGTACAAAAGTCGTCTGCGTGGGTACCTCTGTCTCACCTATTTCTACCGCCAAACAGATATATTTATGTAGTTGTGTGTGGTTTGAACGGTGAGATATGGCAGAGAAATTACTGGGTACTGTGACGAAACAGCCCTAGGCCACAAGACCGGCAGCGCGCGAGTAACATCAATCGTCATCAATCGTCAATAACGTCAATAGGCTGCGGTGATCCCTTACCATCTAATGCGGACCGCATGCTTGTTTGCCAATCTAGTTGTATAAAACGAAACAATTTCCAGTGTAGGGGCGCTTGGATCGAATAGGGGTTGAGGGTAGAACATAAAATGAATTGTACGAATTAGCGAGTGAGGCAGGTTTATCGCCTGCCATTAATGAAACTGTCTACCGTAGTGATATATCCTGTTAGTGTTATTCTCTTGTAGAGGAGTTAGTTACTAACTTTATACAAGGGTAGTTTATAGCTGAAACAATTTTACTGTAAAACTGTATGTAGACTTTTTTACGACGGATGACATACAAGCACTAAAAGTGTTACGTAGGAGCTTTGACCTTACTCGCTCGCAGACAACAACACTCCAGAGAGTTGTTATTTGGCTCCGGTTTTCTGTGAAGGTTTGAATGAAGATTTCCCCAGATGGGCTGTTTTGAAGCGTCCTACTTCTTATTAAAACAACCAGACCAATACATAGAGACATATTCACTCATACTAATGATTGTCATGTTTGGAAATCAAACCCACGAGCGTTGGTAATTGTACACACAGCGACAAATAATATAAAAAATGTTAATAACAAACTATACAAAGCTTGTATTATGGTTACTGGACAATTAATAAACATACGTAAATACTTTGTTTTATTAATTATTACCTATAATGTATAGAAAACACCCAGACCAAGACAAACAGACATGTTTGTACACTCAAATATTTGTATTAAAAATAAAAGATTTATTGAACCATGTCTTACATATAAATAAACACGTTCTATTCAGGTTTGAACCGGGTGTTCTAAAACCTGGTGCTATTCCATCACATTCCGGTGGCTCCAACATTTAACAAACCACCATCGAACTACGAGTAGAGAAGGAGCCAGGGAGTGGTGGGACTAGCTACTCAACAGTGAAGAGATTGAAATATAATAAGAAACAGTTACAAAGTAGATAAATATAATGTATACAATAATTCACAAACTAGTTTACTGTTATTTGGGAATTCGTGTAACAGTTATATAGATTCCACACAGGTAGGTTAAATAAAATAGTTGTAAATAATATTTATTTGTAATTATTTATAATATTTTTATAACAATTGTAAATAGAATAATAGTTAGAAGGTATTATTACTACGAAAGAGCTCTCTCCACTCCCTCTTTTATAAAATACATTTGAAATAACAGTAGTATCATGTAGAGTGTGTACGTGGGTATTTATGAACATGCGTGTGAGATTGTGTGTGTATGCGAGTTTGAGTAAGTCTGTAGGGTGCGTGTGTATGTGTGTGAATGTGCTCGCGACCATAGAAGTGTGTTTGTAGTGCAATGACCGACAAGTGTCATTTGGAAGGTATGTCTCAGTTCATTGAGAAGCGAAATCGGCACATTAATCCATAAGATATTATTATCTTTAATGTGTAAATAATTATGATACAAGTGCAAGGCTGCAATTTGCGACGTACTAAAAATTATTATTAGGCAAGGGATTTTCGGTATCTGAATACTTCATCAGTAGGCATCGTAGAATTTAGAAGTAGCGTGCCGCTAAGGCAGTTCTATGCCGGGGGAAATAGCAAACAGGGTCGGATCTACGTTTTCGGATGTGCAGATTAGAGTCAGAGGATAGCCGCGCGTGTTTTCGATGTAGTGTCGCCATAATAAATAGTTGACTCACTGTTAGGACCGATGTGTCGTCATAAAGCTCCGTCCATCTGGAAAAGTACCTCCATCTCACAGAAAACCGGAGCCAAATAACAACTCCCTAGAGGGTTATTGTGTTCCTGGGTGCGAGTGAGGTCAGCCAGTAAGCTCCTAAGGAGTTGCTGTGTTAGCAGCAGCGAAGACATCGCGCGAATGATATTTAATGTATGACCAGTAACCACTTTATATCAGGTGAGTCGTACGCTTGAATGGCTGTTTAATTCAAGCTACAATGAGCAAACAATCGTTTATAAATTCATGAAGGGAGTTTATCGAGACAGGCAGGAGCCCATAATTCGGTTAATGTCCACGGCGCGGCGGCGGCCAACCAAGCCCGTGTTGTCGGATTGTATTAGCTCTCCACACAAATTGGAATATTTTGAAACAATTGTTTTACTGAAAGCACGCACGGGAAGTACCTTTTAGAAAACCGCTGCTAAATAACAATGCATTGCAGAGTTTTCCCATAAGTGCGGAAGTCTGAGAAGTTGCTGTGTTAGGAGCTTGGTTGACAATGTGCGAGTGATACTTCTTGTATTGCAAAGAATGCTTGGAGGTAAGCAATCTAATGTCAAGTAATAACCTATGTATATTTAAGTATTGAGATATATTATGATGTTTACTTAATACAAGATATTTGGATAATAAAACTATAATGAAATATAATTTAGCATTTATATAAGGCAATCATTGATTACCCTAAGGTATGTATTTTGGAGGTGTCCATATTGTATGTCATAAAAGTTATGACAACAAAACAAACAAGAAATGAACAATAAAAAAGAATTGTTTACAAATGTGCCCGCCATTTGCGCTGGGAGGCAATAAAAATTTTTCATTACAGTGTTTTACAGCGCACATTAGCTATCGACTGGCATTAAATAGATTTATCGAGGGCCCTCGTAAACGGGCGGTAAGCTCTTAACTTAGGGTTGCCACTGCAACAAATAAGGAAGAGTGTGAGTTTTGGAGTGTAGATGGAGCAGCATAGTCCATATGTTGAGTGAGCAGTGTGGCGAGAGCGGAGGTCAGAGACCACGTCTTGTGGTCTTGTCCAAGGTATACTTTCGTTAGATAATGATGAACAGGATAGAGCGCACCGAAGAGGAAACAGGATCTGTGTAGAAGTCTTGCGTCGTCGACGGGGAACTTCGCGGACTTCTACGGGTTGACTCAAACATGGTTGCCAGGATGGAGTACCGAAAAAAAATCAGAGAGGAATTTAATAGAAAACACACGAGCGGCTTTGGATGGTAGCGAAGGCGTCTTAAATTCAATTCAATTACATTTATTCTGAACAATTTACATTGTGTTGAATAGCTAGCGGTACTGGCCACCTTTTTGACGTATGGGATATAAGTGGGCTAAGAGTCGGAACGGTCTTTGAAGTATGAGGCCACTATTCGGGCCAATCTGTAGGCAGATTTAGCTTATAAAGCTTGTTCTGGAGTCCATTGCATTATCAAAAAAATCCGCCAAGTGCGAGTCGAACTCGCGCACGAAGGGTTCCGTACCATTATCTATAAAAACGGCAAAAAAATCACGTTTGTTGTACGGGAGCCCCCCTTAAATATGTGTTTTATTTTAATTTAATTATTTATTCTTAAAGTAAATATATAACTAAATATTCTGTGAATATTTCAAGCGTCTACCTGTTGCCGTTATCAATATCAAGTAAAAAAAAATCGGCCAAGTGCGAGTCGGACTCGCGCACGAAGGGTTCCGTATCATTATCTATAAAAATCGGCCAAGTGCGAGTCGGACTCGCGCACGAAGGGTTCCGTACCATTATCTATAAAAAAGGCAAAAAAATCACGTTTGTTGTATGGGAGCCCCCTTAAATATTTATTTTATTCTATTTTTTAGTATTTGTTGTTATAGCGGCAACCGAAATACATCATCTGTGAAAATTTCAACTGTCTAGCTATCACGGTTCATGAGATACAGCCTGGTGACAGACGGACGGACGGACGGACGGACGGACGGACGGACGGACGGACGGACAGCGGAGCCTCAGTAATAGGGTTCCGTTTTACCCTTTGGGTACGGAACCCTAAAAACAGCAAAAAAAAATCACGTTTGTTGTATGGGAGCCCCCTTTAATATTTATTTTATTCTATTTTTTAGTATTTGTTGTTATAGCGGCAACAGAAATACATCATCTGTGAAAATTTCAACTGTCTAACTATCACGGTTCAAGAGATACAGCCTGGTGACAGACGGACGGACGGACGGACGGACGGACGGACGGACGGACGGACGGACGGACGGACAGCGGAGCCTCAGTAATAGGGTTCCGTTTTACCCTTTGGGTACGGAACCCTAATGAGCAAAAAAATCACGTTTGTTGTATGGGAGCCCCCTTAAATATTTATTTTATTCTATGTTTTAGTATTTGCTGTTATAGCAGCAACAGAAATACACCATCTGTGAAAATTTCAACTGTCTAACTATCACGGTTCAAGAGATACAGCCTGGTGACAGACGGACGGACGGACGGACGGACGGACGGACGGACAGCGGAGCCTCAGTAATAGGGTTCCGTTTTACCCTTTGGGTACGGAACCCTAATGAGCAAAAAAATCACGTTTGTTGTATGGGAGCCCCCTTAAATATTTATTTTATTCTATGTTTTAGTATTTGCTGTTATAGCAGCAACAGAAATACACCATCTGTGAAAATTTCAACTGTCTAACTATCACGGTTCAAGAGATACAGCCTGGTGACAGACGGATGGACGGACGGACGTACGGACGGACGGACGGACAGCGGAGCCTCAGTAATAGGATTCCGTTTTATCCTTTGGGTACGGTACCCTAAAAACAAAGAAATCTATCAAAAATTGAATTATAAATTATTCATAATACTTCTAGCGGTACATAAATTTAATAAATTACAACTAAAATTCATCAATTGAGTAGAAACATGTTTTCAACAAAGAGGCGAGTAATCTGTTTACAAAAACTCCAGTTGTTCATTATTTTTAGTTTATTAGGCAATTTATAGCTTCATTGCTTGAAATCTAACTCCATGTTCGACCACGGCTAATCTGAGAACTCGGTCATGTTGCATGTGCATTCTCCTTGTACTTTCGCGACTAACAAACATATATTTGGTTTTCTATTAAGACCACGATGTACACCACTAGCTTCCACACGATTAAGTTGGTCTGGGCATATACATTCCCTTAAGCACATGTTACAAATGTGGGCAAGTGGTTCTGCTAATAAATCTAGTGAAATAATTTTACACATTTTGCGCATTTGAGGAACTATCTGCCGGTGATATATTTATGGCATTTCACACATGTTTTGCCACTGTGATGATTTATGATGGTCGAAATAAAAAATAACAAAATCAAAATGAAATTAAAATGAAAAAATGTAATCCAAATAAAGTACTAGCAGCCAGTTAGGTTAGAATCGGAAACCTAGTATCAGTTCAAATTAGTTCGGAGTATTTACGGTGCGACCATATCGTTTTCTGTTACACGGTCGAAATTTGCTATTAGTATTTAACATACGTTTTGAATTATAACTGATAACACTGGTGTTGCTTTATTATATGTTCATTGCGCTTCACACAACAGACAAAACTAGCGAGCGCTACACATATATTCGACCAATCATTTTACTGTTTATTCAGCAAAGTAAAAGTTACGTATCGTGCGAACTGACAACCCTAAGTTAAGGGAAGTGATCGCCAGCCGTACTTTACCTCTCGTGATTTGCAGCAAGTACACGATTTCTTGAACTCAACTTCTCTCTCTGTTTCATTACAGTAAGCTATTTTACTCTCGTAAAATCTACGGGTCCTAGACGTTTAAACTGCTTTGCGATATTTCTTGGCATAGTACTATTATAGGTGTACCTACAGCTGATTCTGGAAAGATGGTGAAATATAATCACTATACGACCTTCTAAAAACATACTGATAAAAATATATTTGAGAACTGCCATGCAATTCTCTAAGCGACTCGTAATGGCTGTGTGCGTCGCTGTGATCACAGATGTCACAGCTTTGACATCGTCTACTGCGATCACGGCTTTTTATTTCGTATTCTATAAGGTTGTAAGCGTACGCGAGGCTGTTTGCCTTGCAGAATTCCAATTCCAAACGCAGCCTTGCGGCGCTAGTGTCGCACAACCATAAAAAGCGACACTAAAGAATTGCAATTTTGTGTTCAAGGCTTATAACAGCCGATGTTTCCGAGGATGTAAGGATGTTTGCTCTTACAGAATTGCATGGCTATAGAGGAGCAATATCGAAATCCATATATCTATAACTTCACGCCTAATCCCTTGCGGGTACCTAGGCATAGACAACCGAGCACCACATGACTCGATCCTTACTCGCCTCACTCGCTTCTTTAACTAATTGCTCTTTCCGCCGCTATGCCCGCTCGCCGGTTCCTAAGGCGGCTGAGATCACCTTCTGATAAAACACGATATTGTTGACCAATTTGGTCATTCGTAGTAGGTGTCTTGGTCTTCCTAGGCGCCTACATTCAATATCATACAGAAAAATTATATAGCATATGTCATTCTCAGTTCTCGATATGTGCACACTTATCGACACTCTGCATCTTCTCTCTCTCGCACATCTTCGCTCTCGCTCGCTCTGCGTACGTGGGTGGTACAGCCAAGGACCCGTCGTCAGCATTTTAGCAACTAAATTTTAATTTTAAGTTTAATGGCAACGGTTGCGTGCAGCCGTTGTTTTTACAATTTGTGAAAACAGTGTCTCTCGTTCACAACACTCTTGTCCGTGTGTGTTGATACATCCGCAATGCGGAGTTACACCGAGATTTAGCCCTTCCTTCCATCCAATAATAGCTACAAAACTCTCTAAACGATTCTTTGAATCATCAGATACCTATCCTAATCCTTTTATCTAAGCGGCGGCGGCATACGACCCGCTCCTGCCTCCTCTTTCCCGATTCCGATTATGTAGGCTGCGAAGTGCCCTGTTAGATCTTCCAAACAAACTTTCGAGAGCTTAGGACCGCTTTGAAGCGGCCGAAGCTTCCTTAAGGCAAAAGTCCCCCATGTGAGTGTCACCATTCTGGTCACTCGTTAGCCGCTTACAATAGTCTAGCGTCGGCATCCTCAATAGGAGCGTCGACACTCCTCAAAGCGTATATCCTTATTAGAGTGACGCTTGCGTCGTCCCGTACAAGCCTCTAAGCAAAAAGGCAGTCCCAGGTCGTGTTTTAGTTAGTAGGAATTTGACATAACCCTTTCGGCCTTCAGAACGGGAATCTTATAGAAAATTTCACCACCTCCCTCCCATAAGTCCTGAGGATGTCCACGATAAATCGTCATCAATCGACGGTAACCTTAAATGCGTGTTTATAATTTGCATGCCAAGGACGTTGAACACATAATTTGTGCAAAATGTTGAAGAGACATCTTGATCAATAAGCAACGTCGACTGCGTATCTTTTGTTTACTGTATTAAAGTTATTTCTTATTCATGCATTTTGTTTCTGGAGTTTGTGTTTAAAGTCTTGATCATCTTATCCTACAGACAGTCTTATTATTAATTCAATTTAAGTAACAGTATTTAAATACCATTTTCAATAATAGTTTATGAATAATAAAAAAAGGCGTCCCAGGCGGGCGGGAGCCGGGAAAGCGAGCACATGAGTAATCTTAACCACCCCCTTCGATCGCAAGCTATTACTCTCACTTACAGTCTATTATGTGTAGTTATTACATTTAAAATTATACATTTACATACTTTTACTTTTATATTCAAAGTATTATTTTACATTATTACCACACAAACCGGCTTACCACCACCTGGTGGTTTGTGGGACTTTTCAAGAAGTGGAGGCATTGGTGAGCGCGTATCTCTTTCGTAGATCACGAAAGGATAAGGAGTGAAAATTGCATTATGAAAGTGCAAGGAGAACGTATATGCATCTGGTAATCGAAAAACTTGCGGATGCAAGCCTTTCCAACTCAGATGTGAATGGCTGCTGGAAAGTTTTGAAGGAAAGTGTGGTGGATAGTGCAAAAGAAGCTTGTGGATGCGCAAAGAAGCATAAAACATTGAAAGGAGATGTCTGGTGGGATGTGGAGTTCGAATCCTTCATAGCAAGAAAGAGGAAAGCGTGGCTGGCTCATTTTTATCCTTAAATTAAAATATTCGAACTGCCTTATAAACCAGCGAGCGTCCATGAGAAAAGCAATGAATGTTAAAGAAGCGAGTGATGTGTGTAACCATCAAGTCACGTGGCGCTGGGTTCTCCCTGCCTACCCCGCAAGGGATTCGGCGTGAAGTTATAGTTAGATAGATAGATTGTTTAAAAGTATCTATATTCTTCACCAGATAACATCTTCACAGCTCCAGCAACATCTGTGTGAATCAAATCTCCTATTGCATTTGCGATCTTCTTGATATCGGTTTGAACCATAATCTAGTACACTTATTTCTCATGCCTGTATCACATATATCATCAATACGTGGTAATTTCGAAATCTTCAATCCTTTCCTATTTTAATGACTAATGGGTTCATGCCAAAAGTTCTAGTTTTTAAATACGCTCACCTTATTATAATATTCAGTCTTGTTTAAGTTCGTCTTTATAGTATATCGCTTTCCATATTTCTATCCAATTACTATATTTCAATTTTCATTTGTTTTAAGTATTCCACGATTAAAAAGAAGTTATATCCACGTTCTGTTCATTTATTCCCTGACAGTAGTCTGACAATGACCGCTTGTAAATTTATTGTATAATCATCACATAATATTTTAAGTGTGCACTTTTATCTATTTCTAATATTCATCATATACTTTTCATTCTTCTTTTGAATATAGTGATGCGTTGCATCAGAATCTACTATAAAAGTGATGCAATCTTTTTCTCCTTTATGTTCACTAAATTGGGCAACTGTTACAAATATCATAGCATTTACATTAAGAGTATTCTTTCTACTATTTGAGATCTATCTGATGTTCTAATACTTTATCCGCTATATATCCCTCTATATTTATTCATACATCACCCTCTAGATATATTTCTTCCTCTATAATTTATTTTATTTTTCTATTGGTAAGTTTTATGGCCATTCTGTTCACAAAAATTACAGGTTCTAAAATTTAAGCCATTAGTCCCAGAGTCCTTTTCGTTTCCTTGTAACTTTAATTCTGTATCAAACTATTCGGATCTTACAAAGTCTAATGTCATCAGATCTTTTTCATCGATTATTGTATCTAACGCTGTTATTTTAGAGTCGTATTCTGATGATGATAAATCGCATTCATTGCCACGTTCTTCCATTTCTGTGCCTGCTGCCTCTAATACATTAAATATTGTATTTTTGAACTTTAAAATATGATCTCGAATCTTTTTATTTTCTATGCATTTTAGTACTAACAACGTTTTCGTCAATGTAATTTATTGAACAAACTTTTTCTTTGAAAAATGCTTTGCTTGTTTAATTTTTCAATTGCACTGTAAATATTTATTCACTACACAGTGCACCATCCCCGCTCGTACAACTTATGTTTCTTATTTTATATTTTTGTGGTTTTATTGCTTAAATACAAAATATAATAGTGTTACTTCTTCTTCGCTGTATCCGATTTTATAATCCATTAGGACTTGTCGAGCTCGGTGGCGCAGTGGTGAAACGCGTTGTTACGCTACTTTGACACCAACGCTCGTGGGTTCGATTCCCACACAGTACAAACATTTGTGTGCATGAACATGTCTGTTTGTCTTGGTCTGGGTATTTTCTATGTATAATAAGTATGTATTTACAAAAAAAAAATGTATTTACTTATGTTTATCAGTTGTCTAGTACCCATAACACAAGCTTCGCTTACTTTGGGGCTAGATGGCGCTGTGTAATTTGTCCGACAATATTTATTTATTATTTATTTATTTATTAGGATTGAGGGGTCCGCTATCTAAACCTAAGGATTTGGCGAAGACTTTTACATGGAGCGACTGCCGTCAGGCCTCCACATACTAGAGGGAAAACCAGATCTTTCTTAGGTTAGGTCACACGTTTTTCGAAATATAATTTCTTGGACGTGTAGGTTTCCCCATGATGTTT
Organism: Pyralis farinalis; assembly: GCA_947507595.1. Taxonomy (NCBI): domain Eukaryota; kingdom Metazoa; phylum Arthropoda; class Insecta; order Lepidoptera; family Pyralidae; genus Pyralis; species Pyralis farinalis. Next base: position 34,984,861 of record OX382257.1, on the reverse strand, counting down.
TCCTTTACAGTCGAGCAAGTGATAAACATGTACATAAATCCGAAAACATGAATTTAATGGTACATGTCCTGCCAGGATTCGAAACGGAGACCAGTTAGTCAATAGCCCAGTTCATTATTCATTGGGCTATCACCGCTCATATACATACAACACAAAATATAATAGTGTTAATACACTATAAAAAACCGCCACTCAAAATATTAAATAGTTTCTTTTCTATGTATGTAACATACTAAAACCTCCGCGTACGGAGGCTCGGTTGCATGCTTAGGAAAAATGTTAAATATTTGCAACATTAAAACTGAACTTTATTCTGCAAGTAAATAATTTTGTAATTTATTTGCGTGGTCATCCCTCTTCAGGACACATGTAAAGGAAGTTTCAATGTATTCGCCACTCTCAGAACTTCGATCAAAGAATACCAATTCATTATTAATCCCGCTTTATGTCCAATTACTTTCCCCCGCATGCTTCGCGAATCTGGAATGTGCTCGATACTTGAGTTCATTAAGGACGCCCCTCAGAAAAAAATTCTCTTAAATAAAACTTGGTAAGTGTGAGTTGGACTCCCTCATCGAGGGCTCTGTACACATTATAAATAAATAAATAAAATATATTTATTTCAGGCGACAACAGCACATAGTATGTCATTAATTCAGTTAAATTAAATATGAAATAAAATAAAAATAAGTTATACTTCTTTAGGCGCGTTATGAAAAATGATGAGAGTGAAATTTTAAGATGCGCGCGCGTCACTGTAACACAAAAGTAACAGGTTGAAGCTGCTAAATGTTTCACGGTATTACCAATAGATGGCGCTATAGTTAAAAATGTATAACATTTGTACTTGACATTTGACTTGTATGTAATACATTCCATAAACATCGCTGCTACTACTTGAAAGACGTTTTTTTTAATTTTACTCCAATAACCCTTCTTATAAGTTATTTAATATAATTAATACTAAATATTATTAAATTGTTAATATTAAATATTTATTTAATGATGCCAAAGAAATATAACTTCTCACGCGCGTACATAAGTACACGAACCCTTTTTTTTTATAATAAGCTCCATTCGGCATTGTGTGATATGTCTTTCACAGCAATGCCGAGTATAGGGATAGTCGAACCTACTAGCTATCATTGCTAGGACAGTGTTGGAGCTGGCTTGCACCCTGCGTACCAGAGAGGCTCCTCTTTTGCGCATACTCGCGTGAAAGCAGTCGGCGTCGCCGCTGAAAAACATATATTATTATTTATATTATATTATTATTTTTAAATACGAGTATTATATACACACATCAAAAGTGTCTAGGGATCAACATATATTTTTGCAATAACTTTTCTCCTGATTGATATTAATTAAAATTTTCTTTAAGGATTCATCAAATAAAGTGTTTTCGTTTGTCTACAGTAACGATAAACCAAGTCACCTTTGCATTAATAAAGAAATTTGCCATTTTCATAATAAAGGGATTTTTGACATTTGAACCACTAACATTAAAGTTCGAAAAAAAGACTGAAATAACAGTTTTCTTTAAAATTTTATTGGGTAACTTAAACAATGAATAATCCGTGTTTCTACCGCGAACACTAACAACACAAGAACATCGGTTTGGCATATTCAAAATGAGTTCATCCAAATCACGCTGTGGAATGGCCGCCCATGTTCGTTGCAACAACAAAAAAAGGTCTTCTTGCGACTGGATACCCTCCATATTCGGCAGAGCTCTTCTCTGTAGCATATCCCATGCATGCTCAATCGGGTTCAAGTCTGGCGACTGAGCAGGCCAGGGCATGACATTGATGTTAGCTGCGGCGAGAGTCTGTCTTACAACTCTTGCGGTGTGCGGTCGTGCATTATCATGCATTAACTGAAATAAGGGACCGATTTGCACTTGTAGAGGAACGATGACGTCTGATACAATCGTCTCAGCATAAATTTGAGCGTTGAGGTTGCCTCTGATCCAAATCAACTCAGTTCTTCCGCCGATCCAAATACCCGCCCATACCATGATGGTTCCACCACTATAAGGATGGACTTCCTGACAGAATTTTAATCGCTGTTGGCGTCCAGGGGTTCTCCAGTGTCGTATACGTCTTGTATCCGGTCTCATACCAAAACGAGACTCATCAGAAAAGCACACGAAACGCCATTGTTCTTCTGCCCAATTTCTGTGTTCAAGAGCCCATTGATATCGAATCCTACGATTGTGCATTGCTATAGGTGGTACCCTTAGCGGTCTTCGGGAATGAAGGTTCACTTCATGCAAGCGGTTTCTGACTGTTTGGTCGCTAATTAAGTTCCCTGAAGAGTGATGAAGCGTCACGGCTAACATCATGGCGGTTATTGTTGGAGCTCTTCGAGTTGTGATTTGAATGTATCGGTCTTGTCTCCGTGTCCATGCATGGGATATGCTACAGAGAAGAGCTCTGCCGAATATGGAGGGTATCCAGTCGCAAGAAGACCTTTTTAGGGTTCCGTACCCAAAGGGTAAAACGGAACCCTATTGCTGAGGCTCCGCTGTCCGTCCGTCCGTCCGTCCGTCCGTCCGTCCGTCTGTCACCAGGCTGTATCTCTTGAACCGTGATAGCTAGACAGTTGAAATTTTCACAGATGATGTATTTCTATTGCCGCTATAACAACAAATACTAAAAAATGGAATAAAATGAATATTTAAGGGGGCTCCCATACAACAAACGTGATTTTTTTGCCGTTTTTATAGATAATGGTACGGAACCCTTCGTGCGCGAGTCCGACTCGCACTTGGCCGATTTTTTTTTGTTGTTGCAACGAACATGGGCGGCCATTCCACAGCGTGATTTGGATGAACTCATTTTGAGTATGCCAAACCGATGTTCTTGTGTTGTTAGTGTTCGCGGTAGAAACACGGATTATTCATTGTTTAAGTTACCCAATAAAATTTTAAAGAAAACTGTTATTTCAGTCTTTTTTTCGAACTTTAATGTTAGTGGTTCAAATGTCAAAAATCCCTTTATTATGAAAATGGCAAATTTCTTTATTAATGCAAAGGTGACTTGGTTTATCGTTACTGTAGACAAACGAAAACACTTTATTTGATGAATCCTTAAAGAAAATTTTAATTAATATCAATCAGGAGAAAAGTTATTGCAAAAATATATGTTGATCCCTAGACACTTTTGATGTGTGTATTATACGTCGTCTACTATTACACCAACCCTAACTCATCCTACTGCAGAATAAATCTGCTTCTTTCTAATCCTATTCTGGTTTTTGAGTACTTGGGCAACTTAGTACAAGTAGCTATGTAAGAGTTTTAACTTTCGCTTCCATTAGCAGTTTTTATGATTTCTTTTAATCATCATTTCAGAATCTACTGATGAGCCTCCGTCTTATGGGAGATTTTGCCATAACCACCATTCTTTCCAGGCGGGTTTGAGATCGCAGTATAAGCATGTGCGTGGGATGCGCTGCTGCCCGGCATCCGGTGGTGTTATCCCCTTAGCCGGCTCCTTCGGCGTCCACGAGAAGAGAGGGTAAGTTGGTGGGATTTAATTATAACTCTGTCGTAAAAACTAACTAGTCTGGCCATAAATAGTAGTACATAGAAACTTTTCTTTTTTTCAACTCTACAAATGATATACTCATTCATTAATTATATCGTATTACCGACAAATATACCAACACTTCCTCTGTTGAAGACCATAACAGATCGGTGCAACTGCGTGCTATCAGAACTACAAAGGCTGTTAATGCTGTTAAAGCCATAATTCGCCGAAACCCTATTAGGAAACAAAAAATCGTATCGGGAGAAATGAAGATTCCCGCTAGGACTATGTTACGTATAATGAAACAAGACCAAAAACTTCGCGCCTATCGTCGATATACATGCCCTAAACTAATCCCTTAAGAAGGGAGTTGGTCGATCAAAACGCCTTCTGTCCCGATACGCAGGTGGAAAGCACCGAAATATTCTCTTTACTGTTGAAACATTTTCACAATTGAAGAGCACTACAATAAGCAAAATGACAAAGTGTTCGCACACAGTTGTAAAGAAGCCGCCCAAATGGTCGGAAAGGTACAACATAGTCATCATCTTGCGTCTGTAATGTTTTGGTGTGAGTGTCTTATCAATGAATCACAAAGCTTCATTTTTGTGAAAAAAACATTTGAGTGAAGACTTTAGCCAAAGTACCTATATCAAGAGACTATCTTGGATCGTGTTGTGAAACCTCTCCGAACTTTATAAGAATTGAGGACTGGCCCTCATCTAGCCCAGATCTGAACCCCTTAGACTACAAATTATGGTCAGTTCTAGAGATGGCCTGCACGAAACGACACACCGACATTGTGTGTCTCTATAGAAATCTCTGGAGCAAGCAGTGGTTAAATTTCCCACGGAAACAGTGCGTGAATCCATTGATTCGTGGGCAGACAGATTAAAGGCCTGTATCAAAACCAAAGGTGACCATTTCGAATTATATTTTTTTATTTTTTGCTAAGACTTCCATAAATAATATAGATATAAGTTTTATTAAGATTACATTACTTCATAAAAAAACCAGTTGAGAATACGGAAGCTTGCATTGCCAGAGGAACACCTGGCTCGTCAATTATGTAACAATTCAAAAAAATTTTTTTTTTAATTATCGGCCATTTTGACCATGTTCCTTACGAGATAGGAACGGTGTTCCTGGACATTCCTATTCTACTTCTTTATGCTGAATCCGAATCTGAAGTCAAAATTCGAATATTCGAAAAAAACGCACACACAGACAAACGCACAAACATATAGATTTGGAGACATATAGGAACAGTGTTCCTGATAAATGCATATTCATTTGTAACAGAACTTATGGCCGGACCTAGTAATGAAAATTAAAAGTGCTTATTTTAATAACAAATAATATAACATATTTACAGTTTGACTACTTCTTTGAAGTGTTTGGACACCTGTGTCAGAAGCTATAGCAGTTTTGTTCAACTACTAGCTACTCGACCCAGCTTCGCACGGGTGATCCAATCGTTACCAAACTTCACAGGATCACCTGCCGGGCTAACCTTAAGATTCACAGGAAATTTCATCAAAATCTGCCCAACCGTTTTAGCCATAGAGGACATACAGACAAACATTCATTTGTATTTATATAGAAGATGTAATAAACAATACTTTTACTATTTATTTATTAGTGAACTGAGTACATGAAATTTAGGTAGTGTAATAACTTCGAGGTTGGTATACCATTTTTTTTTTTAGTATTGTCGGACAAATTACGCAGCGCCATCTAGCCCCAAGGTAAGCGAAGCTTGTGTTATGGGTACTAGACAACTGATAAACATACGTAAATACACAAACATAGTATACATAGAAAAAAACCCAGACCAATACAAAGTCAAAGTCAAAATCTTTTTATTCCGCAAAAATGGCTACATTTGTTTGGAATCGTCACAATTTTTTTCCCTACCGTGCAGTTCATGACTAGGTGAGCACTGATAAAAATACTTCCAAAAAACTCAGGCATCCCTCTTTTGGTATCCAAACAAATTTACATAATTTATTAATTACATTATAATTGAATCGACTCAATCCCAGGCATTTTTATCATTAATATAGTCAGATACTTTATAATATGCCCTGCTACACAATTTGGCTTTAATAGTAGTTTTAAATTTGTTTATTGACAATTCTCTTATATTGCTGGGAAGTTTGTTATAGAACCGTTTACATTGCCCCATAAAAGAATTACTTATTTTGTGGAAACGGCTTGGATGTAACACAAGATTATGCTTATATCTAGTATTTATGTTATGAGTATCACTCTTTTTACAAAATGAGTACAACAGACATGACATAATTACATGGCTTTGGATATAGTGTGAGGAGAAAATAACGTGTGTGATTATACCGACGTATGTAGAATTTGCATGAGGAGCATTAGTGACCAGATATTTTAAGTTACATGCGGTATTTGTTTAATTTGCATCATAAATGAACAAGGCAAATATGCATCGGCATTGGACGAGCTCGGTGGTAAAACGAGTTGTTACGCTACTTTGACACCAACACTCGTGGGTTCGATTCCCACACAGTACAAACATTTGTGCGCATGAACATGTCTGTTTGTCTCCATTTGGGTGTTGGTTAGAACGTGCGCATTAAAGTCGCTTGTCTTTTTTTGGTCTGGGTATTTTCTATGTATAATAAGTATGTATTTACCAAAAAAATGTATTTACGTATGTTTATCAGTTGTATAGTACCCATAACACAAGCTTCGCTTACTTTGGGGCTAGATGGCGCTGTGTAATTTGTCCGACAATATTTATTTATATCTGCTTAATACATTGTATTGTCTATCCAGTACTGTCAATAATATCTACAACTATCAAAATGTGTATAAGTGTGACATCTGAACAAAACAAACAAACAAACAACACAGTCAATAAGAACCAGTCAAGCGTGAGTCGGGTTTGCGAAAAGGAGTTTCAGTAATAGTACAGTATATTCAGGTGCATTCAATCTCTTCTTCGATAATGATGGTTTTTGAAATGCTGGTAGATTTTAGACGAAATCGGTGGCTCAGTCGTGAATTCCGCGACTATGACACCAACGCTCGTGGGCTCGATTCCCACACAAGGCAAACATTTGCGAGCATGAACATGTCTATTTGCCATGGTCTGGATGTTTTAAGAGAGGTAGGGTAGGGCGCATCAAAGAAGCCCGTCTGGGGAAGTACCTCCACCTCACAGAAAACCACAGCCAAATAACAACTCCCTAGAGGGTTGTTGTGTTCCTGCGTGTGAGTGAGGTCACCAGTAAGCTCCCAAGGAGTTGCTGTGTAAGCAGTAGAGGAGGCATCGCGCGAGTGATACTTAATATATCGCGAGAGTTAATAGGCTACGGTACTCGCTTTGCATCAGGTGGGTCGTATGCTTGTATACCTCCCGAAGTAGTATAAAAATAGAAAAATCAAAACCATGGAAAAATAGTTTTTTTAATATTTTTTATTCACCAACTGGTCGCCGGCTCTAACCCTGGCTTCACCACTAAATTTGTGTTTTAGGCTTTATATACGTATTAGTGAGCAATTTACATATAATAAATATACACGTCGGGGAAAAACGCGTGCGTCTCGGGACGCACGACAGAAGTGATAACTTAAACTAATCTTAGTTGAACTATTTAATATTGAAATTGTTTAACTTGAGAAAAGCTTAGATTATTAATTAAATGCAATTTGATCTAAGTCATTGGGTCATGTCACGAATGGTCACTGAACCTGTCAACTGATCATATTTATTTTGTGTAATACGAATAAAAAGGTATTTTGAGTTTGAAAAAGTTATTATTCTTGTGCCAAGTCATAACCATTGCACCATCCAGTGTTATCCAGCCAATGTGTAGAGTAAATAGTGTGTGATAAGAAAATTAAACATTCAAGCATCAATAACAATCTAAAAGTTGAAGTCATTTCAGTATTTGTGTTTTGATTTATACCCACCAGAGTGAACTCTATTATTTATGTCGGAGAGAGCGCAGGTACGGCTCACTTGTTAGACTGCAGCCATCAGCGCCATCTGTTTTTTGTGCCCGAAAATATCAATTCTCCTTGACAATTTGAAGATTAAAACAAATCCACAACAGAAATATTATTCGTAATGGTGAAGTGCAACGGATGCGGAAAATACTTAGCGGCGGCGGATGGCGTTAGTTGTTCCAAATGTAAGCGGATTAATCATAGGGCATGTGTTAATATTCCCAAGGATGCCCCTATCCAGAGCACATGGTCGTGCCCAGAATGTAAAACTTGTGCCCCGGCAAAAAATAAACAGTCCACCTTGGAACTACCGACGTATGAGCCAAATGATGCTGCGCTGCTTGATACCTCTACGGAGTTTCAGGAGGCGGAGCAGGGGTTGACGAGTTATGAGCTGAGACAGTTACGAGATGAGATGCGACAGACTAGGGAGGAGCTACAGGGTTTTCGACGGGAAATGGCCGAATTGAGGGCGCTCGGTAAATCATGCGAAGAACGTATTGGGCATCTCGAGGCTAGAGTAGACACAATCGAACAGCAGGTCAACAGTGAAAGAGACCAGGAGGTATCTAGGGTAGTAAAAATTATGGAGTCCACAGTAAAACAGCTGAAGCAAGATCTAAATGACCGCGATCAGGAGTTGCTATTGAATGACGTTGAAATCTCCGGTATTCCTGAGGAAGGTGGCGAAAGTGTGACTCATCTAGTACAGTCCTGTGCCACCAAGCTTGGTATAACACTTGATGAACGAGAAGTGGTAAGTTGCGTTCGTGTGGGTGGAGCCCGTGTGCCGGGTGAATTGTCAGCGCGCTCACGCCCCATAGTCGTGCGTTTGGCGCGACGAGCAATGCGAGATCAGCTATTGCGTGCTGCACGAATTCGACGCGGAACCACTACCGAGGGTTTAGGCTTGAGCGCGGTTTCGAACCCCCGTCCATTTTATATAAACGAGAGGCTCACCAGGCTAAATCGCTCGTTATTTAGCCGGACCCGTGAAGCAGTCCGCGCCCTTCATTGGCGGTTTGTATGGACAAAGGACGGCAAAATATATGTCCGACGGGATCAAGGTGAGTCGGCTATTAAAATAAAATCTGATGCCGACCTGGACAGGGTTTTTGGAAGTGACTATGTTCGCGTCAATAGAACCATGGAATAACTTTATTGAGATTACGTATGCATTTGTCTTTATTAAGGTATTGTATTGTATGTATGGTTGTAATATCTGTTTCTTATTGATTCAAAAATGTCAGGTGTGGAATGCCAGCACAATATTTGGTATGATATTAAAAACTTATTATTATTATTTATTTCTGAAGTCTACATATTTCTGCATGGATGCACTTGAAAATGGAATTAATGAGTTCTGTAGCGAGTACGTGACTTGCATCATATTATATATTATTATAGTTTTTCAAGGATATAATAACATAGTATATTTAGGTATACAATGTAAATGTGTGTATGATTACAGAACTAGCTCAGAAACCCTAGGATCCGGCAGCCAATTTATGTGTTTCTTAAACAGTTTAAGTCAGGATATTTATTTGATAATAATTATTGATGGGTAAGAGTAAACTAAAAGTTGGTCTCCTAAATGCGGGTTCATTAGGCACTTGTCACGATGAATTCCTGGTGGCTATGGAGCGATTTGATGTGGACTTTATGGCAATAAACGAAACTTGGCTAAGAGAAGGTGAGGAGGGAAAGGCACCAGCTGTACCTGGCTACAGGCTGCGACATATACCGCGGCTACCTGGTGTGCGCTCGCGGGGTGGAGGTGTTGGCTTCTACATTAGACGCGGATGTGCTGCTCGCATCTTGCCTCATCCTCCTGACCTTGGTGTCGAACAAATGTGGCTAGGAATAACTATTGGCGGGAAAAAAGTTGCAATAGGTACTGCATACAGGCCTCCATGGCTACACATAGGCACTTTTATTGATGCCATTTCTGCATCTTTGGAAGCACTATCTTGGTGCAACAATGTACTGTTTTTGGGCGATTTTAATATTAATATACTTAATAATGGTGATAGTACTACTAAAAGATTATTTGATCTCTTGGCATGCTATAGATTAACACAATGCGTCTCCGAACCAACACATTTTACATCCCATAGTGAAACGTTAATAGATCTCGTATGCACAGACATGAAGGTAAATAAAGTAACCGTCAATAAAATACCAGATTTAAGTAGCCATGCCTTCATTGTGTGTCAATTAAATGCATCAAAAGTAAAAACGCCGGCACTCAAAATAACACGCAGGTCGATTAGGGATATAGATAATGATACTTTCCGAAAAGACCTTGAAGATATAAACTGGTCCTGGATTGCATCGCTCACAAATGTGAATGCTATGGTAGAGAATTTCAATAAGGCTTTGATTTCTATCTTTGACCTACATGCGCCTGTTAAGACCTCATATGTTAAATACCACCAATACCCTTGGATAACTTATAACATTAAGGAAATGATGAAAAAGCGTGACGAGGCGTATGCTAGAGCACGTGCGAGTGGTGACTCTGGTCATAAACAATTCTATAAAGAACTGAAGCAAATAGTCAATATGGCATTGATTAATGAAAAAAAGGCTTACTATAATCACTATGTAAATTATAATAAGGACCCACGTACGCTATGGAAGACAATAAAAAAAAAATGTCCGAATAAAATCCAAATCAGAAATATCGTCTACTACTTTTAGTAATCCCACACAAATTAATGATCATTTCTTGAAAGTTCCTGGAAATAATAATGTTTGTGCATCGCATCTGTCATATTTTACGAACAATTGTAAGACGTCTGCCTGCTTTAAACTGCGAGCAGTCAGCGTAACTGAAGTGGCAAAGGTAATAACATCGCTTAAATCCAATGCTGTAGGCATAGATGGCATATCGTTGGATATGTTACTTATGAGCTTGCCCAATAGTCTGTCTACCATAACGGCAATAGTTAATAGATCCATCGAGACTAACACATGTCCAACTATGTGGGAACATGCTCTCGTAAAGCCTACTCCTAAGGCGTCATGCCCCTCGACCTTAAATGAACTGCGACCGATTAGTATACTACCCTGTGCCTCAAAAATCTTGGAAAGGATAGTGGCTGACCAACTCCGTGAGTACATAGAAAAAAATAACATACTGCCGCCTAGACAATCTGGTTTCAGAAAAGCTCACAGTACAGCAACAGCCTTGTTAGACATAGTAGACGATTCATTGGACTCCCAAGACGCTGGGCAAGCTACTCTGCTAGTCCTGCTTGATTTCTCCAGGGCTTTTGATTGCATTAATGTGCCCCTCTTGTTGGCCAAGCTACACTTCTACGGTTTTAGTTCTAACACCATAAAATGGTTTAGTAGTTATTTCGGCAATCGAACGCAGCAAGTTGAACTGTGCGACGCTAAAGGAGATAAGGTGATGTCTGAGGCCAGGCACGTGACAAGAGGTGTTCCCCAAGGATCTATTCTGGGTCCTCTGCTCTTTGTAATTTACAGTGCGGATGTAGTGCAACACATTCAGCGCTGTAAATATCATATATACGCGGATGATATTCAAATATACACGTCAAGTAATCCATATAATGTCAAATCAGCAGTTAAGCGAATAAATGACGATTTAGAAAGCATTGCTACATGGTCAGAAGCGAATTCCCTTGTCCTTAATGGGAATAAAACTAAATTTATGATTCTTGGTTCGGTAACCCAAATTAATAAAATCGCACACCAAAACCTAAGCATCGTGCTTAGAGGAGAAGCTATAGACAGAGTGACCGAGGCTCGCAATTTGGGAATACTCATGGACGAACAATTACGCTTTGAAAAGCATGTGAGGACTACAGCAAGTAATTGTTTCTATCGGCTTAAGGTCCTATATCAAGTGAGAGACTACATCAATACAGATATTCGCTTAAAGCTCTGCGAATCGCTTGTGCTGTCAAAATTTAATTATTTGGACGTAGTATATGGTCCGCGCCTCCTGGCGCGCACGCAACAATTGATCCAACGTGTCCAAAATGCATGTGCAAGATTTTGTTTTGGAATATTGCCACAAACACACGTAACTCCATTTTTGAATAGTGCAAATATTTTAAAGATGAAATCTCGTAGTGAGCTGCACTTGGCATGTCTTCTGTTTAACGTGATCAAATATCAAATTCCACCTTATCTTGCCGACAAGCTAACGTGGTCGCATGATGTACACTCATATAAAACGCGCGCCTCAGATAGTGGTCTCGTTCTGCCACGACATCGTACCGCGGCCTTTAGAGGATGCTTTAAGTTCGCTGCGTCCAAGTGCTGGAATGATTTGCCGCCGCCTATTCGTAGATTAAACACAATAAGCGCATTCAGAAGTAGCTACAAGAGTGTATTGTTAAGGTCACAAAAAGGTGAAAGATATTCTCGACTCATCTGAAAGAAGGCGCGGTAACGATCTTGTTTATGCGTGCATGCTCGAAAGGCGAAATGACTGCTTGCTTGCTACGAGTATTTTGCGTCCACTTGATTACATTTTATTATTTGTTATCATTTCAAGTTTTTATTTTTATTTTTTGTTATTACTTTTTAATGTTATTATTTATTTATACATACATATCATCACGCCTGTCTACCGTTGGGATAGGCGGAGATAGAATGCCAGGTGCGCCGATCCAAACATGGTCTCGCTTCTTACACACTCATGAACCTCTTCATATATTTATATTCTTTTTGTATACATATTTGCTAAATTGCAATGATAATTATTTTATTTTAACTTTACTTATTTTATTAATTGCCGTATTGATTCTGCGCGGTTCGTGACTGTACGTGACAGATACTACATAAGGTCTCACAGAATACCAGCGCCTGGCTTGCGCCATGGCTCGTGCTGAGTGAGGTCTTTTTATATTGGCCGCTGCAACACACCTGACATTGTTGAATGCTATTGTATTAAAAGTGTTGCAATATTGTTAACTGATGTTTGATGAAGTGTAATGTTTCTAGTGTTGTAGTGCGCTATGTAATAAAGTTTCTTTCTTTCTTTCTTTCTTTCTTCTAAGCTGCTTTGTGTGCTTCCGCCACCAATTAGTTCATGCGGCCTAACGCCGGCCGGCACCCACCCACTACCGTTAGCAGATGCAACATGCCGACGCTGTCATGGCTGCTCCGATGGTCTCTGCCTCGGCTGCTGCGGTCGTCCGCCATCTGGAACAGAAACCGCATGCACCTACCACCGTCGCTGCTACGACTGGCCTAGTCGTCGCTGCGACATTTGTTTCACCTCTTCACGAGACATCCTCAGGCGCTGTTTATTAACTATTACTTAAATTTTATATATATTAATATAATAACGTAAGGAAAGTGTTATATTACTTGTTGATGAAAAGAGTATACAAAAAGGGTTACAAATTTATTAGGGCTATTTATACAGTAAACTATATAAAAAATAAAAGTGACTTAAAGTTCGGCTAATAAGGGTCTTTAAGAACTCGCGTTATCTTTGTCTAGCCGGAATATCACTGTTAGGTTCACTGGAGTGTGCACTGAGAGGCCGCCGGCTATAGTGGCCGACGACTGTAGACAGCTGGTTAGCGTGCTAGCCAGCACACAGATCCAGATGTAGAAGTTGTTCGTGGGACCGCCTTACGGACCAACACCGCAGCGGTAACTGCGTCAGCCGCCGTGGTCCACAATAGAGGCTGTAGGATTTATAATTGGGATTAGTTAGACGTCCGGTGTTTAACGGGTTTGGAAAAGTGAGTAATTCCCGACGGTTCACCACGTAGCCCACACCAGGAGGCTGGAGGTCTCCGACGCGGTGCCCTCAATCTTTACTTTTTCGAAACTAGTTGCAGACTGACTTGTTTTTCGGATTACGTCCTAAACATCTATAACGTGAAAATTTACCAATATAATATTTTTTGACAAACATCATTCGGTTCACAGAGACAATGTAGTGTATATCTCTAAAAAGGTTTTACAAAATATATTATTCAAAAAGGTTATTTATTACATTAGATATTTTAAACATTACAAAAGGTTATTTATTAATAAAATCATTTATGAATGTATATTTTATTCTTAGTTACAATTGAGTCTGCCTACCGCTGCCGTATGCGTGAGAGAAACCGAAGCCAGACAGACTAGCGCCGTAACGCGTCACGTAACAAAGCGGTTTACCCTTCCATAAGAAATTATCACTTCAAAATTCACTAGCAAAGCCTGTAGCTCTCGAGAACATTTCGAATGAAAATGGCGTAATTTTAGGAATTAAGAAGAAGGAATCGCTTTGACCCGAAATCGTGGTTTGAAAAGATTCGAATTGCATTGAAAAGATTTCGATTGCGTGACGTATATTGCGTGCCCTGTCAATGGGAATGAAATTGATTTCACTGGAATCAACTCAGATACACTGTGAAAACTTTTCAATTGGAATGAGAATTTTCTTTTTGGGTCAATGTGTATGCCCCGGATTTGACGAGCTCGATGGCTCCGTCGTGAATGACGCGACTTCGACACCAACGCTCGTGGGCTCGATTCCCACACAAGACAAACATTTGTGTGCGTGAACATGTCTGTATGTCTTGGTCTGGATGTTTTAAGAGAGGTAGGGCGCATTACTCCACCTCACGGAAAACCGCAGCCAAATAACAACTCCCTAGAGGGTTGTTGTGTTCCTGCGTGTGAGTGAGGTCACCAGTAAGCTCCCAAGGAGTTGCTGTATAAGCAGCAGAGGAGGCATCGCGCGAGTAATACTTAATATATCGCAAGCGTTAATAGGCTATGGTACCGGCTTTACATCAGGTGGGCCGCTGTATGTTTGTACGCCTCCCGACGTTTTTTGTTTTTTTGTAGCCTATTAAGTATCACCCGTGCGATGCCACCCCTGCTAACACAGCAACTCCTTAGGAGCTGACTGGCACCAGGCTATCACAGAAGAAGGACGTTACGATAAGTCAGTCATTAACTAGGTCAGACCTCAGTCACACCAGAAATCAATGCCGAACAAAGTAATCAGCAATTTTGTTCACAATCCGATACACACAAGAAAATATTAAATTAAAAATTTAATAAACCGTCGACGCAAAAATAACCTATAAAAAGTAACAAAATTTATTATCATTAATTATTATTCAATTATTATCATTAATTATTAATAATGATAAACACAAAAACACCGTCGATTAAGTCCCCTTTTAAACAAAAAAAAAAAATCAAAATCACAATCGGTTCATTTCGAAGCTACGATGCCACAGACAGACACACAGATACACACGTCAAACTTATAACACCCCTCTTTTCCGTCGGGAGTTACAAAAGGATATTTAACACACTCATCAAACGGAACCCTACAGATGCGAGAGCGTTTCGCAAATGCCCGCCATTTTACATTAACGACGCGAAGTAAGAAGAAGACGAAGTGAAGTAAGTACATTTCGTGTGCCTTTGCCCGCTGTCTCGGAAACTTATAATGAGTTTCGTCCGAGGAAGTGATAAGTACCGGCCGGCCGGCGGGATTTCAAACAACTTATTATTCTGTTACAGTCTTTGAAATGTTCTATTGATAGATAGACGGACAGATAAAACTGTTTATTCGTTCACAATATTTGTTTCATTCTCATTCATCGTCATTTCAGTCTAAGAACGTATTGCTGAATATATACCTCCTTAGACTTTTGTTTTAGATATTGTCGGACAAATTACACAGCGCCATCTAGCCCCAAAGTAAGCGAAGCTTGTGTTATGGGCACTGATAAACGTACGTAAATACATTTTTTTTTTTGTAAATACATACTTATTATACATAGAAAATACCTAGACCAAAACAGACATGGTCACACACATGGTGGCAAACATGGTGACACCAACGCTCGTGGGTTCGATTCCCACACAACACAAACATTTCTGTCCATGAACATGTCTGTTTGTCTTAGTCTGGGTATTTTCTATGTATAGTAAGTATGTACGAATATTTACAAAAAAAAATGTATTTACGTATGTTTATCAGTTGTCTAGTACCCATAACACAAGCTTCGCTTACTTTGGGGCTAGATGGCGCTGTGTAATTTGTCCGACAATATTTATTATTATTTCTCAATCCATGTATTGCCTCTGCCTGTTTGTCAACGTACATCGTGACTTACTCGTATTTACGAAGTATACGGATCGGATACATCCACGGCAGACAAGAGGTATTTTTAAATATCTATTATATCAACCACCCTGTAATCTAGACATACCTATATAAGAAAAATGTGTACAATATGTGCATAGTTGTGTATAATAAACTCCCGATCTATTTGAAATTTATATAATAGTAATAAATAATATAATATTTAAATAATAGAATTTTTAAGTTAGAATTGACAAATTATTTTCTAATTTATAATTAATTTCTAAATCACAAGGATATATAAATTATAAATAATTGACAATTTAATATTACATATTGTGCGGACGTCAATATTTTTAATTTTTGATTGTATTTTTTTTTATTTTTTATTTGTGACATTTAGTACGTTTATTGCTATTACTTTTATATAATATTTACACACCAGTATCTATGCAAACAGGTAGAGTACATGTACAAGATTGTTATTTTACTAGCTTAAGAACTTAATGAACTTGTATTCTGGCAAATAAAGAATTTGATTTGAAGATTTGATATTACAAACGTTCACAGGCTACAGTAACCGCTTTACATCAGTAGGCACATTCACATTGCCTCGAACACTATATTATAGAATTGAAAAGTTCTCTGTCAAAGTGCGTGGAATCTGAGTGATAACTTTTCAAATCCGTTTCCAATGTAGCTTTCAGAGGCAATTTGAATACCTACACAGGCGGGTCGTATATTGCATGCCTCCCACCGTTGTACAGAATAATAAAAAGCCGTCAATGCACCGAGGGTTCCGTAAAAAACTATATAATATAATATTTTCGTATATTTTTTTTGTGATGTAACTACAAATTTGTTGTTGCTGATATTGATACATTATTATTGGCGAAAGTCCACTAAAAAGTTTTAGATCAAATTGCGACTAAATTTGACTTTCCCAATATAACCCCTGCATCTCTTAACTATTGAAAGTGGGTTTAGTTCCTTTGAACTACAATTATTTATTCAAATTACGGACATAAGTATTTGTCCGTTTCATCTTTGCTTCATCAGAGGGAATTCACGTAACGTGTAAATTAACTTTGTGTTCATTACTATGTTAAACCTACGTCTTCACGGCCCCATTTGTTCGTCTAACTTTTTATATTTTAATATATTTTAATATTCAAAGAGAAATATTTTACTATAGTTTGCTCGGGGTAGCCTGAGTCTCTCTACTGCCGAAGGAGTCTAAGCGTTGTGTAATGTTTATAATATCTAATGTAATAACCTTTTTGAATAATACATATTGTAAAACTTAATAGATAATTGTCTATGTTATATCTATGACAATTGTCAAATTAATTTAATTTTTTATAATATTCAAATTTGAAATCTCACGAGGTTTAGGATGAAAAACGAAAAAGTGTCAGTCTGCAACTACGAGTAGTTTTGAAGAAGTAAAGATTGAGGGCACCGCGTCGGAGACCTCCAGCCTGCTGCTGTGGGCTACGTGGTGAACCGTCGGGAATTTACTCACTTTTCCAAACCCGTTAAACACCGGACGTCTAACTAATCCCAATTATAAAACCTACAGCCCCTGTTGTGGACTACGGCGGCTGACGGAGTTACCGCTGCGGTGTTGGTCCGTAAGGCGGTCCCACGAACAACTTCTACGTCTGGATCTGCGTGCTGGCTAGCACGCTAACCAGCTGTCTACAGTCGTCGGCCACTATAGGCGGCGGCCACTCAGTGTTTTGTTCCATTTAACTATTTTTTGACGTAATAACGTGTTGTAAATCGATGAACTTCGGCTGCACACACGAAAAAGCACGACTCATTGTCACGTTCCGCCTGAGCCGAGCGTGCAAGCGAGAACGCGGAACAAGCGATAGAGAGGCACGATCGGCCTAAGCGTTCGACTTGTGACGCATCTATCTCTCTCCCACTCCATCGGCCGATGCGTCCGAGCAGAAGAGACAGCGGCAGCACACAACCTACACGTGAACTGTTTTGTCAACTGTTAAATGTTTTCTTATGACGTTATCACGTAAAATTATCGTCCGTAAACCGACTTTAAGGACAACCAATTTTTTTTTATACAACGTCGCGAGTCATACAAGCATACGACCCACCTGATGTAAAGCAGTTACCGTAGCCTATTAACGCTTGTAATATATTAGGTATCATTGACGCGATGCCTCCACTGCTGCTTATACAGCAACTACTTAGGAACTTACTCTGGTGACCTCACTCACACGCAGGAACACAACAAACCTCTAGGAAATTGTTGTTTTGCTGCGGTTTTCTGTGAGGTGTAGCTACTATCCAAGACGGACTACTTTGATGGGCCCTACCTCTCTTACATCATCTAGACCAAGACAATCAGACATGTTCATACACACAAATGTTTGTCTTCTGTGGGAATCGAAGCCACGAGCCTTGGCGTCAAAGTCGCGTCATTCACAACTGATCCATCGAGCTCGTCATATTTATATTTCTTCATTTAACTTTTTATATTTTGATGTTCAAAGAACCGGCAATGGTGCTTGGATACAGTAGGCCGATTCTACTAAAAAACTGCAACTGCAATGCAGCGCGGCGTGTGTCAAAATGCGTACATTTTGACGTTTCGTTAAACGTCACTACTGTCAGATCGCTTAACCAACCGTCAAAATGTACGCACTTTGACACATGCGGCGCTGCAGTGCAGTTGCAGTTTTGTAGTAGAATCGTTTTACAGACATGTCTGTTAAAGAAGCAGTGAGCAGTGAAAGGATTGAGTCATGTAGCGTTCGGTTTTCTCTACCTGCCTCGGAGATAAATAGACACTCTGTTCCATCCGAAGTCAGAGCGAGTCAGCTAGGAATGTAATATTTTTTTTACTTACGGTACTTGCACGATGTGGTACTATTTTTTTTTATACAACGTCGGAAGGTATCAAGCATACAGACCGCCTAATATAAAGTGGCTACCGTAGCCTATGAACGCTTGTAATAAATTAAGTATAACTCGCGCGATGCCTCCTCTGCTGCTAACACAGCAACTCCTTAGGAGCATACTCGCTCACACACGGGAACACAACAACCCTCTTAGGGAGTTGTTATTTGGCTGCGGTTTTCTGTGAGGTGGAGGTACTTCCCTGCTAAGCTAAAGGCTGCTTTGATGCGATGCGATGAAGTTTTTTAAACCACAAATTTATCTTGAAATATTTAACTCAAGGTTTTTTTTTTTTTTTTTATTGTATTTAATTTCTCGAACATAACATCTCCCGCATTAATTATTCATTCTCGTCCAAACCACTGGCCGAGCCTTTTTATCTGCGCCCTTTCAAACAAACCATTACGCACCTTTATTGCGAATCTCGACACGTAATCAAATTTACTGTCACCTTTATTATTTTAAATTATGCTGCATTAACGACCTTATTCGGTCGCGATAAGGTGTATGTGCGTTGAAATTTTCAGTGCGACAGTGTGAAAGGATTCCTAAAGGATTGTCTGAAATCGCGTTGTGTTCATTTCGTTTTGGCATGAATTTTTAATTTTCAGCGAGCGTTGGATTATTGTTTCAGAAGTGTGACACGCGGTGGAAATTTTTGTGACAAATTCGAAATGAGCACACTTTTTTATTCGTCAGGTGCTAAATACGTAATGTGCAACAATGTTTTATACATTAGGGGGTAAATAAAGTGTACCAAAATTAACTCGGCATATTTCACAGGGGTTTGTAGAATAATCTAATTTGGTACAACTTATACATTAATTTGTACCAAATTAAAATATATTAAGATTTTTGACGAACTCGGTGACAATTAATGCGGAAGATGTTATGTTCGAGAAATAAAATACAATTTTACACAGAACTTGAGTTAACAATAATTTAAAATTAATATTAGTTATAGTATTGTCTTAGGTTTTCGCGATTGTTATACATTGAATTAAACAGTTTTTAACGTACCACATGCTTAGGATCCAGTTCTAAAAATCAAGTCACAAACCCAGAGATCTACTAAAAAATCGGTCAAGTGCGAGTGGGACTCGCGCACGAAGGGTTCCGTACTTGAACTAATCAACCACTGGACACGACACTCAGTCGTTCTCGCCTTTTACCCCTCTGTCACAGACCCTGAATTAAATTCAGGGTGAACGATATTATCAAGTCAGTTAACTTTGAGAGCTCGACGGAAAAACATTGGAAAAAAATGGTGAAATGCGCGGTATTGTTTTGCAAAAAAGATAGTGGACGAAGAGTTGATGTTTCCTTTCACTCGTAAGTACAATTTTATCCTATAAATATTGCTATTTTTCTGTAAAATGAATTAAATGTACATGACAGCACCAAATAATACGGACATTTTAAAATATACACATTATTGAATGAAATGTAACTAAGAAAATCATCTATTACCTATAACAAGTCGGGTTACCGTTCACTCTACCGTTCGGTCATCAAATTTGTTTCAAACTAGGGCTTGCTCTGTCGATGAACGATATTGATATGAATGAATACGTTTATTACTATGTTAATCAAAAAGGTATTGGAATATCGATGTAAAAATAAATTATCATTTCGTTCCACTTTGCCGTGCGGAACTTTATTCAGTATACCTAAGGTGGGCGAAATAATCGATCTAAGTAACGTATAAAAAAATATATTGTTTATTTAAAATACAAATTTTATGTTGTGATTGTAACTATTTTGTACTTAAAATGTATTCGTGAACGTACAGAAAAACGTAAGAAACGGCGAAATATATAACATCTCAGTTTCTTTGTTTTTCACTAAAAGGAAAAATACCTATAAGGTATTTTTCAAAATAACAACGGCAAGTATACTGTAAGATCTCCCGACAAGAGTTGCCAGGTTTGAGCTCGCTTAATTTTAAATTTAGACAAGTTCAGTTCAAGTTTGCGAAACTGTAAAAATCATGGCTTATATTTTTAACGACTCAGTATACGGAGGCGGCGTTGCGTTAGGGGTTGTCCTAATAGAATGCGATTAAGCGATCATCGCGCGACTGTTTCGTACAAATATAGTTCGAGCGATCTTTATTTGTTCAAAATGCTCGTGTAATCGCTTTGTATTAGAATACCCCTTAGTCCCAATTCAGAAAGTTGGGAATTTACACATGCTATTCACCCTTGCCAGAGATGAGCGATTTTTTTAGATCAGCAGATATCACATATCCTTATATATGTCAATTGATGTTGATTCACTATCGGATCATTTTTATTTTATTTTCCATTGGGAAAAACAGTTGCTTGTATTTTTTAATTGTTTGGCTTGTTGTCGACCCCAGTTAATACAAAGTCTGGTTGAGGCACTCTTGGTGTTGTAGGCCAAGTGTAACTGTAGGGGAGTATGAATGCAATAATAATTCCTGCTACCGCAAAACGATGGCCTACAGTGCCAATAAGGTTGAATTACACTAGGAATAAATCAATTAATCTGCACTCAAAATCCTTACATATTGTAATAAAACAGTAGCGTTACAATTGAACATTTTGTAAGTTGCGAGATTTGTGAGACTCAAACCTGGCAACTCTTATCAGATCTCCCAGAATACCCGTCTTAATTTAACGTAAGATACAACGAGACTGCGAAGTATGTTATACTTTTCACAGTTCTTTTTCATTCTTACGTTGTAGTTCCAGTAAATGAAATTGTGTTACTCTAGGTAATAACATTTTGATCTTAGCACAATTTTATTTCAAATGAAAAGATTTATGGGAGTTCACCATTGTTTTTCAAAAATTGAGTGGCACCTAGGTGGTGAAGTTGTCAGCGATCGCAATTCTAAACCTATTTGATTATGATAGTAAATGACTTGCACATTTCCCCATATAATGTACATGGCCGTGAAAATTCGAATACGCGCTTTTAAATATTTCACGATTGCACACTATTTATTCTTCTCAGGTTCCCAACTGACCCACTAACAAAGAAGAAATGGGTGGAAGCAGTTTGTAGAGAGCAGGCATGGAGGATATACAATTTCATAGCTACGAAAACGACTACGTAAATCACGTGACAGAATTAGCAAAAGCCGTTGCTGAGAATTATTTAGATACAAGGATCACATTTTTAAGAAAAAAACCTAAATTTAAAATTTTTTAATAAGCGCATATTTAAAAAACTTATCCATAATAAAAGCCAATAGATTTATAGTTTGTCATAGATAATACTATTACTAATTCTAGCAGGGTCTTGGGGAAGAGATGTTGGTGGTGATGTTGTGTTTATCATCACTCATCAGTCTAACCTATCATATAAACCTAAACTAACCTAACTGAAAAATTGTAACTTTACTGTTTTATTAAATGTAATTTTGAGTGCACACTTATTGATTTATACCAAATGTAATCCAACCTTATTGGCACTGTGTAGGCCGCCATTTATCGATAGCGGGAGTGTAGACCATTGTTTAGAGATACAGAGTTTATATTCTCCCACTACAGTTGCTTAAATCAGTAGGTGTAAGTTGCTCAATATCACCTTAAGAGACAAAACTAATCGCACCTGCACATGGTGCACCCTGCTTATTAACAAACAGACTGGCGAAAAAGAGGTAGGTCGCAGCGATAGCTCCACTGTGGAAGTACCCCAACTTCATAGAAAACTGCAGCCAATTAATAATATAATTCTTTGCAGGATTATTGTATTTCTGCTAGTGAGGTTATCAGTCGGCAGTAGAGGTAGTAAAGTGGGACTAACACTATTTTTGTTGCAAGCATTCGTAGGTTACGGTAAGCGTTTTACATCAGACGTACCGTATGCTTGTTTTTTACCCGACATAGTATAAAAGAAAACAAAAATCAGTTTTTGTGTCAACTGGAGTCGACATCAGAATCAGAAAGAAAAAAACAAGCATCTTTATATAATATATCGAAAAAAAATAAAACAAAAATAACCCGGGAATGGATCAAGCAACCTTCACTGGCTTATATGAATAGGGAGAGTTCAGCAGTGGGCCGATACGGGCAGATGATGATGATGATTGAATCAATGCTGTTTGAAAATCCTACGGATATTTAGTGTTCTCTTTCATTCATTCATTCATAATTAGTTAAATTTTGGAACCACTAGCGGTTGACGTAAAAATCTTTATTTGTGTGTATTGATAGCTGAGTCAGTAGTAGTAAGAGTAACAGAGATAGTGCTTTACGCGTAAATAGCGCAACAACAACTCACACAGAGTCAATCCATAATGTACGTACAAAATAAACACTGCAGTGTGAATATTCTAATAAATCTTAGTCGAGTGTGCGTCCCTCGCCCCCCGCGACAATCGGTTGAACGTGGTTTTATAGATTTGCGATTGGGTTTCGCGTCCAGTGGTTGATTAGTTCAAGGTTCCGCACCATTATCTATAAAAACGGCAAAAAAAAAAACACGTTTGTTGTTTGGGAGCCCCCCTTAAATATTTGTTTTATTTTAATTTAATTATTTATTCGTAAAGTGAATATATAACTAAATATTCTGTGAATATTTCAAGCGTCTACCTGTTGCCGTTATCAATATCGAGCAAAAATGAGCAAAACGATCACTTTTGTTGTTTGGGGCCCCCCTTAAATATTTATTTTATTCCATTTTTTAGTATTTGTTATTATAGCGGCAACAGAAATACATCATCTGTGAAAATTTCAACTGTCTAACTATCGCGGTTCATGAGATACTGCCTGGTGACAGACGGACGGACGGACAGACAGCGGAGCCTCAGTAATAGGGTTTCGTTTTATCCTTTGGGTACGGAACCCTAAAAATCACGTTTGTTGTATGTATGGGAGCCCCCTTAAATATTTATGTTATTCTACTTTTTAGTATTTGTTGTTATAGAGCGGCAACAGAAATACATCATCTGTGAAAATTTCAACTGTCTAACTATCACGGTCGTGAGATACAGCCTGGTGACAGACGGACGGACGGACAGCGAAGTATTAGTAATAGGGTTCCGTTTTACCCTTTGGGTACGGAACCCTAAAAAAGCCAGATGAATTCAGGCGAGACCAATCGCTGTGAAAGTCTCTTGACGAGCTCGGTGGCGCAGTAGTGAAACGCGCTGTTACGCTACTTTGACACCAACGCTCGTGGGTTCGATTCACACTCAACACAAACATTTGAGTGCATGAACATGTCTGTTTGTCTTGGTCTAGGTATTTTCTATGTATATTAAGCATGTATTTACAAAAAAAATGTATTTACGTATGTTTATCAGTTGTCTAGTACCCATAACACAAGCTTCGCTTACTTTGGGGCTAGATGGCGCTGTGTAATTTGCCCGACAATATCTAAAAAAAATTATTAAAAATGTCTAAGGAGGTATATATTCAGAAATACGTTCTTAGACTGAAATGATGATGAATGGGTAAACAAATATTGTGAACGAATAAACAGTTTTATCTGTCCGTCTATCTATCAATAGAACATTTCAAAGACTGTAACAGAATAATAAGTTGTTTGAAATCCCGCCGGCCGGCCGGTACTTATCACTTCCTCGGACGAAACTCATTATAAGTTTCCGAGACAGCGGGCAAAGGCACACGAAATGTACTTACTTCACTTCGTCTTCTTCTTACTTGACAAGTGCGAAACACTCTCGCATCTGTAGGGTTCCGTTCGATGAGTGTGTTAAATATCCTTTTTTAACTGCCCTTTTTAGGGTTCCGTACCCAAAGGGTAAAACGGAACCCTATTACTGAGGCTCCGCTGTCCGTCCGTCCGTCCGTCCGTCCGTCCGTCCGTCCGTCTGTCACCAGGCTGTATCTCATGAACCGTGATAGTTAGACAGTTGAAATTTTCACAGATGATGTATTTCTGTTGCCGCTATAACAACAAATACTAAAAAATAGAATAAAATAAATATTTAAGGGGGCTCCCATACAACAAACGTGATTTTTTTGCCGTTTTTATAGATAATGGTACGGAACCCTTCGTGCGCGAGTCCGACTCGCACTTGGCCGATTTTTTAAGTTTGGCCTGTGTATCTGTGGACCTGTCTGTGGCATTGTAACTTCGAAATGGATGAACCGATTGTGATTTTGTTTTTTTTTTTTTAAAGGGGACTTAATCGAGAGTGTAAAAACGTTCGGACACCGTGAGCGAAAGCGAAATAAGAAAACACCCCAATTTCAATAGAGAAGATGGTTGGCAAGTACGACCTGCTTGGGATCCAGTCCTAAAAATAATCAAGTCCCAAACCCAAAGATCTAAAAAATGTTCGGACACTGTGAGCGATTTTTGTGTGAATCGGAACGTATATAATTAATCCATCCATGTCGGTAGATGTAATAATTGAACCAATGTAAGACAAATGTCACCTTAGTCTTCCTGCGAACACGGACGCTGCAAAGCAGTCAAAACGTCAGGTTCAACGAAATAAATAAAACACGCGATACTTCCATTAAAAAATATTTTATTTAATATTAGTTATACTGAAACTATGGAACTAAACATCTTACCATTGCCATGTACGTATATTAGAGGTATTTGCGTATTTGTTAACTCGCACCCTGAGTGTCTGCCATAACTTCAGTGTTGTACAAAGTCATGGAACGGATCCTTAATACTCAATAGCGGATCAACCGCTACCTAATCACTTCCTCGTCATATATGGTTTTAGACCGAAATGGTCTAGCGTATGTGATGCAACCTCACACCAAAAGTCGTCTGCGTGGGTACCTCTGTCTCACCTAGTTCTACCGCCAAGCAGCTATTTTTATATAGTGCCGTAGTGCTGTGTTCCGGTTTGAAGGGTGAGATATGGCAGAGAAATTACTTGGTGCTGTGACGAAACAGCCTTAGGTCACAAATTTTCAGAGCGCGAGAGTACCATCTAATGCGAGGCGCATGCTTGTTTGCCAATCTAGTTTCATAAAAAATAAACCTCTGGGGCGAGGCAATCGATAAACATGGCGAATCTATGTCAGCAAGCCTAAATATATCCAAGGCATTTGATCGAGTTTGGCATAAATCACTTCTCTCCAAACTTCCGTCGTACGGTCCGCCTCTCCAGCTTTGTGATTGGATTGCTAGCTTCCTGTGTGAGCGTAGAATCCGCGTCTTTGCATATGGATGCGCTTTGCGGTTCATATCAGTGAATGCCGGTGTCCCACAGGTCTCCGTTCAAAGTCAAAGTCAAAATCTTTTTATTCCGTAAAAATGGCTACATTTGTTTGGAATCGTCACAATTTTTTCCTCTACCGTGCATTTCATGATTAGGTGAGCACTGATAAAAATACTGCCAAAAACCTCAGGCATCCCTCTTTTGGTATCCAAACAAATTTACATAATGTATTAATTACATTATAATTGGATCGACTCACTCCCAGGCATTTTTATCATTAATATAGTCAGATACTTTATAATATGCCCTGCTACACAATTTGGCTTTAATAGTAGTTTTAAATTTGTTTATTGACAATTCTCTTATATTGCTGGGAAGTTTGTTATAGAACCGTATACATTGCCCCATAAAAGAATTACTTATTTTGTGGAGACGGCTTGCTTGTAACGTTCTATCGCTCAACCTTTTTTATTCTTCATATCAAAGACATGCTGCCATTGCTGTGCAGATGACAGTACGGTCCATGGGCGATATTTCGGATGGCCTGATGCTGGTCGGACGGAAATCGATGAGAAGCGGGAGAGTCTTGTCGTTGAGCTGAAGCGGGTTTTGGATCTCATTAGTAAATGAAATTGCAATAACCAGGTTGAGATTAATGCCAAGAAAACTCAAGTGTGCGGTTTTCAACAAAAATGTCACTATTCCTTCCCACTCCCAGTCTTCAGGGCGCTTCTCTCAGTATGCGAGATAGCCTGAATGTGCTAGGCATATTCGTTGCGATCTTAACCAACGAAACTACATCGAGAGCCTCATCGCAACAACTTCAAAACCTGGCGCCAGTTCTTCACGACGGACCAGTTTTGTCTGCTTTATAATACTCAAGTTCGGAACTGGGTGGAGTATTGCTAGCATCTCTTGGACGGTTCCGCACAGTATTGTCCCGAGGCTCTCGATAGATTGCAGCGACGGGCTATCCGCATTGACGACAAGGAGGTCACCAAAATCCTAGAACCTCTTCAACTTCGCAGGATCATTGGCTTCCTAATCGTATTTTACCGCCTTTACCATGGCGAGTGCTCTGAAGAACTGTTTTCCCTTATCCCACCCTCTGCTTTCCGCCATAGAACCACACATGCAGGCTTGCGATGACATTACTCCACTGTTGAAAACATTTCTTCTCGTACCAAAAAGTTCATCAACTCCTATCTCTGTCGTACCATTAACATGCCTGCACATGTGTTTCCTCCTTCCTACAATATGGAATCCTTCAAACGAAGCGTGAAGAAGCACCTTGCGGACCAGCAGGGTAGCGTCAACTGACAGGACACCGTAGTTTTTTGTCAGTTGCCGCTGCGATTTGGGCTCCTCTTTTCGCTTACACTATACTGAGTTCATATAAGAAGAAAATATGAAGCGAGCTGAAGTCAGTCAGAGACAAACAAGAGTCAAAATAATGAACAGGCTATTTCAACCTTCACGCCACACATACATCAAGAACTATTTTTGCAGCATGTGCATTTCGTTGTACAATAAAATGCCCAGCACTTTAAATTGTATGCTGCAAGCATGTTCAAATCCAATTTTGCAAGTTGAATTTTGGAACACTTTTTTTATAGCATCAAAGTTATGGATTGGAAACATTAGTCAATGTACTTACCGCCTATTTGTGTTTAATTTTTCATACAGTGTGACTACATTTAACTATTTATTGACATTTTAATGCAATGCAGTTACGTTTTTTTAGTAGAGTTGAATCATTTATTAGCATAATTTATGATGTAATAATAGTTTAGTTGAGTCATTCATTAGTATAATTTATGATGTAATAATAGTTTAGTATAAAATCTGTCCAATATTTACACCTCTTAAAATGTGAAGTATCTGCAGGTGTGTGCCACCAGGCAACATACCAGCGCCTGGTTAAATTTAGCTTTGGTATTCGGCTGAGATTACTTTGTGAAGTGTTTATACAATTATTTCCTTTGTAAATTGAGTACAACAAACAACTCGGTAGAGATCCCTTTCTTCAATTGTTTGCCTGCAACACCCTTGTGAGTACTTTGTGAACACAACCACCACATTCATTGAGATAGGTGATTCCCTATCCATTTGTATAAAATTTTAAGGCATACCTAATATATATTTATAACATGGCATATTTTTGTTTATCCTAATGATATTTACGTATAATTATTTTAATTATTTAAGCATAATTTCTCTAAGCATAATAATGTGTAAGCATAACCTTCTAAAGCCTAAAATTATTTATGCATATTAAAACATATTTTTATAGGCATACGCATAATAATTAACATTAATTCTAATTGAATTAATTATTAATTAAAATAACAATTATAAATGTAACTCTGGACTTATTACCAAACTGAACGACGACCAATAACATCAAATATTATTAAAACATGTGCAGAAAGAACCTCAATCATGAACCAAATACACTTAGGGAAAAGGTAAGTTTTGTAAATTTGTTTATGCATGTAAAACATATTGGTGGCTCAGAGGTGGCCCGAGGGCTACCCTCGCCGAACCATACCCTGTTGATGTACATTACACAAATGATATTGGATATATTTCCAACTTTTTATTTTTCAGAAAATAAATTTGTTTCTGTTATTTCTATTGATGATCCTAAATACTATTAGGCTAATAAGTGAAGAGTGAGAGAAATTATATAGTGTAACGCGCGAATTTAATCAATGCATAAATTAAAAGAAATGAGAAAAAGGAACGTGGTCCCGGTTGGTAGCTGGGTTTGATAGTGGCTTACAATTGATCCGTGGCTCACTCAACCACACATAAGCTATGCATAGCTTTCGATGGTTGATATGCTATCTAATAATATTCTCTTTTTATATTATAAACAATAAAAAAAAATAAAAAAAAAATAGTGGTTATATCTAGTAACATTATGCGAATTAAAAATATATGCTAGAACAAATTAGCCTAAAAGAGAATTATGTCAACATAAAATGTTTACCAAAAAACAATTATTAAGCCAAATATTAGGAGTTAAAGTATGAAATTGCCGATTTGTACTGAAAAATTAAAACTTGTTCTGATTTGATATTTATTTAATCAATATATTTACCCTCTTTATCTGTAAATTGCTGCCATCTATTCGAAAGTTTACTTATGCCTTTGCGATAGAACTTTGGGGATTCTACAAACTGTGTGAAAGCATTTTGTACCGTCTCCTGGGAAGAAAATTTTTTACCACGTAGAAAATTGTGCAAATCACGATAATGGTAGTCAGCTAATTCCTGGGTGGTTTGACTCGGATCGGCTTCCACCATCACCTTCAATTAAGCGTTATTCACCTGTGTGGGCGGACTTCCGCGTGGTTCGTTCTTCAAGTCGAAGTTTCTATTACGAAAACGTTTAAACCAAAAATGTATGATGCGTTCATTAGCAGTCTCCTCTCCAAACGCAGCATTGATATTGCGAGCCGTTTCTGACGCGTTAGTTTCGCTTCGGAACTCGTATTCAACTAAAAAAACTACTCGGATTTTCGAAGTATCTATCTTTCCCGTCTAAGCTGAATAAAAAAAAATTATATTCGAAAATCAAATGTGGGGACTAACTTTTAAAACATTAAAAATTATTTACACAGCCACATATTCAGGATGTATTACGTACGGTTCACCTGCATGGGCTACCATGTGTGCTGCGCGTCGTAAGTTGCTGCAAAGTCAGCGGCTCGCTTTCATATTCTTATGTAAATCGTATAGAACTGTGAGTACCGAGGCACTACCAGTGCTGGCAGGCGTATTACCAGTTGACTTAGAAATTCAACGCCGGGCTTCAATGTACTACACCTCTAAAAACATACACCCTGACTTTCTAAAACGCCGCGATATTGACAAAATACTTAGATTGTTCAAACCAATTGACGAGGTATTTGAAACTTTACTGTCGGAATGGCAAGAAAGATGGGAAACTTCTACTAAAGGACGCCATTTGTATCTGTTCTTTCAATCACAATCTGTGCGAGACAGATTAAATAAAGAGTGGTTAGAAGTCGATCATCCTGTTGCGCAATTTTTAACAGGGCATGGAAACTTTAGGGCGAAGCTCTTTTAATTTAGACTTGTGTCATCGCCTTTATGTGAGTGTTCTACGACATATCATGAACTCGAGCAAACAGCACATCATGTTCTCTGGGAGTGCGATCTCTGGCAACGGGAGCGGGACGATATGTTAAATTCCTTGCGTGTCACATCCGGGGTAGTATACTATTCTGATTTGGTGGCAACAAGGGAGAACTACCAGGCGTTTAGGCGGTTCTGCAATCTATATTATTGGAATCGATGTGTTAGGTAACAACTCACAGTTTAGGTCCCAATAGTGTTAGATATTTGATAATCCGTGGTGCACGGCAGTTGAGCTTCACTTGACTAGCCATCTCTTTGAGGTTTTAAATGCCTTATTTGTCATATTGCTGTCTCTCACTTTGCCAAGAGGGGAAGTCAATTCCAAAACTTCCTACTCCTACAAATTTCTTGGGATTAAATTCGTTGTGAGTTCCAAGGCAGCTGTAGTTTAACCCCCGGGACGGCAATGGACTTCACTGTTCATTGCCTTTTTTGTGGTCGCCGCTGTTAATTCTGGCTTACACAGGAGACACAGTGGTGGGTATGAGTGGTGGGCCTGTCCCGATAAAGAATCAAATGTTGCACATTTTTTTTAAAGAAAATACTCACAGGTATCATGTGAAAAAAGTTTCGCTCGAAAATCTCACACCTATACACTATAAAACGGGAATTTCATACTTTAAGCCCTATTATTATTACACCAAAAAAATTATGCCGAAGTATACCATATTAGGAAAAAAAACATTATGCGAAAATAAGGGACCCCAGAATAGGTACAATTATAATTGTTTACCTCACAGATTTGGCGAAGACACTGATTTTTTCATAGAGCCACTGCCGTATGACCTCCACGACCCAGAGGGAAAATCAGATCTTTCTTTGGTTAGCTCTTCCGAAATATAATTTCTTGGACGAGTGGGTTTGCTCACAATGTTTTCCTTCAACCCCAAGCAAGTGTAAAATATGTACATAAATCCGAAAACACGAATTTGTAGGATGCCAGGACTCGAACTGGGCACCAGGCGATGGATAGGCTGCTTCTTTGTCCGCTGGGCTTTCACTGCTCCTGGGTGGTTAACTGCTACTAAAGACTTGTTATTGTTTTCTGAATAATATATAACGCTTGGCGATGATTCCTTCAGTACCATAATCCAACAATCCAAAAAACACTGAAGAACGTCTTTCGAACGTATAATTTCTTATATGTTTTTTTCTCGTGATGTTTATCTTCACTTTCGAGCAAAAGATAATTACAAATATGTACATAAATTCTAAAACACTCAAGCACGTAAAATAATATAAGACTTTAGCCGAATACTCATTTTGTACTGACGATGAATATTTAGATTTCAAGTCCGCACTTATGTCCGTACGCATTTCAATTATGTTGACATTCAAATTGGTGTGCATTAGTATGCCGACTCGACGAAACATTTGTTTGCGTTTAACGAGCTCAGTGGTGCAGAGGTTAGTATCGCTACTTGGACGTCAGCGCTCGATCAACAGGGCAAACATCTCGTTAATATTAATACTTGCACTTGTACAGATTCCACTTCACGTTGTATAAAATACCTTGATTGTGCCGTAAAGGCGAAACCGGTCGGTAAAAATAATTAATAAATATAGGATAATGCCGTAAAGGCGAAGCCGGTCGGTAAAAATAATTAATAAATAAAATTGTGAAGTGGAATCTGAACAAGTGCAAGTGTTAACATTAATGAGATGTCTTCAAAATACAATATAACAACGCATTCAGGGTGATGTTGGGGCTTCCGCGATACTGCAGTGCCTAAACTATGTTCGCTATAGCGCACACCAATGATTTTTATGCGGTGTTGCGCGGAAGAATAGCATCGTTGATGCACAGAGTTCGCGGGAGACGTGGCGTGGGGACGTGGCGGGTATTATTTAAATTAGGATTATTTTAAATATCTATATTTGAAATAACCCTAATTTATATTGATTTATCTATTTTAAAATAAAACTAACGTAGCTTGTAAGTTTCTGTAACTAACAAAATATGGACCACAAAGTCTGCAATAAAGTGTTTTTATTTTTATTTTATTTTTTTATTTAAAATTCCACCGAGATCCTACAACCAACAGCATCAACATAACAGGACAAACATTTGTGTGTATGAAGATGTCTTTTTTTTTAGACTACGTCAGGAGGCATACAAGCATACAGCCCACCTGATGTAAAGCGGGTACCGTAGTCTATTAACGCTTGCGATATATTAAGCATCACTCGCGCGATGCCTACTCTGCTGCTTACACAGCAACTCCTTGGGAGCTTACTGGTGACCTCATTCACACGCAGGAACACTAACCCTCCAGGGAGTTGTAATTTGGCTGCCGTTTTCTGTGAGGTGGAGGTACTTCCCCAGACGGGCGACTTTGATGCACCCTACCTCTCTTAAAATATCCAGACCAAGACAAACAGATATGTTCATGCACACAAATATTTGCCTTGTGTGGGAACCGAACCCACGAGCGTTGGTGTCAAAGTCACATCATTCACAAGTAAGCCACCGAGTCCTCGTCTGTTTGTCTAGGTCAGGATTTTTGTGTACCTGCGTGTGTGTGAGGTCACCACTAAGCACTAAAGGAGTAGCAAAGGCAGCATCGCGCGAGTGATACTTAATGTGTTGCAAGCGTTCATCGGCTACGGTAACCGCTCTACATCATGTTGGTCGTATGTTTGTAGACCTATCGATAAATAGCAATAGAATAGCCAAAGTAAACGCAACAGTAAAGTTATTACGTTTTTTTTTTTGAGTCTGGATACAAGGTTTTTAGCCAAAAGTAAATAATTGTTTGTCTGTTTAGTGCTTGCTTGTTGTGTCCGTGATGTCACAGACAGGTCTTATATGAAAATCAACTCCAAGGCATAAGTTGACACGGCAATATGCTCAGATAGGAGCTATTTGTGACGCTACACACCATTATTATTACTTCACTACCTATTGTTTATTGTATTGGTCGAGCTCGGTGACGCAGTGGTGTAACGCGCTGTTACGCTACTTTGACACCAACGTTCGTGGGTTCGATTCCCACACGATACAAACATTTGTGTGCATGAACATGTCTGTTTGTCTTGGTCTGGGTATTTTCTATGTATAATAAGTATGTATTTACAAAAAAAAATGTATTTACGTATGTTTGTCAGTTGTCTAGTACCCATAACACAAGCTTCGCTTACTTTGGGGCTAGATGGCGCTGTGTAATTTGTCCGACAATATTTATTATTATTATTCTTTTATTTCACGGGTTCTAATCCCGGTCATTTGATGGGCGTGCGCGGGTATATGAATCCAACGCGTAGAGGCCCCTTCTGAAAGAATGATGTAATGTATTATATTATTATTATTATATTATTTATTCTTATTATTATTGTATATTGTTAATTGAGTGTATAGTGTTGTAGTACATATAAACCTTTCTTTCTTAAGTTAACGTTATTAATATTCTACATACTGCGTTGTGTGTTAGGTGCTTCATACCTTGGACGGCCGGCACTCAAAGCAGTTTTAATCAGAACTCAAGCACAACTTCACAAACGTTACCGGACTTCATATGCAAGTTAGTCTAAGTAGATTAAATATGGACCTAGTCTTCTAACTTAGATAGTAGGCTCCTGAATAACTTCGCAACGGTAACTTTGATAATTAACTACTGAAACTCGAAAGTCGTAAAGATCAATCTAAGTTACATTGTTGGTTTACTTATGACGTAGCTGTATTCAATACTTTTTAAGGTTCCGTGCCTCAAAAGGAAAACATAACCCGTATTGGATCACTTTGTGGTCCGTCTGTATGTCTATCTGTCGGTCCATCTGTCAAGATCTTTTTTTCAGAGACGGGTGGAGATATCAAGCTAACACTAATATCAAATACGCAAGTCTGCAATCACTTCGAACAGTGAAAAAAAAAAACTTCTTAATCAACGCAATCAATCAAAACCTATAGGGTGAAATTTGATAAGAAGCAATGTCATGTAGCACAAGTAAAGGAAACCGTAAATTTGTTCACCACAAAAAAAAAACATTTTTGGAAAATATCTTTACGGAACCCTCAGGGCGCGAGTCGTTTTTTTTTTATACAAAGTCGGGAAGGTTTTGCGGTTTCTTTTTTTCCTTCATTGACATAAATTTACTGTAATAGAAATCGACGATTTGAAAAGAGATCTAGATCTAGATCTATTGGCAAGTTTCATTTGGCATTTCTTATTCTCCAATGGTAATTTTCAAAATGATACAATAAAATCTTAGGTTCGGCAACGCAAGAGTGACACCCCTGGTGTTGCAAATGTCAATAGGCTGCGGTAAGTAGTAAGAGACAAGACACAGTGCAGGCCTATTGTCTGTATCACACTATGGAGATAAAGAAGTTTTACTTCAGTCGTGTGGTCTAAAGCACACAGTGTACAGCCTCCCTTAGAGTGATTAAACAGGGTCTATGAACTCTTGCAACACCTCAGAGCATCACTCGTGTATTGCCAATTCTCTGAAAACCTCTTCATGCCTATTTTAAAGACCTTATGGTGCAGTCCATTGGTGAAACGTCAGCAGGTGTGCATTCAGGGATTCACAGATGCAGGAAGTCCATTCCACAACTTAAGAGTTCTGTTAATGACAACTTTTTTCCTAATTAAAATTACCAATATGCTCGTGATCAGTGTCTGTCTTCTTAATGTTTTTTTTTTCTTTTTATACCACGTCGAGAGGCGTACAAGCATACAGCCCACCTGATGTAAAGCGGGTATCGTAACCTATTGCCGCTTGCTATATATTAAGTATCACTCGCGCGATGCCTCCTCTGCTGCTTACGCAGCAACTCCTTGGGAGCTTACTGGTACTTAATGTATTATAAGCGTTCATAGACACAGTAACTAAGCCCGAGGCTGTCATATTCCTATGTGTAAAGTTATTTTTAAGAGAGATAGGGCGTATCAAAGCAGCCCCTCTGAGGAAGTACCTCCACCTCACAGAAAAGCGCAGCCAAAAAGCAACTTCCCGGAGGGTTGTTGTGTTCCTGCGTCTGAGTGAGGTCACCAGTAAGCTTCTAAGGAGTTCCTGTGTTAGCAGCTGAGGTGGCATCACTCGAGTAATACTTAATGTATTGCGAGTGTTCATGGGCTACGGTAATTGCTTTACATCAGGTGAGCCGAATGCTGGTATGTCTCCCGACGTTGTATAAAAAAAAGTAGCAATAAGTTCCCTAGTTGCCAGCTTGCTTTGTTGGCAGCGAGAGTGACGACACGATAGTTTCCTCTATTGCAAGAATTTATAGGCTACGGTAACTTTGCATCCAGTAAGCTATGTCCTTGTATCCCCCCGACCACAGAACATTCGTAGCCCGCTATTTCTCTTCAACCCGCTTCTCCTAAAGTAGCTTATTTTTCTATGACAAAAGGTTTTTCAAGTCAAAAGAACAATCAACTTGATAAATCTGAATCGGCAAAGAAAATGGCGGCCGCCCGTTCCTTCACGGGCTTTTAATTTGAGAGCCAAATCAATTCTACTTCGCTAAGGTTTCGATGAATGAATAATTAAGGAACGGGAGCCACGGGAGCGAATGAACGAATGAAAAGGGAGCTGCGTTTGATTGCTGCAAAGCTGTTGGTTTTAAGTTGCGCTTATATTTCTGTTCCTGCTAATTGGTTGCGACTTTGAAAATTTCTTACTTTACGTTTCAATTCAAACTCGATATGAGCACATCATCATTGCCTGTATGTTGATTTCAAATAATATATACATACAGGCAATTTGATCTAAACTACTTTGAGTGCTTCCGCTACTGATTAGTTCATGCAACCTAGTGTAGGCCGGCACCCACCCTACTACCGTTACTAGATGGATGCCGTCAATGCCATGGCAGTGGTCGTCATCTAAAATATGAACCGCATGCAAATGCCACCATTGCTACCATTGGTCGTCACTGTGCCACGTGTTTCACCTCTCCATGAGGTATCCTCAGGCACTGTAGATGATCGTTAGATAGAGATAGAGAGTTACATCGTTAGAATAACATGCTATGAATCGTTAAAGTAGCATTTATCATGCATCGAGTGTTGGAAAAAATCTTTTTGCAGTTGATAGATCATTTCTTCAGGATACATCAGGATACATCAAGATACGACCCATAAAAACTGAGAAAACAGAATGTAGAAAAAGCTGTTCTCATGGGATGCCGGGATATGCGCAGATGAATATAGGCATAGGATATATAGGCAATGACAGAACATATTTCTCCTCTGTTTGTCAACTGATTTTATTATTTTTTAAATTTTGTTTTGTAGAAAATTTCCTATTACTATTCACACTATCCTCTGCCCTCACTCGCCTCTCTACATCAGCGGTGAACCTTTCTTCTCTGCTAAAAGCGCATCCAAGATCAACTATTCAAATATCTCTATTTGTCTCATTGTATTGTAAGTCTTTCTCCATACCATTTTTCATAATTGTAACTATTGTTTGCAGTTAGATGATGCTTCTGCTAGCAAAGCCGCAGTCCCAACCCAAAATATGTACATTCATGTACAGTAGAGTATGTTATCGTTAACGCGAGATTAAAGTTATTTAGGTATCCAATACAAAACCCTAACAACATGTGTAGCTCTCCAGCAATTTGGGGGGATGCGGCAGTGGCAGGAGCGAACGGTTTAGTGTAGTTTCAAATTGCGTGGTTGCATCGACTATCCGTTGTAGACCTGAAGATAGTGTCTCTATGTTTTGCAAATGTTCAACAGTCTTTACTGAATGATCTTAGTACCGATTCTTGAGCTCGATTCCCATAGTAGACGAATATTGTGTTCAACATGAATTTTTATCTCAGTTTTCATATTTTCTATGTATCACAACTAAGTATTTACAACAAGACAAATTTTTATGTATGTGTATCAGTCAAATAGGACCCACACTTATTAAAAGTTTGAGGCTACGTACATGTTATATACCTATAATTTGTCTTCAAATACGTATTTATTACTTAAATTTATAAATGGTTGCTTATGATTTTTTGAGCTTAGAACTATGTTTCATACATACATGCATATCATCATGCCTGTCTTCCATTAGGATAGGCAGAAACAATGGAATGCCAGGTACACCGATCCAAACATACCTCTCTCGCCTCTTTCACGCTATCAACTTTTCTGGTATGCTCTTCGTTTCCTGGTGCTCTCTTCTTTTTTTCGTTTCATTTGGTCCTTATTCAGCACTTCAGCTATTTGAACTAAATGTGTGCGTGTAGGGCCGATCCTGTCGATATCTCCACTTACTCTTGCTAGATATACTTCTTTCGATATCTCTTTTGTCATTCATTCTTTCCAAATGTCCGATCCATTTCATCATACCCTTTTCAATTTTTGTCCCTACATCATCTTTCATTTCACATAGTTTTCGTATCGTGCTATTTCTTACTCTATCAATCGTTCTAACTTCACATATACTCCCTAGCGCTCTCATTTCAACAGCGTTGACCCTACTTTCTTGCTTCATCTGGCATACCCATGATTCATGATTCACCTTATCTCAGTGTTAGCGTTAATAGACTCTAAACAATAATCCAGCGATCTTTGCTCGATATATTTGCTGCAGCGTCACTGAAGTATCGGGGAAGTGTAGGGGCGCATCGCGGTGGGTTCCGTACCTACATTAATACATTTTTTATCTTTTTACTTAATGCAAACCACGGGAACAGGCGAGCGTGCTCGAGAAATCTCTGTCGTGGATGCTTCAGACAAATGAAGTGAGCCTTTAACTTTTCGCCCCTGCGCATTCTCTTAGACGACTACAAAACTTCCTTCCAGTTTCCACTAAGGCAACGCTAGTTCAATCCCTCCTGCTTCCCCTGTTAGATTACGCTAACCTGGACTACATGGACCTGGACCTGGACTACGCAAATATCTAAATTTCGCAAGCAGCTCGGTTGGTATCCGGTTAGACTTAGTAGAAAATTCCACATATTATCCCTTCTTTTTAACGTACTATTTAACCCATCTGCTCCTGAGTACTAACGTGAAAGGTTTCAATTTCGTGATATTGATAGTTGTCTGCGTTCTTCAGTGGATCCTTTACTGAACATTCCAATGCACACTAGTAGTACATACACCAAACCTTTCTTGATCCTTGCCGAAAAATTGTGAACTGCTTCTCTCTTTGCAGACAACTTAATGCAGTTGTCTCCCACTATTGAATCATTTAAACTGGCTCTGAGAAACTCTCACGATGATCTTGGTGCTTGAGACTGATTTAATGAATATATATTTTTTTCTGAGATGATTGATGATTTATTGGTATGCTGAGATGGTTAGGTTATTTAGAAAGAATGAATGACAAAAGAGTTACGAAAGAAGCGTATCAAGCAAGAGTGAATGGTGATGTCGGGAGGGGCCGCCCTAGACGTGCACATATAGATCAAATTGGTGATGTGTTGAAAAAGGGCCAAATCAAAAGTACCCAAAACCGAAGAGCATGCATGAAGAGGCTGATGAGTGTAGAAGAAGCGAGAGCGGTATGTTTGGATCGGTGCACCTGGCGTTCCATAGTCTCTGCCTACCCCAATGGGAGACAGGCGTGATGATATGTATGTATGTTAATTTTTTCTCGCTTTTTATTTTGATCTTAGTTAATATACTTTTCTTCCATTACTTCCCTTCCTATCATCTCCTCAATATATGTAAGCATATGTATGTTACTAAATATTATTTTCGATTTGAACTAGTTACTCTCGATAGTTTTATTTCTTTTGATAATTGCTACTATTTATATTTGTTTAACATTATAATAAACAATTACATTCATGTTGTACTACCGCTTCACTCGCGTACCAAGTTCCAATTCGACACTCAAAGGTTGACTACAAGAGATCCCTTATCGAAATTCGCATTTGTAAATTCCTTAATGTGTTGAATTTTAATGTTTTTCATTGTGTTTCTATGTACAATCAGGATATATTGAACAAACAAAAGCTATAAATGTTAAAAAAGCGAGTGAGGTATGTGAGGACGGACGTTTTATGGCGCTCGGTTCTCTTTGCCTACCCCACAAGAACGTGAACGTGAAGACTACATACATACATATTTAATGCAATAAAATTGAGAAAATGTACACCCATCTTGGACTATGTCTTTACAAACTCCAATTTACCCACGAAGTAGTTGAAATTGTTACTTTGTACAATACATGCAACTATGTAACCGGAGCAAGTTCTCAGGAAAGTGAGGAAAATTAACACTTAAAATATATTTTAATAGAGTTTAAAACAGGAGGAAATTCTGTCGTACAGTTTTTTGTTTATACTTTATTACTAATTAACACGGATAAGTCGGAGAGAGTGAGCAGTAGACTCGGAGCAGTGATAGCCTAGAACCTAGTGGATTCACCTAGTGGATAAAGTACCAGCCTGTTACCCGACTGATGAATGGCTCTTGGCAAAATGTTCCTATACTGTTAAAGACGTTGACGAGCTCGGTGGCTCAGTCATGAATGACGCGATTTTGACACCGACGCTCGTGGGTACGATTCCCACACAAGGCAAACATTTGTGTGCATGAACATGTCTGTTTGTCTCGGTCTGGATGTTTTAAGAGAGGTAGGGCGCATCAAATCAACCAGTTTGAGGAAGTACCCTCCACCTTACAGAAAACCGCAGCCAAATAACACCTCCGTAGAGGGTTGTTGTATTCCTGCGTGTGAGTTAGGTCACCAGTAAGGAGTTGCTGTGCTAGCAGCATAGGTGGCATCGCGCGAGTATAAACAACGAAATAAACATACGACATATGAATTCAGTATGCTACTATTTCGGTCATTTGGCGCCCAAAAAAGCGGTCACCTGGAAAGTTGTCGGGAGGGAATTCATGACAAAATACCATTCCGTTAACAGAATAGAGAGTCATTTACTGCAGCGCTACTGCAACTTCGCTGCTGTCAGATCGGTTAACAGAATAATGAAATGTCAAAATTGACCCATTTTGACACACGTCGCGCTGCCTACAGGTGCACTGATCTGGTCATACCTCTACCGCTTTTTCTACTTATATGTTCATACACACAAATGTTTGCTTTGTGTGAGAATCGAACCCACGAGCGTTGGTGTCAAAATTGCGTCATTCACGACTGAGCCACCGAGCTCGTCGATATTATATAATTTTGTTGTTTAATGGCGCTAATCTCTGGAACTAACGGATATGAAAAAATATTTTTGCATTTACTTTGTCCAATTCTTGAGGAAGGTCAAGGGGTATTTAACTATAATCACTGCACGAGCCTTATTAGGATAAAGTGGTTGTCACGGGATATCGAGATAAGCGTGGACGGAATGCGGGCTGCAGATAATTTTATATATTCTTCATATTCTTATGTACGAGTATATCAGAAATTGCTATCGGATTTTCCCATCATACCGGGCATCCACAAACATGAAACGAAATGTTCAAATATGGAGTTTTATAAAAACACGCTCAGAAGTAAATCTCGTTAAGTTAAGGGAGCTCAAGTAGGCAATTATCGGGATTGTGGGTTGAGTCCGTCTATTTTCGGGTTGAGTGTCTATTTCAGTAAATAGCTATGTTTATTGTCTGCTTGTTTGTTGAGCGAAATGAACCGACTAAAGCAACCGGAGCAAATTAAACAAAGCTTCCATTCATCTCTCTTAGTTCCTGACGATATTTTTTTCTAAAATAAACCTTCCATTATTTTTATCACGGGTAACATTTTAAAATAGTCGTGGCAACCCTGAGCTAAGGTCGCGCTCGCTGTAACGTCAACGCGATTTTTTTTACTTTTACCCGAGTCATTAGGCACACAGCCGACGATAACGAGGGTTCCTTACACGGAGGTAAAAAAATATATGTATTAAGAATGGATGCGGCATCTGCGGGAACTGAAAGAAGGTCAAACTAGCCGTTGCGACTCAATACATTTTCACAAATATAGATGCATCGGATACCTATTCATCAATTTAACAAAATATGTGATATAAAGAAATACTAATAATATAATAATACTCCTTATATCTGGCGTATATGGACTACTAAAAGCATTTGACCCATGGGTGGTGCTGCAATCACTCTAGTGATGCCGAATTGCCATCGAAGCGTTGACGTGCTTATACAGTAAGGCAACGATGTGTATCCGAGTACAGGACCAGCGTACGAAACCGATCAAGTGCAAAAAGGTATACATATATATATAATATAATATATATATATATATAATACAGGGCGATGTTATATTCCCGAAAATCTTCACCGCAGCATTGTACAATGCCTTCAAACTCTTGGACTGGAAAGAATACGGTATAAATATCAATGGCGAATGCATCACTTACCTTTAATCTACCGAAGATTTAGTTCTAAAGGCGAAAACGCAATAGGAAGTTAGGGCTATGGCCTCAATAGAGTTTCTAACTAGGTAGGTCTCAAAACGAACATGGACAAGACTAAGATCATTTGTCTAATGACTGCCGACACCTATGCCGTTGACGGTTGGAAGCATAAAGTTTGAAGTTGTTGACAAATATGTCCACCTGGGGCAGTTTATCAAGTTAGGTAAGTCCAAATTCGACCGAGAAGTCAACAAACAAATCCAACTCCGTATGGAACCCTTTGTACAGCAAATACATAGATGCCTTAGAGTCAGGGGCGTAGCTACCGCCGTATTTGCCGTATCAATTATACGGGGCCCCCGGGCCACGGGGGCCCCCAAAGTGTGTAAGGAAAAAGAATAAAAACTTTCTAATTTATTTTATTTTACAAATGACAAAATTCTATAAAGCAATTCCTTTTTTTCCCGCCTTAAGCGTGCGTTCAAAAGTTGGCAACACTACATCGTTATGGCGGGCTGCGGGACTTCCCCGTTTTACTTACTTCATCTTCAACTCAGCGGGGAATCCCCGGGAATCCTTCATCGATATCGCGATGTACGTGTACGTTGTTGTACTTTGCATTGGATGTTAAACCACGGAGTGCAGTGCACTGTTTATTTACGCGCTTTATATAAATGTGCATTACATTGTAATTCAGTACAAACAATATTGTTCTTCTGGTTTAGCAGTATTAGTAGCGATTTGTAAAAGAAATGAGTGAAAGGAAAAGAGATTATCCCAGCGGCGCTGAGAAAAGAAAAATTAAACAGAAAAGGGACGAGGTTATAAAAAAAGTGCCCAAAATTTCTTCATTTTTTCAGAGACAAGATACTGTGAGTGATTTAGATTGGAAAGGTAAGTACTACACTACTACCCAACCCATTTATTAGGGGCCCGTAGTGATAAACAAGGAAATCTTTTAATTTCGGTCTGTCCATCTGTCCGTCACAAAAAGTTGTCTCCCCCCTCGATTTTCACAATTATACTGTTTTTAGGGTTCCGTGCCTTGATTAAAAAAAAAACAAAATTCTAACTTATCTATAGGATCGATTTGTTTTGTTGTTTGTCTATCAGTCCGTATCGTATCGTTAATTGCGTGTTGAGAACTTCAGATGTGCAGACTCGTTTTCGGGTTCTCGTTTTGTATGGCCACTACACTACGCGCTGCGTTTAAATAGCACGCAGGTATATAGTAATGCACGGACGGGCTGCAGGTGATTTTGTATCTACTAATAGGTACGAGCACAATCCGCGTAGAGTCTGTGTGCGTCTGAACTGAACACTCTCTAACTGTGACCCTTAGTAACGTTATTTATTTATATATAACTCTTTTTAGTTTAGTATCAAAGCATTCGTATTTATTTTTTAACAATTACTCGTTTATTTTTAGATTCTTCTGAAGCATGTTCTTCGTCACATATCCATCCGGAAATAGAAGAAAGCCAAGCACATACTTTATCGGATGTCCATCCAGAAATCGAGGAACCCCAAGTCAACGATTCTGATATATCTGCAGATAATGCAGATTGTAATATAATTTCATCAGATAGAAGAAATTTTGGTGACAATTTAACTGAATGCGAACGAAAAATAATTTTTAAATTGGGTCCATTTAAACCACAAGGACCATTTCCAAAAGTTTCAGAAAATAACCGACCTTTTTCGGCTTATTATTATTCATATTTCAATCAGGCAGGCATAAAAATTATAAGACCATGGTTATGTTATTCTAACGTTTTAAACAAACCGTACTGTCACTTCTGTTGGTTATTAGCAGATCGTCAAAACAAATCGTACTCCTCTGCTTGGGTTAACGGTGTTTCGGTTAGAAGCAATTTCACACAAACTA
The DNA here is from genome assembly GCA_947507595.1 of Pyralis farinalis. Taxonomy (NCBI): domain Eukaryota; kingdom Metazoa; phylum Arthropoda; class Insecta; order Lepidoptera; family Pyralidae; genus Pyralis; species Pyralis farinalis. The sequence goes on along the minus strand of OX382257.1, from coordinate 34,941,872 downwards.
TTCTTGACCATGAAAAGTCACAGCAGCATATTAGTGCCTCACTCTCTTATAATAATTGGTTGCAAGGAAATACCATCGATACTCTATTGAAAAGTGAAATCGATAGTAAAATTACATTCTGGAGAGATGTACTGCATCGTATAATTAATGTTATAATTACTTTAGTATCTTGTAATCTACCTTTGAGGGGGCATGATTCTGATTCTGGCAATTTTATGGCAATTTCACGTCTGCTATCTAACTATGATGCAACTTTAAAAGAACTTCTTCTAAAACCGAAAGGTGAAATAAATTATTTAAGCCCTACGATTCAAAACGAAATTATTAGTTTGCTTGGTACTAACGTTAGGAACAGTATTATCTCAGAAATTAAAAAAGCTCCATTTCTGACAATAATTCTGGATACAACACAAGACTTATCAAAAATTGACCAACTATCTGTAGTTTTTCGATATATCTCGGTTACAGAAAATGATGATAATGTGCCTAAAGAAATAAAAATCACAGATTTTTATTTCTTTAGGCACATAATGTGCCTAAAGAAATAAAAATCACAGAAAATAATACTGTTCCTAACGTTAGTACCAAGCAAACTAATAAGTCCTTTTTAGGATTCATAGCAGTAACCGATTGCAGTGCTGCAGGTCTGAAAACTATCATTTTAAATTTGACTAAAGAATATGGAATTGATTTGACTAAATGTAGAGGACAGGGATACGATGGAGCAAATGTTATGTCGGGTGTGTATGGAGGATTACAAACCCTAATAAAAGAGCATGCTCCAAATGCCGATTATGTTCATTGTGCTGCGCACGCTTTAAACTTGGTTTTGAACGATGCTGCGAGACATGTTCGTGAAGTATCGACTTTTTTCGATAATTTAGAAAAAATATATACTTTTTTTGGCAATAGTATAAAACGCTGGGCTATACTAAGTGACGATTCATCTGAAAAATATTTGATTACCCTTAAAAAGGTATGTCCTAGCAGATGGTCTTCTAGGAACGACGCTTTATTAGCAGTAAAGAAAAATTTTTTACTAATCATGAAAACTTTGTACCAACTAAATTTAATTTCAAATAAAAAAGATGAACGTGAAGAATGTAAAAGTATAATTAACATTTTAGAGAGTTTTGATTTCTTAGTGCTCGTTACATTTTTTTCTTCACTATTTGAAATTATTAATCCTGTTTCTAAAGCTCTACAGCATGAAAATAATGACTTACAGAAATCTAGTATTTTATTAAGTAATCTTTTAAATAGACTGTGCCAATTAAGAAATCAGAATTCATTTAATAGTTTGCTAAATGAATCCAAAGATTTAGCAAAAGAGTGGGGGGTAACAACTGTTTTTAAAAACAGTAGGCGAAAGATAACGAAGCGTTTTTTTGATGAGTTATCACAAGATGAGAGAATTTCCGACCCGGAATCCTATTTCAAAGTCAATGTATACTATTGCTGTTTAGATATATTAATTTCTCAAACTAAAGAAAGATTTCAGAGCCTTTGCAACCTGAGTAGTATATTCGAAATATTACAACCGGAGAAACTCCTATCTTCTTCAAGCGAAGAGATATTAAACGCTTCCGGAAAACTGTCTGCTAAATACAGTAAAGACATCTCACTTAATCTTTGTGACCAATTAAAGGCTCTAAAAACATGCTTAAATTCTGAAATTAAAAAAATTTATTCCATTAAAGAACTCATTGAATTATTGCTAGTAAAATTCAATAGTCTTGCATCCAGTTTTCCCGAGGTAATCACAGCATGCTTTTTATTCTTGACCCTTCCAGTTACAACCGCAACGGCAGAAAGAAGTTTTTCAAAATTAAAACTAATAAAAAATTACTTAAGAACTTCGATGGGACAAGAACGGCTGTCAGACATCTCACTATTGTCCATAGAGGCAGAAACTTTAGAAAAACTAAAATCATCATCAGCCATAAATGATTTAATAAATCAGTTTGCCGAAAAAAAGGCAAGGAGAGTGAATATTTAAAATTCGATTTTTATTTGTAAAATGGGTAAATTATGTGATAAATAAATATTTCTTCTCACAATATTTTTTTTCTTTTGTGAAAAATCTTTACCTCCATATAAGGGCCTCCAAAAAAATTTTTATACGGGGCCCCGACAAGGCACGCTACGCCACTGCTTAGAGTCTGTGCAAAAACGTTTTCTACGCAGTATGCATTACAAGTTCTTCCGTAAGCGTCTAATTTACGATCACCTGCTACAAAAACATGACATATTAACACTTGAATCTAGGCGTCTACAGCTTGAAACAATGATACTATACGATCTGTGTCATAATAAGTACAATTGCATCTCGCTTCGTAATAAGTTATGCTACAGAGTCCCTGCTCAAACACATTGTCGTAATGCAAATCAATTTTTTGCTACAGCCTTTTGTCGTACCAATGCTGGTAAACGATCCCCATTCTATCGATTGGTTGACTTTTTCAATAAAAACTTTAATACCATAGATACAATGGTTGCACGCGCTGGCATGTTCAAGCGATTGGTTGCAACTCAGCTTAAAGCTAACACCTATTCCGAATCACAAAGCTAGCATGTACTGTACATTTTGTATTATATATTGTGCTAATGCTATATTGTGCACACTAATCTTGTGGGCTAAACATACCTACCTGCATTTTAAATTCACTCACACTTTGTTGATATATATTTTTGCCATGAATCTTGCATTATATCCTATAGTCATTATTTAAAATTCTGTGTAAGATATTTTCATTACAGTGTAATACCACCACTCTTGTAATCTTGTACACAATTATCATTCTGTGATTAACGGTGCTGGTGGCACAAATTTTAATATTCATTGATGAGATTTATTTGTGTTCACTGTTTGTTAATCCTAAAATAAATAAAATAAAAAAAAACTCGGCTGGGCACATTTCGGGAAGCTTCGACATATCTTCTCGTCCAAAATACCTCAACGCCTGAAGAGCAAAGTTTTCGAATATTGTATGTTGCCAGTGATGTCATAAGGAACTGAGACATAGCCCTTCACTGCAGGCCGTATGGGGAAGCTCAAGGTCGCTTATCGTGCTATGGAAAGAGCTGTTCTCGGGGTTTCTCTACGTGATAGAATCAGAAATGAGGATATCCGCAGTAGAACTAAGGTAACCAACATAGCCTGAAAGGATAGGCAGGCTGAAGTGGCAATAGACCGACCACATAGTTCGTAGAACCAACAACTGCTGGGGAAGTAAAGTTCTCAAATGGCGTCCCCGTTTTAGTAACAGTAACAGATATGTTCATGCACACAAATGTGTGTCCTGTGGGAATCAGATCGAACCCACGTGCGATCATTTTTGAGAAACTAAATACACCTTCGTCGGTTGGTCTTATTTTTGTATCGTGTCATTGCACACTACATGTTACAATTCTTATATGATTTCGAAACATTTTTAATTCAATAAATTGCATGCAAATACAAGAGAAATCTATTTCTTTTTCGCAATGATTTCTTGCGTGGTTAATAGATTCTAGTATTTGTTTTGCGTAATACACGAGAAAACCCATTAGAAATTTGTTCTTATGTCAACAAATTTCTGATTAAATTTCGCGTGAATTGCATAGAAGCGTCCCAAATTTCTTTGTGCGCTTCTGCCACCAGTTGGTTCCCAGGAACTAACACCGGTGGGCACCCACTCTTTTTACTGTTGTACTGCATGCTAACGCAGCCTTTGCCATGGCTGCTCTGATCGTTTCTGTCTGCTACGCTTATCTCTGTCCATGGTCATCTTGCCCACCATCTGTAACTGACAATCCATGCAATCGCCACTACCGCTGCCCCTGCTTTTGTATTCTTTCTGTCTGAAACAGAAAATGCTGCTGCTCCATGATCCGTACGTACAGGATCCATGTAAGCTGCAGATGTAATGGAATATCCATTTGCTTCCACCTTTTACTACATCTATGTGTTATAACTTTTCAACGTGAAATATTAATGCTAATATTGCATTTCGAGCGGTGAGCGCAAAAGCAGTCGTGGAGGTAGCGCGATTGGTAGCTAATTGTGAGCGGATTTCTCAGAAGTTATCAGCACGATCAAGGGCACATTAGACTCGACATTTTGACATTTGGATATTTAAATATGAAACGAATTTAGCTTTGATCAGCTATTTGTAATTTAATACACTACCCCCAACATTCCTTAATCATCTCACTGCAAGGGTACGGAGCTCCCTTCAACTGAAAAAGCTTTAAAGCATTCCCCAACACCATGCCGACTGGCGAAGCTCATTGTTGTCAAACCGCCCGAGGGCCACTGACTTAGCTTAACGACTGTCATCTATCATGTCACGTTAACCGTGCAAAATAAAAAAAAAACAAGGAATAAGTATAAAATTAACTTTATTTCAGTGGCTAAGTAACAATTTTATTTGTGGGTGAAGTTAAGAAAGATAAGAGGTGGCAATGCGCGATTACTGATAACCGTATTTCAAGGGTTTATAGGCTACGGTAGCCACCTTACACCAGACAGACCGTATGTTTGTTTGCCACCCGATGTATTTACAAAGTGGTTAGGGTAATTTTACATATATGAGCAAGTGAGGTCGTGGGGATGCCTAGGTTTTCTAGAAACTGGCCAGGCGACCTGAACACCGACTCACTCTCTCACCTTCGTCCACTTCCGCGTCGTACAGGCCGGCACAGGTACCAGCAGTTTAGAAGTAGCCGCATCAAGCGGAAGAACCCGTGTGCAGTTTACTTTGGTTGCAGCATATAGGCCCGTGGGGTGTTGCTTTAGAGGGCGATTTATAAATTCTTACGAGTATTTTATTTATTAAAAAAATGTAGCCTTTTACAACTTGGCATACATGGTGGTCATGTACATTGATCTAAAGCAAATGCTGCCCAAGCTGGCATTCAAATGAACGGACGAATGAAAGACATGTCTTCGTCCCGCCTACATACTCGGATTAACTATATAGAATTAATTTTAAGCGTGAGACAAATATGTTTGTTTATTGATGTATTTGTAAGTTAAAATTGTTTTAATTGAAATAAGTTTATGTAATAATTGTAGTTTTTCTTTTTTTTTATATACAACGTCGGGAGGCATTATACAGCCCATCTGATACAGCAGTTACCGTAGCCTACTAACACTTGTAATAAATTAAGTCCAACAACGATGCCTCCTCTGCTGTATTACACAGCAACTTCTTAGGAGCTTACTGGTGACCTCACTCACACCCAGGAACACAACAACCCTCTCGGTCACCAGTAAACTCCTAAAGAGTTACTGTGTAAGCAGCAGAGGGGGCATCGCGCGAGTGTTACTTAATATATTTTACAAGCGTTAATAGGCTACGGTAACAACTTACATCAGGTGGGCCGTATGCCTGTATGCCTTCAGGCGTTGTATAATAAAAATACAGATTTGTACCAGTATCGACTGCTTTCAAATCTCCATAACCCAGACCTTTCTTAGATAAAGTCACTTGTCTTCCGAACTATAATTTGTTATACTAGCGGGTTTCCTCACAATGTTTGTAATGTACAACTGTCTTTGATGACACTGGAGCTTCTAATCAATGAAACTCTTGAAGTTCAACTTAAAACTTCTTTAATTAAAATATTTAAATATAATATTTGTGCACTGTCGTACAAACGGTTGCAAGGCGAGATGGCGAGTGGGCAATAAAAATGTATGATGGTAGGTCCACAATGATATGCCTCAGCTATTGAATAGCAATACTTTCATGTTTGCATCTTCGTGCCTGCATTATTGTCAGGCTTTAACAACAACCTTTTTTTTTGTCTTTGTACATGTCCATAAAATGTCATTGTCAAAATTTGTAATAAAAATTAATTTGGATTTAAATATTCAAAATTAAAATGTTCGACAGACGACCGGCGAAGAAACAAAGACAGTCTACGCTAGGATCTGATCAAGAACGCACGGTGTACCGACTTATGCATCCGTGACCGACAGCCCCTGCGGCGGTGGCTACGCGGTGGACTTCGGCGACCGGCATCTTTTGACCGTTGCGGTGTTGGACCGCAAGGCAGACCCCTCCGCCTCCTACTATCTACTGCGTCTTTATGTTCGATCTCCGTGAGCCCCTCACGGATCTGCGCGCTGGCTGAGGTACGCTGGCGAGATCCAACGCGAGTTCTCAAAGACTAAAACTAGCCGAACCTTTTTTTTTATACAACGTCGGGAGGCATACAAACATACAGCCCACCTGATGTAAAGCAGTTACCGTAGCCTATTAACGCTTGTAAGATATATCACTCGCGCGATGCCTCCTCTGCTGCTTACACAGCAACTCCTTGGGAGCTTACTGGTGACCTCACTCACACGCAAGAACGCAGCAACTCTCTAAGGAGTTGTTATTTGGCTGCGGTTTTCTGTGAGTTGGAGGTACTTCCCCAGACGGGCTGCTTTGATGCGCCCTACCTCTAGAACTCTAGATTCCGGTATTTTTTTATATCTTACATTGTAAATATTAGTTTATAATAAATTTGTTATTCCTTTTTTTAGTAGCCCCATTTTCTTTTTATTAAGTAATATTACATGTTTCCTTTAACTACCGAGCAAGTAATAATCTATACAGATAAATAAAATTGGTGTGTCTGTTTGTAATATTAAAATAACCGCTTTTTACTAAATGCATATGAATGTATACATATACCAAAATTTTTTTTTTACAATTTTTGTCTGTCTGTTTGTTCGGCTTATCTCTGAAACGGCTGGACCGATTTTGATGGAACTGGCTGATGTAAGAAGGAGTAACTTAGGCCACTATTTATTTTTATTAATATAAATAAATAATAAAAAAATAACCATTCCGCGCGGACGAAGTCGCGAGCACAGCTAGTCACAAATATGTACGTTATACGGTGAATTGCATTTGCATGATAACCGTACAGATTAGCAGCGAAATCATTTTACTGTATGTGCGCCGTTCACCCATGATTTATGCAGTTCGTATGTTAACAATCAAAACATCATACGTGCTCCAAAATATATCAAGTCATAATAAACATCATCAGCATATCAAAACATTAATGTTCACCTAGCACTAAGTTTGAACAGTATAGACATTTTCCACTAGTTAAATCAGTTCATAATTTCTATCAGAATCAAAACATTGAATATTTTTGACGAGCTCGGTGGCTCAGTCGTAAATGATGCGACTTTGACACCAACGCTCGTGGGTTCGATTCCCACATAAGGCAAACATTTGTGTACATGAATATGTCTGTTTGTTTTGGTCTGGATGTTTTAAGAGAGGTAGGGCGCAATAAAGCAGCCCGCCTGGGGAAGCACCTCCAGCTCACAGAAAACCGCAGCTAAATAACAACTCCCTAGAGGGTTGTTGTGTTCCTGCGTGTGAGTCAGGTCACCAGTATGCTCCTAAGGAGTTGCTGTGTAAGCAGCAGATGAGGCATCGCGCGAGTGATATTAATATCTTACAAGCGTTAATAGGCTACGGTAGCCGCTTTACGTCAGGTGGGCCGTATGTTTGTATGTCTTCCGAAATAGTATATATATATATATATATATCAACTGAGTGTATGTGCGGTTATCAGTAAACAGTACAAACGTAAATCCGAAAACACGAATTTAGTGATACCTACATCCCAGGATTCGAACCTTTTACTGGTTGTAAATGAGTCGGTTGTTCATCCACTGGGCTGTCACCGTTCATTTATAATCCTACCATAACATGCTTAAAGAGGCGCGAAGTCAAGTCATTCATGAAAAATTGGTGGCAAAATTGCAATTACCCTTTCACTGTATGAACGATTTTCCGAGAATGAAGCGAGGTGAACGTTTGTTTATCATATCCACGATGTGAAACTAGAGATGACAAAAATTCGCGATTTATTCAAATTAAATTTTCGACGAGCTCGGTGGCGCAGTGGTGAAACGCGCGGTTACGCCACGTTGACACCAGCGCTCGTGGGTTCAATTTCCACACAGGACAAACATTTGTGTGCATGGATATGTCTGTTTGTGTTGGTCTCAATGTTTTTAAGAGAGGTGGGGCGCATAAAAGAAAAGTATCTTCACCTGACAGAAAAACCGCAGACTAAAGTAAGGTATCCGGTAAGCTCCTAAGGATATGCTGTGTTAGCAGCAGAGGTGGCATCGCTCGTATTTTATAATGTAGATAAACTAAAATATTTCTTTATAAACAATATTGATAATTTCTGCCTGATTGCGTGTAAAACGAACATATTATGTTTAGGCACTAAAAAACAAAACTTATTCTACTTGAACGCGCTCAAAGATCACTACTGAAAGTAATATTATCCGATGAAAGCTGAAAAGATGAATGCTCACAGGCGGCTTGACTTTTTCCCGACATTTTCAACAATTATCATCATATTTCAACTAATTTAAACAAAACCTTAACAAATTATACACAATCAGTGTGTCTATTGACGAAAACCGCATAAAAATACGTTCAGTAGTTTTCGAGTTTACCGCGAACAGACAGACAGACTCGACGTGGGACTTCATTTTATAATATGTAGTGATAGCATACCTCGAGAGTGGTCCCACTAGTGATGTAGCGTGTACAGTTATACAGAAACATTTTTTAAAACCAATTGACCACCTTTGTCAACCGATTTTCATAATTCTTTTTCAGTGAAGCTTTGATGTACGATGAAGACGCTATAATAAACTGAAAACGAATGAAAGTAAAAAAGCTGAACCAAGTTCATCGAAGTCCACACCTGTTTGCACAGATTTTTTTTTATACAACGTCGGAAGGCATGCAAGGATACGGTCCACCTGGTGTAAACCGGTTACCGTAGTCTATGAACGCTCGCCACATTATATCGATGCATTAGGTATCACCCACGCGGTGCTACCCCTGCTGCTAGCACAGCAACTCCTTAGGAGTCTTACTGGTGAACTCACTCACACGCAGAAACACAACTCAAGGGAGTTATTTGACTGCGATTTTCTGTGAGCTGGAGGGACTTGCCCCGGCCGGGCTGCTTTGACGCGCCCTACCTCTATTAATAACCCCTCACACTAAACTCTTAATAAAACAGATACTATAATATGTGCTATCGCCGATTTCAATGAAGTCAGTTCCACTTTTGAAGTATAACTTCTTATGGGAGGGTAAACCGCTTCGATGCGTAACGCGTTACGACGCCAGTCTGTCTGGCTACCCTTTCTCTCACGCATACTGCAGAATAGGCAGGCTCAATTGTAACTAAGAATAAAATATATTTTATAATCAACAAAAGATTTTATTAATAAATAATCATTCCTTACGTTATCACATTAATATACATAAAATTTAAGTCATAACCTAAGCTTTTCTCAAGTTAAACAATTTCAATATTAAATAGTTCAACTTAGATTAGTTTAAGTCATCATTTCTGTCGGGCGTCCCGAGACGCACACGTTTTTGAAGTGAAAACTTCTTTAGCGGCGTTGTGCACTTTTTGGGATGAGTAAAAAATGCTAAACTCGCGTCAGGACACGTGACCCTGACCGTAAGATTTTGGTAAATTCGCTGCAGCGCTAAAACATTAGTTACCTCTAATTAAACAATTAAAACATGAAGCGCTAGATCGTTCATAGGGCATTATTTTTTCGCGACCAAAACGTTGTAAGCGCCACGAAATTGTTGGCGTTTACGCGTTTCGTTCAACGTAGTTTATCAACATCGCTGGTTGGTTTAAGCGGCGCAGGTAGCTTACGCGAGTGTGCGTGTGTTTGAGTTTTTAAGGTTTTACCATATATATGATAGTTTTTATATTGATAAATAAAGTAATTCGTGCGAAATTATTCCCTAACCATTCCAAAATATTCAAAAATGCACAACGTTAATGTTCAAGTTTTCACTTCTGCCGGTACTCCCGGAGTGCAACCCGTTTTTTATTATTATTTAATTTCTGCTACACTTGATTTATAAACTTGATTTTCATTTCGGTAAGTGAATTTGTAAAGACTTCCTTTCCCTACCTGAAAATCAGGAAGATATAGTTCTTTTGCAAGTTTACGAGTAATAGTTGACCAACTTATAGATTAATAAAGGCCGTTCAAATGCTTACTTACCACCCGACGTGGTGTAAAAACCTAACACAAACCATGAAATTGAACCTTTTTAAGAGAGGCTCGTATAGATAAGCATTTATTCGCCGTTCATCTCCCTTGCGTCTTTATTCGAGAAGATACGCTAGAGTATTTATTATCTTAGAAAACAGTCTCGGCGGGTTCGATAGAGGATAGAACAGAGGATTTTGATCTCAGTAAATAATGGTCGGAATTAATCAGTACGCCATTTTCATAGTTGATCGAATGAAATGAGATTACCATGGTTTTTTATTGTTTGATTCGATTATTTGATATTGTTCTATCAATCTATCACTTCGCACCAGGACTCTTGATGGGTAGGCAGAGAGAACCGAGAGCGACATGACGTGTTTTTTGTAAAAACCATGTCGTGGTTTAGAAGCGAGTGAGGTGTGTACACCTCACTCGCTTCTAAAACATTCATAACTTATATCATGTACGCTCGCCGGTTTCTAGTGCTTCTTACACTACCTTCTGATAGCACTCGATCTATTTGGTCAGGGCTGGTAAGCTTAGGCTTTTCTCGACACCTACATACTCGTACTTAGTATTGTCTTAAGTTTTCGCGATTGTTACACATTGAATTAAACAATTTTTAACGGAAGTATCGTTCGAAACGTCAGGTTCAACAAAATAAATAAAACACGCGATACTGTGTCGTCATTCTTTCCGCACCTACATCATCTACTGTTTTCACGTTGTATATCTGTTTCATCAGGCAGACGTACAACAAAGTGCTCCTGTAAGGGTTTAGTTTTTCCTTTGTGGTTCTATTTCTTCCTATGAACGCTCGCAATACATTGCGTATCCCTCGCGCGATACCACCTCTGCACAGCAACACCTTAGCAGCTTACTGGTGACCTCACTCACACAAGAAACACAACAAATCTTCAGGGAACTGTTATTTAGCTGCGGTTTTCTATGAGGCGGAGATACTTCCCCAGACTGACTGCTTTGATACGCCCTATCTCTCTTAAAACATCCGGACCAAGACAAACATACATGTTCATGCACACAAATGTTTGTCCTGTATGGGAATCGTTGGCAAGAGCGTTGGTGACACAGTTGCGTAATACTGATTTACCACTGCGCCACCGAGCTTGTCAAAACAGAAATACGAGTCGTGGCATCTTGTGTGTGTATCACAGTGCAGAACAAATCGATTCGAGTTACTATCGAGTAACAATAGTAGAGACAATAAAAGCTTTTCGTTGTCCGGATAATGACGCGGGAAGACGAGATGATTCCTTTAATCGCCAACGGAGGCCGCCGTAGCCAAGTCAACATTCTTTTGTCTGACTATTAAGTAATTGTGGATTTGGAAAGAAAAAATAGTGTTATTAATAGCTAAATATAAACATACATACAGTTCAAAATGAATGAAACGAGAGATGAACAATACAATAAAAGTTATTTATTTCTGTGTATGTTTTCACGCTATGTCCTTGCGGGGTAGGCAAAAAGAGCCGGGCGCTACAAGACGTAATACTTACACAGCTCACTCGCGTCTTTAACATTCATAGGGCATTTCACGGTCGGCAATAATACGCAAGTTCAGAGTATCAAAAATTAAGCAAAGAGCAAGCTTTTTTTATATAACAACGGAAGGCATACAAGCATACGGCCCATCAGATGTAAAGCGGTTACCGTAGCCTTCGCGTCATCCCGTTTCTTAATCCTGTAAGATTGGCAGAGTCCACTGCCTAAGCCTAAGGATGTGGCGAAAATACCGATTCATCAGTCGTGGTAGGTAAGTCTTGGCCTTCCTCGGCTCCTACCATCCCTCTACTACTCCTACTTTTGCATGATTCAAAAATGAATGAAAGTAAATCGCAATCTCAACGATTCACGATGCCGTCGATGCGCGCGTCGGTCTAATCGATCACACAAGTTAAGCAACGCCTCGGTTGGCGGAACCTGTTTATGAATGGGTTTAGTCATATCAGTTCCTCCATTCATATTCAGAGCAGACATTTAGCTGTTGGTAAGGGTTGTATCGATATATGGCAATCGTAAAACAAAGACAGGTAAAGCACAGTCTGCTGGAGAAGTGCCTTCACCTTGCAGAGAATAAGACATGCCTTGTCGTTGTATTTAGTCTTTTTTTTAAAGAAATATTTGTTGCCATTAACAAGTTGCAAACTTTCACTAAAAAGCGTATTGGCAATGTTTGTTGATCTCTCGGAACATTTTCCACAATAGACGTTCACATCTCAGAAACTGCCAAAGCAATTACTAAGCCCAAGTTAACCTGAAAGCTTCACTTAATTCACCAAGCTTTATTTAAGTCGAGACAACGGCTCGACGGTAATGTACCGCCCTATATTTATTTTATATCTATCTATCTATTACATGCCAAATCCTTATATATCTCACTCGCTTCTTTAACATTCAGTGCTCTTCTCATGCACGCTCGCCGGTTTCTAGGGCTCCTGACATCACCTTCTAATAGACAACGACCAATTTGATCATGGTAGGTAAGTCTCGGCCTTCCTCGGCTCCTACATCCTTCCACTTTTGCATTGTATATCTGCTTCGTCATTCTTTCATCCTGCATTCTTTCTACATGTCCGAACCAACGGAGCATGCCTCTTCTTATTTCAACATCTTATTTTATATTTATTTTCACATCTTTTTATGACGAGCTAAGGGGTTTGATTCCCGCGCAGGACAAACATTTGTGTTACATATGAACATGTCTGTTTATATTGGTTCGGGTGTTTTATGAGAGGTGGGGCGGATCAAATTGGCCAGCCTCGGGAAGTACCTCCACCTCACAGAAAACCGCAGCCAAATAACAACTGCCTGGAGAATTTTTGTATTCCTACGAGTAAGTCGATATGTTAAATTCCTTACGTGTCACATCCGGGGTAGTATACTATTCTGATTTGGTGGCAACAAGGCAGAACTACCAGGCGTTTAGGCGGTTCTGCAATCTATATTATTGGAATCGATGTGTTAGGTAACAACTCACAGTTTAAGTCCCAATAGTGTTAGATATTTGATAATCCGTGGTGCACGGCAGTTGAGCTTCACTTGACTAGCCATCTCTTTGATATTTTAAATGCCTTATTTGTCATAGTGCTGTCTCTCACTTTGCCAAGACGGGAAGTCAATTCCAAAACTTCCTACTCCTATAAATTTCTTCTGATTAAATTCGTTGTGAGTTCCAAAGCAGCTGTAGTTTAACCCCCGGGACAGCAATGGACTTCACTGTTCATTGCCTTTTTTGTGGTCGCCGCTGTTAATTCTGGCTACACAGGAGACACAGTGGTGGGTATGAGTGGTGGGCCTGTCCCGATTCCTACGAGTAAGTGAGGTTGCCAGTGGAGGTGTCTACACAATTTTCTTCACCTGTATATCCTAAACAGTTATTCTTGTCTTCTCATGAACACTGGAGAAATATTTAAGCCACTAACCTGGCAGCGTGGATGTTTTTATGCAACGGAGGCATTCAAGCATACGGCCCACCTGATGTAAAGCAGTTACCGTAGCCTATTAACACTTATAATATATTAAGTATCACTCGTGCGATGCCTTCTCTGCTTCATACACAGCAACTCCTTAGGAGCTTTCTGGTGACCTCACTTACACAGGAACACAACAACCCTCTAGGGAGTTGTTATTTGGCTGCGGTTTTCTGTGAGGTGGAGGTACTTCCTCAGACGAGCTGCTTTGATGCCCCTAACTTCTTTTAAAAATACCCACATGAAGACAAACACATGTGCACGCGCACAAATGCTTATCCTGTGTGGGAATCGAACCCACTAGCATTGTAATAATTGTATTGTTGACAAAGTAACTTAGCAGCGCTTTTCGACAGTGCGCCACCGAGCTCGTCATTTACAAATGTACACAAATTTAGTCGTCCATGTCCTCACCAGATTTCGAACCGGGTACCAGTTGGTTATTACTCTGGTTCTTTAACCACTAGGCCATCGCTGTACTGAAGTAAACACAATTTATTTTCATTTGTTATTTAATTATTCTCCACGGTTGACATGTTTGCGTTAATTTGCCCAGTCCTTAATTAAAATACACTCGTACACGACGAGCTCAGTGGCGCAGTGGTAAATAACGCCACTTTGTCACCAACGGTCGTGGGTTCGATTCCCACACTGGACAAACATTTGTGCGCATAAACATGTCTATTTGTCTTAATCTAGATGTTTTCTATGTATCATAGTAAGTGTTTACAAAAGAAAAATATATTTACGTATGTATCAGTCGTCTAGTACCCATAACACAAGTTTCGCTTAGTTTGGAGCTAGATGGCGCTGTGTAATTTGTTTGACAATATTAATATATTATCATCATTAGACTTCCACAGCGATCGGTCTTGTGCAGCTTGCATCCAACGGCTCCCGGCGATCTTTACAAGATCGTCTGTCCATTGTGTGGGGGGCATCCTATATATTATTTTAATAATCTATCTAATATATTATAATTACATATATTACTTCAACCCATCTACGCTTATGTTGTCCACTTGAATTAATTCAATGATAATGGTAATACAGTATGTATTACCATTATCATTTAATTAATTCAAGTGGACAGTTAATAAAGTTATTAATTATTTAGTGAAATCTAATTTACAGGCAATTTGATTTAGTCAACTTTGTGTGCTTCCGCTATCAATTGTTTCATACGAACTGGTGCCGTAAGCTGATTCTACTAAAAAACTGCACTGCACTGAAGCACGGCGTGTGTCAAAATGCGTATTTTCATTATTTTGACGTTTCATTATTCTGTTAAGCGATTTGATAGCAGCGACGTTGCAGCAACGCTGCAGTAAATGACTCTCTATTCTGTTAAAAACCTGCACTGCAGCTGCACGTTTCCTGCAATATAATCGTATTGTGATAAATTGTTTTGACATTTGTATAGCAATGACAGAAGTTTTGAAGGAGTTTATTTGCAGTTTTTTTAACGTTAGCCATAAGCAACTTTTGCGAAGTGATATTAATATTCAGAAGCGGTGAATTATATTTGTTTTGTTTTGGGAGATGTTTGTGGGAATATATGATTAAGTAAAGCTTGTTTTCTGTTAGAAATACCTCCCACGCTGTCAACCAAGGGTAATAGGGCTTGAAAAAACTAATTTATTAAATTGAATTATAGTAACACGACAGGTGTTAAGTAATTCATTTGCAGAATACGCATAGTTGCTCTGCCGTTGCAGTGCAGGAAATTTTAATAGAATATCTACACGTATTGGCACTGCAGTACTCGAATGACAAGCATAAACGTGCCGCTGCAGGATTTTAGTAGAATTGGCCTACCGGCCGGCATCTACCCACTGTTGTTAGATGCAAGCCGCCGCTGTCGTAGCTGCTTCGGTCGTGTCTGCCTCGTAGTATGTTGTTCTAGCAAATGACATCTACAGCGCCTGAGGTTGTATCTCGTGGAGAGGTGAAACAGGAGTCGCAGAGACAACCAGTTTTAGGGATGTAAGTGGCTCTATGTCACCTTTACAGCCAAAGCCACGCTAGAACACGACCATATTGATCATGGTAGGTAAGTCTTGGCCTTCCTCGGCTTTTACATCCTTCCACTTTTGTATTATATATCTGCTTCGTTATTCTTTCATCCTGCATTCTTTCTACATGTTCGAACCAACGGAGCATGCCTATTCTTTTTTTAACACCGACGCTCTCTTTCAGACCAACTCTGTTTCGAACATTATCATTGCGAATACGGTCTACAAGCCATACGATATCTATACCCAAAATTCAAGTATTTCGAATTCTGTGCTTAAACAAAAAGAAACATCAACCATTTCGAGATCAATTCGTATTTTCTATAAAAAGCGAGAGGAGAATAATATAAATTGGTCCAATTTTTATCGAAACCCATTGGGAGAGACCGATAAACGGCTTTGCCGACTGGCTGCGGCTCCGAAGGTAAAGAGGGGTTTGAGTATTTTGTACCAGGTTCCGTATACTTTCTTCGATAAAAAGTCGTGAATATATATAATATTAAGGAAGTCCGGGAAGTCCGGAGAAGTGAAGTAAATAACAACTCCATGATGAGTTGTGTTCCTGCGAGTGAATGAGGTCACCAGTATGCTCCTAAGGAGTTGCTGTGTTAGCAGCAGAGATGCAAACGCGCGAGTGATTGGTTACAGTAACCGCTTTACATCAGTTGGGTAGTATGCTTGTCTACCTCCCGATGTTATATAAATAAATATATATCACAGCGAATCTGACTGACGTTATTCAGCCTAAAAAAAATCCTACAACACGACCACAGCGCCACCTACTTCGCCCAATTCCGAATCAAAACCGAAAGAGATCCTGAGTGGATAACATAAAAAAAGTCATCAAATCGGTCTACTTACGTACGTAACTTTCATTGCATTGAACTAATCTGTAAGAAAACACGAAAATAATTTCGACTAGGTAATTAAAAAAAATCTCTTGAAGAGATAAGCTCACCTTTGTACACTGTATTAGTCTATGATTATTATGTACTATTTGTTTGTGCAATAAAGAATTATATAAAAATGATATGAATTTCCCTATATGAAATATTTCCACTCACTCTTGGTCGATACACTTCTTTCGTAACTCTTCTATCATCCATTCTTCCCAAATGTCCAAACTATCTCAATCTCCTCCTTTCTTTCAATTTTGTCACTTCTACATCTTTCATTTCACATTGTTCGTGTATCGTGTCTTTTGGTCCCAACTTTTTAAAAGCATTCGTTGTTGCAAGTTACAAGCATCAAAATTTTCGACAATTTAAATAAAGACATTAATTGTTGAAAATGTTGAAGATCATCTTCTTAGTTTAGTTTATTGCCGCTGGGTCCTCCACTTAAGGAACTTTTCTGCCATTATCAAGTTTTTGAAGTCGTTTTCATTTGTCTACGTATACAGAAATGACTCCCGCAGGAATCAAACAAGTCCAAGAAAGACGGCATTGGAAAAATTCTCGAAACATACTTACAGATTTTTGACCACGAAATGATTCGTTCTTACGAGACTGTGATCATAAACTAAAATCATTGTATGTTTTAACCAATGTATGATTTATATTAGAAGTAAGATCGTATGGATTAATGTAGTGATCTTCTGGCGGGAGCACCTGGATACCAATTAACAAAGGAGAATTGTCAATGATCGCGTTTTTAAATAATAATAATTACCCCGCAGGGCAGCTTGTGGCGAGCTGTTGGTGCGTAACGACACCACGGGTACCCGAGTGCTCCAGAGAGTCGATCAGGGCCTTCGTCTCCGGCGTGTCTTCGTCGATCGGAGTGGAAATCCAAGAAGGCCCGCAGGACTCTCAGCTCTGGCTTGCCTTCATTGGCCGTCCAGAGAGGAGTCGATAGAGTATATTGCTCTAGCAGGTGATATGCTCCAGGGGTGAAAGTGTTAAAGGGCATAACGCCGCGAGTAACTTCGGAGAAAGCGCAGCACACCTCTCGACACCCCTGAGTCACTCACATCGGTGTTGACCCCGGCCGACTTTCTCTGGCATTTCGGGGGTCCATCTAGTGAGTGGCGAGCCACCGCCTGCCGAACGAACATCAGATATGATAGTTATGGTAGGCGTCCATCCCTCTTCTGCCCGGTTCTAATAATACCCATAAATCTCATTTTAATAGCCCACTATTTTCCGACATATTTGCAATAGTCCCAATACCGCCGTGACCTGTTCATGGGTATACATGTATTATCCCATTAATATCCCCTGAAGCAAGTCACGGCCGGTATACTACATTACATCGTTCTTTTTCAAGGGGCCTCTGCCCGTTGGATTCATATCCCCGCGCACGCCTATCAAATGACCGGGATTAAAATCCGTCAAATAAAAGGAAATAATAATAATTTATTTTATTTCTTCCACAACTAAAATACACAAAGATGGTTAATTACACAGTTTTTGCGCATACCTGTTGTGGACGATTGGTGCCTAAAATAGGCTAGAAGCCTGTATTTCAGGTCTCCAGGTCTCCACCCCACAGTATAAGTAGTATAAATGAAGTCAGATAACATAAAAAATTATAATAAAATGTTTTGAAATCCAACATAAGAAGATAACACAAAGTGAACAATATTTTATTTTGCACTCATCATTGAAATAGGGTGTGCCTTCACTAAAAATCGTTGAAAAGTGTAGCCTTTGTGGGTAGTGTGTCTGCGAGAGTATATGTTTATAATGTGTGCGATGTATATTTAAAACTCACGTCAGGGCTGTATCGTAGGGCTACGATTTCTATCGTGGGATCGGGAGCCACTTAGCGCAGATTGCATATTTGATGGCTCCCATTGACACTCTCTTCACGTGATAATGTTCGAACTTGTTTTGTGTTTAAGTAATTATATCGTATTTGTCCCGTAATATCAGTTTATTTATATCATTGTCAAAACCTCAAAAGATTTTCAGTATCCGCGTAATTAAGGCCAAGTAACCACTCCCTAACTTTGTCCTTACATACCCTTTTACTACTGGAGTAAATACAAATTTGTTTATTGACTCTATTATATAAAGCACAGCCAAGGAAACAGAAAAAATGATTCGTTATTGACGATGAATATATGTTTTAATTAAAGCAAACCATATCCTTACGTCTCCTATGTGCTAAAATTTTTGGATCATGTGGATAGGACGAATGTTGTTAACACGGTGCTGTGAACAGAAAGCTGACGGACAGACATCACTTTGGCCTTTCTGTACAAATCAACTGTAGGATACCCGTATGGCAAGCAAAACATGACTTTTAGTATTGAAGTGACACAATATAGTAACAGGGATTGGCAAAGTGCAAAGTATACAGAAGTTAAGATTTTATAATTGGCTACATGACGCAAGGTTTTGAAAACATATATTAATTTTCACATCCCTGCATTGAGTTGATTTATATATGGCTGAAAATTCATTCTGCCGTCAATAATTACTCCCAGATATCTTATTGAATCCGTTCTCTCCAGTAGCGTACAACAACAATTATTCCTGTCCATTGTCGAGCAAGAATTTGCTCTAATTACAAAGGGTGACAATGTGGTTTATATCTTGCCTCAAAGAGAATGTAATATACTTTGTTTTGTCTTTATTGAGAGTAAGCAAATTTTTACAAAGCCAATCATTCATAGCATTAAAACCCGCTTGTGCCGTCAAATAATCTTCTTGATATGTTTCACCTCTAAATAAGATCCAAGTGTCATCAGCAAAAGCGATAATCCTACCTTCATCGACATTGACATTGAACAAGTCATTCATGTATACAAGGAAGAGGGTGGGTCCAAGGATACTTCCTTGCGGCACACCGTAATAGACCGGTATATCCTGACTAATATTGTTGTCTATTTTAACAGATTGCATTCGCTCAGTTAAATAGTCCTTAAAAAGTTTCAACTGTGTACCTCGAATTCCTATGAATTCCAATTTCTTTAGAAGTGTTGGTACAGAGACCGTGTCAAAAGCTTTTTCTAAATCTAGTAAAATACCAATTACTTTTTTTCGATCGTCCAGAGCTTTCACACATAGACACACCCAATACGGTTTTCTATGAGGTTCCACCTCTCTTAATATCTTCATAAGGACCTTCATGGGGACAGCATGAGGTTCTTCAAATAATGCGTGAAGAGGTTTCTACACGGTCGGCAACGACGAGTGGCACCCGTGGTGTTGTGTGTGCATCGCTGTGGTAATTTCTTACCATCAGGCTGGCTGTATGTTTGTCACCATAGTGATACAATTTTTTGATTTAATTACATTTATGATTTTTAAGAGAGGTAGTGCACATCAAAGCAGCCCATCTAGGGAAGTACCTCCACCTCCCAGAAAACCGCAGCCAAATAACCACTCCCTAGAGGGTTGTTGTGTTCCTGCGTGTGAGTGAGGTCACCAGTAAGCTCGTAAGGAGTTACTGTGTTAGCAACAGAGGAGGCATCGCGCGAGTGATACTTAATGTATTACAAGCGTTGATAGGCTATGGTAACCGATTTACAGCAGGTGAGCCGTATGCCTTCCGACGTTGTATAAAAAAAATAAAACAAACACATACTATCTATTATTTAAAAAAACTATTCCTGAAGTGAATGTTATTCACGCGAGTGAGAGAGGTTATCAATAAGCTTTAGATATTTTGCCATGTCAGCAGTACGAGTGGCAATGCGCTAATGAAATTAAAAACTCCCAGGAGGGTTGTTGTTCCTGTGAGTTAGTAAGGTTACCAGTAAGGTTTACTCTGTTAGCAGCGGGGATGGCAATGCGTATTATAAAGAGAAAACATTGTTTTGATGTGAAACATCTATTGGCGCGCCTTGGCAGTAAAATCGAACCGTATGCCGTGACGGCATATGGCATGACGCTCTCTCATGCTGTCTTGCAAAGGATATTGATTAACTTTGGGGCTTTTGAACCCTGACTGTACACCTACGAAATATTACGTAAAATTCTCAATTTATTTTTTGTATGTTTGTTTGTAATGGATAAAACCAAAAAATACTCGCACTAAACCGATTTAAAAAAAAATCCTTCTACTGTCGCTGCATGCTGTTTTATATGAAAAATATTGATTATTATCTATATAACTAATACAAACAACTTTATAAATACATATCGATTTTATAAAATTTAATGTTTACTTTAGAACCAACCTCACCTGCGCGTGGTGTACCCCGCTTAGCAACAGACGAAATTCTGGCGAAAGAGAGGTACGCACGACGTTAGCCCGACTCGGGAAGTACCTCCACCTCACAGAAGACGAGAGAGTCAGTGAGGTCACCAGAAGATGAGTTGCTATGGTGAAAGCGGAGATGACAATGCGCTAGCGACATTCTTTTATGTAACTGCTTTACAACAGGCGGACCGCTTGTATGCTATCTGTCGCAGTATAAAAAAAGCCACTTCAATATAAATAAAAAATGTTTTAGAAAATTAAATTTAAGTGCTGAAAAATCGGTAAGTGCGTAACGTGTAAAATTCCCGACGCTGTTCCCACGAGAACCGGCTTGCGGCGGAGTCCCAGCACTGCCGTCCCGGCGGCGGCGACGGCCGTGTTCAACTGTTGACATTTTTATTAATTTAAATTAATTACCCTCAGTTTTGTGTTTGCGTTAATTAATTTGTTCTCCTCGAATTCAAACACGAAGTTTAATGTCGCAGCTATTTTTTTTTAAATAGGAGGCATAAAAATAATCTGCCGCCTGATATATAATTGACGTGCGCATCGAAGCAGCCCTGGGGAAGTACCTCCACCTCACAGAAAACCGCAGCCAAATAACAAATTCCTAGAGAGTTGTGTTCCTGCGTGTGAGTGAGGTCACCAGTAAACTCCCAAGGAGTTGCTGTGTAAGCAGCAGAGGACGCATCGCGCGAGTGATAATATATCGCAAGTGTTAATAGGCTGCCGTACCCGCTTTACATCAGGTGGGCCGTATGTAAAAAAAATCGCCTCTGTGGTGAGTACTGGTCGCGAGTTGATGCAGCTACTGCTACAACTGCAACTTAGGAGCTTTCACCACACTTGTTGCTGTTTTCTGTGAGGAGGGAATTACTTACTCAGTCGGGGTGCTTTTTTTATACTACTTCGGGAGCCATACAAGCATACGGCCCACCTGATGCCAAGCGGGTACCGTACCCTATTAACGCTTGCGATATATTAAGTATCACTCGTGCGATGCCTCCTCTGCTGCTTACACAGCAACTCCTTGGGAGCTTACTGGTGACCTCACTCACACGCAGGAACAAAACAACACTCTAGGCTAGGGAGTTGTTATTTGGCTACGGTTTTCTGTGAGGTGAAGGTACTTCCCCAGACGGGCTGCTTTGATGCGCCCTACCTCTCTTAAAACACAAACCATGATGAACAGATATTTACATGTGTGCATGAACATGTCTGTACGGCTTGATTGGAGTATTTTTTAGAAAATTGGGCCACATCGAAGCAGCTAATTGAGGAAGTACCTCCTTCTCACAGAAAACCGCAGCTGAATAAAAAATCCATGCAGGGTTGTTATGTTCCTGCGTGGGAGTGAGGTCACCAGTAAACTCCTGAGGAGTTGATGTGTTAGCAATAGAGGTGGCATCGCGCGAGTGATATTTAATATATTGCAAGCGTTCATACGTTACCGTAACCGCTTTACATCAGGTGATCCGTATGATTATATGCCTCACGACGATGTATAAAAAAAAATTAAAAGAGCTCTGAATGTTAAAGAAGCAAGTGAGGTGTGTAAGGACCGCGTCATTTGGCGTCAGTTGTGTCTGCGTACCTTCTATGATGTAAATTGCAGTAGTGGTAACTAAAAAAGTAAGCCCTACCTGTTAAGTTACTTTTCTCGATTGAAAGGTTTCTGGAATTGTTCTGCGGACCCCTAAAATCTATATGTGAGTAACTAAGCAGACAATACGTATTTCACAAAGCAGTTACCGTGAAAGAGAAAAGCCACCAGTTCACGTTTGAGACAAACGATTTCTGAAATTACTGAAATATCAAAGGGTAATGAAGTAAAAGGGTTTTTCTATCTCTAGCTTCTCCATGCTTCGGAGGACACGGTACTGGCTGTTGGCGATAATGGTGGTTAACTAAGTCAGTGGCCTTCGGGCAACTCGAAATCCCTTTTTTTAAGGATGTAGGGCCTCGTCATAACAGCACGTCTGGGGAAGTACCTCCACCGCACATAAAACGGCAGCCAAATAACAACTCACTGGAGGGTTGTGTTCCTGCGTGTGAGTGAGGCCACCAGCAAGTCCCTAAGGAGTAGCTGTGTAAGCAGCAGAGGAGGTATCGCGCGAGTGATACTTAATATATTACAAACGGTAATAGGCTACGGTAACTGCTTTACATCAGGTGCGCCGTATGCTTGTATGCCTCCCGACGTAGTATAAAAAAAATATGCCAGAGAGATAGTAATACACTAAGCTTTAGGATATGGTGAAAATACTCATTTTGACATGGAGCAACTGACGTCAGACTTTCACAACCCAGAGGGAAAATCAGGCGTTTCTTAGGTTAGGTCACACTATTGAAATATAATTTCTTGCACGTGCAGGTTTCCTTATGATGTTTTCCTCGTTGAGTTATTATGTACTAGATGAGTGAGACTATCTATACAGATAAATAATATTGGAGTGTCTGTTTGTAATATTAAAATAACCGCTTTTTACTAAATGCATATGGATGTATACACGGTACATATACCGAAATGAATATGTTTACAATTTTTGTCTGTCTGTCTGTTTGTTCCGGCTAATCTCTGAAACGGCTGGACCGATTTTGACGGGACTTTCACTGGCAAATAGCTGATGTAATAAGGAGTAACTTATGCTACTTTTATTTTAGAAATATTATTTATTTTTATTAATATAAATATAAAAAATAACTATTCCGCGCGGACGAAGTCTCGGACACAGCTAGTCCTAACTAAAATACTTGCTCCATTTTGGTAATGATTAAAACTAATGTCCGCTGCAGCGCTGAAATAATTTAGATATCTATCGCAAAGATTCAAAGATACAGCACTAAATCGCTTCTAAGGCGCACTTTTCTCGAGACCAAAAGGGCAAAAGCGCCGTGATTTTCATGGCGCTTACGCGTTTCGTTCAACGTTGTGCAGCAATGAGTTGTTGCGGATCGGCAACAAAGCATGGCGCAAACATTTGGTTCGCGGTGTCGGTTCTAGTACACTAGTACATAATAATTCAATGGTTTTCCTTCACCGCCGGGCAAGTGATAGTTACAAATATGTACATAATACAAAACGTTGAATATAACGGTACACGTCGGGTTTCTATCTGGGGACTGTAGGTTAATATGCAGGTTCTTTATCCACTGAGCTTACACTTCTCAATTATGAAATAAATACTACTACAATAAATACATATACAAAAAGATAAAAAGTATTTATATGTCATTATATTATATTATCATCACAGGCACTTAGAAACGTTTTACATTCTCATTAATGAATATTATTAATTTTTCACAGGTTTGCTTTCTCTTTTTTAATATAGGTACCACAATTTCGAAAATGAACACTCGCAAAGAAGAAATGACAAAAGAAACTTGCCGATATTTTTTCGTCGTCGTCAATTTCTATTACAATAATTCTATCTGTCTATCTATAACTTGACGCTAAATCCCTTACGGTGTAGGCAGAGAGAACCGAGCGTCATGTTAAATATTAATTACAATAATTAATATTTAATACATGTGCTGAATCATATCTAGACTATGTCAGCCAGATATTCATCGATTCTGTAAAAACCCTTCTAACATAGAGTATTTTTGATGTGGCTTTTGAACATATTGTCAGGAAAGGACAGTATTATTCTGCTAAATAACTGCAACTGCACGTTTACGCCTGTCACTTGAGTCGTGCAGGAATAGTGCAGTGCCAATACGTGTATCCTATTAAAATTTCCTGCACTGCAACTACGCTGGAACTGTGCGTATCATGCAAATGAACTGCTTAACTCCTGTCATATTCCCATATTTCAATCAATAAATTGGATTTTTACTTAATGTTGACTCCTATAGTTTCGCACCCGATTGCCCGTGGTTATCTGCGTGGAGGGATTTCTAACTGAAAAGAAGCTTTACTTAATAATATATTCCTTCATAACAAAACAAATATTTTGCAATATAAATCACCGCTTCAGAATATTAATTTCTCTTCTCGCAAAACTGCAGATAAACTTCTTCAAAACTTCTGTCAATGCTATACACATGTCAAAACAATTTAACAGAATACGATTATATTGCAGGAAACGTCATATCTGTCATATCGCTTAACAGAATAACGAAACGTCTAAATGTACACATTTTGACACACGCCGCGCAGCAGTGCAGTTGCAGTTAATTAGTAGAATTATCCTACTGTTTCAGGTTTTTTTTTCTATGCATCGTCGGAAGGCATTCAAGCATACGGCCCACCTGATGCGAAGTGGTTATTGTAGCCTATGAACGCTTGTAATACATTTTGAATCATACGCTCGATGCCTCCTCTGCTGCTAACACAGCTACTCACTCACACACAGGAACACAACAATCCTCTATTAAATTGTTATCTGGATGCGGTTTTTTGTGAAGATTTATTATAGAATGGAATCTAGATATTATATATATATAATATCTACATCTACGTGATAATCGATTATAACCCAGCATTCCCGCTGAGAAATCGTTCCATCGTAGAAATTGGGGCGGTGTTATTAAGGTTAGCTTCACACATACAAACAGACTATCTATCTATAACTTCACGACAAATCCCTTATGGGGTAGGCAGGGACAACCGAGCGTCATATGATTCGGTCCTTACACGCCTC
The DNA here is from genome assembly GCA_947507595.1 of Pyralis farinalis. Lineage (NCBI taxonomy): Eukaryota > Metazoa > Arthropoda > Insecta > Lepidoptera > Pyralidae > Pyralis > Pyralis farinalis. The sequence goes on along the minus strand of OX382257.1, from coordinate 34,916,500 downwards.
ACTCGCATCTTTGACATTCATAGTTCTTTTTATGCACGCTCACCAATTACGTAGGGCTTCTGTTCACACACGACCTATTTGGTCGTGATATGAGAGACTTGGCCTTCCCCGGCCCCTACGTCCTTCTACTTTCGCATTGTATATCTGTTTCGTCATTCTTTCCTCTTGCCATATTTCTATATGTCCGAACCAACGGTGCATGCCATACTATTCATGCGTGCAAATCACTGCTCTCACCTATCCGTAGATATTATCTTATCTTTCTTACTAAACTGTCCATTGCGGAGCACCAGCTAATCAGAATGGTACACCAATGTGCCGCGGCACACACTTTGAGGAACACTGGTTTACATAACTATATAGATACATTTCTCTTATTTACGTGTGTTTGTTCAGTATTCATCGCACACAATCTTAATACTTATTACAAAAGGCGAGGTTAATGCTAAAAGCATTGTCTACCTGTTTGCATTGAAGACCTTTACAGACGTTCAGGGAAGGAGGACAAATATTACAAATGAGGGAAAACATGGATATTATTAAGAAACGACAAATATATTTTTCCTTATTTGTAAAATCAGTAACTGTATAATACATTTTTTTAGGGTTCCGTACCCAAAGGGTAAAACGGAACCCTGTTACTGAGACTTCGCTGTCCGTCCGTCCGTCCGTCCGTCCATCTGTCACCAGGCTGTATCTCATGAACCGTGATAGTTAGACCGTTGAAATTTTTACAGATGATGTATTTCTATTGCCGCTATAACAACAAATACTAAAAAATAGAATAAAATAAATATTTAAGGGGGCTCCCATACAACAAATGTGATTTTTTTGATCATTTTTGCTCCATATTGATAACGGTAACAGGTAGACGCTTGAAATATTCACAGAATATTTAGTTATATATTCACTTTAAGAATAAATAATAAAATTATTTCTCCCGATGGCGACTAAGGTTACATTGGCCCGGAGTCTCCTACTCCCCTTACTAGATTATGGTGATGTTGCTAGTCTCGACCTTTCGGAAGAATTACTTGATAAAATGGAGCGTCTTCAAAATGTGTGCATTCGATTTATTTTCGGCCTACGAAAATTCGACCATGTCTCAGAGTTCCGAAAACAATTGGGTTGGCACTCTATCAGGATACGTAGAAATATTCATACGATGACGTTTCTTTATAAAGTGCTATTTTCACCTAATTCTCCATCTTACCTCCGTGATAATTTTCAAATACGGGATATCGATAGTCGATTACGTTCTTGTGATAGTCTTCGGCTGGATATTCCACCCCATTCCTCTAAAACCTACTCTAACTCTTTCACGGTCAAGGCGGCAATGCTTTGGAATTCGCTCACCACCCATGTAAAACAGGCTACGTCATTGGATTCTTTCAAGGCTCGTCTTCTCAAATTTGTCAGGGCAGTGGATTGAGCTAGTACTCTTTAGTAGCTAATGTCCATGTAATATGTGTAGAATTAATAAGTATAGCATTTGTATTTACTGTTAAGTTTGTATATTGTTTATATATGTATGTGTATATATGTATGTATGTAATTAGGTATTTATGTATGTGGAATTTATATATATGTATATATATATATATATTAATCTATTATTAATTATGTAATGTAGTACTGTTACTTGTGAGTTTTATATTGTCTATATGTAATTATTCATATTTCTCATTGGTTTTTGCCCTCGCCACTCTGCAGTAAAATATCCAATCACTCAAAGGTTGGCTGGTAGAGATCTCTTATAGAGATAAGCCCGCCTTTGTACATTTATAATTCTATATTTTTATGTTTATTGTATTGTTATTTGCTATGAGTGTACAATAAAGAAATTACAAACAAACAAACAAACAAAATTAAAATAAAATAAATATTTGTGGGGGGCTCCCATACAACAAATGCGATTTTTTTGCCGTTTTTATAGTTAATGGTACGGAACCCTTAATGCGCGAGTCCGACTCGCACTTGGCCTATTTTTTTTTACCACCACTGCCCACCTCATATAAAACATTTGTAATGCATTAAGCATCACACCACACAGCAACTCCTCAGGAGCTTACCGGTGACCTCACTCACACTCAGGAACACAACAACCCTCCAAGCATTATTTGGCTGCAGTTTTGTGTGAGGTGGAAGTACACATAAGATTTAATCCGCCCTGCCATCAGTCCAACGCAAACAGACATGTTCATGGACACAAATGGTATTCGAAAACACGAGCGCCAAAGTAGCATGACTAACCACTGCGCCACCAAGTTCATCAAAATCATTCTCAATATACTGCATTTTTAAACTAGTTGCACTCGCGACTTCATCCGCGCGTAACATGTCCCGTAGGCGCCGCTCTACCGACTTTCTTTTTTTTCTCGGTTTGTAACGGAATACCACATCCACATCAACCCTTACTCATCCCAATGCAGGGATACGGGTCGCTGCTCAAATGCGGATTGGCGGAGACCGGTGTTTTCAAGCCGCCCGAGGGGCACTGACTTACTTAACGACTGTCATCTATCGACAACAGCCGGGATCGCTTAACTTAACGTACCCTCCGAAGAACGAATGAAATAATATCTATACGAATATACAAAGCTATATTTATATAGCTGTGTTCCGGTTTGAAGGGTACTGCGTACTTTGACGAAACAGCCTTAGGTCATAAGATTGGCAGCGCGCGAGTAACATCCCCGTGGTGTTGCGAGCGTCAATAGGCTGCGATGACCGCGAGTTTGATTGTTTGTTTACATGCGCTAATCTCTGGAACTAATAGTCGAATTTGAGAAATTCTTTTTACATTTGATAGACCAATGATTGAGAAAGATTAAAGTTTACTTACCATCACGATACGACTCGCAGAAGCCGCTGGAAATGAAACAAAGTAAGAACAAGTGGTTCCCAAACAAATGTGTAAATTAAAAAATTCAATCAGAATTAAATTAATTTTAAATTCCAATACCAGAATACGGCCGCAGTTGGAATGGGTTCGCATTGAAACGCAAATTGGTTCCTTCTTCGAAGCAAGTGTCCCTTTTCCGCAATTTGCATAAGAAAATGCCGTCGACGACGCAACCCCGAGTTCAACCCTTCCACGTCGTTCGCTAAAATGGGTGTGAGGTGTATACACGTGACAGTACAAGCTATACAAATCCGTTCAAAACTCACCTTTACTACTACGGCATAAGACGCATAACTTGCTGCGTTCGGATGGGGTATAAACTTACTTTATCGGAAACAAGGTAAACATTTTAATATATTTTGGGGTGTATGTGAATTTCAGCTTAAGAGTCAAAATCACATGTACTTGGTGCATCCCGCTAATTAATAAAGGAGGCTCTAGCGAAGGAGACGTTAGTATCGAAATTGGGCAAGTACCTCCACCTCACAGCAAGCTGTAGATAAATGACAACTTCCCGGAGGTTGTTTGTGTTATTGATTCTTACTTGGGTTACCCCGTTTCCCCTGGAGCGATCTCCTCCGTTGAAGCCTTTAAAGCCTTCCCGGCTAAACGCAGTACCTAGGTGGTGATTAGTCAGTAAGAGTCTGACATAACTCGTTCGGCCGTCCGAAAGGTTACTCACGAGAGTTCACTCCCTGCAACTGGTCTCGGCGGGAACCCCATCAGAAGAAAAAAGAAAGAGTTTTCAAAGATTTTGGCATTTCTTCTTCGCCAATGATCATTTTCGAAATGCTGATAGATTAAAAAAGAGAGGTTAAAACTAAAAAAAACTATAGAAAATTATTAATATACAATATGATCTAATTTCAAGAATGTAAGACGTGTCTACGTGCCCGTAAGGGCCCAATGGAAAATAAATGATTTTTATCTTTATCTTTAGAAGAATGACTAACGAACGCTCGGTTTGGATTAGTCTTTCTTTTGTGGATCGCCGTTTTACGTTGGGCGTAAAAACAATAAAAGCATTACAATTGAAAAAAAATTACAAAAAAACAACCGACTCCATCAGAACTGAATTTTATTATAAGGAAAAAAATGGGAGCAATCTGAAAGTATATATTCTTTCAAATAAAAAAGTTTTTTTCAAATCGGTTTATAAATGACGGAGCTATGAAGTAACAAACATTAAAAAAAAAATACAGCCGAATTGAGAACGTCCTCCTCCTTTTTTGGAATCGGTTAAAAAAATAAAGAAAATACTTACTCTTTTCCGAGTGTGTACATAAGAGATAGCAGTGTTCATATACATTATCCTCACAAGTGCAAACGCGCTGCTTGAGGAATCCGGACAAGCTATGTCTAGGATCATCACACATGACGCTTTTTAATAAGAGCATTTTCCAAATGTCGGTAGTTATTTACAATCAGTCTCAATGAGGCCCAGTCGTGAATGACGCGACTTTGACAAACATTTGTGTGCATGAACATGTCTGTTTGTCTGGATGTTTTAAGAGAGGTAGGGCGCACCACAGCTGCCCTTCTGGGTAAGTACCTCCACCTCACAGAAAACCGCAGCCAAATAACAATTTCCTAGAGGGTGGTTGTGTTCCTGTGTGTGAGTGAGGTCACCAGTAAGCTCCTAAGGAGTTGCTGTGTATGTAGCAGAGGAGGCATCGCGCGAGTGATACTAATATTACAAGTGTTAATAGGCTACGGTAACTGCTTTAAATCAGGTGGGCCGTATGCTTAAATGCCTCACGACGTTGCATAAAAAAAATAAATACAGGAGCTACCATTACCGGTTTTCAAAAATTGACGTAACCTAGCATTGTTGGCAGACAACGTTTACTATCGTCGTGTCAATAATTTTTTTAATTATAGAGATTTGTGATATTGTATTATTAACTCAATTGTAATAGACATGTTTAATTCAAGTGATACAAGTAAATTGACTAATCCTCTGTCATTATTGCCTATTGAAATCATTTTTTAGGTTAATACAAAACTAGCTTTTGCCCGCGGCTTCGTTCGAGTTAAATTTAATATTAATTAGTAACTTTTAGCCGCAAACGTTTAATAAAATTGCATACTTATTAAAAATATTATCTCTAAGACTTCTTTGTAGACAATATTCTTCACTCATTTGTTAGTAGGTGCTAGAACCATCAAGTCACTGGGCGAGCATGCAAAAGCAGTTTTCTCTCAAATCTATTCCCGTAAATTTGAGAGGCTGACTCTCAAATTTACGGAAATAGATTGTTTACAGTCATGGCAAAGCTGGCTTTGACAAACGCACGGACAAACGCACAAACAAACATATCGTTTAGACAAACATTCGAAATATTTATATTCTGCTCTTGATACGGCGACGTAAAGTCGATAATAAAAAAAAAAAATACATTGTATATATGTATGTATATCTTCACGCCAAGTCCCTTGCGGGTAACGTCAACTGACAGGACACCGTACTCCTTTGTCAGTTGCCGCTGCAATTTAGGCTCTACTTTTCGCTTACCATTAGGCGAAGCGGAGCCACTATGCTGAGCAAATATAGAAAAAAACCAGTTGAGAATGCGCAAGCTGTTCGCCAGCGCCAGGTGTTCCTCTGGCAATGCAAGCTTGCGCATTCTCAACTGGTTCCCTTTTAAAATCTAGGTACTCCGATACTTGGCAGAACACTATAATTATTGTGAATAGATCCTGAATCATGCGCGGCGTTTCACTAAGTGGTCCCTCCTCTAGTGCCGCGTGCAAATGCTGGTCATCTACAAGCAACCCTGGCGCTTTGCACGTGGCCTGGAAAGTGGGATGTAACTGCCCATCTATAATTTTCAACGCTTCAGACGAAATTGGGCCCCGAATCTCATGAAGGAGCATAAGATGATAACATTACTTGCATTGTTCGGATGAACAGTAAAAACTCTACTCAAAGCGTGTCCCTTTTTAGACCTGGCCAGCCTTCAACCTGTTGGAAACAGGAAAACGCTCATGAATGGGGAATTCAGGGATTCGCCACACTGCTCCTGATGAACTTATATATCTTCCATTTACGTAGGTTTTAACTTCTATCTATCTATAACTTCACGCCAAATCACTTACGGGGTAGGCAGGGAGAACCGAGCGCCACGTGACTCGATCCTTAGATACCTCACTAACTTCTTTAACATTCGTTGCTCTTTTCATGCACGCTCGCCGGTTTATAGGGCTCCAGACATATGTATATTAACTATATTATATATTTCTTGTTAATTGTATTCGATTTTAAAATAAATTGCCAAAATATATTTGTCCCATTCTGATAATACTCGTATCTTCATAAGGCACATCAAAAATATTCTTGTTCAAATATAGCTTCATTATAAAATTGATTGAATTAATTATAAAATAAGGTTTATTATAAAATTGACGAACATTTGACTGGCAAAGACGTCTGGAAATACGCACACGCATTTATATTTCTATAATTCTCTATCTATCACGCCAAATCCATTGCGGGATAGGCAGAGAGGACCGAGCGCCACATGATCCTTACACACCTAACTCGCTTCTTTAACATTCGTTGCTCTTCTCATGCACGCTCGCCGGTTTCTAAGGCTCCTGACATCTCCTTATGATAGAACACGACCAATTTGGTCATGGTAGGTAAGTCTTGGCCATCCTCGACTCCTACGTCGTTTCACTTTTACATTGCATATCTGTTTCGTAATTCTTTCTTCCAGCATTATTTCCACTTTTCCGAACCAACGGCGCATGCCTTTTCTTTATTTTAACACCAACGTTCTATTTATTATTATTTATGTAATTTTACCACCAAATAATATCACATCGCTATATTGTAAACCGCAGCCAAATAACAACTCTCTGGAAGGTTGCTATGTTCATGCGTGTGAGTGAGGTCACCAGTAAGCTCCTAAGGAGTTGCTGTGTTAGCAGCAGATGTGGCATTGCGCGAGTTATACTTAATGTATTGCAAACGTTCATAGGCTACGGTAACGGCTTTACATCAAGTGAGCCGTATGCTTGTATGTTATATATAAAGAAAAGCCTCTGCACGTTGAATAAAAAAAAGCCGGGTGTATCCTGAGGAGTCACCAGGACGCATCTGATGATGTGATTTTGGCGATGTCATCTAGAATGAACAAATTCGTTTTCTTTTTACAAGCTTTTATTTAACTTGCAATGTAAGTATGTAAGTATGTTCGGGTGAAATCTTGCAACTCAATTTTGAAGCAGATATCTTTAACCGATTGAGCTGAAATTTTGTATACACGTTCAGTTTGGATGACAATGTATGACTAAATGTGTGACGTCATTCTAAATCCAACATGGCGGCATACCCAAGATGTCGGACCAACTATTTTTAATGCACTCCTACAATATGGGTATCAAATAAAAGGGCTTGCTAAGAATAACTCGAAAAATAATGTGACGTCACTCTTAATCCAATATGGCGGACTTCTCAAGCTTGAAAATCAATTTCGAAGCAGATATCTTCAATCGATTGAGCTGAAATTTTGTATACACGTTCAGTTTGGATGACAATGCATGGTTAACTGTGTGACGTCATTCTAAATCCTACATGGCGGAACACCCAAGTTGGCGAATATTTTTAAGCTATTGCATAGCTTTTATCGCGGGCTTTGAGCGCGGCGACCGAATCAAGAAATTCCGTAACGAAAATAAAACCTAACACCCCCCACTCCGCCTACCATGTAGCGCGTTTTTTTTTCATAATCATCAGATGATGATGATGATCCGTCGGGTGGCAAACAAGTAAGAAAATTGGTAGATTTTTTTTCATAATCATCAGATTTTGATCCATCGGGTGGCAAAGAAGTGTTCAGCCCGCCTGATGTGAAACTGTTACACAGCCTATGGACACTTTTAGACTCCGTCGGGTGGCAAACAAGTGTTCAGCCCGCCTGATGTGAAACTGTTACACAGCCTATGGGCACTTTTACTTATTGCATAGCTTTTATCGCGGGCTTTGAGCGGTTTTTATCGGTCGCCGCCGAATCAAGAAATTCCGTAACGAAAATAAAACCTAACACTCCGCCTATATAACGTGTATGTATATGGTACGACAGTACGAAGCTCGCACGGATCGAGACGAGCTGCTCCGAAATCGGACGAATACGTAAGCAGCTGTTTGTGAGAAAGTATATAGGTGTATAGGTATCTGTCATATCTTTATAATGCCACACTCACCGCATGTTTCGTAAGGCACAAGTAAGCTTCAAGCTAAAATAAGTAGCACATTTCTCTAAACACCCAAGTCAAGATGAGGCCGTGCCGAGGACTGAGTGGCATCAGGGTGTAATATGATGTCGCGAACGTACCATCTCAGGGCACCGGGGCGAACCCTGTTGTATATTAGCTCTTACCCTTCTAAACGAAGCTCACGACCATTCAACAATGATGCGTTAAATGAGATGAACAGACTGAGAAACGTGTCCAGCGATAACTAAAAAGTAAAAAATAAATTAAAAGTAAAAAACCTTTTTAAAAACAAGCTTTTATTTAAATGCTCTAAAAAGAAAAAAATAAATTTTATACTAAAACTTTTACTGTTAACTTATAAGGTCATTTCACACTTGACACAATTTATAGGATATAAAAGCTTGTCGCGAGATTTACTTGTGTAGATTAACAAGTAAATTAATTAATTTGATATGAATAATAAATAATATCTATTAAAATTTTCAAACTAAGTAAATACGAGTACTTAAATCTCGCGACAAGCTTTTATATCATATAAATTGTGTCAAGTGTGAAATGACCTTATAAGTTAACAGTAAAAGTTTTAGTATAAAATTTTATTTTTTTCTTTTTAGAGCATTTAAATAAAAGCTTGTTTTTAAAAAGGTTTTTTACTTTTAATTTATTTTATAGGTGGAGATGAACAACTCTAGGGGTGGAATAGGGGTAGGAATGGAAGTAACGAACAGCATATAGTACAGAAATGTATATTTACAAAGATCATTACACTATTATCACATGGATATAACATATAATATTAAAATAACGGAGAGACATACATACAAAGTCCTGGCCAAAATCTATCATGCCAATGACCTTTTAATCTCATTGTAAAACCCATACACTCGAAATAAAAGCATTTACACCAATAATATCTAGATAGTAATAATGAACGGAATCATAGTTCTGTTATTTATACTAACTAACAATAACACTAAATTAGGAATTATATAACATTATATTATAAACCAGTTGAAATGTGCAAGCTTGCATTGCTAGAGCAACGCCTGGCTCGTCAATTATATAACAATTTTTTTTTTTTTATTTGGTGGCCATTTTGACCATGCTCCTTAAGAGATAGGAGCGGTGTTCCTGAACATTCCTATTCTACTTTTTTATGCTGAATCCGAATCTGAGGCCAAAATTCGAATATTCACAAAAAGCGACAGACAATCGCACAGACAAACATATAGAATTCATATAGCAAAGGTGTTCCTGAAAAATACATTGTATGTATGTATTGGGTTCTACTTTTCGCTTACCATCACGCGAAGCCACTATGCTGAGCGAATATGTCTTATCTATCTATCTTATATAAAATGTCAATAATATGTCTTTATTCTATACATAAGAACCGATATAATAATTTAAATAAATATAACTTAGGAGTATATATATATATATAAACAAAGTCCTGGCATAAAAGATCATGATTATATTTTTTTCTCATATTATGATGATCTGCCATTATCTGAAAGTTACAAGCAAACCAAATAATCTCATAAACATATAACATAAACAAAAAATAGCTTACTACAAGACAAGTATATACCACATCAGCCCTTACTCATACCACTGCAAGGGTACGGGTCTCCCTTCAACCGAAGGGGTTTTAGAGCGTACTCCACCACGCTGCTCAAATGAGGGTTGGCGGAGGTCAGTATTTTCAAACCGCCCGAGGGCAACTAACTTAGCTTACCGACTGTCATCTATCGACAACAGCCGGGACTGACGGCTTAACGTGCCCTCCGAAGCCCGGAGAAACTCGAGATAGATAAACCCATCCATAGACAGGCTGCTGTCGATGTTGCTTAACCTGCCTGTTCGGTTAGCAACGACGCCATCGAGCTCTCAAGACAGGTATATATTAAAATGTTTTTTTTTTCAAATAGAAACATATACAACAAAAATAGTAATCAATGGAATGCCAATTCGTTAAACCAGTACTAAAAAGATACCAGTTGACTTTATGGACCCATCAAAATAATTCTACTGCAAGACAATATCTATAGTGGTTGACGATATTGCAATCACAAGAGATATTTAAGAATTATTTATTATATTTAAATAAAGGTAATGTATATTTACAAAGATCATTACACTATTATCACATGGATATAATATCACGACGAACTCGCTGGCTCAGTCGTGAATGACGCGACTTTGACACCAACGCTCGTGGGTTCAATTCCCACACAAGGCAAACATTTGTCTGCACGAACATGTCCGTTTATTTTGGTCTGGATGTTTTATGAGAGGTAGGCCGCATCAAAGGGCTGCTTTCTGTCTGGAGAAGTACCTCTACCTCACAGAAAATCGCAAATAACAGCCAAATAACAGCTCCCTAGATGGTTTTTGTTGTGTTCCTGCGTGTGAGTGAGGTGACCAGTGAACTCCTGAAGAGTTGCTGTGTGAGCAGCTGAGGGAGCATCACGCGAGTGATACTTAATATATTACAAGCGGTAATAGGCAACGATAACTGCTTCACTTCAGGTGAGTCGTATGCTTGTATGCCTCCCGATATTGTATAAATATATATATATAATTATTATAACAAATATATGAATATACAAAATCCTGGCTCAAAATTCAGGGCATTTTACTATGACCAAATCAATTAGGCACACATCTGATTGGTTTGATCTTATATGTTGTAATTGAATAGTACATGAAATGAAGCAATTCGTAACAATGACATTCTATCAAGATATCGAACCTAACAATTATTGACGTGATAATTAATATATCATCCCTGCATGCAACTTTCCACTCAGTCATATACTCTAAGATCTATGTTATATACTATAGCTGTAAATAATATTTACAATAACTGTAAGCCATCCTATTACAAAATATGACCTGAGTATAGTCTCAGATCTAAAGCATTATTCGTGTCAAAACTTTTTGATGTGTAACAGTATCCTATGTTACCAAATTATTTGGTTTAGAGTATATACAATACATTACCCAAAGCCATATTCTGTAATAAGATGGAATTAAATACTCAATTTGCACCAAGCCTATTCAAAACAATTAATAGAAATGACCCACATAGCATAAAACACCATTATAATCAAGACGATTCTAATAAAGCTTTTGATAAAATTAACTAAATGTCAAAAGAAAAACATGTATCTGACACAATTTGCCATTATGGCGACCAATAAACCAGTACCACGACTTGAGCAAAAGATTGATAAAGTTTTAATTAGTATATATACTTGTTAATATAGTACAAAATGTGTAACAATAATAGAGATTATTATAATAGTAAGATTTTCGTAATGACAATTTATTTGTCAATATAAATAGGTTATTTATTTACAACATTAAATAAGTCAAAAGCATTATTGTCTATTGGTATAGTCTAAGTAACGAACACAGGCATACCTATTTGGCACACTTATTCTCGTATAAACCACATTTGAGTGTTTCATTAATTGTTCAGTCCACCATTAAACTATTAAAGTATATCTAAACAACAGTTTCCTTTGTCAAATAAAGATCGCATTTCATCACCACTCAAGTCTTGGTATCCTGCTACCAGAACGACAGTCCATTTCTTGTAAATTCAAAAAGAAATCACAATCTTGTTCTCTCTGGTAATGGTGATGGAGATCTTACTTCATACGCATCAAATAGTCTACTGCTATTTATTGAAAACACTTCCGGTTTTACTTCTTCCTCTACGACTGTTTCATCAGTTTTTTCCGACGTCTCCTTGTCTTCTGGCACTATTTTTGGTTTCTCATTGGTAAACGTCCTTTTACGACCTGGCATTTTTCTGGCAAGTTTGGCTACTAGAGGATGCAGTAGCCTCTCATCGTACGCATCTGACTCGTTGGACGTGAAGAAGCCGATAATGATACCAATGACCACACACGTGATTGTGCCAATAACTGAATACCACATGTAGGAAATTGAGTACATCTTGTGTAATCCGGAGCTCCTGCAAACAAAGATAATGGAAATAGATATTAATAATGAAGCGAACTACATGTCTTTGTATACTAGAGGGTTACTGCAAATTTGTGCGCGTTTCTGTGTTTGAATGCTCTGGATATTTCTGAAAATCCTTAATGCATTCCGAATTAACTGGTAAATTATTTCTAAATTCCTTCATTGTCTCGATCCGATGGTTTAGAATGTGGAGTGCCAGCCACGAGGAGCGTTGACTAGTCAGCCAATGAGAATAGTTTTACAATGTCTGGCGGTCAATTCGAAAACTTCCTACTGTTACAAATTTCTTCTAATTAAATTTGATGTGAGTTCCAAGGCATCTGTAGTTTAACCCCCGGGACAGCAATGGTCTTCACTGTTCATTGCCTTTTTGGTGGTCGCCACTGTTAATTCTGGCTACACAGAAGATACAGTGGAGGGAATGAGTGGTGGGCCTGTCCCATAAAAAAAAATATCTGGCGGTGGTGTAAATATAATTTCTAAATGAAGTCACTGACAAATTTGTGATAGTCAATAAATAAATGTGTGACATTGCCATTTTTTTGACTAGGAGTGATTTTTATCAAAGAAATTTGGAGAGGGAGTTGCTATTTAGATGCGGTTTCCTATGAGTAATAACAATTCCCTGAAGGGTTGTTGTGTTCCTGCGTGGGAGTGAGGTTACCAGTAAGCTCCTAAGAAGTGGCTGTATTAGCAACAGATGAGGCATCGCGCGAGTGATATTTAACGTATTACAAGCGTTCATAAGGCTACGGTAACCGCTTTTCATCAGGTGGTCCGTATGCTTGTATGCCTTCCGTCGTTGTATAAAATACACGAAATATTATTGATTGGAGGAATAGGTGTGCAGGAAGGGAGAAGGAAGGTGCAAGTGCGTAAAAGACGAGAACAGAGAATCGAGATAAAAGACTAAGAGATCTCTAATGATTTTCTTCTTTCACATCTGTCACTTCGTACAAAGAAAGAAATGATGATAATATAATAATATAACTTTACGCCTAATCCCTTCCGGGGTAGGCAGAGTGAACCGAGTGCCATAAGACGCGGTCCTTACACACTTCACTCGCTTCTTTAACATTCATAGCTCTTTTCATACACGCTCGCCGGTTTATAATGCTCTTGACATCACCTTCTGATAAAACACGACCAATTTGGTCACGGTAGGTAGATTTTTTTATACTACGTCGGGAAGCATACGAGCATACGGCCCACTAAAGAGGGTACCATAGCCTATTACCGCTTGCGATATATTAAGTATCACTCGCGCGATGCCTCCTCTGCTGCTTACACAGCAACTCCTCGGGAGCTTACTGGTGACCTCACTCACACGCAGGAACACTACAACCCTCTAGGGAGTTATTTGGCTGCGGTAAAATGATGGTAATTTAACATATAAGCATTATATATATACAGGATATGAGTTTGGCTTGATAAGAATGGAAAAAAGACTATTACTTACATCACAGACTCTGATTCAAGTCTCGGCCGGCTGTGGTTCAAGGCTTGCAGAATTGGTGCCAGTTGCATTAACGTTTGGTTGACGCCAATGGGCAATGCTCTTGGGTTGAAGACACTCTGAGTTGCGTTTGCAGGACAGCCCTGGAATCAAATAAATTTAAATTTGAATTATATACGACGTCGATTTTATGAATGCTTGTAATACATTAAGTATCACTCGCGCGATGCCTCCTCTGCCGCTAATACAGTAACTCCTTAAGAACTTACTGGTGACCTCACTTATACGCAGGAGCACAACAACACTCCAGGGAATTGTTATTTGGCTGCGGTTTTCCGTGAGGTGGAGGTACTACAGCTCTGATGCACCCTGCCTCTCTTAGAATCACCTAGATAGTTTTTTTATACCAATAGTCTGTAAACAAGAGCACGTTCAGCTCGATGGCTACCTTTGTACATAGCGACATACCTCTCTTTTTAACCTTCAAAAAAGGAGGAGTTTCTCTTTTCCACTGTATTTTTTTTAATGTTTGTTACGCGATCATTTCGCCAATTGTGAATTGATTTTGATGTTTCTCTTTTTGTTTGGTAGGTGGTGGTCCCATATAAATATTATCGAAATAGAATGAACACTTTTTGAGAAAATCAACAAAAACACATACACAGATAATGTATTGGTTTGTGGTTGGTTCCCTTCAGCAAAAGATTTTGATGAGGACTTTCAATCTGTTTTTTTTTATTTACACCACTAAAAAGCAAAAAATAAATTACTATTAAATAAAAAAACCGCCTCTAAAAATCACCCAGGAACTAAAAAGCGAAAAATAATTGGTCACAACCACTTACAATTTTTGGAGTCGGTGCCAGTATACTGATGTCAATATACTCGTATAATTGATATCATACGGCTGGCACAGACTCCAAAAATCGTAAGTAATTGTGACCAATTATTTTTCGCTTTTTAGTTCCTGGGTGTTTTCAGAAGGCGGTTTTTGTCTTATTTTAAAATAATCCGGAGGCTTCAGGCCTCCGGGAGGAGCTCGCGATAGGTAAACCCATCCATTGACAGGCTGCGGTCGATGTTGCTTAACCTGTGTGTTCGGTTAGAATGACACGCCATCGAACTTTAACCCTAAAAATGATGAATAATAAAAGAACACTTACATCAACAGACAATGGCAACATCGTGACGCTTTTATCAACGTACATAAGTCTTCCAGCCGCCATCCACGTGGTGATTATGTGAGCTGCGATCATCCCCGTCAAGGCGCCCTTGCCGTTCGCCACGGGGCATAGGGCTGCCAACACAAACACGCCCAGCAGGGCACCGGAGGTTGCCGACGTTACCAGGAGAGACCCTTCAACGACTCCCCCCACCACACCCACGCAGAGAGATAAACTCATGATGAGGACAGCTGGAAAGAAAATATGATGGTTATTAACGAGGTTTTACAAGGCCGATGATCAAATGACTACGGATCGTATGAATAAGCAGACTTCGAATCTCGGGCAAAACAAACTTTTTGCAAACTGCAAAACCATGCAAATCTCACCTTCACCGCTACGACATAAGATGCATGGGTTTATGTCATGATCTGCACATGTTTGTGAACATGTTGTTGCATTCAAAAAGTGTTTGTCTATGCGCTTATCTATGTTTTTATACGTCGGTTGGAAAACAAGCATAGTTCTTGCAAAACGTTAAATGTTAAACAATGACTCAACATAATTTATTTTGCTAGAAATTGTGTTTTGCAATAAAATTCTTTTGCAATTTCGCAATTTAAATTGTTTTCGGATGTATTTGACATTTTGGCACCTTTTACCACTTTGCAAATTAAATCGCACCAACAAATTTTTATTTTCCTTCTAAAATGTTATTCACATATGGCATTTTGGCATCGTTTACCACTTTGCAAATTAAATCGGCCCAATAAAATTTTATTTAATAACGAAAAAAGAGGTGTTAGTTTGACCGATATGTGAGTGTGCGTGTGTCTGCCTGTGCCACCGTAGCTCTTAAACGGGTGAACCGATTTGGATGTGCTTTTTTTATTTGAAAGCAGGTCCTCTAGCGATGGTTCTTAGACATGTTTTATCAAAAATCGGTTCGGCCTTTTGAAGGTCTCATCTATTTTATTTTTAAACATATGTGTGACCTTAAATTTGTAACAGCCATGTATGCTACATAACTACGCTATATTATGGATTAACAAGGGGATGGGGGATTTTTTAATTTTTAAATTATCGCCATAAATTGTTTTTCACTTTTGGTGTTTTGGCAAAATCTCCGTACACAGAGAAACGACATTTAGAACAAGTTTACTGTACACTCACGGTAAACATAGCGTAGATATATAACTCACCATAAATAATTCCAATGATCTTTATGACAGTGAGTTGCTGCTTGTCGTCGATGCCCTTGAAGACGGGAACAGCCGACACGAAGTCCTCCCACGTCACCGTAGCCAGGGAGTTCACGTTGGACACGAGGAAGCTGGAAGATTAGCGTTCAACCTTGAGTGACTCATCTTTTATATAACTTTAGGTAGGCGTTCCATTTTGAAATACGTAAACTATATTAAGAGCGGTAGAGTGGTTAACAATGCCACATTAACTCCAAGGCTTGTGGGTTCAATTCCCACACAGGACAAATATTTGTATGCATGAATATGTGTGTTTATCTTGATGTGGGTGTTTTTAAGAGAGGCAGGGCGCATTAATAGAGCCCGACTGAGGAAGTACCTCTACCTTACAAAAAATGCAGTCAAATAACAACTTCCCTTGCAGTTATTTTGTTGTGAGAAAGTGGGGTTACCAGTCAGCTCTAAAGGAGTTGCTCGGTTAGCAGCGGCGTTCATAGGCTACGGAAACGATTTCACATCAGGTGGGCCGTATGTTGTATGCCCCTCGACATTGTTTAAAAAAACATAGGTCGGGAGGCTTAACTGTCTAGAAGAAATTACATGAAAGGCCGTGTTTCGTACTTAAGGTTAAGGCGCATCAAAGCAGCCTTGGGCCATGCCTCCTCCTCACAGAAAAGCGCAGCCAAATAACAACTTCCTGGAACGTTGTTGTGTTCCTACGTGTTAATGAGGGCACCAGTAAACTCCTATGAAGTTGGTATTAGCTGCAGAGGTAGCATCGCGTGACTGATACTTAATCTGTTGCAAGCGTTCATAGGCTACAGTGACCATTGTACATCAGGTAGGCCGTATGCCTGTATGCCTCCCTCTTTTTAATGTGTTTATATTAATAGATATGCAAGATGTCCACTGACCTTAAAGCTCCATTGAATAAACTGCCCAAGAACAGCCCCAACATTCCAGGTAGAAAGGCGAACTGGTCTTCAACATAATACGCCAGGATTTCATCGGGAGCAGCAATATTCCCAGACATCAGAGGGTCGCAGTTCTTGTAAATGGCGTATATAGCCATGCCCACAACCCAGGACAAGCTGAAAAGAATGCCCACCGCCGGAATATTGGCGAGTAGGGTCCTTCGAACTCTGGATTCGCTGGACATGGAGCAGTAGCGTTGGACGAAGGTCTGCTGGCATCCGTAGATGGATACTGACATGAATAGCTGACCGACCAGGGCTGAGAGAGTGTCCACGCGGACTGTTGGGTCCCATGTGAATCTGAAATTAATGATTAGAACAATTAGTTTAAAAAGTTTACGCTATACTGTCTTCTTCTCCTTCTTTGCGTGACCTCATTTTCTAATCCAGGATTGGCGGGTTCTAAGGATTTGGCGAAGATACTGATTTTTGCACAGAGCGATTGCCGCTAGACCTCCACAACCCCGAGGGAAAACCAGATTTTTCTTAGGTTAGGTCACACGTCTTTCGAAATACAATTTCCTGGACATGTGGGTTTCCTTACGATGAATTTCCTTCACCGGCGAGCAAGTGGTAAATATTTCGCCAATCCGCCCGTGAAAACGGCTGATGCGATTCAGCCGAAACGTCGGGAAATACAAAGGTAATATTTTTACCTAAGCCAAAAACCTAACCTACCCTTCGCAGCAAAGTTGTTCTTGTGTCTTTGGTACTTTCGCCCTAAACCTAAGTTCACTCGCTCGCTCGTGTTTTGGTCATAAGGAAACCTAACGTACCCGCTGTGGTCAAGTTGTTGTTGTCATGGCGGGGCTTCGCCCCGAACCCCCTTACCATCACCCATCCTCATTTTCCTACCTTTTTCGGTTTGTTAATGATGCTAAATGAAAATCTGTGTAAATCATAATGTGGAAAAAGTGACTTCTATATTTAGTACTTCTAGAAATTAAAATGATTGTTAGTAAAACATCTGTCATAGTAAAATTACATGGTTTGATATCCAGACAACGGTTTTCTAGAAAACAAACCATATGTAAATTCAGTTTCTAGAAACACAAAACATGTAAACAAAGCTATCTGGCATTTAAAACTTCGTCATACCGTTTTGGAACAATTGAAATTACAACAGAAAATTTTCGTGAGTACGATAGGTGTTTGGATCGGTGCACCTGGCGTTCCCGAGTCTCTGCCCACCCCAATGGGAGACAAGCATGATAAGTACGTGTGTGTGTATGTACCAATTTTAAATAGATTTTATTTGAGTTTATTGTTGTACATTAACATAATTTTTAACATGACGTCTTAATTGGAATTATAATAACATTTATATTATTATTTAAAGTGTATATTGAATTATTATAATTAAAATATTTTAAATAGGGGCAAGACACGTAAGTTGCATTAAAAATCTGATATTCAAACATGATGTTTTTCAATATTGTTCTAAAATCGATGAGAATCAAATAAGATACTATGATGGGCCCAGAAAATTCCTTTAGCTACAAATTTTATCTTAAAAAAATATTTAATATTACTGGTTTACTATGATAACATAACGAATGAATTTACTATGATAATATAACATATGAAACATACGAATGGGGTAGACCATGACATCTTACTCGCAAACCTATACTTGAACTTCTCGTCCTCAGAATTGGAATGGTTTTCAGATTATCTTCGGGGTCGACAGCAGGCGGTTCGCATGGTCCGTGATAAATCGAATTGGAATGATCTGTCGACTGGGGTTCCCCAGGGCGGTATTTTATCTCTTCTATTGTTTTCCATTTTTATAAATCTTAGATTTTCGTTGAGTTGCTCTTATCATTTATACGCGGACGATCTGCAGGTTTATGTGCAAACGACATCTGATACGCTGAACACTAACTACTACTTACTATATTAACACAATACTACTTTACTGTTCGGACTTCATGTCAAATTCCTTTACTCTACAAGCTTCACGACTGTGGAATTCATTGCCTGAACTCATTAGAGTTCAAAAGACAAATTTATTTTTAAAAAGATGTTATGTGCCAATGTTTATAGAGCCTGTCCAAGCAGACATCCAACGTGTGTTGTATAATTAGTATATATTATGTAATAATTTATATTACAGTTATTTATAGAGGAAAATATGTGTGTATTACTATATAGAGTTTTGTATGTATTATTGTGGTTGTGTATGTATTATCGTAGTTATTTATGTATTCTTATGTTTATGTACAGTTAGGTGTATGTTCTTTATATGATTCGATTCATATTTAATTATAATTTAATTAATAAAAACCGCAGTCGCCTTTTTTCTTCACTCCCAATGGTTGACTCGTAGAGAATGCAATTGGCATTAAGTCCGCCTTTTGTACCTACTGTATTGTGGTCAATAAAATAATAAATAAATAAAAAAATATCAATATCTTCGCCAAATCTTTAGGCTTAGGTATCAGCCAATCCTAATGGATAAGAAACCAGTATATATAATAAATAAACATTTATAACTTGACAGTTGCATGACATGCCTTTGTCGATAGCAATATTCTGAAAATCCATATACTCAATGTGGCTGTAACAACAGTCGGAATAACTTTAATGAATAGTATTCCATTATGTTGATTGAAGACATTACCACTGGCGACGGAGCATGTCGCGTGGGCATAAACACGGCAATCTGAACACTGTCACAGATGTAATCTCAGGTAACAACGCTGGTTATCAAAATTATTGTTATTTTTTTTGCTATCACTTTTATGAACGTTTGAAGTAAAACTTCTTTACGCACGCTGGACTTGGGGAGTAATCTGGTGAATCTGTGACGAGAGTGTTACGAAAAGTGTGATCGGGCGAGGCGAATGGAAGTTGAGAGGACAACTTATAGTTCAAGTTAGTGAAGATATAAAGAGATAGTAGTATATTACTGTAGGGGCAAGAGAGGTAACGGCACACATTTTCTTTCTCTCTTTCTCTCATAGCCAGTTACGTTTTGTATATCTACGACGCAGTGCAGGCCTATAAATGGAGCTAAAGAAGTTTTACTTCAGTCGTGTGGTCTAAAGCACACTCGTTGTTTCGTGTATCTGTCGCTTTTTTTCGAATATTCGAATTTTGGCACGGATTCCGCATAAAAAAGTAGAATAGGAATATTCAGGAACACCGTTCCTATCTCTTAAGGAACATGGTCAAAATGGCCGACAAATAAAAAATAAAAAAAATGTTATATAATTGACGATCCTGGTGTTCCTCTGGCAATGCAAGCTTGCGCAGACTCAACTGGTTTTCTAATGAGATCAATAAAAGTTCCAATGATGGATTCCACATTGCATTTAGACTATTCAACTACAGTTCATTCTAATTATTATTAAATATGTGCCACTGATATTTAAAATTATCCATATTCAAGTAGTTATTTACATATTCCGCACGTACCATAAATAAATCAAATATTTGTTTATGCTACTAAATCACCAGGTTTGTAGGCTATGCTTACCATTATAATCAGATGAGTCGTACAAATGCTTGTCTCCCGATGTTGTATAAAGTCATGTATACGGCCCAATTGATGTAAAGTAGTTACCGTAGTATATGATAGCTAACTGATTTGCCAGCCGACATAGTAAAAAATGGTACTCACTTAAAAAACTGCAACCTCCCCCCGTCTATGTTTTCTTGAATGACTTTCTGTGGGCCTCCAGCCTTCACGGTCGCTTGGACGATGAACGCTCCACTCACCAGGACCATTGTTAGGGTCTGGATAACATCAGCTCTGAAACAGATAAAGAAATTCATTATTGACTGAAGATCATAAATACCAATGAATTGCAAAAAAAGTAAATAAAATCCTATACACATCAACACTGAACTAATAATATGAAAATAATGAAAAAATATTACAAAGAAGAATGGCTTAAGCCCTACTCATACCTGGTTCAGATTTGATTTAAGTCTACTTTGGGTCAGACTAAACTAGAACCACATCAAACATAAACCAAATAAGAATCAAATTAAACCTAACCTAAATTACAATAAAATCAAATCTTGGTCCAAACTAGAATCAAATTAAACCTAACCCAAACTACAATCAAATCAAATCTTGATCCAAACTAGAATCAAATTAAACATAACCTAAACTACAATCAAATCAAATCTTAATCCAAACTAGAATCAAATATCCTAGCCCAAATCAAATGAAATCTTAATCCAAACTAGAATCAAATTAAACCTAACCCAAACTACAATCAAATCAAATCTTAAACCAAACTAGAATCATATTAAACCTAACCCAAACTACAATCAAATCAAATCTTTTTTTTATTTTTTTTTATTTTATTTATTATTAACACCACAAACAAGTTTACAATACACAATTGAATTACACATCTTTCTTGCAAATTACTTATTGCAAACTCCACATCGAGGTGACAGCTAAATTAATATGTAAATAAAGGGAAACCCAATGCACGTGTAAGTTAAATCCACTTATTGTGGTATGTGCCAAGTCATGCGTGTGAAATATCATGGTACAATAGTATACAACGGGAGATATGAAGTAGTGTGGTATGTGAGTGTAGTACGCGAATGAGAATGGTGCGAGAGATAGTACGAAGACATGGCTGCACGCTGCTCCAACAATCATACATATGTATTATGTTTATTTATATTCGCAAATTATCATTATGTTCTAAGGTTAAGAGCGAGGAAACGCACCGCCCAATGTAAAGCAGTTACCGTAGGCTATGAACGCTTGCAAAAGCAACATCTACTCGTGCAATGCCGACCCCTTAAAACTTCTTTTTTTTTAATTTTGTTAATGTGGTTATATATTAATCAATAGATTTCGATTAATATATAACCACATTAACAAAATTAAAAAAAAAAGAAGTTTTAAGGGGTCTCTCTTCTTGAATCTTGATCCAAACTAGAATCAAATCAAACCAGAATCACATCAGTAGTTTTAAGTATGTTACTATTTAAAGTTGACTCAAATTTAAGTCAGTTACAAAGAAAATCGATTCTAATTAACTCAGTTTCGTAAACAAAGACAATTTTGCGATGCAAGTAAAATACGGAACCGTCGGTGCGCGAAACGGCTCGCTTCACAGCCCTTGTTAGAAAACTATGCGTAACAACGATTGTGTTATAACATAATATCACGTAGAAATACTAATGAGAACATGTTAATTGATATGCTAGTGCAACTTGTATGTTCTAGACACCTGCGACACATATATTGTAAACTGTATTTAGACTTTAAGAAACAATTATTTTATTTTATTAATTTTATTCAGCGTAAGACTTGGCCACCCCATTTCAACCCGTGGGTGTCGTCAAAGGCGACTAATTGAAATATCCAGGAGGCGAGACGGCGAGCTCTGTGGCGCAGCGGTGAAACGCGCTGTTACGTTACTTTGACATCAGCGCCCGTGGGTTCGATTCCCACACAGGACAAACGTTTTCGTGCATGAACATGTCTTGGTCTGAGTATTTTTAAGATAGGTAGGGATCATCACGAACAGAAAACCGCAGCCAAATGACAACTCCCTACAGGATTGTTGTGTTCCTGCGTGTGAGTGAGGCCACCAGTAAGTGAGGCTACTGAGTTGCTGTGTTAGCAGCAGAGGTGGCATCGCGCGAGTAATACTTAATGTACAAGCGTTTATAGGCTACGGTAACCGCTTTACATCAGCGGGTCGTATGTAGAAACCATCTGAGTAGTTGTTATTTTGATGCAGGTTTCTGTGAGGTGCATGCACTTCCCCAGTCGGGTCGCTTTGATGAGCTGTTGTTTAAAACAGGTGTGACAACGCTTGCCTATCGACGTTGTATGAATAAAGAGCTATGAATGTTAAAGAAGCGAGTCAGGTGTGCAAGGTGTCTTGTGATGCTCACCTGCTTGCCATTGAATTCTTCCTCATCTTCCTCATTCTCAAGTAACATTTACCTTATAGCCGCTGCAAGTCCTCCTAACAGATTGAAGATGATAGCAACAATGGTCAGCACAGCAGCTGAAGCCCAATGTGGTAGGTTGAGGATAGCGTGTAAGGCCACAGTAGGGGTGTACACGGTCACAGCCAGGTTCAGGAGCTGTCTGATGAGGAAGGTCGCTGCTGCTACGCGTCGAACCCATTTTGAACCGAAACGCATCTACAATGAGAAGAATATATAATATCATCCCCACTGTTTCTTAAATAATGCATAAATATTCATAAATGGTGCTAATAATAGAAACTCATACTTTTTTGTAAATAATGCACTATTTTTCGTAAATAATGCATACATATTTAGAAATCATTCCAGAAATAAAAATAGTGACCCATACGTTTTGAGTAAATTACGTACCTACAGTGTCTCCTAAATAACGCATTAAGATTTCGAAATCGTACTAGAAAAAGAAACTCATACGTTTTGGGTAAATAGTGCACAATGTTTCAATAGATAATGCATAAATATACAGAAATCATGCTGAAAATAGAAAAAGAAACCAACATAGTTTGTGTAAATAATGCAAAATGTTTCGTAAACAATGCTAAATATTCAAAAATTGTGCTCAAACAGAAATAGAGACTCAAATAGTTTGAGTAAATAATGCAAGATGAAAATGCAATTTCATTTTTAATTTGGTTCCTTGTTACAGATGTCGAGTTATCACAGAGACGAACGCAGCAGCCGAGGCAAAGACGGCCAGCGCAGCCATGTCAGCGACGGCAAATCATATCATCGAAAAGACGTCCACTACTGAACATAGGCCCCTGAAGGCTAGGCTGGATAAGCTGAAGGGGGATGAAGGGGGAGCCCTTAATTCATCATCATCATCATTCATTCATCTACTGACAATAATTGGTGGAAGTAAACAGACAGTAAGAGAACGCCATATTCCACTAGCTTATTATTTACCTGTAAATACTCATAAACAGAGTTAGTGTGCAGCCTGTAGTAGACAGGAACGAAGAGGAAGCAGACCAGGGGGAACGCCAGTATTATACCGTACAACGTCTCCCACATCGCTGACCCTCGGTACACCAGCTCGGAAGGGAACCCTGTAACCAATGATTAATCTTAGAAATAATAGTTATTCTTAGTATCAAGCATGAAGGAATAACCTCTGGAGACCGAATGACGCGATTTTGTGTAGTAAAGAATCTCACCGCTACGGTTGGGGTGGGGAGGAGGGGGGTTGTGAGTAGAGCGCGTAGCTCTTATTGGCTAGTTCACGAATGGACTAAGCGACTAAATTTCTGAAAGGCATTATTAACAATCGACTGAAGACATCAAGCTTGTAATGTGTTACAAGCGTTCATAGGTTGAGGTAACCAATTTACATCAGGTGAGCCATATGCTTATTCCGACGTTGTATTAATAATAAAATGGCGTACAGTAACCACTTCACATCAGAAGCTTGTTTGCCGACGTTGTATAAAAAAGTAAATTATTTGCACCGCCAAGGCGCTCAATTGCCTGACATTCAAACCAATTATATATATAAAAGCATATAAAAACGACCATTAACACTAAACACACAACAAGAACATAATCACTGCTAAATACTACAATTGTACAGTCGGCATTATATTTAATCTGTTGCCAGGTACAGTCCCTCACATCGTCTGTGACTGACGCTCACTGTCTATAAAAAGAGTCCCTGCGAGTGAGTACAATTATTACACTCTATTCCAAGTACAGTTGCCCATAAAAATTTAAATGCCTGATGGTAAACAGTTACCTGTTATTTTGCCTGTGTATTTTTTATGCGACGTTGGGAGGTATACAAGCATACGGTCCACCTAATGTAAAGCGGCTTGTAATACATACATGGGATATGTACATACCTTTGCTGCTAACTTAGCAACTCCTGAGCTCACTGGACACACCTCACTCAAATGCAGGAACTCTGGTTGTTGACCAGAGAGTTGTTATTTGGATTTTCTTTTCTGTGAGATGGAGGTACTTCCCCAGACGGGCTGCTTTGATGCGCCCTACCTCTCTAAAACATCCAGACCAAGACAAACAGACATGTTCATGCACACAAATGTTTGCCTTGTGTGGGAATCGAACCCACGAGTTTAAGTGTTAAAGTTGCGTTATTAATCGCTACGCCACCGAGCTCGTCAATACTGGAATACCAAGACATTTGCAACACATTTGTTAAGATAAGAATGGCACGCTCCGTTGGTTCGGACATGTAGAAAGAATACAGGTAGAAAGAATGACGAAACAGATATACAATGCAAAAGTGGAAGGCTGTAGGAGCCGAGGAAGACCGAGACTAACCTACCATGACCAATTTGGTCGTGTTTTATCAGACGGTGATGTCATGAGCCTTAGGAACCGGCGAGCGTGCACGTAAAGAGCTATGAATGTTAAAGAAGCGTGTGGAGTGTGTAATGACCGAGTCTTAGTGCGCTCGGTACTCTCTGCCTACCTCCCTAGGGACCTGGCGAGAAGATTTACATACATAGAAATAATTTGAGATAATAATGTTGATGCCACGATAAAAATGTCATTATGACACCCGGCTGACCGTGACTTGACACATGTACGACAAGGTGTACAATTGATTGTACACATGTTTCACTATCATTTTAACAAGGGTCGTGGTTCAGTGCTCGCACGAGACAAAAATTGCTTTGACACCAACGCTAGTTGGTTCGATTCCCACAGAGGACCAACATTTGTATGATGAACATGTCTGTTTGCCTTTGTCTGGGTGTTTTTAAGAGAGGGCGCTTCAAAAGTAGCTCCTCCTCAAAGAAAACCGAAGCCAAATAACAACTCCCGTGAGGGCTTTTGTTTTTTTTATACCACCTCGGGAGGTATTCAACGGTCCACCTGATGTAGAGTGGTTACCATTGTAAAACATACATGTAATATATTTATAACACCTGTATTTTTGCACCACTAAATTCAAATTGTCCTTCGCCTATGAATCTGCTGTCATAGCAACTCCTTATTAGCTTGCTGTCGACCTCACTCACTAGCGGGAACACAACAACCTTCCAAGTTGTGATTATTGGGCTGCAGTTTTCTGTGAGGTTGAGGTACTTCCCCAGACGGGCTGCTTTGATGCGCCCCAGCTCTTGGGTTCTTGCAAATGAGTGAAGACACCATAACTAGTTGGCAGCTAACGCTCCTAAGGAGTTGCTGTTAGCAGCCAAAGTTGTAAAAAAATCTCTAAACATAATAAATCATTGCTTCCGATCTCTCAAATACCTTAAGTGCGATACTAAATTCTAGATAAGAAAAACATATACAACCTGAGTTGTAAAGCGAATACTATCTTTGAATGATTCATTCAACTTAATATTTACAATTTGGAACACAATGAGTCATTCCATTCATCTCACACAAATGAGAGATAAAAGGTCTATCTGTCGAGGAAATATATCGAAAGATATTTCCTGAGATAATGGAAAGATGAGTTTGTGATTTGATTTATTCTTACCTAATCGTGATACAACCGGCGTATCAACCAACATGGCTCTCGTGACAGAGTAATGTTCTGAACGCCTGTAAGGCTCAATGTGCAACAACATTAATAAAAGATACGGACATCAGCTGATTATGTATAAAAAATGTAATACATAAATTATTTTTCAATAATTAAAAACCGCCTTCAACATAATCATAATTACTTACGATTTTTGGAGTTGGTGCCAGCCGCATAATGCCAATTGATAATACCAGAATACTGGCACCGACTCCAAAAATCGTAAGTAATTGTGACCAATTATTATTCGCTTTTTCCTGGGTGGTTTTGAAGGCGGTTTTTAATTATTGAAAAAGAATTTATGTATGTGTTTTTTGAAGGCCATTTTGTTTTTATTTAAAAATATTTTTATTTTAGCTTTTTAGTGATGTAAATAACAAAAACAGAGATTGAGAAACTTTTGCTGAAGGGAACCATAAACCAAATCATTATCTGTGTATATATTTTTTATTTGTTGATTTTCTCAAAAAGCGCTCAATCAATTTCGATAATATTTATATGGGACCACCTCAGAAGTATGAACTATCAAACAAAAAAGGATCATCAAAATCAATTCTTAATTGGCGGAATGATTGCGTAACAAACATACAAAAAAAATACAGTCGAATTGAAAACCTCCACCTTTTTTGA
This sequence comes from Pyralis farinalis, assembly GCA_947507595.1. Classification (NCBI taxonomy): domain Eukaryota; kingdom Metazoa; phylum Arthropoda; class Insecta; order Lepidoptera; family Pyralidae; genus Pyralis; species Pyralis farinalis. The sequence continues at coordinate 34,889,476 of OX382257.1, read as the reverse complement.
AGTCGGTTAAAAACGCATGTATGACAGTACATTTTGTATGGGACACAAAATTTACAATAGGTTGCCAAAGTCTTTGAAAGAACTACCGATCAATATGTTAAAGCGTCAATTAAAAATATTATTTGCTGACAAATGTTTATTCATAACATATTTTAAATACTGTATTTTGAAATTGTCGACTGTGTATGTAATAATGAAACGGCATGTGGTATATTACGAGGATATCATGTTTTTGTATGTCTTACCGGCCAAATATGTAGAACAAAGTATATATTTATAACACCTGTATTTTTGCACCACTAAATTCAAATTTATCTTCTTCTTAGCGTTCTCCCGTTACCAATAGGATTGGCGGGGACCACTAACTAAGACTAAGGATTTGGCATGCTGATTTTTACATGGAGAAACTGCCATCATACCTCCGCGACACAGAGGGGAAATCAGATCGTTCTTAAGTTAGTTCACAAGTCTTCATTATTTGTTGCGCGGGTGGGTTTTCGCGTAATTGAATTACGTAATCCGAAGACGTAAATCCGATAATATGAATTTTGTGGTACATGCTGTAATATTAATACATATACCTTTTATTTATACAAGACTAGCTATCCGCCCCGGCTTCGCACGGGTGATATGATCGCTACCAAACTTCACAGGATTCACCTGCTGGGCTAACCTGAACATTCACTGAAAATTTCATCAAAATCTGCCCAGACTTTTTGAGTCCATAGAGGACATACAGACAAAACTTTCATCTTTATATATATATAGATTTTATTTTGAATATCTAAATTTTCCAAATATATTTTACTACATATTTTGACAATGACATTTTACAAAGACAAAAAAGGTTGCATATATATTAATATTACAATGCCTAGATTCGAACCGAGGCCCTGTTGCTCAATAAGTCGGTGTTCCTTATAACATTTATTATAATATTGAACAGTCATGGCCCAGTGTGGCTATCACTGTTCAATATTATAATAAATGTTATATCCGAAATAATATTTTTTATTCATAGGCCGGCGAGACCTCAAAGGAAAAAAATGCGTACTCTTCGTATGGCAAACAAGCATGCGACCCGCAGCACCACGGGGATGTTACTCGCGGGCTTCCAATCTTGTGACCTAAGGATGTTTCGTCACAGTACCCAATAATTTCATCACCATATTCTTTCCCTTCAAACCGGAACACAGCTATATAAACATAGCTGCTTGGCGGTAGAAATAGGTGAGACAGAGGTACCTATGCAGACGACGACTGTACAAAGTCTCCTTCTGGTGAAAATGTTGTCTCGAAAGACTTTACATAGATCGTTATAATAAAAAAAGCATATATGTTTTATCTCGTATTTACGATCTCTGAAATGAATACAGTACTAACAGTCTGCAAACGGCTATTCCGACTCCAAAAAAGGAGGAGGAGGTTCCGAATGTATTTTTAATGTTAGTTACTTCATAACTCCGTCATTTATAAACCGATTGGAAAAAAACTTTTTCACTTCTGATTGACAAGGTCTGTTATACCTTAATTGAATTCTTGGACGATAATACACTATGAAATGTACAAATGATCACATATGATGTCTAATGAAATTATTATATTATGTAGAATTTTATCAATTATCTTATGTATTTAGAAATATTGACATTTAATTGGTATATTTATTATATTCCTAATATTTTGTACGCCTGAATGATGGCAAAAGCACAGTGATAGTTACTCTTGTAAACATCAATCATCTATAATTATGTTAATATATATATTCTAAATCACAGGTAACATATATTTTAAACCACCTCATTAACCCAGAATTATCGATCTATCTATAGATTAGTCTATTAGGTCAGCCAGTATATAAATATACACTTAATTGATCTTAAATTTCTTGAATCATTAAGCTTAATAATTTTTCCGGATGACATCACAATAAATACAAAAATATGATGCCATCGAGTTATCCTTATATAATTAGTGATCAGATGTGGCCATTAGCCCTTAGTGGGGGTAATTAAGCTCTTCACGCTAGTTCCGAAGACAATCAAACTCTAATGTCAAATTTTTGGCTAATAATTCGTAGTCAATTATTAGCCAAAAATTTGACACTAGAGTTTGATTTTCATTGGAACTAGCGAATTATTAGCCAAAAGTTTGACATTAGAGTTTGATTGTCATTGGAACTAACGAATTATTAGCCAAAAGTTTGACATTAGAGTTTGATTGTCATTGGGACTAGCGAATTATTAGCCAAAAGTTTGATATTGGAATTTGATTGCGATTGGAACTAACGTGAAAAGTAATCCTACTATACTTCCTAGGTTATAACTTTGTCAACAAGATATTGATTCTCATGAATAGTGCCTAACTAGACGGCCAACTTTGCCAAATTTGTCGCCACTGTCGTAATTGAAGAGTTTCCAAACAAGTCGTATTTCTGATGGACCGCTAATAGTTTAGGATAAGTCGGCCGGGGTTAATACCGGCGCCAATGACGGTCAAACTGTGTTCTGTGCTCTCTTTGAAGTTACTTGCGGAGTTATGTCTTTGACACTTCAACCCCTGGAGCAATTCTAGACGGGACATTGTTAATGGCAGGAGTACTGCAAGCCTTCTTGAGATTCCAACAAAGACGTCCTGGAGATAAAGGTCCTGATCGACTCTCACGCAAACTGCCGGGGACTACTATCATACAAATTCAGGAGTTCATACCGAGAGTGGCAACCACCGCTTACCGGAATTAGCAATCAGAAGAGTAATAACCTTAATACTCGTAGATACTGGTAATAATCCTTTTCAATATCACAAATGGTTATTCCATTTCCTGCACATTTCACAAGGCTCAATCTGCACATTGGCGTATTGTTTCATTGATATCCCCTGGAGCGAGTCACAGCTTATGTACTACATCTATCTTCTCGAAGGGCCTTCGACGTATTGGATCCATTTACCCTAAAAAAATACTGGATCTACTCTTTAACTATATGTTATTCATTCTCTCTTACCTAAAAACGACCTCACTCCAAGCGTTCCTCGCGCCACGGACAGTATCATGGCGAGGATTGAGACACCGCCGCCAGCGAAGATGTATGCTCGTTTGGCGCTCCCCCCAGCTTCAGCATCCTGTCTCCGGCGCCACAGTGGAACACATGACGAAGCGAAAATGAACACCGCGAACACTATGCACTCCCACGCCAACCAGCCCGAATTCATTTCGAATCTGAAAAGAATCAAAACATATAATCAATATAAACATGTATAATCTATATGTAAAAACTTCACTTGTAAATATATCGAGCAAAGCCTTGCTTGAAAGTGGGGGTGAACGCTGTAGACATGAAAGCGCTGAGGAACATGTGTGTAGTTAGAATGATTGATAGAGGCTTATAAGATGATGTACTCGTAGTGACAAAAATTGAAAAGGATGGAATGAGCATTTGGAAATGATGACGATAAAAGGGTTAAGAAAGAAGTACATCGAGCGAGTGTGAATGGAGATCTACCAGAAGGAGACTGTACAACCGTCGTCTGCGTGGGTACCTCTGTTTCACCTATCTCTTCCGCCAACCAGCTATATTTATATATAGCTGTGTTCTGGTTTGAAGGGTGAGATGTGGTCACAAGATTGGCAGCGTGCGAGTAACATGCCCGTGGTGTTGCGAGCGTCAATAGGCTGCGGTGACCGCTTACCATCTGATGCGGGCCGCATGCTTGTTTGCCAATCAAGTGGTATAAAAAAAGATATCGGCAGGGGCCGCCCCAGACGCACACATATTAAAACAGTTGATGTGCTGAAAAAGGGCCAAATATAAGCACCCGAAACGGAACAGCATGCAAGAAAAGGTTGATGAGTGTGGAAGAGGCGAGAGAGGTACGTTTAGATCGGTACACCTGGCACAGTCTCTGCCTACCCCATTGGGAGACAGGCGTAATGATTTGTATGTATGTTGCACTTGGCATCATTGAAGTCAGCGCCCAATAACATAACGCCCAATAATGCCTAGCTGCAACTTCAATTAAGTATATATATTTAAAATATGCGTCAAGCCCTTGCGGGGTAGGCAGGGTAACCCTAGCGCCACAAGACGTAGTCCTTTATTACCTCGCTTCTTTAACATTCATAGCTCCTTTCATTACCGGTTCCTAGGTATTTTTTATAATCCAATAGTATTGGCAGGGTCCACTAGCTAAGCCTAAGGATTTGGCGAAAATACCGACTTTGACATCAAGCAACTGCCACTGCCGTCAGATTTCCACATAAGAGCGAAAACCTTTCTTACGTTATACATGTTTCGACATATAATTTCTTGGACGTGCGAATTTCCTCACGATTTTTTGATAAATTAAGTCCAAAATGGAATAAAATGGAAATAGATAGGTTACAACTAACGCATCTACGAATAGATATGTTTATTTATTTAGGAATAATGCAGCTGTATAATCCAATTGGTACAATATTTACTTAATTGTAAGCCAATAACAAGTTTTTACATGTAGGTTTATATATCGCCAGTAAAATATAACCAAAAAAGAGATTAATAATCTATTTAAAATTAAAAATACGTAGACTTTGTCACCGGCGTTAATAGGTTCGACACCCAGCACGGGACAAACATTTGTGTGCATGAACATGTCTGTTTGTCTTGGTCTGGATGTTTTTAAGAGAGGTAGGGCGCATCAACGCAGCCCGTCCGGGGAAGTACCTCCACCTCACAGAAAACTACAGTCATTGTTGTGTTCCCGTGTGCGAGATCACCAGTAAGCTCCTAAGAAGTTACTGTGCTGCTTAACATCAGGTGAGCCGTATGCTTGTAAGCCTCCCAACGTTGTATATAAAAAAAACTAACGCAACTACAAATAAATAGGTTACAATAAACTAAACTAGGAGAAATTTCAAATATGCTCGTCGGAAGGCATTGAAGAGAGGGTAGGGCGCATCAAAGCAGCCCGTCTGGGGAAGTACCTCTACTTCATAGAAAACCGCAGCCAAATAACAACTCCCTAGAAAGTTGTTGTGTTCCCCCGTGTGAGTGAGATTACCAGTAATCTCCCGGGAGTTGCTGTGTAAGCAGCAGAGGAGGCATCGCGCGAGTGATAATTAATATATCGCTAGCGTTAATAGGCTAAGGTTTACATCAGGTGGGCCGTATGCTTGTATGCCTCCCGACGTAGTATAAAAAAACCAGTTGAGAATGCGCAAGCTGGCATTGCCAGAGAAACACCTGGCTCGTCAATTATATAACAATTCAACTTTTTTTTTTAATTTGTCGGCCGTGTTCCTTAAGAGATAGGAACGGTGTTCCTGAACATTCCTATTCTACTTTTTTATGCTGAATCAAAGTCAAAATTCGAATATTCGAAAAAAAAAAGCGACAGACAATCATATAGATTTCATATAGGCACGGTGTTCCTGAAAAGAAAGGCATACAAGCATACCTATATATGATTATCTAGCCAGCACCTTCAACATTAACATCTCAAAGACTGCCCGTGGCCGACAACGTGACAACTGTCACGATTATTACTGTAACTATATGCAATGAGTGCGTTTTGTGTGCATCAGCAACAAAATGCACCATATCTATTCACAATTAGTTTGTACAAATTTTCGCGTGATTTGCGACATCACAACTAGTCTAGTACTTTTGACGAGCTCGTTGTCTCAGCTGTGAAAGACGCGACTTTGAGACCAACGCTCCCCACGAGCATTGATTCCCACACAAGACAAACATCTGTGTGCATGAACATGTTTGTTTGTCTTGGTCTGGATGTTTGAAGAGAGGTAGGGCGCATCAAAGCAGGCCGTCTGGGGAAGTACCTCCACCTCACAGAAAACCGCAGCCAAATAACAACTCCCTAGAGGGTTTCTTGTGTTCCTGAGTGCGAGTGAGGTCACAAATAAGCTCCTAAGGCGTTGTTGTGTAAGCAGCAGATAAGGCATTGCGCGAGTGATATATGTTACAAGCGCTAATAGGCTACGGTAACTGATGGTAGACCGCATGCCATAAATACTGCTACATAGAAACGTTTGCTTTTTTTTTCAATTCTTTAATTATTTTGAATTTAAAACGCGTTTTAGAGGACACGGCCTGCTCGAAACGACACGCCGACTTCGTGTCTCTTAAGAAATCTCTGGACCAAGCAGTCGCTAAATTTTCCATGGAAACAGTGCATAAATCCATAGATTCATGGCCAGACAAATTAAAGGCCTGTATCAAAGCCAAAGGTAGCCATTTCGAATAGAATCATTTTTTTTTTATTTTTTGCTGAGACTTCCATAAACATGTACCTATAAGTATTTTTAACCGACTCCAAAAAAGGAGGAGGTTCTCAATTCGGCTGTATTTTTTTTTAATGTTTGTTACTTCATAACTCCGCCGTTTTTCTAAACCGATTTAAAATACTTTTTTTTTTTATTTGAAAGAGTATACTTCCAGATTGGTCCCATTTTTTTCATATCATAAATTTCAGTTCTGATAGTGGGGTTCATGAAGATTTGAGAAAACTATATAACGATTTCGGTATTTATAGCAAACAAAAAATAAATATCGAGAATTCGCATTCAGAAGTATCATTTGTTTAGTTAAATGGAGCTGATAAAGATGGCCGTCGAAACTTTTCAATGTTGAGTCGAAGACAGATTGCGTGGCTTTATCATTTCCACCAATGATCTGTCGTCGTTTGGCCGATTCAATAATTTGTTGCCGTCTAAAAAAAAAATTGTTAGATTACATTATTACATAAAAAAATAAATGCATATTCATTTGTAACAGAACTTATGGCCGGACTGAGCAATTTAACATCAGACATCGCAGCTTTTCTGGAACTAACCGGTTGTAATAATCGTTATGAGAAAATAATTTGCTTCTAAAGTTATTCCGTTTCTTAATTCATTAAGATCGGCGGGGTCCACTATCTAAGCCTAAACATTTGGCAAAGATACTGATTTTGCCACGGAGCGACTGGCGTCCGTACTACCACAACACAGGGAAAACAAGACTTCTCTTAGGTCAGGGCACACGTCTTTCGAAATAAAATTTCTTGGCCTACAAACTACAAATATGTACATAAATCCAAATACATGAATTTAGTGGTGCATGCCAGGATTCGAACCGGTACATCGGCTTGCTAGGACTGGTAGATCTTTTCTTGTAAATTGCATTCGATTCTATAGTAAATTGCCTGAGACAGTCCTGTCCTTTCCTGACAATGTGTTTAAAAAGCACATCAAAAATACTCTTTGTAAAAAGGCTTTTAAAGAATTGATGAATATAACTGACAAAGATTTCTGGAAATAATTCAGCACAGACAACCTTTTCTTAATAATCTCTAATTCCACCATTTCACATCATTATTGTACCAATATGCTGACGTGAATTTATTGTAATATCTTTTTAAGAAATAGAGAAAAAAAATTGCCAACATAGGTATCTCCTATGGTGGCAAATTTTTTTCTGCATTTCTTAAAAAGATATTACAATAAATTCACGCCAATGGTCATTTCCGAATGTTAGCAGGTTAAAAAAGAAAAATAAGGGAGTTAAATAAGATACAATAAGATTTTAAAATATAATCTTATTGTATGTTCAATTTCAATTCTCTTATTTTTCTTTTTTAATCTGCTAACCATTCGGAAATGACCATTGGGAACTAAGTGTCCGAAAGGGCATCGACAATATGGAACCGTGGAGTCGCTACTGCGTACCCGCTTGCGAATGTTTTTTTTTTATTTCTACGCCCGACGTAAACAATGACTCATAAAAGAAGGACTAACTCATTAACAAGATGTTAGTGCGTTAGTCATACTTCTGAGGGGGGCACCGTCCGTGGCCTGTTGGGAGGGAGGTAGGTAGCTCTTTATCGGACGGCCGAACGAGTTATGTCAGACTCTTACTGACTAAACACTACTTTGGGGGTGCCTTTAGCCGGGAAGGCTTTAAAGGCTTCGTCTGAAGCGATAGCGGGCGAATTCATTGTACCTGTATCTTTATATATATAATATAATAATTATGACCGTGTCATATGTCAGTGAACTGCAAAATGGCTGGACCTATTTTGATGTGTTTAAGTGGATTCATGAATAGTTTAGATTCACAATTGGACCCGGCAGGTGGCGCTGCGATCTGCGACGGACTTATTGTTTTTATTTGTCCGCTAGTGTGTATTATTCCCACGGTATTAATATAAATCCGAAAATGCCCACCTAAATTTCAAACTGTTCAGAATCTACTTTACGTACTACAAATTAAGATCTAAAATCAAACGTTTAAAACATGTTGAGGTTAATTTGAATTTGTAATTCGTCAAGTAATGTCATCGAGTCACGTGCCGACTTGCGTCCGTTCCCCGACCGTTGAATATCAACATATACCTACATGAGAATTCTGGGATATATTATATCCTAGTATTCTATGTAGACAGATACCACATCAACCCTTACTCATCCCACTGCAGGGATACGGGGCGCCCATCAACCGAAGGGGTTAAGAGCATACTCCACCACGCTGCTGAAATGCGGATTGGAGGATACTGTCATCTATCGACAACAGCCGGGATCGACGGCTTAACGTGCCCTCCGAAGCACGGAGAAACTAGTTAGATAAACCCATCCATAGACAGGCTGCGGTCAACGTTGCTTAACCGGCATTTTTGGTTAGAATGACACGCGCAACAACGCTATAGAGCTCTCAACACGTTGTGGACAGATGTACTATTTAAAATACAAAAATCGATGCTTGACCTACGAGGTGATCCGAGGACATTTGGGGTCTGAGATGCATAAAAATTGCTATAACTTTTAAGATTTATTTTGTTTGATTCCAGCTTAATCTGTCATTATCTTGGGTGCATTCAAAATCGAAAAATGATTTTTTTAAGAGAGGTAGGGCACATCGAAGCGGCCCGTTCAGACAGCGCCTCCACCTCACAGAAAATCGCAGCCAAATAAAAGCTTCCTAGAGGGTTGTTGTGTTCCTGCGTGCGAATGAGGCCTCTAGTAAGCTCCTTAGGAGTTGCTGTGTTAGTAGCAGAGGTGGCATCGCGCGAGTGAGGCTATCGTAGCCCATGTACGCTTGCAATACATTACGCAAGCGTTCATGGGCTACGATAGCCGCTTTACATCAGGTGAGCCGTACGCTTGTATGTCCATAGTCGTTGCATAAAAAAAGAATAGATAATCCGCCGACATTTGTTGGTTCAATTTCAAGGAGAAATTGAAATATAGGATTTCAATTTCAAGGAGAAATTGAAATATAGGATTTCAATTTCAAGGAGAAATTGAAATATAGGATTTCAATTTCAAGGCGAAATTGAAATATAGGATCAATTTCAAGGAGAAATTGAAATATAGGATTTCAATTTCAAGGAGAAATTGAAATATAGGATTTCAATTTCAAGGAGAAATTGAAATATAGGATTTCAATTTCAAGGAGAAATTCAGTCGAACCCCGTATCATCTTACTGATTGACAATACACAGCCTAAACTACTGGCGATAGAGACAGTTTATAAACTAACATCTTCTTCTTCATATATATCGAAATGGATGCGTGTATGTATGCTCTGATTGGACTTGAAAACGGGTACACCTCTTTTCGGAGGTGATAGCAAAATCGTTCCAGAAACTCCGCCAACAAGCACCGAGAAGGAACACCGATGTGTTTTTAGTTGGTAGGTTTGTCCAGAACAGTGGACCCCTTTGACTGTAGCAGGAGCCCGATATAACCACGTCGCCATTACCCTGGCGATGTGGTATACATGAGCATTTTCACACACAATATGCCACAAGACATTGTCACAAGATTGACATCGCGCGAGTAACATCCTCGTGGTATCGCGAACGTCAATAGGCAGAATCCTGTTTGCCAATTTAGTTGTACAAAAAAAAAATGTCGACAGCTTCCACGTTTCGTCTAGCGCAAAGACCTGCAATCACTTTTATCTCATAGCCTATGTATTTTCTACTCTCCGTAGACCCCCTGCCTAACTAATGTTTGAATGAAGAATCTCTTACCCTTTGCAATCGACCCCACTTTGGGAACCACAGATCTAGCGCCACTGGGCTTGTTAGCGACAGAGATAATACGAAACGATCATCACCACCGTAACCATCATCAAATAAGATGCATCAAAGTAGCCCGTCTGGGGATGTACCTCCACCTCACAGAAAACCGCAGCCAAATAACAACTCCCTAGAGGGTTGTTGTGTTGAAATCTCTAGTAAACGTCTAAGGAATTGCTGTGTTATAAAAAAACGACGTTCTATAAAAAAAACCCCCGAGTGAAGCCGGGCCGGATCGCGAGTATAAAACACTGACAAACAGACAAACCTGCAATAAACCAGCCGGGACCAGTTCAGATGTGAATGCACCATCCAGTTACTCGACCCTAAGGCATGCTTCAAACGATGCTTCTATAAATAGCCATCCGTAGGCTTCTGTATATATTTGTACACCGGCGCATACCGCGTACATCACCGAACTGGTTTACCCGACTGGTTCATAACCGCGGTTATTTAAGTACCTGAGCTGGTCCCATGGGATGCGTCTCACGGTTAGCTTTATTACCGTAACTATGTAGTATTCGCCCGTGGAGCTCGATGGCGTCGTGTCATTCTAATGGAATACGCAAGTTAAGCAGGTAGAAATGACAGAGAATTTTAACTGTCCATCATGACTGTTGTCGATAAATAACAGTCGTTAAGTCAGTGACCATTCAAATACTTGAAAACACTGGTACCTATTCGCCAATTTCCACTTGGCAACGTGGTGGAGTATGCTGTATACTCTTTCGGTTATAGGCTATAGGTCGATATCCCTGCAGCGGGATGAGCAAGGGTTGAATTAGATGGATGAAATTGGACCGGAAAATGAATGATTGAAGAAAACAAATAGGTACGAACATATAGATATGCATGTTTCCATTTTTTATTGGCAACACTAAAGCTCATTACAGTTACTAAATAAAAAATAAAATCAAAATCGGTTGACAAACAGACAAGAGAAGGTCGCCGAACTGTTTTGTATTAGCCTATATACATACTATGATATTAAACGACCTCGGTGGCGCAGATGTTAGTAATGCTACTTTGATACCAACGCTCCTGGCTTCAATTCCCACACGGGACTAACGTTTATGTGCACGAACATGTTTTTTTTATCTTGCTTCCGGTGTTTTATGAGAGGTATCGTGCATCAAATCAGACTGTCTCTGAAGGAGATGCAGTGTTGCCAGCAGACGCGGCATCACGACAGCAATACAATGTATTGTAGCGTTCATAGGCTACTATAATCGCTTTACATCAAGTTTTTAAATTTTGACGAGCTCGGTGGCTCAGTCGTGAATGACGCGACTTTGACACCAACGCTCGTGGGTTCGATTACCACACAAGATAAACATTTGTATACATGCACATATCTGTTTATCTTGATCTGGATGTTTTAAGAGAGGTAGGGAGCATTAAAGCATCCCGTCTGGGGAAGTACCTCTACCTCACAGAAAACCGAAGCCAAATAACAACTCCCTAGAGGGTTGTTATGTTCCTGCGTGTGAGTGATGGTATGGTATGGTATGGTCACCAGTATGCTCAGGAGTTGCTGTGTAAGCAGCAGAGGACGCATCGCGCGAGTGATACTTAATATATCGCAAGCGTTAATAGGCTACGGTATCCGCTTTATATGCGGTGGGCCGTATGCTTGCATGCCTCCTTTTTATGCTACAAATAAAAAAATAAAAATAAAAGTGGGCCCATGAAGGAAATAACCGAGAGCCTATAAGCCCTGCGATTACGTAGATACTCTATTCACCGCTACGCGTCGGGGGTAAAGTAGAACACGCTGTTCTTATTGGCTAGTTCGTGGATCAACATGGCGGCACTTATAGTATTATTGGTTCAAATATCTTCCCATTGGTCAGTAGTAGGGATGGACAAATCAAAAATATATAGCGATATATATATATTTTTCGATATCGATATATCGATATTTTTTCCAGGGAGTTAATGGTATTATATTAAATATTGTCCGCGGTTTCATACAGGGGTCGTATGGACAGAAGTTTTAAAAAAAATATCGAAATTGATACAAATTCGATACTCTGTAATGAATATCGAATATCGATTGTTCGAGATTAAATATATCAACGATATATATCGATTATTTTTTCAAAAAATATCGATATTTTAATATCATGCCAAGCCTAGTCAATAAGCTCGAATTACTGAGATAACATTTTTGGAGTGCTGGGTGCCTTCGTGCGCAGGTCAGTTGTTTATACGTTTGTGGGTGAGTCGTAAACCTGATGCTAAAATAAGAAGAGGCATGCCCCGTTGGTTCGGATATGTAGAAAGAATGCACGAAGAAAGAATTACAAAACAGATGTACAACGCCGAAATTGGAAGGATGTAGGAGCCGCGAAAGGCCAAGACTTACCTACCATGACCAAATTGATTGTGTTTTATCAGGTGATGTCGGGAGCCTTAGAAACCGGTGAGCATGCATCAGAAGAGTAATGAATGTTAAAGAAGCGAGTGAGGTTTGTAAGGATCCAGTGTGGCGGGATTTAGCGTCAAGTATAGATAGATAGGTGTGCCGTATACTTGTTTCCCACGTTGTAAAATAACAAACAAACAGTTTTAACGACCAGCAACGAACACGAGGAGATATGATCTAACCGTGTCATTCATAAAAGTAATTGCCCAGCAAATACTGCGATTCAACAGTTCAACAGTTAACAACGGCGCGACTAATGGCAACATTTTTAAAAATATATATCTATCTATAACTTCACGCCAAATCCCTTGCGGGGTAGGCAGAGAGAACTCACTCGCTTCTAAAACATTCATTGCTCTTTTCATGCACGCTCGCCGGTTTCTGGGGCTCCTGACATCACCTTCTGATGGAACACGACCAATTTGATCATGGTAGGTAAGTCTTGGCCTTTCTCGGCTCCTACATCCTTTCACTTTTGCATTGTATATCTGCTTCGTCATTCTTTCATCCTGCATTCTTTCAACATGTACGAACCAACGGAGCATACCTCTTGTAATTTTAACACCGACGCTCTCTTTCAGACCAAGTCTGCTTCTAACATCGTCATTGCGAATACGGTCTACAAGCGTTACACCACAAATTTTGCGCAACGCTCGCATTTCGACCGCGTTTATCCTACTTTCATGCTCTCTCTCTGCCATACCCAGCTCTCGCTTCCATAAGTAAGCATTGGGACCAACACTGCATTGTGTAGCCAGCTGTGCCTTCTGGGTCAGGTTTTTACTGCCAAGAAGTTTTCCCAACGCTCCGTTCAAACTATTCCCAGCATTCACTCGCCTTTCCACATCTGCGGTGTACCTTCCCTCCATACTGAAAGCGCATCCAACATATACAATCTCATCCACTTATTCCAACACTTCATCATCAACCGTAATCCTTACATTGGTATAATATATAGTTTTAAAGTATTTTGTATTATTTAAGTAAAAAAAACAGTGCAGAAGAAGAAGACCTAATTAATATTTATAAGATAGACCAGAACATAATCAGAATATGACTAGTGCTTTCCTATATACACTACTGGTTTCACAAACTGTTGACTTAAATACTTATGCAGCCCTAGTTAGAGGCCAAGACATAAATCCTTAGGAGATGAGAGTGCTTCACTACAATATCTGGATGAGCCAATTAATTTTGATCTGAGGGTCAGACCTGCCTGTAATCTGATGGTCACTCACGTCCAAAATTTGTAATTGAATTTCTGTTTTAGGATATTCACCAAACAAACACAGTGTACGTTTAGGATTCTGTAGTCGTAAAGAAACGCTAATAGTTTCCCCATATCGGTCTCTCTGTACGCCGAGACTCTAGACTTATTAATATCACAAAGGTAGCAAACACAACCGTACGGCCCGCCTGTTGGAAACCAGTTGCCGTAACCCTGTAAACGCCTTTTTTGGAGACCTGCATTATATCCCTAGGGAAAACCTCAGCTGAGATTTCATTCAACAACTTGAGAGTTCTCGGAAGACAACGTCTCTCAAACTGCAGGCGAGGATTTTTTTTTCTAGTCTATCCCAAAAATATAGCAGATGTGTGAAAACCATTTTTTAAACGGGTATCCGTATATAAAATATTAAGCTAAATATTAAATTTAAGTGTTATTTTTTATTAGTATAACTGCTAGTACGAACGCATGTAAGGACGTACGAACGCATGTAAGGACGGACGTGTGTACGTTCAGCACGTGCGTTTACAAGACTCTTAACCAATTTTGGAAATTCCTTTTTTGTAAATTCGAAAGCTATCACAACGGAATGCGGTTTTAAGAGTAATGTTTAACATAGGTAAGCCACTTTATATCTCGTACTTTTTTTTTTTCAAAATCAGAATCATTTGTTTTCACAAAACGTAGGTACAATAATACAGGTCTTAAGAAATGTGCGGCGTGCAAAAATTTTTATTACAATAAAACTGAAGTTCTATTTCAAGATATAGTTATTAGAAACATATGGAATATAATAAATCGAGCTGACAAAAGTACCACGTTCACGTCTAAAAATACTGAAATGCACATCAAAACATTATTGTCTGTTTGTCTATTTTTGGAACGTGATTGGTTGGAGTGGAAAAAGGGGTATTTTCGTAGGTTAGGTTGGGGTTACTGTGTTGTTCAATTAAATACAATCTGAAATATATTATGTCAATCATTAAACGTTACAAAATAAAATAACTAACATACATGTCAAACTTATGTTTAATTTATGTGTTCCATTTTCTAATCATTATTTAGGTATATTAAAATCAGCATATAAAATAAGAAGTATAAAAGGTATATTAAAATAAGAAGAACCATGCTCCGTTGGTTCGGACATGTAGAAAGAATGCGGGATGAAACAATGACGAAGCAGATATACAATGCAAAAGTGGAAGGATGTATGAGCCGAGGAAGGCCAAGACTTACCTACCATGACCAAATTGATCGTGTTCTATCAGAAGGGGTGGTCAGGAGCCCTAGAAACCGGCTAGCGTACAAAAGTAATGAATGTTAAAGAAGCGAGTGAGATATGTAAGGATCGAGTCACGTGGCGCTCGGTTCTCTTTGCCTACTCCACCAGGGTTTTGGCGTGAAGTTATAGATAGATTAAAATCAGCCAGCCGCATTGTGAACTTATAGAGAAATTAATACGTAATAAAAGTGATGCGTAACTTTGTAATATACGTACTACAAATTTAAGTATCACTTCATTATTGTTATCATGCACTTATAATAAAAAATACGTTTGTATTTCTCGAGTAGGTACTCGTTATTAAGTACTTTGAATAGATGATGTCAGTTGTCGGAATCACGGAACAGTAAGTGAAAATGTTCCAAAACAAAATTTATAATAAAATAGTAAATTTCATGGTCTTTCTTTTGTTAAAGATACTATGTTTTTTAAGAAAATAATATCATCATCATTAACCCTTCGATTAATTTTAAAAATTATTTGAACTGCATTAAAAGATTTTTAAATACAATGCCTCTCTGAACTCAGAAATGGATCCGCTAAATATAATATATATAATACGGAGCAGTGATAGAGCAGTGGATAAAGAAACGATATTGAGCAATAGTTCCTCGGTTCGAATCCTGGCATGTACCGCTAAATTGGTCTTTTCGGATTTATGTACATATTTGTGATTGTCACTCGCTCGGCGGTGAAGGAAAACATCGTGAGGAAACCCGGACGGCCAAGAAATTATATTTCAATAGACGTGTGACCTTAACTAAGAAAGGTCTGGTCTTCCCTCTGGGTTGTGGAGGTCGGATGGCAGTCGCTCCATGTGTCACAATCAGTATCTTCGCCAAATCTTTAGGCTTAGGTAGCTGACCCCGCCGATTCTAATGGATTAGGAAACTAGATAACGCTTGAAAGAAAAGACGAAATTTCAGATACTTTCATAGCATAGCATGGGACGCCCTGTATGTCTCCTATTAAAGTCCTTTACCAAAGCCCTTGGAAAGACAAAAATAACATTTTTCTTTATACAACGTCGGGAGGCATACAAGCATACGGCCCACCTGATGTAAAGCAGTTACCGTAGCCTATTAACGCTTGTAACATATATCACTCGCGCGATTCCTCCTCTGCTGCAACTCCTTAACTTACTGGTGACCTCACTCACACGCAGGAACACAACAACCCTCTAGGTAGTTGTTATTTGGCTGCGGTTTTCTTTGAGGTACTTCCTCAGACAGGCTACTTTGATTCGCCCTACCTCTCTTAAAACATCCAGATCAAAACAAACAGACATGCTCATGCACACAAATGTTTATCTTGTGTGGGAATCGAACCCACGAGCGTTGGTGTCAAAGTCGTGACTTTCACGACCGAGCCACTCAACCCACTCGTCAAATCGAACTAACCACCAAGTGACTTGACCCTTGCTTCACTAACATTAAGTATCTTTTAGGTTATAGGTTTTTCCAAGGGACTGCAGCATGAAATTCTTCAAGAAATGCGTGAAGAGGTTTTTAGAGTCGGTCGGCAACGGCAACGGCAACTGGTGTTCCAAATGCCCATAGGCTACGGTGATTGTTTACCATCAGGCAGGCCGTATGCTTGATTGCCACCTTAGTGGTATAAACATTCTTTTCACGCACGCTGGCCGCTTCTTTATAATCGAGTAATCGGTATTAATAGATACAAAATGTATGTCTGCGATGTATATATTTCTACATAAACAGATGTATACAAATATGTCGTTGTAGTACGATATTTGGCTCCATGTCAATTCTACCGCGATAGACCATTATAAACATTGCCAATTCTGTACTAAATTGGACAGAATTAACTAGAGGAACTTTGGGGGAGTAATGTAATAAACTAATTTGATGAGCTCGGTGGCTCAGTCGTGAATGACGCGACTTTGACATGAACGCTCGTGGGTTCAATTCCCACACAAGACAAACATTTGTGTGCATGAACATGTCTGTTTGCGTTGGTCTGGGTATTTTCTATCTATAATAAGTATGTATTTACAAAAAAAAATGTATCTACGTATATTTATCAGTTGTCTAGTACTCATAACACAAGCTTCGCTTACTTTGGGGCTAGATGGCGCTGTGTAATTTGTCCGACAATATTTATTATTATTATTTGTCTGTCTTATTTCACGGGTTTTAATCCCGGTCATTTGATAGGCGTGCGCGGGGATATAAATCCAACGCGTAGAGGCCTCTTCTAAAAGAATGATGTAATGTATTATATATTATTATTATAATAATCGAAATAGACATGACATTTTGTTTTGCGTATTTGTTTTAGGAAAGATGTAGAGATAAACTTAAAACGTTAGGCGCTGGCTACTTTTTTATATAACGTCGGCAGGCATACAGGCATTCGGCGCACCTGATGTAAAGCGGTTACCTTAGTCTATTAACGCTTGCAATGCATTAAGTATGTATAAGTACAAGGCGAAAATGGAAGGATGTTGGGCCAAGACTCGCCTACGACCAAATTAGTTAAGTTTTATTAGAAGGTGATGTTAGGAGCCCTAGGAACCAGCGAGCATGCATGAAAAGAGTTATGAATGTTAAAGAAGTAAGTGAAGTTTGTTAGGCATCTTAAGGCGTTTGGTATTTTCTGCCTACCTCGCAGTGCACCTGGCGTATATAAATAGATAATGCAATTTGATCTAAGCAGCTTTGTGTGCTTCCGCCACCAACCAGTTCATGCGGCCTAGCGCCGGCCGGCACCCACCCACTATTGTTAGTAAGTCTTTCGCAAAATAACGCCTGAATCTATTAACTATAAATAGATAATACATTGATGAGTAGTGTTAGCCTAGTAGATAGTGAACAAGCCTATTGGCGAATGGTCCCTAGTTTGAATACTGGCATGTACTACCAAGGTCGTATCTTTTTTTTAAAACTACGTCCGGAGGCATACAAGCATACGGCCCACCTGATGTACAGCGAGTACCGTAGCCTATTAACGCTTGCGTTATATTAATTATCACTCGCGCGATGCCTCCTGTGCTGCTTACACGGCAACTCCTTGAGAGCTTATTGGTAACCTCACTCACACGCATTAATACAACAACCCTCTAAGGAGTTGTAATTTGGCTGCGGTTTTCTATATAGTGAGGGTACTTCCCCAGACGGGCTGCTTTAAGGCGCCCTACCTCTCTTAAAACATCCAGACCAAGAAACATACGAACTCCCGACGTTGTATTAAAAAAAAAAGAAGAAGAAGAAAGATAATGCATTATAATTAGATTTTAACATTTGCCATAAATCATAAAAGTCGTGATTATAAATTTCCGTGACCAATCGGAAGATAAACCTTTCATAGTTTATAGAAAATTACTATAATATCGACAATACAATATGTATGTATATATATCTTCACGTCAGGTCCCTTGCGGTGAAGGCAGAGAAAACCTAGCTCCATAAGACGCGGTCCTTACATCGTCACTCGCTTCTTTAATATTCATAGATCTATTTATGCACACTCGATGGTTCCTAGGGATCCTGACATCACTTTTTGATAAAACATGACATTTGGTAGTAGTAGGTGTTGGTTCGGTTCCTACATCCTTCCACTTTTGCATTGTATATCTGATTTGTCATTGTTTCATCCTGCATTCTTTCTACATGTCCGAACCAACGAAGCATGCCTTCCCTTGCATTTTTATTCCACTAGCGTGGCGAACAAGCTACAGCCTGCCTGATGGTAATCAGTCACCGTAACCCACGGATATTTGTAACACCAAGGGTGTCACTCATGCATTGTCGACCTTAAAATAATATACATGCGTGATTTTTTTTATACAATTAGATTGGCAAACAAGTATGCGGCCCGCATTAGATGGTAAGCGGTCACTGCAACCTATTGACGCTCGCAACACCACGGGGTTGTCACTCCCGCGCTGCCAACCTTGTGACCTAAAGCTGTTTCGTCACAGTACCCAGTAATTTCTGTGCCATATCTCACCCTTCAAACCGGGACACAGCTATTAAATACAGCTGCTCGGCAGTAGAAATAGGTGAGACAGAGGTGTAGACGACTTTTGTACAAAGTCTCCCTCTGATAAAATTTGTTTGTATAGGTAACGTGTACACAAATTCACTATCCATTCAATGTGACGAAGCATTCTATGGAGTGTTGCCAAGATCGATCACTCTTTCCGTTTGTCTCCGCTTCGAATACTGATATGCTTGATTTGATTTATTGGTGTAGTTAATTCCCAACCTTCTTTCTCTAACCCCTGAAAAATAACTTACGTTCAATTGACCCTTAGATAGAATTTCTACTCAACCCCCGAGAGTTTACAATGTACTTAGTTGCTAATTGAGGCCAATACTATGTACATATGTTATGCCACTAAGGTGGCAATCACGTATACGGCCTGCCTGAGGCTAGTTACCGTAGCCTATGGAATATACGTATATTCCATCGAATTGTTTAGGGGTTTCCTGTCAGTACGATCATGTATGAAGGATGCTACTGCTACGCCAACCCTAAAACCTCCCATTTTTTTTTATACTACGTCGGGAGGCATGCAAACATACGGCCTACCTGATATAAAGCGGGTACCGTAGCCTATTAACGCTTGCGATATATTAATTATCACTCGCGCGATGCCTCCTCTGTCGCTTACACAGCAACTCCTTGGGAGCTTACTGGTGACCTCACTCACGTAGCAACACAACAACCCTCTAGTGAGTTGTTATTTGGCTGCGGTTTTCTGTTAGGTGGAGGTACTTCCCCAGACGGGCTACTTTGATGCGCCCTGCCTCTCTTAAAATATCCAGATCAAGACAAACAGACATGTACATGCACACAAATGTTTGCCTTGTGTGGGAATCGAACCCACGACCGTTGGTGTCAAAGTCGCGTCATGCACGACTGAGCCATCGAGCTCGTCAAAAGTCGTTGTCTCCATAGAAAATCACAGAACAAATCATCCGTACATAAACATTTTGCCGAACCCAGTAGCCGAGTGGTTCGCGATACGGTTACATTAACATCAAGGCTCTTAGATTCGATTCCCGCACCAGGCTAGCATTAGTGTGCATGTACATTACTGATTGTATGAGTCTGGGTCTTTTCAAGAGAGGTAGGGCACATCAAAGCCGATGAGAAAGTGCCTTCACTGAAACTGCAGCCAAATAACAACTCAAGAAGGTTGTTATGTTTCTGTCAGTGAACAATGTTACTAGTTAGCTCCTAAGGAGTTACTGTGTTTGGAGCAGGGGTGAAAAGCGCGAGCGATACCTGATGTACAATCGTTGTTGATACAAACGTTCGCAGGCTCCTTCCTACATTGGATAAACTTTTTACATTCTCAATAACTTGTCTCGTATATCAGGAAGACTACATCAGTAAGAAGTGGACGTATGACGAATATAAAGTCTCGTATATCAGTAAGACTACATCAGTAAGAAGTGGACGTATGACGAATATAAAGTCTCGTATATCAGTAAGACTACATCAGTAAGAAGTGGACGTATGACGAATATAAAATCTCGTATATCAGTAAGACTACATCAGTAAGAAGTGGACGTATGACGAATATAAAGTCTCGTATATCAGTAAGACTACATCAGTAAGAAGTGGACATATGACGAATATAAAGTCTCGTATATCAGTAAGACTACATCAGTAAGAAGTGGTCGTATGACGAATATAAAGTCTCGTATATCAGTAAGACTACATCAGTAAGAAGTGGTCGTATGACGAATATAAAGTCTCGTATATCAGTAAGACTACATCAGTAAGAAGTGGACGTATGACGAATATAAAGTCTCGTATATCAGTAAGACTACATCAGTAAGAAGTGGACGTATGACGAATATAAAGTCTCGTATATCAGTAAGACTACATCAGTAAGAAGTGGACGTATGACGAATATAAAGTCTCGTATATCAGTAAGACTACATCAGTAAGAAGTGAACGTATGACGAATATAAAGTCTCGTATATAAGTAAGAAGTGGACTACGCATTGGTGGCCCTTTATACTTTGATTATTATTATATAGTTCTTATATCACGGATTTATCCCGGTCATTTGATAGACGTGTGCGGGGATTTGGATCCAAGCCCCTTAGAGGCCCCTTTGAGAAACTTGATGTAATGTTGTATAGCCGCCGTGACCTTCTCCAAGGGATACCAATTTGACAATATACCCATGAACCAGGTCACGGCAGGTATTGGGACTGTTGCAAATGTGTTGGAAATTATTGGGCTATTAAAATGAGATCTGGAGGGATTATTAGTACTGGGCTATTACAGAAGAGAGACGGACGCCTGCCACAACTATCATATCTGATGTTATTATTATTATTATTTAATTTATGACATTTCCTATTTATTATTATATCTTGGGCATAAATCGATGTTATCAATAATTATTAAATATTCATTTGATAGATATGACATTGCTTTGACATATGTAAACTAGAATTAAATTACAACTTATTCTTTCACTTTGCATGCCAATTATTGGTGCGACACGCTTGTACCTACTGTTATATTGTGTACCTATTTACCGTTACTTGGAAATAAATTATTTGATTTGATTTGATACACTGAAATACATTTCTCATATGTTTATGAAACATATAAACAGCACGTTTTTATATGATTCATCTATACTTATATATGTATAAGGCGAAAGAGTTGTAGTTCTTTCTTTCTGTTTGTTCTTTCGTTTGAACGTGCTTACCTGAGAAACTACAGGTCGGATTTGATTTTGAAGTAAAACTTCTTTACGCACGCTTGACTTGGGAAGTAAGCTGGTGAATGCGTGACGAGAGCGTTACGAAAAGTGTGATCGGGCGAGGCGAACGGAAGTTGAGAGGGAGATATCAGTTAGTGAAGATAGAATGAGGGAGAGTTACGTTTCGTATATTACTGTAGGGGCAAGAGAGAGAGGTGCGAGCACACATTTTGTTTCTCTCTTTCTCTTAGCGAGTTAAGTTTCGTATATGTAAGACGCAGTGCAGGCTTATTGTCTGTATCACAATATGTAGCTAAAGAAGTTTTACTTCAGTCGTGTGGTCTAAAGCACACTCGTTTTTAGGGTTCCGTACCCAAAGGGTAAACGGTAAAAAAAAAAACCCTATTACTGAGGCTGTCCGTCCGTACGTCCGTCCGTCCGTCTGTCACCAGGCTGTATCTCATGAACGGTGATAGTTAGACAGTTGAAATTTTCACAGATGATGTATTTCTGTTGCCGCTATAACAACAAATACTAAAAAATAGAAAATAAATATTAAAGGGGGCTCATTTTTGCTCGATATTGATAACGGCAACAGGTAGATGCTTGAAATATTCACAGAATATTTAATTATATATTCACTTTAAGAATAAATAATTAAATCAAAATAAAACAAATATTTAAGGGGGGCTCCCATACAACTAACGTGATTTTTTTGCGAGTCCGACTCGCACTTGGCCGATTTTTTTTTTGCCTTTCAACATCACAACACGACCCATAGAAGCTGAGGAAAAAGAAAGAGAAGTAGAAAAATGGTTTTTCCGAGTTATCGAGATATCAGATTCCGCGCGAACAGTCTCGCGCTGCATCTAGTAAAAACATATAGTGTTATAAATTATATTTCCTAAAGTTATATTTCTAAAGTCGTGACCTTAAGATAAAGATAAAAAATCTTTATTTGCCTTTAGACCTTCACGGGCACTTAACACGTGTTACATTTTCAATATTATATCTTAATATTTGTTTTATGTTTTTCTCTTTTTTAATCTACCAGCATTTCAAATGACCATTGGCGAAGAAGAAATGCCAAAAGAAACTTGCCAATATAGGTTTTTTTTTTCCAAATCCTAATCCTAACCCAAGAAACGTTGGATTTCCCTCTCGGCTGTGGAGCTCTGAGCGCTGTCACTACATACCAAAATCAGTTCTAATGAATACATATGAAAAAGGCCAATCCTGCTGAATTAGCAAATGGGATAATGCTAGGACAAAGAAAACTGAATTATACTACATAGGTTAAATTTTATCGTATTATTTTTCATTGGTAGCGGACCCCGCCAAACCTAATGGATTAAGAAACGGGATTACGCTAGGAAAGACCATGTAGTATGGTAGTAGAATAGCGGTCACCTTCTGATAAACACGACCATTTTGCTCATGATAGGTAAGTCTTGGCCTTGCTCGGCCCCTCTCCTACATTTTTCTACTTTCGCGTTGTATATCTGCCTTTGGAATCGGCAAACGTGCATGAAAAGAGCAAAGATAGCTGAAGAAGCGAGCGAGGTGGGGTTGTTGTACATTCGTCACAAAGTAAATTCGTCACGGAAAAAAGTATGTGTAAACTTGCCACTGTTCTATTTTTTAACCCCCGAAAAGAGGGGTGTTATAAGTTTGACATGTGTTTCTGTGTATCTATCTATGGCATCGTAGCTTCGAAATGGATGAACCGATTTTAATTTCGATTTTTTTGGTTAAAAGGGGACTTAATCGAGAGTGTTTTTGTGTATATCGTTATTAATAATTAATGATAATAATTGAATAATAATTAATGATAATAAATTTTGTTACTTTTTATAGGTTATTTTTGCGTTGGGGGTTTTTTTAATTTTTAATTTAATCTTTACTTGTATGCAGTAAATATTATTGTAAATTCGTCGCAATGTTTTTTTTTCGTAGAGATATTGCTGCCGGTACTTTATACAAAAAATATTATAAAATGAACACATGTGACGAATTTACAATAACTCTTACGTATCTGTGACGAATTTACAGATATTTTTTAATGTGAGTGGCGAATTTACCTTCAATGTATGGAGTGTACAAAAATGTGACGAATTTATGACGAATGTACAACAACCCGTAAGGGTGTTTGTGTAAGCATCGAGTCACGTGGCGCTCGGTCCTCTCTGCCTACCCCGCAAGGGATTTGGCGTGAAGTTATAGATAGATAGATGTAGTCGGCGAATGATTGTAGAAAAATAAAGTATTTTTGCAAACAAAAGTATCCAGACCCGATTATTATGCATTAATAAGTTCTGAATGTCAAAAAATATGGTATGGTAATGGCCTAATGTTTTATTAAAAAATGCAGATTTTTTTTATTAAAAATCAACGTTTCTACTTGTTTCGGAGGAGTTGGCGATTAAGGCTCTGACTACAGCCGATTATTGTAAGAGGGATAGCCTGTCTGGGGAAGTACCTCCATCTCACAGAAAACCGCAGCCAAATGACAACTCGCTAAAGAGTTGTCGGGTACCTGCGTGTGAGTGAGGTCACCGGTAAGCTCCTATCCAGTTGCTGTGTTAGCATCTTGCGAGTGATATTTAATGTATTACACGCGTTCATGGGCTACGGTAACCGCTTTACATCAGGTGCGCCGTATGCTTGTATGACGTTGTATAAAAAAAATACTGTCTTTTAAAGAGTTACAACCAGGGGAGCTCTGTTTTTACACATGCCTTTTAGATTAGTTAGCTTCTTTACCATTCAAAGCACTTTTCGTGCACGCTCGCTGGCTCCTAAGGCTGCCCACTATCTCATAACGACCAATTTGTTCTTGGAGTGATGAGTCTCGACATTCGTCGGCACCTGTATCTTCTACCCAGTGTTTTCCCGTTTCCTAATCCCTTCGAATCGGCAGGGTCTGCTGCCCAGGCCCGAGGATTTGGCGAAGACATTGATTTTTACATGGATCGACTTCCGTCAGTCTTCCACAACTCAGGAGGAAATCTAGACCTTTCCTAGGTACGGTCACACGTCTTTCGTAACATAATTTCTTGGACGTCCGGGTTTTTTTATACTACGTCGGGAGGTATACAAGCATACGGCCCACCTGATGTAAAGCGGGTACCGTAGCCTATTAACGCTTGCGATATATTAAGCATCACTCGCGCAATGCCTCCTCTTCTGTAATTCCCCAGACGGGCTGCTTTGACGCGCCCTACCTCACTTAAAACATCCAGACCAATACAAACAGATATGTTCATGCATACAAATGTTTGCCTTGTGTGGGAATCGAATACACGAGCGTTGGTGTCAAAGTCGCGTTCTTTATTCATAGACAATCCCTGGCTACATCCTTCCAAATCAATTATATATATATATATAGGAGCATACCGGTGACTTCGCTCACACGCAGGAACACAATAACCCTCTGTATGTTTATTACACATACGTTTTTTATATTTATCTTCCTGTACTACTTTTTTTACAAGCGTCGTATGATTATCGTAAAGTTATCGTAGCTTATGATCGAAGTCGCATTATCATTAATAAACGACTAATTCTTATGCAATTTGATCTAACCTGCTTTGTGTGCTTCCGCCACCAATTAGTTCATGCGGCCTAGCGCCGGCCGGCACCCACCCACTACTGTTAGTACGTGCAACATGCCGACGCTGCCATGGCTGCTCCGGTAGTCTCTGCCTCTAACAGTAGTGGGTGGGTGCCGGCCGGCGCTAGGCCGCATGAACTAATTGGTGGCGGAAGCACGCAAAGCGAGTTAGATCAAATTGCATGTAAATTTGACTCTCGCAAAATAACGCCTGAATCTATTAACTACTAATTCTTAATTCCGATGCCAATGTATCTACAGCAATAATAATAATTAAGAGCAATTCGCACGTTTACCCGACTACGAAGAAGGTGAAAAGCGAGTCGACATTTTTCTTACATCCCGCTACAATTACACACGCTTTCTAATTAGTCATACACACAAAACAAATTATGAAGCCATGTTATCCAATTAAAACAACTAATGAAACACAAAATAAAGGATGTCGCCCATACATGTGTGTTTGATCAAAATATGTTTCATTTATTGTATCAAAATGAATCATACATTTCGTAATTAATTGCTTGATCAGACAAAAGACACATCGGCTTTATATTTCGAGAAATTGAATCGGATAATGCGAAATAAATACGATTTAAATTCTTCAAGGTGTCAATTTTTAATAGAGGTACGGTAGCCAAAGTAGCCAGTCTGGGGTAGTACCTCCACCTCGCAGAAAACCGCAGCCAAATAATAACTCCCTGCAGGGTTGTTCTGCGTGTGAGGTTACCAGTAAGCTCGTACGGAGTTGCTGTGTTAACAGCCATAGGCTACGGTAACCGATTTACATCAGCTGGGCCGTATGCCTCCTGACTTTGTACGAAATTAATAACTAGATTTTTTATAATTTATTTACAAAATGAATGGGCACTCTCCTTAGAATAAAGAATATACACTCACATGGTAAAAATCTTCCGCGTGCTCCAAAAATATAATTTGGCACTTAATTCACTCGCGACGCGATTATTTAGTTACACGACTTGTCGCGAGCGTGCGTGCGCTCTCGCGGTAGACGATCGAATGCCGGTTTGGAGCGCCAGGCGTTTTGTTTTTTATAGCCGATGCGTTTAAGAGTAAACAAATATGACTTTGTCTTATGTAAGACTAGTTGTGCACGCGACTTGACTCGTGCGATTTGTTGTACGACGTCGTGTGACAAATAAGAGTATCGTATGCATGGTACAAAGGAATTAACCTCGTAGTATGGACTACTGATAAGTTCCTCGCACATTACCACTATATTAACGCAGCAAGTCATCAGTTTCCTGTCGGTTGCGGGAACACAACCATGAACGGTATTATAATTCATTGGTCTTCTTCCCGCGCTTTTGACGATTGACATTCTAGTTATAACTTGGAATTATTACAATTCTGTATGTACAGGTAATTAGTTTTATGTGACAATTGTGATAAAAATCGTTTATTTGCCATTAGGCCCTTACGGGCACTTAGACACGTCTTACATTCTTTAAATTAGTTCGTATTGTATCTTAATAATTTTCGATTATTTTTTTTTAGTTTTAATCTCTTTTTTAGTCTACCAGCATTTCGAAAAAGACCACTGGTGAAGAAGAAACGCCAATAGAAACTTGCCAATATGGGTCTTATTTTTTCATCGTTAATATATATTACAATAAATACATGTGGGTGTACATATAGTGAAATCAGTGGTACAGTTAAAGATATATTAATACATATGCTGAATCATTCCCAAACGACTCTGTCAGTAGTATTTTGTAACATAAGTGCTATATACAGTAATGAGAAATCTCAACTGTAATACATATATATGTACTTTTTGAAAGACGTGAAGAAAACTTGTAATATTCACTATCGTACCACGGGTGGTATTTAAACTGCAGGATTGGGTCTTGGTACCTTGCGTCACCTCGTTCCCTGGGGTGATCGCGTCAGACGAAGCCTTTGACGCCTTCCCGGCTAAAGGCAGACCCAGGGGGTGTTTTAGTCAGGAGGAATCTGACATCACTAGTTCGTTCGCACGAAACAGTATCTTATGCAAGATCTCACCTCCTCCCTCCCGTGTTCCGGAGGGTGCTCCTCACGGAAGAATGACTAATGCACACCCGCGTGTGTGGGTTAGTCCTTCTTTCTTCTTCAATTATCTTGGGCGAAAAAAAAGTCTTGGTACCTTTCCTAAGAATTTTTTTCAGCACAGTACCTGAATCTGGAACATCTAGAATTAAGATTTTGAAATGGTTCTGAACTGAAGACTTGGCTGTATGGGCCATATCCCATTGCCTCTCCCCTCGGGGATAAAAAGAACCAAAAAATATATTATTTATTTGTCTGCCTCCTTCTGTAATGGTCTAGTTATTGATAAAACACCTTAACGTTATCCCGTTTCCTAATCTTGTGATCAGGTAAAGGATGCCGCCATTACTAATAAATTAGAACATTAGGAAAAAGAAGACGTACATGAAATATTTGGATTTTTAATTGCATCATAACGTTATATTGTCTATTAGAGAAAATGTTGTCTTTTTCTTATACTATGTCGGGAGGCATGCAAGCATACGGCCAACCTGATATGTAAAGCGTATCGTATCGTATTAACGCTTGCGATATATTAAGTATCACTCAAGCGATGCCTCCTCTGCTGCTTGCACAGCAACTCCTTAGGAGCTTACTGGTCCCCTAACTCACACGCAGGAACACAACAACCCTCTAGGGAGTCGTTATTTGGCTGCGTTTTTCTGTAAGGTGAAGATACTTCCCCAGACGGGCTGCTTTGATGCGCCCTACCTCTCTCAAAAACATCCAGATCAAGACAGACATGTTCATGCACACAAATGTTTGCCTTGCGTGGGAATCGAACCCACGAGCGTTGGTGTTAAAGTCGCGTCATTCACGACTGAGCCACCGAGCTCGTCAAATGTCTACTGTCGATCTGTAAATATTGTGTACAAGACGGACACAGTGTGTGTGTGTGTGTGTGTGCTGACGCAGCGGTTAATAATGCGACTTTGACACCAACGCTCGTGGGTTCCATTCCCACACTGGACAAACATTTGTGTGCATGAACATGTCTTGGTATGAGTGTTTTTAAGAAAGGTAGGGCGCATCGAAGCGTCTGGGGAAGTACCTCCACCTCACCGAAAGCCGCAGCCAAATTACAACTTCCTAGAGGATTGTTGTGTTCCTGCGTGTGAGTGAGGTCACCAGTAAGCTTTCAAGGAGTTGCTCTGTAAGCAGCAGAGGAAAGGCATCGCGCGAGTGATACTTAATAATTATATCTCAAGCGTTATTAGCATTAACAGGTTACGGTACCCGCTTTACATCAGGTGGGCGGTATGCTTGTATGCCTTCCGACGTGGTATAAAAAAATATAATATAATATAATTTACGCAGAATTTAAGACCAATTCCATAAAATGTACATGCAATTTGATCTAACCTGCTTCGTGTGTGGTTTTGTTTTGGTGATGTTTTAAATTGGCGGCGGAAGCACACAAAGCAGGTTAGATCATATTGCAAGTAAATTTGACTTTCGCAAAATAACGCCTGAATCTATTAACAATTCCATAAAACGCTCAATCCTGCCTGAAGAACAATATTTATGTTTTTTTTAGACATATTCTGTATTTATTATTTATGTAGAATTAGTCATAATTTTGATTATGGCCACAATAAGCAAAAATTAAAATTATGGGTACCTACTTGTACACAGATAATAAATATGTTAAAAAAAAAACAAAAATATGATTCTACAGTGCCTGTATTGAGCGTTTAATGGAATTGGTCTTAAATTCAGCGTTATTAAATAAAAACAAAATGAGGGCCCACTTTGCTTTATGCATCCTCTTAACTCAGCAAGTCATCGCCAGCACACTGGTCACACATGCAGGAACACAACCATGAACGACATTGTCATTTATTTTTCTGTCTCCACCAGCAATGGTCTCCTTGCTAATGATAAAAAAAGTTTTTTCGCAAATTATTGTCGCACAAATAAGTATTTTATTTTTTTTGGGATGGATTTACATATTTACGTGTGCTACATAGTATAGACATTGCTTCTTACCTCATGATTCTACGTCAATGGGAAGTACTCTTTAGGTTTCGATTCCCTTGCGAGTGTCAAAATATGCGCATAAACGAGGCATAAACAGCCGTATGTTTTGATTGCGTTGACTTAGAAATTTAATTTCTTTCACTCCTTGAAGGGTTACATATCTGAGTATTTGATATTAATTGCGCCTTGATAGCTCCACCAGTTCCTTAGAAAAAGGATCTTGACAGACGGACGGACAACAAAGTGATCCTATAAGGTGTCCGTTTTTCTTTTAAGGCACGGAGCAATAAAAACTTCTTAGCATTATCCCATTTTCTAATCAAACAGGATTGGCGGGTCCGCTACCTAAGCCTAAGGATTTGGCGAAGATACGGATTTTTTACTTGGAGCGACTGCCATTCGACGTCCATAACCTAGAGGGAAAACCAGATCTTTCTTAGGTTAGGTCACACGTCTTTCGAAATACAATTCGCTAAATCCTGTGCGGGGTAGGCAGAGAGAACCAAGGGCCACAAGACTCGATCCTTACACTCCTCATTGGCTTCTTTAATATTCAAAGCCCTTCTCTTGCATGTACGCTGGTTTCACGCAAGACTCAACTTGCCTACCCCATGCTTGAGCTCAGGTGATTGAAAAACTCCTGGAGTTAAAGTTGATATTAAGACGTCTTACATTTTTTGAAATATAAATGTTATAGAATCTTATTGAACTCTGACAGCATTTCGGAAATTACCATTGGCGAAGAAGAGCTAAAAAAACTTGCAAATATGGGTCTCTTTTCAAATTGTCAATTAGATATAACAATAAATTCACGTCAGCATATTGGTACAATAATGATGTTAAATGGTAGAGTTAATGTTTATTAAGTAAAGGTTGTCTGTGCTGAATTATTTCTAGACATCTTTGTCAGTTACATATTCATAGACTCTATAATAAGATTTTTTACATAGTGTATTTTTGAAGCGATTTTTAAACACATAGTCAGGAAAGGACAGAACTATAGAATCGAATACAATTTACAAGAAAATATTACCAGTCCTAGCAAGCCGGTGTACATACACAGCGTATTTCTACTTCTAAGTTTTCTTTAAATTTTAACTGTCATACATTATGTTTTCATAAATATATTGAGCAGTAATAGTGAGGATATTTATTTCTTTGAACCGTTCCCTGGAGCCCATGTTATAAATAGTATCTTTTTTGTAAAATAAAACTTGTCTCAATGTCAGCCGCCGTTCCCCACAACAGTATACCATACGACATAATGCTGTGAAAGTAGCTGAAATAGACTAACCGTCAATTGTCTGATTCTTCTAACTGCATTTGCATCGGAGTTTAGCATAATATAACATGATTAGGAATAGATACTGTACTGTAAGGTAACCCGAGAGCTCCTAAGGAGTTGCTGAGTTAGCAGCAGAAGTGGCATAGCGCGAGTGATACTATATTATTGCATGGGTTCATATACTACGTTACCGCTTTACATCAGGTGGGTCGTATGCAAGTATTCTCCCGACTTTGTATTAAAAAAAGAAGGGAAAATGAATGTGTGAATGTACAACTAGTTTGGCCATAAATACTTTTACATGGAAACTAGTTAATTATTTTGAATTTGGAACGCGTTTATTATGTTAAAAATTCTTTCGATTTCCCGCCGTTTTACATATTGTTTTCGTGTTTATTATCAAATTACAATATGTAATGGGGTGTTAAATAAAATAGGATTGCAGTGATTGCCTACTCCTTGGAAGCTTACTGGTGATCTCTCTCACACGCAGAAACGCAACAACCCTCTAGGGAGTCGTTATTTGGCTGCGGTTCTCTGTGTGCTCGTGCGTTCCCGATGCTGCGTTTTTAATGTTCCTTTATGTTTTTACATTAAAGTTTTTGCTTTTTATATGATTCTTAGTAGAATCCAGCCGTTTTATGACTATTTGCAAACCAGTTTCAAAACTGGTATAATCAGACATCTCACGTGATCAGAAAGCATAATAACGTATGACTTCTTCGCCTATTTACGTGTTTAGCCAGGTAATGATATCTAAAATAAAGGTAGATAGGATAAACGCGTTTCTGAGGGTTAAATATATAATTGAATGCAGAGCGCGTTAGCAATGTAAAGACAAAAATATAAGAGACATAGTTGGTTTGAAAGAGAGTGTCGGAATTAAAATTAGAAGGGGCATGCTCCGTTGCTTCATACATTTAGAAATAATACAGAAGAAAAGAGACAGGCTATAGCCGAGAAAGGGCAAAACTTTCACAATATAACCGAATTGACCATGTTCTGTAAGTGAGGTAGGGCGCATAAATAATAAATAAATATTGTCGGACAAATTACACAGCGCCACCTAGCCCCAAAGTAAGCGAAGCTTGTGTTATGGGTACTAGACAACTGATAAACATACGTAAATACATTTTTTTTGTAAATACATACTTATTATACATAGAAAATACCCAGACCAATACAAACAGACATGTTCATGCACACAAATGTTTGTACTGTGTGGGAATCGAACCCATGAGCGTTGGTGTCAAAGTAGCGTAACAGCGCGTTTCACAACTGCGCCACCGAGCTCGTCCATCGCATCATCGCATCAAAGCAGCCAAGTAACAAACTACCTAGAGGGCTGTTGTGTTCCTGTGTGTGAGTGAGGTCACCAGTAAAATTCTAAGGAGTTGCTGTATAAGCAGCAAAGGAGGCATCGTGCGAGTAATACATTCTATTACAAGCATAAATAGGCTACGGTTACTGCTTTACATCACGTAGGCCCTATGCTTGTATGCCTCCCGACGTTGTATTTAAAAATAGGGCATGTCAGTGTCCTAAAAACCGGCGAGTGTATAAAAAAGCGCAAAATAAGGATAATCATAACACTTAAATAATACACTCTTGGGTTGTTTTTTTTTAATTATGTCGTAAGTGTATACCTAGGTTTACCTCACAGAAAACCACAACCAAATAACAAATCCTCGAGGGTTGTTGTTTTACGAGTGAGTGGGATTACCAGTAAGCTCCCAAGGATTACCTGTGTCAACAGCAGAGGCGGCATCACGCGAGCGCTACTTTCAGTATTACGAGTAATTCACTTCACATCAGGTGAGCTGTACCTATGCTTGAATACCTGCCGCCGTTTTAGAAAAAAAAAAATTATATTAAACATAAAATAATTAGATTAAGTCAAATGGTGTTTTACTGCCACCATAAAAGCACCAGCAGTACCTAATAGCCCAGTGGATAAAGAACCTATTATCTGACGGTCCGTGCTTCGAATCCAAGTGTGGGCATGTACTAGTAAATTCGTAGTTTCGGATTTATGTACATATTTATCCCTTTCTCGTCGGTGAAGGAAAATATTGTGAGGAAACTCGTAATTTCGCATAACGTGTGACATAACATGAGAAAAGGCTGGTTTTCTCTCTGAGCGACAACTCTCCATGTAAAAATCCAATCTTTATGAATTAAGAAACGGAATAATGCTAAAAATAGATAAACGAAGAGTAAATGTATCTTTAGAGAGTATTTTAAATAGTTTTTCTTAAGTAGCTTTTTTTTCAGACAAATTACTTTAAGTGGTATTTAATTTTTTACTTACGTACTTAGTGGTATTTAATTTTTTATAAGTTTTTATCCATAACCCTAATTACAATCGGAAAGTTTATTTTTTATTTATTTATATTGTTTTTAGTTTTATTTTTACATTTCTTTTTTACATTTATTTTAATATATATAACATATATTTCGAGACTTTATATTAATTTAATTTAATAGGTTTTATTTTTTTAGTTTCCAATATGTCTACCTTAAGGCTGTATACTATATTGGCTGTGGTATTCGTAGATGGCAACAAAATATATTAATTTTTAGGAATCCTACTCGAGAAAGTGCAACATATAATTGGCTATGAGAAAAGCATTCTTCCCTTAGGTCGAGGCCAAAGATCGAGAAAGTTTGTCCCTGGGATTTATTTATTATAAGGACAAACGACACCTTTACAGGAAACTGTAACCTTTTAAAAGACATGGGCAAATCTGTTGGTATCATCGGGATCCGCGGAATGTGAGCTAGCTGTCCGGCCGTGGGACCGGTGATGATTGTTGCTATAATCAGATTATCTCGTAATTCCTTTATCAAAAGCCTTGTGCCATTACACATATAGGGAGGGCTTAAATTTCTCAACAGCTTAATGGGAGTACCTACTTTTAATTTCAGTTCGTGTGGTGGCAAGCCGACGGGATAGAGAGAATTTAAAAATTCTTGTAGATAGTGCACTGTATCTTTGATGTTGCACACGTTATCAATAGATTTGTAACATTTAAAATCACCTGGTACTTTTTCAATGATCATTTTGTTTATCTCATTTACTGAGCTGTTTTTCGGTGAGACGATCGCCCTCGAATAGAGCCAATCGAAATTTCTTTCTGTAAGATGTTCAATGTCGGGATAGATTGTCTCAATAAGGATTTATAGACTGTGAACAGTTTGAGCCAATTCATTATCCAATAATACTTGGAGGGTATGTGCAATTGGAGATGGTAATTGTCCGCTTCCAAGTATAAGTAATTTTTGTGAGAAATTGTCGTTTCCGTCATTACTTAAATGTGCTCTCATATTCGTGCGCAAATTGAGAGTTTCAATTGATTGCCACAAAGATGATGATTTGAGGCACGCTTTTCTGAAAAGAATTTTTTAACTGGAACAGAAAAAATGTGGTATGAAAAAGTCAAAACATTCAATGTCGGTAGCGCGCGAATGAGCCGCGCGGGTACCTATCTCATAGATGTGCGCCGCGCCGTGGCCGCCGGTGTCGCAAGCAAGGGATTGAAACACAGAACAAAATCCGTAATATCTTTGGAATGGAATGTCCGATTTCGTTAATTCAAAGAGTAACCTACAGGCATTGAAACAGTCTTGAATACGAAATGATTTATTTGGACAAGGATTAATACCAAGGTACGAATAATGTGGCCTAGTTTGTACCGGCGTTACAATAGCATATTTTAACATGAAAAAGTAGTTATTGTGACGTAACTGTAATAGTTAGACATATGGTATCGCGGACTTTTTTGTAGATATTGATGTCCTCTATAAAACTGTAGTACATTACTTTGCTCTATTGTCAATAGTTTCAGCAGCGTACGCGGTATAAGGATTTTTTGGTATCTTTTTCACACATTATCGAAGTTTTCATACGGATCCCTATTTTCAAAATATTTTATAGCCTATGTTAAGCATTTATATTGTAGCATTCTAATGGTGAAAGAATTTTTTAAATCGGCCCAGTAGTTTTTGAGTTTATTCATAACATACATACAAATCTTTCCTCTTTATAATAATAGTATAGATATAAAAAAGATACATAATAAATAAATAAGTGAATAATAATATTCTTTTCGAAGGGGCCTCTACGCGTTGAATTCATATCTTCGCGCACGCCTATCAAATGACCGTGATTAAAACCCGTGAAATCACGCGTAATAATAAATATCCTTTATTGCACCACCGTAAAATTTACACATATATAAACTTATGGACAAAAGTAGAACAGGCGGTCATATCGCTAAGCGATCTCTTCCAGGCTAACTTAAGCTGAGAGAGAACAATAAAAAAATAATGAAACAGGTAGGTGGCGCTGAGTAATTTGTATCTGTAATTTATGTAAAACGGGCAGAGTACGCTTATTTAGAAAGTCGTCATAAGTCTTTGTAAACTTAAACAACAATAGGCAAAATAATACAAATTACAATGCTATATTACAAAAGTTAATATATCACGCTTATTAGCTGTAGTTTTATTCATTTACATATTTTTGTTCCATTCGTGTAAACAGATTTTTCTGTAAGTCGCTAACCTACTAGAATTAATAAGTCTTAAGTCTTACCCAGTTATTTTATTTCGATTAGAGTTCAAAGTTAAAAACATAAAAGTAAACGTAAGCATTCATACAATCGTGTATCATTCAAAAGTGAAAATGATACAAGAAACAAACACAAATACGGCAATACGGTAGCACAGAATGCTGCTGTGTAATATAAATTAAAAAAATCGGCCAAGTGCGAGTCGGACTCGCGCATGAAGGGTTCCGTACCATTATCTATAAAAATCGGTCAAGTGCGAGTCGGACTCGCGCACGAAGGGTTCCGTACCATTATCTATAAAAACGGTAAAAAAAAACACGTTTGTTGTATGGAAGCCCCCTTAAATATTTATTTTATTCTATTTTTTAGTATTTGTTGTTATAGCGGCAACAGAAATACATCATCTGTGAAAATTTCAATTATCTAACTATCACGGTTCATGAGATACAGCCTGGTGACAGACGGACGGACGGACGGACGGACGGACGGACAGCGGAGCCTCAGTAATAGGGTTCCGTTTTACCCTTTGGGTACGGAACCCTAAAAACGGCAAAAAAATCACGTTTGTTGTATGGGAGCCCCCCTTAAATATTTGTTTTATTTTAATTTAATTATTTATTCTTAAAGTGAATATATAACTAAATATTCTGTGAATATTTCAAGCGTCTACCTGTTGCCGTTATTAATATCGAGCAAAAACTAGCAAAAAAATCACGTTTGTTGTATGGGAGCCCCCTTAAATAATTACTATATTCTATTTTTTAGTATTTGTTGTTATAGCGGCAACAGAAATACATCATCTGTGAAAATTTCAACTATCTAACTATCACGGTTCATGAGATACAGCCTGGTGACAGACGGACGGACGGACGGACGGACGGACGGACGGACGGACGGACGGACAGCGGAGCCTCAGTAATAGGGTTCCGTTTTACCCTTTGGGTACGGAACCCTAAAAACCCGTAGGAATAGGACAAAGTGACAAATTCATTTCATAAAATTACGTGTTTACATTTCAAATCGCAAAGTAACAACCAAATTCACTTCTAAGTTGATAACAAAATCATTTGTTATATGATTCATCGGAAGAGTCATGTAGAGCAAAATGATTTATCATGTATTAGTATTGACACTAATATAAGATAAATCTTTTTGCCACCAATCGATAATATTCACCAAGCAGCATGCCAGTTCTAAAATGACACTTTCAATATATTTACATACTGTATATTATTTCAGGTGGTAATTTGTGAATGCGAAATGGCAAAAATGTTTATTATATATCATTTATACCTTCGCCATCTGCAACTGTTAATAAATACATGTTAATACTGCCTATAACATGACTGCAGTGCACTAAACTTGAACACCATCTATAACAGAAGATGCATGCAATAGATCTCGTCGCTATGCACGTGTCAATCATCAGTGCCATAACTCATAAGAGGCATGTTTTTATCACCGCCTCTACTTCGGCTAGTATGGTTGGTTTCTGTGGCAGATATTTTCACTTCTCGTGATTCATCTTCAGACAACTGATACATCTTCTATAGCTGTAGCTTTGAATATTCCTAGGTGTCAGTCATTTAGCTGAAAATTTCATGATAATGAAGGATTATGACCACTGGTTTATTAACCCTTCGAAACCCGAGTGGTATACGACCGCGAAATGTATGGGAAAACGTATATAACGGGTTCTGACTGCTCAATGACATATATTTATACTTCGCAATTTGGACCATTCGCATCTAATTCAATAACACACAACTGCATGTAAGAAATGACTGAGTAATAAAACAAGCTCCTGAATCAGGTGTGTACAAGTGTTATGTCAAGTAATTGCATGTAAGTAAGTATGGAGTCGGTTGGTAGGAGAGCATTGTTCATTATATTTTGTTTTCAGTTGTTATCGTTAACAGTGAAACAATGACTGATACTTTCTGATACATATTCTACATTTAATCAGCCAAATGGTAGGTAACGATCCATTTGGTACGCCATTGTGGTCTATTTGACTACTGATTGAAAAGTCTAAATATAAACTATTCGTGATTCTTATTTCACTGATATTGTATACAGATGTTATGATTGGAACACATTTTGAAGTCCATCTAAAAACCCAAAATAGTATTATTTAATACAACAAGCATGGATAACAACAAATTCTAACCATGGAAAAGATCGATATAAAGGTATGGAATGGCTATCAAGGATCTGAAGACAAAACAAATTGGAATCAATTGGTTGCTGGGAGATTAGTTCTCCGTACGGCATTTCTAGAGCAATAGAATTTAAAGATAAAGATATAAATTATTTATTTGTTATTGATGTCGTATTTTTAAAATGAAATGTTATTTTGTTGTGATATTTCGATAATAAGTAACGATAGTAAGATAGAGCGAGTAAACTAAGCATTATTATCGCTACGTGCGGTTGAAATTACCTATCCTACAGGAGATCTCTCGTATCGCACTACATAATTGTTAATTGTAATTTTGAGCTGTAAGTACCGGTAATATGAATTCTAGTTTAAGTATGCCATTATCCAAACCGGATACGGACTATATGGGCCTGGCGATGACCATGTTGTATGACCGCCTTGAGAACATGCAGGTGGACAGAAGGAAGATCTGTGTTAGAATAAGAAATATTCCTAAAATGGTGAAGTAAACCAAATAAGAGCTTATAAATGTTGTTACCTATATAAAACTGAGGGCAGTCAAAATCTTGCAAATAAATGATGTTTATATAGTCCGAGGAAAAATAAATACTTTGAGCACTCAAATCGTTCTGGATACCGGTGTAGTATCCAGAACGATTTGATTATAGACCCTAGTAAAAATGATAATTTAGTGTCATGTAAGATATTTAATACTATGCAGAAGACCAAATTAAACGCCAAACAGCTGGGTATGAAATCAAATGAGAACAAGTATATCTTTGTAACGGATAACCACACGACTAGATCAGCCCATCTTTATTGGCTTGCTAGAAATGTCGTAAAAGCAAACAAATACACATATCGCTGGATCTCATATGGACAAGCTTATATAAGGAAAGATCCCAGTTACTAGCGAAAAATCAAACTTGATCCCAATTACTAGCGAATCACAAATTCACGGATTGAATTGTAAAAATTTACTATATTCTTATATTTTTTTAAAATGTGTTTATAGCGTTGAAAACTTCTTTACGCACGCTTGACTTGGGGAGTAAGCAGGTGAATGCGTGACGAGAGCGTTACAAAAAGTGTGATCGGGCGAGGTGAACGGAAGTTGAGAGGGAGATATAAGTTAGGGAAGATAGAAAGAGAGAGAGAGTTACGCTTCGTATGTGCGTATAAAAGTATTGTGGTAATTGGCTGATTAAATATTGAGAAGATTAACTACGCTGGTATTTCGCTTTATTCGCCATGAACAACGAGCCACCTGACGACCATTACATCCACGTTCCTACATATATATATAAATTTATTATACAAATAATTATATATATAATAAATTTATTACTACAAAATTTTGCAATAAATTGCATCTATTTTGTAATAATAATAAATTTATTATTACAAAATAGATGCAATTCATTCGTGGTTTTTAATTTAAATTACTATCATTCAAGTTAATGCTATGGATACTTATTATATTTCACTTATTAAAAAATGATTATACCAAAATGCATACTCACCACAAATCTAATTAAATAATAATAAATAAATATTGTTGGACAAATTACACAGCGCCATCTAGCCCCAAAGTAAGCGAAGCTTGTGTTATGGGTACTAGACAACTGATAAACATACGTAAATACATTTTTTTTTTGCAAATACGTAATAATAATAATAATAACCCCGCAGGGCAGCTTGTGGCGAGCAGTTGGTGCGTAACGACACCACGGGTACCCGAGTGCTCCAGAGAGTCGATCAGGGCCTTCGTCTCCGGCGTGTCTTCGTCGGTCGGAGTGGAAATCCAAGAAGGCCCGCAGGACTCTCAGCTCTGGCTTGCCTTCATTGGCCGTCCAGAGAGGAGTCGATAGAGTATATTGCTCTAGCAGGTGATATACTCCAGGGGTGGAAGTGTTAAAGGGCATAACGCCGCGAGTAACTTTGGAGAAAGCGCAGCACACCTCTCGACACCCCTGAGTCACTCACACCGGTGTTGCCCCCGGCCGAATTTCTCTGGCATTTCGGGGGTCCATCTAGTGAGTGGCGAGCCACCGCCTGCCAAAAATAACAGTCAGATATGATAGTTATGGCAGGTGTCCGTCCCTCTTCTGCAATAATCCAGTACCAATAATCCCTCCAGACCTCATTACAATAGACTAATCATTTCCTACACATTCGCATTAGTCCCAATACCTGCCGTGACCTGCTCATAGATATATGGATCTATCGATATTTTTAGGAGCGGGTCTCGGCAGGTGTACAACATAACATGAATCTTCTTAAAAGGGCCTCTACGCGTTGGATCCAATTCCCCGCGCACGCCTATTAAATGACCGGGATAATACCCGTGAATAAAAATAAATAATAATAATAATAATATTTTTATTTACTTGTTATTTTTCAGTTTATCTTTCTGCATATTTATATTTTAACATACCATTTGTGTGAAAAACTGTGCACATAAATAATAAACCACAATAGTTGCAAGAAAATCAATTTGGATATGAAAATATGGACGCCACACAAAGACAATCATGTCATCATTTAGTTGTCAAAATCAATACGGAAAATATATAGGAAACACACTGAAAATAAATCACCGAAATTTAATCAAATGTAAAGGTAAAATGGAGAAGACCAAGTGAGTAATAATGATTACAAGATCTACCAGGAGCCGACAAGTGACGCCAAACGCACGCCCACCACCGCCGCCTGTTTCACCGATTAGCTCCACGTCGTCCCGAGGAGAATATGCAACCCCACCAGAACGCGACGTGTCGAGCAGTGACAATGGACGGCCGTCTCCAGCGCGACGCCGACCACCTGCGCGTCGCCGAGGGAGACCACCGCTGCCGCGCTTGGGGCCAGTGGGGCGACCCGCCTCGCAACCGGCCCCCGCCGTCGGTGGTGCAGTGCGCCGCATGAGATGGACACAAGAAATCAATGAGAATGTCATGCGAGCGTACTATAGGGCGACAGAAAGGGGAACTAACCTCACTGCGTATCGTTCCCGCATGTTCCTTTTGTTTCACGATTCGGTGACCTTTTCGGGGAAACCGAAGGTTCTGTGTGTGCAATTGCTGACGAGGTTGTTAAGACTAATAACTATCGGAAATACATCATAAAGGACGGTACGGCGGACATTTGTCGGGCATGCCACCGTCCTGGAGAATCTATCAGACATGTTATTTCCGGTTGTTCTTACCTTGCCAACGGTGAGTATTTGTACAGACACAACCAGGTAGCCAAGGTTATCCATCAGCAGCTTGCTCTTCGATATGATCTCGTGACCTCTGAAGTGCCTTATTACAAGTACGTACCTGAGCCAGTACTCGAGAACAGCCGTGGCAAGCTCTACTGGGACCGGTCTATCATCACGGACAGGACTATTATTGCTAATAAACCTGATATCGTGCTGGTAGACCGTTTAGAAGGAAAGGCATTTCTTGTTGATATCACCGTCCCTTGTGATGAGAACCTCGTGAAGGCTGAGAAAGACAAGTTGTCAAAATACTTGGACTTAGCCCACGAGGTTACCGCCATGTGGGACGTTGATTCAACAACAATTGTCCCGATAGTCGTGTCGGTCAATGGTCTAGTAGCAAAAAGTCTCGACCAACACCTACGAAGACTTTTGCTAGGTCACTGGGTCAAGGGCCGGATACAGAAGGTTGCAATTTTGGGAACTGCACGTATTGTGCGGAGGTTCCTCAGTCTGTCGCCCTGACCACCGACGACTTAGACACTACGTCTCGCGTCGATGGCGATTCTTTTTATATGAATTTATATTTAAAATATTGTATTTTTATATATGTATTGTAAATATAAATATGTATAAAAAAGACAAATGAATAAATAAGTGAATAATAATAATATAATAATAATACAAATACTTATTATACATAGAAAATACCCAGACCAAGACAAACAAACATGTTCATGCACACAAATGTTTGTCCTGTGTGAGAATCGAACCCACGACCGTTGGTGTCAAAGTAGCGTAACAGCGCGTTTCACCACTGCGCCACCGAGCTCGTCAATTACACCACTACGGTATCAGGAACAAGGCTCTCGAACTTCTGTCTTCTTATCTGGGCAATAGGATACAGAAGGTCGATGTTAATGGTAAAAGATCTTCGGGGTCCCCTGTAGTTATGGGAGTCCCACAGGGGTCAATTGTAGGTCCATTCTTATTTTTAGTATATATAAATGACTTACCTTATTATGTAAAGGACAAACATGAGATTGTATTGTTTGCGGATGATACCTCTTTGACATTCATAATTAATAGACAGTTAGGTAATTATGACGAAGTTAACGATGCTCTCTCTGCGAAAGTCTAATTTACATGCAATTTGATCGGTTAGATTTTATGCTCTGGTGGCGGAAGCATACAAAGCAGGTTAGATCAAATTGCATAAAATTAGAATACATATTTTACTCTCTGTCAACTAAAGTCATGTGTTGCTGAGATT
The DNA here is from genome assembly GCA_947507595.1 of Pyralis farinalis. NCBI lineage: Eukaryota > Metazoa > Arthropoda > Insecta > Lepidoptera > Pyralidae > Pyralis > Pyralis farinalis. Next base: position 34,847,642 of record OX382257.1, on the reverse strand, counting down.
AAACTAGATACATATTGAAAATAATATTGTTTTATGTATTTATCATTTGTCTTGTTTCAAAAATTCAGGAAACATACGCATTAAGTATATTTTCTGAATTTTTGAATACTTACGTACACATTAAGAAAGTATAGAGCCACATAAAAACATTGTCATCACTGTAGATATCAATATTAATATCATACCAAACACAGTGGAACAAGCATATGAGTTTAAAAATAGAACTTAATTGCACCATCACTACTACTTAAATATGATTTATACTACACCTGGTCGGAAAGTAGGTTGTTACTTGCGTAAGAATGGGTCAGAAAGTTCATCTTTGTAGCCCTACAAATATGCGGGCGGCAAAACTGTATGAAAATCCATTGTTAACGTGCTAAGCGGGAAGAAAAAGCATATGAAAATTAATTGTTAACATGTTGTTGTTGTTTTTTAATTTTGACAGTATTAAAATTTAAGAAATGATGTTATTTTTATTCAACCACATATAAGAATAAACAAAAGTCAATAACCATACAGCCTTATCTTGTCATTCTGGTTATTATTAAAATAGTGAAAATGCGAAAATTCAAGATCACAAATCGAAATTAGAACGATAGTGGCAGCTTAATTTAGCATTTATTGCATTTTAAATTTAGAACAGTTTGGTTGAATTTTGCATTGCTGAAATCTTCAAGAAAAAAGTATTAAATTAAATTTCAATAACTATAGTAATTTTAATATAAACTTCCATTAATAGAGATTTTGTTTTATACTCTACTCGCAGGTGTAGTATAAAGCACTATGTATCACTCGACGAGAAAGTGCGATTCCCAACTTGGGTGAATTTAATATATTACCTACGTAAAAGTTCTTATTCAACTTAACTTGAACTGAAAAAATAACTTAGATGAATTTTAATCGTGTAAACACCCTAACTTACTCGTAATAACTGACTGCCTTGTATCTAAAATAACTGATTACTATAAACTAACTGAAAAACATTTTCAAAAGCAAACGGATCATCAAATTCTAGATTAACGTACGCATATTGCGATGTATCTGAAGCTGTAGTAGATTATCAATATTCGGCTATACTTACACATTACTTTGACTAAAATTGTATTAAAACTTGTATTAAGAAAGGTGCTTAATTACTAAATAATAATTTAGATTAATAATAGGTATATTACATGATTATTAAATAAAAGAAACCATGATTAATAATACTTCCGCATTTTCTAGATATGCGATTTTGGATCAACGCTGTATACATTACGTTCTGATTTTCTAAAGCTTTGTTTTTGATATATAGATTATATGTTAATGGAATGCTTGGTAATCTATGTAAATAAATAATGTGTAAATGTCTTTTTGTAACGTGAAAAAAAACGTCTTTTGAATCTTGACTCTTTCACCGGCATATAGCAGAAATAACTTAAGCTACTTTAATTTTATACTTAAGATTTAACGTTCTAAGAAAAAAAACTACAATCTACGAAATTGTGAACAAAATTCCAATTTTCCGCTTATGAAGCATTCGAGGGGGGGGGGGGGGGGGTAAAATAGTATAAATAAAAATCTCTTGTCTCTCTATAAATTTATATGTTCTATTATCAGGCATCTATGAACATCTGGTTAAGAAAAACATGTCCAATACTAACAACAATCGAGGAAAAAGCTACAAAACTTATCTATCTCTTCCTTCTTCACATCTGTGGACTTCAATATTTGTTTAAAAGATTATGAAGATACTAATAACAATTATGGGCAAATGACGTTTAAGTTCAAGTTTGGTTGAATAATATTGATTTCAATTTGTTATGGGTAATAAATGTGATAATTATGACCTTAAAAAGCACGAAGTCAGTATAATGTCTAAGCAAATCTCACAACATTTGTAGGGTTTGTGTAATGTATGGTTTTCCAATTTAGTTTCAATAAATATACACCACACAGAATGAAATGTTAATTGAAATTACGACATGTGAGGTACAAAGCTGAAACATTTTGTCAATTCACTACATTCTCTCTACTGGAACATTCACCTATCTTCTTCTTCCTAGCTTTACCCAGTTTCCTAATCTATTAGGATTGAATAATTTTGTGTGAGAGCAGTGATAGCCCAGTGGATAAGGAACCAGCCTATTGATCAACTGGTCCACGGTTCGAATCCAGGTAGGGGCATGTACCTACCATTTAATTCGTATTTTCGGTTTTATATACATACTCGTACTTATCACTTGCTTGGCGGTGAAGGAAAACATCGTGAAGTAACCCACACGTCTTTCGAAATATAAAGAAAGATGTGTGACCTAGCCTAAGAAACATCTGGTTTTCCCTCTGGGTTGTGAAAGACTGACGGCAGTGGCTTCATGTAAAAATCAGTGTCTTCGCCAAATCCATAGGCTTAGGTAGAGGATCCCGCCAATCCTAATGGATTAGGAAAGGGGTAACGCGAAGACAAAGAGTGATTTAGACAAAGAGTATGTTGTCAGTCTTCTGCAACCCAGAGGGAAAACTAGACCTTTCTAAGTTAAGTCAGTCTGACGAGCTCGGTGGCTAGGCGACTTTGACACCGACGCTCGTGGGTTCGATTCCCACACAAGACGAACATTTGTGTGCATGAACATGTCTATTTGTCTTGGTCTGGATGTTTTAAGAGAGGTAGGGCGCATTAAAGAGCCCGTCTGGCGAAGTACCTCCACTTCACTGAAAACCGCAGTCAAATATCAACTCCCTAGAGTGTTGTTGTGTTGCGTTAAGCTATATTAGCAGCAGAGGTGGCGGGGCACGACTTATACTTAACCCTTCTAAACCCGGGTGGTCGAATACGACCGCGAAATGTATGGGAAAACGTATATAACGGGTTCTGACTGTTCAATATATTGCAAGCGTTAATAGACTACGATAACCGCTTTACATCAGGTGGGGCGTATGCTTGTATACCTCCCGACGTTGTATAAAAAAATGGCACACGTCTTTCGAACCGAAGTATCATCCGTCCTTCTCCGAGCAAATGATATAAATATATACACAAGAAAACGCTAACTAGTTGAAACTTGTCTACGCCAGGATTCAACCCAGGGACCAATAAAGTTAACAGGCTGCTACTTTATCCATCAGGCTTATCACTACTCGAAGATCCCACTTTCTGCGGACCTTATAACGTAGGAGTCAGAAATGAAAGTCGCTCAGATTACGTATTCACGATCCTCATTACTAGTGCTCAAATGGTTGCATATTAGAAAATCAAAACATCATCGAGCAAATTACAAAGAACAATAAATGAAATAACAAATTTTAAAAGACCAAATGTTTTATTTAGCAAAATTTTATAATCCAAATGTATGTTTCATCAAATGGACGACTGAACAAAAGTTGCTACATGTAAATTTAAAGTGCCAAATCATTCCTAGTCAAATTTCATAATCGCAAATGATTTCTTCTTCAATGTTTTGTTTACCTTCTTCGTTTGTTAGGTTACCTTGCGACCAAAACACGAGCGAGCAAGCGAACTCAAGTTTAGGGCGAAAGTCACAAAGACACAAAAACAACTTTGCAGCGGAGGGTAGGTGAGGTTCGTTAGGTTACCTTGTGACCAAACCACGAGCGAGCGAACGAAGCGAGCGTGCGAACTCAAGTTTAGGGCGATCCTTTCGATCTTTGAACGATTTGGCCAATAGTGTAATAGATAATTTAAAAGTTGATATTCCAGACTGTGGCCAGTTGAACTTTTGATCAAATGACCATTGTTATTTTAAAATTTGTTGATTTGTTCGTTGTCCTTTTGAAATTTGCTCGTTGAAGTTTTGATTTTCTAATATGCAACCGTCCAAATACGGTAAGTGTGTAATCAGGCAGGTCGGTACCCCTGTTTGCCATCAACAAATACGGTGTCGTTCAAATTATTTGACTAAATCCTTAAGTAGATTATGCGTGCGGTCGTATAAGCCGGTATGTAATTCAGACATAAAATCTAATTTGAACTAGATCAAATCTTATCTTTGTAACCGTGGCAGTCACGTAATGCACGCATGCAGACGAACTGAATTATTTTTTTGTAATCCTACTGTATAATAGGTATTTTATATGTATATATATCTTCACGCCACGTCCCTTGCGGGGTAGACAGAGAGATCCGAGCGCTATAAGACGCGGTCCTTACATACTTCACTTGCCTCTCTAAGATTCATAGCTCTTTTCATGCACGCTCGCCGGTTCCTGGGGCTCCTGACATCACCATCATACACAAAAACTTGGTGTGCTCAACAGGGTAAAGCAGTACTTCAGTGCGAAGACCTTACTTGGAGAACTGCAGTCAACAGCTTGGACCGTGTGACACCGTTCAGAGACGAGCTGTGAGAACTGTCGACAATCCTAAGCTTACACACGGTATTGAACCCTTAAGTTTAAGGAGAGATTTTGCCTCCCTTTGTGTGTTCTACCGATTGTACAATGGGTTGTGTTCTGAAGAATCATTTGATATGATGCCGACAGCTACTTTTTATAACCGCACCGCTCGCCGACGAACGACGCGACGCCGCCGCATTCGAATTCAGCATAAAAAAGTAGAATAGGAATGTTCAGGAATACCGTTCCTACCTCTTAAGGAACAAGGGCAAAATGCCCGACATATTTAAAAAAAAATTAGAATTGTTATATAATTGACGAGCCAGGTGTTCCACTGGCAATGCAAGCTTGCGTATTCTCAACTGGTTTATGCTGAATCCGAATCTGAAGTCAAAATTCGAATATTCGAAAAAAAGCGACAGACGAACACACAGACAAACATATAGATTTCATATAGGAACGGTATATGCATATAGCAACAAAATAAATAAAATTCCGTTAAAAATTGTTTATTTCAATGTGTAACTATCGCGAAAACCTAAGACAATACTAGGAACGGTGTTCCTGAAAATATCTACATTGATGTCTTATGAATGTGATGTTTTTTCAGAGGGCATTTTTGACGTGTCGGTTTTTAGATATAACATTTTATAAATAATCTATACATATAAATAAAATTGAAGTGTCTGTCTGTGATTTCAAAATAAAGCCTTTATCTTAAACTCATATTATTATTTTCACGTTACCAAAGCCTAAATACGCATTTTTAACTTTTTTGTCTGTCTATCTGTTTGTTTGTCCGGGCTAATCTACGAAATGGCTAAACCGATTTTGAGGGGATTTTCACTGGTAGGTAGAGGACTGTTTAAAGAAGAATATAGGGTACATTTTATCCCGTAAATATTTAGGGTTCCTGCTTAAAATATGAAAAACTGTTAAAATTAGGGGGAAATATCTTCCCCTTCGGGGACTTTGCAGTTTTATTTTATTATATTTTCACAGAATACGTATTTTTTGTGACATAAAATAACTTCGCATTTTTTATGTAATAAAAATAAAATTATTATACGTTGTATCCCGTAAAGGTCAATAGAAAACACGACCAATTTAGTCATGATTGGTGAGTGTTGGTCTCCCTCGGCTTCTACATCTTACAGACCCTTGCCTTACGGAAATACGAGTAAATAAGAATACACCGAGGAAACGTACAGTCAACAATATAGCCAAAATTATTGTTTTCCCTGTACGTATGTTTATTTTTACATACGGCGCGTCTCGTGTTATATAGATTTTTTTTTATCAAAGCAGACATGCATCCGTCCCACCAGGGCCCACCCGGGACACCAGGGACATTCACAAGGATTGTCTCATTAGTCAGAGTCATTAGACAGATGATCGATTCCGATTCGATAGTGTTTCGGGTCAACGTGAATACGCTTAAAATGCTTACTCTGATGTTTGCAATATACCTAGGTGATATCGAGACAGGCTTGACCTAGTGTGGGGACCGCCAGCAAATCTATAAAATGTAATTTTCTTTCTGTGAAATAAATTTATTCTTATTCTTCTTATCATTCACTTACCAACTCCGCTGCTATCACACCAACTCCTCAGGAGGTTACCGGTAACCTCACTCACTCGTTGGAACACAACAATTCTCCAAGTGGTTGTATGGCTGGACGAATCCCGTCTGAATTTGTTAATGCAATGTTTACAATTCAGGCTGGAGTGTCAATATCTACCTTTGTATAGAAATATAAGTATAGGGGCGTAATTTCTGTTCTATAATTAGAGAGAATATGGAATTTATAATTATATTTCCGGAACAAGTAGAATATTTATCACGCAATTATACAGGGTGTTTGGAAGCAGGTACATTTATGCCGTCGTTGGATGTGGCAAATTATTATTATTTGTTATATAGAAAATGACATATAAACATACGGCCCTAATGAAAAGCGGCTACCGTAGCTTATGAACGCTTGCAATACATTAAGTGTCACTCGCGCGATGCTACCTCTGCTGCCAACACAGCAACTCCCTGGGGATTTACTGGTCACCTCACTCATACGCGAGAACACAACAACCCTCCAGGTAATTGTTATATGGACGCAGTATTCTATCTGTATGTCTCTTAAAAACATCCAGACCAAGACAAACAGACGTGTTCGTGCACACAAAAAGTTTTGTACCGTATGATAATCGAACCCATGAGTATTAGTTTAAAGTAGCGGTAATAACTACTGCGCCACCGAGGCCCTTTAGAAAAGAAAACGTGCAAGAAAAGAACTTATTTTAAAGATGCGAGTGAGTTGTGTAGGGGCCGCGTCACATGGCGCTCGGTTCTCTCTGCTTACTGCGAAGATAACATAGATTAATTTTTGTTTTCATAACAAATACTTCAAAATAAATACTACTATTACATTCAAAATAAATACACATTTACAATACAAATTTAGACGAGCTCGGTCGCGCAGCGGTTAATAATACGACTTTGATACCAACGCTCGTGGGTTCGATTTCCATATAAGTCAAAAATTTGTATGCATGAACATTGTCTGTTTGTCTTGGTCTGGATGTTTTTAAGAGACGCACAGAAAGCATAGAATACCGCTGCCATAAAATAATTCACTGGAGGGTGTTGTTGTGTTCTCGCATGTGAGTCAGGTCACCTGTAAACCCCCAAGAAGTTGCAGCAGGGTAGCATCGCGCGAGTGATACTTAATACATTGCAACCATTCAGAATGAATGATAAGCCGCAACATAGTAATCATAGTAGATAGTATTTTTTTTATACAACGTCGGAAGGTGTACAAACATACGGCTCACCTGATCTAACGCAGTTACCGTTACCTATTAACGCTTGTATAATAATAATATTGTTTATTTACTTCTCACAAGGAATGTTACATAGGCATAAAATTAACATATTGCAGATTATGCTTACAAGTAGGTCCTTGTGAGAGTGTGGAGTCTGGACTAGGCCGAGACCTGTATTACAGAACTCCAGGCTCCCTCCGGATAATTAATCATAGGTTATTAATCATTGCAATTAAAATTAAAAGCTGTGAGATGTAGGTTTGGACGATTTTACATCTAGGAAATTATTGTAAGGATGAATGTATACTTAGGTAATATTTGTGAGTTAAATTGTTTTATTGTATGTAAGTTGGTGAATTCTTAATTTAGTATTTCATTTTAGTTGTATTAAATCGGTCTAGATTTTATTGTAGTATAGTAAGTAACTCTTCAGTGTCGTCATATGATAGGGAGAGTACCATTTCATAATTTTCTTTTTACATGAGGTCTTAATCAAAGGGTATATCGTCAATTTTTTGTTGACTTTATTATATAAATATGATCCTAGGAAACCGAAGAATCTCTGAGAAAAAGATGTTTTAAATTTTGTGTTCTGCCTGCAGACCTTGAAAGATGTTCGTTTGGATAATATCAATGGGTCGTAGATTAAATGTTCATGTTGTTTCATAACGGAGGTGAGTATATATAATTGTCTTATCGTAAGTACTTCGCAATTCTGGTAGAGCAATCTCGTAGGGAATAGGAAAGGGCGAGAGGTTGATACTTTAAGCAATAATCGTTGCGCTATTTCCAATGGTTTTAAAATTGTTTTTGGTGAACCACCCCAAGCCAAGATGCAGTATGTGCATAAAGATTGACATAGTGCCAGATACGTCAGTTTTAGCAGTTTGGGTTCAATAACATGGCGGAGTTTCTTGAAAACTACTATAAGTTTGCGGATTCTATTGCTGAGCGTTTTAATGTGTCGTTTAAAAGAGAGGTTGTTATCTATTATTACGCCCAGGTATTTAACGTATGTGGTACGTTCTAAAGGGGAACAACTGCAGTTAGAGGAATCATTACAAATGTGTGCTATCAGATTATGATTTATAGTATCTGCCAATTGACGTATCGAAAAACATATATATTTCGTTTTAGAAGCATTCAGTGAAAGGACATTTCTATGAAGAGAAGAAGTCACTTCATCTAAGCCCCTTTGGGCGGCATCATAGGCCTCGCTCCAGGTATCTCCAGTGAAAATAAGAGCAGTATCATCGGCATAAGCTATTAGTTTACCCTGTGTGAGTTTTGAAGAACAGAGGTCGTTCATATATACGAGAAATAGGGTTGGACCTAGGATGCTTCCCTGAGGAACACCGAAAGTTACGGGGAGATCATCACTTGTGTGTGGACCAATGGAAACCCTTTGATACCTCTCAGACAAGTAACTTTCCAATAAGTGCAGCTGTCTGCCCCTTATGCCTATTTGTTCCAGTTTCCTAAGAAGTATTGAGATCGAGACAGTATCAAAAGCCTTGGCTAAGTCAATAAAGACAGCCAAGCATTTTTTTCCAGCATCAAGGTTGTTAACAATATATTCAGAAAGAGTATGGACAACATAAATTGTAATATATTAAGTATCACTCGCGCGATGCCTCCTCTGCTGCATGCACAACAACTCCTTAGGAGCTTTACTGGTGACGTGAGTGAGTCACACGCGGGAACACAACAGCCCTCTAAGGAATTGTTATTTGGTTGAGGTTTTCTGTGAGGTGGAGGTACTTCCTCGGGCGGGCTGCTTTGATGCGCCCTACCTCTCTTAAAGATGATGGAACATTCAGAATATTTTGATGAACTCCTAAACACACTGTATAATTTATAATTTTGCACAATTTGGAATGTATAAGGCCTAACGTGACGAACAAAGTAAGTATGCGGGCATTATCAATAAGAATTAGATATAATTATGGTAATGTTATGCGTCAGTACGATGACGCTCAACCGATTGCAGAAGAGAAGGAGGGTTCTGTGTTCATCGCATATATGTATTACGTACGGTGCTTGTTCCTAGCGTTATCTGTAATCCTAATCCATTGAGGACTGGCGGGGTCCGCTACCTAAGCTTAACGATTTTGAGTAGATTCTGATTTTCACATTGAGGTCACACGTCTAACGAAATATAATTTTGTTGGACGAGCGGGTTTTCTCACGATGTTTCACGTCACTTCACCGCCGAGTAAGTGATAAATATGTACATAAATCACATGCCAGTTCGAACCGGGGACCTGCTGTACAATGGGCCGGTTTCTTATCCACTGGGGTATCACTGGTCGTACTGCCATGCAATTCTCTAAGCGACTCGTAGTGGCTATGTGCGTCGCTGTGATCACAGATGTCACAGCTTTGACATCGTCTACTGCGATCACGGCTAAATTATTTGGTATTCTATAAGGCTGTAAGCGTACGCGAGGCTGTTTGCCTTATAGAATTCCAATTCCAAACACAGCCTTGCGGCGCTAGTGTCGCACAAGCATGAAAAGCGACACCAAAGAATTGCAATTTTGTGTTCAAGGCTATAACAGCCGATGTTTCCGAGGATGTAAGGATGTTTGCTCTTACAGAATTGCATGGCTGCACGCGCGATCAGCGTTATAGCGCTAATTTGTTTAAAGTTCATGTAATTGCTTCACTCAAACATTCATCAATCAATTAATATAAAAAAGTAAAAGATAGAAAATTTTAATTGCCTTTTTCTATTCTACGTAGGGAGGCATACAAGCATACGGCCCACCTGATGTAAAGTGTACCGTAGCCTGTTGACGCTTGCGATATATTAATTATCACACGCGTGATGCCTCCTCTGCTGCTTACACAGCAACTCCTTGGAAGCTTACTGGTGACCTCACTCACACGCAGGAATACAACAACCCTCTAGGAAGTTGTTATTTAGCTGCGGTTTTCTGTGAGGTGAAGGTACATCCCCAGGCGGGCTGCTTTGATGCGCCGTACCTCTCTTAAAACATCCAGACCAAGACAAACGGACATATTCATGCACACAAATGTTTGTCTTGTGTAAGAATCGAACCCACGAGTGTTGGTGTCAAAGTCGCGTTATTCACGACTGAGCCACCGAGCTCGCCAGAAGCGCCATTAGGCCGCCGCGAGCACTTAGACACGTATATAATTCTCTTATATTACTGTTTTACTTTTTTAATATGCTAGCATTTTAGTAATGACCATTTGTGAAGAAGAAATGCCGAAAGATATATACAGGACTCTTTTCCAATAGTTAATTAAACATTACAATAAATTCACATAAGCATATTGGTACAATAATTATATCAAATAATAAAATTAAAGATTATTAAGGACAGGTCGTCTGTGCTGAATTATTTCCAAACATGTCAATAATGTAGCATTAAATTAATTTAACGTTATATATTTATGTATCATTTATCTTATATTTTAATAATCATCATCTCCGGTAGTACACAGGTGAACGTACGCTCGCTGATATCTCGTGAACAACTCCACTGATCTGGATACCGTTACCTGAGTGTAATTTTTTTTATAATACAACCTCGGGAAGCATGCAAGCATACCACGGCCGACTTGATGTAAAGCGGTTACCGTAGCCTACGTGCTTATACTACGTGTAATGCTTACAATACAATAAGTATTACTCGCGCAATGCCACCTCTGCTGCTAACACAACTACTCCTTAGGAACTTAATGGTGACCTCGCTCACTCGCAGGAACACAACAATCCTCAAGAAAGTTGTTATTTGGCTGCGGTTTTCTGTGAGGCGAAGATCCTTCCCCAGACGTGCTTTGATGTGCGCTACCTTTCTTAATTGTCGAAATGCCTTTTCTTCATACCACGTCAGGATGAATACAAGCAGACGTTTCTTGAATAAAGTTCTTACTCTACATGTGTACATATCAGCAAATGCTTCACATGTGGCGGGCTGTTCGTTTGTTTTCCTCTCGACGTCGTATGAAAAACTAGGTCAAAGTTCACCGACAGACGCCTAGATGCTACTGCTGTATCGATTTCTGTGCAGACAGTGTGTGACTTTAGATTTTGACGAACTCTGTAGTGCAGCGATTAATAACGCGACTTTGACACGTACGCTTGTAGGTTCGATTCCTACATAGAACAAACATTTATGTGCATGAACATGTGTGTTTGTCTTGGCCTGGATATTTTTAAGAGAGGTGCATCAAAGCAGCCGTCTGGGAATGTATCTCCACATCACAGAATACCGCAGCGAAATAACAACTCTGTAGAGGGTGGTGTCTTCCTAGGTGTGAGTGAGGTCATCAGTGAGCTCCCAGCGAGTTGTTGTGTTACCAGCAGAATTGGCATCGCGCGAATGATATTCAATGTATTACAAGTGGTCATAGACAATGGTAACCGCTTTACATCAGGTGGGCCGTATGCTTGTATGCCTCCCGATGTTGTATGACAAAGCACTGACTGAATGGCTATGTGAATCACTAAAATACAAGTCCCCTTTTAACCTCACATTTACATCTTTTTCGCAAATAGAGCACGCTTTTGAGCTAGGTCACAAATCAAATCAGAAGTTACTTCACTTTGAACATAGGTCACAAGTCAAATCAGAAGTTACTTCAATTTTGAGCTAGGTCATAAATCAAATCAGAAGTTATTTAATTTTGAGTTAGGTCACAAACCGAATCAGAAGTTACATCAATCTTGAGTTAAATCACAATCCAAATCAGAAATTATATAATTTTGGATCAATATTTGTATTTGTAAGCTTAATTTTGCCGGCCTGTTGCAGAGAGACTACTATAATATATAAACTTCTAGCACAAGAAAGCATCACTTGCATTTTGCCTACTTCGCTTAGTGCCTTTGAATACTGGTGACCTTAAGTTGATAAATAATGACCTATGTCACGGATCATATGTCCTATTAATAGGTCATATCCTTTTATAATATATAATTTGCACTTAGAGCTTTTCCCAGTAAAATGTACTAGGTCACAATCCAAATCGAAAGTTAGTTCAATTTTGAGCTAGGTCACTTTTTTTTTTTAAAGCGTACACCCCTGCTGTGGGCATGGCACTGTTTACCACAATAGAAAATTTTCACACAATTTTTTAAAAACAATTTTACTATAAAATATAAATACACACATTCATACATCATAACTCTTTTATTCCTCAGTTCATTCTTTCATACATCATCTTACAGTTTTATTATCTAAAATTTTTAATTTTGCCCATTTTTGAACGCCGCTGAAACTATTATATACAGTATCATTGTTTGTCTGTTTGTTAATGGCAATAAAATTTATCTCAAGTGGAAATTTGTTAATATTCTAATTGTTTTGTTTGTTTGTTATTAAGTGTCCTAGTTTCGAAACGTTTGTTTCAACAACTAGTGGCAAACAAAAATATGACCCTCTGCATGTAAATCTGTCCAGTAGCTCTATAACTTGTTTTGTACAAAGTCGGGAGACATACAGATACACCCCGTCTGATAGAAAGTGATTACTGTAGCAAATGAACCCTTGTAATGTAGGAAATATGGTAACACAGCGATTCGTCAGGAGCCAACCGCTCGTTATGTGAGAGCTCGATGCAGTATTAGTCATTATAATATTTATATTATTTATGTAATTATATTTTTCAGTCCAAGAGCTCGAAGACATCTTTTAATGCTGCGGTGAAGTGTTTCGGGGATAGACGCCAAATTAGAATGGGGCCCCTACATAAATAAACTTGCCGGTAAGCTCTGCTCCGCTGGATATTCAATTAGGAGAATCAGGTAATTGACGGATGTGGCTACTGTGCGCTTAGTACATTTCAGCTACTTTCACAGCATTATGTCGTGTGGTATACTGTTGTGGAGAACGGCGGCTGACATTGAGAGAATTTTTATCTTACAAAAAAGACTCATTCGCTCTATTTTATATTATATATTATAACATGGGCTCCAGAGAATCCCTCAGGGAACTGTTCAGAGATATAAATAGCCTCACTGTTACTTCTCAATATATTTATGAAAATATAATATATGTCCGTAAAAATTTAAAGTCGTTTTCAAACTTCAGCGAAACACTTAGAAGTAGAAAGGCTTGCTAGGGCTGGTAGATCTTTTCTTGTAAATTGTATTCGATTTTATAATAAGTTGCCTGAAACAGTTCTGTCCTTTCCTGACAATGTATTCAAAAATCAAATTAAAATACTCTCTATAAAAGGGCTTATTATAGAATTGATGAATATGTAACTTACAAAGATGTCTGGAAATAATTCAGCACGGACTACCTGTCCTTAATAATCTTTAATTCTACCATTTGATATCATTATTGTACCAATATGCTTATGTGAATTTATTGTAATATCTAATTGACAATTTTAGAAGATACCTATATTGGCAAGTTTCTTACGGCATTTTTTCTTCGCCAATGGTGATTTCCGAAATGCTAGCAGCTTATTAAAAAAAGAAAAACGTAAAAATAAGATACAATAAGACTATATTTCCAAACACGTGTCTAAGTGCCCGCGAGTGCCCAATGGCAAATAAAGATTTTTTATCTTTTATAGTATTGCACTGTCTTAAATCCTTTTGCATTTGAATGTTTAGTTTCCTGATGCTCTATATAAAAATCTTACAAACGTTACCGCACTGATATGAAGGCACCCATTAAAGTGTGCTTTTTCGATGTCTCCAAGGCCTTTGATATGGTTCAAATATTACCATAGTTACCATGATTCAATGTCCACGCCATACGAGCTATGGTCAGTCAGGGGCTTGACTACACCATGTCTCGTCAATCTATATGTAAATCAATGGATTGGACAGATCACAAAGTGTTGTTCAGCCCTTTCTATTTTTTTTATACCACTAAGATGGCAATCAAGCATACGGCCTGCCTGATGGTAAACAGTCACCGTAGCCTATGGACATTTGCAATATCAGGGGTGTCACGTTGCCGGCCCTCTAAAAACGATATGATATTATTCTATCAATGCATTGAATGAATTTGAATATATTTATTTATTTGCATAAAATACGTTTACATAAATAGATATTATAATTATAACAATAAGTTTCTCGTACTTTACCAACTTAGGCATGCAAATGTCATGCATGAGACACAAATATGATAAATAACAGGTACACTCATGTAGATAAGTAAATTTAAAAATTCCTAATTTTATCATAACATTAAGTCATACTATAATATATATAATTAATTTACATCATTTACATTTATAATTAAAGAACTCTTTCAGTGAATAGAAACTCTTTACGAATTTCGAATAGAATCTTTTTTTTTTTGTTGAGACTTCCACATTATGTACATATAAGTTTTATTAACAATACTTCATAAAAATATAAATGCATATTCATTTGTATTTCAGAATTTATTTGCTTCAAACTTGGTATACGAGATCTTAAAACTATATAAGCACAGCAAATTTCACCTGACAATTTTGGCATGCAAATATTTACAATTGACAGACAACAACAACCGTCTATATAAAAACATTATTCATTTAAAATACAGTTACATGCTACATAATCCGTAAATATCTATATAATGTAAATATATATATTTATATTCACGTTTCAATACTCACGCACAATAGTAAAAATAGACCGTATCACTTATATTAATTCAAGCCCATTTCGAGTTCAAAAATTCTTTGACTGAATAAAAACATTGTGCCGTTAACCATTCGCGTAACTCTTGGCTAAATTGTTTAATTGGGAGATTTCTAATATTTTTGGGGATTTTATTGAAAATTTCTACCGCCATGGCGTAGCAATTTCGTCTAAATAGCATTGTGCGTCCCACTGGACGAACCAACTTATCAGGATATCTAGTAATAAAATGTACAAAATAACATTTAAAAAATACAAAGCCATTATTAACATTTTTTTATACAACGATGGGAGGCATACAAGAGTACGACCCACCTGATGTAAAGCGGTTACCGCAGCATATGAAAGCTTATAATACAAGTAAGGAGTTTAGTAAGGAGGTACGCTAACACAGCAACTTCTTAGGAGCTCACTGGTGACCTCACTTACACGCAGGAACACAGCAACCCTCTAAGGAGTTGTTATTTGGCTGTGAGGTGAAGGTACATCCCCAAACGGGCTGCCTTGATGCGCTCTACCTCTCTTAAAACACCCAGAACTGACAAACAGACATGTTCATGCACACAAATGTTTGTCCTGTGCAGGAATCGAACCCATGAGCGCTGGTGCCAAAGTAACGTAACACCACCACCGAGCTCGCCAAAATATTTGGAAATTGGAACCCAAGTTGATGAGGCTGTGGATACAACGCGCAGCGCCTCGGGGATGTTGGCGGAAGCACGTACGTAGATGACTTCCACTGCATATTGCGTAAATGAATTGCATCTCTATGGCGGCTGATCTGCGTCAGCCCGCATTACAGTACTGTCGCAGCAAGGTTCATGGACCGATCTTCAAACACTGTATCGCCATGCACGTGGCACAACCTTGCCGCAAAGTAACTATTATTATATAGTATTCTTGGTCATTTGATAGGCATGCGCGGGTAAATGGATCCAACGCATAGAGACCCATTTGAGAAGATCAATGTAATGTAGTACACCCGCCGTTATCCGCTCCGTGGGGTATCAATTATAAAAAATCTTTATTTGCCATTGTACCCACGCGAGCACTTAGACGCGTCGCACATATTTTGAAATATAATCTTATTGTAGCTTATTAAATTTAATCTGCTAGCATTTCGGGATGGCCATTGATAAAGAAGAAATGCCGAAAGAAACTTGTACCACTAAGTAATGATGTCAAATGGTAGAATCAAAGTTTATTAAAAAAAGGTTGGACCCCCCCCCCCCTAGATGCACCGAAGACGTAAAAAAAGCGGCCGGAAGCGGCTGGATGCGGAAAGCGGAGGATCGCATACGGTGGAATGTATTGGCGAAGGCCTATATCCAGCAGTGGGTAGATACAGGTTGGTGATGATGATGAAGAAAAGGACGTTAGTGCTGAATAATTTCCAGACATCTTTGTCAGTTACATATTCATCAATTCTATAATACGCCCTTTCACAGAGAGTATTTTTGATGTCAATGTACCTTTTGAAGACAATGTCAGGAAAGGACAGAACTGTTTCAGGCAACTTATTATAGAATCGAATATACAATTTACGAGAAAAGACCTGCTGGTAGCCGATGTAAGTTATATCTGCTTCTAAGTTTTCACTAAAGTTTGAAAACGATAATTTTTTTAGGTGCTAAAACGCTGCGTTTTGGTAAGTGGGAGATGTTTATTAGTTTGTGGGTGCAATAGAACCATATACCCATGACCAGGTCCCGACAGGTATTGGGACTATTGGAACTGTATCGGAAATTATTGGACTATTGCAAAGACAACTGGAAGGATTACTGATACTTGGCTATTACAGAAGCAAAATTGACGCCTGCTATAATGTCATATCTTGTATTATCATGATCGTTTGACACATATTTGTTCTATATGGGAAACGAACGTACAAGCGTTGGAGTTAAATTAATATTTCTAGCCACACCGTCATCGAGTCCGTCAATTAGTTTTTCATGGCAGCGTCGGCATGTTGCATCAACTAACAGTAGTGGGTAGGTGCCGGCCGGCGCTAGGCCGCATGAACTAATTGGTGGCGGAAGCACACAAAGCAGGTTAGATCAAATTGCATGTAAATTTGACTTTCGCAAAATAACGCCTGAATCTATTAACATATATATAACGCAAAAGTGGAAGGATGTAGGAGCCGAGGAAGGCCAAGACTAACCTACCATGACCAAATTGGTCGTGTTTTAATGATGTCAGGAGCCTTAGGAACCGACCGCGTATGAGAAGAGCCATGAATGTTCAAGAAGCGAGTGAGGTGTGTAAGAGTCGAGTCACGTGCCGCTCGGTCCTCCCTGCCTACCCCGCAAGGGATTTAGCGTGACGTTATACAAAAATATAATAATAATGATAGACAGATAGGATTGTGACAATAAGTTACCAAGTAAGTACCCTACTCTCATTATATAAATCCGCTGTTGTTTGATTATAAAACAAATCTCTATATATTAATAGCCACTATAAATAAAGTCTAAATATAACTTACAATCTTAAATCATAAAAATTATCTAATTATTGGTAAGCATATTATCTCTGTAGGTGAAGGCCTGGTTTTGTTTTATAAATAATCCTTTTTTAAATAAAACTTAATTATTGCTATCATAAAGTATTAAAGTAACTATTTATTTATGTTTTAAGGTAAATAGGTGTTTAGAGATAAGTTGCATTTGGCACTAATACATTCGCCTGCAATTATTTGCATAATGGATTGATAAGTCCCTTTGAACGAGTAGAATTTATATTTTTATCTATATCATCACACTAAATACCTTGCGGGGTAGGCAGTAAGAACTAAAAGAAGAAAACTGTAGCCAAATAACAAACTCACTGGAGGTGTGTTGTGTTCCTGTGTGTAAGTGAGTTCCACCAGTAAGCTCCCAAGGAGTCGCTGTGTTAGCAGCAGAGGTGGCATTTGGCGAGTAATACTTAATGTATTTTCAGCGTTCATAGGCCCATAACAACGTTACATAAGTTGAACCCTATGCTTATATGCATCTCGAACTTGATTAAAAAAATACATAATTGGGTCCTTACACACTTCGTTTAACTTTCTCTTTGGTGGTTCCAAGGGCCCTTGACATTATCTGATAAAACAAAAACAATATGCTCGTAGTAGGCGAATAAGCCTTTCTAGATTTGTCATTGGGTTTTCTTGCACGACTCTTCGTAATTAAACACTATACCTACTCATGTAGATTTCTTTGTACAAAAGTCGTCTGCGTGGGTACGTCTGTCTCATCTATTTCTACCGCCAAGCAGCTATATTTATATAGCCGTGTTCCGGTTTGAAGGGTGAGATATGGCAGAGAAATTACTGGGTACTGTGACGAAACAGTCTTAGATCACAAGATTGGCAGCGCGCGAGTAACATCCCCGTGGTGTTGTGAGCGTCAATAGGTTGCGGTGACCGCTTACCATCTAATACGGACCGCATGCTTGTGTGCCAATCTAGTTGTATAAAAAAAGATCAACTCACATTCTTGCATACTCATTGCGAATTCGATCTGTAAGCGTCATACTGCAGATTTTACACTGCGCTCTCATTTCGACTACTTTTCTACTTTCATGCTCCCTCTGCCATACCCAGCTCTCGCTTCCATAAGTTATCGTTGGAATTAGCACCGCGTTGTGTTTAGCAAGCTTTGTCTAGGCTTTACTGCCAAAGAGGAAATAACATTGGTTAAACGTTGGTTCGGACATGTAGAAAGAACGCAGCAGGAAAGAATTACAAAACAGCGAAAGTAGAACGATGTAGGAGCTGAGGAAGGCCAACAATTAACTACCAAATTGATCCTTACATACCTCACTCCTTTCTTTAACATTCATTACTCTTTTGTTTCTAGGGTTCCTGACATCACCTTCTAATAGAACACGACTAATTTGGTCATGGTAGGCAAGTCTTGGCCTTCCTCGGCTCCTACATCCTTTCACTTTTGCATTGTATATCTGCTTCGTCATTCTTTCATCCTGCATTCTTTCACATTCATTCTTAGACACTGTTAATATATAAAGCAGAAGAATTAGTTTTAGACAGATTTACAACGCGAAAGTGAAGGATGTAGGACCCGAGGACGAGACTTACCTACCGTGACCGAATTGATTGTGTTTTATCAAAAGGTGCTGTCAGGAGCCTTAGAAACCGGCGAGCGTGCATAAAAAGAGAAATTAATATTAAAGAAACGAATGAGGTGTGTATGGAGTCATGTGACGTTCGATTCTTTCAGCAAGGGACCTAGCGTGAAGATATACATACATAGAAACGGCACCAATAACGTCGATAGGCATACAAACATACGGCCCACCTAAGAATAGTGGTTAACTACACTGAACGCTTGCAATACATGAAGAATCACCATACCAGTCGTTCGAGTGTCGCTCACATGTGAGCACAACATTTCTCCCGTGAATCGTTATTTGGTTTCGGTTTACTGTGAGATGAAGGTACTTTCTCAGATGGACTGGTTAGCTTAACGATTGTTATCTATCGATACCGACGACTTAACTCACCCTCCGAAGAACGAAAGGACTCGAGACGACTAAGCCCATCCGTGTATAGGCTGCGGTCGACTCTGCTTAACCAACTTATTCGATTAGACTGACACGCACAGCGACGGCATCGAGCTTAAAAGTATTATATATATATATTTAAAACAACGTCGGGAGGCATATAAGCTTACGGCTCACCTTTTACCGTAGCCTATAAACTCTTATAATACATTAAGTATCACTCACATGTTGCCACCTCTGCTGCTAACACAGCAACTCCTTAAGAGCTTACTGATGACTTTACTCACACGCAGAAATACAACAACCCTCCATTTATTTGGCTGTGATTTTCTGTGAGGCAGAGACACTTCCCCAGACAGACTGCTTTGATGCGTCCTACCTCTTTTAGACAATATGAGCTTACTAATGTATTAATCAGAAAGAAGTCTCCACTTACTTGGTTTGACTATTTTCTGTAAATCGTGAGTCCCTCCACATCAACCCTTACTCATCCCACTGCCGGGATACGGGTCTCCCTTCAACCGAACGGGTTTAGAGCATACTCCACCACGCTGCTCAAATGCGGATTGGCGGCGCCAATGTTTTCAAGCCGCCCGAGGGCCACTGACTTAGCTTAACGCCTGTCATCTATCGACAACAGCCGGGACCGACGGCTTAACGTGCCCTCCGAAACACGGAGATAGATAAAACCATACATAGACATGATGCGGTCGACGTTGCTTAACCTGCGTGTTCGGTTAGAATGACCCGCGCAACAACACCGTCGAGCTCTCCATAAGTACTTAATTACAAAAAAAATGTATTTGCGTATGTTTATCAACTGTCCAGTACTTATACAAGCATCGTTCAATTCGGGACTAGATGGCGCTGTGTAATTTGTCCGTGGATGTTATTTACACAGCAATAACATCAAACTCCCGTGACGTCCAGTTTTTATTACGTCGGGAGCCATAAAAGTATACGGTCCACCTGATGTTAAGCGGCTATCGTAGCCTATCAACGCTTGCAATACATTAAATATCACTTACGCGATGCGACCTTTGCCGCTGACACAGCAACTCCTTATGAGCTCACTGGTTACTTCACTCACACGCACGCTATATATCTATCTACTATTCATCATCTAAGGGTGGTTCACGGGTATTTTTTTTAACGGGACAGGCCCACCACTCATACCCACCACTGCGTTTCCTGTGTAGCCAGAATTAACAGCGGCGACCAACAAAAAGGCAATGAACAGTGAAGTTCACAGCCGTCCCGGGGCAAAACTACAGCTGCCTTGGAACTCACAACGAATTTAATCAAAAGAAATTTGTAGGAGTAGGAAGTTTTGGAATTGACTTGGCTTGGTTCACGGGTATTGTCAACCACGAGACGCTCCAGGAGTGAATGTCACTATCACAATCAGCGAACGTTTCGTGGATGACGAGTATCAGTCATCATCATCACTAGATCTAGACGTGTTTTATGTCTAGTTTTCAAACTTGAAGTGACTCTTATAACTCGACGACGCATGTTGACCAACCGCGTGCAACGAGCGGTCCACTTGAGAACCGCTTGTCGGCAATCTGTGATCAACGGGAGACAAAGGGATGACCACCAAGTGCATTTGGTGCCAACGTGCAGACAGCGTGCGAGTGAGGCGGTTCGGGACATTGCGGAGTTGATATAATAATAAATAATAAATATTGTCGGACAAATTACACAGCGCCATCTAGCCCCAAAGTAAGCGAAGCTTGTGTTATCGGTACTAGACAACTGATAAACATACGTAAATACATTTTTTTTTTGTAAATACATACTTATTATACATAGAAAAATACCCAGACCAAGACAAACAGACATGTTCATGCACACAAATGTTTGTATTGTGTGGGAATCGAACCCACGAGCGTTGGTGTCAAAGTAGCGTAACAACGCGTTTCACCACTGCGCCACTGAGCTCGTCGTTGATATAGTGAGCGCATGTACCATACAAAGAATATCATCCGCACTATGGGAAACGGTGTAGGCCGGATGCCGGGTGACGCTTGATGATTTGACATTACGCGACTGACCGAAACGTTTTCTCGTCTTCTTCTTCTGTCATACCGTTTTATAATCTTTTAGGATTTGCAGAGTACCTTTTTTATTTATACAACGTCGGGAGACATTCAAGCATACGGCCCACCTGATGTAAAGCAGTTACCGTAGCTTATTAACACTTGTTATATATTAAGTATCACTCGCGTAATGCTTCCTCTGCTGCTCACACAGCAAGTCCTTAGGAGCTTACACGCAGGAACACAACAACACTTAGGGCGTTGTTATTTGGCCGCGGTTTTCTGTTATGCTATATGCTAACCGTTTAGAGAGAGGTATGCGCCCTACCTCTCTCTAAACGGTTAGACCAAGACAAACAGGCATGTTCATGCACACAAATGTTTGTCTTGAGTAGGAATCGAACCCACGAGTGTCCAAACTTTGACACTAAAGAACTAAACATAAGGATTTGGCCAAGAGTTTGATACGGACACCACACTGTACTGGAGCTTCATCATGCACGTGTGTTGCAGTTGCAGATGGCGAGGCGGTGCTGTTCGGATGCTGGGCTATGCTATGACCCTCAAACGTTATGCGTACCCTCGCACTTGCAACTGGAAGCTATTCAATTTTCTTCTTCTTGGCTTTATCCCGCTTCCTAATCCATTAGGATTGGCGGGATCCGTTTCCTAAGCCTAAATATTTGGCGAAGATACTGATTTTGACATGGAGTGACTGCCGATTGTTTTGGCTGTGGAGGTTTTTGTTAAATCGCGGAGCTTGCTCCACAATCCTGAGGGAAACCAGACCATTCATAATAGGACACACGTCTTTCGAAATTTCTTGGACATGTTTGGTTTCCTAACGATGTTTTCCTTCACCACCGAGTCAGTTATAATAACAAATATAAATCCGAAGACACATATTTAGTGATACATGCCAGGATTCCAACCGGGGATCAGTTGGTCGATAGGTCAGTTCTTTATCCACTAGATCACTGTTCTGGATGCCGGGCTATACTATGATTCTAAAACCCTTTGCATCCTCTCGTAATTGCAACAGGAAGTTATTCGATAACCGTGCAAAATCATTACCCCCCCGGACGGCAGTCAGATAAACATAGAAAATCGGGCTGACTAGCAAAGATAAGGATCTGTTTGTAGTTGATATGCGTCAGATTAGAGTTACTCAGTCAAAGTGACGATGTTAATGGTTCCAAGTCTGTGTGATCAATAGATGCGAGGAGATTAAAAGTGGGTTCCAAGTCTCCGTGTGCAAATGAATCAACGTCTGCTGATAAAGAAATAAGTGTCAGACGAAACACGCCCCGGAAGTACAGATGCGCCGAGTACTTGGCACGGCTTGGAGTACTCTTACTCGGCGGAGTATCTTGTATCAAATTGACAATTATTGACAAGCTCGGTGACGCAGTGGCGAAACGCGCTGTCACGTTACTCTGATATTAAGCTCGTAAGTTCGATTCACACACAGGGCAAACATTTGTGTGCATGAACATGTCTGTTTATCTTGGTCTGGATATTTTAAGATAGGTAGGGCGCATCGAAGCAACCCGTCTAGGGAAGTACCTCCACCTCACAGAAAGGACTGCGTATTATGACGATCCGTTATCTCCGCCTACCCCGCAAGGGACCTGGCGTGAAGATATGCATACATTTTCATCCAATCTCTTGAATATTTTGAACACTTTTGCTGATTATTTCAACTTTTACATCGGTTGTCAAGTTTGGACAAAAATGTCCAAATTAAGCAACCACTTATAAAGCAGAATTGACCGCAAGCTGTCTCTGAATATGTTTAATGATCTCGGGCTCCTCCCGGAGGGCACTTCAAGCCTTTCCAAGGCTCTCCTACCTTCACAATCATATAATATGAGCCGAATCACGGAACTCGCGCATGGCGCTTTCAGCTCAAGAGAGAATAATCTCTCGGCACGACAAAACGACAAGGCACTTGCTATTATCGCGTCATGTTAGAAGAGGTAGCAACGCGCTGACGATACACCCTGTATAAATATAATTATTGTCGGACAAATTACACAGCGCCACCTAGCCCCAAAGTAAGCGAAGGTTGTGTTATGGGTACTAGACAACTGATAAACATACGTAAATACATTTTTTTTTATATTGTAAGACAAGCGTTCATAGGGATACTAACCACTTTATAACAACCTAGCTGTGCCCGCGACTTCGTCCGCGCGGAATAGTTTTTTTTTATTATTTATTTATATTAATAAAAATAAATGAAATTACTAAAATAAAGGTAGCCTAAGTTACTCCTTATTACATCAGCTAACTGCCAGTGAAAGTCCCGTTAAAATCGGTCCAGCCGTTTCAGAGATTAGCTGGTACAAACAGACAGACGGACGACAGACAGACAGACAAAAATTGTAAAAATATTCATTTTGGTATATGTACCGTGTATATATCCATATGCATTTAGTAAAAAGCGGTTATTTTAATATTACAAACAGACACTCCAATTTTATTTATCTGTATAGATGCTTAAGCTTGTTTGCTGTCCAAAGCAAAGTATTCAAACGCTACGAGAGGTATCCAAGCACCTCCCGACATTGTCAGAAAAAAAACTATAATTTAATACATTGGTACATTTTTTTCTAATGAAGTTACCTACGTACCGAGATATTCTTAATCAATATCTTCATGCCAGTTCCTGTGCGGGGTGCGCAGAGAGAACCGGGCGTCACGTGATGTGATCCTTACACACCTCACATGCCTCTTTAATATTCATAGTTCATTCCAAGTGTCTTTGCTGGTATTTAAGACTTCTGACATCACCTTGACAGATTATTCACTTCTACTAAACAAATTAAATAAGTTTTCAATTAGGACGAAACCTATAGTGATATGTTGAAATATTCGCAGGTTGATTTATGTGTTCCAGACTTAAACAATCGGTTAGTTTCTTTTTCTGTTAGGTTAGTCTTGAGAACTCTGAACTGATTGGTTACCGATTATATTTTTCTGCTGACCAAATCTTCAATATTTTGCCATCCTTGTATATAATAGCTTATATTGAGATGATTTTTATATACGATGAATTCTTTTTTATTTACTAAGATATTTATATGTTTATCGACATGAATATTACATACATATGTTTATACTTAATTAGTATTTAACATAATTTTACTTTTGCTACACTAGTCTCAAATCAGACCGTACATGGAGTACTGCAGTCACTAAGATATCGGGGAGCACCTGGATATCAGCTAGGACTAAGTGAATTGGTGCAAAGACTAGCAGTGCGAATTGTGGATGATCATAACCTCACAGACAGTATTGTGCCCTTGAGTTTAAGGAGAGATTGCCTCCCTTTGTGTTCTACCGATTGTACAATGAGTTGTGTTCGACATAATACCAACAGCCCCTATTTACAATCCCACCGCTTGCAGACAGCATGTAAAAAAGGCGTGAAAATATTTTTACAGAATCGGCACAGCATACCTACCTAGTGTTGTAACTGCCCATAGGCTACGGCCTGGTGGTAGGCTACGGCCTGGTGGTAGGCTACGGCCTGGTGGTAGGCCGGCCCCATGCTTGATTACCCACTATAATGGCATAAAGAGAATATATGTGAATGAACCATTATCTACATAAACGAAATATATCAAATTTGAGTAACAAATATTTTAATAAAAATTTCAAAACCTTACGAAATTCATGCAACATTAATTCAACGATGACAAATTTAATTAAATGTATCACTGATTGAACATTTGGATGTCGAATTGGTTGATCACACTGAAACAGGGGACAATAAAGTCACAAACACCTGCTGTTGAAAACTATATGCCGTCAATCGGATAAACGAAAGAAATGATACTTAGACTTATTTATTTATTTATTCATTGCATTACATTATGTCATTCACAACTTTAGGATCTTTTAACAGTGTCAATACGCATAATGCACCTTGGTAGGCATAGCAAGTGAGAGAGAGAGAGGCAGACATTAAATTTACAGCTAGCTATATAGTTACTTGGTCTGAAAGGTTTGGGTCACAATACAATCTTTTGATTCACTAACCATTTTTCGTTCATGTATTCATCTATAGCATAATATGTTTTGTCAATTAAAAGTCGTCTTAAGGTTTCAATAAATTTCAATTCATTTGTTTCGTTTTTTATGGCTGATCAGAATTGATTCAAGTGATAATGGTTAAAATTAACTGTGAAGAGATAGCAGATGATACTGTAGAGTTACATGGTCTTATGTAGCGATATCTTCTTCAGAGATAAATTGTAACATAAATATCGCTTCCTGAAGATTACGATGTATCTGTTTGAATTGTGATTGTTGAAGTATGTGAGAGAACTTCCGGTGCGAAGTCATGTGGGCGTATGAACTGTGTCATCTCCTCACAGGAAACCAAGTTAACGTCTCTCTGGACGGTTGTTTTGTTCCTGCGTGTGAAAAAGGTTACCAGTATGCTCCCATGTGTTAGCAGCGGGTGTGACAACGCGAGCGATACTTTATGTATTGCAAATTCATAGGCTACGCGTAATATACATTAGGTGATGAATGACGAAACAGATATACGATGCAAAAGTGGAAGGATGTAGGAGCCGAGGAAGGCCAATGCTAATCTGCCATGACCAAATTGGTCGTGTCCTATCAGGTGATGTCAAGAGTCCTAGTAACCGGCGAGCGTGCATGAAAAGAGCTATGAATGTTAGAGAAGCGAGTGAAGTGTGTAAGGACCGCGTCTTATGGCACTCGGTTCACTCTGCATACCCCGGAAGGGATTCGGCGTAAAGTTATATATATATATACATAACTTTACGCCGAATCCCTTACCCCGACATTATGTAGTCGACGTTATACAGTACACAGCATGGGGTTCTTCAAAAATGAAAGTAATGCGTGTTTCAAACGTCAATAGGCTACCGTAATTGCTTATTAACGGACTTACATTCATTCAGTTCACGTACAAAAATGGTACGATTATTGAAAAAAAAACGGTTCTCCAATCAACATTTTGAACAACAGTTCAAAGCACACGCAATAGACATCCGAACCAAATGGCGCTGCGTTAAATATAATATATCAATAGAAATCATTAAAATCGGTTCATAAACAAAGATGTTATGCCTGAACATCTCTCTCTTCCCTTTTTTGAAGTCGGTTAATCATTGAATCAATCGCATTATTGGATTTTTTTTTTGATCCCGGTATTTGCTTTGCACTAATATTAAAAATAATTAATAGACCGTAAAACCTGGAAAACAAGTTAAGAGAGGTTGGGCGCATCAAAGCAGCCCGTCTGGGGAAGTACCTCCACCTCACAGAAAACCGCAGCCAAATAACAACTCCCTAGGGCCTAGAGGGTTATTGTATTCCTACGTGTGAGTGAGGTCACCAGTAAGCTCCCAAGGAGTTGCTGTGTAAGCAGCAGAGGAGGCATCGCGCGAGTGATACTTAATATATCGCAAGCGCTAATAGGCTACGGTACTCGCTTTACATCAGGTGGGCCGTATGCTTGTATGCTTCCCGACGTAGTATAAAAGAAATATAGTTAATAGATTCAGACGTTACTTTGCGAAAGTCAAATCTATATGCAATTTGATCTAACCTGCTTTGCGTGCTTCCGCCACCAATTAGTTCATGCGGCCTAGCGCCGGCCGGCACCCACCCACTACTGTTAGTACTTGGTACATGCCGACGCTGCCATGGCTGCTCCGGTAGTCTCTGCCTCGGCTGCTGCGGTCGTCCGTCATCTGGAACAGAATCCGCATGCCCCCACCACCACCGTCGCTGCCACGACTGGCCTGGTCGTCGCTGCGACACGTGTTTCGCCTCTCCACGAGGCATCATCAGGCGTTGTAGACGTTAATCGTAAGAACAACATGCTACAAGCGTGTCGCAGCGACGACCAGGCCAGTCGTGGCAGCGACGGTGGTGGTGGGGGCATGCGGATTCTGTTCCAGATGACGGACGACCGCAGCAGCCGAGGCAGAGACTACCGGAGCAGCCATGGCAGCGTCAGCATGTACCAAGTACTAACAGTAGTGGGTGGGTGCCGGCCGGCGCTAGGCCGCATGAACTAATTGGTGGCGGAAGCACGCAAAGCAGGTTAGATCAAATTGCAAAAAGAAATATATGCTAGAGAGAGAAACTTCGACAATGTCCCACTAGCTTCCCCATGGTTCCACCGGCACCGACCTCATGGTCATATGATCCGCATCGCGGAAAATGTTTTGAGGTTTTTCCAAGGGACTACTACAGCATGGAATTCTTCAAGACATGCGTGTAGAGGTTTTTAGAGGGTCGGCAACTCAAGAGTGACATCCCTGGTGTTGCAAATGGCCATAAGCTACGGTGACTGTTTACCATCAGGCAGGCCGTATGCTTGATTGCCACCTTAGTGGTAAAAAAAATGTGCACGGCACTGGTTACTCGCCGGCAATCGTCTCGTCGAGAGACATCGACTGGTCGATTTGTTACTTATCACAATCCGGCGAACACAACTTTAAAGATATTTGGGATAATTCTAAAGGCATAGAACTGGCTTCTGTATTTCATGTGTGTATATATTTTTATTTATTTTTGTCTTGGTGTATTGTTTTGTTTAACAGTCAATTGATGTGCGTTACTTTATGAAATTTATGATATTATTGTGGTAAATTGGTGTACGTGTGTTCTCTCGCCCATGTATATTATGAAGTCAGTAGCTCTAGGTTGGCTGGAAGATATCTCTTTCAGGGATAAGTCCGCCTTCGTGATACTAAATTGAATTTCATTGTAATTTATTTTTAATTTATCGTACAGTAAAGATATAACAACAACATCTGGCTCACAAATCGATGGCATCTTTAATAGAGAAAATTATCTATACAGATAAATAAAATTGGAGTGTCTATTTGTAATATTAAAATAACCGATTTTTACAAAATGCATATGGATGTATACACGGGGCACACTAAAAGTTTTGCACTTCTAGCTAATCGGAACTATTTGAATTTTGAATGTTATATTTTTTTGAAACGTTGCAACCTACTTAGTAGAGTTCGGCAGCCTGGTGGACGAGGAACAATGCAGGGCACACTCCAACTTTGCCCTGCGAATGTTTACGGACGGCAGCAAGATTGAGGGCCGGGTTGGCGCCGCTGTGTCCATATGGAACGGTGACGCCGAAACCAAGGCCCTCAAGCTTGCTTTGTCGTCCTACTGTACCGTCTACCAGGCGGAACTCCTGGCTATCTGCACGGCGGCCGAGTGCGCTTTGAGCTGTGATGGACCCAGTATCGGCATCTTCAGCGACTCCATGGCGGCGCTCCAGGCGGTGGCGAGCGTCGAGTCCCCCCATCCCCTGGCGGTGCAAACACGGGACGCTCTTAAACTGTGCAAAAGCCAGGGTAAGAGCGTCTCGCTGTTCTGGATTAAGGCACACGCGGGGTTGGAGGGGAACGAACGCGCCGATGAACTCGCCAGGAGCGCCGCACTGGGGTTGCGGAGGCGGCCAGATTATGACCGCTGCCCGGTCTCATTCGTCAAAGGTATGATCCGCAAGGGGACCATTGACGAATGGGACAGGAGATACACATCGGGAACTACAGCTTCGACAACGAAGATGTTCTTCCCGAGTGCGGCGGCGGCGTACGGCATCGTGGGTAAAATGGTGCCGTCGAGCATCACTACGCAGGTCCTCTCGGGACACGGTGGGTTCTCCGCGTACTTGCACAGATTCAAGTGCGCGGATGACCCATCGTGCTTTTGCGAGCCCGGCGTGGACCAGACAGTGCAGCACATATTGTTTCGGTGTCCCGCATTCTCCAAACAGAGGTATGATTTGGAGCAGGATTTGGGAATGCGGGTCACCGAAACAAAGGTCTCCGAAATAGTGATGGGGCAAATTAGATCAAAATTTTTAAAATACTGCGTCAGTTTAGCCACGGCTGTCATAAATCGGAACAAGCAGAGCAGCTCCACCTAGGACTAATGTTGTATACTTCGGCTATACACAGTATAGCCGATGGGATCGCGGTGGCTAGGTGGAGCTGTGAGCTCGCTGTCGCCCGCGTGTCTGGACTGACGCAGCATGGGGAGGGAAGTCTGGCAACATATATAAGGATAGTTCACCGGCGTTCTAAAATGGGCGAAATAAAAACTTTAGAATATGTAATTGAAAGATGATGAATGGAAGAATGAAGTGCGGAATGGAAGAGAGTATGATGAATGAATGTGTGTTATTTACAATAGAATATTTAAAAAATTAAGATCAAGAAATTAAAAATGTATGTAAATAGCCTTGCCCATGGCAGGGATGCACGAAAAATAAAAAAAAAAAAAAAAAAACCTACTTAGTAATAAAAATAACAATTGGCGGGAAATTATTTGTCAATTGTTTTTTATCACACATCAAAGTTCTACGTACGCAACGAAAATGGAATTGAGTCGAAAAGATTTTAGAGCGATGATTTTTTATGATTTTAAAATTCTCTCTCTCCGCAAGACTGTGCTGCTCGTCTTCAAAATGCTTTTGCGAGAGAAGCACCTTCTTTGAGCACCGTGAGGCGATGGTTTGCTGAATTTGAGAGAGGTCGAGTTTCTTTACATGACGAATTTCGTGACGGGCGGCCTTCAACCCCACCTGCGCATAGCCCCGACCTAGCACCCTGTGATTTCTGTATTTTCCCCAAAATCAAAGATTTGATGAGAGGTTTCACTTTTACCAACTCCGAAGAGGCAGTGATAGCGTTCAATCAGCACGTAGAAAACATGCCTTCAGATCTGTGGTCCTCCTGTTTTAAAAAATGGTTCGATCGCATGAAAAAATGTTTAAAATGTAGAGTATTTTGAAAAGCAATAAACATAATATTTTGGTTATAACATGTTGTTTTTTTAAGTTACGCAAAACTTATAGTGTGACTTACGTACACGGTACATATACCAAAATGAATATTTTTACATTTTTTGTCTGTCTGTCTGTTTGTTCAGGCTAATGTCTGAAATGGCTGGACCGATTTTGACGGGACTTTCACTGGCAGATAGCTGATGTAATAAGGAGTAACTTAGGCTACTTTTATTATAGAAATTTTATTTATTAATATAAATTAATAATAAAAAAATAACTATTCCGCGCGGACGAAGTACATAATACATATCTATTATTATTTTGCTGTTCGCTATTTTACTCTGCTTATTTAGGTACTTATAATCAAATCAAATAAATAAAATTATACTTAATTGAACAATATTTTTTTGTTAAATTCTGCGCAGACGAAGTCGCGTGCACAGCTAGTATTTAAATAAAAAGGAAACCGGTCGGTGCCAGTGTACTGATATTATCAATCGATATTATGCGGCTCCAAAAATCGTAAGTAATTGTGACCAGTTACTTTTCGCTTTTTAATTCCTGGGTGTTTCTTAAAGACGGTTTTTTTTTTATTTAAAAATCATTTGCTTTTCTGTGGTGTAAATAAAAAAAAAACAGAGATTGAGAGTCCTCACGACTACGCCACCGACTCCTCCAAAATAAATCGTATAATGCAAAGACAATGGTGATTCTGTCGCAGGTATCTCTTTTCTCTACAACGTCAGGTGACATACAACCATACGGCCAACCTGATGTGTGTTACCTGAAGTGGTTACTGTAGCCTATGAATATATAATACAAGGAACATAACTCGGGCGTTGCCTTCGGTGTCGCTATTAATAAGCTCCTCAGGAGCGGAATTTCCTGTATCGCATACAGGAAGTATTACTCGCGCGTTGTTACTCCAGCTGCTAACGGCGGCCATTCCCGAGGAGCTTAATGGTAATTTCACTCACTTGCAGGAACACAACCTTTCAAGATATATCGAAGCGGTTTTCTGAGAGGCGGATATACGACTACTTTCGTAGTCGGCCTCCTTTGATGCGCCGTATCTCTCTTTAAAACACCCACACTGAGAGAAACATGTTCATGTACACAAATGTTTGGCCTATGTGGGACTCGAACCCGCGAACCTTGGTGTTAAAGTAGTAATTGTTCACTACTCAACCACCAGGCTCGTCAGATCGCAGTTCCAAAAGCATAAAATATTGGCGTGCGTTTTTGTTAAAGTAGTTTGTTTTGCTGTTTTTTGAGGGAGGTATACAAGCATACGGCCCACCTGATGTAAAGCGGGTACCGTAGCCTACTAACGCTTGCGATATATTGAGGCACTCGCGCGATGCCTCCTCTGCATTATTACACAAAATTACACAACAACTCCTTGGGAGCTTACTGGTGACCTCACTCACACGCAGGAACACTCAACCCTCTAGGGAGTTATTTGGCTGCGGTTTTCTATGAGGTGGAGGTACTTTGCCAGACGGGCTGCTTTGATGCGCCCTACCACTCTTAAAACATCTAAACCAAGACAAACAGACATGTTCATGCACACAAATGTTTGTCCTGTGTGGGAAACGAACCCACGAGCGTTTATGTCAAAGTAACGTAACAGCGCGTTTCGCCACTGCGCCACCGAGTTCGTCAAAATGAAATACAACAAGGAAAATAGTTCATACTCCATTATTTTCTAGATAATCATGTAGTTGGCACGGTCAGTTGAACAAATAAATTAGATGTTACAAAAAAAGTCATTTATTACAATAATCATATACAGTGACTTACAACTTGAGTACATAATGGTAGGGACACCTCATTAAAATATACAATATACACAAAAAACAACAATTTGTATAATATTTGGTGCACTCTTATGGCCGCGGGCGGGACGATACTATTTATTTACAATTTATACGATCATTAAATAGATGCTTTTATCAGGTAAAAAGGGGTTTCAGTAGAGGGAGTAAACTCCGTCCCTTCTCCAACTTCTGTGACACGTGAATACACAGTCCCTCCAGATTTCACGTCAGGTGGAGTATACTCTAAACTCCTTCGGTTGAAGGGAGACCCGTATCCCTGTAGTGGTATGAGTAAGGGTTGATGTGGTTTTTTTCATAATAATAATCCTGTTCTTTTTTGCCAAGTTCCTACAGGCCCTGTAACTTTTATACGATTTCTAAATGACATAAATTGTTGACAATGATAAACGTGGTTATAATTGGGGACCTTTTTACGACTTATAAATGTTGTAATTACGTTCACATGATCTAACTTTTAAGAGCGACAACACGACTTTAATTTCTTAGTTTGGTTCTTACTTGAGTTTAAAAACTGACTTCAGTGTAATTATCGGTTTTATATAGAGCTAATCGGATGCCAAGACCTTCGTAAAAAAAAAAAACACAACCACACGACTGAAGTAAAACTTCTTTAGCTCCATAGTGTGATACAGACAATAGGCCTGCACTGTGTCTTAGATATACGAAACTAAACTTGCTGTGAGAGAAAGAAAATGTGTGCTCGCACCTCTCTCTCTTGCCCCCACAGTAATATACGAAACGTAACTCTCTCTCTCTTTCTATTTTCACTAAATTTTATATCTCCCTCTCAACTTCCGTTCGAAATATATTTACTTAATAGTGTTCAAGCTTTATTGAGAAGTGCATGCAATATATAACATTTCATAGTTATTGATAGACAATTTTATAACTTAAAGGCTCCCTTCACACGACGGAAGCGCCGGAGCCGGCTCACTATCTAGTTGACACTGGTGGCACTGACGAATTTGGTGCGGCATATATTTTTAATAGATTGCGGTTTAGCGAATTTGCAGCATCATGTAAAGGAAGTCTACACTATCAAACGACACTACCTCGTTTGATTTAAAAAAAAAAAAATTGTGATGTAACTACAAATTTATAGTTTTTGGTATTTTCCCTTTAGATGTTCTACATGAAATTGCATCTTACCAAATTTCATGATACTAGGTCAACAGGAAATACCCTATAGGTTTTGATTCCCTTGCGAGTGTCAAAATATGCGCCCGACAGAGACATAAACAGCCGTATCTTTTGATTGCGTTAACTTAGAAGTTTTTCACTGCTCGAAGGGATTGTAGACCTGAGTATTTGATATTAATTTCAGCTTGACAGGTCCACCGTTCCTGAGGAAAAGGGTCTTGACAGACGGACAGACGGACGGACGGACGGGCGGGCAGACAGACAGACGGACAACAAAGTGACCCAATAAGGGTTACGTTTTGAGGTATGGAACCCTAAAAAGGTAGAAAGTTCAGTAGAAGTGATTGTTGACGGTCGTATATTTTTTTCTATAATCTTTTGGAAGCACATTTTTCATATAATCAATCAAAATATCGTCCCGCGAAATATTACTTGAAATAAAAATCAACAACGTAACGTTACAAACTAATGAATGTCTTAATTTTAATTAGTTACATTATATATAAATATTTATATAATAATTATTCACTTTTTCACTTAGAACTTAAATGTCTTATATGTCATTGATTATGTAAACGCATGAAATTTAAAAAATATCGTCGTTTAGATAACGCTAGATATATACAGGGTGTACGTTTTGAATTAGGAAATCTAAATGAAAAATATTTGTCATGCAATGGCATACTACGTATTTAATTTTTTCGTAAATAAAGTCTTTCTAAAATATACAATTTTATTTTTTTGTTTTTCGCCCTTGAAAATGTAGACCCATCAAAGGACTAACCCGGGTGTGTGTTAGTCATTCTTCCGTGAATTTCAACCTCCGGTCACCCTCCGGGACCCGATGAGAGGAAGGTGGTGAACTCTCATGACTAAACACCGCCTTGGAAATGCCTTTATCCGGGAAGGCTTTAATAGCTTCATCGGAGGCGATCGCCCCAGGGGATGCGGGGGCGACGCAAGCGTCACTCAGTTACAGAGCATTAAAATACACAATGAATTACGACACAAATACTAATGCGTAAGTGAAAGAAAATAGGGGCATGACCAAATTGGTCGTGTTTTATCAGAAGGTGATGTCAGGAGCCCTAGGAACCGGTGAGCGTGCAAAAAAGAGCTACTAATGTTAGAAAAGTGAGCGAGGTTTGTAAGGACCGCGTCATATGGGGCTCGGTTCTCTCTGCCTAATCCGCAAGAGAGCTGGTGTGAAGATGTAGAAAGAAAGTGTTCCTAAATTTCATGCCATCCAAGTATAATGAAGTCAATACTTTCCATTGATTATTAAAATCATATATATATATATATATTTTCATGAAAGCCATCGACTTTTTCACTATCCGCTTGTTCGATCTAACTGTTATAATAATATCATACATTATTGAAATATGCCTTTTGATATTGAAAGAGTATTGAAGTTTGTCGTTGTCTATTTTAAAATATAACAAAATAACAGCAAAATAAAATCAATGATTTTGAAATATATTTAAATCATGTAAAACACCCGAACAAAAAGTTCTTCAACTCTCGATTTTTTCGTAAAGCAAAAAGAACAGCCTGTATATCAGATAGGCAATACTAATTAATATAAACGAATGTTCTATTAGATAGGCATTTATTCGCGAATGTATAAAAAACATTCGTAATCTTCGCTAGGGTTTATTATTAAATTTTCCATAAACATAGATAAACAATGACACATTATTATGTACATTAACATTTTTTTTGTTTTGGTATTTGACAACCAGAATATTGTGACAGACTTATATTTTTTAGAAATAACAATAACCTTACAACGTAACGACGAAGAGTACAGTCAAATTTTGTTTAACTTTCCGTAATACGAATACATACATTTCACCCGAACACTCACTTGTGGGGTAATTTTACAATCTAAGGTTTGTTTTCTACAAGAATATACATTTAGTCACGTAACACACGAAATAGTGCCAATTTTCATATAAACTATACGTCTTTTCTTTTTGGATACAACCCCTCCATATGGTCGCCCGATCAATATGGACAAAATATCATATCAGCGAGCATTATAATATAAATTATAATATTTTTTATTACGTATATAGTTAAGCACTGTAAAATTTAAATATGGATTGTAAATGACTTGTATCTCATGATGTTATCTCGCAGCAAATAACGTAAATAATAACGTAAAAAACAACTATTATTAATTAATTATTTTTGTCTTTTGACGACAGTTTCATTCAAATGTATATTCGTGTCTGAAGTGCAAACGACGTTCCTTTTTATATGTTTACGTAATTACTTTATTGCTACTGTATAATTAAATTATGCTAGTGAGTTAGAAAAACTACGGTAACAAATGTGTAAATAACTATTTCAAAATTAATATTTAATATCAAAAACTCACTTTGGAAAAATGGCATCACATGTAAACAGAAAATTATGATGTATCATGTAAATCGTGTTTTGAAAATATTTACATTAAATCAGTTCATTTTACAAGCCACGGATAATATGTCTAAATTGAACAAAATGATCTAAATGGCGCCTGATTTAAATAAAAAGATAATTAAATAATTCCTAAATTGGTTTATTTGTCACATGGCTATAAAAACTAGTGTTTATTACTGTATTAATTTTACCATGTTTTTTATTTATTTTGCAAAAAAAATTGTCTGATAAATCTTTGCAAACAGGTAAATATTTCTAAAACTACATTTACATGTGTGTCTGTTCATACCACATTTTATGAACGTGCTCGTCCAATTGTACAAAATCATTTATTTTTATAAAATATGCAACGTACACATTTTATTCTTATCTCTATAACATTATAGTACTTAATTAACATTGGTAACATTATAAGTACTCACTAAAAATGGTGGGAATATAAAATATGGCTTAGTATTAAAATCGAGCACTACGACTCTCCAGTATATGACATTCTTATACTTTTTAAAACCATATACTAAAATACTATACGTTTCAGTCGCAAAAAAATACGAAACAATATTTAATTCCATCATCAAGTGCCAACCCTACCGACGAATGGCAGTAAACAAAAAAGGCGCCTTTATCAATATATATTACAGTCTTCTACGGATAGGGCTACTACTACTTCCAATAAACACCTAGCAATACTCATAATTATTATCGCTCGTAGATATATTGGAATGCCACGTGGAGTTTAGCTAGATTCGACCTGTGTGTAAAGTAACATTTTGCTATCGAGTAATCAAACCAGAGTATTGTCAACCGATCACCTGAATTTAATCAATAGTGAGTAAAAATTAAGGTTGTTTTTCCATTGAAATCTTCCTATAGATTGAAGGTTAATATGGCCAAAACACAAAAAAAATGTTATTACCATTACGGCTTTGAGCTATGGAGCTATGGGGAAAGCTAAGCTCGATGTTTCTTTGTACGTTCAACGACGAATTCTACTGAGCATCCATTTATCGGAATAGATATCATAGCCAGCAAGCTGAAATCGTTATCTGACTGATGGACTAAAACATAGAAGACGCGGAAAACGAGGATTGCATAGAGTTCACACTTGAGCATGCTAAGATGTGAAGTTATGCGTTTCAAACCACTTCTCATATATAGTACTTATTGAGAGTTACCAGGTCGTGTAGCTTTGATATGTCGATTGACAAAAAAAAACAATCTTGGTATTTTTACTTAGGACTGTTTTACCTTTTGACAGGTGTGATAAAGTGTCAAAAATTAGAGTTATATAAGTATAAACTCTCCAGTTAGTGATAAATTTAAACACATGTAACAAATTGTGTACTCTCTTAGTATTACAGTCAAAAAGTAACTAATTTAACAAACATTAGTTTTTACCGTTCGCTGATATTTTGAATAAGGTTGTATAGCCATGGTAATTTATTGAGAAATTGAAATACAACATTTCCTCAACATTTGAGTATTTTCTCGGTATTTGAACAAGTTTCTCGTGAGATGTCCAAGTGTAACTAAACTGTCCAACCAAACCAAAGCAAGAAACAAACTTTAGTTTTCAGCTTCCGTCATTATTTCAAATTTGTAGCATTGACACTTCAAAGATTGAGAAATTTAAATACAATTTGCCTCCACATTTGTGTATTCTTGGTATACACGCAATTGTTGACTTTTGACAGGTGTCAAAAAGAGACTAATTCGACTAAAATGTCAAATATTAGTTTTCAGCTTTTGTTACTGATCATACTGCGCTTCTGTAGCCTTGATACTTCCTTGATTGAGAAATTTAAATAATAGTTACCTACCTACCTCAACCGTTATTATTTTGTATTTTTTTAGTCTTAGGGGGTGGAGTGGGAGGTTTGTCCCCTCCAGTGATGTTACTCTTCCTTATGCCGGAGGTGTAAAGGAAGGATCCTCGGGCAGGGGGCCAGACCATGTCATAGTTGTTCCGGGGAGGAAGCGGATCGGCGTTGTTGTTTGTGTCGTCGAGGTCCATGCTACGGTGGGACAGTTTTTCTGGCAGCGGCGGCGGTTCTTCTTCGTCTTGATTGGAATCTGTGGTACCTGAGGGAGCGATAGGTATCCAAATAGAGTAATTGCTTTCGAAGATATCAAGAAGATATCTTGGGCGCGTCCAACACCGACAGAGTACAAATAGCTTACCGTGATCTTTCAAGTCAACGTCAAGCCCTCAGATTAGCAGACGAGCCTCTAGCGAAAGTGAGTTAAGGTCGCAGTCATCTGAGAGAGTACAGTCGAACTGTCTCTTGTTAAGATTGGGTGCTCTATCTCTCTTTCGTCCCTTTACTCTTTCGCCAGAGACACTTTTGCTAATCCGTTAGGTGCAACACAAGCAGATGAGGATGGCCTAGTCTCGGAAAATTACGGCGATCCGGTTAAATCCCAAAATTTGCATATTAAAATATTGACGGTACATTAATTCTGATCTACTCTACTTCTATCACCATAGGCTATGCTTTACCATTCTTCGATCCGCCGCATCCAACCCTACTTACGAAGGGATTTAAAGCATACTCCGCCTCGCTGCTCAACTGTGGATTGGCGCCGCCCGAAGACCACTGACCTAGCTTAACAACTTTCATTCAACAACAGCCGGGAGCGAGGGCTTGACGTGCCGAAAGCACAGAGAAGCTCAAGATAGATCAACCCAACCATAGATAGCTGTGGTCGTCATTAATAAACCTACAATAATATGTTCATAAAGCATATTAAAAATACTCCCTTTAAAAAGGCTTATTATGGAATTGATGAATATGTAACTGACAAAGATGACTGTTAATAATTCAGCATATTTTCCTTTAATAGTCTTTAATGTTATCATTTGACAACATTTCTGTAACTTGAATAACTTGAATTTATTGTAATATATAATTGACAGTTTGAAACGAGACTTTTATTAGCAAGTATCTTTCAACATTTCTTCTTCGCAAATAATAATTTCTGAAATGCTTGCAGATAAATAAAAAGAAAAATAGTAACATAAAAGAATTGAATAAGATATATAAATATAATAAGATATATAAATATAATAAATTATATTAAAAAAATGTAAGACTTGTAAGTGCCTGCGAGGGCCCAATGGCATATTATATTTTTTTTTATCTTATCTTTTTTACGTATTCAATGAGACCGAAACGAAGAAATCAAGCTCCGCCTTCGATCACTTCCAGATGTTAATTGTCGATTCCACCCAAATAATTACATCTTTATTAAGTACACCTTTAAAAGAGTATAGTATTAGAAACGTATAGTATTTTAGTACTTACCTAAAGTTTTTCATAAATTAGCAAAAAATACGGCATACAAACACCGCGAACGACAAAACAAACGAGTATGAATCGGATATTAGAATACAAAACTGAAAAATTAGTGTTTCCCTTTATTCCCATTGGATTGTTCAATCATTTCCTGTAGAGCCGTCATAAAGCATAATGCAATATATTGTTCTTAGCGAAGCCTGATACAGACGAAGCATGATAAAAACTGATAAAAATGGCGTATATATTATAATAAATTAAGGACACTTATTTCAATTGCGGGATTTAATAATGAATTAATGACCAAAAAAAAATGAAAATAATAAATAAATATAAATGGATAATAATAACAATAAATGCAAATAAAGATGTATGATGACGTATAAAAACTGATAATGGTGCTGTAAATATTATAAACAATTGATGGAAGGCTTATTTTAATTATATGAATTAATAATAAATTGCTTAAAAAAAGATATGCCTATTAGATGAGAATGAATGGATGATAGTAACAATAAATTTAAAGACGCCTTTCGAATAATAACGATGTAATATAAGTTTAGGCTTAATATAGATTATCGATCAATGATCATGTTGATCATAATAATGATATGATAATAGCAAAGGCAAATCATCGTTATCAGCCCCCGTCATCATCAGAATTTATCATTATAAGACTTGACCATTATCAACTTTAATCATTTAAAGCAAGGTAGGTGTATATTTAAAACCAGTAATGATTAAGTTACATAATATACTGTATACTATTAATGAGTAACATAATGATTCTGATGATGATGAGGACGATAATTAAGAAGGCCGATAATGTATGTACATTTTGATGATGTTTTTATCATTTATAGCAACGATAGTAGTCTATTTGAAACGGGTAATGGTCAAGTTACATAACATAATAGGGGTTAAAGTATGAAACTGCCGTTTTATAGTAATAGATATTTTTAATTGACATTAAACCTTCATGGTTTGAGATTTTCGAGTGAATTTTTTTTCACATGATACCTATGAGGTTTTTCTTTAAAAAAATATGCAACATTTGATTTTCGAATTTGTATTGTTTTCTTTCATTCAGCTTAGATGGGAAAGATGGATACTTCGAAAATCGGAGTAATTTTTGAATGCGCGTTCCGACACGGTACTAACGCGGCAGAAACGGCTCGCAATATCAATGCTGCGTTTGGAGAGGAGACTGCTAATGAACGCATCGCGAGTTTTTGGTTTAAACGCTTTCGTAATGGAAACTTCGACTTGAAGAACGAACCACGTGGAAGACCGCCCACACAGGTGAATAACGCTGAATTGAAGGAGATGGTGGAAGCCGATCCGAGTGAAACTTAACGTTTAACGTTACCTTACCTACAATACTACCTCATTTGCATCAAATCAGTAATATAAAAAAATATGAAAAATGGGTGCCTCATGATTTGACTGATCTGCAGAAAGAAACGCGTGTTGAAACTTGTGTTGCCTTGTTGAATCGATACAGAAATGAAGGAATATTGGATCGAATTGTGATATGTGATGAAAAGAGGATTCTTTGGAACGGAAAAACACAATGGCTGACCCCAGGTCAAACGCCGCGCCAGTGGCCTAAAGCAAAGCTTACCAATAAAAAGGTAATTGTAACTGTGTAATTATGGCGAAACTGGCAGTGAAACAGCCCCGACTCGTGAATCGATCTTCACCATTATTGCTCCATGATAACGCAAGACATCACACTGC
This sequence comes from Pyralis farinalis, assembly GCA_947507595.1. Classification (NCBI taxonomy): domain Eukaryota; kingdom Metazoa; phylum Arthropoda; class Insecta; order Lepidoptera; family Pyralidae; genus Pyralis; species Pyralis farinalis. Next base: position 34,807,050 of record OX382257.1, on the reverse strand, counting down.
ACGAGAAACCGTTGTAACTCTACAGGAGCTGCAGCTAGAAACCATACGTCATTCTCCATACTCACCAGACCTTGCTCCAACTGACTACCATTTTTTTCGTAATTTGGATAATTTTCTACGTGGTAAAAAATTTTCTTCCCAGGAGGCAGTACAAAATGTTTATACACAGTTTGTGGAATCTAAATCCCCAGAGTTATATTGTAAAGGCATAAATAAACTTCCGATTAGATGGCAGCAATGTATAGATAATGAGGGTAAATATTTTGATTAAATAAATATGTTACATCTTAGAAAAAAACGTGTTTTCATTTTTCAGTACAAATCGACAATTTCATAATTTAACCCCTAATATTATAATGCATAAAGTTTCTAACTATATAATAAGTAAGAAATATAATAATTGTGATGATGCTGAAGGCAATAATAATGATATGATACTGATGGAGGATGATGATGAATGATTATACCGATGAATGGTGATTTAAGCGACTCACCCATGGAGTCCCTGTTGGACGGCGGGGCGGAAGCGGCAAGCAAGCTAGCGCGCTGCGACAGTCGGCGCTCGCGTTCAGCCTCCGCGCGCGGCGGCCGCTCGGGCAGTAGCTGCGGAAACGCCTGTGGCAGCTGTTACTGGCTCGCGGCAAGAATGCGGACTAACATATATACTACGTGTCTCTTCATAGATAAATTGACACGATAATACTAATAACAACGTCCGTCCCTCTTCAATAATAGTCCAGTACCAATAATCCCTCCAGACCTCATTACAATAGACCAATAATTTCCAACACATTCGTAATAGTCCCAATGCCTGCCGAGACGGAGCGGGTCAAGGCGAGTGTACTGTATTAAATTACTCTTCTGGTAGGGGCGTCTACGCGTTGTAAATATATTCCCGCGCAAGCCTATCAAATGACCGTGAAAATACCAGTGATATATTTTCAGTTGATATTACACCGCCATATAGTCCCCAATTATGACAGGCTTGTCATATGGGACTAGATAACAGATAAAATACATAAGTAATACTTATAATAAATATATACATATAATAGACAACATCCAGACTAAGAAAAATATGTTCATACATACAAATGTTTGTCTTGTGCTAGAATCGAACCCATGTAACTTAGCGTTAAGGACCATAGCTCCAATATTAATATCCATAAAACAAGCTAACTACTCGATCGGGCTCGTTAAAAAGCAATACAAGTAAGCACAGAAGATGCAGTTCTTGAAAACACCTATTTTTCAATCACATGACCAAATAAATCGTGTGTACGTTAAAATTGTTGACCTATTACGAATTGTCTAAAGCGTCCAACAGACTAGATCACTTAGTGCTCTGCTAAATTATGAGTTAGCAGAGCATTAAGTGATTTCCACCAGTGTGTGTTGCCAGTGATGGCAAACGGCACAGAAACATGGTCGCTTACTATGGGCATCACACAGAAGCATGCGGTTGCGTGCGACGAAGAGAGAGTCATGCTTGGAGTTTCTCTACGAGATAGCTTCTGAAAGGAGCACATCCGTAGAAAAACTAGAGTTACGGACGTGGTTCTAAGGATGAGCAAGCTGTAGTGGCAGTACGCAGGCCACATAGCTAAGGGAACCGATAATCTTTGGAGCAGAAAAGTTCTCTAATGGCAATCACGAACCGGAACCGGACCAGTGTAGAACGGCCCACTCACACACTTCACTCGCTTCTCTAACATTCATAGCTCTTTTCATGCACGCTCGCCGGTTCCTGGGGCTCCTGACATCACCTTTTGATAAAATACGACCAATTTGGTGATGGTAGGCCACCATCACCTTCCTTCCACTTTCGCATTGTATATCTTTTTCGTCATTCTTTCATCTTGCATTATTTCTATATGTCCGAACTAAGGGTTCTTATCTTAACTCTCATCTCGACCGCATTTATTCTACTTTCATGCTCTCTCTGCCATACCCAGCTTTCACTTCCATAAGTTAGCGTTGGGATTAGCACCGCGTTGTGTACAGCGAACTGTGCCTTCTGGCTTAGATTTCAGCTGCCTAGAAGTTTACCCAATGCTCCATTTAAGTTATTCCCAGCACTCACTCGTCTCTCCACAAAAGCGGCGTACCTTCCGTCGCTGCTAAAAGCGCTTAGAAGATATACAATCTCATCTACTTGCTCCAACACTATATCATTAACCGTGATCCAAGTGTTCATTCTGGATGTCTCTCTTTCAAATACCATTATCTTGGTTTTGTTCACAATCAATTGTAAGTATTTCTTCACACAATCATCTTTAATTACTGTAACTAGTGTTTGCAGTTCAGATGATGATTCTGGTATTAATACCGCGTCGTCTGCATAAAGCAGACAGTTGACCACTGAGTCACCCATTCGTCTTCCCACATTCATATTTCTTATTCTCTGAAGACAACTGTCCAGATACAGGATGAATAGCCGAGCCGACATCACGCATCCCTCTCTGACATCAATGTTGAAATGTGAAAAACCGTTTGATCCGTGCATCCTCGGCCGCTTCGAAATCAACCCTGTGCTTGCCAAAGCATTCCATCGGATTTCACCCTCATACCCCTTTCAATGATTTTTTCAATACACTTTAGCTGCTAAGCTGATCAAACTGATGGCCCTATAGTTGGAGCAGTCCATACGTGAACCCTTGCCTTTATACCAGGGCACGATGCCTGCGCGTCTCCAATCGGTTGGGACCCTTCCGGTTCTCCAGCATAATTTGCTCAAAAACCAGAAAAAGGCGTCCCTAACGTAGGTGTCACCTAATTTGATCATCTTAGCTGTAACCATATCAATTCTTTGAATCGACAATTCAATCTCATCCATGGTAATGTCTTCATGGTACGCTGGCACTGCCGAGTCAGTCACAGACTCATTCACAGTGCTAGCGTTCTGACATAATCATACATTTCTCTATAATCTACACTTTCTGAGTGTTAGCAAAAATGCGCCCGCTTTTCGTGTAACATGTTCATGCACACAAATGTTTGAGCTGTGTGGGAATCGAACGAGGGTTGACGTCAAAGTAGCCTCACTAACCACTACGGAAACATCAGCATCACTAGAAAAAAATCAACTGGCTTTGTACAGTGGGAATTAGTTATGTATGGAAAAGCAGTTTTGCAAAGTTGATTTCATACATTATTTTAACGACGATGTTTTCAATTTTTACTTCGAAATAATTTATCAAGAAGATTTAAAAACTACATTATTTTCATTTGAGTAGAAATTATACCGCTTGCCTGTAGACCGCGTTCCAGCCTCCCGATTTTTTATAACAAAAAGGTATGTAGGACCGAGGCATGTGGTGCTCGGTTCTACCTGTCTACGTGATAAGTAACTTCCTTCATATCTGACTTTGGTCCGCGTCATCGTTATGATACACAGAAGGAAATTTGGCTAAAATATACATAAAATTGTTAGTGCAAAGGCGGGCAAGCTTGTATATGTTATTAAAGCAGCACGCTATTTCATTTTCAAAAGAAAGGTAGCATTATCTTGAACTTTGGTACAAAAGTACGCGCAGTCACCGTCAATCTGGATTCTCGTCGGACCTCAAACACTTTATGTACTTGCGATGAATACGTACCGCTCGACCATACTCAGGGCTACAAGTACGGTAAATAGCGACCATGCTAACGTGACGTGGCATAGAGAGCTTTACGTGGAAGCCATTAAAACCATTTCACCTTGGAGTGACAGGTGCGATAGGGGCAATGCTTCTTCTTCTACTCGGCGTTAATCCGTTTCCCAATCCATTAGGATCGGCGGGGTCCTCAGACTACGGATTTGGCGAAGATACAAATTTTTCATCATCATCATTTCAACCTGTATTCGTCCACTGCTTAACATAGGCCTCCCCTCTAGAGTGCCACTCGTCTCGATCCCGTGCCACCTGCATCCATCGACTCCCTACAAACCTCTTGAGGTCGTCGCTCCATCTAGTGGGGGGTCGCCCACTCTGCGTGCACCAGTATGGGGACGCCATTCGAGAACCTTTCTTCCCCAGCGGTTGTCGGTTCTACGAACTATTTGACCGGCCCAGCCCGGCCGGCTATGTCAGTTACCTTAGTTCTACTGCGGATATCCTCATATCTGACTCTATCATGCAGCGAAACCCCGAGCATAGCTCTTTCCATGGCACGCTGAGCGACCTTGAGCTTCCCTATACGGCCCGCAGTGAGGGCCACGTCTGACTGATTTTTACATGGGGCGAATGCCACCAAACTTCCACAATCCAGAGGAAAAACCAGACCTTTCTTACGGCCTCACGTATTTCTAAATATAATCTCTTGGATTACTCACGATGTTTTCCTTCACCGTCGAGTTAGTGATAATCAAAAATATGTACATAAATTCAAAAACACGAGTTTAGTGGTACATGCCAGGATTCGAACCGTGGACCAGTTGGTCAATAGTACGGTTCTTTATTCACTGGGCTACCACTACTCAAAACTATAAGGTAAAGGCTATTGCATATTATATGTAGCACTTTCGCTCACTTCATCTATATAAGTACATCCTTTTAAAAAAGTGAAGAAAAGCAAGAAGGAAAGCAAGCAGCGACCAACCTGATGTTAAGTCGTTACAGTAGCCTACGAACTAAGTGTCGCACGTTGCCACCCAAAGCTACAAACACAACAGTCTTAGGAGTGAGAATGACCACCTCATTCACTCGCCAGAATGTAACAAACCTCCCAGGAACATGTTACTTGGTAATTATTTTAATGAAAAAGTCTCAATGTGCCTACTGTATTTTTCTACTGTGCTTGCGTCATTAATTTTCGGTTAGAACCGGATATTGCAGCTCGCTTCGCTTTACATGAGCTAAGTAAGCCTAGCCTAGCTTTGTTCGCTTGAATTTAATTGTTAATCGTATACCTCTTGGCGTAACTCGCGCAGTGGTGACGCCGACGGCGTGTCTGGCTGTGTGTTGCTCGATATGGACGTGTTGCTGAATGACGAGTTAATGTTGCCGTTCGGAGTTGCGTGGGACGTGTACCACTGGCTAGCGCTGGATTGAGACGATCCAACTTCGCTCTGTAAATTAACATAATTTTTTTTTATACAACGTCGGGGAGCATAAAAACATACGGCTCACCTGCTATAAAACAGTTACCACAACGCTTATAACACATTAAGAAACACTCACCTCTGCTGGTAACAGCAACTCCTTTGTGGTGACCTCACTCACACGCAGAAACACAACAATCCTCTAGGGAATTGTTATTTGGCTGCAGTTTTCTGTGAGGTGGAGGTACTTCACCAGATGGACTGCTTTGATATGCCCTATCTGTCTTACAAACACCCAGACTAAGACAAACAGATATGTTCATGCACACGAATGTTTGCCTTGTGTGGGACGGCACGGAACTAGTGACGTACCCTGGTGGGCCGCGTAACTACTGGCGTCTAGCCAAAGCCGTGCAGGCCATCTTCTGCCAGTCCTCGCTGCATCCGCTGAGATGGCTGATTGGAGCATCAGTCGCAGAAGGCCGATCTTATGGCCAGCCTCCTTGCGGCTAACTCTCGGGTCGATGACTGTAGCACGCAACCACCTACGATACCCTCCAGTGGTCTCGTTATGCCTGATATCCACATCAGGCAGCGCGTGTGCGTTTTGAACTACAGTCACTCGATGTCCGAAAAGCCAGTGGCCCTGACGGTATCCCAGTGATTGTTCTGAAAAATGCGCCTCTTTCGTCTCTCGTACTCTACCGGGTATGATCCGGATGCTTGGTGAGAGGCCAATGTGCAGCCGGTCCCCAAAAAGGTAGACCGTTCTGACCCATCAAATTACCGTCCCATTCCCGTAACTTCAGTGTTGTGCAAAGTCATGGAACGGATCCTTAACAATCAATTGATCCGCTACCTAGAAGATCACTCCTTAATTAATCATCGTCAATATGGCTTTAGACCGAAACGATCGACGGGTGATCTTCTAACGTATGTGACGCACCTCTAGGGGGAGGCAATTGATAAATATGGCGAATCTATAGCAGTCAGCCTAGATATCGCCAAGGCATTTGATCGGGTTTGGCATAAAGCACTTCTCTTCAAACTTCCGGCATAGAGTGTGCCCCTCCAGCTTTGTAAGTGGATTACTGGCTTCCTGCATGAGCGTAGATACCGCGTCCTTGCAGATGGATGCGCTTCGCGGTTCATGTCAGTGAATGCCGGTGTCCCACAGGGCTCCGTCCTGTCGCCCACCCTCTTTCTTCTTCATGTCAATGACATACTGTCACTAGGTAATATTCATTGATATGTAGATGACAGTACGGTCCATGGGCGATATTTCGATCGGCCTAGTGCTGGTCGGACAGAAATCGGAGAAAAGCGCGAGTATTGTCGTAGGGCTGAATCGGGTTTTGGATCTCGATTAGTAAATAGGGTTCCAATAACCTGGTTGAGTTTAATTCCAACAAAGCTCAGGCGTGCGCGTTCTCAACAAAAATGGCTCCATTCCATCCCACTCCCAGTCTTCAAGGGACTTCGCTCAGAATGCGAGATGGCCTGAATATGCTAGGCATGAATATTCGTTGCGATCTTAACCAACGAAATTACACCGAGAGCCTCATCTTAACAGCTTCAAAAAAACTCGGAGTCTTGAACAGGGTGCGCCGGTTCTTCACGCCGGACCAGCTTTGTCTGCTAATCGACGACGAAGAGGAGACCTAGAACCTCTGCAATTTCGTACGGACAGAGGCTCGCTAAGCATATTTTACCGCCTTTACCATACTGAGTGCTCTGAAGAACTGTTCTCCATTATCCCACCCTCTCACTTCCGTCATAGACCTCCTAGATAGATTTCCTCCGTCCTACAATATGAGATCCCTCAAAGAAAGTGTGCGAGATAGCATGGTAGCGTCAACTGACAGAACACTGTAGTCCTTAGTCAGTTGCCGCTGCAAACTGGGCTCCTTTTTTCGCTTACCATCTGGCGAAGCGGAGTCACTATGCTGAGCTAATATAAAACAAAGGATCGAACCCACGAGCGTTGATGTTAAAGTGACATTGCTAACCACTTTGCTACCGAGCTCGTCAAAATTGTCCGTGGTATACCTTTCTGCCCCGTCGTTTCTCCCTCTTCTGCGTCCCGAAGTAGCTGACCACGCCGCCGCTGCTGTTCCGACTGCCAACAAACAACGGTTGCATTACTAGCAGCTGCAGATGTATATATCCCATCGAGCACAGAAGCAGCTTAAGCAAGCTTCATTATTAGCTCAATAACTACCCTTCTCTTTATAACAACATTGGCAATTTTCTTTTGGCATTTCTTCTTCGCCAATGGTCATTTTAGAAATGCTGGTAGATTAAAAAAGAGCGATAAAAACTAAAAAAAAACTACGGAAAAATATACAATATGATCTATGAAATAAGATACAATATGATCAAAAGAATATAAGACGTGTCTAAGGGCCTAATGGAAAATAAATGTTTTTTTTTATCTTTTATCTGACTTCAAGCTAATTCACTCAATCACTCGTGTAATGCCACCTCTGCTTCAAACACAGTTGCTCCTTGGCAGCTGGCTAGTAACCTCACTCACTGGCAGAAACACAACAACCCTTCAGGGAATTGTTATTGGGCTGCGGTTTTCTGTGAGGTGGTACTTCACCAGACGAATTGCTTTGCTGCGCCCTACCTCTATTAAAAACGTTTCGCATTAGGCGAGCCTAATGGTCATTTGTCTGCTTATGTTTCGTAAAAAAAATCTTCACTAGTAAGGGCGCAACCTAAAACCATTTGACGGCGCATAAAGACACCCTTCACTCACAAAACGTAGTGTTTTGCGTGCAAATGTCCGAACCGAACACGCAGGTTAAGCAACTTCAATCGCAGCCTGTCTATGGACGGGTTTAACTATCTCGAGACTCCGGAGGGCACGTTAAGCCGTCGGTGCCGGCTGTTGTCGATAGATAACAGTCGTTAAGCTAAGTCAGTGGCCCTCAGGTGGCATGAAGACACTTACCAATCCGCATCTGAGCAGCGTGGCGGAGAATGTTCTAAACCGCTTCGGTTTAAGGGAGAACCGTATCCCTGCAGCGGGATGAGTGAGAGTTGATGTCGATGTCAATAATTGCCTCGATGTTGATCTCCAAACTAGCCAACAAGAGCAGCGCGTTCTACTTCAACCAAACCAACCAGTGGCGGTGACTCAGTTACTGCGCAAAATCGTCTCATTGGCTCTCTATAGGTTATTACCTTCATGGGTGTAACATAGGTAGCAATAAAACGCTGATATGTCGCCGTCAAATGAGCAATATGCGCCTAATTACGTGTGTAAACTGAAAAATGTCGCCGCTAAACGAGTGCACTTCCCGACTTTAGGGTTATGCCCTTAAACTGTGTGTAATCGCGGAAAAGTTGGTGTTTACGTACCTCATCAAAGGATTTATCGCACTGAAGAACTTCGACCTCGATGCAGTACTGAAAAAAAAAATCAATTGTCAATCATACCAATTGGGAGATAAAGAGTTAGTTCCTGAGGAGCTGCTGTATCAGTAGCGGCGATATGCTCATATTGGAACCCTTCTTTGCATTATGGTAATCACTTTACGTCAGACACGTGTATGATTATAATTTCCTGCCGTTCCATTTTGTTTTGATAACTGCACGTCAATTATGGTTACGAGATCCGTAGTACCACAAACGCAGCACAGACGGTACGCATATTAACGACGTACCCAGTCACCGCAAGTGAAGGCAATGTGCGCTTTTGGCTGGAGAGCTCTCGTTTTAAAAACTTTAATCTCAATGATTCCCATAGCCTACCGGACACGAAACTATTATTTAAAAGCCATAGTGAAAGCAGACTCTTCTCAAACCATGTAAAATATCTTAGAAAGTACAATGTCTTGCCTGAAGCGGTAACAAGTCTTCCGTTCAAAATAAAAAAAAAAACTTGTTTAGACTACTCTGCGACAACTGTGTATATAGTGTAGTTAAAAAAAAAATATCATGATTGAATTTATTATATCTATTTGTAATATTGAGCAGTCAGAACCCGTTATATACGTTTTCCCATACATTTCGCGGTCATATACGACCACCCGGGTTTCGAAGGGTTAATATATAAAGTATTGCTTGTAATTATTAATTAGTTAGATATATAGATAAATTCTTGTTTGTTTGTTTGTTTGTAATATCTTTAATGTACAATAAGAAATACAATAATAACAATAACATTCTTTATTAGTATTTCCAGCACACACATAACAATTTGTTACAATTATGCTTATAAATGTCTGCAATACAAAGTAACATGTTCACCGTAGAGGGAGAAAAATCATGGGTGCCGCAGTAACACAAAATGGCTATAGCACAACTATTTAATTAATGTTTGATAACAAAAATTTTAGTTTTCTGTTTTTTGTTCATTTATTCTGACATTGTAATTATATAATTATCTTTTTGCATGCCAATGTTTTGGCGCAACACGCTTGCACTACTGTATATGCTCGAAAAAAAGTAGAATATACTTTCATGCTCTTTCCCCCATACCCAGCTCTCGCTTCTATAAGAACCAGCACTGCATTGTGTACAGCGAGCTCTCTGGCTTAAGTTTTTACTGCCAAGAAGTTTTCTCAACCCAACGTTACCTAACCTGAGAAATGTCTGATTTTCCCTCTGGGTTGTGGAAGTCTGACCGCCGTCGCTTTATGTCAAAATCTGTATCTGCGCCAAATCCTTAGGCTTTGGTAGCGGACCCCGTCGGAAACGAGATAACGCTAGGAAGAAATATAATTTGCTTAAAGTAATATAATAATCTAGTACGACAAGTACTTATAGCTGTATGTACTTATATACTCACTCGTTGCCAGTGGATATGTCTGATATCCTGTTGAACGCGTTGGTGCTGGGGTCCGAGGAGACGTCCCTGGCCGACAACGTCGGTGTCCGCATGCGGAGCTGGACTTCCGGGGTCTCTGGTTCCATGTCAGTCTAGATACACACACCGAATAAACGACTTTTAGTAGCGGTTCGAATCCTATATCACTAAATACGTGTTTTCGGATCTAAATACACGTTTATAATTATCACTAGCGAGGCGGTGCCAGGCCACTAAAGTGGCAATCAAGCATACGGTCTGCCTGATGTTAAACAGTCACCGTAGCCTATGGATATTTGCAACACCAGGGGTGTCACTCATGCGTTGCCGATCCTCTAAAAACCTCTTCACACATTTCTTGAAGAACTCCATCCTGTAGTCCCCTGGAAAAACCTCGGCTGGGAGCTCATTCCACAGCTTAAGAGTTCTCAGAAAAAACTTCTCTGGAACCGCACAGTACGCGACCATTGCGGTTCCAGCGTGTGAGGGTGAACTCCCCGCCGTCAGCGAGCGGTGCGGTTGTAAAAAGTAGCTGTCAGCATCATTTCGAACAATTCTTCAGAACACAACCCGTTGTACAATCGGTAGAGCACACAAAGGGAGGGAAAATCTCTCCTTAAACTTAAGGATTCAATACCGTGTGTAAGCTTAGGATTGTCGACAATTCTCACAGCTCGTCTCTGAATCGAATCACACGGTCCAAGCTGGTATCCAGGTGCTCCCGCCCAAAGGTGACTGCGGTACTCCAAGTGCGGTCTGACTTGAGACTTATATAAGTCTCTGCCCCGCACTGAAGTACTGCTTAGCCCTGTTGAGCACACCAAGTTACCATAGCGGCAAGTTGGCATACGGCCCACCTGATGTAAAGCGGGTACCGTATCCTATTAACGCTTGCGCCTAACTTTAACCTAGTATCACTCGCGCGATGTCACCTCTGCTCCTAACACAGCAACTCCTTACGAGCTTACTGGTGACCTCACTCACACGCAGGGACACAACAACCCTATACGGAGTTGTTATTTGGCTGTGGTTTTCTGTGAGCTGGAGGTACTTCCCTAGACGGGCTGCTTTGATGGCGCCCTACCTCTCTTAAAACATCCAGACCGAGACAAACAGACATGTTCATGCACACAAATGTTTGCCTTGCGTGGGGATCGGAACCACGAGCGTCGGTGTCAAAGTAGCATCATTCACGACAGAGCCACCGAGCTCGTCAAATGTGTGATGAACAGTCTGAGTTTTTCGACTATACCGTGGAGGTCTAACGGCAGCCGCTCAATCAGTCAAGTCAGAATCAGAATCGTCCCATAAGAAAGTTTTGTTTTTTGTGACAAATATAGTAAACATATGCATGTGCACCTTAAGTCCGTATCTGTGTTTGACGTGATGCTGCATCCGCCGGAAGCACGTCACCATGTGGTCGTGGAGGCCGTCCAGTTCCGGAGAGGCTCGGGAACGATGCACATCCAAACCTACAAGATGCACCAGTTTAATTATTGAAGTGAAAACTTCTTTAGCGGCGTTGTGCACTTTTTAGGATGAGTAAAAAATGTTAAACTCGCGTCAGGACACGTGACCCTGACAAGATTTTGGTGAGAATTAGAACTTAAGTTCGCTGCAGCGCTAACACATTAGTTCCCTCTAATTAAACAATTAAAACATGAAGCTCTAGATCGTTCATAGGGCATTATTTTCTTGCGACCAAAACGTTGTAAGCGCCGTGAAATTGTTGGCGTTTACGCGTTTCGTTCAACGTAGTTTATCAACATCGCTGTTTGGTGTAAGCCTTCAGAACCCGTTATATACCTTTTCCCATACATTTCGCGGTCATATATGACCACACGGGTTTCGAAGGCACGGTGTGTTTGAGTTTTAGAGATTGGCGATGATGATGCTGGTAATTATGACGGTGAAAGAGTCGTTGAAATTATGGATGAAAGTTGATTTTTCTGAGAGGTAAACTTTTTAATGTAAAATAATTGTAATAGTGAAATGTTAAATTTTTAATGTAATATAAATTGTCATGATTGTGTACGATAGCATTTTTTTTTATACTACGTCGGGACGTATATAAGTATACGGCACACCTGATGTAAAGCAGTTACCGGTAGCCTATTAACGCTTGTAATATATTAAGTGTCACTCGCGCGATTACTCCTCTGCCGCTTACACAGCAACCCCTTGGGAGCTTACTGGTGACCTCACTCACACGCACGAAGCAGAACCAAAGCAGATCGTCAGGGAAGTACGTCCACCTCACAGAAAACCACAGCCAAATAACAACTCCATAGAGGGTTGTTGTGTCCCTGCGTGTAAGCTCCTAACGTGTAGCTGTGTTAGCAGCAGAGGTGGCATCGCGTGAGTGATACTTAATGTATTACAAGCGTTCATAGGCTACGGTAATCGCTTTACACCAGATGGGCCGAATGCTTGTAGTCCTTCCGACGTTGTATAAAAATGGTAGGATGGTAAAACATAATCACCTGTCTTGAGCAATGGTATTTGGTCCACTATACACTCCCGCAGCTTTTCCAGCAGCGGCGCGTGTTCTGGATGCTTCGCCTCATAGGAAGCCGTGAGAAATGCCCTCTCATAGTTCACCACTCCACCCTGCACCGCGGGGTCGAGGATACCTGCAAAGGTAATTTGGTAATTTGGGAACAGTGATGGTCCGATAGAGGCTCCTGGCGAGTGATACTAAACTCGTATTTTCGGATTTATGTGCATATTTGTAACTGTCGTTTGCTCGACGGTGAAGGAAAACATCGTGAGGAAAAGGTACAATCTCTGCCTTCAAAGTAAAAGCTTAATATTTTACAAACGGGTCCCTTAATCGAAAAAATGTGTTTACAAACCCGCAATATTTTAGAAAGATCTATCCGACGACACCCCACAACATGGGGTAGAAGAAACAAATCAAGATTTCACATTACCACTTTGTCGACGTGATGCCAAATTACAGTATATAAATGCCAAAATACAGTATATAAATGCCAAAATACAGTATATAAATGCCAAATTACAATATATAAATGCCAAAATACAGTATATAAATGCCAAATTACAGTATATAAATGCCAAATTACAGTATATAAATGTCAAATTACAGCTTTCTAGTACTTAGAGTCTCTGAGCTAAGCTGCGGACGGACGGACGGACGAATGAACGAAGATGTTGAAACTATAAGGGTTTCTTGATGACCACGTCACACGATCGACACGATCACAAATCGGTTCTCAATTATCGAAGACATGACGTATAGAAAAAATATAATAGAACCTACTCCTTTTGACATCGGTTAAATTCTCTATGCATCATAGACCGGAAAGGTGTATTTTTAATATAGGGTGACGCAGAAGACGACGTCATGCCAGAATCGGGTAATATGCCATGTTAGCCGATTCTGGCATGACGTCGTCTTCATAATTATTATCAAAAAATATATTTAAAAGATCTACGTATTTTAAAAATTATAGATATTTAAATAAAATCGAGAAAATCTACAGCCCTGTGACTGTTACTACAGATATTTACTTTTCAATTATTTTTGTTTTCGTTATATAATCCCAAATACTTCTTCTGCTGCAGCTTGGAAATAAATGTCACTTTTTGCTCAGCCAAAGATTCAAAATTAATACTCAGGCCAGTTTTAACTGACCATACTGAAACAAAAGGTACTAGGCGAGTTTGGCAAGTATATTGTGTGCAATAGTGAATAACTAGCGTCGCTATCTGTCTCCCTAACACTTTGTAAAATGTGACTCTCTCCGTCTCTGTCACGTTACCGTCACTATCTGTCTCGCTCACACGACGTAAAATGACTCTGTCCCTCTTACTCCAACTGGAATCTTCCAAGTACGGCCTTGAGGAAAGCCACGGGTACATTAGATTCATTTGAAAGTAACAAAAAATTTGTTCAAAACTGAGTTTCATTGGAGAAGAAAACAATTAACCGCAATTTAAGAAATAAATAAGTAAGTGTCATACCATTTTGGAATCTTTATTAAATGCGTCATCTTTTGAACTTCCGCGACTTTTCATAGTGTTCAAAGATATGAATCTTTTTTTTAATTTTCCGACCTGCGCGTGTTACGCAGGTAATATCCATTCCTGCAGGCCCTAGAGGCATTTTTATCGGGAGTCATACGATCTAACCCACGAGCGTTGGTGTCAAAGTCGCGTTATTCACGACTGAGCCACCGAGCTCATCAAAAGTAGTATAGAGTAGCATTTCTAGCTCTCCACTCCGCTAGCGGGCTCGTCAAAGTCTAAAGGGTCTAGTGGTTAACAATGTCTACTTTAAAACCCAGGGTCTTAGGTTCGATTAATGCCCCTTGCATTAATCAAAATAGTTGTGTGTAAATGTATACAAGTTTTGCTAAGTTTCGGACTAGACGGCTACCGGAAATAAATGTTTATTAAGATACATTTTTTTGTAAAACGTCAGGCATACAATCATAAAGCCCATCTGATGTAAACCGGTTACCGTAGCCAATGAAGGCTTGCAACACATTAGGTATCACTCGTGCGATGCCACCTCTACTGCTAACACAGCAACTCCACAAGTTTGGCACCCACTCACTTGCAGGAACACAGTAACCCTTCCGAGAATGGTTATTTGGTTGCGGATTTCTACGAGAGGACCTCTCCTAAACATTATATAATCTCTATAACTGTCATATATCTTATTTATTAATATACCATACCGTTGAGCCTCATGGTGAGCGTCTGCAGCGGAGTTTCTGACGACCTAGCGGATAGCACCAGCGCTCGCAGCCTTCTGTTGGAGTCCTGGAGGGCCTCCACTGCCGCCTCCACAGGGGACACCCAGTACGTCCTCTGTTTCACCACTGGAAACCACTTCAGGATACCTGGAAAGACGGAAGGTTCCTTTAGAAGGTTTTAATCCACAATTAGTCACAACGGGCGTGCTGATGATTCAAGTACGATTTGATGATTTTTTTTTATACAACGTCGGGAGCCGTACAAGCATACGGCCCACCTGATGTAAAGCGGTCACCGCAGCCTATAAACGCATGTAATACATTAAGTACTCGCGCGATGCCACCTCTGCTGTTAACATAGCTACTCCTTAGGAGCTTACTGGTGATTTCACTCACACGCAGTGCACCCTTAAAACAGTTGTTATTTACGTGTGGTTTTCTCTGAAGTGGAGGTACTTCCCCAGGCGGGCTGGTTTGATGTGGCCAACTTCTCTTAAAAATACCCAGACCGAGATAAACATACATGTTCATGCACACAGATGTTTGTCACGTGTGGGAATCGAACGCTCGTGGGTTCGATTCTCACACGGGGCAAACATTTGTGTGCATGAACATGTATGTTTGTTTTGTGTTGGGTAGTTTTAAGAAAGGTAGGGCGCATCGTAGCATCCCGTCTAGGGAAATACCTCCACGTCACAAAAAAACCGCAGCCAAATAACAACTCGCTAAAGGCATGTTGTGTTCCTGCGTGTGTGTGAGGTCTCCAGTAAGCCGCTAAGGAGTTGCTGTGTTAGCACCAGAGGTGGCATCGCGGGAGTAATAAATACTTAATGTATTGCAAGCATACAGGCTACGGTAACCGCTTTACAAAAAATGGATCGTATGTTTGTGGATGCCTCCCGACTCTGATAAAAAAAAACGTTTTCTGTGGGTAGTTCGCAAGGCGCACCACGTGCAGTGAAGGTATACACTTTATTTTATATTTCTTGCTCGATAAACATTTGTTTCTTCTTACTCACCGGGTAGCTTTTCTCTGATTTCGATTTCGGTTCGTTCGAGCCAGCGGGTCGCGAATTCATTTTGACTGAGATCATCGTTGGATCCGTCAAATGACTCATCTGTGAACAATAAAAAAAATGCATCATCAATAAGGCGATCAGAGCATTTGAGAAGGTGTGAGAAGAGGTTCCTCACTCTAGAGTCATAAAAATCGGTAGCTTGGATCTTTCAATACATCTCTAATGTATTTGACGAGCTCGGTGGCTCAGTTGTGAATGACGCGACTTTGACACCGACGCTCATGGGTTCGATTCCCACACAAGGCAAGCATTTGTGTGCATGAACACGTCTGTTTGTCTTGGTCTGGATGTTTTAAGAGAGGTAGGGCGCATCAAAGCAGCCAGTCTGGGGAAGTACCTCCACCTCACAGAAAACCGCAGCTAAATAACAACTCCCTCGAGGGTTGTTGTGTTCCTGCGTGTGAGTGAGGTCACTAGTAAGCTCCCAAGGAGTTGCTTTGTAAGCAGCAGAGGAGGCATCGCGCGAGTGATACTTAATATATCGCAAGCGTTAATAGGCTACGGTATCCGCTTTACATCAGGTGGGCCGTATGCTTGTATGTCTCCCGACGTAGTATTAAAAAAAAAAAAAAATTTTGATGTGAAACATCTATTAGCGTGCCTTGCCCGTGTCGACATTGTTGTGCTTGTAGTACGTCAGCACCTGGTCTGACAGGCTTGTCAGACAGACGCTTCAGCTTGTCGCTCACTAACTGCTTCACAATACATACCTGGTTTGTGATACGGTCTGGAGAACACGAACTTGTCGACATTGTTGTGCTTGTAGTACGTCAGCACCTGGTCTGACACAGGCTTGTCAGACAGACGCTTCAGCTTGTCGCTCACTAACGGCTCCACCGCATTTATTTGCAAATCTAAGTCATGTGTCAAGAACATTATTTGTTTATTTATAATATAAATGTAGCAGGTTGCGTCACTAACAAGCGTATGGCCGATCTTATGTGAAACGATCGCCGTATATACGCTTGCAATAATAGAAGGATCAGCTTTTTGTCTTGGCAAGCAAATCTCACTCTCATTTCTAAATACTTATTTCGTTCACTATAATGATAGGTATTGTACTGCCACATAAAAGGATTTTAAAACACCACACGAGTGTTACGATACCAAGTTACCAGAAAAATTTTCTTCCGAGAACACTCAAGCTGTGGAATGAGCTCCTAGCCGAGGTTTTTCCAAGGGACTACAGCATGGAGTTCTTCAAGAAATGCGTGAAGAGGCTTTTAGAGGGTCGGCAACGCATGAGTGATGCCTCTGGTGTTGCAAATGTCCATAGGCTACGGTGACTGTTTAACATCAGGCAGGCCGTATGCTTGATTGCCACCTTAGTGGCATAAAAAAAAGTTATGTGCGGTATAATACGGTAGTCATTGGATCCTCGCGAGCACTTAGACACGTTATATGTTTTTAAAATCAAATCTGATTGTATTTCATAATTTCTCAAAGATTTTGTTTTTTAATTCGCCAGCATTTTAAATTTTACGCATTTTAGCGGGTGAATTCGTGGAGTGTAGTTAGTTTGTCGTATATACACAATAACAACATTTTTTTTTACAGTCGTATAGCGAACCTCCTCGCTTCGTAGGCGGTTAAAAAGGATACACTGTTTGTCAGACTGCGTTATCTCCTCCCCCGGTGGATCCAACTTGAGCAGCACCTCGGCGTCGGGCCACTCGTCCAGCAGGCGGTCCTTGAAGTCTGACAGCTGCTCGTACTCATTACCACGGTATACATAACCCTGGGGGCGAAAGAACACGCTTGACGAGCTCGGTCGAGGAGTGGTTACTAAAGCTACATTAAAAAGGTAGGTTCGATTCCTAGATACAGACATGTGTGCAGGAACATTTTCTTGGTCTATGTTTTTAAGAGAGGTTAGGCATATCAAAGCAACCCGACTGGAGAAGTACTGGAGGTACTGGAGAAGTACTGGAGGTACTTCTCCAGTCGGTCTTCTTCATACAAAAACCGCAGTCAAGTAACAACTCGCTTCGACGGTTGTTGTGTTCTTGCGAGTCAAGCATACGGCCCACTCGATGTAAATTGGCTACCGTGGCATATGAACACTGGCAATACAGGATGTATTGCTCGCGCATTGTCACCCCTGCTGTTTACCCAGCAACTTATTAGGAGCTTGTATTTTGTACTCTCTCACAGGAACACAAAAATCCTCCAGGGAGTTGCTATTTGGCTGCGGTTGTCTGTGAAGTACACGTACTTAGCCAATCGGACTGCTTTAATGCGTACCTCTCTTAAAAACACCCTCACCAAGACATACATGTACGAGTACATGCACACATATTTTTTTATATAACTAGATTGACAAACAAGCATGCGGCCCACATCAGATAGTAAGCAGTGACCGCAGCCTATTGACGCTCGCAACACCACGGAGATGTTACTCGCGCGCTGCCAATCTTGTGACCTAAGGCTGTTTCGTCACAGTACCCCGTAATTTCTCTGCCATATCTCACCTTTCAAACCGGAACACAGCTACATAAATATAGCTGCTTGGCGGTAGAAATAGGTGAGACAGAGGTACCCACGCAAACGACTTTTGTACAAAGTCTCCCTCTGGTAAACACATATATTTGTCCTGTTAGGGAATCGAACCCTTGAAATCAAAGTGACCATTACTAACTACTCGACCACAGGGCTCGTCTTTCCTGACGAAGAAAAGGAAACAACAAAACGATCCCCTGCTCAGTTTTGACGAGAAATGACAAACAAATACACTTTCCAATACATAATATTAGTTACACTAAATAATAACCAGTGATAGCCCAGTGGATAAAGCATCGGTCCCCCGTTCGAATCCCCGCGTGCACCACTAAATTTGTGTTTTTTGATTTCAATCTATGTATCTATAACTTCACGCCAAGTCCCTTACGGGGTAGGCAGAGAGAACCGAGCACCACGTGACTCGATCCTTACATACCTCACTGTTTTTGGATTTATTTACACATTTGATTGTCACTTGCCCGGCGGTGAAGGAAAACATAGTGACGAAGTCTAAGACATTATCTATCGAAAGACATGTGACCAAACCTCATGGGGCATTTCAAAAAAGGCGCGTAGAGGCTTTTAGCGGATCGGCAACGCATGAGTGACACCCCTGGTGTTGCAAATGTCCAAAAGCTATGGTGACTGTTTACCATCAGGCAGGCCGCATAACCCTAAGAAAGGTCTGGTTTTCTCTCTGGGTTGCGGAGGTTTGGCGGCAGCCGTTCCATGTGAAAATCACTATTTTCTTAAGAATTCCTTAGTTAGCGAAGCTTAGATAGCGGACCCCGCCAATGGATTAGGAAACGGGATAACGCTACCACATCAACCCTTACTCATCCCACTGCAGGGATACGGGTCTCCCTTCAACCGAAGGGGTTTAGAGCATACTCCACCACGCTAATCAAATGCGGATTGGCGGAGGCTAGTGTTTCCAAGCCGCCCGAGGTCCACTGGACTTAGCTTAACGACTGTCATCTATCGACAACAGGCGGGACCGACGGCTTAACGTGCCCTACGAACTTCGAGATAGATAAACCCATCGATAGATCGGCTGCGGTTGACGTTGCTTAACCTGCATGTTCGATTAGAATGACACGCGCAACGACGCCATCGATATCTCTTCTCTGATAACGCTAAGATGAAAAATATTAACGTATACTTACATCTTTCTCTCTCAAATGCTTAGGGAAGCCATTTCCGTAATACAGCACACGGAAGTAACACGGGTGGTATCTGAAACAATAATACATTTTACATTACACCGCTTGGATTCCACATCATACGCCCGTCCAGATAGATGAAGATAAAAGATAATAAAATTTTGGGAGCTTACTGGCGACCTCACTCACCCTCAGGAACACAACAACTCTCTAGGGAGTTGTTATTTGGCTGCGGTTTGATATGATGTGGAGGTACTTCCCCAGACGGGCTGCTTTGATGCGCCCTACCTCTCTTAAAACATCCAGACCAAGACAAAAAGACATGTTCATGGACACAAATGTTTGCCTTGTGTGGGAATCGAACCAACGAGCGTTGGTGTCAAAGTCGCGTCATTCACAACTGAACCACCGAGCTGGTCAAATTTTTATCAAAATTTAATTTGCTATTTTCTTTTTTTTAATACAGAAATAACCACTGGAGAGGAAGAAATGCCTGAAGAAGCTTGCCAATATAGGTCCCTTTTCAAATTATCAATTAGATAGATATTACAGAAATTCACGTCAGCTGATAGGAAGCGGAATACAAGGCAAGGCTTACTCGCAGGAATACAAGAACCGTTCTAGTTTTTGTTTAACAAAATACAGTTGTGGTCTATTTTAATAGTGCCGTTAAACGGCAAGATGTATCACGTGCTGGTGAGGATGACATCGGTTCCACAGATGACAGCAAGCAACAGCACAGATATTTTCTGGTCCTGTGTTTTGCAATACGAGTAGTTTGTATTTTGTAACACGGTTTGTCTTTTGCGGTTGGTTCTCTATTTTGCTCGAGTCTGTATTTTACAATGGGGTCTATATATCGTATGGGGTCTGTATTTTGCAATGAGGTCTGTATTTTGCAATAGAGACTGTATATTGAAGTGGGGTCTCTATTTTGCAATGGGGTCTGTATTTTGCAATAGAGACTGTCTTTTGAAGTGAGGACTGAATTTTGCAATAAGGTCTGTATTTTACAATGAAGTCTGTATTTTACAATGAAGTCTGTATTTTACAATGAGGTCTGTATTTTGCAATACGGTCTGCATTGTCAAAAGATATTTTAATTTCATCGAGACATTTTACCTAGGTGTCTGCAGCATGGCTGAGTAGAGCTTAGCTAGCTGTGTGTGCAGATCGGCGAGCGGGCCGTACCCCAGGGCCTCCTCCTCGTACACAGAGACCAGCTCCTTGATGATCTCCACGGCCAGCTCCCACTGTCTGCCGCGGTTGAGCAAGTCCGCCACTTCCAGGTACAGGAACTCCTGGGAATATGGTTATTATTAGTAAGTACCTAGACATCATCATCCGAGCGAGAGCTTTCGCTTCAGAGCCTGGGCTCCACTAGAGGGAGGGAGACATACAAGCATACGGCCACCTGATGCAGTTACCGTAGCCTATAAACGCTTGCAATACATTAAGTATTGGTGCTATGCCACCTCGACTGCTAACACAACAACTCACTCACACGCAGAAACACTACAACCCTACAGGTAATTGTTACTCAGTTGAGGTTTTACGTGAGGTGAAGGTACTTCCTCAACCGGGCTCTTTTGATGGGCACTACCTCTCTTAAAAATACCTAGTTCAAAAAAAACAGACATCTACATGTACACAAATGTTTGTCCTGTGTGGGAATCGAACTCACGAGCGTTGGTGTTAAAGTGAACGTAACGTCAAATTAGCGTGAGCGTTTCGCCACTGCGCTACCGAGCTCGCCATAACCTATGTTCTTCTTCTTTCTAACGTTATGTTGTTTCATACTCCATTGGGATTAGCGGGGTTCGCTACCTAAGTCTAAGGATTTAGTGATTTTTTTTGTACTAGATCGGGAGGCATACGGCCCACTTGATGTAAAGCGGATACCGTAGCCTATTAACGCTTGTAATATATTAAGTATCACTCGCGCGATGCCTCCTTTGCTGCTTACACAGCAACTCCTTAGGAGCTTACTGGTGATTTCACTCACACGCTGGAACACAACAACCCTCTACGAGTTGTTATTTGACTGCGGTATTCTGAATTGCTGTATATTTACGATTCTGTATATTTAACGAGCTCCGTGGCTCAGTCGTGAATGACGCGGCTTTGACACCAACGCTCGTGGGTTCGATTCCCACACAGGACAAACATTTGTATGCATGAACATGTCTGTCT
The DNA here is from genome assembly GCA_947507595.1 of Pyralis farinalis. Lineage (NCBI taxonomy): Eukaryota > Metazoa > Arthropoda > Insecta > Lepidoptera > Pyralidae > Pyralis > Pyralis farinalis. The sequence continues at coordinate 34,785,550 of OX382257.1, read as the reverse complement.
TGGTCTGAATGTTTTAAGAGAGGTAGGGCGCATCAAAGCAGCCCGTCTGGGGAAGTACCTCCACCTCACAGATAACCGCAGCCAAATAACAACTCCCTAGAGTGTTGTTGTGTTCCTGCGTGTGAGGTTACCAGTAAGTTCCTAAAGAGTAGCTGTGTTAGTAGCAGAGGAGGCATCGCGCGAGTGATACTAAATATATAAGCAAGTGTTAATAGGCTACGGTACCCGCTTTACATCAGGTGGGTCGTATGCTTGTATAGCTCCCGACGTAGTAGAAAAAAAAAGTGGTGAAAAAAACAAAAGGTAATTGTGTGCGACACGCAAATAGATTCCCTACGGATCGCATAGGGGTTCCATTATTTCAAAAGGCTAACGGATTTCCAAAAAGCGTCATTTGTCTGTGCTCATACTTAATCGCAAACAATATACCTTCAATTCTCTATGAGTGGAATGCTGATGGTCCAGGGTGGGATGCCTCAGGCGCGCGGGCAGCTCGTCGTGGGTCCACAGTAGCAACTTCGCGTGCAGCCTGAGGGACAGCCCAGCCTCTGCCCACTGCTGGGCGGCGTTGTGCATGTTGGCCAACTTGTGAACGTATCTTTAACAAGTGGAAAAAATAACACTTTTTTTTTAATATACGAGAATACTCGTATTTGAAAAACGCAAATATTTAAAGGCATCTTTTTTGATATCAAGTCAAATTATATATTAAAGCAATTAAATTCAGAGATCACGGCATTGTGCGTGTGTGAGTATGTTTGTATATCTTCACGGCACGCTGCTCATGAAAAGAGCTATGAATGTTAGAGAAGCGAGTGAGGTGAGATATTTTTAAGAGAGGTTGAGAGCTACAGAACAGCCCGTCTGGGGAAGTACCTCCACCTCAGAAGCCCACAGCCTCCCTGGAGGGTTGCTAAGGTGCGGCGTGATGTAAAAATGAAATTAATCAATACCTGAATCGAACCGAACTACATTTGATTAATGCACGTATTATAAACGGTTACACAGAGTAATAGCAACATAGAACTTACAATAGGTAGATACTCGTACTTTATTTAACCCTTACAGGCTGTTGTGTTCCTGCGTGTGAGTGAGGTCCTCGAGAAAGCTCTAAGCAGTTACAATGTTAGCAGCAGAGGTGACATCACGCGAGTGATACTTAATGTATTACAAGCGTTCATAGGATACGGTAATCACTTTACATCAGATGAGCTGATATAAAAAAAAACTTTCTACAAGCATTCGTGATTATTGTGTTCCAGCGAGTGAGTGAGATTTGTGATGTTTGAGTCAGAAATACTTCTTATATTGCCGGCATACGGTAACCACTTTCAGGTGAATCGTATACTAGTTTGCCTACCGACGTTATCTATACAGATAAATAAAATTGGAGTGTCTGTTTGTAATATTAAAATAACCGCTTTTTACTAAATCCATATGGATGTATACACGGTACATATACCAAAATGAATATTTATAAAATTTTTGTCTGTTTGTTTGTTCCGGCTAATCTCTGAAACGGCTGAACCGATTTTGAAGGGACTTTCACTGGCAGATAGCTGATGTAATAAGGAGTAACTTGCCTAAGTTTAAGTACTTTTATTTTAGAAAATTTATTTATTTTTATTAATATAAATAAATGATATTCCACGCGGACGAAGACGCGGCCACAGCTAGTACATAAAAAAAACACTAACCGTATATACATATGCGGTCTTTCAATCTGTTCGTAGAAGAGTAAAACTTGAGTAGTGAGCAGCATGCGATGTGGAGTCGCAGACCGCTGCGATGCCGCCCGATACTCCAGCAGCGTGTCCAACTGCCTAGCCGCAGCTGCTACCAAAGCCGCAGCGGCAATTTTCAAGCCGCCGGTGGCCGCAGTGCACAAAGCCCCGCATAGAGACACGAATTTCACCCGCCACGAGGAATCCCCGCAGCCTCTCTCGGCCAGGATGTCCAGCTTGTCGATCAACTCGCTCTCCAGGTCTCTCAGGTGACCATCTGGAAGGTTGCGAGATCGTTGAATGAAATCTTTTGATGACGTCGGTGGTGCAGTGATCACTAACGCTAGTTTAAAACCAACGCTCGCGGGCTCTATACCCCACTCAGGTGTAAAAGGCATGATAATGTGTGTCCATGCACATGCCTGTTAGCCTTGGTCTTAGTGTTTATAACAGAGGTAGCTCGCGGCAAAGCAGCCCGTCTGGGGAAGTACCTCCACCTCACAGATAACCGCAGCCAAATAACAAACTCCCTAGATGGTCGTTGTGTTCTTGCGTGTAAGTGAGGTCATTAGTAACCTCCCAAGGAGTTGCTGTGTTAGCAGCAGAGGTAGCATCGCGCACGTGATACTTCATGTCATGTATTATTATTTTTTATATTAATAAGGTGTTGCAAATGCCCATAGGCTATGGTAACTGCTTACCATCAGGCAGGGCATACGCTTGTTTGCCAACTTAGTGGTATAAAAAATCCAAGGGTTGTTCATCCACTGTTGCGTTGCCGACCCAGAACTCCTTGTGTGGCCTGACTTGAGACTTGTATAAGTCCTTGTTCCACGCTGAAGTACTTGCTCGTGGGTTCGATTCCCACACAGGACAGGACAATTTGTGTGCATGAACATATCATTGAGTTTAGTAGTTGTCTAGTCATGCTGTCCACTATACGTGCAGGCAATGTTTTTATATTCTGATTATACAGCTACATGCTTTCTTACTTTGTGTAGCGATTTTCTGTATATAGAATTTATAATTCCATAAGGTTATCTGGTAGAGAATGCTATTAGCATTAACTTCGCCTTAATACCCTGTATATGAGGCAAATAAATAAATAAGTACAGACCCGTGTAACCAGAGGCGATGCTGTGCGTGTACTCCGTCTGCATCATGTCGAAGAACAGTGGTATGGTCGTATTGCGGACTTCGTCGTCTCTCAGCAGGCTCACCTCCAGAAGAGGACCCACCAGGCACGGTATGAAGGAACGGCGGTGATCACCTGTAAGACGGAAGCGGCACTAAAAATAACAAGTGACTTGCAACATGTTATTCTAACGGGTAATATCTACAGCGCCTGATGATGCCTCGTGGAGAGAAACACGTGTCGCAGAGACGACCATGCCAGTCGTTGCAGCGACGGTGGTAGGGGCATGCGGTTTCTGTTCCAGATGGCGGACGACCGCAGCAGCCGAGGCAGAGACTACCGAATCAGCCATGGCAGCGTCGGCATCTACTAACGGTAGTGGGTGGGTGCCGGCCGGCGCTAGGCCGCATGAACTAATTAGTGGCGGAAGCACACAAAGCAGGTTAGATCAAATTGCGTGTAAATTTGACTTTCGCAAAATAACGCCTGAATCTATTAACTACTAAAAATAATCGGTTTTTATGGTTTGTTTACATTTTGTCCCAAGTCCATACAGTACATGTAATTTGTTGAATACTTTTATTATGAGGCAACATATATCTTCTTCGGGTTCTCCCGTTTCGTAATCTATTAGGATTGGTGGGGACCGCGAACTGAGCCTAATGATTTGGACAAGATACCGATTTTGACAAGAGCGATTGCAGTCTGACCTCCATAACCCTGAGAACCAGTCCTTTCATAGGTAAGGTCACACGTCTTACGTTAATATAATTTCTTGGACGCGTGGGTTTCCTCACGATGTTTTCCTTCACCGCCGAGCAAGTGACAATCTATACAGATAAATAAAATTGGAGTGTCTGTTTGTAATATTAAAATAACCGCTTTTTACTAAATGCATATGGATGTATACACGGTACATAATTATACCAAAATGAATATTTTTACAATTTTTGTCTGTCAGTATGTTTGTTCCGACTAATCTCTGAAACGGCTTGACCGATTTTGGCGGGACTTTCACTGGCAGATAGCTGATGTAATAAGGAGTAACTTAGGCTACTTTTATTTTAGAAATTATATTTATGTTTATTAATATAAATAAATAATATTCCACGCGGACGAAGTCGCGGGCACAGCTAGTTACAAATATGTACGTAAATCCGAAAACACGAAATAAGCGGTACATGCCAGGATTTGAACCGTGGACCAGTTGGTCAATAGGCCGGTTCCTTACCACTGGGTAGTCCCTGGGCTCGCAGACAAAATATATCATCATTGTATAATTTTGTTTGGTTCAGTATATACAGTATAGTTGTATTTCTGTTGTTTCTTTTCAGGAACACCGTCCCTATATGAAATGTGTGTGTCTATCGCTTTTTTTCGAATATTCGAATTTTGCATAAAAAAGTAGAATACGAATGTTCAGGAACACGGTCAAAATGGCCGACAAATTAAAAAAAAAATGAATTATTATATAATTGACGAGCCAGGTGTTCCTATGGCAATGCAAGCTTGCTCGTTCTCAACTGGTTATAATTGTAATGGATTTGAAAGCGGGATAACGCTATGCAGCATATATAAGTTGGAAGAAAAACAAGCATTTGTTATTACATTCAGGCCAAGTCCCTTGTGAGGTAGGCAGAGAGAACCAAGCTCTACACGGCTCGCTCCTTATACACCTTACTCACTTAAACATTCATAGCTAATTGCCAAACATTATTGACAAAATCTTGGACAAAATCTTCAAAAATATTGGAGACCTCGATGGCGTCGTTGCGCGTGTCATTCTAACCAAACACGCAGGTTAAGCAACGTCCACCGCAGCCTGTCTATGGAGGGCACGCTAAGCCGTCGGTCCCGGCCGTTGTCAATAGATGACAGTCGTTACGCTAAGTCAGTGAACCTCGGGCGGCTTGAAAACACTGGCCTCCGCCAATCCGCATTTGAGCAACGTGGTGGAGTATGCACAAAACCCCTTCGGTTGATGGGAGCCCCGTATCCCTGCAGTGGGATGAGTAAGGGTTGATCTGGATGGTGGATGGATTGACAAAATCTAGTTAAAAGGCTTAAATAGCTAAATAAAACTACATATATAAGAATCAAACAGTCAGTAAATAAACTTAAAGACACAAATAGATACAAAAAGCCTCTGACCGTTGTCAGAGAATAACTTGGATGTCTGACTATTATGTCGGAAAAAAACTACTAATGAGTTGCTGTGTTGGCAGCAGAGGTGACATCGCGCGAGTAATACTTAATGTATTGCAAGCATTTATAGGCTATGGTAACCGCTTTAGATCAGGTGGGCCGTATACGCCTCCCGATGTAGTATATAAAAAAAAATACTTACATAAGGTAAACCACATCTCACTAAATAGCTTAGCAGCATCTCTCCTCAAGTCACCGTACAGAGCGATCACTCTCTGCTTCCTCCCCGCTGGTAGCGACTCCAGTTGGAGGAACTGGGAGGTGGCCACCGCCGAGCAAGCGTCGAACCACTCCCTCCAAATAGCATGGATCATCGCGACCATTTCATTGTCCGTCAGGTCCACCGCCTCCAAACGGTCACGCAGAGTCATTGCTATTAATCTGAAAAGAAAATCACTCGCATTTTGATTGTATGTGGGGTTCACTACCATCTTTACAGCCAAAACCTCGTGCGTAGCTCCGCTAGCTAGTACGAGTACGAGGCTCTGGTTCGAGAGAAGTAGGGTGCATCAAAGCAGCCAGCCTGGGAAGCACCACCATCTCGAAAAAAACCATAACCAAACAACAACTCCATGGAAGGTTGTCGTATTATCATACATACATATATCATCACGCCTGTCTCCCATTGGGGTAGGCAGAAACTATAGAACGCCAGGTGCACCGATCAAAACATACCTCTCTCTCCCTTCTTCCACACTCACCAACCTCTTCATGCATGCTCTTCGGTTTTGAGTACTTTTGATTTGGCCTTTTTTCAATACATCACCAATTTGATCTATATGTGCACGTCTAGGGCGGCCTCTCCCGCCATCACCATTCACTCTTGCTTGATACACTTCTTTCGCAACTCTTTTGTCGTTTATTCTTTCTAAATGAACAACTATCTCAGCATACCCTTTTCAACTTTGTCCCTACATCATCTTTCATTCCACAAAGTTCTCGTATCGTGCTATTTTTTATTCTATCAACCATTCTCACTCCACACATACTCCACAGCGCTCTCATGTCTACGGCGTTCACCCTGCTTTCATGATTCTTCTGCCATACTCATGTTTCACTGTCGTACATCAATGTTGTCGTTAATACACCCTGAATGATAGCAAGGCGAGCTTTGTTCGATATGCTATCGCTTGTTACCACGGTGTGTACACCGTTGATACGGTTTACTGCTTTCACTCTTCCTTCAATATCGCCCTCAAATTTTCCATTTTATTAGCAACGAGGGTGGTAATACGTAAGCGATACTACTTGTATTGCAAGCGTTCGTAGCTCACAGTAACTACTTAACATCAAGTGGGCCGTATGCTTCCGTGCCTACGGAAGTATGAAGAGCTCCAGTGGCTACCACCAATGCTCGTAGGTTTCCACACAACCTACTCAAACATGTGTGTGCAAGAAAAGTTTGTTTGTCTTGGTTTAATTGTTTTAATTAGAAGTAAGACATCAAAGCAGCCGGGGAAATTACTTGGGAAGCACCTCCACCTCACAGAAATCTAAGGCATTCCTGTGTTAACAGTGGAAGTGGCAATGTGCTGGAGATACTTCTTGTATTTCAAACCGCCCATAGAGTAACCACTTCACACTAGGTGGGTCGTTGCTTGTTTCCAGACGTAGTATAAAAAAATGAGAATGTAATTTTAGAAGTCGGTTCAAAGAGTTCACTCACCGCAACGCATGCAACATAACGTAATGTTGCAAGTGCAACATATCCGCCCAGTGAGCTCTGAACACGGGCCGCTGCAGCAGCGCTAGAAGCAGTGCCAGGGCATCGGACACCAGCGACCTTGAACCGCCCACTTTTTCCGCCTCCAGCGCTTTGACTACCACGTAATACTGATCCTCGGACATTTGCCGCACCATGTCGAGGAGGACGCAAACTATCCGCCTCTGAAAGATTAGAATAATTTAAAAAAAAATTGTGTCCAGTTCACACGCGATATTTTTTTTTTATACTACGTCGGGAGGTATGCAAGCATACGGCCCACCTGATGTAAAGCGAGTACCGTAGCATATTAACGCTTGCGATATATTAAGTATCACTCGCGTGGTGCCTCCTCTGCTGCTTACACAGCAACTTACTGGTGACCTCTCTCACACGCAGGAACATAACAACCTTCTAGGGAGTTGTTATTTGGCTGCGGTTTTCTGTGAGGTGGAGATACTTCCCCAGACGGGCTGCTTTGATGCGATCTCTTAAAACATCCAGACCAAGACAAACAGACATGTCCATGCACACAAATGTTTGCCTTGCGTGGGAATCGAGCCCACGAGCGTTGGTGTCAAAGTCGCGTCATTCACGACTGAGCCACCGAGCTCGTCAAAGTGTGATAGAAGTGAAACCTTCAAAGTAGTGAACTTCAAGATAATGAGACGAATGTAGAATTTCAGGAGTTGGATAATTGTAGGGTTTGTTTATGATGATGAAAAAAAATAATTTGTCCAAAAAATAAAAATTTGGGGTGGTGAAAATTTCGTCTGGGGAAGTACCTCCATCTCACAGAAAACCGCAGTCAAATAATAACTCTCTGGAGGGTCGTTATCACTTAGGGGTATGAAAAATAGATAGTAGCCGATTCTCAGACCTACTGAATATGCATATAAAATTTAATCAAAATCGGTCAAGCCGTTTCGGAGGAGTATGGTAACTAACATTGTGACACGAGAATTTTATATATGAGATATATCATACTTGAAAAATGTTTTTATTGATGAAATGAAATATTCATGTAATTTATTAAAATATTACGTAAATATTCATGTAATGTAATATTAATGTCATTTGACGGTCGTGAATGACGCGACTTTAACACCAACGCTCGTGGGTTCGATTCCCACAACAGACAAACATTTGTGCGCATGAACATGTCTGTTTGTGTTAGTCTAAGTGTTCTTGGGAGAGGTAGGGCGCATCATAGCAACTCGTCTGCGGAAGTACCTCCACCTCACAGAAAACCGCAGCCAAATAATAACTCTCCGGAGGGTCGTTGTTGTCCTACGAACGAGTGAGGTCACCACGAAGCTCCTAAGGAGTTGCTGTGCTAGCAGCAGAGTAGCTTAATGTATTGCAGGCGTTCTTAGGCAACGGTAAGCTTGTATGCCTCCCGACGTTATATATAAATAAAAAGGTCTTTATTAAATTGTATGGAAGAAGCTTTGACTTACCAGCAGAGGATCATCAGTAAACTCCTGGTTGTCTATACTCCTCTCCCTCAACATGGCAGTAGCCGTGTGAAGTACAGTCGGCAACAAGTAGGTCGCCAACTCGCCTCTGTCATTTTCCACTGGGCCCACATCATCCCGAGCTAGAAGAGCCATTACTTCACCAAGCGTGTCCACGCAGAGCTCCACCTGATTTTTAAATTTATAATTAAGGCCCTTAAAGTATGTATTTGTTTGGCGCTAATAAGGTTTTGATGTATAAATACCTCTTGGATGTTAGTATGGTAAAATATGATGAAAATTATTGATTGTCTCAATGTAGTATTTAGGGTAGGTTAAAATAAGTTACCGACTACGTTTAGGGGACTTTCATAAAAATAGTATGGAAGGTTACAAAGATAAAGATAAAAATCTTTTATTGGGCGCTGGTAAGCAATTTTTCTTACATTTTATTTATTTGTCCAATTTTTTTTTATATATATCGGCGTTATGGCAACGACCATCATTGGCGAAGGAAACCGAAAGGCACTTACCAATATATGTATTTTTTTTTTAATCGTCAATTCCTATTACAAGAAATTTATATCAGTACGTACGAGGGTCATTTGAAAAGTTCTTAGCCTAACATACTTAATGAAACCACACGATTTTGAGTTTATTTTTTTTTTTCAACATACTCTCCTCCGAGCTCATAACACTTTTTCCATCGACCTGGTAAGGCTTCGATACCCGTTTTAAAAAAATCTTCGTCTAACTCCTCAAAATAAGCGTCCACGGCCTCTTTATTTGTAAAAAAATGTTTACCACCTAAAAATTTTTTCAGCTTTGGGAACAGATAAAAGTCGGACGGTGCTAAATCCGGTGAATATGGGGGATGAGGTAACAATTCGAAGCCACATTGATGGATATCTGCCATGGATTGCACAGAGGTGTGAACGCGCGCATTGTCCTGATGAAACAAGACTTTTCTTCTCAATAAACCTGGACGTTTTTCTTTGATTTCTTCTCTCAAACGACGCAACAGGTTGCAATAGTAATCGGAGTTTATTGTTTCACACTTTTTTAAATAATCCACGAGAATTATACCCTTTGCATCCCAAAAAACGGATGCCATGACTTTGCCCGCCGACAAAACCACCTTTGCCTTCTTTGGGGTGGGCGATCCTGCTCTTTTCCATTTTTTCGACTGTTCTTTTGTCTCGGGTATATTGTGGTGAACCCAGGTTTCATCCATGGTTATAAATCTTTCAACAAATTCTATTGGGTCAGCTTCATATAACTCTAAACAGTCGCGAGAAGTTGTGAGTCGGTTGCGTTTTTGTTCCACTGAAAGCAATTGCGGTACCCACCGCGCAGACACCTTAGAGAATCCAAGTTCACTAGTAATTATATGATGTGTTCGCTCAGATGAGATGCCTACAGTCTTAGCTATCTCCTCGACAGTCAATCTTCGATCAGATAAAATTAAATCACAGATTTTTTCTTTGTTTTGATCAGTGGAAGCAGTCGAAGGCCGCCCACTACGGCGCTCATCTTGAATGGTCTCATGACCACGTTTAAACTCTGCCACCCAGTTTTTAACAGTCGCATACGAAGGAGCGGACTCACCCAAAGTAGCAGACATGTATTTATGTATAGCTTTTGGAGTTAAACCTTTCAAATTCAGGTATTTTATCACTGCACGATGTTCAATTTTATCCATTTTTAAAAATAGCTCTGACTTGACTTACGGTATCACGTGTAAACGAACAATGAGTTACTGTGAATAAACTAAACTGTGCATACTTGTTGCTAAATAATGTAACTACAAAATGAGGGTAGTTATAAAAAAACCAATGACTTTAACCATGTTAGGCTAAGAACTTTTCAAATGACCCTCGTAGATGCCAATTGATAAAACTAAGCATATATTAATAAATATGCTGAATCATTTCCAAATATTCTGTAATAGACCTTCTTACCGGGAGTACGTTTGATGTAATTTTGATGATTATAGAACTTCAGGCAGTTTATCATAGAATTGAATACAATCTACAACAAAAGATCTACCGGTTTTAGCAAGGCTATACACGCAACTTACTTCTAAGATTTACCCAGAATTTTGAAAATTACTACATATCTTAATTATTAAAACTAAAAAACTATTTACTTGAAATGAACCACAATCTAGTTATCAAAAAAAAATATATATGAAAGGGCTCAATTGGGCGGCAGCGATATAGGATCTTCAAATTGGTTCAGCAGTAGATTTTCAACTTCCTTTTTCTTTGTAACCTTGCAATGTCTACAGTTACACACTGTTCTGCCAATTGCACTCCTGGCAGAATATGCTTGAATATAAAAAGTTAATGTGCTCATAATCTCTTTCCATTTCCTTCGTTAACTACGACAGTTGTAGCTTCAGTGCTCGCTATTAAACCTGGCAACGAAGGAAATGCAGTACTGAACATATTTTGAGGAACTTTGTCCTTTAATCACTTAAATGAGTAGGTTACAGGATATACAGGTTATAGCCTACAATATAATGGGATATTCAAGGATATATAATGGCCATAAGGTTGTTATTTTACAATGTTTATCTACAGCACTAACCTTACAAGCTCCGACACAGCTGCATAGAAAAACAATTTATATAAAGCTGAAGTTTACAGTACGCTAACGGCAGATGGCGTTTAACTAACACAAAATGTACAAGTTTTATAACCTTTTCACATTACGCCTGTTTTAAAAGACGTGCGGTATAATATTTAAGCGACATAGGGTATAATATTTAAGAGTATAATTTCCCATATTCTTTATGCTAAAATCCAATCTCACCTGTAGTGAAACGTAGGGGACAGCAAAATAATAAGAGTCAGCCTGGGGGTATAAGTACTTATACTTTGTAGCAACAATTTCATGGAGGATCGTTATGTTCCTGCTCATTAGGAAAAATCTAGTAACCGTTTAGGTCCTTTCGTTAGCATCAACGCACCGGTTGCGTTGAACGAGATCTCAACGTCATGCTACCAACGCACCGTATGGGTTCAGCGAATTAATAACAATATGAGTTCGCAAGCAGGTGAGGCTTGTCACATTTAAATGGCAATCGAAGAGGTAATGGTGAAAAATGAATATATTTATTCCAACATTATTCAAACAAAATGTATGAAAAACATACGCTATGTGACAAGGTTCTAAAAAAGTATGTATACATATAGTGATGTGGTCATATCATAAAATCCTTCCAACGTAACCTATAAATATTAGGTACTAGTTTTGTACACGTACGATTATTAATCGCTCATGGTTAAAACCACAAAAACCAAATGTGTTAAAAGTCACCTGATCTGTGTATTACATTGACATTCTAATATAGCTTACCCCCTACAATTACTAAATTTTGTTGTACAAGTACTAAACTATAATCGATGATTTAAGCATGAGTTTCATTAGAATTAGGATTCAATAGGAGGAACCCAGTTCCAGAAATTAGCAATATGCCAAATTTTTCGAATCGAGCCTTGTCGGAACTTTGGATTCGTTTGTCTCGTCCTACTGAATCTTCGGGTACTACTATATATGTGGATCTATATACTATCCAATATAGATGAGAGAGTTAATTTAACTACTTGCTTTTAGAAACAATAACAATTTCGGATAGACCTTTCGCGTTACATTGGTGTTTTTTAGGATTTCGTACCGAAAGGGACTCGGTTGCGAAGGCTACGCTGTTTGCCCATCCGTTCGTCTGTCAGCTTATCTTTTGAACCGTAATAGATAGCTTAAAAACCACTTAAAAAGTATATAGTATATATGATTATAACAGTTATTACATGATAAAAATAAAATATAGTTAAAAAAGAATGGAACTCCCTTTCTCCCATACAAGAAATTTAATAAACTATTTTATATAATATATATCGTTATTTTTTTAACCGCTATTACGGAACCCTTCGCGTGCGATTCCCACTTGTACTTGGCCGAATTTTTAACTAGCAGCAGAATAGAGATGACGTATTCACGAATAATAACCACTTTCACTAAGAAATCAGCTTTGAATTGCAGAAAAAGTTTAACGATCGCCTTCAACCAAAGTGCCTGCTGACTTTTCTTTTGAGATATCAAAGCAGGTTCAATAGTGAAAATTGTTATAACTCATGACTAGACCCACCGCTTTCATGACGGTAGCACGCTGTTTTTTCTAAGTTATAGGATAAAAGAAAATTACAATAACATTAATAGGTCATAAGCTTTGGACGGCATTATGCAAAAAAATATGCAAAAAAAAATAAGCATTTGCTCTTACATACAAGTCCATCAGGTATTTTGCAACTTACTTCAATTTGAGGATTCTTTGAACGGCTTCAGATAAAATAAATAGCGTAGAGTTGAAATCTTCTAGAGATGGCGTGCTTTTTAATAAATTTATAAACAATCATGTCATTGAAATGAGATAAGAAATTTCGACAATATTATGAAAAAGGTCGTCAATATTTTTTAATATACACTTATTATTCTTATCAATATTTTAAGTACATATAACGTGAATCATCGATGTTGATGCACATAAAATATATTAACGACATAACAAAAACGTGCGTGTTCCAATTAAAATCAGCCAATCCGTAGAGCATACACTCCACCGCATAAAAATGTGTGGCATAAAAGTAGTCAATTCACAAACGCTTTTGTAATACGTTCCAAACATTTATACACTTTTTTCTCTAGAAGCTTCAACTGTCCGACATATACATACGATTTGTTGATGATGCGTGTGATCCTGCAGCCTGGCCGTGTCAGCTCCAAGTAGTCGCGCGGCTTTGTCGACAGAGCGCGACTTGTGCGCAGCGTCACGGTCCCACTGTCACACCCATAGCGCACACTTGCGACTGACGCCCGACTAATCACACGCAACTTTGCGACAATAGTAGCACAGCTCTACGATCGAGAATTTCACTACATTTTTTTTTAATACAAGATAATATACTTTGTCACAAAGTCGCGGTTCGTTTCGGGCATCCTTCGAAAGCATACACCAATAAATTACTGACTGGCCATTAGAGTCATTGTTTGTCTAGACATTCTAAACTCTATGGAAACACTGTACTGGATATGAAATCATGACATAAATTGCATATGTAAATAACTGTAAATAGGTGTATAATTGGACAAAGAACATTTTGCTGATACCAATTTATTGGTAATGCAGATAGCTTTACCAAAAATAAATTTAACTGAAATTGAAAAAAAAAAACGTGTTGGTCTTCCTCGTCCCTCATTATTGTACTTTTGCGATGTATATTTGTTACGTCATTCTTTCATCCCGTTTCGTCATTCAATCAGTTTGCTTGCACAAAACAAACGAGCATGCTTTTGCTTATATTTAAAACGACACTCTCTTTAAAGTCATCGATGCAATGTTTACTCTACTTTTATGCTCTTTCTGCGTCACCCAGCTTTCACCGTTCGTTAGGGTTGGGATTCGCATGGCGTTCAGTTAAGATTTTACTTATTTTTTTTTTAATCCTCCATTGACGCTGTTCGTTGCGCTCAATCGGTGAGCGGTTCCGAATACGCGGCGGTCATCTTCCATCCCTCCTAAAGCTCACACAGAAGATATGCAATATCATTCACTTGTTTTAGCACTAATCATTAACCTTAATCCTTGTGTTCCGTTCCAGTATACTCTATTTCAAATATCATTATTTTAGATTTTATCACATTCAATTGTAAGTCTTTCGCAAAGAATCCTATTTGGTGGCTAGTGTTTGTCCAATAATGCTGCTAGTAACACCAAGGCATTGTCTGCACAATGCAAATACGCCACTACGTCATCTATTCGCAGTCCTATTTTCATAGATTTCATTCCCTATGGTCAATTATCCAACTCAAAATGCCCCAGAGATCCTATCGCACAACCCTGTTATCTCTGTATATCAAATGTTATCTCGAAATCCATAAAACCGCAGAAAACTTTCTGGTCCACAACCAGGTGATTCTCGGTGTCATTACGGACTAACAAAACTTACTTACAACGTAAGTTTTATTACCTTACCGCAATACATACGTTACTAAACGTATCTTTCATCCATTAAATCAATCAATCGCATTTCACAATATAATTAAAAATCGATTTAAAAAAGCTGATCAAACCGATGGCGCAATTGGCACAGTTCATGATCTCTTCCCTTTATACAAGAGTAAACATTATCGAACTAAAATATATATAACACCTCCAGTATGTTTGTAAGAATATCAGCAGCTTTAGATTTTAATTTATCCAATGATGAAATATATAAATAAAATTACTTCATATAAATGTAATCTAGTCATTTCTTTCGTCTTGAACATCACCTCTGTATATTATCATCGTGTGTTACTTTTTTCGTATTTTATTATCCAAGGTGTACGGATTATCCACGTAAATTTTTAGTCACCGTATACTTTTCTGATAGTTTATTATATTTAAAGCCAACAACATTTATAATGAAATCAGTACAGTTTTATATTTGTGAGGTCAATGAGTTCCGAATCGTGCTAAGTTTAGACACAGCGTTAGACACTGACGAAATGACCAGTCGTCGCGCCCGCGAAATGTCAATGTCGCTTTGAAAAACGTCAAAACGTCAGCTTGACAGCCAGCGCGCGCGAAACATGCAACACATCGAGAGATTGCACACAATTTAGTTCGGAAGCGACATCGAGTGCTCGCTTGTTAATTTTGATTATATTCAATAACATCAAATAAAATGTTGCAATGTTATTTTGCAATATTCACCGTTATCATTTTGAAGATAAGGTCTATATTAACAATCGATTTTTAAGCGTTAATTTTTACTGTAATTGTAACTAAGTGCTGTAAAATATCAAAATCAAAAATCGACGAAAGAATTATACATTTTTGACGACAATAATTTTGACGCCTATTTTAATCTAAGAAAAGACGTATATTACGTCTTTAAACCTAAAAATCGATTGGTAAAATAACTCGTTTGCACTTAACATTGATTAATAAAAAAAACACTGCGAATTAGAAAATGATAGATATCTCCTAGCAACATATAAAAAAAAACAATTGAAATAAAAATTACTCCTTTCGATGGAGAATGAAGTAAATCAATTGTTGTGTATATAAAAAATGTCTAGAATAAATAAATACTGAATTTATGTATGTATAAGTGTACGTGTAAATTGGAATTTAAACATATGACAGCAAAAATCAATATAACGTGATATAATGTAATGTTTAAGGAAACAATAAAGAGTGATGAGTAAGAGTGGTTAATAGTGAACACAAGCACACAAAACAACATGATTACTTTAAACTATACCTTATAATCATACGAATAGTGATGAAAACAGATTGAAATTTCTTCCTCTGGTATGGACAGAGAGCAAAAATAACCTTGCACTCTATCAAAACCGCTTTAAGATTCAATATCGCTAAACAGCGAAAATATTATAAAATTACTTATTCAATTAATTGTAAATGTTAGACCCAGAATTAAATTCTATTAAAAACCCAACGCTATTACCATTGACAACATATTTTAACATTTAACTACAGTATATTATTTGTGACTAAACACTTTGTGAACAACTACATGCCCACACACACACACACATACACACACTAACAGAACACAAACACACATAATTGTTAGTATACAACACATACATATACTATTAATATGCACTCTGTGATGGTATAAGGTAGTAAAATTAAAAAGGTAGTCGTTTCGTGAATGAAGTTAGAACGTTTTGTGTGCACTTCTCAAGATGCGGGTGCGACGCGGGCGCCATATTGTTTAATTATTTTTTAACAAAATGGTGAATATACTAAGCGTTTACTCAGCCAACGCGAGGCATATATTAACATATATACGAATATTTCAATACAAATATATTTCCATGCGAAAGTTCTGATATAAGCCAAAATTACATGCGAAAATAAACTCTAATGGCTTTATTTTAACTAAGGCTAATTTTTCATTTTTACTGAGTAACAGCTTAGTTATTTAAAAAACAATATTTGTTATCGTTATAATTTTAGTCACAACAAAGGGCATGCACTATAAATACTGTTTTTCACAAGCTAAGATGATCTGAACATTTTGACAAACACATTAATTTAACACAGTCCGTTACTATTTAACCTTATCTGCTAGAGAAGGATAGCAATACATCGCACAGTACCGTCTTCATCTTACCTTGTGTGACCTGTAGTAAAGTTTAATAATAAATACCCGATTTTACACTAACCTAACCCAATCTGTTGCGTGTATATGCATTATTTATCTCTATGTGCCCATAAACAACTACACTGTGGCTATACCAATAAACAAACAAAAAAGAAACCAAATAGGAATAAAATATTAACCATGGCAACCCCCGTCAAAATTTTATAGAGAAAAAACTGGAATCAGCAGTCTAATTTTGTATTATCATCTGTCACTATTTTAATTTTGACAAGTCTTAAAATTACTTAATTCCTAGTCAATTTTTGATAGCACCCATTGAAATACAGTCTACTTCCTAGCGTTATTTGTTTTCCTAACTATTAAGATTGGTGTGGTCCGCTTCATAAGCCGAAGGATTTGGCGAAGATACTATTTTTTACATGGAACAACTGTCGTTAGACCTCTACAACCCAGAGAGAAAACCAGACCTTTCTTAGGTTAGGTCATGCGTCTTTCGAAATATAATTTCTCGAACGTGCGAGTTTTCTAACGATGTTTTCCTTCATCGCGAGAAAGTGATAATAAAAACACGAACCAGTTGGTCAATAGGGTTTATTTTTTATTCACTGGACTACCACTGCCCCTATTCTATCGTTAACCGATATGACGTTATTTCGAACGAATATTAATTTAGTATTAATTGTATTTATTCATTAATTGTAGTTAAACTGTTAAATTCATCTGAAAATGCTTCTACTACATTACAAATTTTAATGTCTCGTTGATAAAATATTATCGTATTGTTAATAAACATTTGGTTAACAATATAATACCAGTGCTTATACGGGCTGCATGCATCAGCGTGCGTGCTTACCTCGTGTTGACGTGACAGGACACAAACTCGATGACTGTGGCTAACACGACAAGGTCACAGATGGGATAGTAACATTATTAGGGTTAACGTAATCTAACTAACACAGCTTTCGATATTGTGTAGTGTAACAGATAGGCCGGTCAACGAACACATTCAAGTTGACTATAATTCGCATAGAGCTGAAAATTGGTACGTATGTTGCGAACACCATTATAAAAGCAATGTAAAAAGTCACTCCCACATCTGCAACAAAAGTTTTTCAATGTCAAATGTCGCGAAAATTTTACGTGAGGCTTGGTAACAAACTGGACCCAGAAGACTGCGGTTGGAAATTGGTTGATAATACATTGGAACCTATTCAGACTTACGGGAAAAAGTCGAATTATAGTAACCTTACTCCTATTTTTGAAGCTAACTTGCCAGGACTATGAAGGATAAAATTAAGATAAAGAAATCGTAAAGTTAAAATTAATTATTTTAACTTTTCTACCCTTTGCTCGGAATTTGTTCCATTATTTCAAATAATCTACGCTTTTCAGTACGCAACGAAATAACGAAAGACGAGTGCGTGCTGGGAATAGTGTGAATGGCGCGTTGGGAAAACTGCTTGACAGTAAAAACTTGAGCCAGAAAGCACAGCTCGCTACAATGCAGTGCTGGTCCCAATGCTTAAAGCGAGAGCTGGGTATGGCAGTAGTATAATAAACGAAATGCGAGCGCTGCGCAAAATTTGTGGCGTACCGCTTGTAAACCGTATTCGCAATGATGATGTTAGAAACAGAGGCATGTTCCGTTGGTTCGAACATGTAGAAAGAATGGAGGATTAAACAATGACGAACCAGATATACAATGCAAATGTGGAAGGATGTAGGAGCCGACCTACCATAATGAAATTGGTCGTATTCTGTTAGAAGGTGACGCCAGGAGTCCTAGAAACTGGCGAACGTGCATGAGAATTATAGATAGGTATTCAATGCTCCATTCAGGTACTCAAAAGCAATAGCCGGCTAGAAGGAATTCCTAGAAGTAATAAGTCCGCCTTTGTAAATCGTGTAACTTTTAATACATTGCATTAATTATGGATAATGCAAAAAAGAAAATACCCAACTGCGGCGAAATGCAGTTTAATGTTTTTAATCCCATCTGTAACCAGGTTGTGCGTGAACTCCGTAGTTACATACATACCATTGCCAAGGTGCCAGTGCTCAAACAGTGGTACGGACGGACATGTTATTACATATACGGACGACACAACGCCTTACACACGACCGGTTACCACATAAAAATATACCAAAATTGTATTACCCGTAAGGTGTAATTTTGATTGTGTTTACGTGTTCGAGCGTGGTGCGAGATACTTCCCGTGTGAATTACTTTTAATAAAAAAATTGCAGTATTCTAATAATCATCTAAATTACGTATTAGAGTGTGATGAAATGTTAAAAATGGATTGTGATTAATTCATTAATTAATATTATGATAATTTCAAAGTGTTCGTATGAAAACAATGAAATTAATCGTTAAGAAATTTATGATGTGTTCGGAAAATACCATGGGTATGAAAGAAAATAGACTGTTTTATTATTTAGTTGCAAATAATCTGTGTAATGTGCAGTATTGTTAGAAATTCGAAAGAATAGTAACTAAACTGGTTTCCGTTGTGCTGAAACCGTATTCACATTAGCGTTTGTACAACGTAGGCGTTTGATAAAGCTGGACAAAACGCAAGTGTCACCAAAGGCATTTCATAATGTCGTGTAATGATTGTACACTGCGCAGCTGATACAGATACGACGCGTACTGTGTAACGTTACAAAAACGGTTCTTTCAAAATGTTACAAAATTTGCTAACATGGATCGGAAGGTTACTATGTTCCTGCAAGTGAGGTTTTTTGTTATACTACGTCGGGAGGCATACAAGCATACGGCCCACCTGATGTAAAGCGGGTACCGTAGCGTATTAACGCTTGTAGTATATTAAGTATCACTCACGCGATGCCTCCTCTGCTGCATACACAGCATTCCTTGGGAGCTTACTGGTGACCTCATTCGCACACAGGAACACAACAACCCTCTAGGGAGTTGTTACTTGGCTGCGGTTTTCTGTGAGGTGGAGGTACTTCCCCAGACGGGCTGCTTTGATGCGCCCTACCTCTCTTGAAAGGTTGCCAGTAAGCTCCAAAAGAATTGTAGTGTTAACAGCAGAGGTGGGATCGCGCGAGTGCAAGCATTCGTAGCCTACGTTAACCACTTTACATTACGTGTACAGTATGCTTGCATGACAACCGACGTTGTATAAAAAATTATAACTTTGTATTGAATTTGCACAAAAAAGGTAAATTAAAAAAAGGGAAAAGAAACCTGTTCAAAGTGCTTTGGACCGGAACGGAAGAAGTAAATTACCGGTGTCTCCTTAGATAGGTCCCGGGGCCAATGGCGAATTCAGTGGTGGTATTTATTGTATACGAGTGGTGTCGAAGATAATTTATCGGTATCACAGAATAAGGAGTTATTTATGTGCACGTAATTGGGGATCGGACATTTCAATAATTGATCCAAAGCTTTATAAACCAAACCCACGGTTAAAGATTACGTTATTCAAAAATGTCATGTAAATGGCGCATTGATCTGGGGTCACGTAATGTCATTTGTGTGAAAACAATCTATCAGCCGTAAAAGCTATTATTCCAATTGATTGATTGCAAACAAAATAAACTAACTTGTTTGTAACTAAACAAGTTAGTTTAGTAATATAAACTTTCAAAAATCTTTAATATCAGGAACGAAATAAAAAGTTTTCAAGCGGAACCCTTATAGGATCACTTTGGTTTCCGTCTGTCTGTCAGTCATAAATGTTTCTCAGGAACTGGTGAGCTATCAAACTGAAATTAATATCAAATACTCAGGTCTGTAATCCTTTCGAACCGTGAAAAATCAATCTTTTAAGTCAACGCAATCAAAACATACGGCTGTTTATGCCTCGTTTAAGCGCATACTTTGACTGCAAGGGAATCAAAACTTATAGGGTACTTCCCGTCGACATAGAGTCATGAAATTTGGTAAGAAGCAATGTCATGTAGCACAAGTAAAGGAAAAAATCCGAATCCCCTAAATTTGTAGTTCCATCACAAAAAAGAAAATACTCAAAATTATAAATATAAAAAATTTGATTTAAAATTTTGTGAAAATATTTTTTTACTGAACCCTCAGAGCGCGAATCGGACGGAATCGGATTTAATGGCTTTTTAAATGTTGTCCCGGTTCCCTAAATAGGAGCTCGTATTATTATATTAAGGAGATGTTTACATTACGTTACACACAGTCGTGCCGCGTTACTTTTTACTATCAAGCTAACAAGTTGATGTTTCCTTAAGATTAGTACAAACTCACTACTGGAGAACACAACTTATAAGCGATCAAATCGAAGTCCGCGTTGTTTTTATCGCCTTCTAACAAACGCTCTGACGCTGTGCAAGCGCTAACATGAAATTGCCTTCGATTTATGTATTTGTGTCCATATCTTTGTAAGTCAATGTAAACAGTAGGTCCCTAGAAATATTTCCTTATCAGGGCAACATCAGGACTATTAACCAAAGAAGCGGTGAAGAACTGAGTCTTTCTCATACATACACTGAATTGAACTTAAAACACATACACTGTAACAATCAACTACATATTTCTCTTGCGCAATGAACACCGAACCCAATGATATCAATTATTATCTAGACTTAGAACAAAAAATTCAAGGAAATTACATGAATATAATTAATTACAACGCCTATGCAAATCTATAAGAGCCCTTTTCTACGTCAAACACTCTTATTTCACTCATTTTCGTGTGTGTGAGTGCGCACCAAAAACAACTATGATTTTATTTGCATGCTAATGAGTAAGTAAGAGAGTTGGGTTTCCACTTATCTGGCCAGGACTTCTTTAATTTATTTTGTTTTTAAATATCGTTGAAACCTTTTCTTCTTTGAAAGCTGTATTGGTGTGAGTCTACATTTGGTTTATATTTTGTAAGGTATTATTTTACCTGGAGGTGGTAAGCCAACACCAGAAACCCATTGAATGTATGAAAACAAACCTAAATTCATCGCACCGCTTCAATAGATAATAGTCCTTAAAGTTAAACACAAAAAGCTCAAATTAAAATCTCACCTCAACCTTTTCTCTGAGCATCGAACCCACTGTTTGCGCCAGGTGCGGAAGGAGCAAGGCTCTCGCTGCCGCTGCGCGACATAGTGGCCCTCTCACTAGTTCCAGCAAGGCGAGCATTCGCTGCTTACTTAACTTGCACATTGACAATGCGCTCAGTGCTCGAACGAAGAATGTGCTGGAAATATATAAAAAAATTGTAGCCATCACCATTTGTGAGACTGGAAAGTGTATTTACGCCGAGGTATTCCGTAGGTTCCACAAACCAATAACCTATTTAACTGCGCATTAAGGCAGCCTGTGCTCACAAAATCAATGTTTTATCGTCTCTTTAATAATTCTTATATAAGTTTAGCATAGTGGCTCCGCTTTGTCTGATGGTAAGCGAAAGAGGAGCCCAAATCGCAACTGCAACTGACAAAAGTACACAGTGTCCTGTCAGTTGACGCTGCCATGCTGACCCGCGAGATGCTTCTTCACGCTTCGTTTGAAGGATCCCATATTGTAGGAAGGAGGGAACACAGGCAAGGCGTTCCACTTTTTAATGGTACGACAAAGATACTTAACATCTTAGCAATACGAGCTTACTAATCAATGGGAGAATATTTTAACCTGTTAGAAGCAGAGGTGGCATCGCTCGTGATACTTAATGTATACTTAAGAGGTAGGGCGCATTAAAGCAGCCCGTCTGGTGAAGTACCTCCACCTCACAGAAAACAGCAGACAAATAACAACTCCCTAGAGGGTTGTTGTGTGCGTGCCTGCGTGTGAGTGAGGTAACCAGTAAGCTCCCAAGGAGTTGCTGTGTAAGCAGCGCAGGAGGCATCGCGCGAGTGATACTTAATATATCGTTAGCGTTAATAGGCTACGGTACCCGCTTTATCAGGTGGGCCATATGCTTATACGCCTCCCGACGTAGTATAAAAAGATAGAGGTAGGGCGCATCAAAGCAGCTCGTTTGGGGAAGTACCTCAATCTCACAAAAAACCGCAGGGAAACAACTCCCTGGAGGACTGTTGTGTTTTTGATTATAGAAGCAAAATAAATAATAATAATAAATATTGTCGGACAAATTACACAGCGCCATCTAGCCCCAAAGTAAGCGAAGCTTGTGTTATGGGTACTAGACAACTGATAAACATACGTAAATACATTTTTTTTTTGTAAATACATACTTATTATACATAGAAAATACCCAGACCATGACAAACAGACATGTTCATGCACACAAATGTTTGCCATGTGTGGGAATCGAACCCACGAGCGTTGGTGTCAAAGTCGCGTCATTCACGACTGAGCCACCAAGCTCGTCAATAAATCATGTATCTTCTTTAACATTCATTGCTCTTCTGATGCACGCTCGCCGGTTTCTAAGGCTCCTGACATCACCTTCTGATAAAACACGATCAATTTGGTCATGGCAGGTAAGTCTTGGCCTTCCTCGACTCCTACATCCTTCTACTTTCGCGTTGTATATCTGTTTCGAAATTATTTCTTCCTGCATTCTTTTTAGATGTTAGAACTAATGAAAAGATAGTTTAAAAAGATGTGCATCTCGGGACGCCCGACAGAAGTGAAAACTTCACCTAATCTACATATAATTAAAGCTGCCGTATGCTTGAGAGAAAGGGAAGCCAGACAGACTGGCGCCGTAACGCGTTACGTAACGAAGCGGTTAACCCTCCCATAAGAAGTTACCACTTCAAAAATCCTACCTGAGCTCCTCATCAGGGTAGACCTTGATAACGTGCGGCACAGCATGCGGGAGGTACTTCAGCGCTGAGCCCTGGCAGGTCAGTGCATAGTCTCCGCATCTCATCAACCACACTAGAGCTTCCAGTAGGTCCTGAAAACAAAGTATACCAGGGTTTCCTCTTAAATTATAAAAAAATAAACATGAGTCAAATTGTAAACAAATGATAAAAAAGGTTACATCAAATGTTTAAAACTATATACGATACCCCTTCAACCCCTACTCAACCCTCTGCGGGACTACAAATCTCTTCAACCGAAAGAGTTTAGAACACACTCCGCCACGCTACTCAACGCTCAACTGCGGACGAAGGCCAGTGTTATCAAGCCGCCCGAAGGTGCATGAGCTAGGGCGCGTCAAAGCGCCCCGTCAGCGGAAGTACCTCCATCTCACAGAAAACCGCAGCCAAATAACAACCCCTTGAAGGATCACTGTGTTCCTGCGTGTGAGTGAGGTCACCAGTAAGCTCCTAAGGAGTTGCTGTGTGGCGTGAGTGATACTTAATTAGTTGCAAGCGTTCACATGCTACGGTAACCGCTCTACTTTAGCTGGGTCGCTCCCCAAGTTTTATAAAAAAAAAATGATGTCATCGACCTGACCTGATGATGAAACGCGGATGGATGGCGCTTATTGGTGTGGTAGAGGTACTTTCCCGTTGGACTATAGGTGCATAGATGCGTCTTAACTCTCTTAATTTCTTTATGTACCCACCTCAAAATGCGACTTGAAGTATCTGTCCGCGACCTGATCCCCGAGGTCGCTGCGCAGCTGTCTACTCCTCACTATGATCCTCACTAGGCTCTCCACACACTTCATACAAGTGAGTAATCGCTTCAAAGCTGTTTCTCCGTTGTCGGCCATCCTAATCACCCATATTATCACCGAGATCAGGTTCCTGTAAGAATTTATAATTTTAAATGTAATAAATAATAAATAAATATAGGTCTGTTACACAGCGCCATCTAGTCCTAAACTAAGTAAAGCTTGTGCTATGGCTACCAGACAACTCATAATCATATACGCCAAAACTTAAATGTAAAAAGATACTTATATAGAAAACATCCACACAAAGACAAACAGACATGTTGTCATGCACAAGAATATTTGCCTTGTGTGGGAATCGAAGCCACGAGCGTTCGTATCACAGTAGCCATCGCTAATATTTTTTTTTTATACTAAGTCGGGAGGCATACAAGCATACGGTCTACCTGATGTAAAGCAGTTACCGTAGCCTATTAACGCTTGCGATATATTAAGCATCACTCGCGCGATACCTCCTTTGCTGCTTACACAGCAACTCCTTGGGAGCTTACTGGTGACCCCACTCACACGCAGGAACACAACAACCCTCTAGGGTGTTGTTATTTGGCTGCGGTTTTCTGTGAGGTAGAGGTACTTCCCCAGACGGGCTGCTTTGATGCACCCTACCTCTCTTAAAACATTCAGACCAAGACAAACAGCAGGTGGGCCGTATGCTTGTATGCCTCCCGACGTAGTATAAAAAAAGGTGGCACAGGATCGAGACGAATGGCACTATAGAGGGGAGAGCAATGTTCAGCAGTGGACGAATACGGAGATGATGATGATGTTGTTATTCAATTGTACTCACTCGTAAACAGCCGCGTCGCAGAAGCTCTCGTCGATGTAGACATGGAGCACCGGCTGGAAGTGCTGGTACTTGTGGTCGGCGACCAGCGAGATCACTCGCAGCAAACAATCCAGCACGAGCACCCCGTAACTATCCTCAGTATAACTCTTACGGTCCTCCTCCACCTGCGATGTGCACATTAAAACAACATATTTTTAGTTTGTTTGCCTCCCGACGTGAATTAAAGAAAAGACTGATAACATTGCCAAGTGAAGTCAATTCCAAAACTTCCTACTCCTACAAATTTCTTCTGATTAAACTCGTTGTGAGTTCCAAGGCAGCTGTAGTTTAACCCCCGGGACAGCAATGGACTTCACTATTCATTGCCTTTCAACTGTTGAATGTTTTCTTATGACGTTATCACGTAACATTATCGTCCGTAAACCGACTTTACAGACAACAAATAAAAAAAAATAAAAATGATAAGATATAATATTGAAAATGTAAGACGTGTCTAAGTGCCCGTGAGGGTCTAAAGGCAAATAAAGAATCTTTATCTTTATCTAACCAATTATATTGAAGTTATACTTCTAATGCGACTTCCAACAAGGTTGCGTTAAACGTTTAACGCTACCATGGAGGGGGAATAGAAAGAGACAGAGCGAGAGTGAATGCGTGGCACTCGAACGCATGCGCGTAGTATACTTATAAGTTAGCAACGAGTAGCGTCCAGTATTATAGCGACGTAAACAGTGTGAAGTTTCACTTCTTCCGCGCGGAGGGACTCCACGCACTATTTTAATTTAAATATATTTTTTATACAACGTCAGTAGTCATCCAATCATACGGCCCCTAAAGTATCCTATGTATGCTTGCAATTCTATGCGTAGGTATAGGTTGTACGTTGCCACGTCTGCTGCTAACACAACTACTCCTTAGGACTTTACTGGTGACCTCAGTTACTCGCAGGAACACAATAACCCTCCATAGAGTTGTTATTTGGCAGCGGTTTTCCGTGAGGTGGAGGTACTTTCTCAGACGGGTCGCTTCGATGCAACCTACATCTATGAAAAACAGCCAGACCAAGACAAACAGACATGTTCATCGTGTGAATACACAAATGTATCCTTACTAACCACTACGCCATCCGAATGATGATTGCAATACAAAGCGTATCATTCGTGCATTGCCATTCTCACTGCTAATACAGTGAGTCTTCAAAAGCGTACTGGTAACCTCACTCACACGCATGAACGCAACAAATCTGAAAGTTGTTTGTCTGCGCTTTTCTGTGCGGTGGAAGTACTTTCCTAGTCGGGCTGCTTTGCAACCTACCTCTCTTGGCTCAACTATAATATTAAATATTGACCACAGTGAGGATGGCGAAGAGTGCGTCCAGTATGTCCTGCAGGAACTTGACGAGCTCCTCGCTGGGCACGTGAAGGAGCCTGGTCAAGGCCGTCCGCAGCGAGCCCTCCGCATGATGGGTGCTCCATTTCAGCACGCCGAGGATTTCCTCTGTTGACAAGGGGACAAATCGAGGATTGAATTCTTTACTATTGACAATACAACTGAACAGTAGACTGTTTATAAATGTATTTATGAACTGCGGGCAGAGCGGCAACTTGGCCGCCATTATCGCAATAGCGGGCTTGGTTGAGAATTTGAAAAGCCATAAACCTTTTTCTTTCGCACCAAATATCCAGTTAGAAACATCACGATCTTACACTGGGTTAATAATAATAAATATGACATTTCAGGTAACAATAATTAAACTAGAATCGTTCAAAGTAATTACAATGGAATATATTAAAATTTATTTAACCCTGCTAATAACGAGTGCTACGCAGTGCGCCTGAACGGGACATTCAAACCGGCTTGCAATCATTTTCAGAATGCTATTATGGCTACTACGAAATCCTATATAAAAGTGATGCTACTTTTTTACGCATTATAGCGTGAAAACCGCGTGCCTCTGCGAACATTCCCGATGCACTACATCTTCGAGGCATTCTGAAAACATTATTATATTGAAGACGCAGGACGCCGTAGGCTTGTTTTGAAAAAAAATATATAGCCGATTTATTGAAGTGACGGGTCTGTTAGACCCATCAAGTCAGCCGAGGGGTCTTGTATTTTTTTTTAATTACACCAAGGCTCTTTGTGTTCCATATATATTATACATTTTTTTTTTCATTATTACAATATAAATAAACACATTCATATCATAGTACTCTCTTTCATTCGAGGGGTCAATCATCAAAAATTGGCACAGGTACCTCTTTGCGTGAGCTTGGTGGAGCACAGCTTGGTGGCGACGGTGAGCGTATCCCGGTGTATAAGCGCCAGCACTCCCCGAGTCAACCCTCGCTCGGACCCGGCCGGCAGCTCGTCCCTCCGCGCCGGCATCGCGAGACAGGTGGCAGCCGCCTCTGTTTCCACGTCCGTGGGGGAGTTTGATCTTTTTGTGTCAATCTGTAAACGTCATATTTCAATAATATATAGTGACAGGAGCGAGAGGTAGGGCGCATCAAAGCAGGGAAGTGCCTCCACCTCACAGAAAACCTCAGCCAAATAACAACTCCCTACAGGGTTGTGGTGTTCCTGCGTGTGAGTATACTCACCAGTAAGCTCGTAAATCGCGATGTGTAATTTGTTCAAATATAGTTTTTTAGTTAGGAATACAAGCATACGGCTTACCTGATGTACAGCTGTTACCGTAGCCTATGAACGCTTGCAATGCATATTTATTGTTTATAATATTATGTATGCACATCAGTTGACTTGCGGAGTGTGCAAAGAGAACCGAGCGCCACATGACGTGGTTCTTACACAACTCACTCGCTTCCTTAACATTAACATAGCACTTTTCATGCACACTCGCCAGTTCCTGCAGCATCTGATTAAAGCCGACCAATATAAAACTATAGACAATATAGTATTTCAATATTATACATGAGGGTTATATGCCACTTAAACGTAACGAATGACCTGAAAGACTTAATCTATACAAATTTTTACCAGAGGGAGACTTTGTACAAAAGTCGTCTGCGTGGGTACCTCTGTCTCACATATTTCTACCGTCAAGCAGCTGTATTCATATAGCTGTGTTCCGGTTTGAAAGGTGAGATATGGCAGAGAAATTACTGGGTACTGTGGCGAAACAGCCTCAGGTCACAAGATTGACCTCTTGCCTCCAGATGCGGTGACCGCTTACAATCTGATGCGGGCCGCATGCTTGTTTACCAATCTAGTTGTATAAAAAAACTTATATATAAAGCGAAAGAGTGTATTTGTTTGATCGCGCTAACATCTGATATTACCTTTTGAATTGGATTTGAATAATTGTTTTTGTAATTTTTTACTACGTCGGGAGGCATACAAGCATACGGCCCACCTGGCGTAAAGCGGGTACCGTAGCCTATTAACGCTCGCAATATATTCAGTATCACTCGCGCGATGCCTTCTCTGCTGCTTACACAGCAGCTCCTTGGGAGCTTACTTGTGACCTCACTCACACGCAGGAACACAACAACCCTCTAAGGAGATGTTATTTGGCTGCGGTTTTCTGTGAGGTGGAGGTACTATCCCAAACGTGCTGCTTTGATGCGCCCTACCTCTATTAATCTTTTTCTTCTTCTTGAGGAAGGTTATTTCAACAGCAATACAACTCTTAAAAGTCGAGAAAGAAAGTATAAAAAAGCGGTTGCTGGTTAAGTTATAAAGAACATGTTTAACACTGTAAAATCATCGGTTGCACCCATTGTTTATGATCTACGTATATACATAAAAATGAATGTTTGTCT
Source organism: Pyralis farinalis (assembly GCA_947507595.1). Lineage (NCBI taxonomy): Eukaryota > Metazoa > Arthropoda > Insecta > Lepidoptera > Pyralidae > Pyralis > Pyralis farinalis. The sequence continues at coordinate 34,756,986 of OX382257.1, read as the reverse complement.
GTATGTCCTCTATGGACTCAAAAACGGCTGGGCAGATTTTGATGAAATTTTCAGTTAATCTTCAGGTTAGCCCAGCAGGTGATCCTGTGAAGTTTGGTAACGATTGGATCACCCGTGCGAAGCTGGGTCGAGTAGCTAGTAGTTGATAAAGAAAGGTACTATTGGTCCCTAGGCCAGGGACCAATAGTAACCGGTTCGAATACTGACATGTTACCACTGAATGTGTTTACGTATTTATAATCATCCCTAACTCTTCTATTCATGTATGATATTAGTAAAACTAACATAATAAACGGTATATTTACATCAGGCAGGTCTTTGGCTTATTTGCCAAAAGTAGTATAAAAAAAAGTTAGCACCTTGTATACAGCTAGTGAATGCGTGGCATCGTTGGTAGTGGTGCCCTCCCTTTGCATCAGCCGGAGGTAGGAGAGGGCGAAGTACCTCTCCGCCCTGTCTTTGGCCTCGTTGGAGCTCCGGTGACGAAAGAGGAACACCAAATGTGCCTCCTTGAACTCCTCGATGTTCAGGCAAACCTGGAAAAGCATTACATTGGATAGATATGTACAATATATTCATTCATATTCATTTATTCACTGTAATTTGCAATAAGAGGTACAGTAATAATTGTGTGTATAGATGTTACATTGTTTGCTACAAATTGACCTTTTCGAGGCATGGTGAAGATTTATATATACATACTATTATTTGCATAACAAAATAAAATTCAAGTTCAAAACATACATTAAAATTATTGATTAATTAAAACTATTCTTAATATACTGTTATATTAAATTATATCCAATTATACTACATTCAATTATATTTTTCCTCTCAAAATATTCTTTTACATTATAAAACGAATAAAAAATATACACAAATAATATATACAAATGTCCATAGGCTACGGTGACTGTTTGCCATCGCGTAGGCCGTATGCTTGATTGCCACCTTAGTGGTATAAAAAAAAACAAAAAAAAAAAAGACAGTATTCTTATTGGCAGCGTTATGTCATTTCTTTATATACAAGGATTGGCGGGATCCTCTACCATAAGACTAAGGATGTGGCGAAGATACTGATTTTGACATGGATTGATCAGGCCTTCACAATCCGCAAGGGAAACCAGACCTTTCTTAGTTTAGGTCACAGGTCTTCTGAAATATAATTTCTTAGCAAGGTTTTCCTCACGATGTTTTCCTTCATAGCTGATATGTAAATATATGAGAAAATGACATCACTACATATAGTGAAAAGAGCTATGCATGATAAAGAAGCGAGTGATGTGCAACAACCGAGTTACGTGGCGCTTGGTTCTTTTGCCTACCCCGCAAGGAACTTAGCGTGGAGACATAGATAGATAATAAAAGGTTGAAATGACTCACTGTTATCTTTAGAATCCAAGATTACCGGCGATTGGCACGTGTTGTCAAGATGCTTCCTCAATTGTAAGCATTTATAGGCTACCGTAACGACTGTAAATCTTCGACAGATATAAAAGAAATAAGAGCCACCTAATAACGGTTCTTTGTAGTATCTCCAAAATACACTATCAGATCAGCTTTATCACTATCGCTTTTCTAAAGTAGTCGTGACTTCTATGGGAGTCATACGAAATTATATCATACACATTATATTCAGTGTATGTTTGAAGACCGAGCGCCAAAAATAAAATTAAGAAGAACTTCAATCTATCCAAAACTTCACGCTGACGCACGTGACTCGATCCTTACACACCTCACTCGCTTCTTTAACATTCATTGCTCTTCTCTTGCACGCTCGCCGGTTTCTAAGGCTCCTGACATCGCCTTCTGTTAGACACGATCAATTTGATCATGATAGGTAAGTCTTGGTCTTCCTCGGCTCCTACATCCTTCCACTTTTGCGTTGTATATCTGTTTCGAAATTCTTTCTTCCTCCATTCTTTCCACATGTCCGAACTAACGGAGCAGGCTTCCTCTTATTTTAACATCGACCCTTTCCTTCAGATCAACTCTGTTACTAACATCATCATTGCGAATACGGTCTATAAGTGTTACGCCACAAATTTTGCGCAACGCTCGCATTTCGACGCGTTTATCCTACTTTCATACTCTATCTGCCACACCCAGCTCTCGCTACCATAAGTAAGCGATGGAACCAGAACTGCATTGTGTATAGCGAGCTGTGCTTTCTGGCTTAAGTTTTTACTGCCAAGAAGTCTTCCCTACTCTCCATTCACTATATTCAATGCACTCCTCGTCTTTCCACATCAGCGGTGTACCTTCCATCCCCACTGCGCATCCAAGATATACAATCCCATCTACTGGTTTCAAGACTTCATCATCAACCGTAATCCTTACATTGGTTCTGGTTTATTCTCTTTCAAATACCATTACCTTTGTTTTCTTCGCATTCAATAGTAAGTCTTTCTGCACACATTGGTCTTTCCTCATTGTGACCAGTGTTTGCAGTTCAAATGGTGTTTCTGCTAATAACACGGCATCGTCTGCATGCAGCAGACATTTCACCACTAGGTCACCCATCCTACGTTCGTTATTCTCTGCAGACAACTATCGAGATACAGAACAAACGGCCAAGCAGATAGCATGTAACCCTGTTTGACACCAATTTTGAGATCAAACCGGGGTGGCATGCCACAATCTATCCGCACACATGCTGATCAATCCTCGTAGGTGGAATGCACAGCACGGAGCAGTGAACCGTCAATCCCATATCTAGAAGAACTTGAGTGCTATAAATTGATCTTACTTTGAAGACTTCCTGCCACCGCGGTCGGTCGTCGTGATAGTACACCAACGACGTGTATTCATCAACGAGCGGGGCTCCAGCCCCCACTGATATCACTCCCTGCCAACACAAGTAAAGATTAAATTTAAAATTTAAAAAACCCCCGACGAAAAAATAACCTATAAAAAGTAACACCAGGGGTGTCACTCATGCGTTGCCGACCCTCTAAAATTGTATTATTCGCGTGCAATAAAGAATATATTAATTGGGAGTATGTCTTGCATGATATATGTCCTCCTCACCGGCAAGGTCTTCCCGTGTTTGTCGACCACCCTCACGGTCACCTCGATGTTCCTATCGCTGGACTTGCTGCCCTTGGAGAACGCCCCGCTGACGAGGGTCACGTACAGGTCGTTGCGGGCGTCGCCGGGCAGGATCACCTCCGGAAAGCCCATCTTCCGGGCTATTGCCGTGTTGCCAACCACCAGATGAGGGTTTTCTTCGCGAATCTGTTGAAAAGATTAAAAAAAAATGACAATAAATGAGAGCAAACAATCTACTCTCAGCCACCAATTAGTTCATGCGAACTAGCGCCGGCCGGCAACCACCCACAACCGTTAGTAGTTATAACGGGTGAGTGCCGGCCAGCGCCAATTCGCATGAACTAATCGGTGGCAGAGGTACATATGAAAAAAGTGCACGTCGTCGCTGCCTTGGTGCCTCGGCTGATGCTGTCGTACCTGCGCCGACGACGTATTCATGACTCGTAGCACGTTATTCTAACGACTAACATCCACAGAGTCAGAGGATGCTTTTTGGAGACACACGTATTGTTGGGACGAGGGACAGTCACCACGGCAGCGACGGCAATCATCTACTAACGGTAATGGGCGGGTACCGGCAGGCGCCAGTTTGCATGAACTAATCGGTGGTGGAAGCGTTCAAAGCAGATAAGATCAAAGTGCACGTAAATGTGACTTTCGAAAAATAGCGCCTGAATCTATCTGTTTTTTTATACTACGTCGGGAGACATACAAGCATAAGGGCCAACTGATGTAAAGCGGGTACCGCAGCCTATTAACGCTTGCCATACATTAAGTATCACTCACACGATGCCACCTCTGCTGCTAACATAGCAACTCCGTAGGAGCTTACTGGTGACCTCACTCACACGCAGGAACACAACAATCACCCAGGGAGTTGTTATTTGCCTGTGGTTTCCTTATGAGGTGGAGGTACTTCACCAGACGGGCTGCTTAAATGCACCCTACCACTCTTTAGAAAACATTACCTGTTTAAGATCCCCTTCGACCAGCATCAGCGACACCCACAGCCCCTGGGAGTGCTTCGTCTCCTTCAGGTCTCGATTTGTCATCACCTTCTTCAATAAAGAATCCATGTTCTCTTTCTCGCAACTGTAAAAAAAAAATTGGATGAAAATATTGTTTCATACAACGACCGGGAGGTATTTAAAACGTGTACAGTCGTGATAGCCTAGCTAGTGGATAAAGGCATGGCATATTTTTAGGGTTCCGTACATCAAAAGGAAAAACGGAACCCTTATAGGATCACTTTGTTGTCTGTCAAGACCTTTTTCTCAGGAACGGGTGAAGCTATCAAGCTGAAAACCTTCAAACTTCTACGTCAACGCAATTATAAGAAACGGCTGTTTGTACCTCGTTTATGCGCATATTTTGACACTCGCAAAGGAATCAAAACTTATAGGGCACTTTCCGTTGACCTAGAATCATGAAATTTGGTAAGAAGTAATGTCGTGTAGCACAAGCAAAGGAAAAAATCTGAAAACTGTAAATTTGTAGTTGCATCACAAAAATATTCGCGAAAATAATTTGCGGAAATATTTTTTTACGGAACCCTTGGTGCGCGAGTCGGACTCGCACTTGACGGCTTTTTGTTATACAACGTCGGGAGGCATACAAGCATACGACCACCTGATGTAAAGCGGTTACCGTAGCCTATGAACGCTTGTTATACATTAAGTAGCACTCGCGCGATGCCACCTCTGCTGCTAGCACAGCACTTTCTAGGAGTTTACTGGTAACCTCACTCACACGCTGGAACACAACTATCCTACAGAGAGTTGTTATTTGACTGCATTTTCTGTGAGGTGGAAGCCTTACTCCGGTCTTCTCTTGTCTTAAAACACCCAATTTCCAATCCATCCAATTTCATTCTTGCATCGACGGTATATTCCTTTTTTTCTTCTCTCTAATACTTTCAAATATTTAATATAAATTCCGATCTGATGCCAGATCGTCATGGATAAACATTTGTAATTGTTGCCAAAATCCTATACATACATACATATAAACAAAACCAAATATGTATTATTACATATCATAGATATATATTATACTCACGCATAAAATGGCACTTGTATCTCCTTGGCAGGGTTGTCGGCGGCGATGGCCCTCGTTATGTCAGCGCACGCGACGCCGAAAGGCCGCCTTAGTCTAACGCCCGACGGCGGGGGAGTAGGGGGCTGGGCTACTGAGCTGCGTCTGAAAAAAATATATATCATCACGCCAGGTCACCTACTGGGTAGTCACGAGAAAACCGGGCGCCATTAGACACGGTCATTACACATCACTCGCTTCTTTATCATTTATAGCTCTTTTCGTGCACGCTCGCCGGTTTCTAGAGACATCACCTTCTGATAAAACACGACCAATTTGGTCATGGTAAGTCTTGGCGTTCCCCGGCTCCTGAATATTTCTGCTTTCGCATTGTATATCTTTTAGGCTATGTCGGTTACTTTAGTTCTACTGCGGATATCCTCATTTCTGATTCTATCACGCAGAGAAACCCCCAGCATAGCTCTTTCCATAGCACGCTGAGCGACCGTGAGCTTCCCCATACGGGCTGAATACATACACATTCAGATTTTTTTTGTATTTTATATTATACAACGTCGGGGAGACATATAATCATACGACCCACTTCATGTAAACTGATTAGCGTAGCCTGCAATACAAAAAGCATTGCTACGCGTCGCCTCTCTAATGTAACATGTTATAAGAGATGTAAAGCGCATCAAAGCAGCCCGTCTGGGGAAGTACCTCCACCTCACAGAAAACCGCAGCCAAATAACAACTCCCTAGAGAGTTGTTGTGTTTCTAAATGTGAGTGAGGTCACCAGTAAGAAGGAGTTGCTGTGTAAGCAGCAGCGGAGGCATCACGCGAGTGAGCATTAATATATCGTAAGCGTTAATAGGCTACGGTACCCGCATTACATCATGTGGGCCGTATGCTTCTTTTTTAAACTATGTCGGGAGGCGTACAAGCATATGCTTGTATGTAAATAAAAAACGCAACAGCCCTTACTGGAACTTACTGGTTATCTCATTCACTCGCATGAATACAATAAACCCTACAGGAAGATGTGTGTGTGTGAGATGAAAGTACTTCCCCGGTAGTGCAGCTTTCATGTCCTACCTCTCTTACCCAGACCGAGACAACAAGCATGTGTATGTACATAATTATATGACCTGTGTGAGAATCGAATCCACAAGCCTTGGTATAAAAGTAGCTAACAATTCCACCACTAGGCTCGTCGGTCTTTGTAGTATCTGCAAAATACACTATCAGATCAACTTTACCACTATCGCTTTTCTGAAGTAGTCGTAACTTCTATGGGAGTTATACGTGTACTCTAATGAAATTATCTCATACACACCTATATGTTTGAGGACCGAGCGCCAAAAATTAAATTAAGAAGAACTTTATTATATTTTAAATATATTATTTTATTTACCTGTGGTCGGCATTTTGCGGCTCCATCGAACCTATTCGCACCACGTGACAAACAAGGAAGACTTTTTCTCTCTTTATTTCACTCGGTAAATCCTGAAATAAATAAAAAACCTTTAAAAACATTCACAATATGTAGTCTTATATCTTCATATTAAAGAAACGAGTGACATATGTAAGAACGTGGTCCCTATGACACTGTTATGGCACTCGGTTCTCTCTGCCTACCCGAAAAGGAATCTGGCATGATGAAATAGATAGATTAGAAGTTACTCGATTCAGTTTTTAGTTAATGTTTACTAAGTAATGTTTTAAGAGAGGTAGGACGCATCAAAGCAGTCCGTCTGGAGAAGTACCTCCACCTCACAGAAAACCGCAGCCAAATAACAACTCCCTAGAGGGTTGTTGTGTTCCTGCGTGTGAGTGAGGTCACCGGTAATCTCCCAAGGACTTGCTGTGTAAGCAGCAGAGGAGGCATCGCGCGAGTGATACTTAATATATTACAAGCGTTAATAGGCTACGGTACCCGCTTTACATCAGGTGGGCACTATGCTTGTATGCCTCCCGACGTAGTCACGATGACTGGAATACATTCCAAAAACATGGCTGCTCCTACATGAATTTATTACAAACGCTTTTAATTTTATTGCAAATCATCATCGCCCATCCAGTCCTCCCGGGCCATACATCATCACCCAGCAGGAAATAACCATCAACAAGAGTTTTATAAGACTACTGAACGTGAACACTACCTCAGAGCAATACGCTGATAGTAAATATATAAGATATACTCGTAGGATGTTTTGTACAGTATACTGGACAAGATATTATTTTTATACTACGTTGAGGGGCATAAAAGCATACGGCCCACCTGATGTAAAGCGGGTACCGTAGCCAGTAATATATTAAATATCACTCGCGCGATGCCTCCTCTGCTGCTTACACAGCAACTCCTTGGGAGCTTACTGTTGACCTCACTCACACGCAGGAACACAACAACCCTCTAGGGAGTTGTTATTTGGCTGCGGTTTTCAGCGAGTTTTTTAAAAGGTTATAAAATAGATCAAAAATTCTAAATCTATACGAGTCCACTGAACGTAAAACGAGGTGCGCTGTTAACACGTTCTTTGTAGAACTTTACTGAACGTGAACACGATCTGTGTAAGAGTCAACGCATCGTGAACACAAGTTCTGGGAGTCTACTGATGGTGAACACGAGATGTGCAGGAGTATACTGACCGTGAACACCAGCTGTGCAGGATTGAAATAGTGATGTGGAGCTCGCAGCAACTGGTTCTCTGTGATTTTCTTCCCGTCGGCGTCGTGTAAGGCCAGCAACAGCTCCGCAGCGTCCGCCATTCGACAGACGAAGTTACTGACGCGCACGGCGAGCGTGTACGTGCGCGCATTGGCCGGGATTGCCGGCGGGGGTGGGGTCGTTGGGGTTGTTTCCTAGAAATAAAAAATAAAATAGTAATTGATAGCCTAGAAGCTAAATAACAGGCCTACTAACCACCTGGTCTCCGCGTCCGAACTACAAAACATCGAACCTACGAGCGTTGGTATAAAAGTAGCGTTACTAACCGTCAATATCGTCAATATAATAATTAGAGGTGTTCGGACCAGTCGGCGATTAATCGGTAAAGCCGACTATCCGGTCACTTTCGTAGTCGACGGCTATTCGGCAAAGAGCGCAGACTATCCGGCTTCTTGCTATGTATGTATTTCTTTCTTTCTCTTTGTTTCTATAAAATGCACATAGAATGATTTACATTAAATAAAACCTTGATTGAATAAAGAAGATGTCGGTATTTGATATGGTTGTTCATACTCGCAAAATTTGGCGTTTTTACCAATTCGTAAAAAAAATTGGTTGTCTGTAAAGTTGGTTTACGGACGATAATTTTACGTGATAACGTCATAAGAAAACATTCAACAGTTGACAAAACAGTTCACGTGTAGGTTGTGTGCTGCCGCTGTCTCTCTTTTACTCGGACGCATCGGCCGACGGAGTGGAAGAGAGATAGATGCGTCACAAGCCGAATGCTTAGGCTGATCGTGCCTCTCTATCGCTTGTTCCGCACTCTCGCTTGCTCGCTCGGCTCAGGCGGAACGCGAAAGAAACTCCAAAATCGACACACTAATAGCTAACATATTGTAGTTTTGTATCCTTTAATTTGAAATTTAAATGTTCGTTGGTGAGGAAGAACGGTCCAAAATCGTTCCAATTAGAAAAAAAAACATATGGGAAAACGTATGGCCGGCCACTCTGCAGTGCAGAGTCTGCACTGCACTCCCATCAACAGAAAAAGTAACAGCACTCGTCGCTAGTTAATAATACGAGTATAAGAGTATTGTATTTTTTTTTTATATTTGTTCCGATACGCTCGCAAACATCGGTTGCGACTTGCGCGCGAATCAGCCGTAAACGAAATGTCACGGAAATTGCCGAATTCCCCCGAAACCGTAATCTACTAGACTAGCCGGCCTCTTTACAACCGAATAATCGGCAAGTCGGTCAAAGTCATAGTCGTCGCAGTATACTGTTGACTGCTGTGAATAAAAGTAACTGCTTGCCACGAGGCGGGCCGTATGCTTGCCATCCGACGTAACACAAAAACTCACCATATTCTTATCGATGCGTGAATTCGCTTCGTCGTGTAGCGTGTTCAATTTGTACGTGGATGTCTTCAAAGGATCCACCAGCTGCCCGCTGGCTGTCCTCACCGCCAACTCCATGCCCAAAGTCCTGGAAAAATACACATAGCATATAATAAGCAAACACTTGACGAGCTCGGTGGCGCAGTGCTTAGTAACGCTACTTTGACACCGACGCTCGTGGGTTAGATTCCCACTGGACAAACATTTGTGTGCAGTGCATGAACATGTCTGTTTGTATTGGTCTGGATATTTTAGGAGGTAGGGCGCATCAAAGCAGCCTGTCCTGTGGAAGTACCTCCACCTCACAGAACACAGCCAAATAACAATCCCCTGGATAGTTGTTGTGTTCCTGCGATTGAGTGAGGTCACCAGTAAGTTCACACAATGACTTATGGGTATTTACAAGTTCTTTAACAAATAAAGCAGATATGGCGCGTCGCGTGAGTAAAACTTAATATATTGCAGACTTTCATAGGCTGCGGTAATCGTTTTAGATCAGGTGGGCCGTATGCTTGTAGGCCTTACGACATAGCATTAAAAAATATGCCTCTCGACGTGATGTAAAAAAATGCTCATCTGGCATTTGTCATCATCATAATTTTTATTCTGTTCATATATATTTTATTCTATGTATGCTTATCTGTACATTTATGTATTGTTAGCTGAACGCAGCGTTAAGCTGCGTAGAGTTGCCTGAGAACGCCACCAGGCGGCGCAGATGGCGACACCCAGTTCCCGCTCGTATTTCGCGCCCGACTGACAGGCTCCGGATAATTAATATCGAAGTAAACTGAAAGTTACTAAGAACTAAAAGTTGTTTTATTATCTATTAAGTCGGGGACTCCTTAATAGTTCAGAAGTGGATAAAAACGCGTCCGCGTGTTTTAATGAACAATACCTACCTACCTATCGTGGTTCGTGTAAAATAGTGTACTTTGTTCATTTTTTAGGGTTCCGTACCCAAAGGGTAAAACGGAACCCTATTACTGAGGCTCCGCTGTCCGTCCGTCCGTCCGTCCGTCCGTCCGTCTGTCACCAGGCTGTATCTCATGAACCGTGATAGTTAGACAGTTGAAATTTTCACAGATGATGTATTTCTATTGCCGCTATAACAACAAATACTAACAAATAGAATAAAATAAATATTTAAGGGGGCTCCCATACAACAAACGTGATTTTTTTGGCTTTTTATAGATAATGGTACGGAACCCTTCGTGCGCGAGTCCCACTCGCACTTGGCCGATTTTTTGTTATTAATTTTATCAAGTGTTGGTATTTCATATCTTGTGCCGTGCGTGATAATGGGTCGTCACAAGAAAAAACGTGAGCGAACTAGCGAGTACAAAGAAAATCGCTTGCGTCGTCGTCTGATCGAGGAAATCCAGACCAGGAGACTTCACGACAGAGTGCGATCACTAGAAAACATAATTTTAGATAGATCGCAGTCACCGCGGCCAGCTCCGCCGTTGTTACAGCTACAGCCTGCAGGAAAACGGCGCGAACGCAGGCAGCTTTTATCGGAGGACGGGAGTACAACACCACCGCTACCGGCACCGACTCATAATGGTGCCAGGTCTGAGACCATCACATCGTCGCCCGGCGAGGTCATGAGTGCCTCATTGCCTACACCAGAGGGGGCGGCGGCGGCGCCTTTGAAGGAGAGCGCGCCGCCCGCGCCACCGCTCCACGGCGCCGCCGGCGGCGGCGAGGCCGAGGTGGCGAGCATTGGCGAGTGTGCGCCTACGGTGGGTCAGATGGTTATGACTACACCTGTCAGGTATGTTGGACGTTGTGACCCTATCCCGGATTTTGACCCGCATTCATCCTTGATCACGACCGAAATATGGATTCGTAAAGTAGAAGGAATCGCTAGTATGTATGGTTGGGATGAGAAAACTCTTATGTATAACTGTGCCTCTAAGTTGAAAGGGTACGCGCGGCGTTGGTATGATCAACGTAATGATATCGATCTATCTTGGTTAGATTTTAAAAATAAATTGTCAACTGCTTTCCCATCCCATAAGAGCAAATTGAGTATGTTACGAGATTTAGTTAAGGCGACACATCGAAAAATTAGACCAACTTTCATCGAATAGTATAGGCTAATGACTAAACTGACAGATCTAAGATTTTAATATAAATAACTTCATTTCTTTATCTTGAATTTGCTTGCTCAAATACGCGATTGTGTAAAATTGATTCGATAATAATTACTTTCGAAAACACCTCTTGAAATTCATTATTTTTGAAATTACAACGAAGTTGTTCTGTTTATACGCTTCAAAATTACTTAAATCTATTAGTAATATCTATGTTTATAATATGGTTGCTGCATATTTTGATAAGTGAAACATGAAATTTTTTAAAAATATTTTAAGTTTCTGACAATTTCTAAGCGATCACATTCGTCTTGGGTGCTACGTGTTTTCGACCTTATTGTGCGGTAATGAGGATTATAAACGCGTTGACTAACTACATCCAGCCAGTCCGGCTGCAGCCCGCTTCGAGGTAAGACCTATGTCGACTGTCTGCTCGAGCTCGCTCCATTTACATCGCGACACCGAAGTTTTTATAATTAATAGTTGTAAATATTCAATATTATAGTATTTAGCGTAAGTGTATTATTATTAGATATAAGTAGTAAATAATATTATAGGTTTATATATATTTATTATACTGTTGTAATAATGGGGAACACTAAAAAGAAAATATATAGAATAAAAATACAAAGAAAATGTTCGTAGAATGGCGGAGGCGAACAAGGCAAGGTATTTTTTTTTTAATTATTATATTCATTAAACATATTATAATAACATTGTGTAGACATATTTCTAGTTTTTAGAACAGTTCCTAGGTATGGTTGGCCCAAGCTATTTAATTCACTTTTTTTTAATTTTGCTTACTTAATAACTCTATATAAAACTGCATTAATTAAATAAGAGTTATTTTTTGCAGGAATAAACAGTAACATTTGATAATTGGTATACATTATCCACAGCCTGACCGCGTACCTATATAGGACGTCAAACTCCTATTATGTCCATTATAATCTGACCGAACTCCGACTTAGAAGTTGTACGTCGGTGGAGGTCAGGTTACGTTGGAAATTTATACCAATAAGGTTCGCGCTCTCAGCACATAGCAACCAGTGGAGACTCTTTATTTCTTTGTATTAAAATAAAAACTTATAAAATAGAATATTTTTGCTGTTTTGTTTTTTAGGAGAAACTTACTAAATAAACATATTCCACTAGAAGAATCACTACTCGATTTATATGCTACTTTAACGTAAGTGTCATACGGGACGACAAACTCATAGTAACCATTATAAGCTCACCGAACTCCGACTTAGACATTGTACGTAGGTGAAGGTTAGTTTACGTTGGAAATTTATCCAATCAGAAGATAGAAAACCAGTGGAGGTTTTTTTTTTTTTTTGTATTAAAATAATTACTAGTAAAATAGTATATTTTGATAGTTTTTAAAAAAACTCGGTATGTTTCATGTTAAAGAAGCGAGCGAGGTGTGTAAGTACCGAGTCATGTGGCGCTCACGAGGGATTTAGCGTGAAGATATAGATAGATAGTATACTTATACCCATGGTACTCGTGAAAACAAATAATATTTACTATGAACCAACACTGAAAACACAAAAAAATCATCTATTCTATACATTGTGGTTAGTATTGAACTATTGTACGGATTAGATTTATTTTGCAACATCAGAGATGGTCCTGGTTCTTTCTTCTTGAGAGTTTAATAAATAACAAGGAAACGTACAACAATACAAAACACAGAGTATACATAAGTAAAATACAATAAATGTCATTATACTGAAGTTAAAGTTATGAAACAGCAAGAAAATCATTTGTCACATGTTTTTTTAAATATGAATAGATTATAAAATCTATTTGTATATATGTATATTAGGGTGTCCCTTATTTTTCAAAGTTTTTATTTTCTAACGCATATGTCTTAGTTTTGTTCATTTGCTTTTAAAACACTCGGAAATTAATTTTTAACTTATTTGGATTACGATAATCCGTGCCGAATTACATCGAAACATGTTCATACAAGTTGCGCGGCAGTGCCGCACGTACTCGCGGTATTCATTTGTTCAAATTCAAAGTTAAAATCTTTTTATTCCGTAAAAATGGCTACATTTGTTTGGAATCGTCACATTTTTTTTCCCTACCGTGCAGTTTATGACTAGATGAGCACTGATAAAAATACTGCCAAAAAACTCAGGCATCCCTCTTTTGGTATCCAAACAAATTTACATATTTTGTTAATTACATTATAATTGGATCGACTCACTCCCAGGCATTTTTATCATTAATATAGTCAGATACTTTATAATATGCCCTGCTACACAATTTGGCTTTAATAATAGTTTTAAATTTGTTTATTGACAAATCTCTTATATTGCTGGGAAGTTTGTTATAGAACCGTATACATTGCCCCATAAAATAATTACTTGTTTTGTGGAGACGGCTTGTATATAACACAAGATTATGCTTATTCTAGTATTTATGCTATGAGTATCACTCTTTTTACAAAATGAGTCTATGTTTTTATGGACATACAAAAGATTTTCATAGATATATTGCGATGCGACTGTTAAAATATTTATTTCTTTGAATTTTTCTCTAAGGCTCTCCCGGGGACCAAGTTTGTAGATAGCTCTTATGGCTCTCTTTTGCAATAAAAAGATGGTGTTAATATCCGCGGAGTTACACCAAAGAAGAATTCCATATGACATAATACTATGAAAGTAGCTGAAATAAACTATTCTAGCCGTATCAATATCAGTGAGCCGTCTAATAGTTTTCACTGCATAATCTGCAGAACTTAGTTTTCCTGATAATTTTTCAATTTGTGGGCCCCTTTGTAGTCTGGAGTCAATTGTTATACCCAAGAACACAGTTGTCTCCACAGAGGCTAAATTAGTTCCATTAACATGTACATTGGTAGCCACCTGCCTTACATTAGGTGTTGAGAACTTAATTACTTTAGTCTTTTTATCATTTAAAAGCAGATTATTAACACTAAACCAATGAATAACTTTAGAGAGAGCATCGTTAACTTCGTCATAATTACCTAACCGTCTATTAATTTTGAATGTCAGTTATTCTCGTGATTAATACCTAATGTTTTAACTTTTATAAGATGGCAGTGGAATTGAGAAGCAATAAATCAAGTATTTTCTTAGTTGGAGACGTAAATTATCAAATAATAGGCGCAAAATTACCGTCTAACCGTCAAGTTCTTCCTGTACTTTTTTATAAAATTCGCGAAGTTAAATTGACTGTTAGTGAAAGCGCATACCTAGTCATTCGAGAGTGTATTATATTTAGGGAAAAAGCTAGGATCCCTACCAGAGCTATACCTAACTGTGTAAAATAACTTGTGAATCTTCACCAGGAGGGAGTTGCAAAAAAATTCCAATTTTCTATTTCAATTTCAATCTAATTCAATCTGATAATTTTATTTCTCTTATTTATTCGAAATAAAAAAATCATGTGTTTACTCGGCGCTATCAGCCATTATGACACTCGAACATCTATAACTTCAAGCCAAATCCCTTGCGGGGTAGGCAGAGAGAGCCGAGCGCCACGTGACTCGATCCTTACATATCTCACTCGCTTCTTTAACATTAATTGCTCTTCTCATGCACGCACGCCGGTTTCTAGGGCTCCTGACATCACCTTCTGATAGAACATGACCAATTTGGTCATGGTAGGTAAGTCTTGGCCTTCCCCGGCTCCTACATCCTTCCACTTTTGCATTGTATATCTGCTTCGTCATTCTTTCATCTTGCATTCTTTCTACATGCCCGAACCATCGGAGCATGCCTCTTCTTATTTTAACACCGACGCTCTCTTTCAGACCAACTCTATTTCTAACATCATCATTACGAATACGGTCTACAAGCCTTACGCCACAAATTTTGCGCAGCGCTCGCATTTCAACCGCGTTTATTCTACTTTCATGCTCTTTCTGCCATACCCAACTCTCGCTTCCATAAGTTAGCGTTGGGACCAACACTGCATTGTGTATAGCGAGTTGTGCCTTCTGGCTCAGGATTTTACTACCAAGAAGTTTTCCCAACGCTCCATTCACACTATTCCCAGCACTCACTCGTCTTTCCACATCTGCGGTGTACCTTCCATCCCTGCTGAAAGCGCATTCAAGATATACAAACTCATCCACTTGTTCCAACACTTCATCATCAATCGTAATCCTTACATTAGTTCTGGATTCTTCTCTTTCAAATACCATTATCTTTGTTTTCTTCGCATTCAGTAGTAAGCCTTTCTCCATACAGTCGTCTTTCATCGCTGTGACCAGTGTTTGCAGTTTAGATGGTGTATCTGCTAACTAAACATATGTGTCCGAATCAATAAATGGCCCGCTTTAGCCTCTCGATAAACAATGTTGTATTATGTAGCTGGTGTTTCATTCTTCTTAAGGGGGATACATGCCGTCCAGTGGCGCCTCAAGGAATAAAATATCGTATCTTAGCGTGGAAGATAAACATTATAAAGTCATGTGTTGCGTGTGTTACAAATACAATAACGTACTTTTACGTCATTAAACCAACAATTGAAATGTTTTGCTTTCGTTGTTATAGGCATAATTGCCAAAAAACGGCCTCTTTTAGCACTTTTGCTTATAACAACGATAGTGGAATATTTTGAGTGTTGGTTTAATGACGTAAAAATACTTTACTATCTTCGTAATAAATGCAACATAAGATTTCATAATGTTTATCTTCTATGCTATAATATGTTTTTTTATTCAATGAGGGCGCCACTGGACGAGACCTAAGTAAGAACAACATAGATACCAAGACATGTTAACTTGTAGAGATATAAACATAAAACGATGTCATTGATTTCTCTTTCAATAAACTTTTAAAAGTGAATACGTTTCTGTAGTTTTTTATTACTATTATTACTATTGTTTTCCGTCTAGCTTAAATAAATATGTTTGGTTCAGTATGTATAAAGCTAAATAATAATTAAATCAATAATTTTTATTAAATATTGATATTATAAATTTTATTTAAGTGTGACGCGACTCTGTAGCTTTTCTGTTCGTTTGCATTGACTATACGTTGACCCCAGGTTACCTATTAGGCGCTAATTTCAAATTTTACAAATCGAGCGTCGAGTGTCAATTGAGGGGCGCGGGGTGATTGGGCGGAGCCATTTTAAAGCTTCACGATCGAGGTGTCGCCTTAATGTCACTAGACAGCCTAATGTTAGTTATCTACAATTTTATTACGACAAATTAGCGCTTGGTAATGCATGCGATATACCTCCCGCCCTCATCGCGGAGGCTATCATAGGTACGATTGGGAGTGACCTGATCGAAGTAGGTGCAATATCGGCTGGTTGTCGTGACCCAGCCACGCTCCTAAACTATTTATCGTCATTGCATATAACACATAACCCTATTTCAGTGCGTAATACTAATAATAATAACTCAACACGTTTCGGTATGAAAGATAAAAATAGTACCTTTGGCATTAAGTGCCATTCATGTAAAAGACGGGGGCATATTGCGTCCCGTTGTCCATTAAATATACAGGACAAAGTTTCAAAAATATGTACTTTTTGTGGTAAGCAAGGCCACAGTGACGACAAATGTTATCAAAAAATAAATGTTATCAGAAAATGTTCATATTGCAACAAAGTAGGACATGTAAAGGAAGAGTGTTTGAAACTTAAGAGTCGTAACGCGCATAACAATAACAACATGAACTCTGGTGCGAATCCGTCAGTGCGTGCGATAAAGGACGTCTCAGGTAACACCAAATATTATATGACTGTCAAGGTCAATGACCTCTCCGTATACGCATTTATAGATTTTGGTAGTACGTGTGTTACTATAACTGAGTCCATAGCGAAAAAATTACAACTCGAAATTTGCGCCTGTGCGAGTAATAATATTATCACCGGTTTTGGTGGTTCGAAAATAGTCCCCCTCGGTGAGTCCATCGTTCGCATATCAGCTGACGAAGCTACATGTGATGATATTAAGGTTTACATTGTGCCTGACACCGCTCAGGATATTGGTATAATTATAGGTCAGCCATTTACCGACTACAGCGACGTATACGTTATCAAAACACCTACAGCTTTACGAATCTATAATGCGAACTATTTATCTCACATGCCTGATATAAATGAAAGCATCGAACGTGTTAGGCTGGTGGCACACCGCGACATTAAATTACAGCCCGGTGTAAATAAAATAGTGCTGTCATGTAGTGATGTCTCGGGAGCTGTACAAGTACATTCCACCGAGTACCGTAAGCCTAGATCGGAATGCGTTATTCCGAAAAGTACTACGGAAGTATTAGACGGACAAGCGGCTATAACTATAATCAATCGCGAGTGTGTACCGGTGACTATCCCTGATGGTTGCTGCGTTGCTCGTGCCACTATCATGTCGGGTCAGGAGTCGTATAAAATTGGTGATTGCCTGGAACCTTCTGTGTTGATACAGCTGGAAAGCATACTCAGTGAATATTCTGATTGTTTTTCGGAAAACAATAATAAAATAGGTAAATGCTCAGTCAAAATGAATATAGAGCTTACTAGTGACCAAGCTATCTATTACCGCCCATATCGCATGTCAGCTCAGGATCGTGAGCTTGTTCGGAATATTGTTTCCGACCTGTTAGAAAAAGGTATTATCGAGCATTCTAATTCGCCGTACGCAAGTCCGATACTACTCGTGGCCAAAAAGAATGGCGAGAGGCGGCTGTGCGTCGACTACCGTGCGCTCAATAAAATTACTAAAAAGGAACGATATCCCCTACCCTTAATCCAAGACCAGCTGGATAGGTTGTCTGAGCAACGTGTCTTCTCTTGTATTGACATTATGTCCGCGTACCACTGTATACAGATGGGTGACGATAGTAAACAATATACGGCATTTATAACACCTGATGGCCATTTCCAATACACGCGCATGAGTTTCGGACTCGTTAACGCCCCGTGCGTATTTCAGAGGGCGATGGATTGTATTCTGGGACCGCTTAAGTTTGAATGTGCAACTGCCTATCTCGACGATATTCTTATCTATGCTCAAGACCAAAAAAGTGCGTTAGACAATCTACGCGCGGTACTAACTAGAATTCGCAACGCGAATATGACCATACGTTTAGATAAATGTTCGTTTCTTACGAGTAGCGTTGAGTATCTTGGCCATAAGATACAGAATGGTGAGGTTCAACCAGCCGAGCATAAAATAAACGCCGTGAGGAACTTCAGGATTCCCGAAAACGTACATCAGGCGAGACAGTTTTTAGGTCTTGTAAGTTATTTCCGTAAGTACGTGCCTGGTTTCGCGACCTTAGCCCGACCTATTACACTACTAACAAAAAAAAAATCAGCCGTGGGTATGGGGTTCCGAACAGCAACATGCGTTTAACACTTTGACGGCTACTCTGGTTAACCGTCCAGTGTTAGCGCTCTATAATCCCGCATATGAGACGCAGATTCACACCGACGCGTCAAAGGTCGGTCTCGGGGGTATACTACTTCAGAAGCAACCGGACGACTCGTGGAAGCCAGTAGCGTACGCCAGTAGGCAGACCACTCCCGCTGAGCAACGTTATCATAGTTGCGAACTGGAGACGCTCGCTGTCGTAATGAGCCTCCAGAAGTTCCGTGTGTATGTGGGCGGCATTAAGTTCGTGGTCGTCACCGACTGTAGTGCGTTGCGGTGGACTTGGGCCAAACGAGATTTAAATCCACGTATCGCTCGATGGTGGCTCGAAGTACAAGGGTACGACTTTGATGTAGTTTATCGGGCGGGACGATCGATGGCGCATGTTGACGCCTTGAGTCGTAATCCGGCTGCCACTTCAGTTATGCGATGTGTCGAAAAAGATTTGATAGAGGGTTTACAGCAGGATGACGACTCAATACGCGCCACTATCGATCAATTAAAAGATGAACAATCCAAGGGCAATAATGGTGGACTGGCCGTAGACTATTCGATCCAAAATAATACTTTATTCCGTAAAGTGAATGGGCATAATAGGGTTGTAGTACCAAAACAGTCACGGTGGTCATTGGTACAGACCTTTCACGACAATAATGGTCACGTCAATTCTGGCAAGTCCTATGAAGCAATGAAGAGTAAGTATTGGTTCAGTGGCATGCGCCGTTTCGTGCAAAAGTATGTTCGTGGATGTATTTCATGTCAGTATGCCAAACGACCGACGGGTCGTAAGGTTGGTCTACTTCACCCTATAGAAAAGGTGGCCGTACCGTTTCATACTGTCCATGTGGACCATCTTGGTCCGTTTTGCAAGAGTCCTAGCGGTAAAATGTACATTCTTGCTATTATTGACGCGTTTACTCGCTTTATTTGGATTGAAGCCGTTAAGGACACTAGTTGTTGTAAGGTACTGGGATGTTTTGACCGATTTATTAAAACATTTGGTCTACCAAGTCGCATTATTAGCGACCGCGGTAAGGCATTTGATTGTCACGAGTTTAAGAAGTATTGTCGGGACCAACAGATTAAACATGTTTTGACCGCGGTAGCGAGTCCGAGGGCCAATGGCCAAATAGAACGATTCAATCGGACGATTTTAGATGCCCTAGTTGCATATGTTGGGGAGGACCAAGGTAATTGGGAACAGTATCTACCAAGGATACAATTAGGATTGAACACTAACGTTAATGACACCACTGGTAAAGCACCAGCGGAATTACTCTACGGATTTCGTCCACGGCTTGCGGGGGACATATTGGTCCCTACACGCGAGGCTGATTTAGAAAAGCTGCGAGACGCTGCTGCGACGCGCTCTCGAAACACTGCTATACGCGCTAAACAGCGTTTTGACAAAACTAGACGTGTGGCCCCTTCATTTGAGCCCGGTAATTACGTGTTGGCAGAAAGGAAACTTATAAGGAAGGGGCTTAGGAGTAGCAAACTAATGCCTCGGTATGATGGACCTTTTGTCATCGCAAAGGTATTACCTCACGACCGTTTTGTTATAAAGAGTGTAAAACAGCAAGGTAGACGCTATGAGGGCGTATACGCTAGGGATAAGCTTAAGCCTTTTGTAATGCCAATTCCAAGTGATTCGGATTGAGAACCGGTCATGTTGTTGTACCTACTTATTGACTGTTTGTCGTGTTAATTATTAAAGTAAACGAGTTATTGTAACATTTTGCTTAATGTTTTACTTGATTTGATCGATTGGATTAAGAACAAATCGATTTGTGTTAGATCGTAACATTATAAAGATGGTAATAAAAGGTTGTGATATTCACATGTGTTGTTTTATGTAGTACTACTTACCCTGAGAGGTTATTGAGACTATGTTTCACCTTAGGAGGTGGGCTACAGTCGTCTTAAGAGACCACTGTTATGCATTTATGTTACCCCTTATGAGGTTGGCTACAGTCGTCTCAAGAGACCACTGTCATGCATTTATGTTCCGCCTTAGGAGGTGAACTACAGACGTCTTAAGAGACCACTGGTGTGCATTTATGTTACACCTTTCTAGGTAAGATCGATGAGATAAGATCTATGGATTTTCCACCTTAAGGCGTGGATGTGTCGTACCTTAAAAGGTCGAATGACAATCGGCATTAAGAAGCTGATCTTATATCGCATTTGGGGATATCCAGATGTTTCTCCATTGAAGAGTCGTACCTTAAAAGGTCGAATGACAATCGGCATTAAGAAGCTGATCTTATATCGCATTTGGGAGCATTCAGCTGTGTCTCAATTGATGATTTGTACCTTAAGAGGTCGAATGACAATCGGCATTAAGAAGCTGATCTTACCGCACATTTGGGGACATTCGGTTGTTTCCCAAATTCCACATAAATACAGGTTTACCTTGATCGTGGTTATCGAAACGAAAGCACCAGCTACTCGGGGCGAGCAGCATTGTCAGAATGGCCGACTGTTAGCTGAACGCAGCGTTAAGCTGCGTAGAGTTGCCTGAGAACGCCACCAGGCGGCGCAGATGGCGACACCCAGTTCCCGCTCGTATTTCGCGCCCGACTGACAGGCTCCGGATAATTAATATCGAAGTAAACTGAAAGTTACTAAGAACTAAAAGTTGTTTTATTATCTATTAAGTCGGGGACTCCTTAATAGTATCAACTGTTAAATTTCATTATTAATTTGTCACACTACTTTCCCATCTCCTTCCCAAAGGTTGGCTGGTAGAGAATGCTCCCAGCATGATGTTAGCCTGTTGAAAAGCCAAGAAAACCCATGAAAAGTCTGGTATTCCCTCTAGATTGTGGTGGTTTTACAGCAGTCGCTCCATCTCCAAAAATCAGTATCGTCGCCAAGTCCTTATACTTAGGTAGCGGACCTCGCCAATCATAATGAAGTAGGTGGAAAACAAGCGTACGATCTGCCTGATGGTAAGCACTTGAAACCAGGAGTGTCAGTCGAGCTTTGCCAACCCTGTAAAAACCTCTGTACGCCTTCTTTCAGGGACCGCATGCTGTAATCCCTAGGGAAAACCTCTGCATGTATTCTATAACTGCTGCGTAAGGAATGTTGAAAATGAACACAATTCTCACCTGTTCCCCCTATCTATAGTGAAGACCGAAGTCCTGGCCACCCTCCGCAGCTGGTCCTGCGGCAGGGCGCCGCTAACGACCTGGGCGCGGAGCTCCAATAACGCCCGCATACTCACTTCCATAAACTTGAACCTTTCGTCGTTTGTCTGTGGAAATGAGAAATAAATTAAACCAAAGGCCGATAATTGGGGTCACAGTGGACAAAATACATTTCAGTGGCTCTCGTCTTAATAATTTGTAATTTTCTTTGCACATTGGCACGATATTAAATGTCTCGCAGTATTGCCGGTAGATGGCGCTATATTTAAAAATGTACTATTTGTACTTGACATTTGAATTGCCCGTAAAAATACATTCCAATAAAAACCAGTTGAGAATGCGCAAGCTTGCATTGCCAAAGGAACACCTGGCTTGTCAATTATATAACAATTCAAAATATTTTTTTTTTATTTGTCGGCCATTTTGACCATTTTCCTTAAGAGATAGGAACGGTGTTCCTGAACAGTCCTATTCTACTTTTTTATGCTGAATCCGAATCTGAAGTCAAAATTCGAATATTCGAAAAAAAAACGAGAGAGAGAGAGAGAGAGACACACACACAGAGACATATAAATTTCCTATAGGAATGGTGTTCCTGAAAACATGGCTGCTACTACTTGAACGACGCTTTTAATTTCACTCCAAAAACCTTTCATATCCATGCATCCTTCGAGCAAATACATCATCGTCCATGTAGTCCTTCGAGCCTATCCGGCTTCTTTCTTAAGAGAGTCTACGACTGGATGTCTTCAAGAGAGGTAGGGTTTGACGAGCTCGGTGCTCAGTCGTGAATGACGCGACTTTGATACCAACGCTCATGGGTTCGACTCCCACACAAGGCAAACATTTGTGTGCAGGAACATGGCTGTTTGTCTTGGTCTGGAAAGTACCTCCACCTCACAGAAAACCGCAGCCAAATAACTCCCTAGAGGGTTGTTGTGTTCCTGCGTGCGAGCGAGGTCACCAGTAAGCTCCCAAGGAGTTGGTGTGTAAGCAGTAGAGGAGGCATCGCGCGAGTGATACTTAATGTATTATAAGATGTGTAAGAGTTGTTATTTGACTACAGTTTGAGACCTACCTATCTCAAAATAAGATGGGTGGATATGATGTACTTACCGTATACAGTTTCTTCCAATACTGCAGCCACTCCCTCAATGTGACTGCAATGTCGTGGGCGACCCCTCCTCCGCCGGCCGAGGCCACCACTGCCTCTCCGCATCTGCAACCATAAAAAATGAGTAAAACGAGGATCTCGAGGAGAAAGGGATGGTGATGGGATGCTCGTCGAAGCAGCTTAACTGAGGAAGTAGCTTCGTCTCGCTGAAGACCGCAGGCAAATAACAACGACCTGGACAATTGTTGTGTTCCTGCGAGTGAGGTTTACAGTAAGCTCCAGAGGTTGCCGATAAGCCTAAGGAGTTGCTGTGTTGGCAGCAGGGGAGGTAACGTGCGAGTAGGGTGCATCATCCTGCATTACAAACGTTCTTAGGCTACGACATGTCGGTAATAACCTATGGAGAACCAATGAGACCGGTTTGACGTAGTAACAATTCACCGCTACAGATCGGAGAATAAAGTAGAACGCATTGCTCTTATTGGGTAATTCATAGATCAACATCGCGACACTTAGCGGCTCATTGGTTAAAATATTCTTCTATTATTGGTCAGTGGGCTCGCTGAGATATTTAAGCGCTAAAAGGCAACATTTTCGTGAGCGCGGAGTGCCTTCATGCACAGTCAAGTTGTTTATTTGGTTTGTGGACTACGACAACTATTTTGAATGAAATAAAAAGGCAAAATAAATTTTCCCTGCGATTTGCTGTGAGATGGAGGCACTTCCCCAGTCGCTTAATATGCCCTACCACTCTAAAAATGAAGTACATAGTTTTCTCTCTGATGTGATCTCCCGAGGTGGTACCCTGAGTTCAGTTCGTCGACCTAATTTGGGTGACTCACTCGCCAGTGTTCAATAGTGACGCTATCGACCGGACGCGTGCCCGCTCCACTCAGCATGTGCCGTTTAGATATTATTTAGGGATCCGTACCACAAATATAATGGAACCTTAAGTTTCTTCTTTCATTTATAAACATAATCATATATTTATTTGCGATAACAGGTAATGTCATTGAATAGATTGGCTTCACCAACAATATTTAGTCTGCCATATATATTTTTTTATACGTCACCCTCAAGGCTGCGGTTTTTATGAGGTGGAGGTACTTCCCCAGAAGATTTGATGCGCCATATTCTTCTAAAAAAAGTATCAGGACAGTGCCTTCACTTCTTGAAAAAACTAATAAACCGCCAGCTTATACCCATACAGGGAATACCCATCGCTTGAAGAGTGGAACCTCGAAGGTTCTTGTATCCATGAAAAAATACGGAATTGGCAATCTGGCCAGCTCGGCGGCGGAGTTGTGAATAACGCGACTTTGACACCAACGCTCGTGGGTTCGGTTCCCACAAGGGACAAACATCTGGGTATGTACCTCCACCTCACAGGAGACTGCAGTCAAATAACAACTCTCTAAAGAGTTGTTGTGTTCCTGCGTGTGAGGGAGGTCACCAGTAAGCACCCAAGGAGTTGATGTTAGCAGCAGAGGTGGAACTACACTTTTTGCAAGCGTTCGTAAGCTACGGTAACCGCTTTAAATCAGGTGGGCCGTATGCTTATATGCTTTCTGACGTTGTATACAAAAACTATCCTGAACCTTCATTGATTGTCTCTAATATTAAATGCCTATGGCCGCATGATGGAAGGCAAGCAAGCCGTATGTTTGTTTGCCACCCACGTATATAGTTTTTTACACATACAAAAAGTACGTTGGTCCACGTATCAATTGACTATTTATATATCCTGTAATTACAAGGAAGCAGCAATATTAATGGAGTTTTTCCCTGATTCAAGGTTGCAGTAACACTACCAGTGACAACCCATTGGACAACGAACCGTGGCCAGGTGACCAGCCCCCAGTTCGGATCCTGGCGGGGGCACGAACGCTTGTAAAACAAAAGTATCAATCCTTGGGTGCTTACTGGTGACCTCACTCACATGCAGGAACACAACAACCCTCTAAGGAGTTGTTATTTGGTTGCGGATTCCTGTGAGGTGGAGGTACTTCCCAGGCGAGCTGCTTTGATGCGCCCTACCTCTCTTTAAACATCCAGACCAAGACGAACAGATATGTTCACGCGCAGCAATATTTGCCTTGTGTGGGAATCGAACCACGAGTGTTGGTGTCAAAGTCGCGTCATTCACGACTAACCCACCGAGCTCGTCAATCTTAATCAACTAACTTCTCTTTACCTGTTACGGGGACAGTCATGTAAGGGTCACGATCGTGACCACTACACAGCCAAACTCCAACCTTTCCGTTTTTTGCGTGAAATTTAGAGCTAGTTGGGCTACTATGCCTTTTCTTACTTCGATGAGCATGGCACAGGCTTTAAATTGGAGTAGCAAGCATACGGCTCACCTGGTGTAAAGCGGGTACCGTAGCCTATTAACGCTTGCGATATATTAAGTATCACTCGCGCGATGCCTCCTCTGCTGCTTACACAGCAACTCCTTAGGAGCTTACTGGTGACCTCACTCACACGCAGGAACACAACAACCCTCTAGGGAGTTGTTATTTGGAATACGTCGGGAGGCATACAAACGTACGATTCACCTGAGTGAACCTGTTACCGTAGCCTATGAACGCTTGTAATACAGGAACGGGTCAGTCAAGCGATGCATCTGCTGCTGTAAACACAGCAACTCCTTAGGCTCCTACTTGTAACCTCACTAACCCGCAGGAACACAACAACCCTCCAGGGAGTTATGCGGCCGCGGTTTTCAGTGAGATGGAGACACATCCTCCTTAGAGAAGCTTTGATACCTCTCTTAAGATACAAGATGATTATAGAAAAAACTGACACGTAACAACCCTCCAGGGAGTTATGCGGCCGCGGTTTTCAGTGAGATGGAGACACATCCTCCTTAGAGAAGCTTTGATACCTCTCTTAAGATACAAGCTGATTATAGAAAAAACTGACACGTAACAACCCTCCAGGGAGTTATGCGGCCGCGGTTTTCAGTGAGATGGAGACACATCCTCCTTAGAGAAGCTTTGATACCTCTCTTAAGATACAAGATGATTATAGAAAAAACTGACACGTAACAACCCTCCAGGGAGTTATGCGGCCGCGGTTTTCAGTGAGATGGAGACACATCCTCCTTAGAGAAGCTTTGATACCTCTCTTAAGATACAAGATGATTATAGAAAAAACTGACACGTAACAACCCTCCAGGGAGTTATGCGGCCGCGGTTTTCAGTGAGATGGAGACACATCCTCCTTAGAGAAGCTTTGATACCTCTCTTAAGATAGAAACTGATTATAGAAAAAACTGACACGTAACAACCCTCCAGGGAGTTATGCGGCCGCGGTTTTCAGTGAGATGGAGACACATCCTCCTTAGAGAAGCTTTGATACCTCTCTTAAGATACAAGATGATTATAGAAAAAACTGACACGTAACAACCCTCCAGGGAGTTAAGCGGCCGCGGTTTTCAGTGAGATGGAGACACATCCTCCTTAGAGAAGCTTTGATACCTCTCTTAAGATACAAGATGATTATAGAAAAAACTGACACGTAACAACCCTCCAGGGAGTTATGCGGCCGCGGTTTTCAGTGAGATGGAGACACATCCTCCTTAGAGAAGCTTTGATACCTCTCTTAAGATACAAGATGATTATAGAAAAAACTGACACGTAACAACCCTCCAGGGAGTTATGCGGCCGCGGTTTTCAGTGAGATGGAGACACATCCTCCTTAGAGAAGCTTTGATACCTCTCTTAAGATACAAGATGATTATAGAAAAAACTGACACGTAACAACCCTCCAGGGAGTTAAGCGGCCGCGGTTTTCAGTGAGATGGAGACACATCCTCCTTAGAGAAGCTTTGATACCTCTCTTAAGATACAAGATGATTATAGAAAAAACTGACACGTAACAACCCTCCAGGGAGTTATGCGGCCGCGGTTTTCAGTGAGATGGAGACACATCCTCCTTAGAGAAGCTTTGATACCTCTCTTAAGATACAAGATGATTATAGAAAAAACTGACACGTAACAACCCTCCAGGGAGTTATGCGGCCGCGGTTTTCAGTGAGATGGAGACACATCCTCCTTAGAGAAGCTTTGATACCTCTCTTAAGATACAAGATGATTATAGAAAAAACTGACACGTAACAACCCTCCAGGGAGTTATGCGGCCGCGGTTTTCAGTGAGATGGAGACACATCCTCCTTAGAGAAGCATTGATACCTCTCTTAAGATACAAACTGATTATAGAAAAAACTGACACGTAACAACCCTCCAGGGAGTTATGCGGCCGCGGTTTTCAGTGAGATGGAGACACATCCTCCTTAGAGAAGCTTTGATACCTCTCTTAAGATACAAGATGATTATAGAAAAAACTGACACGTAACAACCCTCCAGAGAGTTATGCGGCCGCGGTTTTCAGTGAGATGGAGACACATCCTCCTTAGAGAAGCTTTGATACCTCTCTTAAGATACAAACTGATTATAGAAAAAACTGACACGTAACAACCCTCCAGGGAGTTAAGCGGCCGCGGTTTTCAGTGAGATGGAGACACATCCTCCTTAGAGAAGCTTTGATACCTCTCTTAAGATACAAACTGATTATAGAAAAAACTGACACGTAACAACCCTCCAGGGAGTTAAGCGGCCGCGGTTTTCAGTGAGATGGAGACACATCCTCCTTAGAGAAGCTTTGATACCTCTCTTAAGATACAAGATGATTATAGAAAAAATTGACACGTAACAACCCTCCAGGGAGTTATGCGGCCGCGGTTTTCAGTGAGATGGAGACACATCCTCCTTAGAGAAGCTTTGATACCTCTCTTAAGATACAAGATGATTATAGAAAAAACTGACACGTAACAACCCTCCAGGGAGTTATGCGGCCGCGGTTTTCAGTGAGATGGAGACACATCCTCCTTAGAGAAGCTTTGATACCTCTCTTAAGATACAAGATGATTAAAGAAAAAACTGACACGTAACAACCCTCCAGGGAGTTAAGCGGCCGCGGTTTTCAGTGAGATGGAGACACATCCTCCTTAGAGAAGCTTTGATACCTCTCTTAAGATACAAGATGATTACAGGAAAAACTGACACGTAACAACCCTCCAGGGAGTTAAGCGGCCGCGGTTTTCAGTGAGATGGAGACACATCCTCCTTAGAGAAGCTTTGATACCTCTCTTAAGATACAAGATGATTATAGAAAAAACTGACACGTAACAACCCTCCAGGGAGTTAAGCGGCCGCGGTTTTCAGTGAGATGGAGACACATCCTCCTTAGAGAAGCTTTGATACCTCTCTTAAGATACAAGATGATTATAGAAAAAACTGACACGTAACAACCCTCCAGGGAGTTATGCGGCCGCGGTTTTCAGTGAGATGGAGACACATCCTCCTTAGAGAAGCTTTGATACCTCTCTTAAGATACAAGATGATTATAGAAAAAACTGACACGTAACAACCCTCCAGGGAGTTATGCGGCCGCGGTTTTCAGTGAGATGGAGACACATCCTCCTTAGAGAAGCTTTGATACCTCTCTTAAGATACAAGCTGATTATAGAAAAAACTGACACGTAACAACCCTCCAGGGAGTTAAGCGGCCGCGGTTTTCAGTGAGATGGAGACACATCCTCCTTAGAGAAGCTTTGATACCTCTCTTAAGATACAAGATGATTATAGAAAAAACTGACACGTAAGTGGTAGGAATTCCATTCTTAATAGGATTCCTAAAATTAATTGATCAATTAATTAAAATAAGAGGCATGCTCCGTTGGTTCGGACATGTAGAAAGAATTACGAAACAGATATACAACGCAAAAGTAGAAGGATGTAGGAGTCGAGGAAGACCAAGACTCACCTATCATGACCAAATTGGTAGTGTTTTATTAGAAGGTGATGTCAGGAGCCCTAGAAACCGGCCAGCGTGTATGAGAATAGCGATGAATGTCTAAGAAGCGAGTGAGGTGTAAGGATCGGGTCACGTGGCGTTCGGTTCTCTCTGCCTATTCCGCAAGGGATTTGGCGTGAAGTTATTGATAGATGGAATCCTAAAAATATGCTATATTGACTTCGGATATTTCATTTCCTCCTTGGAACATACCTGTCAACATTGCACTCCCGAACGTGGACGAAGCTCTTGGGGAAGGCGCCGCTCAAATTGATCCTGATACTGGTCCCCCAGTACCACTCCTCGGTCTCCCTCTCCAGGTGGACCAGCTCGCCCACGTCCAGGGGCAGATGGTGTGGACTTGTACCGGGGAAATTGTATATGGCTGGAAAGAAACAGGAAATGATTGGTGCAACTCACAAACTGTTAAATCACTTGACTGCGCATGAAGGCACCCCGGCGCTAACAAAAAGTCATTTAGCGGCTAAATATGTCAGCGATTCGAACCTAGTGATAAATTGGAAATATTTTAACCAATAAGCCGATAAGTGCCGCGAAATTGAACCGCGGGCTAACCAATAAGAGCAGTGCGTTACACTTTTCCCCCCGACCCGTAGCGGTGAACTGAGTTACCACGTAATTTAAGTCTAATTGGCTCTCCATAGGTGATACTATAAGTAATAAATAAATATTGTCGGACAAATTACACAGCGCCATCTAGCCCCAAAGTAAGCGAAGCTAGACAACTGATAAACATACGGAAATACATTTTCAGGAACACCTTTCCTATATGAAATCTATATGTTTGTATGTGTGCTTGTCTGTCGCTTTATTTCGAATATTCCAATTTTGACTTCAGATTCGGATTCAGCATAAAAAAAGTAGAAAAGGTATGTTCAGGAACACCGTTCCTATCTCTTAAGGAACATGGTCAAAATGACCGGCAAATTAAAAAAAAAAATTGAATTGTTATATAATTGACGAGCCATGTATTCCTCTGGCAATGCAAGCTTGCGCATTCTCAACTGTTTTTTTTTTGTAAATACATAGATAATACCCAGACCAAGACACATTCATGCAACATCATTCAACAGACATGTTCATGCACACAAATGTTTGTACTGTGTCGGAATCGAACCCACGAGCGTTGGTGTCAAAGTAGCGCAACAGCGCGTTTCACCACTGCGCCACCGACCTCCTCAAGTGCAAATTTCGCAGGTTCTACGAGTACATGAATCGAAACGGCGAGAACAGCTTCCTTCTACAACTTCTACCGCTCGCTGTCAGCCAGGGATTCATTCTCACACGCTGGAATCGTAACTTAAAGAAACAAGCAGCCCTGTGTCTGAACCCTCGTGTAGGCGTGTACCACTAAGACTAAGTGCGTGTTATCGAATTTAGCGGTGAAGAAAAACATCGTGAGGAAACACGCACGACTATAAAATTGTATTTCGAAAGACGGGTGACTTATCTTGAGAAAAGTTCCGGTTTTTCCTCTGGGGTATTTTTTTTTAGGGTTCCGTATCTCAAAAGGAAAAACGGAGCCTTTAGGATCACTTTGTTGTCCGTCTGTTAAGACCCTTTTTCTCAGGGACGGGTGGAGCTAACAAGCTGAAATTAATATCAAATACTCAGGTCTGTAATCCCTTTGAGCAGTGAAAAAAACAAATTTCTAAGTCAACGCAATCAAAACATACGGCTGTTCATGCCTCGTTTCTGCGCGTATTTTGACACTCACAAGGGAATCAAAACCTATAGGATACTTTCTCGAATCATGAAATTTGATAAGAAGCAATGTGATGTCAAGACCCTTTTTCTCAGAGACGGGTGAAGCTATGAAGCTGAAATTAATATCAAATACTCAGGTCAAAACATACGGCTGTTTATGCCTCGTTTATGCGCATATTTTGACACTCGCAAGGGAATCAAAACCTAGAATATACTTCCTGTTGACCTAGAATCATGAAATTTGGTAGAAAGCAAGGTCATGTAATAAAAAAACAACACAAGAAAATTTGTAGTTACACTAAAAAAAACGTCAGAATTTTTTTTTTTTTTACGGAACCCTCAGACTCTCACTTGACGGCTTTTTTCTTTATACAACGCCGGGAGGCATACAAACACACGGCCTACCTGATGTAAAGTGACTACCGTAGCCTGTGAACGGTTGCAACACATTACTTAATGTGTTGCAACCGTTCGTGCGATGCTACCACTGCTGCTGACACAGCTACTCCTTAGTAGTTAACTGGTGACTTCACTCACACGCAGGAACACAACAAATCTCCAGAAAGTTGTTATTTGGCTGCGGTTTTCGAAGGTCTGACGGTAGTCGCTCAAAATCAGCGAGATAACGCTAGAAAAAGGGGAAGACACAAGAGTCGCAACTGCTTTGTACTGTGCAAACGCAGAGATGTTTTCTTCGGAAAACTTGTGGCTCGAAGGTATTTCTACGTGAGACCACTGCATGAAGTTCTTCAAAAACGTGAAGAAGTTAAGATCAGGATCGACAGCGCACGAGTAAAACTCTGGTGATGCAAGCGTCCATAGGCTTTTTTTGAACACGCATTACTATAAAATTATATTTCGAAAGACGGGTGACTTAACCTAAGAAATGTTTCGGTATTTCCTCTTTTCAGGAACACCGTTCCTATATGAAATCTGTATGTTTGTCTGTGGGTGCTTTTTTTTCGAATATTTTTGATTCGGATTCAGAATAAAAAAGTAGAATAGGAATGTTCAGGAACACCGTTCCTATCTCTTAACGAAAATGGTCAAAATGGCCGACAAACTTCCTTCGAAACCCGTGTGGTCATATATGACCGCGAAATGTATGGGAAAAGGTATATAACGGGTTCTGAAGGCTTACAAAACTAAATTTTTGAATTGTTATATAATTGACGGGCCAGGTGTTCCTCTGGCAATGCAAGCTTGCGCATTCTCAACTGGTGATTTTTTCTTTATACAACGTTGGGAGACATTCAAGCTTACAGTCCACTTGATGCAAAGTGGTTACTATACGCAAGATTACGATCGACCCGAAGAAAGCCACGGGCAGTAACTGGTCCTTTACGAATATGGTTGAGCATGCAAATGCTTCAGACTGTACATCGAGTATGTAGCATCGTAATGTATTGTTAACCATCTAAAACCGTTAACTACGCTAATCACATTGCTAATACGCGGACAGTCCGCGGGACGTGCGTATCCTGCTTGCCAACATGGCTGCCTTTCTTTGGGAGACAATGGCATGCCAAAAATGATTGTATAATGGAATGGTCGCGAATGACTAACCCTTTAGCCAATCTATACCCTTGCGAAGTAACCGAGAACTGAGTCTTTAGACAGCTTCAGTATCACTGTCGATATGAAACATGAAGTAAATAACCTATAGATACTGAATGATTGTGATGAGCTCGGTGGTGCCGCGGTTATTAACTTCACTTTGACACAAACGCTCGTAGGTTCGATTCCCACATAGTACTTTTTTTATACAACGTCGGAAGGCATACAAGCACACGGCCCATCTAATGTAAAGCAGTTACCGTAGCCTATTAAGGCGACACCTCGATCGTGAAGCTTTAAAATGGCTCCGCCCAATCACCCCGCGCCCCTCAATTGACACTCGACGCTCGATTTGTAAAATTTGAAATTAGCGCCTAATAGGTAACCTGGGGTCAACGTATAGTCAATGCAAACGAACAGAAAAGCTACAGAGTCGCGTCACACTTAAATAAAATATATAATATCAATATTTAATAAAAATTATTGATTTAATTATTATTTAGCTTTATACATACTGAACCAAACATATTTATTTAAGCTACACGGAAAACAATAGTAATAATAGTAATAAAAAACTACAGAAACGTATTCACTTTTAAAAGTTTATTGAAAGAGAAATCAATGACATCGTTTTATGTTTATATCTCTACAAGTTAACATGTCTTGGTATCTATGTTGTTCTTACTTAGGTCTCGTCCAGTGGCGCCCTCATTGAATAAAAAAACATATTATAGCATAGAAGATAAACATTATGAAATCTTATGTTGCATTTATTACGAAGATAGTAAAGTATTTTTACGTCATTAAACCAACACTCAAAATATTCCACTATCGTTGTTATAAGCAAAAGTGCTAAAAGAGGCCGTTTTTTGGCAATTATGCCTATAACAACGAAAGCAAAACATTTCAATTGTTGGTTTAATGACGTAAAAGTACGTTATTGTATTTGTAACACACGCAACACATGACTTTATAATGTTTATCTTCCACGCTAAGATACGATATTTTATTCCTTGAGGCGCCACTGGACGGCATGTATCCCCCTTAAGAAGAATGAAACACCAGCTACATAATACAACATTGTTTATCGAGAGGCTAAAGCGGGCCATTTATTGATTCGGACACATATGTTTAGTTAGCAGATACACCATCTAAACTGCAAACACTGGTCACAGCGATGAAAGACGACTGTATGGAGAAAGGCTTACTACTGAATGCGAAGAAAACAAAGATAATGGTATTTGAAAGAGAAGAATCCAGAACTAATGTAAGGATTACGATTGATGATGAAGTGTTGGAACAAGTGGATGAGTTTGTATATCTTGAATGCGCTTTCAGCAGGGATGGAAGGTACACCGCAGATGTGGAAAGACGAGTGAGTGCTGGGAATAGTGTGAATGGAGCGTTGGGAAAACTTCTTGGTAGTAAAATCCTGAGCCAGAAGGCACAACTCGCTATACACAATGCAGTGTTGGTCCCAACGCTAACTTATGGAAGCGAGAGTTGGGTATGGCAGAAAGAGCATGAAAGTAGAATAAACGCGGTTGAAATGCGAGCGCTGCGCAAAATTTGTGGCGTAAGGCTTGTAGACCGTATTCGTAATGATGATGTTAGAAATAGAGTTGGTCTGAAAGAGAGCGTCGGTGTTAAAATAAGAAGAGGCATGCTCCGATGGTTCGGGCATGTAGAAAGAATGCAAGATGAAAGAATGACGAAGCAGATATACAATGCAAAAGTGGAAGGATGTAGGAGCCGGGGAAGGCCAAGACTTACCTACCATGACCAAATTGGTCATGTTCTATCAGAAGGTGATGTCAGGAGCCCTAGAAACCGGCGTGCGTGCATGAGAAGAGCAATTAATGTTAAAGAAGCGAGTGAGATATGTAAGGATCGAGTCACGTGGCGCTCGGCTCTCTCTGCCTACCCCGCAAGGGATTTGGCTTGAAGTTATAGATGTTCGAGTGTCATAATGGCTGATAGCGCCGAGTAAACACATGATTTTTTTATTTCGAATAAATAAGAGAAATAAAATTATCAGATTGAATTAGATTGAAATTGAAATAGAAAATTGGAATTTTTTTGCAACTCCCTCCTGGTGAAGATTCACAAGTTATTTTACAGAGTTAGGTATAGCTCTGGTAGGGATCCTAGCTTTTTCCCTAAATATGATACACTCTCGAATGACTAGGTATGCGCTTTCACTAACAGTCAATTTAACTTCGCGAATTTTATAAAAAAGTACAGGAAGAACTTGACGGTTAGACGGTAATTTTGCGCCTATTATTTGATAATTTACGTCTCCAACTAAGAAAATACTTGATTTATTGCTTCTCAATTCTACTGCCATCTTATAAAAGTTAAAACATTACGTATTAATCACGAGAATAACTGACATTCAAAATTTATAGACGGTTAGGTAATTATGACGAAGTTAACGATGCTCTCTCTAAAGTTATTCATTGGTTTAGTGTTAATAATCTGCTTTTAAATGATAAAAAGACTAAAGTAATTAAGTTCTCAACACCTAATGTAAGGCAGGTGGCTACCAATGTACATGTTAATGGAACTAATTTAGCCTCTGTGGAGACAACTGTGTTCTTGGGTATAACAATTGACTCCAGACTACAAAGGGGCCCACAAATTGAAAAATTATCAGGAAAACTAAGTTCTGCAGCTTATGCAGTGAAAACTATTAGACGGCTCACTGATATTGATACGGCTAGAATAGTTTATTTCAGCTACTTTCATAGTATTATGTCATATGGAATTCTTCTTTGGGGTAACTCCGCGGATATTAACACCATCTTTTTATTGCAAAAGAGAGCCATAAGAGCTATCTACAAACTTGGTCCCCGGGAGAGCCTTAGAGAAAAATTCAAAGAAATAAATATTTTAACAGTCGCATCGCAATATATCTATGAAAATCTTTTGTATGTCCATAAAAACATAGACTCATTTTGTAAAAAGAGTGACACTCATAGCATAAATACTAGATATAAGCATAATCTTGTGTTATATGCAAGCCGTCTCCACAAAACAAGTAATTATTTTATGGGGCAAAGTATACGGTTCTATAACAAACTTCCCAGCAATATAAGAGATTTGTCAATAAACAAATTTAAAACTACTATTAAAGCCAAATTGTGTAGCAGGGCATATTATAAAGTATCTGACTATATTAATGAAAAAATGCCTGGGAGTGAGTCGATCCAATTATAATGTAATTAACAAAATATGTAAATTTGTTTGGATACCAAAAGAGGGATGCCTGAGTTTTTTGGCAGTATTTTTATCAGTGCTCACCTAGTCATAAACTGCACGGTAGGGGAAAAAAATGTGACGATTCCAAACAAATGTAGCCATTTTTACGGAATAAAAAGATTTTGACTTTGAATTTGAACAAATGAATACCGCGAGTACGTGCGGCACTGCCGCGCAACTTGTATGAACATGTTTCGATGTAATTCGGCACGGATTATCGTAATCCAAATAAGTTAAAAATTAATTTCCGAGTGTTTTAAAAGCAAATGAACAAAACTAAGACATATGCGTTAGAAAATAAAAACTTTGAAAAATAAGGGACACCCTAATATACATATATACAAATAGATTTTATAATCTATTCATATTTAAAAAAAACATGTGACAAATGATTTTCTTGCTGTTTCATAACTTTAACTTCAGTATAATGACATTTATTGTATTTTACTTATGTATACTCTGTGTTTTGTATTGTTGTACGTTTCCTTGTTATTTATTAAACTCTCAAGAAGAAAGAACCAGGACCATCTCTGATGTTGCAAAATAAATCTAATCCGTACAATAGTTCAATACTAACCACAATGTATAGAATAGATGATTTTTTTGTGTTTTCAGTGTTGGTTCATAGTAAATATTATTTGTTTTCACGAGTACCATGGGTATAAGTATACTATCTATCTATATCTTCACGCTAAATCCCTCGTGAGCGCCACATGACTCGGTACTTACACACCTCGCTCGCTTCTTTAACATGAAACATACCGAGTTTTTTTAAAAACTATCAAAATATACTATTTTACTAGTAATTATTTTAATACAAAAAAAAAAAAAAAACCTCCACTGGTTTTCTATCTTCTGATTGGATAAATTTCCAACGTAAACTAACCTTCACCTACGTACAATGTCTAAGTCGGAGTTCGGTGAGCTTATAATGGTTACTATGAGTTTGTCGTCCCGTATGACACTTACGTTAAAGTAGCATATAAATCGAGTAGTGATTCTTCTAGTGGAATATGTTTATTTAGTAAGTTTCTCCTAAAAAACAAAACAGCAAAAATATTCTATTTTATAAGTTTTTATTTTAATACAAAGAATAAAGAGTCTCCACTGGTTGCTATGTGCTGAGAGCGCGAACCTTATTGGTATAAATTTCCAACGTAACCTGACCTCCACCGACGTACAACTTCTAAGTCGGAGTTCGGTCAGATTATAATGGACATAATAGGAGTTTGGCGTCCTATATAGGTACGCGGTCAGCCTGTGGATAATGTATACCAATTATCAAATGTTACTGTTTATTCCTGCAAAAAATAACTCTTATTTAATGCAATAATTATATATATATATATAGTTTTATATAGAGTTATTAAGTAAGCAAAATTAAAAAAAAGTTTGAAGAGGAATTAAATAGCTTGGGCCAACCATACCTAGGAACTGTTCTAAAAACTAGAAATATGTCTACACAATGTTATTATAATATGTTTAATGAATATAATAATTAAAAAAAATAAATACCTTGTCTTGTTCGCCTACGCCATTCTACGAACATTTTCTTTGTATTTTTATTCTATATATTTTCTTTTTAGTGTTCCCCATTATTACAACAGTATAATAAATATATATAAACCTATAATATTATTTACTACTTATATCTAATAATAATACACTTACGCTAAATACTATAATATTGAATATTTACAACTATTAATTATAAAAACTTCGGTGTCGCGATGTAAATGGAGCGAGCTCGAGCAGACAGTCGACATAGGTCTCACCTCGAAGCGGGCTGCAGCCGGACTGGCTGGATGTAGTTAGTCAACGCGTTTATAATCCTCATTACCGCACAATAAGGTCGAAAACACGTAGCACCCAAGACGAATGTGATCGCTTAGAAATTGTCAGAAACTTAAAATATTTTTAAAAAATTTCATGTTTCACTTATCAAAATATGCAGCAACCATATTATAAACATAGATATTACTAATAGATTTAAGTAATTTTGAAGCGTATAAACAGAACAACTTCGTTGTAATTTCAAAAATAATGAATTTCAGGAGGTGTTTTCGAAAGTAATTATTATCGAATCAATTTTACACAATCGCGTATTTGAGCAAGCAAATTCAAGATAAAGAAATGAAGTTATTTATATTAAAATCTTAGATCCGTCAGTTTAGTCATTAGCCTATACTATTCGATGAAAGTTGGTCTAATTTTTCGATGTGTCGCCTTAACTATTGTGATATATTGGCCTTATGTATTAAAGCGTTAATAGACTACGGTAACCACTTTACACCATAAAATCACCGCCGGGTCGGCCGGGTAAAGTAGGTAGAACGCATAGCACTATTGGCTCTGAACACCACATCAACCCTTCCTCATCCCACTGCAGGGATACGGGTCTCCGTTCAACCGAAGGAGTTTAGAGCATACTTCACGCTGCTCAAATGCGGATTGGCGGAGGCCTGTGTTTTCAAGCCGTCCGAGGGCCACTGACTTAGCCTAACGACTGTCATCTATCGACGACAGCCGGTACCGACGGCTTAACGTGCCCTCCGACGCACGGAGAAACTCGAGATAGACAAACGCATCCATGGACAGGCTGCGATCTACGTTGCTTAACGTGCGTGTTCGGTTATAATGACACGCGCAACGACGCCATCGAGCTGTTCTGGCTGGCAACAGTTTTTGAGTAATTAACTATATCGACATCACGACAACTATGCCGTTTCACACTTGAATGTCTGTTCTTTTTCGCGTGATCGGCGGGGTCCGCTACCTAAGCCAAAACACTGGCGTCACACCGCCATAAGGCTCTGTCAATTAAAATATGCATAACTTCCTGGAAGTGTCTATGTTGAATATCTATCTATAAGGCCGGTTACAGTGCTCGACCGACCGTCCTGATGATACGCATCAACCGACCGTCAGTTTGTATCATTCAGTGCTCTCCTGACCAACCAAAGACTTCTATGTATGCTACTACTATGTAGTATACATAGAAGTCTTTGTGACCAACAAACTGACCGGGCTGGTACAGTCGTACATGAAATGGACGCGTTTGCGAGTTGTTTAATTGTTGCTCATTCTCTTTGTAGAAGTTTTGAACAGAAGACGTAGGTATCACGTACACCCGATCGCCGCCCAAAGAGCATTTCCAGGGGTCCACCGTTCGGTGCAGCACTGAATACGTTCATTTGTTTCCAAAGCGCGTCGGTCGACCGACGGTCCTCGTACGCAGTGCAGTAGTAATATGCGCGTGCGTACGCTCGGTCCAGCACTGTACGTAATCTATACAGATAAATAAAATTGGAGTGTCTGTTTGTAATATTAAAATAACCGCTTTTTACTAAATGCATATGGATATATACACGGTACATGTACCAAAAATAATATTTTTACAATTTTTGTCTGTCTGTCTGTTTGTTCCGGCTAATCTCTGAAACGGTTGGACCGATTTTCACGGGACTTTCGCTGGCAGATAGCTACTGTAATAAGGAGTAACTTAGGCTACCTTTATTTTAGAAATTTTATTTATTTTTATTAATATATAAATAAATAATAAATAAAAAAAACTATTCCGCGCGGATGAAGGCGGACCGCTAGTTTTTCATACAAATGACAAGGGCGACTGACGTACGCACCGACGCAACGGTCGGTCGAGCACTGTAACCGGCCTAACTTCACGCGAAATCCCTCGCGGCGTAGGCAGACATAGTCGAGCGCCATACCACTCAACCCTTACACATCACACTCGCTTCTTTAACATCTGTAGCTCTTTCACACAATCTTCCGATAACATACGATCGATTTGATCTTCCTCGATAAAGATAAATAGATAAAATTCTTTATTTGCCATTGGACCCTAGCGGGCACTTAGACACGTCATTCAGTTTTGAAATACAATACCTAATATAGTATCTTATACAATTCTCTGTTACTATTTTTCATTTTTAACCTGCTAGCACTTCGAAAATGACCATTGGTGAAGAAGAAATTCCGAAAGAAACTTGCCAATATGGGTCTGTTTAAGAATTGAGAATTAGATAAAACAATAAAATAAATAACATTTTAACACTAACACTCTCTTTCAGACCAACTCTGTTTCTGACACCAGGATTCCGAACGCGGTCTGCAAGCGTTACTCTACAAATTTTGCGCAACGCTCGCATTTCGACTGCGTTTAACAATTAATTTATTATCTGTAAATTGAATTGTAAATCCTTTCAGCCGTATCGTTTTGAAAGACTAATAAACATCATTATTGTCCTCACAAACATAATATTAGTAAGATTCAATATTTCCAAGTTTAAGAACTGTGAATTTTTTTATATCAATACGGTGGCAAAGAAGCATACGATTTGCCTGATGGTAAACAGTCACCGTAGCCTAGGGACATTTGCAACACTTGCTTTGCACTTGCTGACCCTGTAAAAACCTCTTCACGTCATTCTTGAAGAACACCATGCCGTGGTCCATTGGAAAAATTGACGAGCTCGGTGGCGCAGCTACTTTGACACCAACGCTCGTGGGTTCGATTCCCACACAGGACAAACATTTATGTGCATGAACATGTCTGTTTGTCATAGTGTGGATGAATTTAAGAGAGGCACATAGCCCGTACGCTTGTATGTCGCCCGACGCTATATAAAAAAAAACCTCAGAAAAAATTAATTAAAACTTACTGCGCAACACAAAAAATAATATCCTTCCGGATAAGTCACATATCCGGATACACCAAGTGATCACTGAACTGTCTAATAGACATCAAAATAGGGCAGAACTGGCTTCCTTCATAATTAAAATTCAACCTAATATTCAAAGGATAACAGACTGAGTGACTCACATCACGTGTGTGTACGTGGCACAACCGAGCGACAATTTGTTCTCAGCACATACCGATCTATATGATAGACTTCGAAATGGCGTAGAACTGACTGATTATAAGAAAAAAAAAAATCTCGAATTTTACTTATGGCATATCTATATCGTCACGTTAAATCCTTTGCGGGGTAGACAGATACAACCGAAAGCCCACGTGTGCCTTACACATCTCACTAGCTTCTTTAACTTTTGAAGCTCTTTCATACATCCTTATGCGATCAATTTGATCGATAAACAATCGGCCTTATATATTATCGGTCGTTTCGAATCCTGGCATGTACCACTAAATTTGTGTTTTCGGATTTGTGTGCATATTTGTGATTGTCACTTGCTCGGCAGTGAAGGAAAACATCGTGAGGAAACCCGGACGTCCAAGAAATTACATTTCGAAAGACGTGTGACCTGACCGAAGATCGGTCTGGGTTTCCTTTTTGGCCGTGGAGGTCTGACGGCAGTCGCTCTGTGTAAAAATAAGTATTCTTTTTTCGCGGTGTATATCCCCAGTGCTTCCTCATCCTTTCCGTAAATGTATTCTTTCTACGTGTGTATGATTTACGTGTGTAAAATATACACACGTAGAAACTATGACAGATTCCAGCGCCACCAATTGTCCTACTATGAATCTAAACAAGCCTTTTTTGAAGTGAAAACTTCTTTAGTTGTGCACTTTTTGGGATGAGTAAAAAATGCTAAACTCACGTCAGGACACGTGACCCTGACCGTAAGATTTTGATGAGAATTAGAACTTATATTCGCTGCAGCGATGAATCATTAGTTGCCTCTAGCATTATTACATTACATACATACATACATTAGCCTATAGGGCATTATTTTGTCGCGACCAAAACGTTGTAAGCGCCATGAAAGACTTGGCGCTTACGCGTTTCGTTCAACGTACTTTATCAACATCGCTGCTTGGTTTAAGCGGCGCAGGGCGCTTGCGCGAGTGTGAGTGTGTGTTTGAGTTTTAGAAATTGGCGATGATGATGCTGGTAATGATGATGGTGAAAGAGTCGTTGAAATTATGGTTGAAAGTAGATTTTTCTGAGAGATAAACTTTTTTATATGAAATAATTGTAATAGTTCCGAAGTGTTAAATTTTTAATGTAATATTGTCATGTTTGTGTACGATAGCGCAGTAAATGAATATTGTATTTTACCACATACATGATAGTACTTTTATACTGATAAATAAAGCAATTTGTGAGAAATTATTCCCTAACCATTCCAAAATATTCAAAAATGCACAACGTTCAAGTTTTCACTTCTGCTGGCAGTGCAACTCGTTTTTTTTTTTTCGGACTGGGCTATGTCTATCGGGTCCGCTAATACTGGCTCTGCAACCGACAAATCAACTTCTAGGTTGCAGTGCAATTCTCTTGTTGCGTGCGCTATACGAATGATGTAAAGGATTCATATATTATTTTAATATCAATAAAAATAGCAAACGCGTTATTTCTCCTCTTCTAAAATGGTTGACTGGTGGAGAATGCTTGAATGATTAGCATTAAGTCCGCCTTTTGAACCAACTGCATTGTGGTCAATAAAGTATTAAATAAATAAAAGTCTAACAGTATAGCTGGAGGTGCTGCTGTGTATAAACAGATAGTTCTTTTAACTTTTGAATAATTATTCACCTATTTATTCGAAAGTTTCAATTCGATAATTGTATTGAATCAACCAACGAATATTATTTACGTTCAAAAGTTACGTTAAAATTGTGATGCCATGCTAAAAGTGGCATTTTTCGAGACTTATAATTATTTTTTATGTGCTATTTAGACTGCTAGACGAAACAGATAAAAACACATGTTTAGTTCAAGCCTAGATGACGGCAGTATAAATCTTTTCTTCTTTGTGTTATGCAGTTTTCCTAATCCATTAGGATAGGGGTCCGCTACCTAAGCCTAAGGATTTGGCTAAGATACTATTTTTTACATGGAGCGACTGCCGTCAGACCTCTACAAACCCAGAGGGAAAACCAGACCTATGACAGGATAAATTGATATCATGCTTAATATTAGGCATGCCAAATAATGACCTAATGGCATTTCTACGTTTATAAGGAAATAAAACAGGCTCGAGCAGTGTTAAGGACGTATAACGCTGATACGCGAAGTAAGACACTAACTCTTATTACCAACAGCATTAGAGCGCTACACTTAAACTTAACGTGCACTTAGCACTGTTGATAATAAGTAGTAAAAACCAAGTCCAGATATCATAAAATGTAGGAAATAAAAATTTTACGTTCACACTTCGTCTTCGCCTACGCTTGCAGAAACGCAAAATAGAAATAAAACTTTATAGAGAGTCAGTTTATTGTAAGAAATTACGCCAGCGCCAGTCCAACAATGTAAGGCTCTCTCAATATACAAAGAATTCATCATACCGATCAGGGATACAAGTCAAGGTTTACCATCCTTAGAACCAAACCCCAATACAACACATGACAATGCATAAAGGCGTCACTTTCTCACAAAAACGTAGTGTACAAACGCCTAAATATATCAGTGACTAGCTGTGCCCGCGACTTCGTCCGCGTGGAATAGTTATTTTTTTATTATTTATTTATATTAATAAAAATAAATAAATATTCTAAAATAAAAGTAGCCTAAGTTACTCCTTATTACATCAGCTATCTGTAAGTGAAAGTTCCGCCAAAATCGATCCAGCCGTTTCAGAGATTAGCCGGAACAAACGGACAGACAGACAAAAATTGTACAATCGATCGATCGCGCGAGTGATACTTAATGTATTGCAAGTGTTCATAGGCTTTACATGAGGTAAGCTGTATACTTGTATGCCTTCCTACGTTTAATAAAAAAAATTGATCCAACGATACAGAAATAGTCGGTCCCTTCGAGAAGATAAATGTAAAGAAGAAACCTATCATAAAAATTTATTATATAATAAATTATGAATAATAATTAAAATAATATTCATCGACTGCTGCAAACTTGAAAATATTGTTATTTTTCTTTTTCTATACCACCAAGGTGTCAAACAACCGTACGGCCTACCAGATGGTAAGCAGTTACCGTAGCCGATGGACATTTGTAACACCAGGGGTGTCACTCTTGCGTTGCCGACCCTAATAAGTTTGTGTGGACACATTTATTTTGTGCCAGTAAAAACTTTCATTATTTTAGTTTCTAGTGAAATAAGACATGATAACTAGAATATAATAAACCCAACTTACAATCAAGTTTCCACAATGTACTAAATTGGGCTACTGTATACAAGCTGGTTCTAGAGGACTCTAAGAAAAACTGTGCTTCCAAGACAGAGACACGAATAGACAGCAAATATTAAAAAAAAATAGATCCATAGAAATGAATGACTTCATTAACACGAATAATTCCTAAATCACGAAACAGTAATGGCTTCCTCATTTTTTTAAAGTCTGTTGGAAATGCAATAAAATTAGTATATTTTTTTTAATAACGTCGGGAAGCATACAAGCATACGACCGTGTACTTATTATATACTAGCTTTTACCCGCGTCTTCGCTCGCATTTTTTTTAATAAAAAGTATCCTATGTTACTTCTGATACCTCGAAGAATATGTTTACAAAGTTTCATGATGATCGGTTGAGAGGTTTTCGCGTGAAAGCGTAACAAACAAACGGACATTCACATTTATAATATTATATATATATATATATATATATATACACACATCAAAAGTGTCTAGGGATCAACATATATTTGTGCAATAACTTTTCTCCTGATTGATATTAATTAAAATTTTCTTTAAGGATTCATCAAATAAAGTGTTTTCGTTTGTCTACAGTAACGATAAACCAAGTCACCTTTGCATTAATAAAGAAATTTGCCATTTTCATAATAAAGGGATTTTTGACATTTGAACCACTAACATTAAAGTTCGAAAAAAAGACTGAAATAACAGTTTTCTTTAAAATTTTATTGGGTAACTTAAACAATTAATAATCCGTGTTTCTACCGCGAACACTAACAACACAAGAACATCGGTTTGGCATACTCAAAATGAGTTCATCCAAATCACGCTGTGGAATGGCCGCCCATGTTCGTTGCAACAACAAAAAAAGGGCTTCTTGCGACTGGATACCCTCCATATTCGGCAGAGCTCTTCTCTGTAGCATATCCCATGCATGCTCAATCGGGTTCAAGTCTGGCGACTGAGCAGGCCAGGGCATGACATTGATGTTAGCTGCGGCGAGAGTCTGTCTTACAACTCTTGCGGTGTGCGGTCGTGCATTATCATGCATTAACTGAAATAAGGGACCGATTTGCACTTGTAGAGGAACGATGACGTCTGATACAATCGTCTCAGCATAAATTTGAGCGTTGAGGTTGCCTCTGATCCAAATCAACTCAGTTCTTCCGCCGATCCAAATACCCGCCCATACCATGATGGTTCCACCACTATAAGGATGGACTTCCTGGCAGGATTTTAATCGCTGTTGGCGTCCAGGGGTTCTCCAGTGTCGTATACGTCTTGTATCCGGTCTCATACCAAAACGAGACTCATCAGAAAAGCACACGAAACGCCATTGTTCTTCTGCCCAATTTCTGTGTTCAAGAGCCCATTGATATCGAATCCTACGATTGTGCATTGCTATAGGT
This sequence comes from Pyralis farinalis, assembly GCA_947507595.1. Lineage (NCBI taxonomy): Eukaryota > Metazoa > Arthropoda > Insecta > Lepidoptera > Pyralidae > Pyralis > Pyralis farinalis. The sequence goes on along the minus strand of OX382257.1, from coordinate 34,712,195 downwards.
TGTACCCTTAGCGGTCTTCGGGAATGAAGGTTCACTTCATGCAAGCGGTTTCTGACTGTTTGGTCGCTAATTAAGTTCTCTGAAGAGTGATGAAGCGTCACGGCTAACATCATGGCGGTTATTGTTGGAGCTCTTCGAGTTGTGATTTGAATGTATCGGTCTTGTCTCCGTGTGGTGCAGCGATACCGTCCTCCATGGCGCTCAGCCACGGTACCAGTGCTTCGGTAACGTGTCCAAAGTCGAGAACTGAGTGGCGGCCATTCCACAGCGTGATTTGGATGAACTCATTTTGAGTATGCCAAACCGATATTCTTGTGTTGTTAGTGTTCGCGGTAGAAACACGGATTATTAATTGTTTAAGTTACCCAATAAAAATTTAAAGAAAACTGTTATTTCAGTCTTTTTTTCGAACTTTAATGTTAGTGGTTCAAATGTCAAAAATCCCTTTATTATGAAAATGGCAAATTTCTTTATTAATGCAAAGGTGACTTGGTTTATCGTTACTGTAGACAAACGAAAACACTTTATTTGATGAATCCTTAAAGAAAAATTTAATTAATATCAATCAGGAGAAAAGTTATTGCAAAAATATATGTTGATCCCTAGACACTTTTGATGTGTGTATATATTAGGATTAGGATAGGATATATTTGTAAGTATCACTCGCGCGATGACCCCTCTGCTGCTTACACATAAACTCCTTGGGAGCTTACTGGTGACCTATTATTTACGTTAATACATTCATTGTAATAATTGAACTTACCTAAAATTTGACCCAACCACATTAAATATTTATTGAATACGGTTAGAAAAAACTGTTGATCTGACGCTAATTTCTAACATACAAAATAATAGTAATAAAAATCGGCCAAGTGCGAGTCGGACTCGCGCACGAAGGGTTCCGTACCATTATCTGTAAATACGGCAAAAAAATCACGTTTGTTATATGGGAGCCCCCCTTAAATATTTATTTTATTTTAATTATTTATTTTATTTTAATTTAACTATTTATTTTTAAAGTGAATATATAACTAAATATTCTGTGAATATTTCAAGCGTCTACCTGTTGCCATTATCAATATCGAACAAAAACGAGCAAAAAGTCACGTTTGTTGTATGGGAGCCCCCTTAAGTGTTTATTTTATTCTATTTTTTAGTATTTGTTGTTATAGCGGCAACAGAAATACATCATTGAATTAAACAATTTTTAACGGAAGTATCGCGTATTTTATTTATTTTGTTGAACCTGACGTTTCGAACGCTTTGCAACGTCCGTGGTCGCAGGAAGACTAAGGTGGTATTTGTCTTACATTAGTTATTCATTCTACATTCTACATTACATTAGTTATAGATATATATAGTTATAGATACGTTTTTTTTATTATTTATATATATAATAAAAGTAGCCTAAGTTACTTCTTATCTATCTGCCAGTGCAAGTCCCGTCAAAATCCGTCCAGCCGTTTCAGAGATTTCCCGGAACAAACAGACAGACAGACAAAAATAGTAATCCTTCCACTTTTGCATTGTATATCTGCTTCGTCATTCTTTCATCTTGCATTCTTTCTACATGTCCGAACCAACGGAGCATGCCTCTTCTTATTTTAACACCGACGCTCTCTTTCCGACCAACTCTGTTTCTAACATCATCATTGCGAATGCGGTCTACAAGGCTTACGCCACAAATTTTGCGGAGCGCTCGCATTTCGACCGCGTTTATTCTACTTTGTTTCAAATCACAACGAAGCTATAGAAGTTTTCACTTCAAAAATCAATCAACGAGCATCACAACGTTTATCCCTGCAACATTTTGATGTGTATTTACATCGGGCGGTGAAATATTTTTAAACAACTGGCAACACTAGCAGTAAACTACGTAAACGCGGCTTTGACGACAGTTCGTTCAGTTTTAATAGCACTAGCCGTTGATGGGCCGCGTCTGCGAGAGTCGTAACTCTGCGAACACCCAACCCCATCACCTGTCACTCTACACCAGTAATATAATACGCGTACATACTATTGCCCTCGGGCTTTACCGTCGCATTAAATGTTAACGTGAGATATCACTAGGTATATGTATGTACTTGGGAATGTTTTTATTTAATACTAGATGTGCCCACGACTTCGTCCTCGCGGAATTTAACAAAAAAGTTATTGTTCAGTTATAATTTTATTTATTTCTTATGATTATAAGTACCTAAATAAGCAGAGTAAAATAGCGAACAGCAAAATAATAATAGATATGCGTTATGTAGGTATTTCGTCCGCGCGGAATAGTATTTTTTTTATTATTTATTTATATTAATAAAAATAAATAAAATTTCTAAAAAAAACGTAGGCAAGTTACTCCTTATTACATTAGCTATCTGCCAGTGAAAGTCCCATCAAAATACCCATCAAAATAAGTCCAGCCGTCAGAGATTAGCCCGAACAAACAGACAGACAAAAATTGTAAAAATATTCATTTTGGTATATGTACCGTGTATACATCCATATGCATTTAGTAAAGAGCGGTTATTCTAATATTACAAACAGACACTGCAATTTTATTTATCTGTATGTATGTATGGACTAGCGATCCGCCCCGGCTTTGCACGTGTAGCCCTAAATATTTATAGGTATTTTTGACGCGTATACGTGTTTAATTTTGCTTCCGTATAGAGAGGCAATTCAGAGAACGGATGATAACAAAATGGGAGAATACAGTTTGGTGCTACAGGTCATATCTATCGTTTACATCTAAAATTTAATTACACCACTTGATAGCTAAAGAATCGTTACGTTGGATGAACTGTTGATGCATCGTTCGCTATATATATATATATATACACTCGCGCGATGGCTCCTCTGCTAGTTGCACAGCAACTCCTTGGGAGCTTACTGGTGACCTCACTCACACGCAGGAACACAACAACCCTCTAACGAGCTGTTATTTGGCTGCTGGCATTTGGCCGGTTATTTGGCACCTCGTTTTTTTATACCATTAAGGTGGCAAATAAGCATATAGCCTGCCTGATAAAAAAACAGACAAATAACTATCACTATATACTCATCTCTAGTGACGTAGTCACGCGAGTTCAGTGCTTTTTCCCCATCCCTACCCAATGTGCCTAAAAAGTACCCAATGTGCCTAAAAAGTTTTCCCTTCCAAAACAAAACCCGTGCTACTGAAAATTCGGATTTTTTTTTTTTTTATATCTACACTGCGACAAATCAAGCTATGCAAACCCATTCAAATATCACCTGTACTGCAACGCCATAAGATTCATGTATGTATAGCTTGTACTAATTAAACTGACAGATTTAATTAGTGAGGGGTCCATAGATAAAGCGAGTGTGAATAATTTCTCAAAATGTCAAAGTTCAATCATATCGTAAACAACGTATTATTGCACTGACAAACGACGCACTGTGTTTAGTGATTAATTTGTAAGTGTAACACCAAACGTCATTATGTCCCAAATGATAACGTCTTATCATGAGAGACCGCGAACTCCGAAATAAATCTATAAGCACGCGGTGTAACACTGGTGTATACGCAAAAAAATGAAAAAAATAATTACATGCAAAAACTGTCAAAATATATGTATCTTCTTCTACTTAGCGTTTTTGGCGGGGTCCGCTACCTAAAACTAAGGTTTTGGAGAAGATACTGATTTCTACGTGGAGCGATTGCCGTCTGATCCCCGTAGCCCAGACCATACGAAATATTAATTCTTGGACAATTGGATATTAATGGCGAATCCAACCTCCTATAATTTGTCAGTTACGAGGGAATATGCTATGCATACATTACAATCTTAATATACATCCTGTTACTGCAAAATGCACCTTTGTAATATTATATTATATAATTAGGTAAATAAATAAATAAAATAAAATAATAAATATTAATAATAAATATTGTCGGACAAATTACACAGCGCCACCTAGCCCCAAAGTAAGCGAAGCTTGTGTTATGGGTACTAGACAACTGATAAACATACGTAAATATTTTTTTTTGTAAATACATACTTATTATACATAGAAAAATATAATAAATATTGTGTTGCTATGGAAGAGCGACTCCTTCTGGTACAGGTGTTTACACACTTAAAAGAAGGAGTCAGCCTCTATGTTTTGTAACAACTGTTTACAACGAAATAAACATTTTTGTATTTTTTGTAAAAAAAAAAATACATACCCGTTAAACACATAACCGTCCTTTTAGGGTTGCGTACCTCAAAAGGAAAAACGGAACCCTTATTATAGGATCACTTTGTTGTCTGTCTGTCTGTCAAGACCCTTTTTCGCAGAGACGGGTGGAGCTATCAAGCTGAAATTAATATCAAATACTCAAATCAAAAGATACGGCTGTTTATGCCTCGTTTAAGCGCATATTTTGACACTCGCAAAGAAATCAAAACCTAGAGGGTGCTTCCTGTTGACCTATAATCATGAAATTTGGTAAGAAGCATGGTCATGTAGCACAAGTAAAGGAAAAAATCTGAAAACCGTTTTGTAGATACATCACAAAAACATTGCGCAAATAATTTGCGGAAATATTTTTTTACGGAACCATCGGTGCGCGTGTCGGACTCGCACTTGACTTTTTTAGCTTTGTCGCAGTCGAGCCCGCCAGGGCCCAAAAGCATATAAGGTTCTTTTATGTTTTATTAGCTTTGCCGTATTACGTTGTTTATGATTCCGAATAATAAAACTAAAAATACAAAATAAAAATGGCAACGTATAAAAAAGTAAAATACTTAATAGTTTCAAAACACCATACACTAATGTCAAAAAAACATTATTGGCAATTTTTGATTTAACTAATTTTTTTTAATGTTTGCATTACGCCAGTTTTGCACCGTGTACCCTTGGCAATAGATTTATTTCGCAGTTAATGCTCTCTCATTAAGATAAAGAGGTTATCATTTGGGACAAAACGTCACTACATTTAGTTATATTGCTTAACATCAGGAAGGACTTACGTTTGTACGAAAAGAGCAATGAATGTTAAAGAAGCGAGTGAGATATGTAAGGATCGAGTCACGTGGCGCTCGGTTCTCTCTGCCTACCCCGTAAGGGATTTAGCGTGAAGTTATAGATAGATAGATATCTTCACGCCAGGTTCCTACGGTATACGGGGTAGGCAGAGAACCGAGCATAATAAAACGCGGTCCTTACACACACCACTCGCTTCTTTAACATTCATAGCTTTTCATGCAAGCTCGCCGGCTCCTAGAACTCCTAGCATCACCTTCCGTTAAAATGTAACCAGTTTGGTCCTGATAGATGAGTCTTGGCCTTCCTCATCCTTCCACTTTCACATTGAACGTCTGTTTCGTCATTCTGACGAGCTCGAAGGTGCAGTCGTTATTAATGCTACTGTAATACGAACACTCTTGAATTCGATTCCCAACTGTAATACGAACACTCTTGAATTCGATTCCCACACAGGACAAACATTCATGTGTATGAACACGCATATCTTTGCCTGAGTGATTCTTATGTATCCTAAGCAGCGACGTATCAAAAGGTAGACACGTTATACACCAACATTATTGTATTTTAAAAAGTACTACATCTACGTACAGTTATTTATTATGACACTGCTCTAACAAAGAGACAAATGATAGGGCATACCTTTCGTTAAAGAAGAGACGAATATATATCTTAAGTCATTTATGCTTTGTGGCGAAGTGCGTATAGCCGCGACGCGAGAGCGTGGCCAACTGAATGCGAGTTGGGCGATTACCTTACTTTCGTATTGCCATTCTAGAGCGCGTACGACGTATCTATAACTATAAAAACATCTAAGTATATAATCATTTATATAACCTTTTCATAGTATTCCAAATAAGAATCTACCTGTTCTCAACCAAACCCAAATTGGATGGCACCAATGTTATATTACGGTGATTGACTAACGGCATTAATATTGGCAGACCATGTTTTGACAGTCCATAATTGAGACCATCCTGGGGTCCCCAGACACGCGTGAGTACCTCACCTCCACATCAGGACAAGTACCTACATTTAACCGACTACATAAAAGAGAATGTTTTATGTTTTTACCAGCTCGGTAGCGCAGTGGTTAATAACGCTACTTTGACACCAACGTTCGTGGGTTCGATTCCCACACCGGACAAACGTTTGCGTGCATGAGCATGCGGTGGCGCGCATCAAAGCGGCCTGTCTGGGGAAGTACCTCCACCTTACAGAAAAACGCAGCCAAATAACAACTCCTTGGAGGGTTGCGAGTGAGTTAGGCTACTACTACCTAAGCTTTTAAGTTGTTGTATTAGACAGACAGAGGTAGCAACTCGCGCGCGCGCAGTATATAAACCATTCGGAAACCCCCTCAAACACACACCCAAATTTTTATCAAAATCGCTGCAGTCATCTGGGAGTAGTTCATGACATACACACATGTAGAACAAATATATATATATATATATATATACTAGCGGATCCGACAGACGTAGCCTTATCCGAAAATAACCAGTTGAGAATGCGCAAGCTTGCATTGCCACAGGAACACCTGGCTCGTCAATTATATAACAATTCAATTATTTTTTTTAATTTGCCGGCCATTTTGATTATGTTCCTTAAGAGATAGGAACGGATATTCGAAAAAAAAAACGCACGCACAGACAAACATATAGATTTCATATAGGAACGGTGTTCCTGAAAACAATAAGTCCTGTAACCCGATCGCAGAGCCACCTATCGGCTCTAATTGTGAATCTAAACCATTCTCGAATCCACCAACAATTTAATCTTAATTGGTTTAGGAGTTCAATGACATAAAATTATATATATAGACATAACACACACGGCCAGACATAAAAATACATATATAGAGCCTTCTGTTTGGACCGTTGTCCACGTCACCGTGATCTCGTAGACATGCCCCAGTAACGGCATTAGTGGCGTGCTCCCCAGAGGGCACTCCAGACGTCGGCCTACTTCCGGCGCGGTGCCTCGGGCCCCCCACTAATTAGTGGGACGGCGACGACGCCACGCGCCGAGAGGTTTGTACAAGAAAAAAATCTTTTAAAACATACGGAGCTATAATATATCGTAAGATAACATGCCATCTCTTTCTAAATATATGAAACATACAGCATGGTAAAAAAGAGTTTGCCGTGGTGACAGCTGGAACTAATTATTTTTTTTATAGCAACACTACTTTCCTGTCGGATTTACAATCGTTTCCTCATACTTGTTGTTTTAATTCTTTATTATTATACACACCTACCTAATGTCATAAATATTATGATCTTTATCAAAAATTGTAAAAGTAATAAAAGTATCACTATCGTTTTGGTCGTCGTCTAAAGGGTGACCATATGTATGACAGCAGCGCCCTCATTTTTGGCAAACTCTTTTTTGCCAAGCTGTACATACATATATCATCACGCCTGTTGCCCATTGGAGTAGGCAGTGACTATAGAACGCCAGGTGCACCGATCCAAACATACCTCTCTTGCTTCTTCCACACTCATCGACCTCTTTATGCTCTTCGGTTTTGGGTACTTTTGATTTGAATTTGACGCTTTTTCAACACATCACCAATTTGATCCATACTTATGTGTGCGTCTAGGGCGGGCCCTGTCTAAATCTCCATTCACTCTTGCCTGATACACTTCTTTCATAACTCTTGTAATGAAACATGCTCTATCTATAACTTCACTTCGTAACAGTAGAAGTATGCAGGAGCCGAGCAAGGCCAAGACATCCTACCATGACCAAATTGATCGTATTTTATCAGGTGATGGAGACGTAGAAACCGACTAGACTAGAAGCGAGTGAGGTGTGTAAGGATCGAGTCACGTGGCGTTCGGTTTTCTCTTACTACCCCGAAAGGGAATTGGCGTGAAGATATACATACATATTATATAGCGTACGTCTGTGTCGAGCTTTAAACGTGGTCGTTTCATGGGCGGTGTTTTAGGGGTCAATAATTAACTCTAATCGTAATAATTAACTTAAACCGTATCAATGGTGCATTGTACTCGGTGTTGACAAGCGATAACATATCGGGCAAAGCTCGCCTTGCTACCATTCTGGGTGTATTACCGTCAACATTGATGAACGGCAGTGAAACATGGGTATGGCAGAAGAAGTACGAAAGTAGGGTGAACGACGTAGAAATGAGAGCGCTGAGGAGTATGTGTGGAATTAGAATGATTGATAGAGTAGGAAATACGATACGATACGAGAACAATGTTGAATGAGAGATGATGTAGGGACAAAAATTGAAAAGGGTATGCTGAGATAGTTTGGACATTTGGAAAGAATAAATGACAAATAAATATTGTCGGACAAATTACACAGCGCCATCTAGCCCCAAAGTAAGCGAAGCTTGTGTTATGGGTACTAGACAACTGATAAACACACGTAAATACATTTTTTTTTGTAAATACATACTTATTATACATAGAAAATACCCAGACCAAGACAAACAGACATGTTCATGCACACAAATGTTTGTACTGTGTGGGAATCGAACCCACGAGCGTTGGTGTCAAAGTAGCGTAACAGCGCGTTCCACCACTGCGCCACCGAGCTCGTCGATTAAATTAGGCAGATTCTTTACCCACTAGGCTATCACAGATATGATGCCATCGTGTCAAATATAAATAGAAGGTAAAGTGGGCGTGCAAACAAAATTTCACTTTTACTCTCTCGCAACAGCAGACTCTGGCGCGTAAACATTATGTAACAACCTACATAGATAACGAAAAACCTCGTACACCTGACACGTGGGGAAATGTTATCTCTTGCATACCAATATTTTGAGGAGCTCGGCGACGGAGCGGTTAGTGACGCTACTTTGACAACAATGCTCGTGGGTTCCATTCCCACACAGGACAAAATCTGTGCGCAGCCCGTGTGACTTAACGATCATCAACAGCAGCTTCATTTAAATATGGTGCTGAAGGAAAGATAATGGAAAAATCATGTTAGTTTGTACAGGTAGAATGAATGCAATAGCAAGGAACGATGAAACATGGGGAAGTTTTTTTTTATACCACTAAGGTGGAAAACAAGCATACCGCCTGCCTGATGTTAAACTGTCACCGTAGCCTATGGACATTTGCAACACCAGGGGTGTCACTCATGCGTTGCCGATCCTCTAAAAACCTACCTCTTCACGCATTTCTTGAAGAACTCCATGCTGTAGGCCCTTGGAAAAACCTCGGCTGGGTGCTCATTCCACAGCTTGAGAGTTCTCGGAAAAAAACTTCACTGGAACCGCACAGTACGCGACAATTGCGGTTCCAGCGTGCGAGGGAGAACTTCCCGCCGTCGGTGAGCGGTGCGGTTGTAAAAAATAGCTGTCGGCATCATTTCGAACAACTCTTCAGAACACAACCCGTTGTAAAATCGGTAGAACACACAAAGTACCTCTACCTCACAGAAAACCGCAGCTGAATAACTTCCTGGAGGGTTGTTGTGTTCCTGGAAGTGAGGGTTACCAGTACGCTCCTAAGGAGTCGTTGTGTTAAGAGCAGAGGCGGCATCGCGCGAGCGATTCTTACTGCAAGCGTTCGTAGGTTTTTCTTTTATACAACGTCAGAAGGCATACAAGCACGGCCCACCTGATGTAAAGTGGTTGCAGCCTATGAACGCTTGTAATACATTAAGTATCACATGCGCGATGCCTCCTCTGCTGCTAACACAGCAACTCCTTTGGTGACCTCACACATACAACACAACAACCCTCTAGGGAGTTGTTATTTGGCTGCGGTTTTCTGCGAGGTGGAGGTACTTACCCAGACAAAGGCAAACAGACATGTTCACGCACACAAATGTTTGCCCTGTGTGGGAATCGAACCTACGAGTGTTGGTGTCAAAGTCGCGTCATTCACAACTGCACCACCGAGCATGTCAACTCGTTATGGTTAAGCATTTTACAACAAATGGGTCGTATGGTTGTATGCCTTCCAAGGTTGTTTAAAAGAAGCCTGTCTCATAGGTTTGTGTTTCGAGGATTTTCAGAAAGTCACATGTCCTCAAAATGTCCTCGCAAAATGTCACACACAATATTTTTTTCTTTGTAAATTATGTAAAGCCCCGTATAAACACAATAAAATAGTCTTTAAAGCAACATTACGAAACAAATTTTTATAACACACATTGTTACATAATTATCAAATATAAAATGTTATATTTTATGACACATTATTTCCTTAAAAGAGCAAGTCTTGTATGTACAAATATGTTTCGCGTATCTCGGAAACGGATTTAACGATTTAGATTAAGTAAATTTTGTATTCAGATATGGTTTCGATTTTTCAGTTTATTTTACATATAGTCAGTTTATTTTGTATATACCTAGTCGGGTCAGAAGTTCTGTCAAAACCTTATTATTTTAATTTTGGAATACTGGCCAGAAATACATTGACTAATTTTAAAAATAGAACATTCCCGCTTGCCGAAAATAAAAATTAAATTAATTTTCAAATATGGAGTGGTCGAAGCAGGAGGATAGAGTCGCGGTTATCGTGCTGCACCGCTGTGAAATTGGAAATAACACTACGGTTTATTTTTCGCACTATCAAACGATATACTAAAGATTCAAGCTTCGAAGATAGTAAGAGGAGCAGCCGAGCTCACACAATTAGGACACCAGCGGACATCAAAGCAATGAAGGCGCGAATCCAAAGAAATCCTGTACGTAAACAAAAAATCTTAGCTCTTCCGATGGGATTAAGCAGAACCACTGTCAAAAGAGTGTTAAATGAAGACCTGGGACTAAGTTTTACGATAAGCTTATCGTAAAACAACCGGACATTTTTTGAACGAGCGTATGAAAAAAATTAGGATGGAAAGATCCCGCGCTTTGTTACGGCAAAAATACCGCGAAATTTTGTTTTCTGATGAAAAGGTTTTTACCATCGGAGAAAGTTATGACAAACAAAATGATAAGGTATGCCCACAGTTGTGAAGAAGCGAGCGCGCATATTCCGAGGGTCCACCAGCGAGAGCATTATCCTTCATCAATCATGGTTTGGCGTGGAGTCTCATATTCAGGTTTAACTGAGGTGTTCTGTGAAAAAGGTGTGAAAACCAGTGCCGTGGTTTACCAAAATACCGTCCTAACAAACATAGTAGAACCTCTTTCTCAAACAATGTTCAAAAATAGGCACTGGATATTCCAAAAGGACTCTGTACCAGCTCATAAGGCACGAATCACTCAAAAATGGTTGACCACCCGTGGAATTGACTTCATCGGGCATGAAGACTGCCCCTCTTCTAGTCCAAATTTAAACCCACTGGACTACAAGATATGGCAACATTTGGGGGAGAAAGTCTGCGCTAAACCTCATCAGAATTTGGAGTCTCTCCGAGCACCTCTGGTTAAAGCAGCGGCAGAAACAGATATAAATGTGGTGCGTACTACGATCAATGACTGGCATCGTCGTTTAAGGGCATGTATTCAAAATGGAGGAGGGCATTTCGAATAATGTAAATAAAATTTTATTGTACATTTAATTACCTTTCATTTCATATATAACTTTTACATAATTATCAAAAAGTGTATCATTAATTACACCAAAAGTTTTTGACAGAACTTATGACCTGACTAGATATATATAGGTCTTTACTGAAATATGCAATTTATATAAAAAATTAGAAACACAATGACAAAATTTTCGGTAATATTTCATAATTTCTACTTTAATTTGATCAACATGCAATTGAATATTATTATTAGTGCCTAAATAGACAATTGGAGTTGAAGATTATATTTTTTTTTTTTTTTTTTTTTTTTTTTTTTTTTTTTTTTTTTTTTTTCTACGTGGGTAGTTGTAGAGTAAAGAATACAAAATTTTGCTCTTGCATTATTTTTAAAGTTTAACTTATATAAAGTGTAATTTAATTTATAAATCATATGTACATCTATTAAATGCACTAACCTGCTCATATTGGCATAATATTTCTTAACATCCTCACCTGCACAAATAAAACATGGACAACAGAGATGTGGCAGACATGTTGAACAAGAATATGACGGAACTTGTGGCACTGTTCACTACACGAATGGATGAGTTTGAAAAGGCTATGAGCCAGCAGCCAGGTTCCACAGTGACAGGCGCCGCCCACACATTAAAAACACTTGCTTCTGATTATCATACCTTCAAATCATTTGTGTGGAGAGCCATTAGTATGATGAAATCACAAATGGAGCTTCTGATGGAAGGGTTGGACCGTCAAGAAAGTCATTGCCGCCGTAAGGTGCTGCTCATTCACGGTGTACGGGAAGATAACTCTGAGAATTTGGTGAACAAAATACTGAAACACTTTAAACAATCCATGAAGGTATCCACTGATGAGTGCGATATTGAGGCCTGCCATCGACTTGGGGTTAAGAAGGATAGGCCTAGACCTATCCTAGTTCGCTTTGCTTCCTTGCGGCATCGGTCGGCTGTGTGGTCTGCAAAAACTTCCCTCAAAGGTTCCGGTATTGTAGTGACTGAATTTCTCACTAAATCCAGGCAGCAAGTATTTGTGGCTGCCAGAAAGCATTTCGGAATTAAACAGTGCTGGTCTTCTGATGGTGTGATCATAATTCAGCTCCCTGACAAGAATCGACGAAAAGTTGTCACAATAGCCGAACTGCAGCAACTTATAGTGCAATTTCCGTCAGTGAAAACGTCTCAACGAAACTGATTTCCATAGAGTTAGTATCAGTTTAATATCATGAAAGTCAAGTTTATCTTTTAAATCAGTAAATCAGTGTTGCCGATGGTAGGTACATTGTAACTAATATGAAGGTACCTGTTTACTTTTATTACGCATCATTTTGTTTTCGCTACAAACCTGCACTTGACTTTCAAATACCTACTTTTATTTAATATTGTACCATCACATATTTTGGTGAACGTAAATAAGTTTTAATTTTAAGTAACATATACAAGTAACTCAATTCATGTAAACTGTCGAATTCGGTTGTCAGTTACACTTTTGACATTGACAACTGCGTTCCGATTTGCGCAGATTGTTGTAATTGTACTCAGAGACGACTTCAACGTATTATATTAGGTAATGGGTTTTGTTAGTGCACATTTTATTTTATTTTTTATTACATTTACATAGCAGTTCTTATTATTATTATTATTTTTCGATCTTCCGTGAACGTTCACTAAGATAATGTCAAATTATTCTGATTCAGGTTTAGTTAAAACGAGTTGTGCTTGTATACTTACCTACATTGTATGATTCTTTCGACCAATGCCAATGAGAGTGGGGTATTGTTGTATACCTAGTTATTTAAGCATTTTGCTCGGCCTGTATATTATATTATTATAACTTATTAGTTTATAGCAATATCTATTAAGTATTTATTATATATGTCTTTCAATAGTGATGACGATTATCTATCATGCTCTGGGTCAAACAGTTACGGTAGTGCTTTTGGTGATGACACGAACGATAATGTTACTGATCTGAGTGCTGACAATTCTTCTCTTAATGATAATTTGCATTCTGCGTTTTATAGGTTTCCTAAAGCTTTTAATGTTGTACACATCAATGCGCAGAGCATTATTAGTCATTACTCCGATTTCTTGGCAGCATTCGAAGACGGCGTAGTCGATTGCATCCTTGTTTCTGAAACGTGGTTAAAACCATCACTTCCTTCCACTCTTTGTTCTCTTCCTGGCTATAAACTTTTCCGTAATGACCGTATTGGAGCTAGGGGTGGTGGTGTATGCATATACATTCGCGGCAGCATTCCCTGCACTATTATTGCTCAATCACCTAGTGACTACACTGGGTCTCTTGAATATGTTTTCCTTGAAGCTGTAGTACACCATACGAAAATTCTTCTTGGGGTCGCGTACAGTCCTAACAATACGGTCAATTACTTTAATCACTTTGAAACTGTCCTTGAGAGCCTTTCTCCTGGTTATGATCATGTTATTGTTATGGGTGATCTTAATACTTGTCTCCTGAGGGATGATTTTAGATCACGGTCCCTTAATGCCACAGTCTCCTCGCTAAATTTAAGCATACTACCTCTTTCTGCTACTCATAATCCTCCTCACTCTAGACCTTCTCTACTTGACGTAATGATCTCTAATAAGCCCGAATTTGTCAATGTTCACGGACAGTTAACTGCTCCCTTCTCCTATCATGACCTTCTTTTTCTGTCCTATAAAATGCGCTCTCCAAAACAAAAACGTAAACTAATATTTCAGCGCGACTTTAAAAATATTGATCTGGAACGCTTGAGAGAGGACGTGAGCCGTATTGACTGGTCACAGGTCTGGACTTCTGATAACGTTGATTCAAAACTTGAAATCTTCACACGCCTGCTTACTGATTTTTACGACATTCATGCTCCAATAAAACCAGTACGAATAAGACATTTTCCGGCACCCTGGCTCACGCCTTCTATCAAGAAAATGATGAAAAGGAGAGACAGAGCTAAGGCTGCGTACAAAGGTAAACCCACTGATGAGAATCTCATTGCTTATAAAAAACTGCGTAACATCTGCAACAGATTGTGTAGGGATGAAAAACGTCGTCATATTCACACAGCTCTTCGTGACAAGTCAACTTCTAAAATTTGGAAATTTTTGAGGTCTATTGGCGTGGGCAATAATTCAACTTCAACTAACGTAATTCAAAACTTAGATGCGTTAAACTGTCATTTCTCAGAGCCTCCTATAACTCTAGATGATACAACTAAAAGGTCATCCCTCCGTAAACTGTCCAATACGCTGCGACCTAATTGTACTCCATTCTTGTTTCATAGTATTGCGGAGGAAGATGTTAAGAAAACCATTATGTCGATATCAACAAAAGCTGTGGGCAGCGATGACGTAAGCCTTGATATGCTTTTACTTGTCTTGGATGATATTCTGCCGGTTCTCACACATATACTTAACTTTTCCTTGACATCAAATATATATCCGATGGCATGGAAGAAGGCTTACGTTATTCCCTATCCTAAAGTAACTAACCCTTCTTCTCTTTCAGAGTATCGCCCTATATCTATTCTTCCTATTCTCTCTAAACTATTAGAAGACGCTGTCCACAAGCAACTTCATTCATATTTAATTGCAAATGATCTTCTCTGTCCATTTCAGTCTGGATTTCGTCCCTCGCATAGTACTGTTAGTGCCCTGCTTCATGTTACAGAAGACATACGTAAAGCAATGGACAAGCAAGAACTTACAGTTATTGCTTTACTGGATTTTAGCAGCGCTTTCAACTCGGTGGATTTTGATGTCCTACTTGGCACACTTCGTGCACTAAATATTTCTCCTACCGCAATCTCATGGTTTGACTCCTATCTCCGAGATCGACAACAGTGCGTCAAAGTTGATGACACCTTCTCATGTTGGTCTACTTTGAGAGCTGGTGTGCCACAGGGCGGTGTGTTATCACCACTTCTTTTCTCGATTTTTATTAATCAAATCACTCATACTATTTCTTCTCCCTACCACCTGTATGCAGATGACTTACAAATATACCGCCATTTTGTACCAGCGGATATGTGCTCAGCCGTCCAATCTGTTAATTCGGACCTTAATGCTATTAGGGACTGGGCTGCATCGTTTGGTCTACTTGTTAACCCCCTAAAATCACAGTCGATGATTATCGGTAGCAGCAGGATGATGCCTAATCCTAGTCTGTTCCCTAAAATTGTATATGATGGCACCGATATTCCATATACTTCTAAATCAAAAAACTTGGGCCTCATCATGGACTGTAATTTATCATGGTCTGCTCACGTCAATGAGGTTAGCAAACGAATGCACTATTCATTTCACTCTCTTAGGCGTCTCCAGAACTTTCTCCCTTTCTCCACTAAAGTTATGCTTAGTAATGCCCTTCTTCTACCCCTTCTCGACTACGCCGACGTTTGCTATTTGGACGCAAGTGAGAAACTCTTAAATAAACTTGAACGATTGCAAAATCTTGCAATTAGGTTTATTTTTGGACTTAAAAAATATGATCACATTACTGAGTACCGCAACCGACTAAACTGGCTCCCTATTCGCTCCCGTCGTAATATCCACACTCTAATTTTTCTTTTTAAGATTCTCCATGATCCTGCTGCTCCTGCGTACCTCCACAGCCGATTTAACCTCCTTCCCCCTACCAACCGTTCTCGTCGTTCCTGCCATACCAAGACGCTGTTGCTCCCAACTGCGCAAACAAATTTTTTTTATAACTCTTTTACCTACCGTGCTGCTCAGTTGTGGAATAAATTACCTACACGTATCCGTGAAAGCCCATCTGTTTTCTCATTCAAAAAGAAATTGAAAGATTACTACTTATCCATTCAGAAATGACTATATATGTGTATGTATATGTATGTATATATATATATATATATATATATGTGTATCGTATATGATTATGTATGTAAGTGTGTGTATGTATGTATGTATAACTCTTATTCAGGCACATACAGCTATTCCACTACTGACAACATTACCCACTGTTGGAGGTTGGCTGGAAGAAATCTCTTTTAGAGATAAGCTCGCCTTTGCGAACTATTTATTTTAACGATTGTAACTTTTTAATTTGTTGTGTGCAATAAAGGATAATATAAAGATTAATCTGACGCCCCTGTCGGGAATAAAATTCCAATATCGATTATGTAGTTATTAGTAACCCTACTGATAAGTGTGAAATATATTTTGTTCAAACTTTGAAATAATCTGTACACACAGCGGTACCTCAAGCTAGACTGTTTGACCTTTGTACCATTCTCATGGCGCAAGCAGTAAGAGTAAAAACGGCACTGCAAGTGTCTAATATTAATTCCATAACTTATTCCTGCCTGACATATTCCATGTACATATTAACTTGATTATTTCATTTTGTTAATAATTGACTGGGGTATTAGATATATCTTCATACAACTTCACATAGGCAGAGAGAGCTGAGTGAGAGAATCCACTCCTTAAACACCTTGCTCATTTCTGTAACATTCATTTCTATTTTCAAGCACCAGCTGCTGATAATACACAGGCATTTAGTCCTGATAGATGAGTCCTAACCTTCCTTGGCTCCTAGGAACATTTGTGTGTATGAACATGTCTGGTCTATCTTGGTCTGGGTATTTATAACAACGACCTGATGTTGTACAAAAAAAAAACAATCATTTGAGACTGACCACCATAGTAACAAATGATAGTCATGAAACAGGCTTCGGAACTTGGTGGTGGGGATGTGTACCATCCATTTTTGACCATCCTTTGCCTTTGAAACAACACACACAACACAATTGCACCCTCGACCATTTGTAACACAAAAGTGCCAAACAAGTGTACAGTCTACATGACAGTTAGTTGTTACAGTAGACTGTGAATACATGCTACAAACCTGAGGCGTTGCATATATGTTGCTGATCCTACAAAAACATGTTCATGCCTTTTTGGAAAACTCCAATGGGTAGTGTCTTGGAAAAACCCTCATAAAGTACAATGTAAGAGTTTCCAGAAGGAAACCCCACTGGATCCGCACTGCACATGACCATTGTAGTTCCTATGTATGCTGATAATTTCTCTATTGATGAAATAATCAAAGAAAGCACTAGGCATCATATCAAACAACACATCTGAAAGCGTAGTAAAGTCTCCCCATATATAAGAGCTGTATCATATGGTATGTAAGCTTATGATTATCAACAATTCTCATTTCTAAACCCAGTCACTAGGCTTCATCTTGGCGTTATCATGTTCCCTAATCCATTAGGATTGGTGGGGTCCACTACCTAAGCCTAAGGATTTGGTGAAGATACTGGTTTTTACATGGAGCGACTGCCATCAGTCCTCCACAAACTACAGGGAAAACCAGATCATTCTTAGGTAAGGTCACACTTTTTCTTCTTTCTTTCTTCTTCTTTCATCTTTCGAAATGTAATTCTTCGGACGAGTGGTTTTCCTCACAATGTTTATGTACATAAATCCGAAAACACAAATTTAGTGGTACATGCCCTCGCCAGGATTTGAACCTGAAGGTGGTCAATAAGCGATTCTTTATCCACTGGACTGCTCTGCTCTCACATCCACTGGACTGTTCTGCTCTCACTGCTCAAACCCAGTCACTAGGCATTGATACATATTAATAGTATTTGAAGTTCACTAGACATTTTTTTTGTTTGCTTTTTTAATAAAGTTCGGCGTTTTTCTAGAAAGACGCCTATATAGTTAAACTTAACTTCTCTCTACCTAAACCGCAATTGGCTTGGAGTGAAGGTACAGATAGATAGTAATCAAATATTAACTTTAATTTTAAAGTTTGATTTAGATCTTTCGAGGACAATCATGAATATTTCCTCCTCCACGAATCTACTGTCTCTCTTGTTTCGGCCATCTTACAAATTTTTCAGCTATCATACTAAATAGCTGATAAATAGTAGAGAATTAACCATGGAGGCAAATCATGTATTATCCTACTAAACATTTATTTTCCTGTAACAGATGATGGTTGGGAGTAAACATTATTATATCAGAATTCAAAAATGAGGAAACCCAAATAGTAAAGTCTACATTCATATGAAGTATGTGCTTTACACAACAAAAAAATAAGCAGTAGGATAACTAAACAAAAGTTTGAAATTGTCGCAACAAAGACACAGATGTGCATCTAAAGCACTGCACCGCTGCATAACAAAGACTTTTGTACAAAGTCTCCCTCTGGTAAAAATTTGTGTGCCACAAAATTCAGATTTATAAACGTATTTATAATAATCACTTGGTCGGCAGTGAAGGAAAATATTGTGAGGAAAAATGCACATTAAAAACATTTATTGCAAAAAACGTGTGACCTAACGTAAGAAAAGTGACAGTGGTCACTCATGTCAAAATCATAGCATGCATCATAGCATATGATTTATGTATTAACCCGTTATCTATCTATCCATAACTTCACGCCAAATCCCTTGCTGGGTAGGCAGAGAGAATCGGGCGCCACGTGACTCGATCCTTACATATCTCACTCGCTTCTTTAACATTGCTCTTCTCATGCACTAGTTTCTAGGGGTCCTGACATCACCTTCTGATAGAACGCGACTAATTTGGTCATGATAGGTAAGTCTTGGTCTTCCTTTAACCCGTTAAATGCCGTTATATACTTGTTACCCTTACGCGCAAGGTTCAATCAAACCGCTCAGCGTGCAACGGGTTAAACAAACCTTTCTGATGGCTCTAAAAGAAGTTTCTAATGTTTATCTGTTTTATTTATATGTTTGCCTATATCATGAAAACAGGTTTGAATTGTTTGAGCTGTTTGATTATGATTTTTTCCAGATCTAGTTAGTTAGAGAAAATCTCATATTAATATTGAGTAGTATGTATCAAGATTAGAATTGTATTAACCCATCACATGTACTGTACACTGAGGCTTGATATAGGAAAATGTGCTCTTAGTGTCCTACATTTTGACTAGCTTGTTTGTACTAGATAATCAAACTCTTCTTTTTTTCAAATGTAGGGGATGTGCCAGAGGTTAAGTTATTGTGTATCAATACTTATAGTATACTTTCTACTACATTCAAGAAATTTATTTAAGTACTTCCATGCTCTTTGGGTAACAGACAAGACTGCCCGATGCTTAGTGGTTATCTATAAATGCTCGGAACACAAGTATGCAAACAGAAACAAACAAACAAAACAGACAGACAAACAGACTCCAACCCCCTAACAAGTGATTAGACTCTCATGCTTATAGCATGTTTTAAAAAGGATAAGATCATAAACATAACAAGAATATTGTAATAAATATACTGCAAAAAATATATATGTAAGATGTGCATAAGTATCTAACTTCAGAGTTCTCAGTAGAAAATTTGTGCACAGTATGTACGTACGTACATGTGGCTCCATTGTGAGGATGAACTAGTTACTCGGCCGACTCCGATGAGTGAAACAATTCAAAGAACATAGAAAAGCATTACGCATGACATACTAACAATAGTTGAAATTTTTCATTGCATGTTCAATAAGTTTGATAATCCTATATTTTTACCAAAAACATAATTAAATATTTTCTTTTTGTATTATAATAACATATAAATAAATTCTCAGGTTCAAAATTGAATCTTAGATTCAATTTTGAAGCTGAGAAATTTTAAAAAGCAAAATTAATTATAATATTTCTTTTTAGTTTAAGACTTACGAAAATAAATGTTTTCTCAATACAGAGAGTAAGTACTACCCTTTTGTACTTTACTATTACCTTTCTTCTTAGTTTGTAAAATGTGAAAAATTAAAAAGGCAAAATTGTCCATTTCATGAAAGGGTGACACATAACAACGCTTAAGTGTTCAATTCTAGGTAAATTTTGCAGTTTAGCTACTATCTATGTAACAGCTTTTTATATTTTTCAATGTTAAGTTTAGTTATAACAAGGTTAAAAGATTCGCGCAATTGTTTGATGCCAATTTCGCTTATAAAACTAATTAACTACCTTATTTAACCATGTTATAAGACAGGATTTGACTAATTGAATTCAATAGATAGAGTTCTGATTGAGATAATAATTAAAACAAACGTAGAGTACAAATCATAACAACTGCACGTCATTAAATTCAATTAATGCCATTCAATTAGTTATCAATGCAAGGATCACAGGGAGTGGCCTTTTGTTAGGTTATACAGACGCGTATTACATAAATTTGGAGCCAAATGTTCACAGGATAACGCTGATAGCGGCCTAAAAGAGACATGTATGATACAATGTTTATATTTATCTACTCTCGGCGGGAGGTAATATCAACGAGATATCTTTGAACCAATCACCAAAACTTTGTTTCAAAATATGAGGAAATAAAGTGTATAACAACTTACAGACTGCATAGCAATCCACATCTTTGAGTTTATTCCACACAGTCATGGTAACAAAACACTGGTTAATATTTTATTTCCACACGTTAATTACGAAGATGATCATTTTTATCTTTCTCGCACAGGCTAACTGACTGATTTGATAATTATAAAATGTCAATTTGTCAATGTCAAAACATGTTGTCTATGTCGCGTCCTGAAGTGAAGTGAATAAGCAAGCGGTACCCAACACACGTTACATTGTTTTCTCTATGGCTGCTCAGAATTATTCTTTTGTTGCTATCTATTTAATTATTACCAATTACAGAGCTTAAGTTGAGCGGCCTATCACTTATAATTTATAAGATACTCTAATACTTATACTAAAAATGTATACAGTACTCGCAACAAAAAGATTTAAATAAATGCACAAATATTTGTAAATCATTGTAAAATTCGATAGAGTATATCAAAATCATAAAAATAATGTAATTATACGAACAGTGCGCTATAACGATAATAATAACTGAACTGAACTGAACGAATAACCATAATTACCGCTTTTATTTACTTTTTGGGTATGTTGCAAATGAAACTAAAATATCTGCTACTAATGCAAGTAAGCGACACATTGCTTATATGTGAACAATAGTGAGGCGTGTTAAAGAAGGAATGTACTTAATAAATATTTTTTTTATGAACAACTTTCAACAAAAACATAGCATTGAAACTTCATCACAAATCAACCGTTTTTCACGTCTCATGGCGGCTGTTAAGCACAACAAATTTAAAAAGCGCATTAGGTATATTAGATCCTTACATATAAAATTGGCGTTTTGTTAAACAGGCCACTTTGATCTCAAATATCTGGGCGTTTGGTTAGGATTTTCAAATTAAAATTTACGAGTATTTCAAATTTAAGCTTGTGTATTTGTGTTTCGAATTTAATGATTAATTTGTCGTTTCATTCATACATTTACTCCATTTGATTTTTCTTTGACATCGGTCTATTCACAATACTACTACCTACTACGTTCTTAGTAACAACGTTTTCGTTCTGGAAATTTTGATCTACAGAACAAACTCCGTGGACGGCCGTAGATTCAGTTGACAACATAGAATTAAAGGTGATCGTAGAAGCAGATCCATCGCAAACCCCGTCAGAGTTAGTAACAGGCTTCGGTATGATTGACAAAACAGTTGAATTCACTTGAATAAATTGGAAAATTAGAAAGATACATAAATGGATACCACATGAATTGAGTGAATCACATCAACAAACACGCATTGAGTGCTGCGTTACATTACTCAACCTTCACAATGATGAGGGAATTTTGAATCCTAATGTGTGATGAAAAATGGATCTTGTATGACGCTTATGACAGTGGTTGAACTCTGAAGAACCGGCTAAATCCTGCCCCAAGCGAAAGTTGACCCAGAAAATAGGTACCTACCTGCGAGTGTTTGGTGGACCAGTGCTGGTGTCATGGACTACAGCTTCTTAAGATCTGGTCAAACGATTACTGGATGGAACAGCTCGCTATTCAACAACCGAGACTGGTTAATTGCTCTAGCCCGCTGCTGCTTCAGGACAACGCAAGAACGCACTTCAGGAGGAACGACCGCTAAATTAGAGAAGCTGCGATTGGAATGTCTCCGACACCCACCATACTCCTTAGACCTTGCTCCAACTCCAACAGATTACAAATTTTTTCGCAATATGGACAACTACTTGCAAGGAAAAAAATGGGGCAATTTTATGATTCTCGCTCCAACAATTTTTTCAGCAATGGAATCAATGAACTACCTATAAAATGGCGAAAGTGCATAAATAATAATTCTACATACTTTGATTGATTAAATATATATATTTATATATTTTTTTTGTTTTACCTGTTCATATAAAACGTTAACTTCATATGTACAATGCTTGTATTATACGATTTACGATTAGCAATTCTACATGTGATTGTAGCGTTGGGAACTTTGATTTTGACAGAGCTTTTTTATTGCTGAGAATAATTGTGTATGCATATCCAAATATATTGTACATAAGGCGTACGTACCACGCCTTCTGTAAGATATATCTAGATAGATAAAATATTTATTTGTATCATAGATTTTTACGTTGATAAAGTAGAAAATGAGCTAAAATGAATTTACGTAATAGCAGAATCACTTGAAGTTTCAGAGTGACAGTAATAGATAATAAATAATACATTTTAAAATAGTGTTAGGTTTACTGTTGTTTTTTATAACAGCACATTCTTTTTTAATCATAAATGTATTAAACGAATGAATAACATCTATAATTTCACCAATTCACTTACCGGCAGATTGGTCAAATGACAAAAAGCCAACTCGCTCGCTCGCACGCTCAGGAATCCGTGGTTCAAATCTCAGCTTAGCAGTCAAATTTTATTATACGATTTGGTTAATTTCTATTTTGTGAAATCGTTGAATGAGTGATCAACTCATATTATTAAAATATAAACCTAAACCGTCGTGTCACCGAGCAGTCGACAGTAACCGGTTAGCTGCGACTTGATAACAGCGACAGTACTCTTGAGTAGGTAGGGTAGTAAGAAGAAGCAATGTCATTCTCTCTCAGTGGGTTAGAAAAAATATGAAAAAGAGTTAAGTAGGTTAGGTCACCAAATGAAGACAATTCAAATTTGTCGTTACTAGTTCGCAAGCGAGAGTGGTTGCGTGTATTTGATTGTAATTATTTGCGTTCTGTTTCAAATATGCGGGCTAATATTAATTATCAATATGCAAGATAGAACACGTACGAGTATTATTGCGTTGCATAATATGGTATTTAATATATCTCAATTATTAATGGTTTAGACAGCTTTTACTGTAGGAATGTATTTTCGTGTTTGTGCCAATGTTTTTTTTGGGGTATATTATTATACCCCAAAAAAACTAAACTAAAAATATTTATTATAAATTACTCCTATCAATATATATTTTATATTGATAAGAGTAACTTATAATAAATAAATATTATTACCGTTTCGATCTGCTTACCCGGCAAGGTATTTGGCGTGAAACTATAGATAGATAGATAATAAATGAATAATAATAAATTATATCTTGTAGCTATGAAGTGAATAACGTATAGCCTTTTTGATAAGTAATACATAACAAGTTTATGTTAATTTGGTTTTAGTGGATCACCGTTAAATGTTGAGTGACTCGCCACGAAGAGGAAGGTAATGCTTCGACTCCGCCGAGAAGTTGTCGTTCCCTACTTATCAATTAGTCACAGAGAAGAAATATTGATAATTTGATAATAATGGCTTCTCGTCGACTGTTGAGTTTGCAAATTTGGTTGACACCTCGGTATTTACCGTTCGTCGAGCCTTGTACAGGGAGGGCTTGTATCATAGATAGCCAGCCAAAAAACCTTATTTAACCAAGTTTCATAAGCAAAGTGTGTATATTAAATATTAATTTTAGAGTAAAAAAAAAAGTTATTAATTAATATCTTATTCAGGTATTTAAAATCAATTTAATGTAATATTATATGTAATTGTTGAATATAAAATATATATTGCATTACATTTTAATATAGGGTAGTGGATGCCACGTAGAAGGGAAGAACATACGTTACCTATTATTTTTCGTTATATAAATATAAATAATTATATAAGTATAATTATTATCATTATTGATTATAATAAAAACGATATTATTAATTTAAAAACAAACATATTTATTGCAAGTCTCGAACATTGGACGGGGATATCTTTGTCTGTTTCTTAACCAATACTCCCGAATCTGTCGTTAATGACTGGACGAAATATTAATATGCTTTTACGAGAAATATTTTGAACTTAAAATCGTTCTACCCGTAAGGTTGAGAATACATCAGCATAGAAGATAATCATGAAAAATATTTTCAACCTAAAAGCAGTTGCTTTAGGGTTCGGAGCGGGCAGGGAGGATGATCCTGAAGCTGTCCCACTCCGGAGACGGCGGATTGCCACCTCCCTATTAAGTGGGACTAGGGGTCAGGATGGGAACCTAGCCCAATAATGGTCCCGCCACCGGAGGGGCCTTCCCAATTTGCCGGGATAACCCCTAGATTGAAGAAGTCCGGCCCCTTCTGAGGGGCTGGCCAGTCGCAGTGGTGCACTGTTGCTGACAGATCAGGGGGACCACACCAACGCGGCCGATGGCAATTCGCGGGGTTGTTTAGTGGGTATACCATCGGGCAGCCGACGGGGAGTCCCACACTACCACCGGAGGCTATCCAGGTACCGGTGGTGCGTAACGCATTTTTCCCCGTGTCACATTAAAAAAAGTTGCTTTAGGTTTGACAATATTGAACTAAATGTGTCAATGTGTGTGGGTCTTTCGCACAGTAATGCTCATTGCATTGACGTTCACGTGATTTTAACCTGTCAGCTATGTATGAACTTGTGAAGTCGACCGTACTTATATCTTCACGCTAGGTCCCTTACGGGACAGGCAGGGAGAATCGAGCGCCATAAGACGCGGTGCCTTACACACTTCACTCGCTTCTTTAACATTCATAGCTCTTTTCTTTCTCTTCTAACATCACATTCTGATAAAACACAATCAATTTCGTCATGATAGGCTAGTCTCGGTCTTCCTCGGCTCCTACATCCTTCCACTTTCGCAATGTATATACAATATATATCTGCTTCGTCATTATTTCATCCTGCATTCTTTCTACATGTCCGAACCAACAGAGCATACCTTTGCTTATCATAACACCGACACTCTGTTTCAAGTAAAAGGTAGAATAAATTGGCAATATTGATAACATCTATTGGCAACATTTTTTTATTGAAAACTTGATTTGATGTTTATCTATTTATCATGGTACATTACGTTACGTTTATCTATTTATCATATATAAAGCGGAAGAGTTTGCTTATGTATTTATTTGTTTGAACGCGGTAATCTCTAGAACTGCCCTACTATCGATTTGAAAAATTGTTTTTGCATTTGATAGCAATTCTTAAGGTTATTAGAGAATAGAGATTGAAAGAGAAGAATCCAGAACTAATGTAAGGATTACGGTTGGTGATGAAGTGTTGGAACAAGTGGATGAGTTTGTATATCTTGGATGCGCTTTCAGCAGGTATGGAAGGTACACCGCAGATGTGGAAAGACGAGTGAGTGCTGGGAATAGTGTGAATGGAGCGTTGGGAAAACTTCTTGGCAGTAAAAACCTGAGCCTGAAGGTACAACTCTCTATACGCAATGCGGTGTTGGTCCCAACGCTAACTTATGGAAGCGAGAGCTGGGTATGGCAGAAAGAGCATGAAAGTAGAATAAACGCGGTCGAAATGCGAGCGCTGCGCAAAATTTGTGGCGTAAGGCTTTTAGACCGTATTCGCAACGATGATGTTAGAAACAGACTTGGTCTGAAAGAGAGCGTCGGTGTTAAAATAAGAGGCATGCTCCGTTGGTTCGGACATTTAGAAAGAATGCAAGATGAAAGAATGACGATCTACTTCGTTAAACGACGAAACAGATATACAATGCAAAAGTGGAAGGATGTAGGAGCCGGGGAAGGCCAAGACTTACCTACCATGACCAAATTGGTCGTGTTCTATCAGAAGGTGATGTCAGGAGCTCCAGAAACTCCAGAAAACGAGCGTGCATGAGAAGAGCAATTAATGTTAAAGAAGCGAGTGAGATATGTAAGGATCAAGTCACGTGGCGCTCGGTTCTCTCTGCCTACCCCGCAACGGATTTGGCGTGAAGTTATAGAATAGAATAGATTAGAGAATAAAGAAAAAAGAAAAAGCAGTTTCTTCGGGATATCGGCATACGCGCGATCGAAGTAGCGGATACAGCTAGTTAAAACGTATATTCGACACGCCCGGTGATAGCGATTACTACTCTGGCAAGGCTTGTGGTTCGATTCCCACAAAAGGCAAATATTTGTGTGCATAAACATGTCTATTTGGGTGTTTTCTATAGATCATAAGCACATATTAAAAAAAATTTGCTTATGTTTATCAATTATGTAGTAATCACAACACAAGCTTTGCTTAGTTTGCAACGCTATGTAATTTGTCCTGTGATTTATTTATTTAATAATATTGAGAGCTTGTGGCGAGCTGTTGATGAGTAACAGACACTACTGGTGCCCGAGTGCTCCAGAGAGATCAGGACCTTCGTCACCGACGTGTCTTAGTCGGGAGGGGAAGACAAGAAAGCACGCAGGACTCAGATTGGCCGTCCAGGGAAGAGTCGATAGAGCAATATGCTCCAACTGGAATTGATTAAGGACTGCTGTAATCGCCTCCATCTGCCGGAAGTATCAATCAGATATAATTATTTGTTAGCAGCATAGTAGGTGTCAACCTCTCTTCTGTAATAGTATTAACAATCTCTCCAGATCTGCTTAAAATAGCCTAATAATTTCCAACATTTTCGCAATAATCCCGATACCTGCCGAGATCGGCTCATGGTTATATTCATTCCATCCATATCCCTTGGAGCGGGTCATGACTTCTTAAAGGCCACGCGATTGATTCATATGATGCGCTTCAAATAACCAGAATGAATACCAACGATTCATAATATAGAAATAATGACAAACGCATGTCAAATGTCCTGTTTGGGAATGGCGTCAAAGTAGAATAATTGACTTTAAACTGAGGGCATAGTAAGATAAACATTGTATTTTATATAGATTCAAACAATTTCCGAACAAACGAACGCATACATAAGCTAAAGATAATGCAAAGTTGGTTCAGAATCTGAATAGAACAAGCTAATACGGCGCGGCGCTTACTCGCCTAATCCTGGCGAGCCAGCAATCTGCATACGGGGCGCACTACTTTGCTGTTTCTGTTTGTTCAGGCGCTGCAAACGTAATGTGCTTTGTATAAACTGTCTCAGGAATTTAGACGTCGCTTTTAAGTTGAAGAGATAATGTGCAAAGTAATCGTGCATCGTGATTTTATCCTTATTTATCTATCTATCTAAAACTTTACGCCAAATTCCTTAAAGCACCATATGACTCGATCCACACATATCTCACTTGCTTCTTTAACGTTCATTGAAATGAAATACTGTTTATTTACTGTTTATTAGGATACATGGTACATCGATAGATAATTTTCAGCATGTTCCGCCAATATTACAAATGGCATGCAAAAGCTTAGTCTGTAGATGATTACATAAATGATATTAATTAATTAAATTAAAGAAAAAAAATGCTCTTCTCGTGCACCGAGCTCGCTATCAATGCGTAGTTCAAATGTTAGCTTATAATGAGCGGCCGATTATGAGCCTGACGATTGTAAGCTATATGAAGCATTTAGTCAGCTTCTGGTCACTGACCTAAAAAGAGCAATTTGTTTAATTACTGTGTAGCTTCTTCTTACCGTTATCCCGTTTCCTAATCAGAAAATTTAAACAGATAAAGATTAAGAATTTGTTTCGTTAATATGTGTATAAAACATTAAGGCTTCTAGTTTGTTGTCCAAATTTGACAATCACCTTGGTAATAAATTTATTGTTCTCCTTTATAGGTACTTTTCCTATGAACACTTAGCATGCACAGGCCTTGCATTTAGTATGGCTTAGTCTCGTGTCTCCCATCGTTGACCGATTCCACATTATAACACGTCGTACCGTGCTAAATGTAAGTTCAAAGCTGCGTGTTGATGCTGGAATGGTTAAAATAATTTTGATTGCCGTACCTACATACCACTGGGTAAAGCGGGGTAGCTTCACCAAACAAATCTGAGCATTCAACAGCGGATTCGTTTAAGGACGCATCACTTGCTTCATTTGTCTTAAACATCTCGTACCATGCAGTAGCCCTGGAATAAAATTAGATAGAAGCTCTCCGTAAAGGGTCTGTACATCTTTTGCTATACATAACAATGAAGATTTGTCTATTTTTTCTCACATTTTCTGGGCAGAGTTGCATATGAGAAAATGTTTTTTTGTGCATAGAAGAAAATCGATTTCTTAGAGAAGAAATAATAGTCTAAATATAGGATAAAGATAGATTCGCTGAAATTCTTCTAAATTTTCAAATGGTTGGTTTGATCGATAAAGCTGCCTTGCTGCCTAAATTCAAGATTCCGTTCTTCGCATTTTCGAAAATGATCGCACAATCTCTTGAGGCATTATCGCGACGAGAATGAAGTATGTACATACGTTAATTTAAATAAAAAAATAAATATAAAAGATTACGAGAAATCTACTTACATGAGAACAGAATTACTATAAAGGTATTTACCTAGGTAGATCAGATATCCTTATATCTGATACACTTCTATTATATATATAAATTACTTTTACAAGATTGGATACACATTTGCGGGTAACAAGCACAAAAATATTAAAATCACAACAAAATAGAGGGCTACATGAGTGACATTTATAAATAAGTATGACACTCCGATTATCCCATTTTATTACTCGGAGATTGAACAGTTTTGAATAATATGATCGCGAAACTGGAATTTAAAACTGTGTAAGGGGTCTGAGTGTTTAATATGAGAAGGTAACAGTGATGTCGTGCGCACAGCACGTAGTGAAACAACGAGTGCTAGACAATAACTGATGTAACATAATACAACTTCAATTTAACATCGATGTTTTATTTATGTAAGTACCCACAGTAATTTGTTGTAGAAGAGTGCTCTCTCAAAGGTTTTTGTTCCAAGCTTGGTACGTGTTTTTGTTAACACGAGCAAGCCTGGTCCGTTTTGAGACTTGTGATCTTTTAGTGAAAGATTAGTGTAGATGGTTTTACTGGTGATCTTTTTATTTAAACTTTGATGATTTTTTAAATGATAGAGATTTGTGACATTGTGTTATTATTTAACTCAATTGTTATAGACATTTTGTTAACATGTTTTTAATTCAAGTGAACTAATTAGACTAAGCCTCTTTCATGATGGCCTCTTGAGATCATTTTCTTAAGTTATATAAAATTGTAGATATATTGTAAGCTAAGTAGCAGGGCATAGCTGATCCCATTGTATGTCTGTAACACCTTTATTTATACCTATGTACTGCAATATAGTATTTATGATTATGACTAAAATGCAAGTACTGTATAAATAAAGTTGCAGGATACTCATTAATTTTGTTTCCTTACAATAATCACAAGTTGGTGTAAGTATGGGTAGCAGAATAGTGCTTTTAGTTCTTATAGACTTGTCTTGGCGGCACTGCCCCATATTTCTATTAGATATAATAAATGTGACTTTACCAGGGAGTTGTAGATACCGAAACGTAGTTTTCTAGGTATACATTGATTTATACTGTGGAGTGAATCTATAAGTGATACTAATTTGTTTTTATGTATTCCATTTTTATTCCCATTCTCAGACCACGGTATTTTACGCAGGTTTTTTGTTCAAGTGAGGTACTTGATAAGTATTTATACGGTATAAGTAATAACGCAAATGATCGACCACACAGTCCTTCTCTCTTTGTTCGACGTACGAAACATAACCCGCCCAATTTGAATTTGACATTAACTTACATGACTTAATAATAAATACTTTTAATTAGATTTTACTACTTAATATAATAGGGGTTAAAGTATGAAATTTCCGATTTGTAGTGAATAATTGAGCAGTCAGAACCCGTTATATACGTTTTCCCATACATTTCGCGGTCGTATACGACCACCCGGGTTTCGAAGGGTTAAAACTCGTTTTGACGTGATAACATCTTATAAATCAATGAACGCTGGCTGTATGCACGAAAAAGTATCACGTTCCGCCTGAGCCGAGCGTGCAAGTGAGAGACGGAACAAGCCATAGAGAAGCACGATCGGCCTAAGCGTTCGGTTTGTGACGCATCTCTCTCTCCCACTCCCTGTATTCTGAGCCCACTCCATCGATCGAGAGACAGCGGCAGCACATAACCTACACGTGAACTGTTTCGTCAACTGTTGAATGTTTTCTTATAACGTTATCACGTAAAATTATCGTCCGTAAACCGACTTTATAGACAATTTTTTTTTTCTAAGATGTAACATATTTAATAAAAAAATATTTACCCTCATTATCTATACATTGCTGCTATTATTTATGTCTTTGCGATAGAACTCTGGGGATCTAGATTCGACAAACTGTGTCAAAGCATTTTGTACTGCCTCCTGGGAAGAAAAATGTTGACCACGTAGAAAATTATCTAAATCACAAAATAAATGGTAGATAATTGGAGCAAGGTCTGGCGAGTACGGAGGATGACGTATGGTTTCTAACTGTAGCTACTGTAGAGTTACAACGGTTTCTCGTGCAGTGTGAAGTCTTGGGCTATCTTCATTATTAAACTTTATCGAGTGATTTTCGCATTTCAATTGCCTTTTTAGGGTTCCGTACCCAAAGGGTAAAACGGAACCCTATTACTGAGGCTCCGCTGTCCGTCCGTCCGTCTGTCACCAGGCTGTATCTCATGAACCGTGATAGATAGACAGTTGAAATTTTCACAGATGATGTATTTCTGTTGCCGCTATAACAACAAATACTAAAAAGTAGAATAAAATAAATATTTAAGGGGGCTCCCATACAACAAACGTGATTTTTTTGCTCATTTTTGCTCGATATTGATAACGGCAACAGAATATTTAGTTATATACTTACTTTAAGAACAAATAATTAAATTAAAATAAAACAAATATTTAAGGGGGGCTCCCATACAACAAACGTGATATTTTTGCCGTTTTTATAGATTATGGTACGGAACCCTTCATGTGCGAGTCCGACTCGCACTTGGCCGATTTTTTATTCAGCTGTGTGTCAATTCAACGTATCTACTACAATAAAACGGAAATTTCATACTTTAACCCCCATTAGCATAGTGTGTAAATACTTATGGATGCACCCCCCTGAAAGTAATTCTGCCGACACCCATGATCCAATACATATAAATACCCATATTAGAAGGACTACAAGAAAGTATTGGGCTTATTCATTCACTACAAAAGACTGAACATAGGACCATTTCTTTGTTTACACGTCGAGCTGAGAACACGTCCGAATGTATGTATGTATAATGTATGTACGTTTCCTATGAATTCCAAAACGGAGGGTTGTTGTGTTCCTGCGAGTGAGTGAGGTTACCTGTAAGCTCCTGAGAAGTTGCTGTTAGCAGCAAAGGAGCCATCGCATCGATACTTAATTTCAAGCGTTCATAAGCTTTTATTTTAGTTGATTACAATACAGAAAGTATTACTCGCGCGTTGTCCCAAGGGAGCTTGCTGGTAACTAATCACTCGCAGAAATACAACAAAGCTTCAGGGTTCTTTGTGAGGTGGAGGTACTTTTGCAGTCGAGCTGCTTTGCGCCCTAACTTTTCTTAAAAACATCAAAATAAACAGACATTTTTATGCACACAAAAATTTGTCCCCACGAGTCTCGGTGGTAAAGTACTGTTGGTAAGTTTCCTAATCCATTAGGATTGGCGTGGTCCGCGACGTAACCATAAGGATTTGGCGAAGATACCGACTTTTACATGAAGCGACTGCCGACAGATCTCCACAACCCTCAGGGGAAACCAGCCGTTTCTTAGGTTACGTCACACGTCTTTCGAAATAGAATTTCTTGGACGTGTGAATATCCTCGCGATGTTTCTCTTCACCACCAAGCAAGTTATAATTGCAAATATTCTATACATAAACCCGCAAACGCAATTAGTGATTACATGCCAGAATGAAAAGAGCAGTGAATATTAAAGAAGCGAGTGAGGTATGTAAGGATCGAGTCACGTGGCGCTCGGTTCTCTCTGCCTAGCCCGTAAGGGATTTGGCGTGAAGTTATAGATAAATAGACATGCCAGAATTCGAACCTTGGCTTAACCTGAACTAAATTAAATATTTAATTACTTCCACATATTCATTTTATTATAACCAGCCTATTGACCAACTGGTACCAGTTGGTCAATATGTGGAAGTAATTAAATATTTAATAGAACAGACGAAGCGTTTCGAAATAACCACCGAATGCAAAAAAATCCTTAGCCGTAGAGAAAATAAAAGAAAAAATGTGTTTGATCTCTGCGAATAGCTTGGCTATCTCATTTCACTATTGGCTGGTAAACACTCAGCGGATATTAAAACGGTTTTAAATTGTAATTTGGATGCAATATTTACATTACTTTACGCTCTCTTACGACGACGCGGTAAAAGAGGGGGTAAAAATGAATGATGACAAAACCCTGACGTATTTGTCAGTTGTTTGGACTCAACGATCTTGACCTCGGTGGCGCAGTCATAGCAACGATGCTTTGGACAAACATTTGTGTGCATGAACATGTCTGTTTGTCTTGATCTGGGTGTTTTAAGTGAAATAGGCCGTGTCAGCAGCCAGTCTGGTGACGGAACTCCATCTCCGAGAAATCCGCAGCCAAATAACGACTAACGGGTTGTTGTATTCCTGCATGTGAGTGAGGTCACCATACATACATACATATCATCACGCCTGTCTCCCATTGCGGTAGGCAGAGACTATAGAACGCCAGGTGCACAGATCCAAACATACCTCTCTCGTTTCTTCCACACTCATCAACCTCTTCATGCATGCTCTTCGGTTTTGGGTACTTTTGATTTGGCACTTTTTCAACACATCACCAGTATGATCTATATGTGTGCACATATAGATCATACTGGTGATGTGTTGTCTCGGGCGGCCCCTCCCGACATCACCATTCACTCTTGCCTGATACACTTCTTTCGTAACTCTTTTGTCATTAATCTTTCTAAACGACCAAACCATCTCAGCATACCCTTTTCAATTTTTGTTACTACATCAACTTTCATTCCACGGAGTCCTTGTATCGTGCTATTTTTTATTCTATCAACAATTCTCACTCCACACGTAGGTACTCTTCAGGTCACCAGTAAACTCTTTAGGAGTACTGGTAGACCGTGTTAATGATGTCAGTAATAGATTTGTTTTGAAACGGAGTGTCGGTATTAAAATAAGAAGAAGCATGCTCCGTTAGTTCGGACACGCAGAATCAATGCAGGAAAAATGCATTACGTAACAGATATAGTTACAACGCGACACAAGAAGGATGAAGACCAAGGCCAAGATTTCCCTACAACAACCAAATTGATTGTTTTTTATTAGAAGGTACTGTCAGGAGCCCTAGAAACCGGAAAAACATGCATAAAACACGGTGATCATATCAGGCAGGTCATAGGTAACCTTATTTACCACCCCAATGTGTAAAAAATACTACAACCACCCCTATAACGGCCGTGTATACACACAAACCCCTAAAACGTCTAAAACCACCATCCTAAATGCGGTTTTACCTCTCCATATATCAATCTGACAAATTACCTAACAAATTCCCGCCGAACCACGCTACCTGTTCATTCATTCATTCGTTCATTTATTTAACTCACGGTTTCCACGAAGGTTGTGCACCTAATAAAGATTTCTGTAATCATTTGGAAATGTTAATGAAGATCTATATTCGTATGTCAAACTCGATTGTTTATGGTCATTTACAAAGACTTGTTTTTTCTAAGGATGAATATGAATTAACTGTGTCATTTATTCATATAAATTCGTTAATTAAAAAGGATATAATGGGTGCTGAAACGAAGATAAAAAAATAAAGAATATGGCGTGTAAAATATATTAAGCGATAAATTCATAGCTAAAAGATTATGCAGTAGGATAACTTTAAAAAAACGTATTCAAAATCGCCATACTCGCCTAGATGTGTTGTTCTAGGTCAAGTTCGTAACTAAAACAGTAACTGTTACAAGAGTGCATTGCTTGTTTGAAGCAATACTGTGCAAATTACGAGTGCTGTTAATGGGGTTCGAACCGGGGACCTATGTGACCATAGAAGATAGACCGTAGGGTCAAGTTGAGGAGAGATTAACAGACAATCCACTTGTATTTTTTTTTAATAAACCGTTTATTATATTATCTTATTATTTACCTTAAAATCAGCAGTATTTAATATTAGGTTTGAAATAACATCAAATTTATACTTAGAAACTACTTATTTTTTTCAGTTTTTTTGTGATCACAACGTTCTCAGGAGATGGGGTACAGTTTAACAGTCACAGGGGTACATTATGTCAAGGCGGGGTACACTATAACATGACTACTAACTCATAACTACTAAATTCTAAAACCATGCTCTTCATATTTGAGTAAACCTCTTGTGTACATCATAAACCTATCATTTGTAGTTGGTGTTTTACCAGATAAACTAGGAATATCTATTGTAATACCTATACTTAAAAAAAGGTGATAAGTAGAAACCATGTCCATGTCCGAACCAACGTAGCATGCCTTTTCTTATATTAACACCGACACTCTCTCTCAGACCAACTCTTTCTCTCACATCGTCATTACGAACGCGGTCAGCAAGCGTTATGCCACAAATTTTGCCCAATGCTCTCATCTCGACTGCATTTATTGTACTTTCATGCTCTCTCTGCCATACCCAGCTCTCACTTTCATAAGTTAGCATTGGGATTAGCACCGCATTGTGTACAGCGAGCTGTGCCTTGTAGTTTAGATTTTAGCTGCCTAGAAGTTTACCCAACGCTCCATTCACGCTATTCCCTGCACTCACTCGTCTCTCCACATCAGCGAAGTACCTTCCATTGCTGCTAAAAGCGCTTCCAAGATATACAATCTCATTCACTTGCTCCAACACTACATCATCAACCTTAATTCTAGTGTACATTCTAGTTGTTTGTCTTTCAAATACACATTATCTTGGTTTTCTTCGCATTCAATTGCAAGCCTTTCTTCATACAATCATCTTTCATTATTGTAACTAGTGTTTGCAGTTCAGATAGTGGTTCTGCTATTAATATCACGTCGTCTGCATAAAGCAGACAGTTGACTACTGTGTCACCCATTCACATTCCCACATTTAGGTATATTTCCTATTCTCTGTAGACAACTGTTCAGATACAGGAAGAACAGCCGAGCCGACAGCATACATCCCTGTCTGACACCAATGTTGACATCAAACCAGGGCGACAAGCTGCCGTCCACCCACACACATGCTGTAAAATCCTCATAAGTGGATTGCACAGCACGGAGCAGGTCACCGTCAACCCCATATCTGGGCAAAATGTTCTAGAGATTCTTTCGCACGGCCCTATGAAATGTTTTCTCAAGGTCCACAAAACCGCAGAAAACCTTCTGGTCCAAAGCCAGATGCTTTTCTACGATGTTGCGGAGTGAAAAAACTTGATCCGTACATCCTCTGTCACTTCGAAATTCACCCTAAATAGATCAAAATTTGGATTTAGGGTCCTAATAGTAGCGGCGTGCTACAGGGATGTATCATTGGTCCGTTGCTTTTACTACTCGTAACTTACATTCACAATCTTATCTTCCTAGTGTTACCGCACATAAATGTATACTTCTTGCTGATGATACCACACTTTTAGTTAAATGTAACAATAAAAATTCTTATGAGCTAGACATAAATAATGCACAGAAAGAAGTTGGGTGAATGTAAACTGCTAAGATGTCAATACCAACAACACTAAATTCATGCAGTTCATTTCCAACAACTCGAACCCAGTACATACCCATGCGTATCAGCTACGATAACAGACCCGTAGACGAGACAGCTACATTAAAATTTTTGGGTATCACATTTTGGTACAAGCGTTGGAACGAGCACATCGAACGGTTTTGTAATAATTTAAATATATTTGTATATGCTCTAAAAAAATACGCCAAACGATTTCAGCGGAAGCGGCATTATCTGCCAACCATGGATACGCATCATCGGTGCTTCGTTATGGCTTGATCCTTTGGGGAAACTATAAAATTCAGTAAAAGTGCATCCTATAATATGCAATGCGTGTCTCAATGATAGCTGTAGACCATTATTCCAAAACCTGCATATACTCGTAATACCTTTGACAACCACGTATATCAGAGATGCGCGTCTTTGTTGATTTCCATCCATAATACTTTTAAAAACGCAAGAGCAAAAGTTATGAACAGATTATGTCAACCTTCCTGCCATAAATTTATTTACGAAAAAAATGTGTATAACATGTTTTTCTCACTATACAACCATCTCCCTGAGTGCATTAAACTGCTAAGTGGGAACACTTTAAGTACAAGTGACAAATTGGATTTTGGGTCATAGGTTTTACAGTGCCCCAGAATTCATGAAAACTAAATGTTAAATTGTATTAATATTATTCATTTTCTTAATTATATGTTAGTTATTTAAGTA
Source organism: Pyralis farinalis (assembly GCA_947507595.1). Classification (NCBI taxonomy): domain Eukaryota; kingdom Metazoa; phylum Arthropoda; class Insecta; order Lepidoptera; family Pyralidae; genus Pyralis; species Pyralis farinalis. The sequence continues at coordinate 34,675,200 of OX382257.1, read as the reverse complement.
ACTAGAAAGTAAAAATTGCACGCCTACATGCAGGCTTTACATAAGATCTTTTATAACTGTGTTCTGCAAATAAAGATGATTTATTTTGAGAACCTTCACCTTTTCTTGATGTCGGTTAAAAAGAGCTAAGTGCCATAGTTTAGGCACGTCTTATATTTCTGCTGTGACTAATTGCTTCTATTAGTCGTGGTTAGTACATCATCCTGTCGCGTTGTAATATTTACCCAGCTGCAGGCACATCCTAATGGCTGTTTGAAGTCAGCAGCCAAAACCTGACGCGGGCAGTTGATTACTCATCCGCAAACTCGGTCAGTTGTTCTAAAACTTTGCCCACCGGACCGTGAACATACAAACTGCACCGGAACTTTCGCCGAAACTAGTCTAAGTATTTCGTGTTGAATCTGTTTCTGTCCTTAACACTAGAAATCCTCGTATTTACTATTATACTACTTGCGGTTTGCCACTATTCTATCCGCCACTGCAAGTTTGGAGGTTAATTGACATTCAATCATAAAATGCTATAATAGGTAAACAAACCCATTTTATGAGTATACGTCAAACTTGACACCTTGAGCTTAGTATCTTATTCCGTACGTAGTAAGAGTTATAATCACGCACGCATAATTGCTAACTTTACTATGTAGCAAAACAGAAAGCCTGAACCAAATAACAACTCCAATCCTCCAGGGTTGTTGTGTTCCTGCCTGTGAGTGAGGTCACCAGTAACTCCTAAAGTGTTGCTGTGTTAACAGGAGTGGCTACGCGCTAGTGATACTCAATGTGTTGCAAGTGTTCACAGGCTACGGTAGCGGTTTACATCAGGTGGGCCGTGTGCTTGTTCCCGATGTTACATAAAAAAGTAAAATAATAATATTGTCGTACAAATTACGCAGCGCCATCTAGTCCCAAAGTAAGCGAAGCTTGTGTTATGGGTACTAAACAACTGATAAACATACGTAAATACATTTTTTTTGTAAATACTTTGTTTATGAAGCGATTTTAATGTCTTTTTTTCATTTTGTTCAGTATAGTTTGAAGGTGCCAACTTTAAAATTAAAAAATAAATAAAATTAAATATTATACATTCATTGCATTAAACGGAACAATAAATAAGTATTAAATTGTTGTATAGAACATTTATCTTTTGCGGGCACTTTGTACTAAACTACTTTGAGTGCTTCCGCTACCGATTAGTTCGTGCGAACTACTGCCGGCCGGCACGCACCCACTACCGTTAGTAGATGCATGCCGCCGCTGCCGTGGCTGCTCCGGTTGTCACTGCCAGCCAGAATTGCAATTCCTTAGTGTCGCTTTTCATGGCTGTGCGATACTAGCGCCGCAAGGCTGCGTTTGGAATTGGAATTCTACAAGGCAAACAGCCTCGCGTACGCTTACAGCCTTATAGAATACCAAATAAAAAGCCGTGATCGCAGTAGACGATGTCAAAGCTGTGACATCTGTGATCACAGCGACGCACACAGCCATTACGAGTCGCTTAGAGAATTGTATGGCAGCTTAGAGAAGGCATGTTCACGTTTCAGACGGCGGACACTCGCAGAGACGACCGCAGCAGCCAGTAAATTTGGCTTTAGCAATATGGCTCTGGGATTTTTTTTTAATTGGTCTTAAATTCAGCGTTATTAATAAAAACAAAATGGGGGCGCCACTTAGCTTTATGGGCCCTCTTAACTATTTATCTTTTGCTTTACAGTTAACTTGTGTTACTTTTGTTTTTCTTTCTTTATTACTCGCAGTCGGTTTTTTTTAATAATTTGGCATCGTTCTGTATCTTAGGTGACACTGCTACCAAGTAAGTCAATGTTATATGAATGTGACATTAATTGAACTATCGACATGCTCTCATCAAACTTTGTCTATAACTTTATTTTTGTCTTTGTTAACTTTGTCTATAATTTTATTTTTGTCTTTGTTACCTTTGTCTATAATTTTATTTTTGTCTTTGTTAACTTTGTCTATAATTTTATTTTTGTCTTTGTTAGCTTTGTCTATAATTTTAGTTTTGTCTTTGTTAACTTTGTCTATAATTGCACTTTACTCTGAGAACTGGCAGTGGGTACTCATTGTTTTCTCATATTCGCTGCTGGTACTAGCCAAACATATTACTTATCAGCTCAGCACGATCCACTCGCCCATTTGCTATTTTAATTAAACAAGTTAGGTCTCTAACTAGCGTTAGAGAAGCACTTATGGAAGCGAGAGCCGGGTATGGTAGAAAGAGCATGAAAGTAGAATAAACGCGGTCGAAATGCGAGCGCTGCGTATTATTTGTGGCGTAAGGCTTGTAGACCGTATTCGCAATGACGATGTTAAAAACAGAGTCGGTCTGAAAGAGAATATCGGTGTTAAAGAGGCATGCTCCGTTGGTTCGGACATGTTGTATAATGCAGGATGAAAGAATGACGAAGCAGATATACAATGCAAAAGTGGAAGGATGTAGGAGCCGAGGAAGGCTTAGCTACCATTACCAAATTGGTCGTGTTCTATCAGAAGGTGATGTCAGGAACCCTAGAAACTGGCGAGCGTGCATGAGAAGAGCAATGAATGTTAAAGAAGCGAGTGCGATACGAAAGGATCGAATCACGTGGCGTTCGGTTCTCTCTGCCTACCATGCAAGGGATTTGGCGTGAAGTTATAGATAGATAGAAGTTAGGTCTCCAATGCGAACCCCAGTGGATAAAGAACTGATCTATTATTTGGGTTTGAATCCTGGTGTGAGCATGTACCAAAAAATTACTATTTTAATTTTAATTAGTTGAATTTTTAATTTACGAGTACTATTATTTCTGGCTTAAGATGTCTTGTGACCTTCACAACCGAGAGGGATATCTAAACCTTTCTTAGGTTTGGTCACACGTCTATCGATATATAATTCCTTGGACTAGCCGAGCAAGTGATAATCCGAAAATGGGAATTTAATGGCACTTCTCCATGCCAGGATTGGAACCAGGGATCTGGAGGTTAATATGCAGGTTATTTATCAGGCTGTCACTGATCGAATAAAGAGTTTTTATTACATCCATAATATAATGGTATTACCCCATTAATGATCTTCGGCCGAGCTTAGTTACAGCGTCATTACTTGCTTTTATGTAAGTAAGCGTTGTTAATGGTGTTCCGTATGTTCTTAGTATCTACAATCTATCTAGATATGTAGGTAGACTTCTTAGATATTGCTCGAGCCCTCTAAAGCCTTGGCGCACCCTAAACGAACACGTAGGTTAAGCAACTTAATCTACAGCCTAACTATAGATGGGTTTATACATCTCGAGTTTTTTTAATGTAACATCGGGAGGCATTCAAGCATACGGTGATGTAAAACGGGTACCGTAGCATATGAACGCTTGCAATACATTTAGTTTTACTAGCGTGATGTCACCTCAGCTGCTAACACAGCATGCACTTGGGAGCTCATTGGTGATCTCTCTCACTCACACGAACACAACAATATATTACATATAGAATTATACTTCTTATTTTTATATCCTATCACTAAGCAAAAAAATCCTGAGTAAAAATATTCGTACCTAATTTCACAACAGATCCCTAAAATAAATAATAGTCTGTGTCAGGGTAATGTGGTTATTAACGTAGCTGATTGGTCAGCTCTACGAGAATACGGCGTGATTAAACACGCCCATTGGCCCACAGATCGGATAAATCAGCATTTCTCAAAGTGGGCGATAACGCTCTCCGTATGACCGCTTAATCATTTAACAGGGCGGTAAGCGACTACTAGGAAGCCTTATAAATTAAAAAGAGAGCAGTAAGATATGATTTACTGATATTTTAATTGAAACCCCTGTCATACCATTGAGGTAACAACAATGGTCTTCTGAAAGAAGTTGATGTTGGCAGTGAACAGAAAATTTCTGATCCTCAAAGTGGGAGGTGAGGGATAAATTATCAGAAACTATGTTGTTGTTGTTGTGTTTGTTTTATATTACGTCTGGAGGCATACAAGCATACGGCTCACCCGATCTAAAGCGGGTACCGTAGCCTATTAACGCTTGCGATATATTAAGTATCACTCGCGCGATGCCTCCTCTACTGCTTACACAGGAACTCCTTGGGAGCTTACTGATGACCTCACTCACACGCAGGAACACAACAACCCTCTAGGGAGTTGTTATTTGGCTGCGGTTTTCTGTGAGGCGGAGGTACTTCCCCAGACGGGCTGCTTTGACGCGCCCTACCTCTCTTAAAACATCCAGACCAAGACAAACAGACATGTTCATGCACACATGGAGTTCTTAAAGAAATGCGTGAAGAGGTTTTTAGAGGTTCGGCAACGCATGAGTGTCACCCCTGGTGTTGCAAATGTCCATATGCTTGATTGCCACTTTAGTGGTATAAAAAAAATCTAATGTTTGCCTTATGTGGGAATCGAACCCACGAGCGTCGGTGTCAAAGTCGCGTTATTCACGGCCCAGCGGTCGAGTGGTTAACAGTAGCTACTTTAGCACGTAGGCTCGTTGGTTCGATTCCCACACAAGACAAACATTTGTGTGCATGAACATATCTGTTTGTATTGATCTGGGTTTATTTTTTAAGAGACGTAGGGCTCATGAAATCCGCCCGTCTGGGGAAGTACCTCCACCTCACAGAAAACCGCAGCCGCAGGTTTCCTCTCTTTCGAGTACCATTATCTTTGTTTCTTTTGCGTTCCGTTGTAAGCCTTTCTTCTGTTATCTGCCCTTTCGGTTCATTCTTTAAGGCCCTTAGGCAGTATATTCAATTGAAGTAATGTTACAAATATCAGTGGTTTATGAACAGCACCAAGAAAAGGTACGAAAGGTCGCAAATTGCGGACCTCTTTGTAAACAAATATCCACTAACGGTCTGCAATAAACCCACTTTAAATATAAACGACAGAGCTCCTGGCATAAACACCCCTTTTATATCTCTTCGCTAATTTATAACGCTATTAGACTTAAATAATTGCATAAATATTGTCTTGACTAATTTAGTAATTAAAATAGTCATCCGATTTTCATTACACTCACTGAACTCATTGATTGAGGTGGCATCGCGCGAGTAATACGTTTATAGGACACGGTAACCGCTTTACATCAGGTGGGCCGTATGCCTCCCAACATTGTATAAAAAAAACCACAGAGAATGCCAAAAAAACATGTTTATTTACCTGTATCATTGATCTCAAATATATTTGCGTATTTCCAATTCTCGATTCACTGAAATGGTGATTTACTTGCCATAAATAAAGAAAATATTTGCGTAGAGTCGCTATGGGACATCGTAATTTGTATAAAAAAGATAAAAATCATTTATTTGCTATTAGACCCTTACGGGCACTTAGACACGTCTTACATTCCTATTGGATCTACCACACCACATCAACCCTTACTCATCCCCCTGCAGGGACACGGGTCGGGTAGAGCATACTCCACCACGCTGCCCAAATGCGGATTGGCGGTGATCAGTGTTTTCAAGTCTCCCGAAGGCCACTGACTTAGCTTAACGACTGTCATCCGGGACCGACGGCTTAACGTGCCCTCGAGATAGATAAACCCATCCATAGACAGGCTGCAGTTGACATTGCTTAACCTGATTGTTTGGTCAGTAAGACACACGCAACGACGCCATTAAGCTCTCACTACCCGTGGACCGTATGCTTGTATGACTCCCGACTGTGTATAAAAAATAAAATATGGGTTTTACCTCTAACTGCATGATGGCACAGCTTGAGCAATAATGTCCGATAGTCGACACAACCAAAAGCTTTGGAGAGATCACAGAAGACCCTCAATAGCGTCCTGGGATCTCTCCCATGCGTTAGGAACATGATTGACCAATGCTACCCTTGCATCTGTAGTGGATTTACCTGCCGTTAATCCGTATTGTGAATTATGAAAAATTTCATTGGTCTTAAAATAGAGTTGCACTTTGCCTTATATAACGTCGGGAGGCATGTAAGCATGCGACCCACTCGATGTAGAGCGGTTATCGTGGCCTATAAACGCTTGCAATGGATAAGTGTCACTCGCGCGATGTCACATCTGGTGTTAACAAAGCAACTTCTTGGGAGCTTACTGGTGACCTCACTCACACGTAGGAATACAATAACCCTCTCTAACCTACTTCCCCTTCCCTACCTCTCTTAAAACGCCCAGGCCAAGACAAACAGAATGTTCATGCACACAAATGTTTGGCCCATGTGGGAATCCGCGTCCGCGGATTAATTTAACATAAATTAACACATAACGAAAGATGATAATTAAGTCCTTTCTGAGAAATGTTCGTCTTAATTATAAAACACACATTAACACAATAATCGTTATTAAATATATATATATATATGTTTTCTTGGAAATATCATGCATTAGTTTCATTAAAGTATTCATTTAAATTATAAAAACATTTACATAGTGACCATTGTTTCAATACTTTTTTTAATGAGACACCATCTATACATTTAATATGTTCAAGTAAATGATTATACACTTTGAATATTTAAAGAAATTTAAAGAAATATTTGATAACATAAATTATAAGCACTTTTGTCAAAGATTGACATTGTCATTGAGCTAGTCAAATTACTTGTCAAATAAACAATAGCTTCTAATATAGGCTTTTGAATGCAAATCGCATTTACGAGTAGCACATAAACTTTTTAAGTCGTGTGGGGTTACGCAAATAAAATTAGCGGAAATATTGTAAAATTTGAACCGTGATGGGTCGTGTGGCAACCTTCCAACTCTGAGCTACTCTCGCTGAATAGTAAACAAGCCAGACTCTGCCAAGAAAGTATTAAACTAGCTTCGAAACGATTTTGCTTCACTGCGTTTAAGCACTAAACGATATAAAGGAATGTTGCGAGCTTCGTGGCGCAGGTGGCGGTGAAACGAGGTGTTACATTTGACACCAAGTCGAAGAAGAAGCCGCTTGCGGGTTCGATTCCCACACAGGACAAACATGTGTGTGCATGAAATTGGGACGTTCAAATGCTGCGTTTGGAGAGGAGACTTCCAATGAAATAAAAGTAATGGAAACTTCGACTTGAAGTACGAACCACGTGGAAGACCACACAGGTGCATAACGCTGAATTGAAGGAGATTGTGGAAGCCGATCCGAGTTAAACTACCCAGTAATTAACGTCATGGTTCAACGTTACCTTATCTACAAGTTGGTCTGAAGGAGAGTGTTCTCTTGCAGACCAACTCTTTTTCCTACGTTATCACGAAAGCGGCAGCAAGCGTTAAGCCACAAATTTTGTGCAATGCTCACATTTCGTTCGCATTATTTCTACTTTTATGCTCTCTTTGCCATACCCAGCTTTCACTTCCTTCGTTGGGATTAGCACCGCACTGTGTACAGCGAGCTGTGCCTTCTGGTTTAGATTTCGGCTGCCTGCCTAGTTTACCCAACGCTCCATTCACGCTATTCCCGGCACTCACTCGTCTCTCCACATCAGCGATGTACCTTCCATCGCTGCTAAAAGCGCTTCCAAGATATACAATTTCATCGACTTGCTCCAACACTACATCATCAACCGTAATCGTAGTGTTCGTTCTGGTTGTCTCTCTTTCAAATATCATTATCTTGGTTTTCTTCGCATTCAATTTTAAGCCTTTCTCCGTACACTACGTGGGCCGTATGCTTGTATGCCTCGTACAAGCATACGGCCCACCTGATGTGAAGCAGGTGCCGTAGCCTATTAACGCTTGCGATATATTAATTATCACTCGCGCAATGCCTCCTCTGATGCTTACACAGCAACTCCTTGGGAGCATACTGGTGATCTCACTCACACGCAGGAACACAACAACCCTCTAGGGAGTTGTTATTTGGCTGCGGTTTTCTGTGAGGTGGAGGTACTTCCCCAGACGGGCAGCTTTGATGCGCCCTACCTCTCTTAACAAAGGTTGCAAATTGAATCATAATAAAGAAAGTCAATTTTTAAAATCGTTTCACAATTGCCGAAAATATTGCAAAACATATAAAAACAGTTCCTTCTTTTGAAAGTCGGTTAAAAATGAGAATAATACCAATGAAAGTTATTAAATCAAGTATAGCATTGGTACGGCAATAAAGAACAACACATGGCGAGTGTGATCATGTCTGGTGATACAATAAATACGGACTTGTGGCACAATTTTCTCACGCAGGCGAAGGGTCGTTTACACCTTCAGAATAATATGGCTAATAAATAAAAAATAAAAAACGAGTGTGCTTTAGACCACACGAATGAAGTAAAACTTCTTTAGCTCCATAGTGTGATACAGACAATGGCCCAGCACTGTGTCTTACATATACGAAACTTAACTCGCTATGAGAGAAAGAAAATGTATGCTCGCACCTCACTCTCTTGCCCCTACAGTAATATACGAAACGTAACTCTCTCTCTTTCTCTCTTCACTAACTTATATCTCCTTCTCAACTTCCGTTCACCTCACCCGATCACACTTTTCGTAACGCTCTCGTCACGCATTCACCAGCTTACTCCCCAAGTCAAGCGTGCGTAAAGAAGTTTTACTTCAAAAACTGTGGTTAATAAAAATAGATTGGGATGATTTTAAACATCCAGACTAAGACAAACAGACATGTTCATGCACACAAATGTTTGGACTTTGTGGGAATCGAAGCCTCGAGCATTGATGTCAAAGTAACGTAATAGCGCGTTTCAAGACTGCGCCTTCGAGCTCTTCATATGACTTCATGAAGACAATGGTGTATTAAATCTGTGCATGAGCATAATTATATAAAGTACAATTTTCCAGTGTATACTAAATGGCGGCAAAGAGAAAAATACAAAAAAGATTAGAAATTAAAAAAAAAACGAGTGTGCTTTACGACTGAAGTAATACTTCTTTAGCTCCATAGTGTGATACAGACAATAGGCCTGCACTGTGTCTTACATATACGAAACTTAACTCGCTATGAGAGAAAGAGAGAAAGAAAATGTGTGCTCGCACCTCTCTTTCTTGCCCCTACAGTAATATACGAAACGGAACTCTCTCTCTTCCTATCTTCACTAACTTATATCTCCCTCTCAACTTCCGTTCACCTCGTCCGGTCACACTTTTCGTAACGCTCTCGTCACGCATTCACCAGCTTACTCCCCAATTCAAGCGTGCGTAAAGAAGTTTTACTTCAAAAAATCAATGACGAAATTATACAGATTTAGTGAATAAACAAATCAGGAATGGTAATCACTGGATATTGACCGGCTTTTAGAGAACTCGATGGCGCAGTGGTTGGTAACCCTAATTTGATATCAAGGCTCGTGTGCTCGATTACCATACGTGACAAATACTTGTGTGCATGAACATGTCTGTTTGCCTTGGTCTGCGTGTTTTTGGGCTCCGTATTAAGAAGGATCATTATGTTTGTGCGTGTTAGGTCACCAGTAAAGCAAGCAATCAAGCATACTATTGCAAGCGTTCTGTGACTATAGGCTACGGTAAACCCGACGTTGTATAAAAAAATACTGGATATTCATAGTTAGAGAATATTTCTTGTAAAATGAGTTAAACTACCATATATATTTTTTTAGAGGGTCGGCGACGCATGTCGGACACCCCTGGCGTTGCAAATGTCCATGGACTTATGTGACTGTTTACCATCAGACAGGCCGTATGATTGATTTCCACCTTAGTGGTATAAAAAATATATATCAGTCCATCATCATACTATACAGTTAATTAATAATTATACTCATTGTGAATGTGTTAGTCCAATCTTATGACTGTTCTGTATCTGTGTATATTTATTTTCTTCATTGTTCATATTAATTATATTTAAAATGATGATTTAATAAATTAACTTTCGTAATATTTGTATTGTTAATGCAATCATTGAATATTTATATAAACATGAATTGTATTTGTACACCTATATGCAGCGCGCTGTATTTTTCACATAGTCTATCATCATGTGACCTGTGATACACAAAATAAAAGAATTTGAATCTTAATTTTATATAATATATAACAAATAAACAAAAATGCATTTAGTTTTACTTGTTTTGAATGCTGATGAATTTATATTGAATTTCATTATTTTGGTTATAAGACCCTTTTATTTTATAAGACAATTTTATATGAGGAGTATCATCATCTGTAGAATTTAACGAGCGAGAGACTGAGATGGTATACATTACATAGCGTATCCTTTTCTCGGGGCCTCCTCTTAGTGCGATGCTTTGTAGTCTAGTAGCATTGAACATGCGTATGTTTGAACGTATGTGTGTATGCCTACGTATTACGAAGTTCTGGAATGACTTCTATACTGCTGCTAAGTACAGGGTATGCTGCGCAACAGTTGACGCAAGTATATATGTATATGTGAATGTATTAATACTGTGCAGCGTCTACATATATATAATATATACATAGGTATAGTAGCATTTATTGTACCAATACAACGTATATAACAGCAATCTAACCGTCAACTTTAAGGTTTTTATTTTAAAGTTTTATTGTATTTCAATGCATTGACGTGCATGTTTTTATGTACTATCAAGTTTTTAAAGTTAAAAATATTATTTAAAAATCCGAAAAACACGTAGATGCGGTTAATTGGTAAGCCTAAAGTTCACATGTATGAATTATATACATTTTTATTCTTATTATTTCAGAAAACGCATTATTGGGCCAATTATATCTTTATCTATTCGATATATATCATAATTATCGTTTGTAAACTCCAGCCGTGCGTCGGAGTTGTCACACACACCCCTTTCTTACCATGTCCTTACTGTGTTTGAACTTGAGAAGCTGTATATGACTAATTATAAACAACAAAATTATAAAATAAACAATTGAATCGAACATTAATTAGTCGCAAACAGACAGAATTGTTGCCACAATAAAACACATATTTAAATTGTCCTCATTTAGTTCATATAAATTTTAATAATATTTATCTGACGATAATAGGCGGGCATCAATCCGTAGATGCGTAGCTACATGTAAACCGTCCCTGGATAAGTTATATCCGCACAACTGAATTAATATGGAACTCTGTGGAGAACATCCGTCGAGATATGATATGAATAAATCTATATAGTTTATTTATTCGTATTATGGAGGTAAACATTTATTTTAAACAAAGTAGGTTAATAAACACATACGTTGGGTACTTTATCTTTATATGTATGGAAGCAAGAGCTGGATATGACAGAGAGAGCATGAAAGTAACATAAACGCGGTCGAAATGTAGTTGCGCAAAATTTGTGGCGTTTGTAGACCGCTTTCGCAATGATGATGTAAGAAACAGAAGTTCGGTGTTAAAATAAGGAGAAGCATGTACGGGTACATATTTCACTGTATCAGCGGTCTATCGTGCGGCTGTCTTCATTCAGTTATCTATACATCTATACAGATAAATAAAATTGGAGTGTCTGTTTGTAATGTTGAAATAACCGCTTTTTAATAAATGCATATGGATGTATACACGGTTCATATACCAAAATGAATATTTTTACAATTTTCGTCTGTCTGTTTGTTTGTTCCGGCTAATCCCTGAAACGGCTGGACCGATTTTGACGGGACTTTCACTAGCAGATATCTGATGTAATAAGGAGTAATTTAGGCTACTTTTATTTTAGAATTTTTAATTATTTTTATTAATATAAATAAATAGTTGCAATACAAAAATAGGACTTAACAAAATAAGTGGCGAGAAACGAACGTGTTAGTGCGTATTTAAATTCGATTGGTGAAAATTAAAAGCTAGAACTACAAATACAGCAATTTATAACGTACTTAATATGTATATTGTCGAATTTAACAAATTGTATATTTTTGTGTGGACCAATGTAATGCTAAATTCATGTTTTCTGATTTATGTACACATTTGTAATCATCACTCGCTCGGCGGTGAAGGAAAACATCGTCAGGAAACACGCACGTACAAGAAATGACATTTGGAAAGACGTGACGAAACCTTACCCGAGAAAGCACTGACTTTGTCTTCTTTGCCAAATCCTTAGGCTTAGGTAGCGGACCCCGCCAATTCTAATGTATTAGGAAATGAGATAAAGCTAGGAAGAAGAATCTCGTTGTGTCTTATTCAATTCTCTTACGTCATAATCTTTTTTTTGTCTATTAGCATTTCGGAAATGATCATTAGAGGAGAAGAAATGCGGAAAGAAACTTGACAATATAAATCTCTTTTCAAACAGTTTATTATATGTATATAGGAATTATTCATTTAAAGTAATAAGTTTACCGTAGGTTCTAACCCTAAATCTGGCTAGATCTAAGTCAGTTAATCCAGGTATCTGTACGTTGACCATCGCTAGGCAGCTCCATTCATTGTGCACTGTTCAAGACAGGCTGTAGTGCCCTCAATTTGCTCGGACGAGCATTGCATTGGTCGAGACGCCGCCATGCTTTGTTCGGATAGATTAATTGGTTGTCGGGCAGATTCCATTTTGCCTTTTCTTTGTATTGTCTAGATCTTCATTATTAGATGAGGACCTCACATGAGGATGAGGGAAGTTATAACAGGCAGTTTCTTATACACTTGGTTTATTTTATATCTTTTAAGTTATGATAAATCATGTTGAGCCTGGTCAGCGGAGTTGTTAGTAAGTCACATTAACACCAACGCTCGTGGGTTCGATGCATACACAAGGCAAACATAAGTGTGCATGAACATGTCTTTGTATTGGTTGGGATGTTTTCAAGAGAGGCTTTTTCTACCGAGAACTCTTTACGCCACCAATTAGTTCATGCGGCCTAGCGCCGGCCGGCACCCACCCACTACTGTTAGTACTTGGTACATGCCGACGCTGCAATGGCTGCTCCGGTAGTCTCTGCCTCGGCTGCTGCGGTCGTCCGTCATCTGGAACAGAATCCGCATGCCCCCACCACCACCGTCGCTGCCACGACTGGCCTGGTCGTCGCTGCGACACGTGTTTCGCCTCTCCACGAGGTCTCTCTACAACGCCTGATGATGCAGCAGCCGAGGCAGAGACTACCGGAGCAGCCATGGCAGCGTCGGCATGTACCAAGTACTAACAGTAGTGGGTGGGTGCCGGCCGGCGCTAGGCCGCATGAACTAATTGGTGGCGGAAGCACGCAAAGCAGGTTAGATCAAATTGCATAACTCTTTAAGTTGTAGAATGAGACCTCTGTCCGAGGTTTTCCTAAGTGAACACAGTATGGGGCCCTTTAGAGTGAGGAGGTTTTTAAAGGGTTGACAACGCAAGAGTGACATCCTTGATATTGGATATTGGACAACCATAGACTGCGGCAACTGCTTGTGTACGCTTATTTTCTACTTTATCGGTATAAAAAAGGTAAGGTGCATCAAAGCTGCGCGACTGAGGAAATACCTAGTGGGCTCTGTCCTTGCATGCCTCCGACGTTGGTAAAAAAACTCATTATTAAATTAGATAATATATTTATTAGAATTGATCTGAAAGAGGGCGTCGGTGTTAAAATAATAAGAGGCATGCTCCGTTGGTTCGGACATGTAGAAATAATGCACGACGAAAGAATGACAAAGCAGATATACAATGCTAAAGTGGAAGGATGTAGGAGCGGAGGAAGGCCAAGACTTACCTACCGTGACCAAATTGGTCGTGTTCAATCAGCAGGTGATGTCAGGAGCCCTAGAAACCGGCGAGTGTGCATGAAAAGAGCAATTAACGTTAAAAAAGCGAGTGAGGTATGTAAGGATCGCTCACGAGAAGTGGTCGCTCGGTTTTCTCTGCCAACCCCGTAAGGGATTTGGCTAGAAGTTATAGATAGATAGATAATATATTTAATAGAGTATTTTTTTTTATATACAACATCGGGAGCCATACAAGCAGACGAACCCACGTAGTGGAAACCGGCTACCGTAGCGTATGAGCGCGTTCAATACATTCAGCGTCACTCGCGCGATGCCATCTCTGCTCCCTCTGCGGCAACTCCTTAGCAGCTCACTGGTTGAAAATATCCGGAACATATACACACATCAAAAGTGTCTAGGGATCAACATATATTTTTGCAATAACTTTTCTCCTGATTGATATTAATTAAAATTTTCTTTAAGGATTCATCAAATAAAGTGTTTTCGTTTGTCTACAGTAACGATAAACCAAGTCACCTTTGCATTAATAAAGAAATTTGCCATTTTCATAATAAAGGGATTTTTGACATTTGAACCACTAACATTAAAGTTCGAAAAAAAGACTGAAATAACAGTTTTCTTTAAAATTTTATTGGGTAACTTAAACAATTAATAATCCGTGTTTCTACCGCGAACACTAACAACACAAGAACATCGGTTTGGCATACTCAAAATGAGTTCATCCAAATCACGCTGTGGAATGGCCGCCCATGTTCGTTGCAACAACAAAAAAAGGTCTTCTTGCGACTGGATACCCTCCATATTCGGCAGAGCTCTTCTCTGTAGCATATCCCATGCATGCTCAATCGGGTTCAAGTCTGGCGACTGAGCAGGCCAGGGCATGACATTGATGTTAGCTGCGGCGAGAGTCTGTCTTACAACTCTTGCGGTGTGCGGTCGTGCATTATCATGCATTAACTGAAATAAGGGACCGATTTGCACTTGTAGAGGAACGATGACGTCTGATACAATCGTCTCAGCATAAATTTGAGCGTTGAGGTTGCCTCTGATCCAAATCAACTCAGTTCTTCCGCCGATCCAAATACCCGCCCATACCATGATGGTTCCACCACTATAAGGATGGACTTCCTGGCAGGATTTTAATCGCTGTTGGCGTCCAGGGGTTCTCCAGTGTCGTATACGTCTTGTATCCGGTCTCATACCAAAACGAGACTCATCAGAAAATCACACGAAAAGCCATTGTTCATCTCAAGAAATCCGCATAAAAATGCTTGATCCCTAGACACTTTTGATGTGTGTATATTATGTTTTATCCAACCTTCAGTAATTAACTGAGTTAGGATGCATCAAAACAGTTTGTCCGGGAAATTACCTCCACGTCACAGAAAACCGTAACAAAATAACAACTACCTGGACGGTTGTTGTATGAACCTGATGCTAAGCACTTCACAGCGTGTAACAATCTGCATTTACAAGACAATTATTTCCACCGCTGACCCATAAATTATTTCGCACAATGCCAAGTTCTAAGCTGTAGTAATTGCCCAAATTCTGGCAAAGAACCACACCGATACATCATACGTGTTAAACACCACCAGCTCTCGTTACAAGCGTGATGTATATGTTTACTGGAACATTAAAACAGCATCTAATATGTATCAGCGAAGGACTGAATTGGAGACTTGCCAATTCGGCAGGGTTACGTAATGTACTCACCGCGGCAGTTAGGATGAAATAGAAAGGAGATTGTAGGATGTTATTCTAACGACTAACACCTATAGTGCCTAAGGATGCCTCGTGGAGAGAAATACGTGTTGGGAGGCGTTCAAGCATATGGCCCACCTGAAGTAAAGCGGGTACCGTAGCCTATTAACGCTTGCGATATATTAATTATCACTCGCGCGATGCCTGCTCTGCTGCTTACACAGCAACTCCTTGGGAGCTTATTGGTGACCTCATTCACACACAACTCTTTAGGGAGTTGCTATTTGGCTGCGGTTTTCTGTGAGGTGGAGGAGGCAAGTGTGCCTCCCGTCATAGATTAAAAAAATACTAAAAAACTGCAACTGCACTGCAACGTCGCTGCTGTCAGATCGCTTGACGAAACGTCAAAATGTACGCATTATGATACACGCCGCGCTGCAGTGCAGTTGCAGTTTTTTAGCAGAATTGGCCTACTGTACGCTACACCATGCCGCGGACAAAAAAATGGTTTCAAAATTAATGCTTACTTATGATAAGAATTGTAAAAGCATTTTGTCCGCGGCTTACGCTGTTGGGTATTTTAATTTTAGAATTATCTGTTTCTTACATATTGCCGGATCTTGCCAGGTCTAAAAATGTTGCCAAATGTAACCAAAATCTACTCTGTTTTTAAATACTCAACGGTCTGAGCTCACTTGCAAAATGAACAAACTTTTTATTTGATTACACATAATTTTGTTATCTTCCGCTCCTGCTGTGAAAGTGTAAACTAATATTAATGATGTTGTTGGTTTTGTTATTAAACGAGTTCAAATTAAAACGGGTATAGACTAACCAATTCACTGCTCATTGCTTTTAATTTAATCGATAGATTGTATGTATGACTAGCTGCTACCTGCGGCTCCGCCCGTGTGAAGTCAAATAACGTAGCCTATGTGTTAATCCAGATCATAATCTATCTACGTGCCAAATTTCATTCAAATCCGTTCAGCCGTTTAAGCGTGAAAGAGCAACAAACATTCATCCATACATACAAACATTCACATTTATAATATTAGTAGGATTACCATCAGAGTTTGCGGGGTAGGCAGAGAGACCGGACCGCTGTGAAACGCGGCCCTTACACACTCACTAGCTTCTTTAACTTTCATTGCTTTTTAATCACGTAGGGCTCCTGACATCAGCTGCTGATAAAATACTATTAATTTGGTTATGGTAGGTAAGTCTTGGCCTAGACTCCTACGTCCTTCTACTTTTGCATTGTATATATGTATGTATATCTTCACGCCAGGTCCCTTGCGGGGTAGGCAGAGAGAACCGAGCGCCATAAGACGCGGTCCTTACACACTTTACTCGCTTCTGTAACTTTCATAGCTCTTTTCATGCACGCTCGCCAGTTCTTGGGGCTCCTGACATCGCCTTCGGATAAAACACGACCAATTTGGTCATGTAGGTAAGTCTCGGCCTTCCTCCGCTCCTACATCCTTCCACTTTTGTATTGTATATCTGTTTCGTCATTCTTTCGTACTGCAATCTTTCTACATGTCCAAACCAACGGAGCATGCCTTTTCTTATCTTAACACCGACACTCTCTTTCGGACCAACTCTTTCTCTCACGTCTTCATTACGAACGCGGTCAGCAAGCGTTATGCCACAAATTTTGCGTAATGCATTTATTCTACTTTTATGCTCTCTTTGCCATACCCAGCCGCCACTTCCATAAGTTAACATTTGCATTGTATGTCTGTTTAGTAATAATTTCTTTCTACATGACCGAACCAACGGTGCATAAAATGGTACGATTCAATGGTAAGAGGCGTAATTTAATGTTTTTTTTTATACAACTTTGCGAGACATACAAGCATACGGCCCACCTGATGTATAGCGGTTACCGTAGCCTATGAACGCTTGTAATACATTAAATATCACTCGCGCGATGCCACATCTGTGCTAATACAGACTCTCTTTTGGGAGCTTACTTACACGCAGGAACACAATAACTACGTAATTGTGTGAGGTTTTCGAGTGAAACTTTTTGCACATGACACCTGTGAGGTCTTTCTTTTGAAAAATGTGCAACATTTGATTTTTGTAATTTTTGAATAGAAGAGGAATTTTTGAATACGAGTCCGGACGCGGAACTAACGCGGCAGAAACGGCTCGCAATACCAATGCTGCGTTTGGAGAGGAGACTGCTAATTAACGCACGTTACGCACTTTATGGCGAAATAGTACAGACAGAAACCGAGTATTTATAGCAGAAAAGAAATGTGTTAGAGCTTTATGCAGAATCTGACTCCGTCAATCATGCAAACCATTATTCAAAGAACTCGGGTTGCTGCCACTACCGTCGCTTTATATACTAGAAACAGGCTGTTTTGTACACAAACATGTTTAAGGAAGCACAAGGGCTAACCTCAAGGCTACGAGGGAATCAGTATAGGCTGGCATTGACTGACATCCCAAGATCTGAAAAATAAGTTTTTATTTTTATGTAATAAAATTCATATAAATTATATTATCATAAATGCGCCACACTGGTTTTACATATGATTGTTTGTTTTCTTATCGTATGGTTGTCTCGAAGAGATCGCTTTAGAGATAAGACCGCCTTTTGTATATTTGTTTGTGTTGTTACGTGTGTTTTTATATATTTATTATTGGTGCAGTAAAGAGTAGCTTAAATTTTGGGGTCATTAATTGTAATGAATTTTTTGGGAACAATTATCAGAAAGTGCGACGTTTCTTATGCATTCAAGCATACGGTCCACCTGAAGTTAAGCGGTTAGTCTAGCTTAGAAACGCTTACAATACATTAAGTATCACTCATGCAATGCCACCTTGCTAACACAGCAACACTTTAGGAGCTTACTGGTGACCGAGGAGTTGTTATTTGGTTGCGGTTTTCTGTGAAGAAGAGGGACTTACCCAGACGGGATTACAATGTAAATATTTGCATAATTTAATTTTGTCGTCTGTAAATATGTAAAGGGTTTGTTATACATCCTAGTTTCATTTGAAGTCATTACAATCGTACTAAAAGATATTATTGATATTCTTCGTCTAAGCGTTATCCCGTTTCTGTGGATAGCATGGATTGGCATTAGGATTGGCAGGACCTACTACCTAAGCGTAAGGATTTGGCGCGATTGCTTTCAGATCTCCATAAGACAGAAGGGAAATCAAACTTTTCTTCAGTTTGGTCATACGTCATTCGAAATATAGTAAAAATTTCTGAAATCACCAATTGAGTGGTTCATGCCAGAATTTGAACCGGTGACCAGTGGGCAATAGGCCAGTTCTTTGTCCACTGGGCTGTCACTGATTAAATGTTTTTTTTGATATTTCTTCATATTCATGTAAACCTTTTTCCCCACCAAAAAGTGTAAACTAAAATTAAGTTAAAAAACTAGAACCAGAACGAACACTAGGATTATGGTTGATGATGTAGTGTTGGAGCAAGTGAATGAGATTGTATATCTTGGAAGTGCTTTTAGCAGCAATGGAAGGTACACCGCTGATGTGGAGAGACGAGTGAGTGCCGGGAATAGGGTGAATGGAGCGTTGGGTAAACTTCTAGGCAGCCGAAATCTAAGCCAGAAGGCACAGCTCGCTGTACACAACGCGGTGCTAATTCCAACGCTAACTTATGGAAGTGAGAGCTGGGTATGGCAGAGAGAGCATGAAAGTAGAATAAATGCGGTCGAGATGCGAACATTGCGCAAAATTTGTGGCATAACGCTTGCTGACCGCGTTCGTAATGAAGACGTGAGAGAAAGAGTTGGTCTAAAAGAGAGTGTCGGTGTTAAGATAAGAAAGGGCATGCTCCGTTGGTTCGGACATGTAGAAAGAATGCGGGACGAAAGAATGACGAAACAGATATACAATGCAAAAGTAGAAGGGTGTAGGAGCCGAGGAAGGCCGAGACTAACCTACCATGACCAAATTGGTCGTGTTTTATCAGAAGGTGATGTCAGAAGCCCCAGGAACCGGCGAGCGTGTATGAAAAGAGCTATGAATGTCACAGAAGCGAGTGAAGTATGCAAGGACCGCGTCTTATGGCGCTCGGTTCTCTCTGCCTACCCCGCAAGGGACTTGGCGTGAAGATATACATACATACATACATACAAGTTAAAAAACTCAAATCCGACTGTTGAAAAGTAGGAAATTAAATGAAATGTCTCTGCCCTGGAAGAGTAAGGCCATAGAAGGTTTTTTTTATACTACGTCGGGAGGCATACAAGCATACGGCCCACCTGATGTAAAGCGGATACCGTAGTCTATTAACGCTTCCGGTATATTACGAGTAAGTATGATTCGTGCGATGCCCCCTCTGCTGTTTACACAGCAACTCCTTGGGAGATTACTGGTGACCTGACTCACACGCAGGAAGACAACAACCCTCTAGGGAGTTGTTATTTGACTGCGGTTTTTTGTGAGGTGGAGGTACTTCCTCAGACAGCCTGCTTTGATGCGCCCAACCTCTCTTAAAACATCCAGACCAAGACAAACAGACATGTTCATGCACATAAATGTTTGCCCTGTGTGGGAATCGAACCCACGAGCGTCGGTGTCAAAGTCTCGTCATTCACGATTGAGCCACCGAGCTCGTCAAAAGAAGGTGCTCTGTTAAAAATCAGTACACACAGTGCGGGAAGACACACCAGACACCCCACTAGATGGAACGACCACCTCGAGAGGTTTGCATGGAGTCTATAGACGCACAGGATCGAAGCGAATGCCTCTCTAGAGGGGAGGCCCATGTTCAGCGGTGGAGGAGTACGAGCTGAAATGATGATGATGATGACAAGAATGATACAGCGTGTTCTAAATAAACACCTCTTACTTTCTTCTAATTCTGTGACAGGAACATTTGACTTAATTGCTGTGTAGTTTCATACATTTCTGTACACGGGTTTTATTTCATAACTCAATTTTTATTTACAAACTAGCTGTGCCCGCGACTTCATCCGCGCGGAATTTAACAAAAAAGTTATTGTTCAGTTACAATTTTATTTATTTGATTTGAGTACCTTAATAAGCAGAATGAAATAGTAAAATAATAATAGATATGTATTATGTACTTCGTCCGCACGGAATATTTATTTTTTTATTATTTATTTATATTAATAAAAATAAATAAAACTTCTAAAATAAAAGTAGCCTAAGTTACTCCTTATTACATCAGCTATCTGCCAGTGATGTCTCGTCAAAATCAGTCCAGCCATTTCAGAGATTAGCCGGAACAAACAGACAGACAGACAAAAATTGTAAAAATATTCATTTTGTTATATGTACCGTGTATACATCCATATGCATTTTGTAAAAAGTGGCTATTTTAATATTACAAACAGACACTCCAATTTTATTTATCTGTATAGAAGATGTACGTATATAGAAAATAAAAGATTGCACGCTGAATGTGCAATAGGGACCCGGAAATATACAGAAGTCTAATATGAACGTATCATTCAATGCATGTGACTCCTGCCTGGCGCACAGCCAAATTGACGCTGCCGCCCTCTGTGAGAGTCAACCCAGACATGCCGTCACAATCAACATAGACTAAAACGTCGAATACTCACAAAAATACCATACGTGCCGCTCATAACCCATCTGGCGCCTGGCACATAGCTATATTGAAGCTAGACCGTTCTACGTCAGCTCTATGTCTATGTACATAGATCACATAGAAATAGACCATATATACATTGTCGTTAAATTATTGATTATCAGAGTTACCTTAATATATATACATGTATATAGCTTCAATAAACTTTCGTCATATTCTATTAACCGTATTAGCCAATAGAAAATCGTATATAAATGTCAATGTTGTTTAATTTTCTTTATAGTTAAGGCTTTTGTAAGTGTTCTCGATACCACTATGTACCAAAATTCCAAAGTTTTTAGAAAACTCATCTTTAATGACTAAGTTCATCCATAATTCATCCAAAATTTAATGAAATTATACACATATTAAGAATAAAGTCTAATTTAATTTCAACAAATATTGTAAAGAGTAAAAACTACCAGTATAAATATTACATATAAACTTTTCAGAACTTACTTTTTATTTGAACCGAAACCCTTAAAAATGCTTCAATGAAGGCAGTGAGTGTTAAGGGGGGGGGGGGGGGCATAAAGCTAAGTGGGGACCTCATGTTGTTTTTATTAATAAAGCTGAATTTAAGAACAACAAAATAACGCTCAATACTTAGTTTTGTGCGCCCCCTTAATTTCATCTTTACAAGTTTTCTTCCTTTCATTTTATTTAAACATATCATTTTACTTATTAATACAATATTATGCTGTACTTTATATTAGTTTTATATCAGAATTACCTAATAAATCTAGTTTACCAACGCTTATAACTTTCGACAATATTGTTTCGAGCAAACTTTTTTTATATATTACTGTGTCTACACAACTTCAATATCTATGCCCACCATATGAAAGTTGATTTTTGTCATGGATCTATAATACTGGACTGCGTAATAAGTTTCTATTGTGGATATTTAAGCGACGGGACATTAAACTCCTAAATCGGTTGTTTTTATACGCCGATACGTGTTCGTGAAATCGTGTTTGAAAATTACGACCAGTTTGACCGATATAAACGTGTTCACATTCATCAATATAAGGGACGGCATTGCGATGGATTTGTCACTTGTAGCATGTTATTCTTACGATTAACGTCTACAACGCCTGATGATGTCTCGTGGAGAGGTGAAACACGTGTCGCAGCGACGACCAGGCTAGTCGTAGCAGCGATGGTGGTGGTGGGGGCATGCGGATTCTGTTCCAGACCACGGACGACCCCAGCAGCCGAGGCAGAGATTACCGGAGCAGTCATGGCAGCGTCGGCATGTTGCATTTACTTACTGTAGTGGGTGGGTGCCGGCCGGCGCTAGGCCGCATGAACCAATTGGTGGTGGAAGCACAAAAAGCAGGTTAGATCAAATTGCATGTAAATTGTCAACTATGACAAAATACAACAAGCCTCAATGATTATTCAAATTTTAAAATAACGATTGTGTCGTCTATAAAATTACGTTATCTATGTTAGTATACGAAAGTTGATTTCATTTTATTTTCGCGCTAGAAGTCGAGGTGGCAAAATGTAGACATATCTTAATATTAGAGCGTGCAAATATTTGTCATGCACGTAGCTTATACGGGAACTTCTCAAGAACTACTTGGTGTCTTTTGACAATTTGTCAACTGCGACAAAATAAACAAGCCTCAATGATTTTTCAAATTAAAAAAAATGACTGTGTTGTCTATAAAATTACGTTATCTATGTTAGTATACGAAACTTGATTTCATTTTATTTTCGCGCTAGAAGTCGAGGTGGCAAAATGTAGATATATCTTAATATTAGAAAATTCGGATTCAGTGGGAACATATTTAATTTAGGATTGAGTGACCTAACCAAAGATGTGCTCTAGTTTATGACCTAGCCATTAAACTTCAATTCAATTCATTTTATTTATTTTGCGAACATAGGTGATCAAGATGTACCTACATGCAATTTCAAATAGATATGTAGCTCTATTCCCGCCAATGGGCATAAGCCAGTAGCAAAAAAAGGAAGATGGTAGATAGATACGCCTACTTTTATCCGTCCATCGCACTAGTGCGTGCAATCTGAATACCATATAGGATCCTTACACTTAGAAAGACGTCTTTTCGGCACAATGATAAGATGCCGCTATAGATAAAGCGAGTGAAAACAAAAAACATTGTCCAGGGATTAAGTTACAATTGTCCAATTCAAACTCAAGGTTGTACCAAAAAGGAACAAATGTATATGTTTAGTGTTTAATAAATTGCTTCTTATCCTAAGTTGGTTTTATAGTTATACATACGTCGTACACGCTCTAGACTGTTCGAAAGTAAGGTAATTGCCCAACTCGCATTCAGTTGGCCACGCTCTCACGTCGCGCCTACACGTACTTCGCCACAAAGCATAAATTTTAATGTCTTAAGATATATATTCATCTCTTATTATTTACAGGTATGTTCTATCATTTGTCTCTTTGTTAGAGCAAAGTGTCATAATAAATACCTGTACGTAGATATAGCACTGCTTGCGCGTTTTTATAATACAATAATGTTGGTGTATAACGTGTCTAACTTTTGATACGTCGCTGTTCTTATCATAAATACAAAAATTGACGTTTACAATTGACATTTTTAACTTAAAATTGGATAAGCTCAAAGATATTAAATCAATTTTAAAAAATCTTTTACATATAGTAAGCTACATTATCGTTGATTAGTCATGCTATATTTTTATTTCCCGAAAAATTAAAGATTCCTACGGAAATTGCAATAACGCTACTCAAGGTATCAAAAATTTGGCTACAAAAGTCATTTGTTTCGCGTGCGCTGCAAAAATATTGATTATCCATATATATAAAAATGAATGTTTGTCTGTATGTCCTCTATGGACTCAAAAACGGCTGGGCAGATTTTGATGAAATTTTCAGTGAATCTTCAGGTTAGCCCAGTAGGTGATCCTGTGAAGTTTGGTAACGATTGGATCACCCGTGCGAAGCTGGGTCGAGTAGCTATTATAGTATATAAATATATATGTATTATATACACTATATTAATAGCTGGATATATAGCCTCGTAGAGTTTTTGGTATGAGTATTATAAAAATGTCATATTACTTTATTTATCATCAAAAGTTTTTGACAAAATGAATTTGTACACTCTTACAAATGTCTTCTGATTAAATTCGTTGTGAGTTCCAAGGCAGCTGTAGTTTAACCCCAGGGACAGCAATGGACTTCACTGTTCATTGCCTTTTTGGTGGTCGCCGCTATTAATTCTGGCTACACAGGAGACACAGTGGTGGGAATGAGTGGTGGGCCTGTTAAATAATGACTTGTATCCAAATTTTTGATAGATTGGGATACATTTACGTACATTTTTTAAATAAAATATAGCCTATGTTACCCGCTGATAATGTTGTTTTCTATTTGTTAAAGAATTTTTAAATCGGTTTAGTATTTATGGAGTTTATCCATTAAAATTAATTATCCATACAAACATACAAAAAATGAAATTTTTGCTCTTTATAACCACATCAACCCTTACTCGTCCCCCTGCAGGGATACGGGTCTCCCTTCAACCGAAGGGGTTTAAAGCATACTCCACCACGCTGCTCAAATGCGGATTGGCGAAGGCGAGTGTTTTCACGCCGCCCGAGGACCACTGACTTAGCTTAACGACTGTCATCTACCGACAACAGCCGGGACCTGCTAACACAGTACCCCCTTCCTCCTTCCTTAGGAGCATACCTCACTTGTAGGAACATAACAACCCTCCAGGGTTTATTAGGCAGCGTTTTCTTAAAAGTAAATACTTAAAAGATCCTTTTTTACTAACATTTTTTTATACTACGTCGGGAGGCATACGGCCCACCTGATGTAAAGCGGGTACCGTAGCCTATTAACGCTTGCGATATATTAAGTAACACTCGCGCGATGCCTCCTCTGCTGCTTACACAGCAACTCCTTCCGAGCTTACTGGTGACCTCACTCACACGCAGGAAAACAACAACCCTCCAGGGAGTTATTTAGCTGCGGTTTTCTGTAAGGTACTCCCCAGATGCGCTGCTTTGATGCGCCCTACCTCTCTTACCCCTCGAGCGTGTTAGGCCCGTATATGTGCCTAAGGCAAAATGGGCTGTAGTGTGCTAGGCACGTATACGTGCGTAACGGTTTGGCCCACTTTTATTTCATTGGTTCTTCCGTATTATTCGTTTGGCTAGCTTGTAAATGTTTGTACCTTGTCTATGGTTATTTCAGTTTATAATAAGGTCGGTTTTGACCAACCTGTTGCTCCGAAGACCAGTAAAAAAATTAAATCGGAGTGAGTCGGTACATTTTTCCGTTTCGCGCCATTTTGATATTGCTGTGTGTGTAATGGATTCCGATAAAAATGTTTGTTATAAATAAACAGTCAGTGCTTTTTACATGTAATAAGCTTCAATCTAATGGAAATTTTGTGTTCTTTCAAGTTATTCTATTACTTTTAGTGAATAACGGGATATTATTCGTGAAAAAACATTCAAAAATAGTGAAGCCTGCATTTCCGACATGTCCGTCGTACGAAATTTATTTGTAAAATGTGTTTATGTTTAATTATTATTAGGAGTGTAATAAATATTATCTTGTGGCAAATTTATCCAGGAATCTGTTTCTAAAATTACTTTTTAGCGATTGTTCATTAATTTCGTGTAATAAATATCTGTTCATATCAATGGACTGAAGTGGACTGAAGTCACCTAAACTCCCCCACTAGAATGTGCTTGTTTTCATTTTTATAATAAATACATTAGACATTTGAATAGTTTCACGTGATTATAAAAGAGTGTTCAATTGAATATATCTCCCGAAAAAGTGCAAAGTGAATTGGAATGCAGTGTATGAAGTAAAAATGTTCACGGAGTCGTGACTTATAACCTAAATGTCTCGATATATCGTACATCTAAGGAATGATAAAGGTATTTTATCTACGAGATCTTTTTATATTAGTAGTATTGGAATATCAGCTTTCCAACGATGTATATTTCATAAAATATAATTATCAATTACTCGAGAAATTTCACTTTTTCTAACCGCGGTCGCGCATTAGTTAACGCGAGAGAATGCTTGGCCACACTATAGGCATTTTAAGTCGCCCGGGCCGCCACGCTCCAGGGGTGGAGGTTCTTAAACATCTACGTCTCAAATCATTTCAGCAGTGATAACCCAATGGATAAAGATCTAGCCCATTGACTAACTGGTCGCCGGTTCGAATCCTGCACTGGGCATGTACCATTAAATTCGTGGTTTCGGATTTATGTACATATTTGTGCTTATCACTTACCTACTCCACGGTATGGAAAGCATCGTGAGGAAACTCAAATATTTCGATGGTTTTTCCTCTGGGTTCTTGAGGTATGACGGCAATGACTATGTAAAAATCAGTGTCTTCGCCAAATTCTTAGAGTTAGGTAGCGGAGCCCGCCAAACCTAATGGATTAGGATACGGGAGTAATACTAGGAAGAGGAAAATACGAACTCAGTCGTGAATGACGCGACTTTGACACCAACGCTCGCGGGTTCGATTCCCACACAAGGCTAACATTTGTGTGCGTGGACATGTGTGTTTGTCTTGATCTGGATGTTTTGTGTCTGGGAAAGTACCTCCATCTCACAGAAAACCGCAGCCAAATAACAACTGCCTAGAGGATTGTTGTGTTCCTGTGTGTGAGTGAGGTTACCAGTAAGCTCAGAAGGAGTTGCTGTGTAAGCAGCAGAGGAGGCATCGCGCGAGTGATACTTGATATATCGCAAGCCTTAATAGGCTACGGTAACCGCTTTACATCAGATGGGCCGTATGCTTGAATGCCTCCCGATGTAGTATAAAAAAAATACATCTCTCAAAAACGTACATGCTCGGAATTGTATTAATTTGGTTTATCCTCAGAGATATCGTCGGATCACGCGTCCGTGTATGAATCAGTCTTGTCACGATTCGATTAACGTCGGTGTGTGATATATCTTTAGATGATTCATACCGCGTACAAACTTATTTTCGATGTAATGACATAGGTTTCGTAGTATCGCCTCTTCGAGTCAGGTGGCTTGGCTGGTTTTCATTTGCAAGTGATGTTCTTTTATGTGTGCGTGTGAGGCTGAAAAATACATCTCTTAAAAACGTGACAAACTCCCCGCCGTCGGCGAGCGGTGTGGTTATAAAAAGTAGCTGTCAGCATCATTTCGAACAACTCTTCAGAACACAACCCGTTGTACAATCGGTAGGTCACACAAACGGAGGCAAAGTCTTTCCTTAAACTTAAGGGTTCAATACCGTGTGTATGCTTAGGATTATCGACAATTCTCACAGCTCGTCTCTGAATCGAATCACACGGTCCAAGCTGGTATCCAGGTGCCCCCGCCCAAAGGTGACTGCAGCACTCCAAGTGCGGTATGACTTGAAACTTATATAATATAAGTCTTTTCTCCGCGATGTTACCTTTGGATTTGTCGTGGTTCCCAATAGGAGATTCATTAAAAAATATTACAGTTTTTTATAGAACATTCCTGGTAGTAACCACTTTACATCCTGGATTTTAGTTACTTACAATGTCACGAGCGGGAAGCTCCTGAAGCAAAAATGGAGAAGACAAAGAAGAAGTAAGACGTAGGACGCAAAGTACCCCGACTGGAAAAGTGTCTCCACTTCGCAGATAACCGCAGCCGGTGAGTGGAGATCTCTGGAATGGAGATGTTACGCACCGTTAGTCACAGCACAGCCTTGCTTCATCATCCCCTGCTGTGTATATTTGTGCCTCGACGGTGTATATTCGATAAATATATAATTGTATTTATATAAATTTGTTTGGTACATTAGAGAGTAGAATGTATACGAAAGATACAAATATGAATTAAAAAACAATAGAATATAATATTGGAAACATTTTACAAGAGTAATAGTGCTGATACTGTAGAATACTCTCTGAAAAATAGCTTATTATGGAATTGATAAATATGTAACTGACAAAGATGTCTGGAAATAATTCAGCACTAACAACCATTGTATCTTTGAGCAGTCAGAACCCGTTATATACGTTTTCCCATACATTTCGCGGTCGTATACGACCACCCGCTTTTCGAAGGGTTAATTCTACGACCTGACATCCTTATTACTGTATTAATATGGTGACGTACATTTATGTACATTTCATTGTAATATCAAATTGACGATTCGAAAAAGACCTATTATTGGCAAGGCTCTATTGGTATTTATTCTTCGCCAATAGTTATTTTTCGAAATGGTAGCAGATTAAAAAAGAAAATTAAACTAAGAACCTTATCTACATTCAAAACCTTGTAAAAGCTCACTAACTCTCTCTTTACTCTGTTTAACTTTGCCTGTCTATAATATTTCTCTATTCATTTCTGATATGACGCCTGATTACTTAATAACTTTTATTAGATTATGCTTACGAACATACTTTTATATATTTACTTTTATTATGTATGTATAGTGAATGTGTAGTGAATATGTAAGTAGTTTATACGCCTCTTATCTGTTCCCTGTCGTTATCGTTTCCTCTATCTCAAGGTTGTCTGGAAGAGATCGCTTTGCGATAAGACCGCCTTTTGTGTTTTAATGTTTACTTCATGTATATTTGTTTTATTTAGTGCAATAAAATGTATTGTATTGTAAGAAAATTTGATAAGCTACGATAAGATTATATTTTAAAAATATACAATACAATACAATACTCTTTATTGCACCAAAAGAAAAATACATAACAAAAGAACATTAACAAAGTATCAGTACAACGGCGGTCTTATCGCGATGCGATCTCTTCCAGACAACCTTAGGGTAGAGGAGAAATAAAGAAATAAGGTAGGGTGGCGCAGAGCATAACTTAAAGGAAATAAAGTAATTATATAAATAATTACACAAACGTACAAAACTACATATGTTATATATAACAAGTACACATGTACACACAATTTATCAAATTGATTAATACATTGAATAATAATATTTGAAATCATTGAAATATAAGAAGCGTCTGAGTGACCACGAGGGCCCAATGGATAATAGCAATTTTTTTTTAACTTATCTTCAACATGCACTAGGAGTATGAACTCATCTAGTAAAATACAATCTGGTACGACAAGAATTACTATACTAGATTTTATTATTTCACTGAGGATTACGCTAAGCTACTTTCGCAGTCGCATCGCTTATTAACAAATAGCTGCAGCCCGCGATATTACCCGCGTGTATCCCGGTATCCCGTGGTTGCCGCTTTTTCTACTTTCTTTCTTTTTAGTCTGCTTTTAAGAAATACAAAACTCTTCCGTTTTGTATTAGCTCTATTACTAAACCAGTCTTGCTAGATAGCAGGGTGCACACCGTGTTTAAATTATGCACTTATACTGTTTTCGTGTGTCAGATTGTGGTCTAATCAATATCTTTAGAATCAAAATCACGTCACTTATCGGCACGCGTTGTACTCTGTCTACTAGCAAAGACACCCTGGCAGCAGAGAGGTAAGTAAATTTAACGACCGGCCGGACTGGACAAGTACGCCGCCTTACGCAATACCGCAGCAAAATAATATCTTGAAGATTGTTGGTTGCTGCAAGTGAAGTTATCAGTAAGTATTTTTTAAATTACAATGGAATCCAAAATATATCTAAATACATTTAGGAAAGACAGATTCAAAATTCATAATTCAAAAATTCAAAATTTCTTTATTTTTCTCCACAATCTTATGAAATACACTTGTATATAAAAAAGCAAGTGGTTTGTTTATTAAACAACAATAACAACAACAACAGATAAGTTGACGGAAGTGGCCACTGTGCATCTACCCTATTTCAACTTCTTTCACAGCAATATGTCGTATGAATACCGTTACGGTAGAAATTATTATATCTATACTTATTTGCCTCTCAACGCAGTACAAAAACGATTCGATAAAAATTAAAAATGTTGAAAGGAGAATGCCCATTGCTGTATGGAGTTTGGATTCATTATTATTTATATTGTGCACAAATGAAATCGGATGAGCCCGTAGAGCTTTAACTAGGTATTCAAATAGAAGTAACATTGTTTAGAAATAGCTCCAGGTTTACGAAATAAACGCCGATGAAGTTCTTAATTTTAGATTATTTTTTTGACAAATGACACCTACTTTTTTCGGTTGTATAGGTAGCTGGTATATTATAATGTATTTGAGCCATAAATAAGTTAATCATTCTTTCTTTGGCTTCACACGGGTAACAGAGCATATACGTAGCTCCCAGTCCACATGATGTTTTTCGACATCTTCAACAATCATCGTCATAATTCAGTCATATTAAATATGTACTAGCGACCCGGTCCGGCTACGCGCGGGAAGTTATTTACTTTATTTGGATAAATAGACCGTAATAACAATTGGATATGAAACTATTTTTTAGAAGCACAAGGCTCGAAGTTGTTGACGAATATGTCTGCCTAGGGCATGTCATCGAGTTTGGCAAGTCCAAATTCGACCGAGAGGTCAACAACGGATCCAACTCGGCTAGGCAGCGTTCGGGAATACATCTTCTCATCCACAATACCTCAACGCCTGAAGAGTAGACGTGACCTTTCACTGCGGGCCGTATGGGGAAGCTCGAGGCTGGTCAGCGTGCTATGGACAGAGCTATACTGGGGGTCACTCTGCGTGATAAAATCAGAAATGAGGATATCCGCAGTAGAACTATAGTTACAGACATAGCCCAAAGGATAAGTCAGCTAAAGTGGCAGTGGCCTGCCATATACTTCGTAGAACCGACAACCATTGGGGAAGAAAGGCGTCCCCGTACTAGTGCGCGCAGTGTGGGATGACCCCCGGCTAGATGGAGCGACGACCTCAAGAAGTTTATAAGGAGTCGATGGATGCAGGTGGCACAGGATCGAGACGAATGGTGCTCTAGAAGGAAGGTCTGTGTTCACTAGTGGACGAATACGAGCTGAGATGATGACTCTAAATCCAATATGGCGGACCACCCAAGACGGCGGACAAGTTATTTTTCGTGCACTCTTTACACAGTTTTTTAGGGTTCCGTACCCAAAGGGTAAAACGGAACTCTATTACTGAGACTCCGCTGTCCGTCCGTCCGCCCGTCCATCTGTCCGCAGGCTGTATCTCATGAACCGTGATGGTTAGACAGTTGAAATTTTCACAGATGATGTATTTTTGTAGCCGCTATAACAACAAATACTAAAAAATAGAATAAAATAAATATTTAAGGGGGCTCCCATACAACAAACGTGATTTTTTTGCTCATTTTTGCTCTATATTGATAACGGCAACAGGTAGACGCTTGAAATATTCACAGAACATTTAGTTATATATTAACTTTAAGAATAAATAATTAAATTAAAATAAAACAAATATTTAAGAGGGGCTCCCATACAACAAACGCGATTTTTTTTGCCGTTTTTATAGATAATGATACGGAACCCTTCGTGCGCGAGTCCGACTCGCACTTGGCCGATTTTTATACATAATGGTACGGAATCGCGCACGGAGGGTTCGTGCGCGAGTCCGACTCGCACTTGGCCGATTTTTATAGATAATGGTACGGAATCGCGCACGAAGGGTTCGTGCGCGAGTCCGACTCGCACTTGGCCGATTTTTCTTATACTGTCAAGATCAAGTTACATAATTATTACATTCTTGTTTATTTACACAAGTAAATCTAAGCTTTTATATTATATAAATTGTGTAATGTAATAAACTAATTGTTTTTATTGAATTCAAAATTTATTTTCTTCTTTTTAGAGCATTTAAATGAATTTTTGTTTTTTAAACATTTTTTTTATTATTAATTTGTTTAATTTCATATAACTTTTCATCCTGAGAAAATTTGGTTTAATTTTTTGAGAGACGAAGCGAAAATGAAAGATTTGATTTTTAATGTTAATATCAACTGTGCACAACTGGAAACCATGAATGGACATTCTGCTTACTTATTAACTTAATTTAACATTTCATAACATACAACTCTTCTGACATACTAATTTCATAATTAAATCACGTTCAAGATAACTTATAGTTCATTGTTCGTGTGTGTTTTGCAGCAGCTGTGAAAGCCAACTTTATTTGAAGTTAATTTTGTTTTCACTTAACTCCAACTTGGCATCCATTCAAGAATAATTGCATTAGTAACTTACTTCAATTTTCGTGTGATAAATGTTTCTTACAATGCCACGTAAGACGTTTTTCGTCAACACGATGAATCTGGATATATTTATAAGGGAGGTACGGCACATCAATGCTGGGGAAGTATCTCTACCTCACAGAAAGCCACGCAGCCAAGTTACAACTCCCTGGGAAGAGGTTGTGTGCCTGTGAGTAATTGAGGTCATCAGTCAGTTTCTTCTTCTTCAGTTTCTTGATACTTAATGTGTTGTATGCTATGGTAACCATTTTAGATCAGCTGGGCTGTACGCTTATATATGGGGCACACTAAAAGTTTTGCACTTCTAGCTAATCGGAACTATTTGAATTTCGAATGTTATATTTTTGAAACGTTGAAACCTACTTAGTAATAAAAAAAAACAATTGGCGGGAAATCATTTGTCAATTGTTTTTTATCACACATCAAAGTTCTACATACGCAACGAAAATGGAATTGAGTCGAAAAGATTTTAGAGCGATGATTTTTTATGATTTTAAAAGTTCTCTCTCTCCGCAAGACTGTGCTGCTCGTCTTCAAAATGTTTTTGGGAGAGAAGCACCTTCTTTGAGCACCGTGAGGCGATGGTTTGCTGAATTCGAGAGAGGTCGAGTTTCTTTACATGACGAACTTCGTGAAGGGCGGCCTTCAACTGTCGTCAACGTAAATAATGTGGCTACTGTTAAGCGGCTAATTGAAGAAAACCCGCGGATTACCTACGAGACAATTCGAGAACTATTGGGGATTGGTATGAGCAAAATTCAGAAAATTTTACACGAAGAATTTAAAGTTCGGAAACTTTGTTGTCGTTGGATTCCTCATGAACTGACAGCGGAGCAGAAGCGGGCTCGCGTGGAATGATGCTCACAGATGCTACTGAAGTACGACCACGGACATTCTAATGCTGTTTATGACATTGTCACAGGAGACGAAACGTGGATTTATTGTTTTGAACCCGAAAAAAAAACAGCAATCTTGTGAATGGGTGTTTGAAAATGAGAACAGGCCAACAAAAGTGAGGCAGGCGAGAAACGTTGGTAAAAAAATGATCGCGTTTTTTTCTCAGCTACGGGTCCCATCTGCACAATTCCACTTGAAGATCAAAAGAGTGTTAATGCCGAGTGGTATTCTACCATTTGTTTACCCAGGGTGTTAGAAAAAGTTCGCGAAAGACGACCAAAAAGCCGCGCTCTCCTACATCATGAAAACGCTTCTTCACACACGGCCAACAAAACAAAGTCATTTTTAACTTCCAAAAAAGTACAACTCGTTACCCATCCTGCGCGTAGTCCCGACCCCTAGCACCCTGTGATTTCTGTATTTCCCCAAAATCAAAGATTTGATGAGAGATTTCACTTTTACCGACTCCGAAGAGGCAGTGATAGCGTTCAATCAGCACGTAGAAAACATGCCTTCAGATCTGTGGTCCTCCTGTTTAAAAAAATGGTTCGATCGCATGAAAAAATGTTTAAACTGTAAAGGAGAGTATTTTGAAAAGCAATAAATATAATATTTTGATTATAACATGTTGTTTTTTTAAGTTACGCAAAACTTATAGTGTTACCTACGTATGCCTCCCGACGTCGCATTATGTATATCGTATACATATATTTGAAATATAATTTCTTGGACATGCGGGTTTCCTCCCGATGTTTTCTTTCACCGCCAAGCAAGCGATAATTACAAATATTTATTCCCAGGATTCCAACCGGGGACCTATTAGTCACCAGGTTGGTTCTTTATCCACTGGGCTATCACTGCTCATATATATATATGTATTTCCTTTTGTCTTTTTATCTATATCTTCCAAGTTCTTGCAGGTTAATACACCTCACTCGCTTTAACATTAATTCTTTTCGTGCACTTCGACGGCTTCTAGGGCTCCTGACACCACCTTCTGAAAACACATGTCCAGTTCGGTGTTGACTTTGTTTGGTTCGATTCCCACACAGGACAAACATTTGTGTGCATGTTTGTTTGTATTGGTCTGGGTGTTCAAGAGAGGTAGGGTGTATCAAAGCAGCCGGTCTGGGGAAGAACCTCTACCTCAAAACCACAGTCAAATAACTCCCTGGAGGGTTGTCGTGTTCGTGCGTGTGAGTGAGGTCGCCAGTAAGCACCTAAGGTGCTGCTCCAAGCTGAGCAAGCATCGGTGATACTTAATGTATTGCAAGCGTTCGTAGACTACGGTAACCGTTTTACATGAGGTGGGCCGTATGCTTATATGACTACCGACGTTGTACAATTTAGTTCTAAGTTGAAGAGAGTACAGATAGGTTTTTTTTTCATTTATTCAAAATTATTTCATAATATATTGTACATAAAACCGCACCCTAGAAGCCTCACAGGGCTTATCTTAGTGTCGGTTGGTCGCTGACAATGTTTTAAGTTGTTTTTTCAGTACACACATTTTACTTTTTGTGTACATATCTTGAATTTGTGGTGTAGTTTCATTTAGGTAACACGGAATGAGATGGTTAGAAGTTCGTGTACCACACGTATTGATAAATTTAGGCAGTACGTATGTGTTTGATTTCAACGATCTTAGATTACTAGGTCTTGATTTTATCTCTAAATGAAATATGGCTGCGTCATTATTTTTATACAGCTTTCTGATATTAAGTGGTATAATGGTTTTTAAAATTCTTAATTGAAGATTATAGAAATCCATAATACACGTTTTGGATGTCCTACCATAGCTGCTCAAGCCATAGCTGATCACCGAGTCCGCGAGTGTCAAGTAAGGCACACTTTGGTATTCATTGCATATCTCATTGGGAATGGAGGTGTTTCGCCAGACGGGATGCTTTGATACACCCTACCTCTAAGCACCCACCGCACTCTACCGCTCTTGTCTTAACGACTGTCATCTATTGAACACAGTCACGACCGAGGTGTTAACGTCGACCTCATCGTCGAAGTACTGAAGGTACTTGAGACACTAAACCCGTAATTTGTCCTTACCTGACAATATGTTCAAAAAGCATATCAAAAAATTGGTTGTCTGTAAAGTCGGTTTACGAACGATAATTTTACGTTATAACGTTATAAGAAAACAATCAACAGTTGACAAAACAGTTCACGTGTAGGTTGTGTGCTGCCGCTGTCTCTCTTCTACTCGGACGCATCGGCTGATGGAGTGGAAGAGAGATAGATGCACAAGCCGAACGCTTAGGCCGATCGTGCCTCTCTATCACTTGTTCTGCGCTCTCGCTTGCACGCTCGGCTCAGGCTGAACGTGACACTTTTTCGTGCGTGCAGCCGGCGTTCATCGATTTATAAGACGTTATCACGTCAAAAACACTCTATATAAGAAGAGTTATTACAGAATCGATGAATATCTGACTGACAGAGATGTCTGGATATGATTCAGCGCATGTATCTGTATTAATAAGATATATTATTATAATGATTTGATTTAAGACTGTAAGATGTGTCTAACTTTTACTTTTGCCATTAGGCAATGTAAGACGTGTCTAAATGCCCGTGAGGGCATAATGGCAAATAAATGATTTTTATCTTCTACCTTTTTATCTGTACCACTTGTCACCATTTTACACTGTCATAAATTTATTGTAACAGAAATTGGCGATTGGAAGAAAGACCTATATTGGCAAGTTTATTTTGTCATTTCTTCTTCGCCAATGGTCATATTGGAAATGCTGGTAGATTGAAAAAGAAATCAAAATCATGCAAAATTTATAAGATATAAGATAAATTGAAAATGTAAGACGTGTCTAATTGCCGTTGAGGGTTCGAGCGGAAGCACGCCGAGTGTTTGTGAGCGGAAAACGTCAGTACGCAGGAAATACGTTTGTTGGACTTTTTTATGGTAAAGGCGGTAAAATACGCTTAGTAAATGTTAAAGAAGCGAGTGAAGTATGTAAGGACCGCGTCTTGTGGCGCTCTGTCCTCTCTGTCTTCCCTGCAAGGGACCTGGAGTGCAGATATACAGTCCTAGGAACTTATCCTAGATGTGACTACTACGTCGGAAGGCAAGTAAGCATGTCGCCTTATGAATCCTCGTAATACAAAGAGCCTCGCTCATCCTAGCACCGCTGCACAAGCAGTGACTCCTCAGAAGCAGTACACCTAAGGAACTTGTAGGAAAATAGCAACCAGGGAGATGTTATTTGATTGTGATTCTCTATAAGGAGAGCACAACATACATACATAAATTTGTTTGTATGTAAGAATGATAACATGGCATTTGTATGTATATCCTCACGCCATGTCCCTTGCGGGGTAGGCAGAGAGAACCGAGGGCCATGAGACGCAGTTCTTACACACCTCACACGCTTCTTTAACATTCATAGCTATTTTCATGTATGCTTACCGGTTCCTAGAGTTCCCGACATCATTTTCTGATAAAACACGATCAATTTAATACGAGTATATATAAATTGAGGTATATGTTTTCTGTAACAAAATATTTTTTATTTGTTATTTGTACTGGCCATATTTGTTTGTTTGCTTCTCAACGCCATATAAAACCAGTTGAGAATGCGCAAGCTTGCATTGCCAGAGGAACACTTGGCTTGTCGATTATATAACAATTTAAGTATTTTTTTTTTTAAACTTTGTCGGCCATTTTGACCATGTTCCTTAAGAAATATGATATTAGTTTTTAAGACATTCGTATTCTACTTTTTAATTTACTTATCGAATCCGAAAAAGAAAATCAAAGTTTTTTTTTAATTTGTCGGCCATATTGACCATTTTTCTTAAGAGATAGGAAGTTGGTTTTTCAGACATTCCTATTCTACTTTTTTATGCTGAATCCGAATCTGAAGTCAAAATTCGAATATTCGAAAAAAAGCGACAGATACACGCACAGACAAACGCACACACAAACAAACATATTGATTTCATATAGGAACGGTGTTCCTGAAAACAAGATGAAAGTGGCATCATGTTCCTCTAAGGAGTGGGTGGGGTGAAGTGAGAATGATAGCTAGTGCAATGCGGGTCACGTGCGGCATTGTTCTCCTTGAACATGAATTCTTCACTCTGAGACACTGCTTCTCAAAGTATTGGAATAACTACTCTGTACTGTACACCACAAAGTGGAAACAAGCGGATAAATCTAAGGCGGCTTCTTTTCATGGACTGCTAACCTTAGGGGCTTTGATCATCTTCGGGATCAAGTAGTACTCGCCCGCACATTGTGTATTCCGGCGATTTAACTAACATATGCAAAACGGAGAAAGTCTGTTTAAAGTGAGCAGCGTTCAGCAAGGATCACACTGGAGCTAAACGGTATACGATCTTCTGTAAGGCGGTTTTCTGTAAGGCGGTCTTCTGTAAGGCGGTCTTCTATAAGACGGTCTTCTGTAAGGCGGTCTTCTATAAGGCGGTCTTCTGTAAGGCGGTTTTCTGTAATGCGGGATTTCTGGTATCCGGGTATCCACCAGGTCGGGTAATGTTTTATTTCCGTACAAATTAAAAATTTTGTTAGATGTTGCAGGGATTTAAGTTAAATTAAGTTAGTTTAAGGTTATTTCCTATTGATTTAGTAGAGCGGGTAGATGCGAGTATTACTTTTTGCGTGCACCAGTTTTTAGCTAGGGTAATTTACTTACAGAGACAAAAATAGCCAAACTATTCATATCAGATAGGCCTTATGATTGTTTTTCACATAACGTAGTTTAAACTATCAGTTATTTAATGCTCTTAAACTCATTACATCTCTTTTTACTTTTGTATTCTACGCCAGGAGGCGTATAGCCCACCTTATGTAAAGTGGTTACCGAAGACTATAAACGCTTGCAATACATTAAGTATCACTCGCGCGATGCCACCTCTGCTGCTAACACATCAACTCCTTGGGAGCTTTCTGGAGACCTCACTCACACGCAACACAACAATCATTTAGAGAGTTGTTATTTGTGGCTGCGATTTTCTATGAGGTGGAGGTACTTCACTGCTTTGATGCGCTCTATCTCTCTTTAAACACCCAGACCGAGACAAACAGACATGTTCATGCACACAAATGTTTGTCCTGAGCGGGAATCAAACCTAAGAGCGTTGGTTTCAAAGTAGCATAACAGCGCGTTTCACCATTGAGCCACCGAGCTCGTCATTACACCGTCTAATCTAAAGAAATTCCCACTGATACGACAGATAAATTATATTTTTGTCTATAAGTATTTTTAAGATAGAGACTTAGTTACTTCGGATACATTTTTTATGTCACGAAGATAGCATAGTATATACCATTAAGTTACCAAAGCAGACACATTTTGTCATTTAACACTAGCGTCGACTTTCGAAGTCATAAAAAATGTATGACGCTCCAATACATCATTGGTGGGCGACATTCACACTTTGACAACCACTGTCACATACAAATGTTCAAGAGAAACATGAGTGAGATTTCACGATTCGAAGCGACTCACGTACGATATTCCCACCAATTGTTTTGACATATGCTAATAATACTCGCCGTAGAAAACGTACTCGAGAATATTCCTTTAAAATATTGTCTCCGATAACATTTGCTTCGAGGAAAGTGGTGTTTCGATGTTTATTTTCATTTTATTACATAGACATCTGACGCGGCTTTGCACTGGTGTAGAAAAAATAGATAGATAATTTTCAATAAATATATATTACTTAGTAATAAAGAGAGGTAGGGTGCATCAAATCAGCCCGCCTGGGGAAGTACCTCCACCTCACAGAAAACCGCAGCCAAATAACAACTCCCTAGAGGGTTGTTGTGTTCCTGCGTGTGAGTGAGGTCACAAGTAAAGCTCCTAAAGAGTTGCTGTGTAATGTTAATAGGCTACGATACCCGTTTTACATCAGGCGGGCCGCATGCTTGTATGCCTCCCGATATAGTTTAAAAAAAAAATATGTTTACTTTCTACGAGTAGTGGCTAAAGAGCCAGGCCTAGTGGCCAACAGGTCCACGATTGGAATTCAGGGCATGCTACTAATTTAATGTTCTCAGATTTATGTATAGGTACTATATTTGTAATCATCACACGTTTGGCGGTGAAGGAAAACATCGTGAGGAAACTCACACGTCTAAGAAATTATATTTTGAAAGACGTGTGACCTTACTTAAGAATGATCTGGATTTTCCTCTAGTTCGCGGAGGTCTGACGGCAGTCCCTCCATGTAAGTAACTGTATCTTCGCTAAAAAGGATTTAGCGAAGATACAGTTCTGCAAGGGACTTGGAGTGAGAATGGAGATAGATGTTTATTTTATACGATTTGTCTATCTCCCAGTGGTTTCCAGTATCAGTCAGTCAGTTCACCGAATTTGACCCAACCGAATCTCTCTTTGTAATTTACTAGATAATTGCCGCAAGTGTATCAAATATTTATGCAAGCAATATCTATATATATAAAACAAAGTCGTGTTAGTTACACCATTTATAACTCAATAACGGCTGGATCGATTTTTATGATTTTTGTGTTTTTGGATTTGTCTTCGTCCGGAATAGGATAATAAGTATTAAAACATGGACAAAATGACAAAAAAAAAAATATAAAGTAAATACCATTTCTCATACATTTTATATGAAACTTTTTTTTATGATATCTCAAGAACGAATTGGTATATATCTATATTATATATATATTTCTACTGTACGTGTGTATGTGACTGAACTCCTCCTAAACGACTGGACCGATTTCGATTGTGTTCAAGGGGATTCGAGAATGGTTTAAATTCACAATTGGACCCAATAGGTGGCACTACAGTCGGGTTCTGGGAAACTTTATATTATGGGACAGGACAACGTCTGTCGGGTCCGCTAGTTTGTAATAATAATAAATAAACCATTTATTTTCTCTCATAGAGGTAACTTTAGCTATATTAGTACTAAGAACAAAGTGTTTTGGTGCGGGAACCTATGTGGTGAGAGGCTGGTGCCCGAGATAGATTTCGAGATAAAACCTGATTTACACCAGTCACCAGTCACCGGTCACCAGGCCGCACCCTTCGGATCTAATAGTCCGGGCATCTGGTCATTATACGTACCTAGTTTACATAAAGGAGAGGTAAAAATAACAAACTAAAATGCGGGTAAACTTATAAAAAGAAAAAATCGTTTGGATATAAAACATAGAAATTATTGCAGACTTTGCGGGGTGTGTGTGTCTGTGCGGGCAAGAGGTGTTGTGTGCGAGTGAGTTGGGGAGAGTTTGCTATAAATGAATAAATGTATTTATTCAAGTAGCAGTGACTCATTCAAATCAAATCAAATTTATTGCGAATATGGGTACATAATTATAGTGTTGGAAAAAATTGTCATAGAACTTAGCCATATTCTACAAAAAGGCATGCAACATTTCATATTAAAACTAGATATATCCAATGTCAACCAAATACAAAAAATATTCATTATAGGCTAATGATTACAGGTCAGGTCGAGGTCGTCGAGGTCAGGACAAGCTCGGTGGCTCAGTCGTGAATGACGCGACTTTGACAACAACGCTCGTGGGTTCGATTCCCACACAAGGCAAACATTTGTGTGCATGAACATGTCTGTTTGTCTTGGTCTTGATGCAGGCAAATAACAACTCTCTAGAGGGTAGTTGTGTTCCTGCGTGTGAGTAAGGTCACCAGTAAGCTCCCAAGGAGTTGCTGTGTAAGGAGCAGAGGAGGTATCGCGCGAGTGATAATTACTATATCTCATGCGTTAATAGGCTACGGTACCCGCTTTACATCAGGTGGGTCGAATGCTTGTATGCCTTCCGACGTAGAAAAAAATAAAATCGGCCAAGTGCGAGTGGGACTCGCGCACGAAGGGTTCCGTACCACTATCTATAAAAAATGCAAAAAAAAATCACGTTTGTTGTATGGTAGCCCCCTTAAATATTTATTTTATTATATTTTTTAGTATTTGTTGTTATAGCGGCAATAGAAATACATCATATGTGAAAATTTCAACTGTCTAACTATCACGGTTCATGAGATACAGCCTGGTGACAGACGGACGGACGGACGGACGGACGGACGGACGGACGGACGGACAGCGGAGCCTCAGTAATAGGGTTCCGTTTTGGGTACGGAACCCTAAAAACGGATGCACTCCGGGAGTGCCGGCAGAAGTGAAAACTTGAACATTAACGTTGTGAATTTTTGAATATTTTGGAATGGTTAAGGAATAATTTCGCACGAATTGCTTTATTTATCACTATAAAAGTACTATCATGTATGTGGTGAAATACAATATTCATTTATTACGCTATCGTACACATACATGATAATTTATATTACATTAAAAATTTAACACTTCAGAATTATTACTAACTATTACTTTACATTAAAGAGTTTATCTCTCAGAAAAATCAACTTTCATCCATAATTTCGACGGCTCTTTCACCATCATCATTACCAGCATCATCATCGCCAATCTCTAAGACTCAAACACACAAGCACACTCGCGCAAGCGCCCTGCGCCGCTTAAACCAAACAGCGATGTTGATAAACTACGTTGAACGAAACGCGTAAACGCCAACAATTTCATGACGCTTACAACGTTTTGGTCGCGAGAAAATAATGCCTTATGAACGATCTAGCGCTTCATGTTTTAATTGTTTAATTAGAGGTAACTAATATTTTAGCGCTGCAGCGAACTTAAGTTCTAACTCTCACCAAAATACGGTCAGGGTCACGTGTCCTGACGGCCTGACGCGAGTTTAGCATTTTTTACTCATCCCAAAGTATGCACAACGCCGCTAAAGAAGTTTTCACTTCAAAAATCGTTATAGACATATACACATATGCCAAGCCATGCAAATCTCACCTTTACAGTGACGGCATAAGATGCGCGCAGTTTGATCTGTCTTTGTCTGTACTCTTGAATTAGTGATATAAAGAAAAAACGTTAAATTTTCGTTAACATTTTTAGCATGGTTCTCAGGCAAAGCAAGGAGTGTTTCATGTTCCATGTTATTGTTACCTGCTCCATACGTCATCAAAGACCCGCCGGCACGTGACATAGACGCTGTCGAACAGAACACATTGTGTATTGCCAATATCGTGTATCGCCAATATCAGACGTATACAGGGGGTATAAAAGTTTCTGCCTTTCAATTTAGGCTGTGTAGCGTGTTCGCTCTTGTAATTCCTACGATTATATGATCAAACGGGGCCGGCGGCGGTAGACGCCGTTAAGCGGAAAATATTTGATAACAGCTTCTGTATATTGCCAAATATCAAACATGTTTACGTAGCACGTATTAGATCGCTGATAGCTTAATGGTTGAAAAACCAGTGTATTAACTGGACCTCCTTGGTTGAAATTCAGGCGTCGACATGGTCTGCAAAATTCGTGTTTTCGAATTTATGTACATACTAGCTGTGCCCGCGACTTCGTCCGCGCGGAATTTAACAAAAATGTTATTGTTCAGTTATAATTTTATTTATTTGATTTCATTATAAGTACCTAAATAAGCAGAGTACAATAGCGAACAGCATAATAATAATATATATGTACTTTGTCCACGCCGAATAGTTATTTATTTATTATTTATTTATATTAATTAAAATAAATTAAATTTCCAAAATAAAAGTAGCCTAAGTTACTCCTTATTATATCAGCTATCTGCCAGTGAAAGTCCCGTGAAAATCCAGCCAGCCGTTTCAGAGCCGGAACAAACAGACAGACAGACAAAATGTGTAAAAATATTCATTTTGGTATAAGTACCGTGTATACTAGTATACAATATTTACTTAACATCTAAACAAAAATGCATATAGCTATTATTATTTACTTGCATAAACTTAAAATTAACAGAACTTAGGGGAAGTAGCTCAGCTTGAGCCGCTGAAAGCCGTAGCCTCGGAAGCGCTGTTATTCAGCTTCTTCTTTCTCTTCGAGTTCTTTAGCGAAAGAGAAGTCTGGGGGCTATTGGACATAAATATTAATTACAGTAATTACACAACAAATAAATTATACAGACATCCACATCAACCCTTACTCATCCCACTGCAGGGATACGGGTCTCCCCTCATGATTAAATTCGGCTCGGACTCTGTTAGGGCCGTCACGTCAGCGAAAGTCCTCGGCGTGGAACTGGATCCAAGCCTGTTATTTATGCAACACGCCACTAGGATTGGTGAACGAGCTGCGGCCTGTTTCGGCAAAATGTCTAGGGTAACTGCGACCTCTTGGGGAGTCAAGTACCCTGCTCTGAAGGTACTTTACAAGGGAACGTATGCTGCAACGTTAACGTATGCAGCAGCAATTTGGTGCCACCGATTAACAGCGTATGCTTGTCGCAGTGTCGTATTGAGAAGTCAGAGACAGGCATTAGTACTCATGACTAAAGCATATAGATCCGCCAGTACGGCTGCCCTGCCCGTTCTGGCCGGAGTCCTCCCTGCAGATCTGGAGGTGATTCGTGCTGGCCATCTGGATGGCGTGCGTAAGTCAGTTAATGATGGGGAGTTGCGCCAACGGAAACGG
Organism: Pyralis farinalis; assembly: GCA_947507595.1. Lineage (NCBI taxonomy): Eukaryota > Metazoa > Arthropoda > Insecta > Lepidoptera > Pyralidae > Pyralis > Pyralis farinalis. Next base: position 34,631,761 of record OX382257.1, on the reverse strand, counting down.
GTCGCTGCTGTGAGCGAATGGCAGGATCGTTGGGCTGATGACACCAAAGGGAGGGAACTGCATAGATTTTTCCCGGAGGTGGAGGTTCGACTCAGAGCCCACTGGGTCGAGCCTGACTATCAAACTTCTCAGATGCTGCTGGGTCATGGCATATTCCGAAAGAGACTGTATGAACTGGGGAGGTATAAATCTAGTATGTGTGCGTGCGGAGAATGTGAGGAGGACAGAGATCACGTCCTGTGGTCCCGTCCTAAATATAACAATCTGCGATGTGTGATGATGGATGGGATTCAGCGCTGCGGAGCTGAAATGGGTCCGGTGTACCATACTGATCATTGTCGTCGGTGGCAATCTTCGCGGCTTTTCGCAGATTCGCCCACGCGTGGCATGCGCGGAGGTCCGCAGAAGAGCGGGCAGAGAAAGCTCTGTCAGACTCGATGGACAGCTCACTTGTGGACGGCAACGAAGGCATAAGTGTGTTTGTTCCTGCCCCAGAACGGGGAGAAAGCCTAGATAGTGAAGAGGACAGAATTTAAATAATTTGTAGGGAGTGAAGAATTGCCCACGGTACGAAGAGAGCCTTAGAGCAGCATGTGCCGTGCGCATCTCCTGCGTTTCGGCTCAAATGACCGCGAGGTCGGTGGAGCCATGGGCGGTGGTGGGTTCACGCGGGTCTCCCTTCAACCGAAGGGGTTTAGAGCATACTCCACCACGCTGCTCAAATGCGGATTGGCAGAGGCCAGTGTTTTCAAGTCGCCTGACACTGACTTAGCCAACGACTGTCATCTATCGACAACAGCCGAGACCGACGGTTTAACGTGCCCTCCGGAGCACGGAGAAACTCGAGATAGAGAAGCCCAAACATAGACAGGCTGCGATCGACGTTGCTTAACCTGCGTATTCGATTCGAATGATACGCGCAACGACGCCATCGAGCTCTCAGATACAGACATATGACAGAATAATCAAACAGTTCATGACAATCCGTCATGTATGTCAACTAACAACTAATTGATATTCGTGTGTATCTGTATGTATGTACTTATTGTGTTAACAGAACTTATATATAACGGGTTCTGAAGGCTTACGATACAATGTGATCTAATTTAAAGAATTCAAGACGTGTCAAAGTGCCCGTAAGAAATTATTTTTAGATTTTTATCTTTTATATCAAAAATAATATACAACTAACATGGTCAGGGGCTGCATCGGATCAAAAATCTTTGCAGCTCCTTCTTGCTTAACATCTTTATGTTAAGCATGCTCCACGTTTTCCACTTCGTGTTTCCCTTTTATATTGACCTCCTCTTTTACCAACATTCCATGGAGAAATGTACACTAATTGAGGAACAACCTGTATATGTGTTTGATGGTAAAAAGGCCAAGCGTGCGACTCTCATGATATGAAGCGTTCAAACGATGGCAACACAATAATTGTCACTCACGTATACCATTCTATGGCTATCGCGACATATTCACTTTGATGTTTTTTGTATAGTGAATAAGCTTCCTGTTGTGCTGCTTACAAAGTAGTGGTGCAGTCCGCGACTTCCCTCGCGTATACCAGTATCCGGTGGTAACCGTTTCTTTCTTTCTTTTTGTTAGGCTTCTAAAGGTTGTGTCGTAATGTTGAATAACCTATAATTTCTCAAGAATTAGGCTATCAAATGCAAATCATGATGAGCTCGGTGGCTCAGTCGTGAATGACGCGACTTTGGCACCAACGGTCGTGGGTTCGATTCCCATACAAGGCAAACATTTGTGTGCATGAATATGTCTGTTTCTCTTGGTCTGGATGTTTTAAGAGCGGTAGGGCGCATCAAAGCAGCCCGTCTGGGGAAGTACCTCCACCTTACAGAAAACCGTAGCCAAATAACAATTTCCTAGAGGGTTGTTGTGTTCCTGCGTGTGAATGAGGTCACCAGTAAGCTCCAAAGGAGTTGCTGTGTAAGCAGCAGAGGAGGCATCGCGCGAGTGATACTTAATATATCGCAAGAGTTGAAAGGCTACGGTACCCACTTTACATTAGGTGGGCCGTATGCTTGTATGCTTCCTGACGTAGTATAAAAAAAAACTATATCAATTCGACTATAATTCCTTTTAAAAAGAGATTAAAATTCAAACAAACAATCAAACTAACTCTTCTGTTTTACTCGTATATATAAGTATAGATGGTTGCCCCTTCTTTTGCCAGAGCGAGAATTAGTAAACACTAGAGTGTTATCGGTATGCAATGCTGTTGCTATAGCAACTCCTCAGAAGCTTATTGGTAACCTTACTCACTCGGAGGAACACAACAACCATCTTGTGAGTTATTACTTGGCTTCGATCTTCTATGAATACATCCTACCACATTGGTTAGGTAGGCCACGCCTCAGATTATTGACGTAGTATGCAAGTTGATAGTGGGATGTTGAAGACTGAAACTAATCTACAAATATATATAACCTACAAATATAAATCTATACATCTATACATATAAATAAAATTGAAGTGTCTGTCTGTGATTTCAAAATAAAGCCTTTATCTTAAGCTCATATTATTATGTTTACGTTACCAAAGCCTAAACATGCATTTTTAACTTTTTTGTCTGTCTGTCTGTTTATTTGTCTGGGCTAATCTTCAAAATGGATGAACCGATTAAGACGGGACTTTCACTGGTAGGTAGAGGACTGTTCAGAGCAGAATATAGGGTACTTTTTATCTCGTAAATATTTAGGGTTCCTGCGTAAAAAATGAAAACTGTTAAAATTAGGGGAAAATATCTTCCCCCTTCGAGGGACTTTGCAATTTTATTTTTATTATTTCCACAGAATATGTATTTTTTGGGACATAAAATAACTACGCATTTTTATGTAATAAAAATAAAGTAAATATAAATTGCCTCCCGTAAAGGTCGAATTGAATCGCGCTATGGTTGCATCTACTACCCTGAACTTTGTTTTTTTTTTTTTTTTAAACAAAAAGAATTTCAGGTCTACTGAGAAATAAAGGCTACTAAAAGCCCAAATCTCATGCGTGCGAAGCCGCGGGCTTCTGCTAGTATATAATATACATAAATCAGAGAACACGAATTTAATGGTACAGATGTGTTCTATCTTTCGCTCGAGGCCCAAAGCCTCGTTTAGTAATTGGCAGAGTGTACCACGTTTACTATACACCATCTCTTGTGAGAAACGCTTAGAAGACCAAATAGAGCCCGTCTGGGGAAGTACCCCCATCTCACAGAAAACTGCAGTAAAATAACAACTCCATAGAGGGTTGTGTTCCTGCGTGTGCGAGGGCACCAGTAAGCTCCTAAGGAGTTGCTGTGTTAGTAATAGAGGCGATATCGCGCGAGTGATACATAATGCAGTTCACTCGCAGTTTATAAAAACAGCAGCCATTCTCGCAATTTCCTCATCATCAACAATACATGGGGCCACTGTAAATCTATCAAGAATTTTATCACAGATTTTAAGACACATTCTGTAACAGCTTTTCAAGCGGAAAGAGGTTTTTGGCTAGAATTCTAATACAAGTCTGTCGCAAGATATATTTTCTAGAGCAAACTTCAGCAGCTGTTTCACACAAATCAGGATGACTTTTTACTTAAAAACTTCGACAATATACATCGCAGGAATTATAAGTGAGTCGAATTATTATTTTTTGTTTTTATACCACTAAGGTAGCAAACAAGCGTTCGGCATGCCATGATAAGCAGTTACGGTAGCCTATGGACATTTGCAACACTAGGGGTGTCACTCTTGCGTTGCCGACCGTGTAAGAACTTCTTCACTCCTTTCTTGAAGAACTCCATACCGGAAATGGTCCTGTGTAAAACCTCAGCAGGGAGCTCATTCCACAATTTAATAGCTCTCGGTTGAAAACTTCTCTGGAACTGCACAGTACGCGACAATTGCGGTTCCAGTGTATGAGGATGAACACCCAGCCGTCGGCGAGCTGTTAGCATCATATCGTACAACTCTTCAGAATACAACCCATTGTACAATCTGTACAACACGCAAAGGGCGAAATCTCTCCTCAAACTCAAGGGCTCAATACCGTGTTGTGTTTAGGATCATCGATGATTCTCACGGCTCGTCTTTGCACCGAGTTACAAGGTCCTAGCTGGTAACCAGATGCCCCCGCCCAGAGGTGACTGCAGTACTCCATATGCGGTCTGACTTGAGACTTATACAATACAAGTCTTTGCCCCGGGCTGAAGTACTGTTTGGTTCTGTTGAGCACACCAAGCTTCTTTGACGCCAGCTTGACCTTCTCTTCCAAGTGAACTTCGCTGGAGATCTCGACACCGAGAATCCCAACACTCTTGGCGATGGTAAGTGGCGTGTTTTGTAATTGGGGGACCACAGTAAATGGGGCTTTTTTAGCGGTGAACGCGCAGACCTGTGTCTTAGAAGGGTTAAATTGAACCAAGTTCATCTCCAATTTAATAAATAAATGAAAAATTTAAAAACCCCCGATACAAAAAAAACTTATAAAAATTTTGCATAGCTAGTTATGAAGCATACGGGTGATTTTTTTTTAATTTTAGGTCACAAATAGGTTTGAATGTAATGGACCCATTATGCTTTTAAGATCCCTACCGCAGCTGACAAAAGGGCCGATGGCCTAGAAACGGCTGATCCGATTTTAATAAAACATGTCTGAGAACCACCACTAGAAAACATGCTTTCAAATAAAATAAACCGCATCCAAATCAGTTCACCCGGTGCTACGGTGCCACAGATAGACACACAAAGCGGTCAAATTTATAACACCCTTCCTATTTTGGATCGGGGGTCAATAATGTTTGGCAGGTGTGGTAATATTTGAAACAAAACTGAAAAAATGTGCTACCTCGAAAGTCCTGTCGTATTTTCTCTGAAAATAAACAAAATATTGACGAAGCTCCATTATTACAACACAGGAGGAAGATCGTGACTGAATGCCCTTTTCTTGCCACATAATTACTCAAAGTGTCAAAGTGACAGATTTAAGGCTCAACTGTCATTAATCAATTGGGAGGATGAAAAAATTTACACTGTGGTATAGGCACCTTAAAATTAAGATGCCGAACGAGGTCAATATCCACCTATCTCTATATTCACGCCAGATACCTTGCGGGGTATGTATATGAAATTGACTCAGTTCTTACATATCGCTCTCACTTCTTTAACATTCACAGCTGTTTTCTTCAACGCTCGCCGAATTCTACATGTATGGGTTCTCTTGCATTCTTTCTACACATAGGAAAGAATACAAGAGGAAAGAATGCCTTTTTCATTTCATTTATTTACTCATTTAACAGTATACATTGTGTTAGGATGCATATACATAAAATTAAATTACAAAAGAAATGTACACATTACAAATTTACATTTATATAATTTTACACTTACAATAATAGAAGTTCCTGTCTAATTAGTCCATATATTATCAATAAACATGTCATATCGTTTCTTTATCATTAAAAAAATCATCCACAGAATAATAACATTTTGTTAATAGAATTTTTTTAAGTCTTAATTTGAAAATATGGACGTCATATATTTTCTTATATTAACATCGATACTACAACCGATCTAAAAACGTTACGCCGCAGACTTTGCGCAACGTCCGCATATCGCTTGCAGGCACTCTACTTTCATGATCTCTCTGCCAAACCCAGCTCTCATTTTCATACATTATCGTTGTGATTAGTACTAAATACAGCGAGCTGTGCCTTCTGGCTCATGTTTTTACGACCTAGAAGTTTTCCCAACGCTCCATTCCCTCTGTTCTCTGCCCTCGCTTGGCTCTCCACATCAGCAATGTACCTTACATCCCTGCTATAATACATCCAAGATATACAAGATACAAGAGAGGTAAGGCGCATCAAAGCAGCCTGACTGGGGAAGTACCTCAACCTCACAGAAATCCGCAGCCAAATAACAACTGCCTAGAGGATTGTGAGTTCCTGCGTGTGAGTGAGTGGTCACCAGTAAGCTCCAAAGGAGTTGCTGTGTAAGCAACAGAGGAGGCATCGCGCGAGTGATACTTAATATATTACATGATAGGCTGTGGAAACTGCTTTACATCAGGTGGGCCATATGCTTGTATGTCTTATGGTGTTGTATAAAAAATAATAATATAAATAATAATAACTATCTTATTACTCTATAATATATTAATATATAAATGTCTTTTCGGTTTTTTTAAGCAGCAAGGATCATTTTGCGAAATTAGGCATCAATATTTTCTGCGTATTGACAGTACATAATTTATATTTAATAAAATTTTAATTTTATATAGTTTAAGCCTTCAAAAAAGTAGTTCATCCATGATGAGCTCATTGGCGTAGTGGTTAGTAAAGCTACTTCGACACCAACACTCGAGGGTTGGATTCTCACAAATGTCTGTTTGTCATATTTTGGGTATTTTTAAGAGAGACAGGGCACATCAAAGCAGCCCATCTGGGGAATTCTCTCCGCATCACAGAAAACTACACCCAAATAGCAACTCCCTGAAGGATTGTTGTGTTCCTACGAGTGAACGAGATCACCAGCATGTCAGGAATGGTTATGTTAGCAACAGATGTGACATCGCGTTGCTATACATTACATCAGGTGAGCCGTATGATTGTATCCCTTCGACCTCGTATGAAAAGGAATGGAATGTCATCTATTTTTTTTATATAACGTCGGAAAGCATACGGTCCACCTGATGTAATGCGGTTACCGTAGCTTATCAATGATTGTAATACATTAAATACCTTCTAGGGAGTTGTTATTTGGCTACGGTTGTCTGTTTAAAGCAGGTTAATTTTTTTTTTTTATTAAAAAAATATTATTAATTAAGGCAATTAATTTCCAAATAATTTACAACGTTCTTGTGTATGAGATTAAAGAGGTTCTTCCTTTCTCATTTTCGTAACGGTAATAAGGTATTCTCCCACTGAGTGTGGTATGCTGAATATGTGGTAAACATTTCGAATACATTCTATAAGTACACATGAAAAGGGTCTACATTAATAGAAGTTTGCGTGCAGCCCGAGGCAAGTTATAACGAATAATAACATTCATGAATGTCGGGAAGCTCTTTGGGAATGGTTTTACATATTCGTTTTTTGTCGCGAACCGAAAAGAATTGTTAGTTAATAGATTCATGGGTTATTTTGCGAATGTCATATTTATATGAAATTTGATATAACCTGGTTTGTGTGCAACATTTTACTTCATGCGAACTGGCGCCGGCCGGCACCCACATACTACAGTTAGTAGATGCATCGTGCCGTCGCTGCTCTGGTCGTCTCTACCTCGTTACAACCTAAAAGGAATAATATATCTATCTACACGTTCACGCTTCTTTAACATTCATAACTCTTTTCATGCACGCTCACCGGTTTCTAAGACTCATGATATCACCTTCTGATAAAGTACGACCAATTTGGTCACGGAAATTTAGTCTTGATCTTTGCTCCTACGTCCTTCCACTTTTGCATTGTGTATCTGTTTCGTCATTACTTCATCCTGCATTCTTTCTACATGTCCGAACCAACGGAGCATGCTTTTTCTTATCTTAACACCGACACTCTCTTTCAGACCAACCTCTTTCTTACGTCATCATTACGAACGCGGTCAGCAAGCGTTATGCCACAATTTTTGCTCAATGCTCTCATCTCGAACGTACTAGACTATGTTCCTCCAGTACTAGAAGTTAATATTGCGATATAAATAAATAATGACACTATCTCATTTTATCTCCGCATTGTCATCTACTTTCATGCTCTCTCTGCCATAGTAGCTCTCACTTCCATAAGTTAACGTTGGGATTAACACTGCGTTGTGCACAGAGAGCTGTGCCTTCTGGTTTAGATTCCGGTTGCCTAGAAGTTTACCCAACTCACCATTCACCCTATTCTCGGCACTCACTCGTCTCTCCACATCAGCGGTGTACCTTTCATTGCTGCTAAAAGCACTTCCAAGATATACAATCTCATTCAATTGCTCCAACACTACATCATCAACCGTAATCCTAGTGTTCGTTCTGGTTGTCTCTCTTTCAAATACCATTATCTCGGTTTACTTCGCTTTCAATTGTAAGCCTTTCTTCATACATTCATCTTTCATTACTGTAACTAGTGTTTGCAGTTCAGATGATGATTCTGGTATTAATACCGCGGCATCTGCATAAAGTAGACAGTTGACCACTGAGTCACCCATTCGCATTCCGACATTCATATTTCTTATTCTCTGAAGACAACTGTCCGGATATAGGATGAATAGCCGAGCCTACAGCTAAATCTTTGTTTGACACCAATGTTGGTATCAAACCAAGGCGACAAGCTGCCGTCCACCCGCACACTTGCTGTACAATGTTCACACATGGATTGCACAGCACGGAGCAGGTCACCGTCAACCTCATATCTGGCCAAAAAATATAATTTATACTATAAATACACACGTACCTAATATACATAAATATTATAACCTATATTGAAATAAATAGAAACATATAAATAATAAGGATGGACTTGCTGCCTTGTCGATCTTTTAAAAAGGTATCGGTGTATATTTATGAACAAACCCCATTGTTTAAAAAACATAAAAAAATATTTTAATGCCTCTCCACAGTTTTCTATGTTCCTCCAGTACTAGAAGTTAATATTGCGATATAAATAAATAATGACACTATCTCATTTTATCTCCGCATTGTCATTATTTTAGTAATAAAAACAAATATGTCGCGTGTTGCGTTTTATTGCTTATGGAATGGCGTCATAAAGACGTATCTCCAAAGAAGATAAGGCTTTAAGAAGGCCGGTCGTGCTTAATGTATCTGGAGTGTTATAATATAATGGCTAAGACTATCATCATCATCATCCGAGCGTTAATTCCGGTCGCGACCTACGCTTTCACTTCGGAGCTCAGGGTCCACTTTCCGGGTTTTCCCATTTCCCACGGTCTTCGGCCTCGCTTATATTGGTATGTTATCCCTTACGAGGTCAAGCCAACACTTCTTGGGTGTTCTTGGTGTTCGTGGGACCAGCCATACCAGCCGTGCCAGCGTTGGCGACACTCTTGCAGTTTGTTTGATCTGTCAATTCGGGAGTTCCTTATGTGATCCTTCCGCGTCATTCCGCACATCCAGCAGTATAAAGGTATAAAGCAGAAAAGAATGAAAGTGTGATATGTTTGGAGATTTGAAAGCACGGGTTAGAACTAAACGAGACAGATACGAAGCTGTTATTGGTTGCTATGGGATAAGAGAGTGAACAAAGCAGGTGAGCCAATTCGATATTATCTCTTATTTCATTATAAGGGTATTACATTAATTATAGGTATACATATATTTAATTCTGATAATAGACGTCTTCGAAATACTATACTGGATACAAGAACATTTTAGGGGTTCCACTTTTAAAAGGCCTAGTAGTAGTAGTAAGTATGAAAAAGCAAGATGAAAATGTACGTACGAGTATGTACGTTTAGTAAGCGAAAGACTTGCACATGCATGCATCCCCGACTCAGATGTGGATGATTGATAGAATATTCTGGAAGAAAATAGTGGATAGTGTAAAGAATCATTTGGCATTCACATGGTTTTTTACACTATTCACTATTTTTATGTAAAGTAGCATATTAAAAGGAGACGCCGGGTGAGACGTGGAGGTTGAATTCTAAAAGAATAGAGGAGAACATGACAGGATTATGTATTACCCAAATGAAAGAGAGAGGAGACGAAAGAAATGTACCATCGATGCTAAAATGAAACCAAAGCTTTAGTGAAAGAGAAGTGTGTAAGATTTATTCCGAGAGAAGAAGAGCCGCTTACCAAAAACTTCAAGGCGAATATCAAACTCTTCTGGACAGAGGTAAAAAAATCTTGGACTGGTTCGTCAACGACCAGAATGGACAAGATAAAGTCTCTAGTGGCATTCTTGCTAATATTCTGGAAGTGTAAGAACGGTGGAATGAAGAGTTTTTGATGACTGATTTCGGTCGCGGAGTGGCTAGTAATGCTACTTTAATATCAACGCTGGTGGGACAAACATTTGTGTGCACAGGACAACTGTTTGTCTTGGTCTGGATATTTTCAAGAGATGTATGATGCAGCCCTTTTGGGGATGGGTCTTCTCCTCACAGAAAGCCGCAGATATCAACTCTCTGGAGGGTTGTAGTGGTTCAGCGAATAGCGAGGTCATCAGTAAGCTGTTCAGGATTTACTATGTCAGCGGCGATACTTTATCTGTTGCAAGTCCACTTTACATCGGGTGGACCGCATGTCGAAAAACTGTATATTTTGAGGAAATATGTGACAATGTCTTGATCGTTGAAACTGCGAGTGAATGAGGCCAACGTCCCCGTTGTCGCGTCCGATGGAGACATAAATATTGATGAGATTATACGTTACAGATATCACCGCTAGTGAGTAGGACTATCGGATGATACAAAGTTCAGTCTGTGTGTCAGAGGAGCATTTAGTGTGACAATGATAACGCTGTACTGAAACCGAGGTCACGCACGTTTACTGCAATTTAGAAAATGCATACGATATGACAACGCTTGTAACATCATAATCAGCATTTTTTTATATTTTTTTTTATACTACGATGGGAGGCATACAACCATGCGGCCCACCTGATGTAAACGGATATATTAATTATCACTGGCGCGATGCCTCCTCTCTGTCGGAGTATTATTTACAAAAAAAAACGTAAGTTTGTCAGTAGCCTATTGTTCAAGCTTTATCAAAGTACGAGCTTGTTCAAACGAAGCGTGAAGAAGCATCTTGCGGGTCAGCATGGCAGCGTCGACTGACAGGACACTGTGTAGTCTTTTATCAATTACAGTTGCGATTTGGACTCCTCTTTCGCTTACCAGCAGGCAAAGAGGAGCCACTATGCTGAACTTGTATAAAAAAAAGCTTTGCTTAGTTTGGGACTCGACGGCGCAGTGCAATCTGTCCACAAATAATAATTACGATAGATTAAAAAGGCCGCTAACTAACTTTAATGAAGCTGAAGGATGCGAGTGCCGATCGCTATGGGATTCTAAGGAGCCCCTCACCCTGTATTCTCCAGTAGACGTTCTTTGATTGAATTAGTGATGATTGGTCGATGATCGGAGGATGTTAAATGTGAAGGGTTTATAGAGTTAAATCAAAGATGTCGTTCAAGTAGGAGCTGCCACGTTGTTTATTAAATGAATTACATGCAAGTCAAATATCAAGTACAAATGTTATACATTTTCAACTATAGCGCCATCTACCGGCAATACCGCGTGACAGTTAATACCATGTCAATGTGCAAAGTAGGCAGTTGGTTAAAACGTGACAAATTATTAAGACAGAGAGCGCAGGAAGTGAATATTTTCCAATGACTATTTACTAATGTATCTAAAAGATAAGATGTGCATAGACAGACAAAAGTAAATACATAAATAAAATAAATACGATGTGAATTCGACGCGAGCAAAGCCGGCGGCCAGAGGTAGTACATTATTAGCCATCTTACCATGAGTGGTAAAAGGTCAGATAAATAATTTACGATTCGTGTTTTACGGCTTCCCTACCATCATAAGGACCCCCCCCCCCCCCCCCGCACCGCACCGCCCACCAAAACCACCAAATAAACGATTTACGACTATTTACTTGCGTTTTATGATATCGGCTCGTTAATAAAGGAAAAATATGTTTTAGGATGCGTCGCATTGTGGGAAAAATATTGTAATCGACTTTATTTATTATTTATTCATCCCATGCAAGTGTACAGAGTCCTTACAATAAACTCCAACACACCAACAAGTCAAACATTAAATATTTTTTAAAAATTGTAGACAAAAATTTGCCAGTCCAAAAATTTGCCAAAAAAATTGAATACAAATATGTCAACAGACGAACAATTAACATTGATTATTACATAAATACAACAATTTACCAATTTAAAATACAACACAATTACATATTACAAAATCAAATCAAGTTCAGAACATATGTCATTAAATTCTGTTAATAAATAAAAAGTTAAAAATATGTTACACCATTACTGTAATTGCTATTGAGGAATTCTGCAGCCCCGATACACAACCTGTCAACACTGTCAGCAAATAAATCTAAATCCTCATACTGAAGAAGTATGTCCCCAATTTATTTATAAATGGGATGATTCAATTTATAAGCGTACTCGTATATCATTTTTATGTGTCAATGCAGAGCTTATATATAATTGTAAACCGATTTTGAAGTAATTCTTGTGATGGAACTACGTGGCGTCTGATTGATTTCATAGGTTTGATACACGAGCCTTCTGGGGAGGAGTGGGGGCTCTTAAAGGCGTGGTGGTATGCGGGTTTATTGGCCTTTTTAAGATGAAAGGATAAGAAACGAAAAAATTGTAACCTGAAAATGTAAGGACAACGTACGAGTATGTACGTCTAGTAGCTTGAGAGCTCGATGGCGCCGTTAAGCAACGTCGACCGCAGCCTGTCTATTGTTGGGTTACCTATGTCGAGTTTCTCCGTACTTCGAAGGGCACGTTAAGCCATCGGTCCCGGCTGTTGTCGATAGATTACACTCGTTAAGCTAAGTCACTGGCCCTCGGGCGGCTTAAAAACACTGGCTTTCGCCAATCCGCATTTGACCAGCGTGGCGGAGTTCGGCGATGCTCTAAACCCCTTCGGTTGTTGAGCATTTTCCACGTTGCTTAATTGCTATTGGCCGAGGTCAGTGTTTTTAAACCGTCTGTAGGCCAGGCTTCACGACTGTCATCAATCGACAAAATCCGGGACCGACGGTTTGAGATATCCAGAGTCAGACTACAGTTGGCGTTGCTTAACCAATTCGATTAGAGTGACAACGATGCCATCGAGCTCCTCTTAATGCACTTATAATACAAAAGCTGCAGACGGTGACTTCGTCCGCGCGTATCCCGGTATACCGTGGGTATGCTTTTTCTACTTTTTAGGGTTTCGTACCCAATGGGTACCCTATTACTGAGGCTCCGCTATCCGTCCGTCCGTCTGTCACCAGGCTGTATCTCATGAACCGTCATAGTTAGACAGTTGAAATTTTCACAGATGATGTATTTCTGTTGCCGCTATAACAACAAAATACTAAAAAATAGAATAAAATAAATATTTAAGGGGGCTCCCATACAACAAACGATTTTTTTGCTCATTTTTGCTCGATATTGATAACGGCAATAGGTAGACGCTTGAAATATTCACAGAATATTTAGTTATATATTCACTTTAAGAACAAATAATTAAATTAAAATAAGACAAATATTTAAGGGGGGCTCCCATACAACAAACGTGATTTTTTTGCCATTTTTATACATAATGGTACGGAACCCTTTGTGTGCGAGTCCGACTCGCACTTGGCCGATTTTTTATCTTTATCCCCGCTTCTAGGAGTCGTATCATGATGTTGAGTAGCCTTTAACCTTCCACAAGAATGGGACTATCAAATGCAAAATTTTTAACAAAAAAACAATTTCTCAAATTCGATTTATTTTTACACAAGGTCGACTGGCATACGAGCATACCTGATGTAAAGTTTCATAGGCATAGGCTGCGCTATGAACAATTGTATCACATTAAGTAACATTCGCGTGATGCCTCCCCTGCTTAGCATAGCAACTCCTTAGGAGCTTACTGGTGACCTAATTCACACGCAGGAACACAAAAACACTGTAAGGAGTTGTTATTTGGCTGGGGTTTTCTGTAAGGTGTAGTACTTCCGCAGACATGTTCATGTTTGTCTTGTATGGGAATCAAACCCACGAGCATTAGTGTCAAAGTCGCGTCATTCACAACTGCGCCACCAAACTCGTCTACTTTCCGTCTTTTTCTCGGTTTCTTAGAGTCGGGTCGTGACGTGGAATAGCCTATAATCTTCCTCTAGAATGGGTCCATCAAATGCAAAAACATTTTTTCAAATCCGATTGGCAGTTCTAGATATTAGCGCGTTCAAACAATTTTTTCCGCTATATATATTAGATCAAATTGCAACTAATATGCAATTTGATCTAACCTGCTTTGCATGCTTCCGCCACCAATTAGTTCGTGCGGTCTAGCGCCGGCCGGCACACACCCACTATCGTTAGTAGATGCAAGCTATAAGCCGACCGGCGCTAGGCCGCATGAACTAATTGGTGGCGGAAGCACACAAAGCAGGTTAGAGCAAATTGCATGTAAATTTGACTTTCGCGAAATAACGCCTGAATCTATTAACTTATTATACACTAGTGTTAATAGAAAACACCCAAACGAAACTTGATGTTAAAATAGCCATCGTCAGCCATACCATCGACGGGTCTGATGGATCACACCCGTCGATTGACCATTGACAGATCTGGCATTGAATATTTCTAAATTACTGAAACCGTAGCACATTCATTATTCATGAAATGCTTCACCATCAAAATTCCATTCAATCCACAAGGATCGTCAAAGTTTTATGATTCAAATTTGAGTTTAAAATTTGTTTCGGAAACATATTTCCAATGAGTTCCAATTTCGTGTCTAAGAATTATTAAAAGGAACTCCTATTTACAGTGCTTCCAAAAGATTTCGATAGACGTGTGACCTAACCTAAGAAAGGTCTGGTTTTCCCTATAAGTTGTAGAGATCTGACGTCAAAATCAGTATCTTCGCGAAGTCCTGAGGTTTAGCGGAATACTCGTCAATGCTAAAATGGATGCAATGGGATAACGCTAAGAAAATAAAACTCTACGTTGTTGTAATAGGTACTTGTTTTACAGCAGTACCGAAAATTGTGCAACTTATTACTTTACACGACTAAGTAGAGTTACTCTCGAAACGTATTGCAGTTAAACTATTAAATCACAATAGTACCGCCTTTGGTTTGATTTTGATGACTGATTGTCTAGGAGATTATTATTAATTAGAATCTCAACATACTGACTAAAAATATGGTCGAGATCACAAAATATTATACAAAATATTGACATTAGAATTGGATTGATGTTGACTCACCCGCTACCGTTATTAGATGCATGCCGCCGCTGCCGTGGCTGCTTCGATTGTCTCTGCGAATGGTCGCCATCTGAAACATGATCCTCATACACCCTCTTCCTTTGCTGACCTGGCTGCTCCGGTGGTCTTCATGGGGCATACTTATGTGCTGTATATGTTAGTCGTTCGAATAACATGTTACGAGATTTCGTAGCATGTTATTACGACCGACGACCGCTGTTGCTACGCAGCTGAATTTACTGTAGCAAATCACTACGCTGCTACGCCGCGTAACGTGAGCTTTTGTTTCCATCTTTGACGTCGAGCACTAATGACGTGACTGTTCGCATATGTGCACTAGATAGCTACGCCGTAGCTGTATCAGAGGACCAATACGCTACTGCGTAAGTAGCACTCCATGTCGAAATATGAATACAGTAACACACACTACTAGTGCTTTAAGTGGCTCTCTATAGGTTCACTTGCGCGTCAAGTAACAATTTTGCAATTCAATAAACAAGTAAATAATTAAATATATAATATAATATTTGACCAATACTTTTTTGCGATTTTGCGATTTGACGGTGGATGAGGTCTGAGGACGTGTAGGTGCAGGCTGGCGAAATGAAAATGTTTGATAATTCTTGTACTAAGCTTGAGCTATCGCTTCCAGCAGAGTAATGTTTAGTTTTATTTATCAGTTCTAATAAAACTACAGGGCAAGAGCTGTGTAATTTTTATACAAAATCAGGAAGCATACAAGCACACGATCCGCCTGATTTGAAATGGTTATTGCAGTCTATGAATGCTTGCATCACAAGTATCGCTCGCACGATGCTACCTCTGCTATTCACACAACAATTCTTTAGGGTTTGTCTTAATTTTACTGACTCACAGGAACACAACAACTTTCCAGCTTTATTATATGTTTTTCTGTGAGATTTGGATACTTCCCCTTGCAGAATGTCCCGATGCGCCTCTCTTAAAAAATCATTTATTTGTATATAATAATGTATATTTTTTTTTCTCAAGTAGTGCTGATGGACCTGTCGGCATCCACTTCATCGCTACCTGTGCGTACTGTATTCAAATTTTGAAACAGAGCGCTACGCTACGACGTAGCGTATTGGGGACCTACGTGGTGGTAGACAGCTACGGCGTAGCTGTCTTATTGTAGCTACTTTAACTGCATATAAAGCAAATAGCCACGTCGTTGCTGCTCGATGTCAACGTGTGTAATCCAATCCCATCGTAGCAGTAACACGTACAAGACGCAGCAGTTAACAGCTACAGTAGCTACGTAGCTACCAGATCACGAATACGCTACGGCGTAGCATCAATTGTGTATGATAACGAAGAATACTTTAAAAATATGTATAATGAAACAACAGAGAACTTTGCATACCACAAACCTTAGACTCCACCTCTAGATAATGCAAATTAAAAAAATTGTGATAGCTCTCACTGCACAAAACCACCGTATATAAATTCGAGGGCCCAGTACTGGCTGTGATAATATTTCAGTCAATCAGTTTCATATTTTTCATAGTTATTATGCAAATATTCTGGATAAATCTTACCGCTATATAACTATTTTATATAAAATAAAAAGCCGTCAAGTACGAGTCCGACTTGCGTACCGAGGGTTCCGTAAAAAAAGATGTTCGCAAATTTATTTTTTGTTGCAACTACAAATTTACGGTTTTCGGATTTTTTCCTTTACTTGTGCTACATGGCATTGCTTCTTACCACATTTCATCATTCTAGGTCAATGGGAAGCACCCTACAAGCCTTGATTCCCTTACGAGTGTCAAAATATGCGGCATAACCGAGGCATGAACAGCCGTATCTTTAAATTACGTAGACTTAGAAGTTTAATTTGTTCACTGCTCGAAGGGATTACAGACCCGAGGTTATAGGTATTAATTTCAGCTTGATAGCTCCACCCGTCCCTGAGAAAAAAAGAGTCTCTACAGACGGGTAGACAAACAGACAGATAACAAAGTGATTCTATAAGGGTTCCATTCTTCATTAGGAGATACAGAACAGTAAAAATAACATGAAAAGTAAAAAAAACGTAACAGAACAAGCACGAGTCAGTTTTGTAGACAAAAAGTTTCATACAACGCATTAAAATAAGTGAATCAGATTCAGTCAGATCTAGATTTACTGACGCCTTGAGGCCCGTTATATACTTGGCGCCGTAACGCGCATGGCGGAATTCAGCCACGCGGGCCTCAACGGAAGAAAAGTGTGTATCGTAGCTCCATGAGTATCGTTGGTCAGCGTTTACGTAAGTGAAGTGTAACCTTCATGGAAACCGCGCGATGTCAGTAACGATGCAGGTGCAGCGAGACCCAAGATGCCGCGTGTTAATAACCCTCCAACATCACAACCATACCACGACATTATTGCGACACCATCAATAGGCACCGTTCAATGTAGCAATCAATTTCAGGCAAACGCCGCCAGTGCACCTGTGAAGTGTTGTGAGACAAAAGTGACCAAACCGAGTGCATGTGACGCTCCAGACGCGGTAGCGACGGGACGTTGAAATCGATCAACGTCAATAGTAATAAGTAGTACTTAGCTGTATTTGTATTGGGTACGGTTAACCTGCGTGTTCGATTAAAATGACAAGCGCAACGGCGCGTAGGCAGCTTTATGTCAAAATCGGTAGTGCCGCCAAATCCTTAGATTTAGGTAGCGGGCTCCGGGGATAAGGGATAAGGAAAGGAAGAACACTCTTTCAGACGAGCTCCCTGTCTTTTTCTTTTTAGAGTTATCACGTATTCTAACCCATTAGGATTGGCGGTGTCCGCTACCTAAGTCTAAAGATTTGGCGAAGATTTGGCATGGAGTGACTGCCGTCACCATACGACCCATAGGAAAAATCAGACCTTACTTATGTTAGGTGTAGGTTTCCTCACGATGTTTTCCTTCAGCGCCGAGCAAGTGATAATTACAAATATGTACATAAATCCGAAAACACGAGTTTAGTGGCACATGCCAGGATTTGAACCGGAGACTAGTTGGTCACTAGGTCCCTTTATTATCATCATTGAGATTCAATCCAATCGCTCAACTCATTCCGGAAACAGGATCGTAATGTCACGTCATCGACACTCTCTGACGACAGATGGGCGGCGCGTGACGTCACTCAGAACATCTCGATTACTCATGTGCACGGCACGTGTTCGCAGTTTGAGGCACTTTGACGACATGGATTTGATGTCGTCGAGTTATAATGTTTTGACACATTATGAATCTTGAAAGCAAAGTAACCTTACTAATTCGATTCTACAGTATACCTGTTTAAAGACTTTTATGAAAGACAATGATAATAAATGACAATGAAAACAAATCATTTATTCATTCAGAAGCCCGAATGAATTAAAGATCTGGCAACCCCACAAGAGACTACGCCGTCTTACGTTGCGTTTTCCGTTTCGTGGTCGCCATTCGAGAACCTTTCTGCCCCAACAGCTATTGGTTCGTTGAGCTATGTGGTCTGCGTACCACCACTTCAGCTTGCTGATCCTTGGCCACGTCGACTCCTCCTAAGGATGAGGCCCATAGTAAGGGACTACTGACGACACACACTAGTTGAGCACAATACGAAAGTCTTCGATGAGTGTATGTTGAACATACAATATGTTTTCATAAATACAGTGAATGTGAGTTGAAGTTATACTTCACTGCTGTTGGTACTGCGTCGTTCAACCAGGTGTTTATATGCTACTGTAGCCACTACATACAAAGCGGAACAAAAAAGCATATATAAAGTGGTATAAAAGAAAGAAACACATGCAGTTGTTGTAGTCTTCGACTTTATTTATTTATTTAAACTTTATGCACACAGGTATACAACGGCGGACTTAATGCTATACAAGCATTCTCTACCAGTCCACCTTAGGGTGATGCAGAAAATAGTATATAAGTAGGTGCACAAGGGAACGACATCAACAAATACAATGCGTTATGTACATACATACTATAATATAGACATAATACGTAATATATATATATGTATACATACAAATACATAGTTACATTATGTCTGCGATTCCTGAAACTTGCCCAGGAAATGGGTGCGTGTCAAAAATTTAAACGTGTTGCGAGTTGAGGACTTTCTGATATCTACGACTTCCTGCCCACATGCGGTATCCCGTGGGAAAAGCTTTTTCTGACTTTCTTTTTTTTTGAATAGGCTATAATCTTCCACAAGTATTGGGCTATCAGACGTAAAAATATTTTTTCAGATCCGACGGTCGTTCTAGATATTAGCGCGTTCAAACAAACTTCCATTTTGTGTATGTAAGTGGAAAAAAAGTGTAACTCATTAACTTTCCCTCGTAAATACAGGGAGCGGAGTAATTTGTTTGGAATTCCCGACGGAATGCCACGAAGTGCTCACGTGTCTGGCTTCAGGTTTATTTGGAAAAAAATGTCGCAATATATTCAGCAGCGCGCGTCTCATCGGGTAAGTGGCCGGGAATCCAACGTACATATCCTCCCTCCCCCGCGACCTGCATGAGGACATGGTGCGTATCAAATTTACAATCAGGGTAAATGGCTACCGAATTTTACCCGACTGATCTAAAAGGGTTGTTTTTCACTTCAAAATAACCGGTCAAATATGAATCATACTGACACTGACAGGCAATGAGTGTTTGCTTTTATATGCTTTTATAACAACAACTGTTACCCGCGGCTTCGCCCCCGTGGTTAAAAGCAAACAAAGCGTATTTTCCTGTGGGAGTAAGATATTTTGACTATGTCACTGTCGAGTCTTCCATACAGAAAAAAAACCGGCCAAGTGCGAGTCCGACTCACGCACGAAGGATTCCGTACCATTATCTATAAAAACGGCAAAAAAATCACGTTTATTGTATGGGAGCCCCCCTTAAATATTTGTTTTATTTTAATTTAGTTATTTATTTTTAAAGTAAATATATAACTAAATATTTTGTGAATATTTCAAGCGTCTACCTGTTGCTGTTATCAATATCGAGCAAAAACGAGAAAAATAATCACGTTTATTGTATGGGAGCTCCCTTAAATATTTATTTTATGGTATTTTTTGGTATATGCTCTTATAGCGGCAATAGAAATACATCATCTGTGAAAATTTCAACTGTGTAACTATCACGGATCATGAGATGCAGCCTGGTGACAGACGGACGGACGGCGGAACCTCAGTAATAGGGTCCGTTTTACCCTTTGGGTACGGTACCCTAAAAAACACATCCATCCGTCGCTCCATTTTGATTTGAAAAAGGACAACCCAACAAATAAATATATTTTTACATTCATGATAGTACGCACCCGTCTAAGACATTTAGATTCTATGATTAGAGATCAGAGCCGCTTTAGATCTATTCCACAGGAGCCGTGAATTTGTCCGAAATAAAAGTGACACATGTTTCAACTTATCAATTTATGCATAACATGAACAATTTCTATACAAAAATAGCTGTCCTACAGAAGTTATGAATGTTTCCAGAATCAGAAACAAAATCCGTTCAGTCGTTAATACGATAATCGTAGTTGATTTCATTTAATTTATGAAAATTGTATCTATTCTCTTTTTTTAAACTACCTACTTACATACTTTGCCATCAAGGCCCCAAGGCACCAATGGTTTCATGAACATGTCTGTTTGTCTATGTGCTTTTAAGACAGGTAAAGCGCATTAAAGCAGCCTACCTAGGGATGTACTCCTACCTCACACAAAACCGCAACCAACTAACAGAGTGAGGTTACCAGTAAGACCCAAACGTTCATAGGCTTCCGTCATCGCTTTACATCATACGTAAAGGCCGCATTTTTCCCGACGTTGTATACAAAAAAAAACACGACAGTACACTGAAGGACAATATAAAGCAGAAATCTGGACGTCTCTGGTCCAATATAATGATTGCACACATTTTCGCCAACGACAAACTACTTGTATGTTGCGAAACTTCCCACGCTACTGTGCGTATTTCCCACGGGAGACACAGCTGTCAATTTCCAGAGATATCTCGAGATATGTTGAATGTTGGATTGGTATCGATTTTATTGTGGTCTGCATTTTATATGAGTTCAAAACTCCAACATTCTTCAAATACAACAACCCTCTAGGGAGTTGTTATTTGGCTGCGGTTTTCTGTGAGGAGGAGGTACTTACCCAGACGGGTTGCGTTGATGCGCCCTACCTTTCTTAAAACATCCAGACCAAGACAAACAGACAGGTTCATGCACACAAATGTTTGCCTTGTGTGGGAATCGAACCCATGAGCGTTGGTGTCAGAGTCGATATGTTCAAGAATTTCTCGATCAATATAATAATATGTCGGAACGTGGATATAATTGTCGTCAGGTGGCTCGTTGTTCATGGAGAATAAAGCGAAATACCAGCGTAGTTAATCTTCTCAATATTTAATCAGCCAATTACAAATATAATCGTAACAAAAGTTATACTCAGATCGCAGATTACAACGGATTCAAAATGCGGTGGACGCGACACGTGCGACACGGCTCCATTGCTCGATTCGTAATCCCGCTTCCAATGACGGTATCTCGTCTTGACGTTTTTGACAACTGACAACAACGGACATTTCGAGCAAACCATAACAAACACAACCGGTGTTGCCAATTCAACGATGTCGATTCCACCCAAGCGCCGACTTGACTCGTTTTGATCCGTTATTATTAAAACTAGCATCACGGGGATTGATTTCTTCCGGGCTTCTCAATATGGTGTTGCTACTTCTGCGACAAATATAATCGAATACAAGTACATTTATTGAGATTAATAGTACACAATTTGTAAGTTTCTGAAGGAAATTGTTTTCTGATTAAAATTCTTCTTTCAGAATTATATTCAGGGTGAACACTGTGGGCTCCAATGCGAATGATCAAGAACATTTTTTATTATTTGTTTTACCTTTACAAACCACGAGGCGAAAATACCTCTTTTTAATTAAACCTTGGAAACGGGAAGGTAAGTTTACTAATTTGTGTTTCCACTTTCACTGACAGTTAGAAATATAGCTATGGATACACCGCTTAGATGACTTGCAAGAAGCTTTAAGTGGCATAGTTCTTGTATTACATGAGTTGGTACGATGTTTTATCCACTAAGTGAGTAAGGGCGCATCAAAGCAGCTCGCCTGGCGAAGTCCATCTCACCGAAAACCGCTGACAAGTAACTGCCTGGAGAGTTGTTGTGTTCCTGCGTGTGAGTGAGGTCACCAGTAACCTCCCAAGGAGTTGTGTTACCGGCAGAGGTGGCATCGTGCGAGTGATACTTGATCTATTGCAACCGTTCAAAGGCTACGGTAACCGTTTTACTTCAGGTGGGCTGTACGATTGTGTGCCTCCCGATGTAGTATAAAAAAATAAGCGATTACCGTAGCCTGTAAATGATGACAATAAAATATATTCCCTGCTGCTAACACAGGAACTCTTACAAAGCTTGCTGGTAACCGCATTCACTCGCAGGAATACAACATAATACCAGGAAATTGTTTTGGCTGCGGTTTTCTGTGCGTACTTTCCCAGTAGGCTGCTTTGATGTGTCTTACCGCTCTTAAAAACACTTAGGGTTACAAACATGTTTGTCTTGTACAAGAATTGAAGCTTTGGTATTAAAGTAACCAGTAATCACACAACCACTAGGCTCATAAACATATAAATGAAAACATATAGATAAGTACTACATATGGTTTTATACTTACTTATTTTATATGTAAGTATATTTAATACTTACATATATTTCCGCCATTTTGGCTACCCCGAAGTCGAGTAAAAACTGCTGTGATATATATGTTGACTTTTCACATTTGTCTATCTGTCTCGCTATCATAATAGTATGCAATTTATCTTCCCCGCATACATATTTATCACGCAAGAGGATCGATGAGATCATTTTACTACGGCGAAGTTTCATAGCACTCCCAACGTCAAAGTACTCCCACACTTATTGTCACGCTTAATATTCCTTTTGCTTTTGTTTATTTTAATAAAGGTAAGTAAACACATATTAGCATACAAATGTTTGGTCCGCTGTAGCGCGCAATATTTTATGAATATTCTCTTAGGATTATCATTCTAATAATTCTTGTTTTACTGCTGTACCGTACGTTTGTCTGAGCGTGGTACAAGTCACAAGTGGTCACGTTTGAAACATTACCTATCGGTGATAGCATGACATTACGTGATGTATGATTCTCATTACCCAAAGAGGAATATATTGTACAGAACCAACTGTGAGTCGTAAGAAAACAATACAAACTATACTATATATATTTTACAGAATAGTACAGAATATATATTTTTGCCAACTGTATACAAAGTTAATTCACACATTTGATTTATTAGTTTCAACAGTTCACCTTGACAGGTAAACACCAATATTTAACATTAGCCTGGTACTAAGACAGGTAGGGCGCATCAAAACAGCGCATCTGGAGAAGTACCGCCTCCAACTCATAGAAAACCGCAGCCAAATAACAACTCCCTGTAGAGTTGTTGTGTTTCTGCGTGTGAGTGAGGTTACCAGTAAGCTCTTGAGTTGCTCTGCTAACAGCACAAGATGCAACGCGCGAGTGGTACTTAATGTATTGCGAGCCATCGTATGTTACCGCTTTCCATCAGGTAAGCCGTACGCTTGTATGCCTTCAGACGTTGTAATTAGAAAAAAAACTAATAATTAAATTAGCGAAACGAAACTAGTAAATAAAACAAACCTGTTTAGTAACTTTTTAAGTAGGCGTAGGGTAGTTGTAGGTTAGGGCGCATCGAAGCAGCCCATCTGGGGAAGTACCTCCACCTCACAGAAAACCGCAGGCAAATAACAACTTCCTAGAGAGTTGTTGTGTTCCTGCGTGTGAATCAGGTCACCATTAAGCTTTTATGGAGTTGCTGTGTTAGCAGCAGAGGTATAATGTATTGCAAGTTTTTATAGGCCACGGTTACCGCTGTACATCAGGTGGGCCATAGGCTTGCATGCCTCCGTACGTTGTATTAAAAAAATACTATGGCAAAGTATTCATATAAATTATAAAAAAAACCTTACTTAATACAATTTTTCAATTTGAATTTAACGGATCATCAATGTCTTTGATGCCACTAGACGAATGTTTAAATACCTTGACCCTCATTACAGAGGCAATCTTAATATACATATAATTAGCTTGTACCGAGATACGTAAATGTTTATAATATCACAATACGGCATATCGAAGGGTTCGAAACTTCAGCCAAAGTATCTTAGGTTGTAAAATTACGTAAAACGTAAACTTAGTAATCATAAAACCCGAATATTAAACTGAAAATTTAAATAAATGAAAATAATTTTGACGAGCCCAGTGGCTCAGTCGTGAATGACGCTAGTTTGACGTCAACGCTCGTAGGTTCGATTCCCATACAAGATAAACATTTGAATGCATGAATATGCCTGTTTGTCTTGGTCTGGATGTTTTAAGAGAGGTAGGGCGTATCAGAGCAGCCCGTCTGGGGAAGTACCTCCACCTCACGGAAAACCACAGCCAGGTAACCACTCCCTAGAGGGTTATAGCATACTGTAGCGGGCTGGCGCCTCGGTACGAAAGGTGCATGCTCGGCACTTTCGACACAGCGAGCCGGTTGCCACGCGCACGCGGCTCCAGTCGTCCCTTGTCGCTGGCTCGAGCTAGGTTCCCCAATTTATGTTAATATAAATATTGAATAACATTGTGTGAGTAAATGACATTTCGTGAAGTTAGGAATAAACAGTGAACTTTCCAACAACTTTCATTTACCTACCCCTTCTGCCCAGAACATAGTTACAGTAGACATTATAAAGACCTTTCAAAGACCTTACACATACAAATGTGTTCTTACGTGTGAGTTAGGTCATCAGTAAGCTCCTAAGGAGTTGCTGCGTTAATATGTATTACAAGCGTTCATAGGCTACGGTAACCTCTTTACATCAAGTGGGCCGTATGTTTTAAATGCCTTCGACATTGTATAAAAAAAAAACTTTAAACGCTTCTCGCTTATGACTTGACCCTTGTTTTCAGGTACCGACCGTCATTGGAATTCCATTTTACGCATTGACAGTCAACGGGTCCGCAGGTGGACGCGGAACAACTCCGGATGAATAATTAAAATAATCTTGAAGTAATATTGTTTTATTGTTGCCGACCGTAAAACAGAAAGGTTTATTGGCAATTTGACACATATGACTCCTTTGCGTGTTTCTTCTATCTAATATTAGGGGTTAAAGTATGAAATTGCCAATTTGTATTGAAAAATTAAGACTTGTTTTTTTTCTAAGATATAACATTTTTATTTAATCAAAATATTTATACACCAACGCTCGTGAGTTCGATTCCCACACAAGGCAAATATTTGTGTGCATGAACATGTCTGTTTGTATTGATCTGGATGTATTAAGAGAGGTAGGGCGCATCAAAGCAGCCCGTCTGGGGAAGTACCTCAACCTCACAGTAAACCGCAGCAAAATAACAGCTCCCTAGAGGGTTGTTGTGTTACTGCGTGTGAGTGAGGTCACCAGTAAGTTCCTGAGGCATTGCAGAGTTAGGAGCAGAGGAGGCAAGATGTGTATATTATTTGTTATCTGTTTTCTTATACAACGCTGGGAGACACACAAACATATGGTCCACCTGATGTAAAATGGTTACCATAGCCTTTGTATGCTTGCAATACCTTAACATCGCTGGTGTGACCTCTGCTGCGAACACAACTCATTAGAAACTTACTGGTAACCTCACTCACTCGCGGGAACACAACAAACCTCCAGATAGTTATTATTTGGCTGCGGTTTTCTGTACGAAGGAAGTATTTTCTCGGACGGGCCGCTTTGATACGCTCTACCTCTTGTAAAAACATCCAGACATACATACAAATGTTTGCCCTGTGTAGGAATCGAACCCACGAGCGTTGGTGTTAAAGTAAGTTACATAAGAACTGTGAGAAATAAACTAAGCACGGGGTTCTAATAGGTTGTTTGTTTTATAACACATGAGTAGATCCAACTAACAGAACGCAGGCGCCCAACAAAGGTACGTTTATTTCTGTTTGGTGATGTCTTCTTTATTACCTTAAAAAGTAACGTGTTTCTGATGTGTACGATAGCCTAATCTGTTTGCGCCTTAATTGCATATATAGCTGTGAACAAACAAATTCACCCCTTTTGTAAATACCATTACTTCGCAATTTTGATATACACATGCGTAAGGTAAAGATAATGTACGTTGAACAAATGTAGATAGGTCACATATGGGAACTCGGCAATAATTTTATCATTTGTTTTTTTGAATTTTTTTTTATTGGGGACACGGCATGTGACAGGCAGGGCCTACTTGGTGGGCCGCAGGACACTGGTGTCCAGGAATAGAAGCCACGAAACCACTTCCATGCACCATGCACTTCATGTCATCTCTTCTTCTAAAGGTTTCTAAAGCTTTTAACACTACCTTCGTTAAACACATACACACACACACACACAAGTGGGAAATTTCCAGTAAAACAATAAAACATTTTCGACGAGCTCTGTGGCGCAGTGGTGTCAGTGGCTTGTGCGTTTGATTACTACACAGGACAAACATTTGTATGCATGAACATGTCTGTTTGTCTTGGTCTGGATATTTTCTATGTATAATAAAGTATGTATTTATAAAAAAAATGTATTTACGTATGTTTAACAATTATCTAGTACCCATAACACAAGCTTCGCTTACTTTGGGGCTAGATGATGATGAAAATGTCCCCATTTCACCCCACTTCCAGTCTTCAGGGCGCTACCCTCTATATGCGAGATAGCCTAAATTTGTTAGGCATGGATATTCGTGCGACCTAAACCAACGAAATTACATCGAGAGCCTCATTTTAACAGCTTCAAAAAAACTCGGAGTCCTAAACAGGGTGCGCCGGTAATTCACGCCGGACCAGCTTTGTCTACTTTATAAGACTCAAGTTCGGGCCTGCGTGGAGTACTCAACTAAAGAACTAGGCACTTCTATTTTGGCTAGGTAATCTTTAACTGATAAATAAAAATCAATAACCAATCTACTTCCTAATTTGGCATATCTCGGCCATCTAATTTGGCATATCTCGGCCATTGATAAACAAATTCCCTACCTTTTTGAACACAATTACTTTACATTTTTGCATACCTGCATTATTTTCATGTACTCCATAACAATATTCCTTTCAGGCCGCGTATCTCTGTATAAATGTGTTATGGTTTTCATTTCCACGCGTTTGAACACGTAATGTATTGTCTCTGGCTGCTGTCACGTAGGGTTGCCATGATCATAGTAAATTATTTGGAAACTTCTTTGCTAAAAGGTATTCTAATATGTTTATCAGTTATCTAGTGCCTATAGTGCAACCTTTGCTTTGGAACTAGAGGCAGCTGAGTAAAAACCTTTTCGCCATGCTTTTGTGATTAATGTTCCCAGATAGCAGATCTATTTCTCACAGTATCTGAGCGCCCGTGCTTCGCTTGGCATTTCTATTTTGTTTAAAATCGCATTCGCATCGCGTCTACACTTAAAAAGCAAAACCACTTCCAAATACCAAATTTAATTAAAATTTTAAGCAAGAATTGCTCGTATAGTCTATCTATATCGAGAGTAGGCAGAGAGAATCGAGCGCCTCGTGACCCGATGCTTACACGCCTCACTCGCTTTTTTAATATTCATAGCTCTTCTCATGCACGCTCGCCGGTTTCTAAGGCTCCTGACATCACCTTCTGATAGAACACGATTAATTTGGTCATGGTAGGTAAGTCTTGGCCTCGTTTAAAGTAATAGGATAAAATGTGCCAAAAAGACTGTACTGCGTGGACTTGGTCCGGTGACCTTTTCTGAGTGTATAAGATAAGACAGACCCTTTCTAAGATAGACCTGTGCATACAGTGGGACCAAATACGTAATATAACAGGAAATAGCGTTAAACATGGTCAGCATTTTTTAAATATTTTTTTTTGAAAATCGCTAGTTTTCGAGAAAGCCACAATATATATTGATAAACTTAAAACTCAAAACCTATTAAAATCTTATCTTATCTGTTGATTTTTTAGCGTTCCGTACCTTAGAAGGAAAAACAGAACCCTTATAGGATCACTTTGTTGTCTGTCTGTTAGTCTGTCAGTCCGTCCGTCTGTCTGTCAAGACCCTTTTAATCAGGAACGGGTGGAGCTATCAAGCTGAAATTAATATCAAATACTCAGGTCAGTAATCCCTACGAGCAGTGAAAAATCAACACAATCAAAAGATACGGCTGTTTATGCCTCATTTATGCGCATATTTTGCATTTTACACTCGCAATGGAATCAAAACCTATAGGGCACTTACCGTTGACCTAGAATTAAGAAAATGTGCTGGTCTCGTGGCAGTCGTTCCATGTCTAAATCAGTGTCTACACCAAATCCATATGCTTAGGTAGCGGACCCCGCCAATCCAAATAGATTAACGGAAAATAATTGGAAGAAGAAGATCTACCTTCGATTAGTATGAGTGGGTGTAGATAGTCTTGTCACGATATGGCTAAGTGTTAATCATTCACAGCATAGACATCCATGATAGGCAGATCATTATGTAGCGAGAGGCACAATGATTTATCTTTTTTGTTTGACTACAATATATAAAAACCCGCGGTGGCTAGGTGGGGCTGTGAAGCTCGCTGTCGCCCGTGGCTGGACTGACACAGTATGGGGAGTGAAGTTATGGAAATAGCCATAATCGTTTCAATGTCGTTTAGAAATGGGCAAAATTATAATCTTAGAAAATAGAACTGAAAGATGATGAATGAAAGAATGAATTGTGGAATGAAAGAGAATTTGATGTATGGATGCGTTTATTTATATTGTCATAATTTAAAAAAATTAAATATGTAACAAAAAGAGCTTTGCCCACGGCAAGGGTGCAAGAATTAAAAATAAAATAAAAAAAAACATATACAAACCTAGTATTGTCTTAGGTTTTCGTGATTGTTATACATTGAATTAAACAATTTTTAACGGAAGTATCGCGTAATTTATTTATTTTGTTGAACCTGACGTTTCGAATGCTTTGCAGTATCCGTGGTCGCAGGAAGACGTCAGGTTCAACAAAATAAATAAAACACGCGATACTTCCGTTAAAAATTGTTTAATTCGATATACAAACCTGTAAGATAAGATTAAGGTGATTATAATATCCGAGAGTGCCAACCCTGTGTCGCTGCACTCGTCCACAGCCGGGATTTGCGCTCGGGAACACGGAAATCTACTTCCAAACCAATGGACTATGACAGCAACAGTGACTATTTTATTTATTTCAATAATAAACCAATATTAATTGCGGTATATTTTTACCGTTGATGTAGAAAGACGAGTGAGTGCTGAGAATAGTGTGGATGGAGTGTTGACAAAACTTCTTGACAGAAAAAGCTTGAGCTAGAGGGTACAACACGCTGTATACAATGCAGTGCTGATCCCAAAACTTACTTATGGAAGCGACAGCTGGGTATGGCAGAGAGCATGAAAGTAGGATCAACAAGGTCGAAATGCGAGCGTTGCGCAGATTTGTGTCGTCATGCTTGTAAAACGTATTCGCAATGTTGATGTTAGAAACAGAGTTGTTCGGCGTTAAAATAAGAAGAGGCGTGATCCGTTGGTTCGGACATCTAGAAAGAGTGCAGGGAGAAAGAATTACGAAACAGATATACGACGCGAAAGTATAATGATATAGGAGCCGAGGAAGGCCAAGACGTACCTACTATGACCAAATTGATCATGTTTTATCAGAAGGTGATGTCAGGAGGTTTAGAAACCGGCGAGCGTGCATGAGAAGAACAATGAATGTGAAAAAAGCCATTGTCTAACGATCGAGTCACGTGACGCTCGGTTCTCTGTGCCTACCCCGCAAGGGATTTGGTGTGAAGTTATGGATAGATATTTTTTTACGCAATAATGACGGTTGAGTGTTTGAACCTTTCGTGAGCTCGAAAACTAAAACTAACCTAAGAAAGGTCCAATCAAAAGGTTCTGTTTCCGTTTGTCGACTCGGTGGTTCCGTGAAACGATCTCCTCAGTTCACCTGATCACATCAACTCATACTCATCCCACTGCAGGGATACAGGTCAAACGAACCACACCGTGCTTAACTGCAGATTGAGGAGGTCAGTGACTTAGCTTAACGACTGTCATCGATCAACAGCACCCAGGATCGACGGCGAAGCTTAAAAAAATGCAAACGTAATGAAGCCGTTCAAAAAAAACAATGTAGCGTCACATAAGCTACTCAGATTATGTAATGCTGCGTTACTAACGCATCCAGATTACGAGGACAAACTTGTACTGATCACCAATAATGCTTCAGAAATTGCTGATAAATAAGTAACTAAAAGACTAATCCAGTTTGGATGCTGCATCCGATTTCTAGATTATTGTTACGTTGACGTCTTTATAGGCCATATCACAATAATGATATACAAAATATGTTTTTAACGCTCATGAAAAAATTGGTTATTTATTTTATGTTCGTCATACTAATTTTATGAGAATGTGAGCTTATAAGAAAAAACCGTCGCTGCATAAACCCAACAGCGATGTTGATAAACTACGTCGAACGAAACGCGTAAGAGCCAAGAATTTCGTGGCTTACAACGTTTTGGTCGCGAGAAAATAATGCCCTATGAACGATCTAGCGCTTCATGTTTTAATTGTTTAATTAGAGGTAACTAATGTTTTAGCGCTGCAGCGAACTTAAGTTCTAATTCTCACCAAAATCTTACGAATTTTCGATCAGGGTCACGTGTCCTGACGCGAGTTTAACATTTTTTACTCATCCCAAAAAGTGCACAACGCCGCTAAAGAAGTTTTCACTTCAAAAATAATATTAATATTTATTAAAGCATCTAGGGCTCACATTTTGTTAATGTAAGATTCTTACGAAACTATCTATTATTAAAATTTTATAATAAAAATTTTACTTTAGTTTGTGATCCATTTCTACATCATGCCACCTGATATGGCGCAGTACGGTTCACGTATGAGCATTCAAGTCTGCCGGCGATCACGTTTAAGATGCTGTTGGTGCTCTTCTGCACTTCATTGTCTACTCGGGCCATCGCGACTATCCCTGTTGCATTACAGTAGCGGGGCGGTCCCAACCACCCCCTAAACGCGTTATTGTATTGTATAAACCCCTTATGTGCCTCTCAGAAGCCTCAAATCTTTTAATTGAATTTCAATTAATTTCTTTTAATTCAAAGTTTTAGAATAGAACAACTACCATCAACACTTATAAAAAAAATACGCCGATGAATTGACACCTCCTCTAAGGCACAATGCCAGTTTAATTAAAAAAATGCTTTAGTAAAACCTAAACATAATAGGAATTCGAAACCGATCCAAACCACTACCGGCCTATCGCGTTACCATCGGTCCTGCACGTAAGATTAGGCTATATAATAATTATGTTATTTTTTTACAACCAAACATAAGCAACATGCCTTCTTTTATCTTAAATGAATGGCTAAACAGATATATAAAGCGAAAATGTAAGGATGTAGGAGCTAAAGAAAGCTAAGACTCACCTATTACCTACCAAATTGGTCGTGTCTTATCAGACAGTGATTACAGAAATTGTAGGAACCGGCGAGCGTGCGTAAAAAGCTATGAATGAAAAAAGCGGGCGAGGTGTTAAAATACCTCGTTCCTCTCTGCTTGCACCGCAAGGGACCTGGCGTGAAGATATTTACGAAAGTCGCGGCCTCAAGATCGAATAAAAATCGAAAATGATTTTAATAAATTTAATTGCATAAAGTTACAATATTTGATCTTATATTTAAATTAGTTGTTGACCCGATCGAGGCAAGAATCGAAGTGGCTTCACCATGGCTGGCTCGCGGCTGCGTCCGGTCGGCGGCGCCGTCGGTGCACGCGCAGTGGTCACGTTGTGCAGCGTATGCGTTTACGTTGCAACAGATGAGTCTGAAGAAGAAAGAAAAGTCAGAGAAAACAGTCGTAGAAAGGACATCAAAAATAAAGTTGTTCCTAATTTTAACATTGCCAAGCATAGCCCTCATTACCAAGCTGTACAAATATTTAATAGACTTTCAGCGGATTTAAAAGTTCTGTTGAACACTGGCTCTTTTAAGGCTAAGTTCAGAGCATTTCTGTTGGATAGGATAGTATACTCAATAGACGAACTGTAATTTAATATTCCAATTTTCTAGTTTTTGTGTTTCTTTATTATATATTATGCTGCATGTACATTTTAGGATTCTATATTAGTAATAATTGTATGTAAATTTAGAAATGTATCAAACACAATGTAAATGGTTCCTGATAAAATAAATAAAAAAAAAAAAATAGAAATGCGGCATAGATGGCCTAGTTAGGGTTCAGTTATATCAGCGTTCTCCATACTGGGGTTCTATGTAATTAGATATACATGTATGTATAAATAAATAATCATAGATAAACAACAATGAGTGCATTAAAAGTTGGTCATAGGATGCAACAGAAGCGATGAAGTTAAATCGAGATAAGCGAACGGTAATGTGCTGGCATACAACAGTTTAGTAACGCAGGGTTCCCTCCTCCGGGCGAGCGGACGCGGCACTCTCTCGTATTCATATCTCGCGTTGCACACGCCAGTTTATTCTGTTTGTAAATCGATTGAAAACGAGCTTACAGGAAGCTTTAAAATATGAATGAAAAGCATTCGAAATGGATTTATTTATCCGGACGGAGTGAGAAGTATGTTAAAATGAATAGTAAATTCCTTTCGAATACTATCGGATATTAATTTAGTTCTGTCTTTTACACGTATTTTGGCAGAATTTAAAGAAAAAACAGAAGCTCAAGCGTGGATAACAGTGAATTTCGTTTATTGGTTATACATCAAAATAAATGCAAATTTCCTCTAATAACATTTAAAAAATTACAATATTTAAAAAGTACATTATATTATCAACTAGCAACCCGCCCCAGCTTTGCCCGGGTAGTAGAGTGCATTATGCTCCCACACCAATTAAACACCTAAACCTTAGTCCAGAATCACCCTGTCTATAAGACAGGCTATTGGTGAAAACCGCATGAAAATTCATTTAGTAGCTTTAAATTTATCGCGAACAGACAGACAAACCCGGCGACATATCCGTTGCCGAGGCTAGCAGTTTTTTAGACTAATTGAAGAACCAATAGGAATGTACCACATCTCTCAATTCATTTTCTTCTATCTATCTTTAACTTCACGCCAAATCCCTTGCGGGGTAGGCAGAGCGAACCGACCGCCACGTGACTTGATGTTAAAACATTCATTGCTCTTCTCATGTGTGATCGCCGGTTTCTAAGGCTCCTGACATCACCTTCTGATAAAACACGATCAATTTGGTCATAGTAGGTAAGTACCTCCACCTCACAGAAAACCGCAGCCAAATAACAGCTACCTAGAGGGTTCTTGTGTTCTTGCGTGTGAGTGAGGTCACTAGTAAGCTACGAAAGGAGTTGCTGTGTAAGCAGCAGAGGAGGCATCGCGCGAGTGATACTTATTATATTACAAGCTTTAATAGGCTACGGTAACTGTTTTACATCAGGTGGGCCGTATGCTTGTATGCCTCCCGACGTAGTATATAAAAAAAAGGCGCAAATTTAGTGATACATGCCCGTGGTAGGGTTCGAACCGCGCTCCAGTTGTTCAATAGGCCGGTTCCATTCTAAACCTAATACAATCATTTTTAATGGACTACTATTAATATGTTGTTATAGTTTGTCGCTACTATCAGCAAATTTTGACTGCAAAATGTATATTCGACATTCGGATATCACGCCTAAACAAACACACCCTCGGTCAGCTCGCGCAGCAACCTCCTCGTCCCAAGACCCAAGCAAACACAAAAGCTAATTAACCTGTCTAAATTTAAAATTTATTGCTTATACCTTCTACATACATACATATATATATGCCAACACTTAAGAGAGATAGGGCGCATAAAAGCATCCCGTCTGAGAAAGTGCCTCCACCTCACAGAAAACCGCAGCCAAATGACAACTCCCAATAGGATTGTTGTTGTCCTGCGTGTGAGTGAGGTCACCAGTAAGCTCCTATGGAGCTGCTGTGTTAGCAGTAGAGGTGGCATCGCGCGAGTAATACTTAATGTATCATAAACGTTAGTAGGCCACGGTAACCGCTTCAGGTGGGCTGTGTACTTGTATGACTCCCGACGTTATAAAAAAAATCAGAGCTGTCTCCCATTGAGGTTCTAGAGACTATGGAACACACATTCATCAGTCCCTTCATACGAGAAAGTCGGTTTCTCATGCTTTTTATTTGGCCTTTTTTTATAATGTGGCGAGGCATATAAGCATATGGCCCAACTAAAGTAAATTGGTTACCGTAGCCTTTGAACGCCTGCAGCACATTAAGTATCACTCGCGCGACACCTCTGTTCCTAACACAGTAACTCCTCAGGGGCTTATTGGTGATCTCAATCTCTCGCAACACAGCAATCGTACGGGGATTAATTTCTTGGCTGCGGTTTTCTGTGAGATGTAGGTACTTCCCCAGACGGTCTGCTTTGATGCGCCTTATCTTAAAAACACCCAGACCAAGACAAACAGACATGTTCATGTACACAAATGTTAATCCTGTACAGGAATCGAATCTACGAGTGTTAATGTCAAAGTAGAGACCACTATGCCACCGAGCTCGTCAAACATCTATTTCAGCACATACCTGTGTGATTAACCCAAAAGGACTACTTCTCAAAAGGACCACTTCAAACTCCAAGCACCATAGCAACTCCTAAGAGGTCTACTTCTCTTATCGACCACTCTCATATCGACCAGAGTTGTAAGTAATTTAAAAGAAATGAAATATATTAAAATTAGTACACAATTTTGAAAAACTTTTTCTGTTGAAACTTAATAAGTTCATATGTGTAGGTATTCCGCATCATCCCACTGCAGGGACACGGGTCTCGGACTGGCGGAGGCCAGTGTTTTCAAGCCGCCCGAGGGCCAGTGACTTAGCTTAACGACTGTCATCTATCGACAACAACCGGGACCGACGGCTTAAAAGCAATTAAGCTTATTACTTATTACTACTTATTACTTACCCTTCAAAGCACGGGGTAACTCGAGATATATAAACCCATCCATGGACAGGCTGCGGTCGAAGGCGCTTAACCTGCGTGACATCGAGCTCTCTGGGTACGTATATAACTATGAAAAAATGTACATCTCCACTCACTCTTGCTCGATACACTTCTTTCGTAGCTCTTTTGTCATTCATTCTCTCCAAATATCCAAGCACCACTTTTCCTTTTTTCGTTATAAATCTAAAAGAAACTTCATTTGAAAAGATAATTTCGAATCATCAATCATATTCGGACATTTCAAGTAAAAATGAAACCTTATTATTTAAGCGTTAGATGTGAAAATGAATGTGATTGAAAAGAAAATACCTTTTTGTCACTTTATTATGTAAAGCAGCCCCTTTTTGTCCAAGGCTCGATGTTGTGGCAACATTCTCAGCGATGGCGCTTTGTTTATCGTTTGAAAAATATTTTTGCAAATTATAAATGTATATGGTAGGTCTGTTTTTAATGTCGTTTCATTAAATGTCACCGGTTATTTTAAGAATTGTTTTGAATATAATTTAAATAAGAATATATTTTACTAGTTACAATCAAAATTTATTTTTTTAACAAACATTTGAATGGCCTGGATAAAATTCCTTTTAGCCAAGTTTATTTTTTTAATTTCCTTCTTCTTTATTTATATTTTCATACTTTTAAAATTTTCTATTCATGTTTCTTTCTTTTTCATTATTCCTTTCATATTTTGTTGATAGTAGATGTTACAAAATTGAATAAAGTACGATAATATCTCTGGTCTGTCAGCAGTTCCTGAACGTGGCGGGGAACGTTAGAATCAAAATAATTCTGATGTGCTACCACTGTTCGGACAGGACGAGTTCCTTATTTTCTTTCATACAGGGAGACTGAAAGATTTGAAATAAAATTTCAATAATTAATTTTGATGCTTTATACCGAAGCTCGATGGTGTCGTTGCGCGTGTCATTCTAACCGAACACGCAGGTTAAGCAACGTCGACAACAGCCTGTCTGTGGATGGGTTTTTCTATCTGGAGTTTCTCGAGTCTTCGAGAGAGAAACTAAGGTAAGTTAAGACGTCGGTCCCGGCTGTTGTCGATAGATGACAGTCGTTAAGCTAAGTCAGTGGACCTCGGGCGGCTTGAAAACACTGGCCTCCGGCAATCCGCTCTTGAGCAGTGTGGTGGTGTATGCTCTACATCCCTTCTGTTGAAGGGAGACCTATATTCCTGCAGCGGAATGAGTAAGGGTTGACGTGATAAGAATCATCCTTATGTATGTTTTTTTTTATGCTGTGTATCCATAAACGTTATTAAAATACGCAATATAGCTAGCAAGATATAACTAGCAAGCACACGGTCCACCTGATGTAGAACGAACGCCTGCATACATTAAGTATCACTCGCGCGATGCCATCTCTGCTACTAACACATCAATTCCTTCGGCTAAAGTAGCTAGTAAGCTACTGGTGACTCACACACAGGAATACATCATTATTTGGCTACGGTTATCTGTGACGTGGAAGTGCTTCCCCACACGGGCTGCTTCGCTACACCCTACGACTTTTAAAACATCCAGATCAATACCAACAAACATGTTCATACACAGAAGTGTTGGTCCAGTGTGGGAATCAAACCCACAATCGTTGGTGTCAAAGTAGTATTACTAATACTAATCACTGCGCTACCAAGCTGTATTGTAGATTGTACTATTACTATATTATTGTACTATTATACATGTAACATTCGGTACAACAGTCATTTTGAACTTTCGATTTAATTTCAGATATGTTTCTTGACACCTAGTTAAGCGGTTTTTTTGTGTGGTTAGTAATATTATGGTTATTAGTTACCATAAAAAAAACCACAAATGTCTGAAATCTAGAGGAAACTAATGAAAACCGGTTTCAAGTGTTAATTATGAAATATGCCGCAGTGGAAAATATTATCTTTGAAACTAGAAGTTTAAGAGAGCGCATCAAACTGCCCGTCACGGGAAGTACCTCCGCCTAACAGAAAGCTCCAGCCAAATAACAACTCCCTAGCCTAGAAGGTTGTTGTGTATTACGAGTGTTCATGGGCTACGGTAACCGCTTTTAATAAGGTGGGTCGTATGCTTGAATGCGTCCCGACGTTGTATAAAAAAAGTTGTAAAAATTGCAGAATACAGTAGCGTGATTTCGATACCTCTCTTTATAAAGCATCTAAATTTTCTTTTTAGACGTCAATCTCAAGAAACCCTGTATAATATCGGATGGTAATTAATTATACTGCCCATCTGATGAAAAGTGAATGCCGTAGTGTATGAACGCTTGGAATACAATAAGTACTAAGTTAAAGAAAGACCTTAAACCTCCTTAAACTAATATTACTGCAAATTGACTACTTTTAAGAGTTAGGGCACATCAAAGTAGATCTAAATTAGTGTTTTTGGATTTATGTGCATATTTACAATTATCATTGCGCGGGTCATTCTAACCAAATTAAATTAATTAACCAAAGTAAATTATGCTCGAAACCCATTCAGTTGAAGAGAGATCCGTATCCCAGTAGCGGGATGAGTTAGGGTTGGTGTAGTAGTACACAATTTCCAGTCTATGTGTTATTTAATCTCTATGCATTTGACCCACATAAATAGTGAGCGCTCGGCATTAGAAATGGCCATTTAAGAAGACCGCCGACGGCCCGATCTGTAGGGCGTGTCCTACAAACGCGACCCAAATCGGACATTTCACATTTAATGGTACATTACTTGATCTTCATTCCTGATATTTGTCGTGTATTGACTTGAGATTTTTTTAAAGTAAAACTTCTTTACGCATGCTTGACTTGGGGAGTAAGCTGGTGAATGCGTGACGAAAAGTGTGATCGGGCGAGGCGAACGGAAGTTGAGAGGGAGATATAAGTTAGTGAAGATAGAAATAGAGAGAGTTACGTTTCGTATATTACTGTAGGGGCAAGAGAGAAAGGTGTGAGCACACATTTTTTTTCTCTCTTTCTCTCATAGCGAGTTAACGTGCTCTCCGATGCACGGAGAAACTCGAGATAGATAAACCCATCCATAGACAGGCTGCGTTCGACGTTGCTTAACCTGCGTGTTAGGTTAGAATGACACGCGCAACGACACCATTGAACTCTCACATCGTGCACATAAAAGTTTATCCTGTGAGGGAATCGAACTCACGCCCGTTAATATTAAAGTAGCCATCACTAACCACTCGACGTCGTCAAAACAACATTTCCACCATTATCAGAATTCCCCGGTGTATCGGAATTCTCCACAAATCCCTGCAGGTCCCTCAGCAGTCAGCATGCCACGCGAATGTTATGACCTTAGTACATGTCCGATGACATTACTCAGAACCGACTGCGGCCGAACCGAAAAGGAGGGTAATGTTATTTGATTTGGTAAACTCGGTGGTCGTGTACGATGGAGATTTGACGTCGAGGTTCGATTCCTTTCAGTACTCAGAGACAAATATGTGAAAAACGTGGAAATTTCAACACAGCCATACACACATTTATTATGTATTAAAAAAATGATTGTCTGTAAAGTCGGTTTACGGACGATATTTTTACGTGATATAAGAAAACATTCAACAGTTGACAAAACAGTTCACGTGTAGGTTGTGTGCTGCCGCTATCTCTCTTCTACTCGGACGCATCGGCCGATGGAGTGGAAGAGAGATAGATGCGTCACAAACCGAACGTTTAGGCCGATCGTGCCTCTCTATCGCTTGTTCCGCGCTCTCGCTTGCACGTTCGGCTCATGCGGAACGTGACATTTTTCGTGCGTGAAGCCGGCGTTCATCGATTTATAAGACGTTATCATGTCAAAAGTGTGTGTGTACTTACGAGTATGTACGCACGTAAGAAGTTATATTTCTTTAGCGTTACTTTAGCTTTAAAATAAAAATAACTTCAAATATGTCATCCCACGGGCCAGTACTCTACGTTTGTAAAATAAAACGATAATATAATAAATTATCCATTATTGACGAGCTTGGTGGCGCAGTGGTGAAACGCTCTGTTACGCTACTTTGACACCAACACTCGTGGGTTCGATTCCCACACAGTAGTAACATTTGTGTACATGAACATATCTGTAGTCTGATGTCTGTTTTGCTACATAAGGGCGAATCGTGTACACGCCTAATGGTTAATAATGGTTGACGAAGCCCTTATGAACCATTTCGGATCCATAGTCATGACAATACAACTAGCCAGAGCCAGTGAAGCCCTGCTGATCGGAGACGACAACCAGCTTCCCTACATCGACAGGAACAATCTGTTCAACACCCTATATAACAGACCCAACCTTGTGACGTCAATCTCCCAAAATCTCCTTTGTACATACAGGAATCCACAGGACGTAGCGTATGCTCTTAGAGAAATCTACAGTGGCATATACTCGGCTAGGACTCGCGCTAAATCCCTATCGCTGAAGCGGTTCACAGGGGAGCGGATCCCGAAACAGGACAACACGCTTTACCTTGTCCACACCCAGGCTGAGAAGGCATTCCTTGCCAGCCAGGGCTACGGAGCAAATTCGGGCTCCCGCACCCTAACCATACATGAAGCACAGGGACTAATGTGCGAGTCAGTGATTATTGTGCGTACAACCTCCAAAAAATCCCACCTCCTCCAAAGTGTCCCCCATGCCGTTGTCGCGGTCTCTAAACACACGGACAGCTGTGTATATCACACAGACTGTACCGACAACGACGCGACAGCTCCAGCTGTTTATCCAGCGAGCCGAGACCGCGACAACGGGACATATCAGGGACTAAAGATAAGATACCTTAAGATGGCGATGAGGGCGAGGGACGAGAAGGTCCTCAAAACGTTGACTCAAAGCTCCGGGGACCCAGGGAGCGGTCCCTCCTCCTTCTCCTCCCACACAACGGAAAAGATGAAAGAAAAGAAGGGCAAACTGGCTCAACTTCGGGGCGCCATTTCCTTTCGATTCTGGAAAAAAATAAACAAAAGCTGAATTGAGGGAAGCGAACAGTCATGCTCACTAAAATGTCAGGCGCGTGGCGGCGTCGGGGGTAGGTCGCCGAGTTCCCTAAAATATGACTGAGCACGGCGATGGCTGCCTTCCGCGTCAACTCGTGAACGGGTGCCGCGCGGAGGGACTGGTCTGCCCGCATCCCTCACTTCATTTAACAATTGTAAGACTAGCTTTAAGCCTATAAAGAATAGAGGCACGCAAAAAAAAGACACGGGAGAAAAAAGAAACTCCTAAAATAAATAAAATAACTAACAAACCCTGACGAATAAAAAAAAGAAAAAAACATACCGGCATTAACAAATATATATAAAACAATTAACATAAGCACATATTGTGAGCACTTGCGGAGCGAACAATAAATGAAACTAACAAAACGTGACAAACTAAAAAAGGCACGGGCCAAAGAGCCTGTGGATGTAATATTTATTAAAAAAAAAAGAACGTCTGTTTGTCTTGGTCTGGGTATTTTCTATGTATAATAAGTATGCATTTACAAAAAAAAAATATATTTACGCATGTTTATCATTTGTCTAGTACCCATAACACAAACTTTGCTTACTTTGCGGCTAGATGGCGCTGTGTAATTTGTCCAGCAATATTTATTTATTTATTAATATCATTCACGAGCTATTTTTGACGAGCTCGGTGGCGCTGCGTAAAATATCACGACATTGACACCCTAGTGGGTTCGATTCTCGCACAGGGGAAACATTTGTGTGCATGGACATGTCTATCTGTAATGGTCTGGGTGTTTTAAGAGGGCTATGGCGCATCAAAGCAGTCAGTGTGCGGAAGTACCTCCACGTCATTGAGGCTTGTTGCGTTCCTGCGTGTGAGTGAGGTCACCAGAAAGCTTCTAAGGAGTTGCTGTGTCAGCAGCAGAGGTGGCTTCGTGAGAGTGATAATTTATGTATTACTAGCGTTAATCTGGTGGACCGTATGCTCGAAAGTCTTAAATGAATTTGCGGATCCTAGAAAGAAAGAGTTATTTCAGTAGTTTGATCTAAACTACTTTATGTATTTTCGCTCTCGATACACAAAGTAGTTCAGAATTGCCTGTAAATTTGACTTTCGCAAAGTAACGCCTGAATCTATTAACTTCTGTAGTTGGTGGAGATGTTAGGAATGTGAAGAATGATAGGCTACTTTCGATTCCTGGAGGGAACTCGGAGATACATGAGAGATAGGAGATGTGGTATGGATGTGGTAGATAGGAATAAATTGCTGACTGAGCTATTTTTAACGATGTGGTAATATTGGCAATATTCCTTCTGTCGTAGAGGGGAAGTATATATTATTTTTTACATCTTGCCAAGTAGTCTATCTATCTATAACTTCACGCCAGATCCCTTGCGGGGTAGGCAAAGAGGAGCGGGCGCCACGTGACTCGATCTTTACGTATCTCACTCGCTTCTATAACTTTAATTGTTCTTTTCATGCACGCTCGCCAGTTTCTACCAATTTGATTATGGTAGGTAAGTCTTGGCCTTCCGCGGCTCCTACATCCTTCCACTTTTGCATTATAGGTATATCTGCTTTGTCATTCTTTCATCCTGCATTCTTTCTACATGTCCGAATCAACGGAGCATGCCTTTTATTATTTTAACACCGACGCTCTCTTTCGGACCAACCCTGCTTCTAACATCATCATT
The DNA here is from genome assembly GCA_947507595.1 of Pyralis farinalis. Taxonomy (NCBI): domain Eukaryota; kingdom Metazoa; phylum Arthropoda; class Insecta; order Lepidoptera; family Pyralidae; genus Pyralis; species Pyralis farinalis. The sequence goes on along the minus strand of OX382257.1, from coordinate 34,590,049 downwards.
GCCAAGTAGTCACTTTCATTAAATTTATATTTATATAAATAGATGACTAACCGTTTGCCGCTACAGCTTGCGATCGACGATCAATGTAGGAAGTAAACCACAGTAATAACAGCCATGTATCCCCATCCCCGAATGCCATCAATTGACAACATATCATTGATATGCAGCAGAAACAGCATCGCCGACAGTACAGAACCCTGAGGGACGCCAGCATTGATATCCATACTATCGTAGCATCCACCGTCAACTACGGCTTTTATGCATCTGTTGGATAAAAAGCTGGCGACCCATTTGCACAAACCTTCGGGCAGCCCGTATAATGGTAATTTCGATAGAAGACCCCGGTGCCAGACCTGATCGAACGCCTTCACCATATCTAGGCTGACAGCCAATGCCTCACTTTGACTCTTTATCATGCTCCCCCGTCATTCATATTCGAGTTAGACGCAAAGAGATTACCGAGTAAATCGGCTTTCTCCTTAGCGCTATGGGCCAAACTGCCATCCGGTTTTTGTAGTGGTGGCATGGACGGTTGACAGAAATTTCAGACAGCTTTAACGAGCGACCAGAAAGCACGGCTTCCAGAGGGAAAGCTCGCAAGTCGCTCGCCAACTCTGCCGACAAAATCGAATTTTGCTCTAGCAACCACCCTTTTACTGGACCTCGAGGCAGCATTCAGTTTGCGCTTCAAAACAGAGATTAGGATCCCCATTAGCACGCGCCGTGGTCCAAGCATTGTAAGCAGCCTGCTTGAGAAGATTGGCTTCCTTACAATGCCGATTAAACCACGGCCGCTTTTTAGCTCCCGCAGTAGCTACAAGGCGATTAGGAATAAAGCATTCCATGCCATCCAATATCGCTGCAGCCACTGCGGCTGCGCAGGAATCAATGTCGCCTGATTCGACGGCCTCCACGGGTACGATGCGTGAATTCTTCACGCAATCCATCCCAGTCTGCCGACTTATAGTGCCACACGCGACGACATCCGGCAGGCCGAAGTGGGTCATGTCTAGTACAAGACACTTGAGTCCGGATGAGGCAGTGGTCCGACGAGCCAAGCGGCGCATTCACTGAGATGTTATACTCATCCGGACGTGTGATCAGCAGAAGGTCCAGTAGAGAGCTTGCATGGTCCTCTACATCTGGTATTCTCGTGGGAGAATGAACCAGCTGAGAGAAACCATAGGCCAGAGCAAATTCATGAGCAGATCTCCCCGCGTAGTCAGTGCACCGAGAGCCAAGCCACTCGGCATGATGGGCATTGAAGTCTCCCAAAATCACTAACTCCACGGAGGGATACTGTTCGATGACTCTGTCAGCCGCCCTTTGCAGGTGCTCGAATAACCGAGCTGTGCCTGTATCAGAAGTCGATGTCAGGAGCCTTAGGAACCAGCGAGCGTGCATGAAAAGAGCTATGAATGTAAAAGAAGCGAGTGAAGACTGTAAGGACCGCGTCTGATGTCGCTCGGTTCTCTCTGCCTACCCCGCAAGGGACATGGCGTGAAGATATACATACATACATATTCCCTCTGTAAAAAGTTTCATTAAAAGCGAAGAATGTGGGATTTGATAGAATGCTTTGCTGCAGTCAGTAAATGTGGTGTCTACTTCTCCCGAGTCCATTCTAGAGGATGTATATTTTACAAAGGGCAACAGGTTAGTTGTACTGGATCGGCTTTCTATAAATCCTACATAAAGAATACGCGTAAAGAATACCATCCATCTTCACACAACACAGATCATCGTACCTGGGACAGGACCACAATATGTGGCAGACCAATACAAACAGACATGTTCATGCACACAAATATTTGTCCTGTGTGGGAATCGAACCCACGAGCGTTGGTGTCAAAGTAACGTAACCCCGCGTTTCGCCACTGCGCCACCGAGCTCATCAAAAATGTCGTCGAGTGGGTGCAGTTTCTTCAATTAAATATTAAAACGTGTAACACAAACAAACAAAACGTGGTTACAAAAGGTGTTTCAACCCCCAAGGTATCTTAATTCCGCCGCCGCCGGCCAGGGGTCGTTTGCACCCTATAGAGCAATCCTATGAATAATTCATTGGACAACTTCCCAACACGTGTTGTTAAGTAATCAGCTCGTATATTTTCCTTGTTACATATTTTGTGTATTCTAAGCCACAATTGTCGGCGAGGGTTGTCTACACACACAAGAGTGACCCCTGGTGTTGCTAATGCCCACAGGCTGCGGCAACTGCTTACTATCAGGATGGCGCTTGTTTGCCACCTTAGTGGTATAAAAAAAAATTGGTTAATAAAAAGGGGGAAAGTTATGGTAGTATATATTTTTTTTCATACCAAAGTATACCGCAGCTTAGGCGTACTTGCAACACGTGCGACCCTTTTCAGCAATTTATTCTGGCCACAACCACTGAGTTTTGCAGTGTAGAGGCGCCATGTGAGGTCGTACGACCTATCCCGCCCTCCTCCGGATGCCACTACACTACCGCGAAGCGGCTACTTGCATATTAATTAAAAGAAGGCACCTATAAGTTACCGGAAGGATCTCTTGTAAGTTATTGTACCACATATAGTGCCACTTACGTACGTTCTATGAAAAGGGTGTGGTCCCAGTGTTAGCGTAAAATGTACCTAAATATTGTTTGTGTAGCATTTTGTTTAAACAACATCGGCAGGCGTACACGCATCTGGCCCATCTGATGCAAAGTGGCTCTGAAAACCTAACCTAACTTCTTACGAGCTTTCTGGTAACTTCACTCACTCTATGAGGTGGAGGTATTTCCCCAGACAGGCTGTTTTGACATTTTCAACTGACTTGAAATGTACATTATGCACATAAATTAAGAGTTTTAAACTTTTGTAATGTAAAATTTCCTGTTCCTGTTCCTGGCGCAATGTCTGAAAAGTGTCAGTCAGTCAGTGAAAATCTTCTTAAATGAAGTCGACAAGTCATAATTTCTATCTATCTATAACTTCACGCCAAATCCCTTGCGGGGTAGGCAGAGAGAGCCGAGCGCCACGTGACTCGATCCTTACATATCTCACTCGCTTCTTAAACATTCATTGCTCTTCTCATGCACGCACGCCGGTTTTTAGGGCTCCTGACATCACCTTCTGATAGAACATGACCAATTTGGTCATGGTAGGTAAGTCTTGGCCTTCCCCGGCTCCTACATCCTTCCACTTTTGCATTGTATATCTGCTTCGTCATTCTTTCATCTTGCATTCTTTCTACATGCCCGAACCATCGGAGCATGCCTCTTCTTATTTTAACACCGACACTCTCTTTCAGACCAACTCTATTTCTAACAACATCATTGCGAATACGGTCTACAAGCCTTACGCCACAAATTTTGCGCAGCGCTCGCATTTCAACCGCGTTTATTCTACTTTCATGCTCTTTCTGCCATACCCAACTCTCGCTTCCATAAGTTAGCGTTGGGACCAACACTGCATTGTATATAGCGAGTTGTGCCTTCTGGCTCAGGATTTTACTGCCAAGAAGTTTCCCCACGCTCCATTCACACTATTCCCAGCACTCACTTGTCTTTCCACATCTGCGGTGTACCTTCCATCCCTGCTGAAAGCGCATCCAAGATATACAAACTCATCCACTTGTTCCAACACTTCATCATCAATAGTAATCCTTACATTAGTTCTGGATTCTTCTCTTTCAAATACCATTATCTTTGTTTTCTTCGCATTCAGTAGTCATAATTTCACCATACTTATTAGAGGCCAGCGCTAGAAACTCCACAAAAAAAATGATTTTTGACAGACTTCATTTAAGAGATTTCCACTGACTGACTGACACTTTTTGACTTTGCGCCAGGAACTAAATTCCTTGTAAAACTCTCCTCTATAAAGTTTGTTAAATGTCGTTTATGACGGTCTATTACCGTCATATATTTTTCTTCGTCGCATAATCGCCTTTCCTAATCTATTAGAATCTATTAGGACTTGATGCATTCTTGAAGAATTTTAATATTTTTATTTGGTAACTAAATATATTTATATTAATACCATTTAGGTAACGTTAAGGATGTCTTCATTTACTAAAAACTACGGAGTGGGTATTATCGCTACACTACCGTAACATTTTTTGCGTGAAAACGTTTTTCGTGGTCCCAGGTATTATAAATTAAAAGAGGAAATAAATTAAAATCGCCTTTTATATGTATTGTTTTGTCTAGTGAAACTTAAAATGATATTACTTCAACTCTACGGCGCTCGCGAAGGCGCCTCACTCGAACTGTCGATAAATTCTGGCGCTCGTTTGATTTATCACGAATAGATCTTAGCGCTCGGATCCTTTCCCGCTGCCGCTGGCGCTGAATACTCTTGTTAATACGTGGTATAACCTAAAACAAATGATTTTATTACGTTTTGTAATTTGTCAAGCTGTGCCAGGGCTCAGCTTTTTACTCTAAAGCTTATACTATTTTCTATTTAACTTACTTTTTAGAGCACTTCGTTTTCGTTATGACTAAATCATCAAGGTCGTGCGGAGTGTAACTTCAAGTCCCTTTTTCAAACTTGCTCAGCATGTGTGCGAATAGATGGCAACGTGTCACTCTAGTTTGATGTCAAAATTGTTGTCAAACAGGGTTGCATGTTGTCTGCTAGGCTGTTTATTCTGTATCTCGATAGTTGTCTACAGAGAATAACATCGACGAATGTAGGATTACGCATGGGTGACCTAGTGGCAGTGGCGTGCACTCCATATAGACAAAAAGACATTGCCTACCCTATCAATTTGATAAATACCATCCGATGTTTCATTCTTAAACATAGTTTTTAACTAATATTTCGTATCAAAAACAGCTCCATCTATCGGTATCGGTAAGTTATTAAAATCATCGCTAGTCATATTCAAATCGCAGCTAGGCGCTACGCTACACCAGCGCCGCATTGGCAGCTTTTTACGGCGAAAGACACTAACTATTTCTGTCTAAATTTACGTATGTGTGCCGTGTTGTTAATATAAATACTGTAGTGTGCATTCCTGTAATTACATTGCCCACAATAATATAAATAACGCACACTATTGCAAAGTATAGACAATGTCTTTTCAGCTGAACTATAACGTAAATTACCTAAGTGTCGCGAGCATTGCTACGTAACTATTTTAAAAAGTAGTTTGCTGCATGTAATTATAGTGAAAGATATTGCCATTTCTTTTTTTCGTATAAAATTGATGTTAATTTTATTTTGATTTTAAGACGGCCGCCATTGTTTTTGTTTTGAATCGATTGACTGGTAGCAGACGAAATAAGATTTTAAAGTTTTAAAGTTGATAAATATGGATGATATTCACTGCGAAAGTTGTTCATGTGGTGTGTGTAGTGTTCGGTGAATAAAAACAAGTGATCACATACATCATTATTTCCACAAGACTGGGTAACCAAAATCAACATTCTGTATTTTTTGGTAAGTTAATAGCTTTAAAAAAAATCTGCCTACCCTGTCGAAAATCTCTGTGCACGCCACTGCCTAGTGGTGAACAGTCTGCTGTATGCAGACGATGCCGTCCTATTAGCAGAAACAACATCTGAGCTGCAAACACTGATCACAATGACGAAAGACGAATGTATGGAGAAAGGCTGACTATTGAATGCGAAGAAAACAAAGATAATGGTATTTGAAAGAGAAGAAACCAGAACCAATGTAAGGATTATGGTTGATGATGAAGTGTTGGAACAAGTGGATGAGATTGTATATTTTGGATGCGCTTTCAGCAGGGATGGCACCGCAAATGTGGAAAGGCGAGTGAGTACTGGGAATAGTGTGAATGGAGCGTTGGGAAAACTTCTTGGCATACACAACGCAGTGCTGGTCCCAACGCTTACTTATGCAAGCGAGAGTTGGGTATGGCAGAGAGAGCATGAAAGTAGGATAAACGCGGTCGAAATGCGAGCGTTGCGCAAAATTTGTAACGTAACGCTTGTAGACCGTATTCGCAATGATGACGTTAGAAGCAGAGTTGGTCTGAAAGAGAGCGTCGGTGTTAAAATAAGAAGAGCCATGCTCTGTTGGTTCGTACTTGTAGAAAGAATGCAGGATGAAAGAATGACGAAGAAGATATACAATGCAAAAGTACAAAAGAGCAATGAATGTTAAAGAAGTGAGTGAGGTATGTAAGGATCGAGTCACGTGGCGTTCGGTTCCCTCTGCCTACCCCGCAAGGGATTTGGCATGAAGTTATAGATTGCCAGTAGCTCCCCGTCTACTCGCTGTACCTGGGAACCCACCCTACCTACTTCGTGGGAAAACACGCGACGCTAATTAACGTGATTGTATAAAAGCGTTGAGTGGGTTCCAATCCCGGTGGTTGTTGTTCACAAACACAGTTGCTTGTGTAACGTTATTTACTTATTGCTACCCTAAGGGTTAGCTTTTACATGTAGCTAAACAATGCAGTCGACAAGGATAGAAAAGGGAAAGAAGCGTTTGATATTCGTGGTGACTTCAATAATAACACCGAGGCTCATGGGTTCGATTCCCACATAGGACAAACATTTGTGTACATGAACATGTGCGTTTGTTGTTGTTTGGGTGTTTTTAAGAGAGGAAAAGCGCATCATTGCGACCCGACTGGGCTGGAATGTTGACGGGTTACCGTAAATTACGAATGCTATTACTTAGATGCTACTTAGATGAAATTGTATTTCTACATACATTCATATCCATATCATCACGTCTGTCTCCCATTGGGGTAGGCAGATACTATAGAACGCCAGGTGCACCGATCCAAACATACCGCTCTCGCTTCTTCCACACTCATTAGCCTCTTCATGCATGCTCTATGGTTTTGGTGCTTTTGATTTTGCCCTTTTTCAACACATCACCAATTTAATCTATATGTGTGCGTCTAGGGCGGTTTCTACCGATATGTCCATTCATTCTCACCTGATACACTACTTTTGTAACTCTTTTGTCATTAATTCCTTCTAAATGACAAAACCATCTCAGCATACCCTTTTCAATTTTTGTCACTACACCATTTTTCATTCCACAAAGTTCCCAAATCATGTATTTCTAAATCTGTCAATCATTCTCACTCCACACATATTCCTCAGCACTCTCGTTTCTCCGTCGTTCACTCTGCTTTCATGCTTCTTCCGCCATACCCATGTTTCACTGCCGTACACAATGTTGTCGTTAATACACCCTGAACGATAGCAAGGCGAGCTTTGCTCGATATGTTATCGCTTATTACCGCGGAGTACAACGCACCATCGATAGGTTTTCTGCTTTCGCTCTTCTTTCAATATCGCCCTCACATTATCCATCTCTTGTAAACTGCCTGTAGAGCCTGGATAAACAAATATATTCATTCACTTGTTTCATCTCCAAACATAATCTGGTAATCTGTAACAGTTTTATTCCTTTCAAACCTCCATCGCTTAATTCTTCATTTCATTTCATTCTATGGCGGTGAAAATTTTCGATAAACTCCCCGAAAGAATCACAAATCTTGTAATAAAAAAAATTGGTTGTCTGTAAAGTCGGTTTACGGACGATAATTTTATGTGATAATGTCATAAGAAAACATTCAACAGTTGACAAAACAGTTCACGTGTAAGTTGTGTGCTACAGCTCTCTTTTTTTATACAACGTCGGGAGGCAATTAACCATATTATTCCACCACTGTTCAGGTAATATCCTATCAACGTCCCCCGAGCACTGGTTATACACCAGCTGATACCGAAACGCGACGTACTCATAGGTACGCCACTTCACGGGTGTTTCGCCGTGTGTACGGTGGTAGCCAACCAGGCGGGTATTTACCCTACTACCGGTTGAGAAGCTGGAATCTCAGGATAAGATAAGATAAAAAAAAAGATAAAAATTCTTTATTTGCCTTTAAACCCTCACGGGCACTTAGACACGTCTTACATTTTCAATATTATATCTTATCATTTTTTTTTAAGTTTTTCTCTTTTTTAATCTACCAGCATTTGGCGAAGAAGAAATGCCAAAAGAAACTTGCCAGGAAATCCCTTAGTCACCTCTTACGACACCCACGGGAAAAGAGGGGGCAGTGATTTTCAGTATTCTATCTCCGTCACAGCACGGATAAAAGTACTAGTCGTGTGGCGCTCTGCTCACTCTGCTTACCCCGCAAGGGACCTGGCGTGAAGATATTGATTAAACCTACAATTTGTGTCAAAGTGGAATAAAAACCATTTGCGGGCAATAATAGTTAGAATGTTAGTAAAAGTTTTAAAAGCGCTGGATTCTGAAACTTTGGTGTTTCATTGGTTAGTGGCGCTACGTCTGTGGGGGGAGCAAGTCTCGTGCGGATTTGAGGAAATGGAAAGAAAGTAACTTTTTGTCTCGCAAAATATAGTATGTATCCAAGCTGTCGGGCTGGTGAAGTAGTCCTTGGAGAGTTGTTGTGTTCGTGCAAGTGAGAGAGATTATGAGGCAGTTTCTATGAAGTCGCTGTGTAATCAGCGGGTGACAACGCGCGACAAGTACTAATTGTATTGCAAGCATAGGCTACTTTAACAACTTAACATTAAATAGATCGTATGCTTGTTTGTCTACCGATGATATGGTCAAAATTTTAAAGAGAGGTAGGGCGTTTCAAAGTGTTCGGGCTAAGGAAGTACCTCCACCTCACAGAAGATCGCAAATAAATAACAATCCTTGGCGTATTGTTATATTCGTGCGAGTGAGTGTGCTAACTAGTAAGCTCCTAAGGAGTTGTGCAGCAGATGTGGCAACGCGCGAGCGGTACTTGCTGTATTACAAGTCTTCAAAGGCTAGTAACCTCTTTACGTCAGGTTAGTACAGTGTGGCAGCCATATTTTAAGGGTTCCGTACCCTTAGCGTAAAACGGAACCCTATTACTGAGGCTCCGCTGTCCGCCCGTCCGTCCGTCCGTCCGTCCGTCTGTCACCAGGCTGTATCTCATGAACCGTGATAGTTAGACAGTTGAAATTTTCACAGATGATGTATTTCTGTTGCCGCTATAACAACAAATACTGAAAAATAGAATAAAATAAATATTCAAGGGGGCTCCCATACAACAAACGTGATTTTATTGCCTTTTTTGTAGATAATGGTACGGAACCCTTCGTGCGCGAGTCCCACTCGCACTTGGCCGATTTTTTATACATTGTAAATATAAAGATATTTTCTTCTTAGCGTTATCCCGTATATTAATCCATTAGGATTGGCGGGGTCAGTTACCTAAACCTAAGGATTTGGCGAATATACTGATATTTACATGGAACCACTGGCGTCTGACCTCAACACAGAGAGCAATTCGGTTCATTCTTAAGCAAGCTCACGCGTCTTTTTTTGCCGCACGCTGTCAAAATATTACTTCTAGGACGTGCGAGTTGTTTCGTTCGTTCGTGAATGAAGAACGATCGATTAGTCCTAGTTCGAGTCTTGGTGTGGGCATGTACAACTATAAATATAAATATAAAAAATATAAAAATGTTTATTTGCAACATCTGAAGTTTCGTACATGTAGAAATGGCCGTTTGGAGTTTCCCGTCAGGCAAACAAATTGCCTGTATTAGGAATCTCCGCTCTGCGTTTGAAATCTTCTTATTTGCAGAATACAGTACAGATTGATGTTACAAGTATTTATAAGTGCAGTGTATTCAGCTTGCATGCAAGCGTGCAAAATATTTATAATAGTTATTTGAAACTAGTCTAGGAGTCTAGTTGAAGGAAAACATCGTGAGGAAACTCGTGTGGCCTAATCTAAGAAAGGTATGGATTTCCCTCTGGGTTTTGGAGATCTGACGGCACGAACTCCACGTAAAAATTTGTTTCTTCGCCAAATCCTTATGCTTAGGTAGCGGACCTCGACAATCCTAATCATAATAATCATTTATTTATTGCAGACAACAGGGACCCATAGATACATACCTTAAATTAAAATATATATGACAATATAAACTAATTACTAATTCCACGTAGAGTCGGCGACGTGTAGCGTGTGTCGTTAGGCAATCGTCCTCGGAACTTCCCAAACACGAGTCCCTTCAGCCAGAATTCTTCTCTCATGAAGGTCGGCAGATGATGAGTTGGAACCCTCACCACAAAGGAACTAAATATACTTTATGGCGAGATTCCAGTCGCTGGACCCTCAAGGTTGAGTTGGTATTTTTCTTCACATAGTCCACAACCTCCTCGACCTTTGTAGACCAGTGTAGTCTGGAAACGTACAACGGCGTCGCGGTTATTTTAGTTGTGACGATCCGGTCTGTGCGGTGCCGCAGTATTTTTTTATATACCACTAAGATGACAAACAAGCGTAAGGCCTGCCCGATGGTAAGCAGTTACCGTAGCCTATGGGCATTTGCAACACCAGGGGTGTCACACTTGCGTTGCCGATCGTGTAAGAACCTCTTCACGCCTTGCAGTTGGAGGGCTTCTTTTTCCTGTCCACTTGTATGAAGCCCTGCTCATCGCACTGATCCTTGCGAGAACCCTGTTGCAAAGCCTAGCAAGTGGGCTCGCAACGACTTGACTTCTCCCGGTGAGATGGTAGGTGAGACGGTGGTAATGCGGTAACTTTTCCGTCATCACGTCCCGGGGTTGACGTGTTTACATTTTGAGTCTGCTCTGCTGGTGAGCGGGCGGCACGGCACGGTATGGAACTCATAGCGACAGTAGTTGGTGACACCAATAAACTGCATACGGATGCATTCTGTGCACCACGACGCGTGTTAATGTTGCCGACCTCAGGTGACCTACTTACGGAAACAATACATTTTAGTGATAATATTTCCGTACGTAGCCCACTAATTGTTGTCTCCGATGTCGCTAATCGTGACTGAACATCAGCGAGAATGGCTTTCAGGCTTCTGATGTCTTTCAGCAGCGTAACGTCGACGTGTTCCAGGGTCACAGATGGCAGCTTGTGTAGGTCTTTCGCTACGAAGGAAGGCACGTCGACTGGATCTGTCACCTTCAAAAAACTGATGACGCCCTGAATTTGTCACCTCCATCCCTCCTGCGTAACAGCATCTCCGTGGTCTTGTCCAGCGTCTTGAACAGTAGCATCTTGCCACTGCAAATCACATCTTGACTGAAGGTAGATTTACAGATATATATACCATAGTGTCGATGGAGTGTTGTATGAACGCCAAGAACTCGTTGTCTATGTGTTGTTCGGAACCCGGCTCGCTATATATATATATAACCCGGAGTCGCTATCGACAGAAGCGTACAGTGGGCGGGGGCAACCGTGTTCATTCGCACATGGCACTGCAATTTGGAAAGAATGGATTGAATGGGATAATGCTGAGAAGCTAAGTGGCCTTTAAGCGCACCACTGGCTTACCTTAACTCGTGTTATCTATCGAAAAAAAAACCGACTGTTGTCAATCAACAACATCGACAGACCGACGGTTTAACGTACTTTTTTTTTATACATCGTCGAGAGGCATACAAGCATACGGTTCACCTAATGTAAAGCAGTTATCGTAGCCTATTAACGCTTGTAACCTATATCACTAGCGCGATGCCTCCTCTGTTGCTTACACAGCAACTCCTTAGGAGCTTACTGGTGACCTCACTCGCACGCAGGAAAACAACAACCCTCTACGGGAGTTATTATTGGCTGCGGTTTTCTGTGAGGTGGAGGTACTTTCCCAGACGGGCTGCTGTGATGCGCCCTACCTCTCTGAAACCCGGGTGGTCGAATACGACCGAAATGTATGGGAAAACGTATATAACGGGTTCTGACAGGTGACGACATCCAGACCAACACAAACAGACATGTTCATGCACACAAATGTTTGCCTTGTGTGGGAATCGAACCCACGAGCGTTGGTGTCAAAGTCGCGTCTTTCACGATTGAGCCACCGAGCTCGTTTACTCTCCGAGGGAAAAACACACAATAGATTAATCGATCTTTAGACTGGCTGAGGATGTCGTTGCTTAACCTCCATGTTCGATTAGGCACGCGCAACGATGCCATCGAGCTTTAATAAACGTTGATTAAAATTTAATTCTAATACATTTCAATATTTGTCTAAACAACCTTCTAAATAAATTTCGATATGGAATTTAAATGTCTAATCTACATCTATACAGATAAATAAAATTGGAGTGTCTGTTTGTAATATTAAAATAACCGCTTATTACTAAATGCATATGGTTGTATACACGGTACATATACCAATATGAATATTTTTACAATTTTTGACTGTCTGTATGTCTGTTTGTTCCGGCTAATCTCTGAAACGGCTGGACCGATTTTGACGGGACTAGCAGATAGCTGATGTAATAAGGAGTAACCTAGGCTACTTTTTTTTTAGAATTTTTATTTATTTTTATTAATACAATAATATTCATAAATAATATTCCACGCGGACGAAGTCGCGGGCACAGCTAGTATTGTAATTAAATCGGTGAATTAGACTCGGCGTTGTTTTCTATCATGAATATTCAGGATGTGTCTGTTTCAGTGGCCGGTAGTGTATTCGTAACTAATTGCAATGGATTTGTTTATCCCATAGATGGAAGCGCCGTGACACAAATTAAAAATAAATCTGGTCGATCCGTGGATCTTTTTCATATTAAAGTTATCTGGTTACCTAATCCACTAGGATTGTCGGTGCTCGCTGTCTAAGTCTAGGGATTTGACGAAGATACTGATCCTGACGTAGAGCGGCTGCTATAAATCGTCACACTTCACAGGGAAAACTAGACCTCTCAATTTCTTTATGAAGTGATAATAAATATACTTTCCAATATACTTTCCAATAACTTTCCAAGGTAAACATACAATTTTAGGTGATAACTTCTAATGGGAGGGTAAACCGCTTCGTTATGTAACGCGTTACGACGCCAGTCTGTCTGGCTTCCCATTCTCTCACGCATACGGTAGCGGATTAGTTTAAGTTATCACTTCTGTTGGGCGTCCCGAGACACACACGTTTTTTTTTAAATAGACTTGCGCATTTTCTCACGACGCTTATCTTTTTCTCTCTTTACATGAACAAACTCCCACCCTGTTTAACCTTTACATGAACAAACTGATTGGTGAGCTCAACAGGACGTTTATCGGTTGTCACATAGACGGAGTCTGTGTCAACAACATCAGCTATGCAGACTATATGATCCTGTTGAGCCCATCAAGCAGGGCCATGAAGAAACTTTTGAAAGTATGTGAATCCTATGCTGAGGCCCAGGGCCTTAAATACAATGCTGTTAAAAGTGAATTTATGATGTTTATGCCGGATAAAAAGCGGTAAACTAATATCCCTAAGTTCACGCTGTGCGGTGCTTCTTTAAATAAAGCGGAGAGCTTCAAGTATTTGGGTCACTGGGTCACAGAGGATCTAAAGGATAACTTGGACATCGAGAGAGAGAGGAGGTCGCTGTCTGTTCGTTGTAATATATTGGCTCGCAGATTTGTTAAATGTACTGATGATGTAAAAGTCACGCTTTTAAAGCCTTTTGTCAGTCTTTTTATACATGCATTCTGTGGGTCAACTTTACGCAGGGAGCATACAGCGATCTTCGCGTGCAGTATAATAACGCGTTCAGGGCGTTATTGGGACTGCCGCGGTTCTGTAGTGCCTCCGCCATGTTCGCACAGGTTCACGTAGATGGATTCGCAGCCATCATGCGCAAGCGCTCCTACTCAGGCGCGTACGCGACAGTCCCAACGGCATCCTGCACGCGCTGGCGGCGCGCTGGGACTCGCCGATGCTGGCCCGCTGGGTGACACTGCAACCAGTCAAGTGAGTGCCGGCCCCGTATCGCTAGATGTCAGCCGCTGCTTTGTTTTATTTTTTGCTTTGTGTTTGTTATTTTTGTAATTGCCTTACTAACAACCTAATCTTTAGTTTTACTGTTACTAACCAAAGTTCATAGACCTACAAGTTGTCTGAAAAATAAAATTGTTATTATCCACTTATATCTTTATTTCTCTTATTTACATATTTATATTTACATATTTTATATTTACAATATATATATAAAACTACAATATTATAAATATAAAAATATACAAAAAGAATCGCCACCGACGCGAGACGTAGTGTCTAAGTCGTCGGTGGTCAGGGCGACAGACCTCCGCACAATACGTGCAGTTCCCAAAATTGCCACCTTCTGTATTCGGCCTTTAATCCAGTGACCTAGCGAAAGTCTCCTAAGGTGTTGGTCGAGACTTTTCGCTATAAGACCATTTACCGACACGACTATCGGGACAATTGTTGTTGAATCCACGTCCCACATGTCGGTAACCTCGTGGGCTAAGTCCAAGTATTCTGACAACTTGTCTTTCTCAGCCTTCACGAGGTTCTCATCATTATTATTATTATCTTCACCACCGAGCAAGTGACTATTAAAATATCTTCATAAATCCGTAAACACGAATTCAGTGCTACATGCCAGGATTCGAACTGGATACAAGTTGGTCAATAAGCGGGTTCTTCACTGCTCCTACAACAATATTCATACATTGTTACCTTATGTATAACTTTACATGCATTGTGTGATTATAATGAACGATCTGTTATAGGTATTCAAGCATTCCCATACAAAGTATACTAAAATTGTTTTTACAAACATCCTGAGACATACAAGCATACGGCCCTCCTGATGTAAGGCTGTTACCGTAGTCTATGAACACGTGACCGTCTCTGCTGGTAAAATAACCACTTCTTAGAAGTTTACTATTGAGCTCACTCACACGTAGGAACAGACAACCCTCGTTATTATTTGGCTGCAGTTTTCTGTATAATTTGGCGGCGAGTATGTATGTGGTCCACGGTACTAAACCCTTTTTGGAATCCGGCTTGTTCGGGATGCTGGACGTCAAGTACCAGACGGTTAGTGATGGATGACTCTCGAAAACAGTACACAAAAGCGGCTTAGAAGTGATATCGGCTTAAAATTCTTCAAAAGAGTCTCATCAACGTTTTTTGAAGAACAACATGGCCAGGCTTCTGCTGCACACTTCTGGTGTTTCACCGGGGTGTATGACGGAATTGAATAGCTTCTCTAAGACAACAAGTATCGGCTTTCTACCCATTTTCAGAAGCTCTGCCGTAATTCCGTCCTCAACCCGTGTTTTCCCATTTTCCAGCTTTTTGAGAGCCTTATGAATCTCACACAGACTGATGCTCGGGAAATCTTCGATAATTATGTTAACTCTATCTTCGAATTCAGTAATTTATTTGGTTATTAGATAGATATTATTTAATTATTAGATAGATCTAGAAAGGCTAAGAGACCTCTCATAGCCTTTTTAGATGTTTTAAGAGAGGTAGGGTGCATCAAAGCAGCCCGTCAGGGGAAGTGCCCTCCATCTCACAGAAAACCGCAGCCAAATAACAACTCTTTCGAGGGTGGTTGTTATTCCGGTGATTGAACGAGGTTACCAGTGATCTCCAGAAGTTCCTGTATTTGCAACGAGCTAGCAATGCTGTCTGTATTGCAAACATTCATAGGGTTTGGTAACAACTTTTTATCATCACTCCCAAAGCTGTATAAAAAGACGCATTTTGTTTACGAGTTACAAATATGTGACATACTTACACATAGACGAACAAACAGCAGAGTGACAGCAATACTGTTCCGTTTACCTTTTACTCTGAAAACCCATCGCGGTAAGTTTTTTAAGAGAGGTAGGGCGTATCGTAGTTGACCGTCTGCGGCAGTACCTCCACATTACAGAAAACCGCAGCCAAATAACAACTCCCTGGAGGGTTGTTGTATTCTTGCGTGTGAGTGAGGTCACCAGTAAGCTCCTAAGGCGTCGCTGAGATAGGAGAAGATGTGGCATCGCCCGAGTGGAAGTTAATGTGTTACAAGCTTTCGTAGGCTATGGTAACCATTTTACATCCGGCGGACAGTATGCTTGTATGCCTTCCGACGCTGTAAAAAAAGGCAGGTGTTGTGTTCGTGCCGACGTACTTTATGACAATGAACCTGTGCGACAATGGCTGCCTTTGAACCGTGACGTACCGACACTATTGTATATACGCTAAAATGTTTTTATAGTTTTAGATACGTCGTACACGCTCTATAATGGCAATACGAAAGTAAGGTAATTGCCCAACTCGCATTCAGTTGGCCACGCTCTCGCGTCGCGTCGCGTCTATACGTATCTACGCCACAAAGCATAAATGTTTTAAGATATATATATTCATCTCTTTCTAACGACAGGTATGCCCTATCATTTGTCTCTTTGTTTGAGCAAAGTGTCATAATAAATAACTGTACATACATATAGTACTAATTGCGCTATTTTAAAGTACAATAATGTTGGTGTATAACGTGTCTACCTTTTGATACGTCGCTATATATATACGTATTTATCGATGACAGTGGCCGACAACGCATACCGGGTTAGAGGAATGGTGGTATTACAATCTATACAAATAAATAAAGTTGTAATATCTGTTTGTAATGTCAAAATGATACCTTTTTATTAAATGCATAAGAATGTATACACGGTACATATTATACCAAAATAATCCATATCAAAATTTTTTGCTTGTCTGATTAGCTCTTAACTTACCGCTATTGTGGCCCTGCCTTCTAATAGCGAGAGCTCGATGGCGTCTTTGCGCGTGCCAGGTTAAGCAGTCGACCGCAGCCTGTCTATGGATGGGTTTATCTACGAGTATCTCGAGTTTCCCGTGTTTCGGAGCGCACGTTAAGCGGTCGGTCCCGGCTGTTGTCGATAGATGATAGTTAAGCTAAGTCAGTGACCCTCGGGGGACTTGTAAACATTATCCTCCGCCAATCCGCATTTGAGCAGCGTGCTGGAGTATGCTCTAAACACCTTCGGTTGAAGGGAGACCCTTATCTCTGCAGTGGGACGAGTGAGGGTTGATGTAGCCTGCTAAAAGCAAAACAGGGGCATAGAAATTGGACAAGCGGTGTTACTGCACAACTATGAATGAAATATCCTATGGAGAGGCGATGGAACGATTTTGAAGTCTTCGTCTACCTTGACTCCTACATCCTTCCACTATTCCGTTGTGTATATATTTCGTAATTACCCACTGTTTGTTTGTTCTAATTATTGTGTTCATGCAAGTTCTAATACTGAGCATACATTCCAGGGTTGACGTAAGTTAATTAAAATGTAACAACCCATCCTAACTAATATTAATTAACAAAACACTGGTATTTGATTATCAGGGTAAAAGGTAACGAGCTCGGTGGCGCAGTGTTTATAACGTTACTTTGACACCAACGCTCGTGGGTTCGATTTCCACACAAGGCAAACATTTGTGTGCATGAACTTGTCTGGATGTTTCAAGAGAGGTAGGGCGCACCAAAGCGGCCCGTCTGGGGAAGTACCTCCATCTCGCAGGAAACCGTAGCCAAATAACAACTCCCTAGAGGGTTGTTGTGTTCCTGCGTGTGACTGAGGTCACCAGCAAACCATTTTATTGGAGTTGCTGTGTTCGCAGCAGAGGTGGCATCGCACGAGAAATACTCAATGTATTACAAGCGTTCATAGGCTACAGTAGCCGCTTTACATCATACGTTTGTATTCCTCCTGACGATGTACAAAAAAAATGTGGCGCGACTAGGGTTCTCACCTCACGTAAAACCGCGGCCAAATAACAACTCACTGGAGGGTTATAATGTCTCTGCCAACGAGTGAGGTTACCAGTAAGCTCTTGAGGATTTGCTGCGTTAGTAGCAGGGATGGCAGCGAGCAAGAAATACTTTTTTTGATACAACTTCGGGAGGCATACAAGCATACGGCCCACCTGATGTAAAGCGGTTACCGAAGAATGTGAACGCTCGCAATACATTAAGTATCACTCGCGCAATCCACCTATGTTGCTAACAAAGCAACTCCTCAGGAGCTTACTGGCGACCTAACTCACACGCAGGATCACAACAACCGTTTTCTGTGAGGTGGAAGTACTTCCCCAGACGTGCTGCTTTGATGCCCACTACCTCTCTTGAGACTTACGAGGATACAAACTTGAGTTATTAACTTAGATCAAATCAAGAGGAAATCTAATTGCGGCGACACACCTGCGTGAATTAATCAAACTCCTGCGAAAGTTCGACAACTTAATGTACAATGATTATAACCATTGAATTATTATGTACTAGTGTACTAGAACCGACACCGCGAACCAAATATTTGCGCCATGCTTTGTTGCCGATCGGCAACAACTCATTGCTGTGCTACATTGAACGAAACGCGTAAGCGCCATGAAAATCACGGCGCTTTCGACCTTTTGGTCGCGAGGAAAATACGCCTTAGAAGTTCACGTATTTATTCATAAACAATTTACTTATCATTATAACTATTACTAAACTAGGTATTAAACATTTTTGAAATATTATCAATTTAACAAACAACACAATGTCAATTCAGAACAAAAATGTCCAATTTCTTATTTAAAATAATCATCAAGGGAATGTTAATTCTTTTCTAGTAAAAATGATTTTAATTTCACCTTAAATAGACTAAGGCTGTCTATGTCTTTCTTTTAGCTTGATATTGAGCACTGTGTTCCATTACTTTCAATTTTGGTATGATATTGTGTTTAAGAGCCCTTCGCCTTGTTCTCTCCCTTACCCGTCTATCATTGCTTGACTCAGTTTTAGGCATTAGTATTTGAGATCAGTCAGAAGTGAAAACAATTACAAACTTGGAACAGTTAAAATGCCTAGCAAAAAACATGACTCCCAAGATGGAATGCCTACCATTGTACGTATGTCTCTCTTCTGTAATGAAAAAGTGATTTAGTGCTGTATCTTCTAATCTTTGGTATAGACATCCAAATTATTTCAGCGCGGCAGCGGACATTAGTTTTAAGTATTACCAAAATGGAGCAATACTTTTACTTAGGACAGCTCCTCTAGTACATAGTAACTCAATGGTTCTAACACATCACGTATTGTCGTAATTACTGTCTGATAGTACTTCTCTTCTACTTACTAGTAATTAGTGGAATTACATTCAGAGAGCTCGATATGAGCAGTGATGGCTCAGTGGACAAGGGACCGGCCTATTGAGCAACACGGTTCCCGGTTCGAATCCTGGGACGTATCACTAAATTCGTGTTTTCGGTATCTATGTACATATTTAGCAGAGCTGCGATAGCCAGCGGAGCCACATTACCCTCAAAATTGCCGTTTGGGGTAGACTGATGTCATCCAGCTAGCGTTTAGACGGTAATAGTGAGAAACTCCAAAATCGACACACTAATAGCTAACATATTGTAGTTTTGTATCCTTTAATTTGAAATTTAAATGTTCGTTGGTGAGGGAGAACGGTCCAAAATCGTTCCAATTAGAAAAAAAAACATATGGGAAAACGTATGGCCGGCCACTCTGCAGTGCAGAGTCTGCACTGCACTCCCATCAACAGAAAAAGTAACAGCACTCGTCGCTAGATGTCGTACAGGGTTCCATATATTTAAAAAAATTAAAAAATTAAAAATAAAATATTTAAATATTTTTTAAATTAAAAATATCAGCTCTGCCTACACAGCTTGCTGTTATTTACTAGTTATTAATTATCACTCGCTCGGCGGTGAAGGAAAACATCGTGAGGAAACTTCCACATTTAAGAAAATATATTTTGATAGAATTGTAACCTTTGAAATGTCTAGTTTTCCCTCAGGGTTGTGGAGGTGGGACGTCAGTCGCTCCATGTCACAATCAGTATCTTCGCCAAATCTTTAGACTTAGGCAGCGGATCCCGCCAATCCTAATGGATTAGGAAACGGGATAACGTTACGAAAAAGAAGAATATTCAGAGAGTTCGATGGAGTCGTTGCGTCTGTCATTCTGACCGAACGCACAGGTTAAGCAACGTCGACCGCAGCCTGTCTATGGATGGGTCTAACTATCTCGAGTGTCTCCATGCTTCGGAGAATAAGCCGTTGGTTCCGGCTGTTTTTGATAGATGAGAGTCGTGAAGCTAAGTCGGTGGCCATCGGGCGGCTTGAGGATACTGGCCTCCGCCAATCACCAGTTGAATAGCGTGGTGGACAATACTCTAAACTGCTTCTTTGAAGGGAGGCCAGTATTCTTGCTGTGAGATGAGTTAGGGTAGATGTAGTATCCGATGAGCTCGGCGGCGCAGCGGCTAATAAACCGTCTTTGACACCGACGTTCCTGGGTTCAATTACCACACATGACAAACATCTGTGTGCATGAACAATTTGTTTGTCTTCGTCTAGGTGTTTTTAAGAGAGACAAACAGATATGTTCATGCACACAAATGTTTGTGCTGTTTAGGAATCGAACCCACAAGCGTTGATAAATAACGTAACAGCTCGTTTCACCACTGCGCCAAAGAGCTCATCAAAATATTTGGCCAGTGTGGAAATCGAACTCATGAGCGTTGGTGTTATAGTAACATTGTTACTCCACCAGCAAGCTAGCCAATGATATATAGACAAAGATTATTTGTACCAGAGGTATACATGTATACATTCTACAACGGAGTTACATCAAGGTGCAGGCAGACATCCCACGCACTGCTGTTAGTAGATGCATCCATACATTAGCAGAAACTCTGTCTCGGTTGCTGTGGTCGTGACTGCAAGTGTCCGCCATATGAAACATGAACTGCATGCACCCGCCACCGTTCCTGCCCTGGCTGCTCCGGTCGACTCTGTCTTGGCTGCTGTGATCGTCTCTGCAAGTGTCCGCCATCTGAAACATGATACGCGTGCACCCGCCATGTGTTTCGTCTATATATGATGTATCCTCAGGCGCTGTAGATATTAGTCGCTAGAATAACATGCTACGAATCGATTTCATTCATGTTTCAGATGGCAGACTCTCGCAGCGATAATCGCAGCAACCGAGGCAGAGACGACCGGAGCAGCCGAGGCAGAGACGACCGGAGCAGCCGAGGCAGAGACGACGGAAAGAGCCTTGGCAGCGGCGGCGTGCATCTACTAACGATAGTGTGTGGGAGCCGGCCTACGATAGCTCGCATAGACTAATCGGTAGCGGGAGCTCACAAAGTAGTCAAATTGCCTAAAAATAACGCCTGAATCTATAAACTATTGTCGATAATAATCAGTTCATTGGCGAAACTACCTTCAATGAAGTCGAGCTTCATTGGAGATAGATAGATAGAATACGCTTTATTTGCATAATACAGATATAATTGGAAATGCATTCAAAAGGATTTTTACAATTTTAGAAATGAACGGGTCCGGCCGTTATGCACCCATTCCGCGACGCCCCCGGCCGGGACGAACCCGTTGTTTTCTTTTTCCAGGATACTTGAGTAAGGTACTGTTATGAACATAATTGTTAATTGGGTTTATACCTGTGGTGTATAGCGGTGAGCGATTGGCTACGTCTATCTACATACAATGTAGCAGGTAATTTTTTTTTAAATATTGTGAAATGACACACTGACCGATTGACCTATCTTATCACTTGCATACTTGCAATATTTGATCATGAGCGAAAGGGATGCACTTATTGTCCGTCTCAATTTATCTATTGTTATCAAAAACTCGCTTAAGTTCTGGTATAAGACCTACACAATAGGCGAGCTACCCTTTCATTGTTTCCGTGTAATGCTATTTTGGCAACCACTTGAATATTTGCAATATTCGATCATGAGCGAAAGGGATGCACTTATTGTCCATCTCAATATATCTATTGTTATCAAAAACTCGTCTGAGTTCAGGTAACCTACACAATAGGTGAGCTACCCTTTCACTGTTTCTGTTCGATTTTCATTTTGGTAACCAATATACGAGTATTTTAATAATATATGTACAATTTAGTTTTTATTTTTTAATTACATTGTTTGAAGGGAGTACTTAAAAACTAATCTTACTAATTATAAGGCTCTATGTATGACAGTATACGCACACCACAAAATAAAAATATTTAAAATAAATAAATAAATAATTTTCTCACACTTTCATTCACTTCTATTCAAAAACACTTCTGTTTTCAACAGTATTGGCTCAAGTTTCCTGTCAAAAAACGCTTGTTTTAAAACGGGTGCGTCCCGGCCGGGGGCGTCGCGGAATGGGTGCGTAACGGCCGGACCCAAATGAACTATGCAACAAGGCGGCCTTATTGCTAAAAGCAATCTTTTCAAGGCAACCTTAAGGTAACGAAACAGATTACAGAAAAAAGGTAGGGCTAGTCCGCAAGGAAATGAAGAATTAAATATAACTGATACTACTCGTAATTTAAACTTATTAATATTATAGTTACAGGTATACAATTACAAACATAATTACACACACAGAGACAAATATATATATATATATATATTTATTTATTTATTTATTTATTTATTTATTGTTAGGAAGACCAACAGCTACAGGTGACATAATAAGTAACAATATTAGTTGCTAATGGAGCCAATTACAGGTCCTCACAGATAGAACTTGAATGGTTATAAAGGAAACTTGAACACAAATAACACGCTGTTACAATAAGATGTCGTGTCACAACATGGTCGATTTCATCTATATGAATATAAAACAGTATTTATATAAAACTAAATAATAATAATAAAAAATAAAAAAGGGAGACCTCATACAATTACATAATTAAAATTAAAAAGATATCGTTGTG
Organism: Pyralis farinalis; assembly: GCA_947507595.1. NCBI lineage: Eukaryota > Metazoa > Arthropoda > Insecta > Lepidoptera > Pyralidae > Pyralis > Pyralis farinalis. The sequence continues at coordinate 34,567,523 of OX382257.1, read as the reverse complement.
ATGTGGCTTTATGTTACTGGAGCAAATGATGATAAAGCAAGTGCTTCGCTCTGGTTATGCTTGTAGCGAATAAATCAATGTCAACAGTTTTAGATATTTTATTAAATTTTTTGCCTGCGCGCAAGAAAAACGAATTTTGCCGGTAATTAGTATAACTATTTGGAAGAAGAAGAAGAGGGTTAAATCGAAGTGATCTAGAGGGAGTGCTTAACTTTACTTTAGCCAGGAGTTCGGGAGAGTCAACTACACCGGTTGCTATCTTCATTAGGTATACTATATCGGCAACGTCTCGACGAATATTCAAAGGAACCAGGTGATGCTTCATACATATATCCAGATAATTTTGAGAACTGTAGTTCAGGTTTAGGCGATAACATAGATGTTTTATAAATTTTCTTTGTATTTTTTCTACGCGTTCTATATATATGCTGTACCTGGGGTTCCATACCTGCGAGCAGTATTCGAGATGGGTGCGTACGTAGGTACAGAATAAAATTTTTAAAGTTTTAATATCTTTAAAAGATGTCGAGCACCGTAAGACGAACCCGAGTGCTTTAAGAGCCTTTGATATTATTTTATCAATATGCGTATCGAAAATTAATTTTGCGTCGTGGTATACTCCCAGGTCGCGCACGAGTGTAGAGCGCTGGAGGTTATGTTGCTTTAGTATATATGTTGTCTGAATTATATACCGCTTTCTGGTGAATGTGACTACATAACACTTCGAGGGATTAAGGTCAAGGCTATTACGAGCACAGTATTGTTCAAGACGGGCGATATCAGCTTGAAGGGCACATGCGTCTGATGGAGATGAAATAGTGGAAAATATCTTCATATCATCTGCAAAACAGAGCAGTCTTGATGATAGAAGGCAATTTTCGATATCATTAATCATTATATTGAAGAGAAGGGGCCCGAGCAGTGAACCCTGGGGAACCCCGCTCGATATGTTAACCCAGCTCGAAATGTAATTTTTCACAACAACCGCTTGTGTTCTATGGTCAATGTAAGATGAAAACCATCTTAAGAGATTTCCACCGATTCCTATATATGCCAATTTCTCTAGAAGTATGCTATGATCTATCCGGTCGAAGCATTTCGAATAATCAGTGTATATAACATCTACTTGCCCACCAGCATCCATTATCTCAGTTAGAAAGTCATTGAGGAGCACAAGGTTGGACACGGTGGACTTGCCACTAAGAAAACCATGCTGAAAGGGACCAAAAGAATTCTTTAATGCCGGGTATAACTGATTATAGATTATACGCTCAAATACTTTCGATAGTATACACAGCTTTGAAATTGGTCTATAATTTGTGACGTCTGTTTTAGTTCCCTTTTTATGGACAGGAGTAATAAAGGCGGACTTCCACATACTAGGTACAATGCCCTCACTCAATGACTTCCCAAACAACAAGGTAACAGGTAGGGATATTGTATTCGCGGTGGCTATGAGAAATGAGGCTGGTAAGTTGTCAGGTCCAGCCGATTTTGATGTGTCAAGCGATAATAGGTGTTTCGTGACTTCGTCCAAGCTAACCTTAATATTGGAGATGTACGTATTTGGGGTAGCGGCATGTGCTGTAGAATGGGAAAATGAGGTAGGCTGTGAAAAGTTAGAAGAAAAATATGATGAAAATGCTTCACAAATACCATCACCGGTATTAGCTTGCACATTATTGTACGTGAGATTATTTGGAATAGTGCTAGACTTGGAATTATTTTTTGATTTTAAATATGTCCAAAAGTATTTAGGATTTTTAACAATAGATTTCTCAACATTAGATAGGTAAGTTTGATGGCATGTTTTTTCAAGGCGTTTCATTCTATCGCGCAGCAATTTGAAAGTCTCGAGATCCGCACGGTTACCGTAAGTATTATATTTTCTAAGGTATTTATTTTTATCCCTAATTACCTTAATGAGAGCTCTGGAGTACCAAATGGGGAACGATTGATTTGTCGTTCGTGCAGTAGGGACGTATTTATCTATAAGAGAATTAATAATATTATAGAAATGTGTAGCAGCTGCTTCAACGGTTTTGTCCACAAATTCATGATCCCAGTCGACTTTTAGTATCTCCGAATTAATTTTATTATAGTCACCTTTATGGAAAAGGCGTTTTATGAATGGTGCAGGTTTCAAATAGTCGACGGTTAGGTCCGCAGTAATAGATAATGCACTGTGAAGGGGATCGATTGGTACCAGGGGATCGGGGCATTCAACTACTTTTACGATGTCATTGGAAAGTACCAAGTCTAAGATTCTACCTTGAAAGTTTAAAACACCGTTATACTGGCATAAACCATGCATGCTTAATTCGTCGATAAGAAGATATTCGTCATTACTTTGCAGATTAAATGGGCTATAGTGTAGATTACTGTTTAAATGCCAATGGATTCCACTTAAGTTAAAATCTCCGATAATCAAATAATTGTCAAGTGGATTTTGCTCAATTGCATCGTTTAATTTGTTTAAATAGTTATAAAGTTGTTGGGAGAATGTGTTACCTAAGTTTTGTGTACATAAGTACAAAACACATAAGTGTAATTTGATTAACAGCTGATTACCTTGTTTGTAGGTTAAAGTTAACCAGAGATCCTCTGCGCTCGAGTGGAATGTTGGTTGCGAGGTAACAGTTAATTCCTTACGTGTGGCAATCAACACACCTCCTCCCAAGGTCTGTCCTGTTGAAGTGTAATCACGGTCACGGCGCCAAACAACGTATCGATCATCAAAAAGTTCACTGTCAGCAATCCCATCTAACAACCACGTTTCAGTTAGAAAAACAACATCATAGTTACACATACAAATATTACGTTTAAATAGGTCCGTTTTAGTTCGCAACCCTCTCACATTTTGATAATAGATATTTAACTTTGACTTCTCCATTTTAACGTTGTTGGGTTATAAAAAGTAAAATAGAAACACTTCATTACCCGTGTATCGCAAGAAGTAAAACAGTAAGTCGCTGGTAGTAAGAAAAATAAATGAGTAGCCAGAGGCAGCAAGTGTACGTAGTGTTTAAAAGGCATTTGTTTGAGCGAGATAGTTAAATGATTAGTAGTATCCGCTGCGAGCATAACAGTGCGATAAGCTAAACAATAGCATAGTCCACGCGTGGAATGCGCGTCAGCGGTGCAAAACATTTGCTTATAAAGTATGTTTAATGTAAAATATGGATTAATAGGAGTGAATAAGCGTTGCAAAACGATAATAAATTGCTCCAATAACACAATAATACAAGTTAATTGTAACAGATGAAGTATCCATAAAGGAATTACAGTTATTATAAGACATACTAAGTAAGCCTGTTTAAATCACTCTCAGAATTAATTATTAGCACCTTGGAAGTGTCATTTTGACGTGCATGTATTTTACCGAACTTCACCCACACGTAGTTATACCCCAGCTTGTCCTTGAGGATGGATTTGGTCTTAGACAGCAGGTTTTTTGATTCCGGAGTTAGGTGATCATTAACGTAGATACATTGAACTTCGTCCCGGAATCCGATGTCACTTGCGGTAGTGCTTTTTACAGACCGCGCTGTAGCCACAAATTCTTCTTTTATGTAGCGGTTAGTGAAGCTCACAATGATTGATTTTTCCTTAGAATTGTGCGTTGGTACTCTAGCAATATAATTTATGTATGTTTTCGAAAATGGACATTTTATATGCTTACAAATTGATTCCATAAGTGCGAAGAGGTTTTCGTCTTTCTTGTAGGGTACTCCCTTAATCTCCGTGTTGTTGAGTCGAGACCACTGATCTTTCAAAGCGAGATTGTGCCTACACTTAGCAAGGTCATCTTGGGTTAATTTCAGGGCTTCTCTGAGGTAGTCGACTTCAAGGAGTTTTGATTCAACGACATCAATCCTTTTAGTGCAGTCATTCAATTTTTCGCTATTAAATTCATATGAGGTTTTGAGTTCTTGTATTTCATCCTTAATGGTTTTTACATCTTCAACTAGTGTAGGTAGATACGTAAGATGGCGCTTCATTTCAAGGATCTCACCCAAGATTTTATCTAGGGAAACCGGATCATCACAACTAGCGCCTCCAGTTGTAGTGTTTTTGCAATTTGCACATTTCCATCCAGCCCTTCTGTCAGCGCCGAGCTTCCTATAACCCGCTTCTGTAATGCCGGCGCATCCATAATCGTACATCTTCTTACAAAAGGAGCATTGTACACCATCGTTAAAGACTGTTTTGCATTTAATGCACGTATTCATTTTAAATAATATTTATTAAGCAAAATCGAGGAAAATGTTGACGATCACTGATTTATGAGTTAACTTGAGCAACGTGTTATTCTTACTAGTGTTCAACGCGGACGGACTATATACATATATATATATATATATTATATATACGCATATATACATACACAATATACATACACTGTACATAAAATACACAAACATATTTATGTTTCAAATGTCAGTTTAAACTATTGGAGGTGGTTTGGTCTTTATTTAGAAGCCTTTAAACAATTAATCGACAACAAATTCTTGGCATAAGAATTTGTTTTTGTAGTTTTAAAAATATTTTATATTATGTTTTGTCGTTTATGAGTTTACAATTGATATTAGGCAATAATGAATATGAATTGTACATATATTCAATAAGCTTGTTCACTCACGGAATTTCTACAACATAATCTGCTTCTAAATACTTATCGTCTTGGTATCCGTAATCTGAAAAAAAGCATAACATAAAAGACAATAAATTATTTCTAACAGCAACAGAATAATTTGGAATTTGAAAAAATCCTCTTTTTCATCCCTTTTTCAAACACCGTTGGGCATTAATAATTAAAAATCTTTTCTAATTTTTGTATTTTTTTTTTAATTTACCGTCCTTTAAAAAGAAATTGTAAGATTTGTATTTAACGGTAATGTATGAAATTGGTATATTTGGAAAGCGGTATAATTTTTATACTTATTTCGAATTCTATGACATATATTTAAAAAAAATTCTTTGAAAGAAAAGAAAGAAAGAAAGAAAAAATTGTTTATTTGGTTACATTTCACATGCTTGTTAAATTACAACTAAATATACATAAATGCACCAAAACGGCCTCCGCTCAGCATGTGTTGTGGCCCGTGGTGTGGACCACAACGCTGGTCTTCATACCAGTAAATTGTTTAGAAAATAATTTCAAAAATCTATATAATACAAAAGAATAAAATTATAACAAATTGGATAAATTACATGACTTACATTTTACAATATATTATATTATTATTGTTATATTTAGCTGCAGGCACTAACACGTACATAAATAAATAAATAATAAATATTGTCGGACAAATTACACAGCGCCATCTAGCCCCAAAGTAAGCGAAGCTTGTGTTATGAGTACTAGACAACTGATAAACATACGTAAATACATTTTTTTTTGTAAATACATAATTATTATACATAGAAAATACCCAGACCAAGACAAACAGACATGTTCATGCACACAAATATTTGTATTGTGTAGGAATCGAACCCACGAGCGTTAATAATAATAATAATAATAAATTGGGGTGAGATTATTTCTCACCTGCTGTACATGGATGACCTCAAATTGTTTGCACCAAAGAAACATGAACTGGTTGAGTTGCTGAAAGTTACTGAAACTTTCAGCAATGCTATTGGTATGGAATTTGGTGTTGACAAATGTGCGGTCATTCATGTAGAGCGGGGTAGAGTTGTAAATTCAGATTGTTTGCAACTCTCTGAGACAATATCCCTCAGCCCCCTCTCTGAAGTTGAAACATACAAATACCTTGGTATGTCGGAGTCTTTGGGTATAGCCGATGAGGACATAAAACAATCGGTGACGGAGCGTTTCTTTGGTCGTCTGACAAAAGTATTAAAAAGTCTTTTGTCAGGTGGCAACAAAGTACGTGCCTTCAACGGTTGGGTTATGCCCTTGTTAATATACACCTTCGGCATACTAAGGTGGACGCAGACTGAACTGGACGCCCTGGACGTGAAGGTCCGAAAACTGTTAACGACGCATCGCATGCATCACCCACGATCATCGGTGATGAGATTGTACATCCCACGGAAGTGTGGGGGTCGTGGCTTTTTAAATGTCAAGAACCTACACAACCGTGAGGTGTGCAATCTCAGGGATTATTTCCTTCATTGTGAAAGTGGGATGCATTGCGACGTTGTAGCAGTTGATAAGGGCCTTACGCCGTTATCCTTGGCAAATGAGAACTGGCGCAAACCATTGGTGGTTACCACCCAGAGCCGCAAGGACATATGGAAGAGCAAGGAGCTACACGGGCGGTTCTACAGGGCTCTTAATGGGTCTGATGTAGACCCGCTCGCGTCGGTGGCCTGGCTACGTTTCGGTGACCTCTTTGGGGAAACCGAAGGTTTTGTCTGTGCAATTATGGATGAAGTTATCAAGACGAATAACTACCGGAAGTATATCCTGAAGGACGGTACGGTCGACATTTGTCGAGCATGCCACCGTCCCGGCGAGTCACTCAGGCATATAGTCTCCGGTTGTTCTCATCTTGCTAACGGCGAGTACTTGCACAGACACAATCAAGTAGCGAGGATTATACACCAGCAACTTGCACTTAAATATGGCCTTGTAAGCTCTGAGGTACCATACTATAAGTATGCACCCGCGCCAGTTCTCGAAAATGGCAATGTCACGCTCTACTGGGACCGATCTATCATCACAGACAGGACTATTGTCGCCAATAGGCCTGACATTGTGTTGATAAATCGGGGGGCGAGCCGTGCAATTCTCGTTGATGTCACCATTCCCCATGATGAGAACCTCGTGAAAGCCGAGAAAGAAAAACTTTCTAAATACTTGGACTTGGCTCACGAGGTTACCGCCATGTGGCATGTGGACTCAACGATTATTGTTCCGATAGTCGTGTCAGTAAACGGACTTATAGCGAAGAGCCTCGACCGTTATCTTGAGAGACTCTCGCTTGACAGTTGGATCAAGAACCAGATTCAGAAAGCGGTTCTTTTGGACACGGCCCGCATTGTGAGAAAGTTTCTCACTATGGAGCCCTAACCACCGGTAGCTTGGGTCTTCGCTCCGCTACCGGCGAGTGCCCATTTTTTTATATTTTTAAATGTATTTTTTGCGATATTTTATATTTAAAAATATAAAGATTGTGATGTGATATAATAATAAAATAATAATAATAATAAATATTTATTTGCACAAAACACGGTGTAAAAGTTGACAAATAATCAGTAGAGCATACATGTTTTGCCAAGTCAGTGGCATGCAAATACATTGTTTAAGTGATTTTAAATTAGAGGCAAAATATAGTGTACTAAATTATTAAAATATTTATCCATTAGGTCTATTCGATAGAAATACAATGTCAATATTAATATTAGAATAATAGGTTGTAATGTCAAGTAAACAGTATTCATTAACAGCAAATGTCCAATAGCTACAAATAATCATTTCATGTCAAAAAGTCTTGTATATTGTAATATTCTTGATCTAACAACCATTTATATAATTTTTTTTTGAATAAATTATTATTACTACATTTTATGTCAACCGGAATTTTATTATAGATTTTAATAGACATACCTAAACAGCTTTTGGTATATTGACTCATAGTTGGAGTTATATCAAATACTAGTCTGTTAGGGTTTCTATGGTTTGTAGCATATAAAGCACTAGCTTTCTTAAAAAGTTTACTATTTTCTTTTATAAATACGCCCATGACATATATATAAAGAGACGGTAGGGTTAATAATCCAAGTTCCTTAAATCGTGATCGACACGACACATCTGGTGGAAGACCGTACATCGATCTAATGCACTTTTTTTGCGCAATAAAAGCTCTACCGATGTTGGTACCATTGCCCCAAATTAATAAGCCATAGCGCAAGGTAGACTCAACATACGCGTGATAAGCTGTAAGTGCTGTCTTTTTGTCAGTAACATTAATCACTTGTTTAAGAGCATAAACGAATTTATTTATTTTAGTACATACTTTTTCAATTTGAGATTTCCAGTTCATTTGCTGATCTATCGTTAGTCCTAGAAATTTTGTCTCTTTTACCATGTCAATTGGTACATTGTTGTAATGAATATTCAGATTAAACATTTCATTTTTATAATTATTAAAGTGAATCCAGTTAGTTTTAATTACATTTATTTTTAAATTATTTATGTCAAGCCATTGAATTATGTCACTAATAGTTTTATTTACGTCATCTTCATGGTCTTTAATGGTCAGATTTATTTTATTTGTCGCAACAACAACAGATATGTCATCAGCGAAAAGTGTGCATTTATGAGTTGTAATATAAGGCAAATCATTTATATATAAAAGGAATAGAATAGGGCCTAATACGCTGCCTTGTGGAACTCCATATTTATTATGTCTAAAATTAGATGAGTATGTCGTTATTTCGCTATTTTTATCTAATTTTGTAATCACGACACGTTGACATCTGTTATTTAGGTAAGATGCTATCCAATCAAGAGTAGGTCCTCTAATTCCAATTAATTCTAATTTGTTTAAAAGTATTTTATGTGAAACAACATCGAAAGCTTTCGATAAGTCAAAAAATACTGCAGTAGTGAAATTTTTATTATTTATATTTGTTAAAATAGCTGTCATAAGTGCGTATGTAGCAAGTGTTGTTGATTTATGCTTTTGAAATCCGTACTGGTCTTCCGCAATTATTCCAAATTTATTGCAGAATTCCATTAACCTCTTTAGCATACACTTTTCAAAAATTTTTGAAAAGATTGGTATCAGCGTTATGGGTCGATAGTTTTTTAAATCACCTTTGCTACCTTTCTTGAACAGCGGTTTCACAACTGATAATTTTAGCAGTTCCGGAAAAGAACCTGTAGAAAAAGATAAGTTAATTAAGTGGGTTAAAATGGGTAATAATTCATCGATGCTTGACTTTATTACTTTAGTACAAATTTCATCATACCCTTCTGAATTTGTGTTTTTTAATGACATGACTTCTTTTTTTACTTCAGATTCTGACATGGGTCTTAAAAACATTGAATGTCCTGTATTATTATTATACCTTATTTTAGGATTACTATTATTATTATTAATGTCATGTTTGGTATTTGTTGAATCGATAAAATAATTATTAAATGTCGTCGCTATGTCTATAGGATCTGTCAGTATAGTATTGTCAATTTTTATGTTGTCTAAATTATTATCGCATGTCATATTACAAATTTCATTTTTGATGATAGACCAAGATGCTTTGCACTTGTTTCTACTTCGATTGATAAATTTAATATTAGCATTTTTTTTTAAATTATATATACATTTCTTTAATAGTTTCGAATATTTATTATACATGTTTTTATTTGTCAACGTTTTTTCTTTATAACATTTATATCTTAATAATCTTTTAGTTTTAGAGCTTACTTTTATGCCTTCACTAATCCAATTTTGCTTGATTCTTTGTGCTGTGTTAATTTTGATTTTTAATTTAGGAAAACACAGTTTATAGAATAAACTTACTAATTCATGAAACATACCAAAAGCCTTATTAAGATTTGTTTCGTAGTATATCTCAGACCATGATAAGCTTCTTATACAATTCCTAAATTTTGTTATGTTTTCTTCGCTATAGTCCCTCTTGAAAATGTAATAAAATGAGGGTTTTAACATTTTGTTTTTGATAGGGATACTAAGCATTTGAGCAGTTTCATGGTCGGACAAGTGTAGAGGCAATACTGTTGCAGTTGCGTCTTTAATATTGCTCAATATATGATCTATGCAAGATCGTTTTCTGGTAGGCTCGTTTATGTGGATTTTCAGGTCATAAATCTGAGCTAAGTCTTTTAAGTATTCCGTAGCTGTTCCAGATTGCAGCGTATTTATATTGATATCACCAGCTAGAACAATATTGACATTACTTTTGTATTTTTTAAATATATCATGCAATAAGCAGTCAAATTTTTTGAGAAACGTGTTGGGATTAGATGAAGGTGTTCTATAGAGGCTGACAATAATTATTTTTTTCGACTGATTTGATAAAATTTCTATTCCACAACATTCAAAAGATTTTTCTACCGCATGTGATTTTATAAATAACAGATCTTTATATAACAATTTTCTTTTGACCAAAATACATGTTCCACCTCTCTGCTTATCTCTACAAAAATTTGATGCCATTTCATAATTATACAGTTTTACGTAGTTATCAGAACCCGACTTTATAAAAGTTTCCGATAAACATATTATGTCTGGATCATTATTATTATTTTTCAGTTCGAGTAGTGTTAATTCTAGTAAATCTTTTTTTGATAGAATACTGGCAATATTTTGGTGAAGAATTTTTAAACAAGATACGGACACTGATACTGATTCTTGTCTAGGCCCGAAAAAGATTATTCTGTTTTAAAATGGGAAAATAGTAGGGTATAGTTCCCTTTTTTGTACAAGTTGGTTTATAAACAACACCGGTAGAGCACTCACTAGCACTTTTGATTATTTTTTCGTTGGAAAAATAATATGGTATTGTACCTTTTTTCCATTTCTTGTTTTGAGCAGTTAAACTTGGCTTATTAGACAATATAAGATTTTTGAGGGCTTTGTGGTTACAATATTTACTTTCATAGTCTGTGCAGTCAATCTTATAATTAATTTGTTTACACATGTCACTTATGGAAGTCAAATCACAATTTACAAAATGGCAATTATCATATTTGTCACATAAGTTTTTGATGCTATTATTTAACATATTTACATTCATAAATTTATTTTTAAATACATTTAATACTAGAATAGGGCAAGTTAATTTAGGTAAAGTATATTGCAGTTCTTTCAATACTGTCCTTGGATTCGTGTCGTTTTCACCTATGCAAAGTACTACCTTGTCCTGTGTCTGTAACTCTACATCACGGCAACTTTTTAGGATCTCCCAGGTGGGTGCGAATGGTTTTGTATGCGCTATAACATTGTATTTTTCGTATGTACTGCATTCCCTTGAGTGTAATAAAGCCGATGCTATGCCAACGCATTTTTGAGTACCATATACTATAATTTTCCGAGTGTTGACGTCTTGCTTTTGATAAAGATTGTTTGTTTTTTTGATAACTGATCTGTGTTCCGATCTAAGGTTGAGTTCTAGTTGCATTATTTGTGCCTTAAGTTTCTCAATGTCTTGATTTGCTTTCATTAACTCATTTTGAAGCTTAAAAATTTTGTGTTGCAGGTGTATACATTCTATATTTTTTGTTTCAGGAGTACTAAAGTTATTGGTGTCAAAGTAACGTAACAGCGTGTTCCACCACTGCGCCACCGAGCTCGTCATTATAAATAAAATACATAATATAAATTGAATTAAAATTGAGTGGAATATTATTGTAATTAACATTAATATTCCAACAATAACAAACAAAAGGGAAAAGTAAGCACACTTATTCATACAATAAATGCTTTTATACTGCAATCACCGTGTTTTTTGAATACTCAAAATACGCTCCATGATTTTCCTTTTTCTTCGTAGAAAAATTTGATAGTGTATTCAAATATGAGTTTTGACATCGTACCAACACATCACAGACCGCATGTAGTATCAACGACGTGTACGGCCCGTGAACGCACAATTCGTTTTGGTATGTTACCGTCCGTTTTAAAATCATTGATCTCAACAATGAGGCTTGCGATCGATCGGAGACGAAAGCTGGTAAATGTAGACTCATCTAACACCAGTCAGAATTAGCAGCAGCACTAATCGTAAGTAATAAAATAACACCTATTTATTAACATCACATTGAAAAGAGAAAAGTTCTGTGAGTGGGTATCGCATGCATTCGTTGAACAACAATAACAAAATCGCGTCGAAATGCTTTAATTTGTGGAATAGCCTTTCAAATAGTAATCATGAATTGACTTGTAATGAAAACTGGATCATTGATAATGCTCGACAACATCTGGGAATTTTTTTATATATTGTCGGATAAATCACACAGCGCTATCTAGCCCCAAAGTAAGCGAAGCTTGTGTTATGTGTACTAGACAACTGATAAACACACGTAAATACATTTTTAATTACATTTTTTGTAAATACATACTTATTATACATAGATAATACCCAGATACATAGATAATACCCAGATACATAGATAATACCCAGATACATAGATAATACCCAGATACATAGATAATACCCAACAGACATGTTCATGCACACAAATGTTTGCCTTGTGTGGGACTCGAACCCACGAGCGTCGGTGTCAAAGTCGCGTCATTCACGGCTGAGCCACTGAGTCATCGAATTTTTTTACTAGCTGCACCTCCCGTCTCATCTTATCCCGCAGGAACCACTTTTTCTACTTTCTTTTCCTCGGCTTCTAAGAGTCATATGATGATGATGAATAGCCTATAACATTCCTCAAGAATTGGGCTATCAAGTGCAAGAAGAAGTTTTAAAACCCTACTGGTAGTTCCAGGAACTGGTGCGTTCAAACAAATAAAGAAACCTTCCGCTTTATTATTTAGTATAGATTATAAGTATTTTCCTGAATTGAATTAAATAATTTTTAACGCTTTGCAGCATCCGTGGTCGCAGGGGAAGTCTTCCTGTAACCACGGACGCTGCAAAGCATTCGAAAAGTCAGGTTCTACAAAATAAATAAAACACGCGATACTTCCGCTAAAAATTGTTTAATTCAATGTATAACAATCGCGAAAACCTAAGACAATAATATTTGCCTGAAGTTTGAAAACAACTTTATATTTTGGCGAGAATACCTTACGTTTCATAAGTATGGGAGGCAATAAATTACTTTGAATATTTCACTGAGTGGCTCTCTGGAGACCATATTATAAATTGAGCTAATGGCTCCCTTTTTGCAATACAAAATTTGTTTCAATATCAGTCGCCGTTCCTCACAACAGCATACTTACTGCTGCTGAAATAACTAAATAGATTTGGCTGCCGGTCGCCACGTCCGTTAGTAATCTGAGTCGCCAAACAGCACATGCGGCGCAGCTGAGTTTACTGGCAAGTAGATCACTGAAACCACTAGAGAGAGAACCGCATTTGTTAATCTATGGTACGCGCCTCTAGGTTATCACTCGCTATATATCAGGAATACTGCTTGTTTGCCTCTCAAGCAGTTATAAAAATAACTAAATAAATAATGGTCGCAAAACGTGCTCGTTTCAAGAATTTATTTTTATACCTTGCAATAAATAAATAAATAATTTCAATCACATCACAAGTTTTCTATAACGTAGTCTTGGTCTAAGAAGTAATCGTCTTGGTATGGGTATACTGAAATAGAAAAAAAAGGTATACAGTACTCGAGAAATTAATAATCTTGTGTGACAATAAAAGTAATAAAAATTAAGAATAAATCTACGAAGGAATACATACATATATCATCACGCATGTCTCCGATTTGGGTAGGCAGAGACTATAGAACGCCAGGTGCATCGATCCAAAGATACCGCTCTCGTTTCTTCCACACTCATCAAGCTCTTCATGCATGCTTCGGTTTTGGGAACTTTTGAATTGGCCCTTTTTCAACATATCACCAATTTGATCTATATGTGCGTCTAGGGCGGTCTCGCCCGAAATCACCATTGACTTACCTGATACACTTCTATCGTAACTCTTTTGTCGTTCGTTTCTTCTAAATGACCAAACCATCTCAGCATACCCTTTTCAATTTTTGTCACAACATCATCTGCCATTCCACAAAGTTCTCATATCGTGCTATTTTTTACTCTACCAATCATTCTTACTCCACGCATACTCTTCAGCGTTCTGATTTCGACGGCACCCTGCTTTCAATGTTTCTTCTGCCATGTTTCACTGCCGTATGCCAATACACCCTGTTAATACACCCTGAACGATAGCAAGGCGAGCTTTGCTCGATATGTTATCGCCTGTTACCACGGAGTACAGCGCATCATTGATATGGTTTCCTGCTTTTATTCTTCCTTCAATATCGCCCTCACATTATTAAAATTAAGCTTTATAAAAATAAGAGTGTACACACATAGACGCTAAAGTTCTGTAGGTTATTCTGTAGGTAGGTAGGGAAGCGAGTTAGGTGTGTAATCGAGTCATGTGGCACTCTGTTCTTTCTGCCTACCCCCTATTTTGGCTTGAAGTTAGAATTTTCTCAGTGAGATAATCATTTAGCGTCAGATATGTAATCAAGGGTACATCATGGAGTTTCTTCTTCAAGTTGTTAATTTCGACTGTCGCACGAGTAGGTGTTTTATATATAACACTATCTACAAGCTCGGTAGCACAGTGGTAAAACGCGCTGTTACGCTATTTTGACACCGACGCCTTGTGGGTTCGATTCCCACACAGGACAAACATTTGTGTGCATGAACATATCTGTTTGTCTTGGTCTGGGTGTTTTTAAAAGAGGTAGGACTCATCCCAGATAGTCCGTCTGGGGAAGTACCTCCACCGCACAGAAAACCGCAGCCAAATTACAACTCCTTAGAAGGTTGGTCCTGTAAGTTCCTTAGGTGTTGCTGTGTTAGCAACAGAGTTGGCATCGCGCGAGCAATACTTAAAGTATTGCAAGCGTTTATAGAATATGGTGACCGCTTTGTCAGGTGTAAGACAGGTGCGTCGTATGCTTGTATGCCTCCCGACGATGTATAAAAAAATATGGGACCAATCTGAAAGTATACTCTTTCAATGAAAAACAGAATTAAATGACGAGAGTTCCAAGAAAACAAGAAAATGCTATCTAATTAGTTAACAGATTCATGCGTTATTTTGCGAAAGATATTTGCATGCGACGCGTGTTACGTCTCTCCAGGTTATGTCGCTGTTAGCCGTAAGAATAACAGAAGAAGCAGCGACGACCACGGCAGTCGTGACAGCAATGGTGGCGGGTACTTTCTATTCCAGACGGCGGAAAATTGGGAGAACCACCGCAGCGGACGAGGCAGAGACTACCGGAGCAGCTATAGCAGCGATGTTGCACCTACCAACGGTAGTGGGTGGGTGCCGGCCGGCGCTAGTTCGTATGAATTAATTGTAGGAAGCACACAAAGCAGGTTAAATCAAATTGCATACAACCAAATTGAAAATCATTTCCTTTTCTTTTTGAAGTCGATTCATAAATAAAAGAAGTAAGTTGCTTTTAACACTTAAGGTGTGTCGTTTTTCGGACCGCGGTGCGAATGGATCCAAGCACTCTTTTCGAGAGGCATTTAGGGTTCCGATGAATCGCCCAAAGTATATTGGAGTAATGACTTGGCGTTAATACTAACATGGGGCTATTCATTAGACTGTAGCTTACAAGAAACAAAATAATAGCTATGTATGTATATACCCAGTCCGGCCATAAGTTCTGTTACAAATGAATATGCATTTATTTTTTTATGAAGTAATGTAATCTTAATAAAACTTACATGTACATATTTATGGAACTCTTAGCAAAAAATAAAATAAAATATTTTATTCAAAATGGTCACCTCTAGCTTTGATCCAGGCCTTTAATCTACCTAGCCACGTATCTATGGATTTACGCACTGTTTCCGTGGGAAATTTAGCCACTGCTTGTTCCAGAGATTTCTTTATAGATACAATGTCAGCATGTTGTAACGAGCAGACCGTGCCCTCTAAAACTGACTATTATTTATAGTCTACGGGGTTCAGATCTGGGCTAGACGAGGGCCAGTCTTCAGCTCTTTTAAAGTCCGGAATGTTGGTTTCGAGCCAGGCTTGGGTAGTCCATGCCTTGTGATCAGGTACAGAGTCCCGCTGGAAAGTCTACGGTACATTTTTTAAAAGTATATTGCTGAGAGGTTTCACAACACGATCCAAGACTGTCTATTGGCGGAAGTCTTCACTCCTTTTACACAAAAATGAAGCTTTGTGATTCCTTGATAAGACACCCCCCACCAAAGGATTATAGACACAGGATGATAACCATGTTGTACCTCTCCGAACACTTGGGAGCCTTCTTTAGAACTGTATTAGTGCTCTTCAATCGTGAAAATTTTTCATCACTAAAAATGATATTTCTGTGCCTTTCACTTGCGTATCGGGACAATAAACCTTTTTGATTGATCCACTCTCTTCAACTGTCACAGCTGAGTTGGATACGTCTGTTGAGCTCTCGGTCGAATTAGGGTTTATTTTATTTATAATCAAAAACAGCAGTGTTCTCTGTTATGCCGATGATATACAGCTTTATATTTGATGCTCCTACTAACATTGGATCTGCGTTGCAATGCAGAAGAACCTGGACAGGGTGGCCAAGTGGTTGACTAGAAAAACATTTGCTCTAAATCCGACGAAAGTAAAATTATGGTCCTTGGCATTAAATCACAGCTAACCAAAGATTCCTCTGGCATTCCGGGGATCCATCCAGTGAGTGGCGACCCACCTCCTGATGGAAGTAACAATCAGATATGACAGTTACGGCGGACGTCCGTCACTCTTCTGTAATAATTCTGTACCAAGGATTCCTCCAGATCTCATTACAATATTGACGAGCTCGGTGGCACAGTCGTAAATGACTTTGACATCAACACTTGTCAAAGTCATCGATTCTCACAAAGAACAAACATTTGTGTGCATGTACATAGACATGTTCCTTGCCTTGATCTGGATGTTTTAAGAGAGTGGTAAATTTGTGTTTTCGGAATGTATCTACATATTAGTAACCCGCACGTCCAACAAATTATATTTCCATCCCAAGAAAGGTCTGGTTCCCTTCTGGTTGTGGTGGTCGGACGGCAGTCAATCAAAATCAAGGTCTATGTCAAAATCAGTATATTTGCCAAATCCTTAGGCCTTTGGCAAGCCTTAAAATCTTCCCAACCAACGCGAAGAGTCCCCTATTCTACGCGTTGGATACGAGTACATATCCCCGCACTCGGCTGCACACAGTTTGTGCTATACAAATTAAAGAAAGGATTAAGCAAACAACGGTTACATAAAAAAACTTTTTCCCTCAAAACGATTACACGAATTCAACAGTGGAGATGAAATGAAGCTGTCTACAACAGGGTCTGTTAATTAATCCGAAGTTTTTCGTCTTTTCGTTTGTTATCCGGCTAATGGTTTCAGATTTTTCTAGATGATTTTAGGTTAAATTTTAGAGTTTGTGCTGTAACCAGTTCATTAATTATAATATTTACATTTGAAAAATTTTAACAAACATTAATTTCCTTGCGGGATAGGCACAGGGAACTAGATCAGTCCTAAAACAGCTAAAAACCACAACTGCACTGCTGAGCAGCGTGTTTCATTTTAATAATTCTTTATTATGCGATAGGATAGATATCTAACAGCAGCGACGTTGCAGCAGCACTGCATTAAATAACTGCTGCTGCTGCACCTTTACTGGAATATAATAGTAGTCTGATAAAGTTTGATAATTGTATTATGTTGACAAGCGCGTAGAAGTGTAAAGGATTGTTTATTGGATAGGTTTGATTATTTGCAGTTTTGCTAACGCAGGTCCTAAGCAACTTATGTGATGTATAATAAACTATTCCTTTATTCATTACACAGATTTTTTTTATGTGATGTATAATAAACTATTCCTTTATTCATTACACACTTTTTTTATTTTACTATATTATTATATTATTTTACTATATTTACAATAATAGCTGCCGTGACTTTGTAGGGCTGGTGCCTGGAGACCTGAGTTACAGGTCACTAGGCTCTCCCCATACAGGACACAGTAGCGCTAGGTATCTGACTGGACTGATGTGAAATTAATATTCTCAGACGTGATTTATGTTACAAAATGGTGTTTTGGCCGATGATTGTGGAAATGAGGAAGATGCTACCCCACTTCACGCCGGCAACTAAGGGCAATAAGGCCTGAAACTTTCGTCTGACTTTCGAAAACAACCTACAAAAGTTACAGCCTGGCTAAAAGGCCAGAAATGTAGTCAATTGACAGTTTAAGTGGTTAATTTGCAGAATACACGCAGTTGCAGCGTAGTTGCAGTGCTACTGCGCGACTGCTGCAATATAGGAACTTTTAATATAGAATACGTACTTTTTTTATACTACCTACATCGGGAGGCATACAAGCATGTAGCCCACCTGATGTAAAGCGGGTACCGTAGCGCTTGCGATATTTTAAGTATAACTCACGCGGTGCCTCCTCTGCTGCTTACACAGCAACTCCCTGGGAGCTTACTGGTGACTTCACTCATACGCAGGAACACAACAACCCTCTAGGGAGTTGTTATTTGGCTACGTTTTTGTGTGAGGTAGAGGTACTTCCCCAGTCGGGACTGCTTTGATGCGCCCTACCTCTCTTAAAAAGTATTTTGGCACTGCATCCTTGCGTAATTTAAATGACGCGTAAACGTGCAGCAGCAGTTTATTAGTAGAATTAGCCTACTGAGCGCCACATGACACGGCCCTTGCATACCATATACGCTTCATTAATATTCATAACTCTTCTCATGCACGCTCACAGTGCACAGTAAGTTTTCATTTCATCATTATCAAATTACGTCGCCGGACAGTCACTGGCTTGGTGAGATCAATCTTTATACGGTGCGTATTTAGTTTGATTGCATTCGTATCAAATCAAAATTATACCTCGCGATCGGTTGCGGTCCATACACGTCGTTGACTTTGCATACCGTCTGTGCTGCGTTGGTACTTCGACGGTATTCGTATTGGAAAATAACGAGCATTTTACTGGTAATCGGAACAATGTTTTCAAATGGGAATTAAATAAACAATCGATTTTTCGAAAAGAATAAATTTAACATATCGTCGATGAAGTGCCAATTACCTCCTGTCTGACATTTTTGCTTAAATTTAGTTTTTGAGAATTGAGAGACTTAAAGTGGTTTATTACTGTTATTAGTAATTTAATAACCATTCCACAAACTGTATAGAGCCTTTCTGGTAATGATTGATGATTAGGTGTAATTGCCACCGATGCAAATTCCAACTTTAAGCCTATTGTATTAAAAAACTCAATTTAATCAAAAATGTCACTTAGGAGGTATTGGCACATCAACGACGATATGTAATAGTGGACGTTATGTGGTCGTAATTCGCCATAATTCATTAAATTTTTAAGTTTGAACGTCATTAAGGTTCTATTGTCAAAAACTATTATCTATATTGACAGATTTCGCCAACGCTATATGCAGAGTCATTTGCCTATCTTTATCAAACACATTACAAAACATTTAAATAAAATATCGATATAAAAATGAAGACTGAAATAAAGAATAGTTTTTTTATATATTTTTAATTAAAACTAAACGATAAAAAAAATGTTGTGTATTGAACTTGACATACATGTTTAACACTATAATTTTATTAATGATTAAAAACATTTCTCTAATCGATATTTTTTGTAAAAACTATTTCATCGTTTACTAAATGGCTTTGAGCTTGATCGAACTAACTAATATATAAAACATAAATATCTATAAGACAAACTATGACATTATCATAATTATGATTATTTTTGACATTCAGTAAGTCTATAGAGAAATACGTAATACTAAAGACCAATAACATTTTCTCAGTTTGACCACAGACTTGAACCATAAACGAAAGAGTATATGTTTGTGTAAAAATGTGAATGTGTCAAACGCGTGGTAGTGTGTGTAATGTTTTTGAAGTTATACTTCTAATGCGACTTCCAACAAGGTTGCGTTAAACGTTTAACGCTACCATGGAGGGGGAATAGAAAGATATATAAGAAAGATCACGATATTACCGGTAGATGGCGTTATAGTTAAAAATGTGCAATTGGTTAAAACTGCTAAATGTTTCACGGTATTACCGGTAGATGGCGCTATAGTTAAAAATGTATAACATTTGTATTTTACATTTGCCGTATGTTTTTTTAATTTTACTCCAATAACCCTTCTTATAAATTAAAATATTATTATTTAATATAATTAATACTAAATATTATTAAGTTATTAATGTTAAATATTTATTTAATGATGCCAGAAAAGTATAACTTCTCACGCGCGTACATAAGTACACGCACCCATTTTTTTTTATTAATTTAATGTATTTTCCAAAAAAATACATACTTCTCCGTCCCCGTAATTTTCGGTAAAAGGGGTACAAAGTTTTTGCTTCACCTATTAATATACTGCTGAGGATGTTATTATACACATACTTTACCCATATATGCAATTAAACATTAGAACGCAACTTTATATAAAAAAATGTAATATTTTATATACCTATTTCAGCGAAGATTTTTTTTTATCCCACCTCTGCTCAAACAAACCTACGAACCTCTTACCTTAGTCTATGAACGCTTATAATACAGGAAGCTATCCCTGCAGCTAAAACGGCAATTCTTTATTACCAACAGCAAGCTCTCCACAAGCTCAAACTCAAGCTCAAACTGTTCTCGTAGAAACAGAGTTAAACTCCTAGCTAAAGAACCCAAAACCTGTCGTGTCACACTCAGAATCTCATGCAGATCAGACGTGAAATTTGGCTGCAGTCTTCAGCTTATACGCTAGAGTACAGACAGATCTCTAAATGCACACGACGCGACACGCCAATTTAATACAATTCGTCTTAAAGAGGCGATGGAGCGGAGTCAAGGTTCCAAAATCTTCGTCAAAGATCTGTCTGTTGGGTAACGTCATCTAATGATGCTGAAGAACAACACTGGCGCCATTATTTCTACGAAGACTGAGATTCTGAGAGAGAGAAAGAAGTTCTATGGACAGCTGTACACATCGTCGTATTATTCTGCAACTCTTCAAATTGGTAACTTCACTGACCCGCAGGAATACGACGTCCCTCTAGGATTGTTATTTGGCTGCGTTCTTTTGCTGGTATATAGGTATGGTTAATAATTTTCAATTCCACTATAGTTTACTATTTTATATTTAGAAGGAGTACTTACTTGAGAGCTCGATGGCGTCCTTGCGCGTGTCATTCTTACCGAACACGCAGGTTAAGCCTGTCTATGGATAGGTTTATCTCGAGTTTCTCCGTGTTTCGGAGGGCACGTTAAGCCGTCGGTCCCGGCTGTTGTCGATAGATGACAGTCGTTAAGCTAAGTCAGTGGCCCTTGGGCGGCTTGAAAACACTGGCCTCTACGAATCCGCATTTGAGCAGCGTGGTGCAGTATGCTCTAAATTCCTTCGGTTGAAGGGAGACCCGTATCCTTGCAGTGGGATGAGTAAGGGTTAATGTGGTGAGTACTTACACCTGTATTCAGTGAGTTCTCTGACGTTGAAGCAGGGTCCCATGTGTACTATTTGCCAGACTGAAACAAATAACATCAAAAATCTAATCAGGATCAGCGTCATCTACGAACGTACTCAGATATCCTTGGTGTTGCAAGTATCCTATAAGCTGCGGTAACCATCAGGCAGCCCATAGTTTTATTATACAACGTCGGGAGGCATACAAGTATACGGTCCCCTAATGTAAATTGGTTACCGATAAACAGGAAGCTATCAGTCGATAAAATTATTTAACAAACTGCCTATGGAATTGAAATCTATTATTTATCAATTTGAATTTAGTAATAAATTGAAACAATTTTTATTGAGAAAGTGCTACTACTCCGTTGACGAATATCTGAATGACGCGTGCTGACATTGTTTGAATAGTATTGAACATTTCGTATTGTATTTAATTGTGTGTATATTTGTAATTATTTATAATGTAATTGTGACATTTTTAAATTGTATAATTGTAGATGCATGTATTTTCAACACAATATTTTATTGTTATGAAATAAATGAATTGAATTGAATTGAAGTATGGCTTGCACGTTGCCGCACCTGCAGCACATATAGCTATTTTCTAGGAACTGACTGGTAACCTCACTCACACGTTGAAATGCAGCAATTGTTCCAATTGTTCCATCCAGTAGCTGTTATTTGGCTGCAGTTTTCGGTAACGTTAAGTATACTTCACCAGACCGATGGCTATGATGCGCCCTACCTTTCTTAAAAACTCCCAGTCGAACAGACAAGTTCATCTACACAAATCTTTGTCCTTTGTGGACATCAAAACGAGCCTTGTGTTAAAGTAACAGCTATGAGACTTTATTCGCGCGTATCCGGGATATGAGGATCCCTCCCATATCCTTAGCCATTGGTAGCGGACACCGCGAATGTCAATGGATTAGGAAACTGGTTACAGGGTAATACTAGGAAGAAGGAAACTTACTTTCATATCGCTCCATGCAATTAACGTAGTCCATCATGCAGTAGTTCCTGAACGTGTAGTAGGAGTAGTACAGTGTCCTGGCACACAATCTTCCAGTGCTGGAGGAACATGACAACAGTATTTGATTAATAATATTGCTAAATTTATCCAAAAGAATGTTTATAGTGAGCTGTTGTTAGGTAATGACACTACTGGTCGAAGTGAACACAAAAGAAAGCCCGAAAGACTCTCAGTTCTGGTTTGGATGGAGTAGTTAGGGCTATGCTCCAGAGTTGGAAGCAGTAAAGGCATAACGCCGCGAGTATATATAAGCGAATCTCCCGACACTCCTGAGTTACTCAACCGGTGTTACGCCGGCTAACCTTCTCTGGCAATTTGTGGGTCGATCCAGTGAGTAGCGAGCCACCGCCTGCCGAGATGGCAGGCGTTCGATCCTCTTTAGTAATAGCCCAGTAATCTTTCTAGACCTCATTTCAATTAGCCATTTACACATTCGCAATAGTCCCAATACCTGTCAAGATCTGTTCTTGTGCACATTGTTCCATTAATATCTACTGGAGTGGGTAATGGCAGGTGTAAGTACTGCATTATATCAATCTTTTGGAAGGGACAGAATGTTGAATAGAAAGAGAAAAGGGAGTTCAGAAAGAGTTAATATCGTTCATTCGATGCCGAAAAAAGAAATTAACAGTAATATAATTTTTAATAGCGCATATCCCCTAGAATGTGTTATATTTTGATTTATCGCTATTATTACTGCCTACGGTCATCTGTAAGGTGGTGTTATTTCTCCAGAGCGGCTGTTTCGTTGCATCCTAACTCGCTTTCAGAGCCTTGTTCGTAAATTTTCAGGGTGCACCACTTACAGATGAGGTTGAATTTGACTGTAAAGATTATGCAGCTACTTACGTCTACAAATATAATTTAATTACTACTGTTTGTAAGTTTATGGCATAAATTATTCTTTCATAAATTTTCCCGACGAATGCTGTACAAGTACATCAATTACATAAATTAATTAGAAACGTTAATTAAATAATTCATGACTCTTGGCCCACTAGTATAAAATTTCTAACTAAAGATACTCTAAGAATGTATTATTAAAGTCCGTCCGTCTGTCCGGGGCCTAGTTCAGAGACGCTTGATACTAGAAAGCTGTAGTTTGGCATGTACATACATATTAACTACGCACACAAAGTGGTAGAATATAATTTTGGAAACAAAATTTTTGGTGGCACCTAGCCCGCCCGTAAAGTGGGGATGATTTTATTTATTCGCGTCCACCCCATAGTGTGGTATGTCGTTAGATAGGGTTTTTAAAAACATCGAGAGTATGGGAAGTTCATTTTTCCATATAGTGATCGGTTTACGAAATCATTTATATTAAAAGTGCTAATTTTTGTTAGACTCAAGTGTCGTTCCCACCCCCCATGCCAACGAAACTATTGTCTTTAGTAATGTAAAAAAATCATGGTGGTAGTAGTCGATGAACTTATAAAATGTATTTTCTTTTATGAAAACGTACAAATGTCATAGAATATGATATTGCATGTAACTTCCCCTCCCTTTTTTCTATTTGTTTTATGTATGTATTTTTTTGCTATTTATTTATGCGCTACAGAGGGGAGACTCTAATTACTACTTATATATAAATAGCTTAAATATATATCTGACTAGGTACCTATGTACTACTAAACCCCGCCTTCTAGTGTTAACTACTTAACTCATTTCCATCTTACCACCCCGTCTACATTATGTCTCTACTTATGTTAAGTACAGAGCTACTCTATATAATATTATATTCTACCTTTATATGTCTCACCCTCCTGTTTCCTTTTATTTGTTTATTAACTTATATATATAATGGTCCTACCTATGTGAACCCCACTCTTATAGAAATATATCTACTGAGAACTGTTCATGTATTGAACATAGTAATTTGTTTATCTACCTCCTTACCCCGCACATAACTACTCCTGTATCTAATCTTTACCTGAACTACCACTCGTGTATTGACGATATATACTAGAATCCCTGATTTTAATTGTAACTATTTCTTGACCTAAAAATCAATCTACTTAACTAAACTTATTAATTAGGTGTCTCGGACTGTGTCACGTCGACCCTCAAGTTAAATTATTGGCAGTGATCGTTTTAGTGGCAACTACATTGTGAGCAGCAACCCAGAGTCCTTTTCGTGGCTGAGCTGACTAAGCAATTCGAGAACCCTACCAGTTAAGCTTCCTAAATAACGTAGCACCGCAGTACTTCAAAGAGTAACTATTCCCTAAGGTTATCTTCCTGTCTCTACTCAATATGTTTATATATGTGAAGGTCCAATCGTCCGCTCCACGTTTAGGTTACTTAGCTTGGGGAAATTATAAAATATCAAAGATTTAATGTGTGCTTTTCTTTACCACTCTATCTCAATTGGACTGTTAGAATTGTACCGCACCCTATCGGATTTTGATTGGTTCTTTATTGCTTAGGACCAGCATTCTGACAGGTGGACGCGCGTACCAAAGGAGATTCTGAAGAATCGGATGACCCTCGTAGTTAGACGTTGATTGGATTATAACTAATGTCTATGCATATTCATATAACACTGTAATTGATTTAATGATATCCTATCACTAGGCAGGGACTTTAGAATCTTAAGAGAACCCTCAGAATTAGAACGTAAGTCTCCTAGATTTAGCTATAGTTTAGCTATCGATGTAGTAGGCATTTATACTCCTCATCAACATTCGAATCAGAATTAAGTATAAGATTAGATTGTTTACACCGCAGCTCCTATCGGACTCACAAGGCCGTGGCGAAATAACCTATGGAGTCACTTTGTAGTGAGAATGAATGTTGTTACTATCTCGATGTTCAGTTCAAGTTAACGGTTCCGTAAGGCGATGACTAGGCAGGCTATAGTTATTTTCGGTAGTGAGATAATGTTAGTTCCCACCACCAAGATTCTATTTAGAAATCAATTATAAGACAGAGAACACTCTTGCTTGCGCTAGCCCCTCGGGCAGTGGCATATATTCTATATTAAATGATATAAAAGAGGAAGGTTAGTAAGCAACCTATATTCAATTTAGAGCTCAAATATAAGATAGAGAACGCTCTGGCTCGCGCTAGTCTCGCGGGGCAGTGGCATATTACCTACAGTTAATTTTATGTAACTGGAGAATGCTAGTGTTCGCCCTATGTACTACTCTGAATGCAACCATAACATAGAGAACACTCCCACTATATGTGAAAAGGAGAAGCAGGAAAGAGAAGGACCGCCTACAACACCCCTCCATCTGACCATTCCCAATTCATCTCGTTGATCTTACGAGTATGTAACATATGTGAGTATGAGAAAATTGTTCTTACAATTTAACTAACGACATCTCAGTCTTTTATTAAATTTGTTTTGTAATTTTAAATTTATCTGAGGCAATTTAGGAATAATCACATGGGTCCTTCCCCAGAACCACCTAAGTTCCTGATTTTCCCTTTCCAAACTACTTTAGATAATATTCACTATATCAAATTCTACAATTTCAACCATCACTAGTTTGATTTTCTTCAATTTTAAAGCAAGCATCAATTTACAATAATACAAGTATTAAACTTCTCGTCCGCTAGCTGAACACAAAGATTGTATAAGGTTATTTGAGCACAATCTAACTGAATTGCAATCGGTCAAATCACCACTATGCCGCCGCTATCAGTTATTACAAATAAGGCAAATCCCTCAGTTGTGTCCACAGATAACGTATTTGTTTATAATAAATGTACTGTGAGCGTCATCTATACATTCGTCAGTCTTGTAAGGTAGCAGCCAGGCGCTTTTCTCAGTCACCACTGTTACACGGGGTCTATTGCCCAGACTTCTAAATAATATAGACAACAATTAATCAAGTAAAGTTTTCTGCTCTTCCGGCAGTAGTGAAGTCTCCTCACTTGAGAGACGTTAGTAAGTTTGGTAACGGTATTTGCAGTGTACTACTTCGGGATATCGCCCTAAACATTAGGCTAAATTCGACCGAACGCAAAACCGCCAGACTAGTGTAATCTATTATGAGTATTAAGGTTAAGTCTTGAAACAGCTCAATTGTTCTGTCTGACCTTTGGTTGTCTTAATGGACTTCAAAGTGGTCCCTACGAGGCTTATAACGTTTCTGATGTAGAAACTTGGATCGCATGTCAAGGTTCTAGAATGTCAGCCCATTCCTGTTACATTCAGCGCTCTTTAGAAACGCCTAGAAACCCTTCTTATCCGCGCAGTTATTGCAAATTCCAGAGGAACTACATAACACTACACAAAACCGTTAATAGAAGCCGCTGGGTGGTTACCAGTCCTGGAGACTCGGGTTGTGTTAACCCATCGCCGCTCGACAACGACGCATGGGTGAGAGTGTTAAATTCTGGCGAATAAATTACTTCAGATTAACAAACGCGAATAAAACTCGTCGGCTGACCAGAATAAAGCACCCTTTGAGCTCTGAACATGTAACGCACAAAACTATTCGACTATTTTCTTTACGCCAAACGTCCTTCAGTTCGCATGAGCTGCCAAGAAGCAAGATAATAGTTACATATCTACATTGTGTTCGATTAGGTAGGCTTGGTTGAATTATTGAATTCACTTAAATGTTTGCACTACTTTATTATTGAATGGTAAGCATTTAGCTGGTTTTGTGTATTAAGAAGTTAATGCTCTGACCGTGCCCGAACCGTCCAACATTTGGTTGTCTTAAACGACTGCGAGGCTATCCCTACGAGGCTTATAAGGCTTCTAAGATGTGAAAATCCCTTGCCGTACCGCGGGAATCCGAAAGACAGCATTACCTGTTTCAATCGGCGCTCGTCCGAAGACAGAGACCCCCTTTCGGGCGCGGGGATGCAAATTCTCAAGGAACTACATAGATTCACTAGAGAAGCGTTAATGAAAACCCCTGGAAGAGTTTACTAATCCTGGAGACTCGGGGGGAGTTAGATTCTGGCGAATGTACTACTTTAATTTAGCAGTCGCGTATAAATTATCGGCTGACCAGAATAAAGCACCCCTCGAGCTCTGAACATGTAACCCACAAAAGATTCAACTATTTATCTCTACGCCAAATGTTTTTCGACTCGTAACCACAGTCAAGCGGTGATTTAATAATTTTAATTATGCAATGAGCATAGAATCAGGCTACCTGCATATCTATGTTATAATTAAGTTGCAGGCCCCAAGACTACGCTTTATCTAGACACATGCAGCCTATTATTTATTGCCCACCACCGTGACTCTACAACCACTAAAATTTTAGCCTATTCTCGCGACGCGCCTACCCTCGTACTCCTTTATTCTCACCGCGAAGGTACTAACATCACGCCGTAGGATAATATGATCACCCGGACGTTTTACCGAACGAAACCCTTGATTCGACCGCTTAGCGTAACCGCTTGCTACCTATCACGCACGTCGCGATTAGCTTAAGAACTAATCAGTAATTGTACCTACTGTCCCTATAAATGTCGTCTGACGCGCCTACCACGCTGTATGTTAACTAACGCGTATATTCATCGCGACTACCTACCTATCTCCTAACTAGATCTTAATAAAATGTGTACCTACAATATCTAATCTAAGATACTCGTGTAAAATGACTTCTTGAGTTTGTATTACGTTAAACGTGTGATGTGTAAGGTGGCTAAGCCCAAATCAACGATGTACAACGTTGATTTGCTAATCGAAACTAGGGTATGCAAGGTAGTTAGCCTCGACTTTGTCTATTGCCTATAACTGTGTATACGTCATGGTCCTAACCTAATTGGGACACGAACCATGACTCCTAACAGAGGAAATAAATGTGTGTGTATATATACATATATAAATAAATGAGACCAGTATGGTTGGGTTGCGATCAATCTCCATGGCCCGCATACGCTGGACGGAATTCACTTCGACGAGCTCCTACCACTTTGAAAGCTCGCGAACCCAAGCACCTGGGAGACGTAACTGATCCCTTTAAGGGCAAAATCAGTCGCTGGCCCGTCCCACAGCTTACCAGCTTCCTACGCCTACATGATACGAGGTTTGGCGGCTCCGTTAGGTTAACTGCCTCGTACTTTCACGAATTTACGTCCCTAAGAGAGCTAAATTTCTTCAGTGTGAAATAACACAATCCCTATTTAACCAATTTGTCGATGTTAGAACTCGCCTGACAATGTTGGTTAGTTAACTAGGTACCGCCGCCATACTCAAAGGTCTGTGACCCTTGGAATTCTGGCCACTTCGTACAACACAGTCAATTAACCAACACTAAATCCGATGAAATATTAGAACCCGATTTATGACCTAATTACTTAACCGCGATCACATTGAATCAACATCCCAGCGCAGCGTCACAAAAGTCGGCAGATGTACCGCCAATTCCGTGCACAATGCTCAAGATAAAGAATCAACGCTATACTTAAACAAAATTAACACGAGAAGTTAAATTCCATAAAAGAAACCCCCTTCGCGGACAAATAATGCTACGTTTCAATTCCTAGAATTTGCATATCACAAAACCGCGCCATTTTGATTGCTCAACATGCCCCACGCTACCACCATCGGCGCCTGAGCACCGTAGGTTCGGCCACGCTGCACACAATTTGAACAATCAACCTGAATTTTAGCGAAATATTAAACACCGGGTTATTAAATATTAAGTTAACTACAATTACATTGATTCCATGCCCAAGCCTAACGTTACGATCAATTAGACAACTTAATTGTCCCATATCTCGCTACGCAGCTCAAAGGCAAGGAATCAATGCCGTTCTCAACACAATATTAACACAAAGAAATTAAAATAAATAATAAAAAGAAACGTTCCGCGATTTATCAGCGATACGCCTATCACCCCAGAGATTCACACCGACAAAAAGGCCCTTCACGAACAATTATCGATACGTCTTATTACCTTAAAATTTCACACTAAAAAAGCCATGAACTAACGAACCACCCGTTTTTATATCATACGCCTACCATCAAGCCTCTTCACCCCTCTCTGCGTATCTCTGTCTCTCTTTCCAAAATATTCTAGAATGTTCTATAGCAACTCGTCATTCAATATTCGAATCTATTTCGTTCCATTTAAGTAGCTTATACTGTTTACGAATCACGACACACTTTTCATCCACGACTAGCAACCGCGCGCTAATTGGTAGTTCAAGAATATCACGCCACTTCGTCTGGTATACGTCTACCCTCTTACAAGTTAACATTTTTCCTAAGCATACGGCCGTGATACCTTCAATAACATATTATCACGCCCGCTCGCCCGCGAGGCAGGCAGCGAGAATCGAACACTATGTGATGCGTCCTTCAAACCAAGTATGAACAACAATGACCTATTAAATAAAGTAGTGAACGATGCACCTACATTCCTAGTCGTTAATTTATACATAATTCGACTACATATATCCATATGATTGCAAGGTTATTTTTATTTGTGACGGCAACAATGTTATTTCATTGTGGTCCGTTACAATCGACCCCAAAACTTTGTACAGGTGTGTGAAACTAAACCGGAGCAAAGTTTTCCCTTCAATTTCATTTCAGTACAAATAAAAATAACTCCACCTCATTCCACTTAACTCTCAACCTCGATGGTTTAACCTGTCTTTATCCCTCTTCACTGAACACTACCCTTCGACTTTGACTACCAACTTTCTAAGTATCCGAGCTTGATCTTTAGTTTAGAGAATCACCTACCGCTTAATGTCCATCATTATTTTAAAATTCTCCTAAACCCTCTATGATCTAGTCTAATTATCCACGTAATCAGTCAAGCACCATTCTCTCGTCTCTGCACGATATAGAATAGAATAGATATAGCTTATTTTAAAGTTTTAGTTTCTCAATCTAACGTTTACGCAACCACTCGCCATCATCACCACGACATTTGGTTACATTTTAGGACTATATATGAAAAAAAAAGAGAAAAAAGGGAAGAGAGAGACCGCCGACACTCCCCTCCATCTGACAATTCCCAATTCATCTCGTTGATTTTACGAGTGTGAAATATATGAGAAACTTTCGTACAATTTATTTGACGGTTTCTCCGTCTTAGATTTGGTTTTGTAATTTTATATTTATCCGAGACAATTTCGGAACCATCACATGGGCCTCTCCCCAGAACCGCCTAATTTCCCTGTTTTCTCTTCCATATTACTTTAATGTTAAAGACTACAATTACTTACTACTAGCTATACAAACAACCTTTATCTATACACAAGATAACCGTTATAATTTTACCAATCAATTCTAAATCACAATTTACTCAACACTTTTATCAATCAAATCTAACCTACAGTTTACTTACATTGTATCTAATATACAATTAATTATCTACTATACAATCAATCATTTAATCTATACTCTAACAATTTTAATTTTTACCTTCTAATAACCTCTTTAACTACGGTTCTTAATTATACTACGCCTTTTTAGTTCCCGATTCAGCTTCAATCTAACGGTAATATTTAGACAAATGTATTGTATTGAATTTACCTCGCATTTTTCTTGTCCCCGGATCGTTTAATTTCAACGCTTTATTAGCACGAGACTCACTAAACACTCCGAGCAGCCTACCTTCGTCCTGTAAACGACCGTCTTTTGGTGGGTATTCAGACAAAATATATGGGACTACATTTTCCCTCCCTTTAATATGTTCTACATATTTCATAATCGAAATTCTCTAAATAACTAAACCATCTAGTTACCCTGGCGTTATACAACTTACAGAATTTCCCGAAGGCTAAAGCCTCATGGTTCGTTCTAATTATAACCTTAGTCCCCCTTAAATAACTTTCAAATTTTCCGAGACAACATATTATTGAATAAAATTCCTGCTCTGTTATTGACCAATTCAACTGCGAGCCCCTCAATGCCTTGCTATGAAACCCTACAATCTTCATGTCGTCATTACAGCCTATCTGATATAACACACCTGCCAATCCTACTCCAGAACTGTCCGTTTGTAAGTAGTATGGTTTAATAAAGTCGGGACGAGGCATTAGTATAGGGCTTATGAATAAGGATTTTATTTTTTCAAAGGCCTGCTGCTCTCCTTTTCCCCACGTCCAAAAATGCCGTTTTCTTAATAAATCATTTAATGGTTTTGTCTGCTTAGTATAATCCGGTATAAATCCCCGATAGAATCTACACAACCCTAGAAAAGCCCTTACTTGTTTTACCTTTTTAGGTATAGGGAACTCTTGAATAGCGGTAACCTTGTTTGGGTCTGCTTTCAGTCCCCGGATAGAAATGCTATAGCCCAACATTTGCACTTCATCGCAGAAAAATTTGCATTTCTCAAGATTACACGTTAACCCTGCCGCTAACAGCTTACCCATGACTATATCTAAATGTTCTAAATGACGTTCAAAAGTTCCTGTCGAAATAATGGCTAAATTGTCTAAATAGTTTACACAAAAGTCTCTAACTTCATGCCCCAATATTAAGTCCATAGCTCTGTTAAAACTCCCCACCGATGTTTTCAACCCCTGTGGTAATACATTATACACATAGGATTTCCCATTAAATGTGAACCCCGTATACTTTTTGCTATTCTGCGTAAGTGGTATTTGAAAGTAGGCATTATTTAAATCTAAAGTACTAATGTAATTAGCTCCGTGAAACGAGTTCATAACGTCTATTTGCAATGGCGGTTTCTCTGTCTCGGCAATCAGATACTTGTTAATTTCCCTAACATCTAATAATACCCTTACGGATCCATCCTGCTCTAAAGTGAAGGTTAACGGATTACTATACGGTGTGGATGACCTACTGATGATTCCTTGTGCTTCCATTTCTCTTAACTTTCCCTCGACCTTTCCCCTATACGCATATGGCACTGGATAATTTTTTCTTATAACTGGCGTCTGAGAGTTTAGGATTATCTCATGTTGATAACAATTTGCCCTCCCTAGCTTAGAAGAGTATAATCTTTTATTTTTATTAATTAATACCATTAACTGTTCCTTCTGTCTATTTTCGGTCAATACGCCCAAGTTCACCCCCTCGCTAATCTCCTCATCTAATTTACTCTGAACTGTACTTAGGTTATTCTCTTCCAAAAGCGACTCTAACAAAATTTCTAAAACCCTTACAAACCCTTTCCGACCTAACCACCACCCCTTCTTTATCATAGTATTTAACGCATCGTTTTCTGTAATTGAAGCTGAATCGGGGACCCTCCTCTCAACTTCCTTCAGTTTTAACCCTACTGGTTCTTTTACAGCTACCTCAGCATTACTCGGCCCCGGTCGTAATTGTCCCACTGGTTCATGATTCCCTAGTGGTGTCTCCCAATTCCGGTAATGGCGCTTATTTTTCCCTTCCCTTTTTCCTAATTTCTTATTCCTTCCTAGGCCAGGGGTTGTCGAATTTTCCTGACGCCCTATATCATCCATTTTCCTCAAAAATTCCGCTGTCTCGATTAAATTTCCCGGGTTCGAAGTATACCACCCTTGTTGGATGTATTTAGGAAATTGCCTAATTATATCCGCTATTAATTGCTTTTCCGGAATCTTAAAGCTTAACATTTGAGCTCGTCCTGTCAGTCTCAAAAAATGCCCTAACATGGTGGGAGACTCTCCACGATTCCAAGTTCCCTGTACTATTTCGCGCCTCAACTCATTTTGTTCCTTTTCTCCCCAATAAGTGGCCAAAAAGTCCAACTTGAAGTCCTGCAAAGCCTTCCAACGACCCTTATAGATCCTAGCCCAGTCTCTCGCTCCCCCTTGCAAACATTCCAATATTAATTCCAATTCCTTGCCTTCATGTCCAACTTTTCCTAAATACGTATCTAGATCTTCCAGGAAGGTAACTGGATGCGTGTCATTCTTATCTTCAAATTTTGGTTTTTCGAAACTAATATTCCTGATATTATAATTTATAGATTTACTCTGTGTTGGCAACACTTCTAGCATTTCATTATCAATCAATCCATTATCCCGACCGTTGCTCCCTTCTCTGGCTCTAGTCGTATGCGGCATTTCCGACGCCTTATCCAAGGTAGTTACATGATTTGTGCTAATCTCCTCGTTACCCTTGCGAACTTTCCTTACATCTTCGCTTAATAAATTTACCTTCCTAGCCAAAGCTCCTAGGGTTTTACTTAAATTATTTAACAACACCCTAGATCCCTCCTTAGTTCTACCGATTTCTCTTTGTATTACTTTACGTCGTTTCGTTCGCACGGCGTGCGTTTCTAGTGTATTCTCTTGAATATTATTCCGCAAAGGCATCTCTCCCAATTCCGATACCGTTGATGAATTGGTATTCCCACTATTATCTATAAAATGTTCTTCACTACTATTTACACCACTATATCTAACCGGCGCTCTTCTCTTACGACTTGGTCTCTCCATCGTATATTCACACTGGTTCCAACAAAACTTCTAATATTCAAATTTTCACTGTTGTCCTCACGTCACTGTTTCACTCTCTACCTTAAACAGAATCACTCTACCTTCACTATTTTACTTGACGACACGAAGGTAGTGAGGTTCTGTATATCTCAACACAATATCCTAATTCGATCATACTTCTACAACGAGCGACTTAAATACTTAAGGACTTCCATGAACCGGAGTAAATCAACCGAGCTAATTCCGTGTTATAACCTGGCTAGACACTAATTATTGATTTCTAGTTAACATGGGTCTCCACTACGTAAGGTTTGGAACGTTTGTTTCTACAACAGATTATCCTAAATAAACCACGAGGACTCGACCCCCCCATCTTGCACATTTTATTTCGAAATATTTCAAGTTCCTTGAGCAGTTTCTAAATTTAATTTCAACCCTAAATCCGCATTCAGTCCTTTCATTATCCAATTCCTACTCAAGAACCCGACCCCGCATCTAACTCATTTTATTTCAAACCATTTCAAGTACTTCGAACAATCTCTAGCTCTAAACACAAAATCCGCATTCAATTATTTCAATAACATTCCATAAACGAAAACCCGACCCCACATCTTGCTTATTTTATTTCAAACCCGAGTATGAAATCGTATGAGAGAGTATGAGAAAATTCTTGACCTACCATTCATCGATATAAAATTCATTCACCCATTTATTTCATTTGTTCATCTCACTTTCCTTTCCTATCTTATAAATTATCTTAGTATATGAACTATGAATAATAATTAATGTACAAATAATCCTTCTCCGAATAAATCCTAGCCAGCCCTATCATTTAATGTACAACTGAAAGCCAACAACTACATCTAAGAAGAAGAACGACTCTATGGAATTACTGTTTGTTAATTAAAACCGCACAGATAATTTGTTTGTGAATCATGAAGCTAACAAGTGAAAGTTTTATACACGTTACGTGTTATTATAATGTTTTATGTAAAGCGGCTAAAGGTTCCAATTACGTACTCAACTAGTTTTTTTCTTTAGAAGTGAACTAATTTCATATAGGTAACTAAATATAACCATTAGAGACTAGTTGTTTAATTTTCACGTGCATATCACATCATATTAGCATAATATCGTTCAAGTATACCCATTTAACATAGTATATCTATAAAACTCAAAATTCGTACATTATAACCTTAGTTTATAAACAATGTTCTTTCAGTATATGTATAAGTAAGTGATTTTGTTAGAACAGTGCTAGTCCTAAGACCGATTCTAACAACAAATCCTACTAGTTAACATGTTATCTTTATGTATTGTACATTATTTCCCTTCAGTAGTCTTTAAATTAACTTCCTGATATTTTGTATGCGGAGAATTCAATAGTACCTACTCTTTAACTTATCTAAGGCAACTATTAATCTGGTCACACACTAGTGAATACAACAAATTCTCTAAGAATCCTATGAAAGTGAACCCCTTTGAATTAACATTGTCGAATTAAGTTTCAATCAATTACTCAATTTGAACTAATAACCATACATTATCTAACCTTATACACATCTAGTGCTCTTTGCTAATAAGACTTAAGGAATCTAATCACATTTACCTACCACTATACCATTATGATGGAAATCAACATACGGCCTGCTCGACAGTAAGCAGTCACCGTAGCCCATCGATAGTTGCAAAGCAGACTAGCCCAACTAATAAACTTTGAATAATTACACGTTAATAGTAATTCTATTTAATTTATGTTAATGAAGTTGTGAAAGTTAAAAGTTGATATTTATAATTTTCAGGCTATTTAACCACGGAACAAATGTGCTAATTTATGTTGTGGTGGACCGAGATTTCTGACAAATCTTCTCAAGCACAATCAAACCCCTCGCCGCCCTAGGGAGACAACGTGAGGTGCTAAGAGGAAATAAAACGCCATTCCGTGCGCTTGTAACCTACAGAGGATCGCTTTTCAACTTAGTTCCGTACCGGATTCCTGCGCTAACTACAATTAGTAAGTTTTATTTATACCCCTACTTATGTGTTTTGACCTATTGTTCGTATCATTTAACCATATTCTCTTGAGTTTAATAATCTATACAACAACGGTTTGACCTAACCTTCTAACCTATTCACCCAATACATATACATGTCTTTATGGAACCCTCACTACTTTGTTTATTATTATACTGATCTAGTTTGTTTATGTGATACAACCGCACTACTCGCTACTAAGTTCCAATTAGACACTCAACGGTTGACTAGAACAGCTTCCTTATAGGAATAAGTCCGCATTGGTATACTTATTAATGTGTTGCATTTTAATTTACATTATTGTTATATTATGTACCTAAGGATGTAACAACCGATCAACTATTTAACCGTTAGCTCTACGACCCCATAAGCTTGGCCCTGAGACGCATGCTACCTTAGATTCACATAATCCTCTCACTCAGCAATACTAAACTCTTTCAGATTTGATCGACCATTCAAGCGCTAATTCACTCACATAATGAAATTCTACCTGATCGCTTGAAATTCTATCTACCTGTCACCATATGCCTACTAGAGTCAACGCAACTCATCAATCAACATCATTTTACTGAAGTAAGTATGCAATTTTAATTTAATACTCTGATGATATAACTATTCTATAGATAGCCTTAACCATGTATTTACTTTATTACACCTATTTGAGACTGTACCAATATGCTACTAATATTACAATTTTCTCCTTGTTATTGTTTACTATCTAATTTATGTCTCCTAACCTAACTGTTATGTGGAAGTTAACAAGTATACTCAACTGCCTCGCACAATACAACCTCTTTAATCAATTATTATGTATGCCTTATTATGTATTAAATTAATTCAAAATTTCAATTTCCTCGTCTCAATCATTTTTTTCCACAAGCCTGATGTTTATTTCTTGTTACTATTTAACAATTATATTTTGAATGTAATACTAAATGCACCTGATGGTTATCCGGAGATTTTACCACTAACTTGATTCTATTTGGATAACTTGATTTAATACTATCTACGTTTTCACAATTTCCCTGTATCATTTCTTTACACTATGTTTCCTTCATAACCTGATACAATGAATTCAACTTTTTGCAGATAATCCACGTGCAGACACGAGACAACGGAAGATGCTGATCATTCAACAGACTACGCGGCAACCTAACAGCACTTACTCAAGACACCTAACGCACTAATTTTCTATAGATCAATACTTCTCATATGCTTAGTCACTCAAGACACTATCCATTTTCGCGGCAACAAATTGTGGCCGACATGACCCTCCGAGACAGCCTAATTTAGATGAATAAATACCGATTTAAACTACCAACTCTAATAACCTAGTTTACCTATTTTTCATTTATTCTCATTCTAAGTTAAGATGTAATTTTGAATATCCTGGTCACGGCTTCCACATTGTAACTTCCCCTCCCTTTTTTCTATTTGTTTTATGTATGTATTTTTTTGCTATTTATTTATGCGCTACAGAGGGGAGACTCTAATTACTACTTATATATAAATAGCTTAAATATATATCTGACTAGGTACCTATGTACTACTAAACCCCGCCTTCTAGTGTTAACTACTTAACTCATTTCCATCTTACCACCCCGTCTACATTATGTCTCTACTTATGTTAAGTACAGAGCTACTCTATATAATATTATATTCTACCTTTATATGTCTCACCCTCCTGTTTCCTTTTATTTGTTTATTAACTTATATATATAATGGTCCTACCTATGTGAACCCCACTCTTATAGAAATATATCTACTGAGAACTGTTCATGTATTGAACATAGTAATTTGTTTATCTACCTCCTTACCCCGCACATAACTACTCCTGTATCTAATCTTTACCTGAACTACCACTCGTGTATTGACGATATATACTAGAATCCCTGATTTTAATTGTAACTATTTCTTGACCTAAAAATCAATCTACTTAACTAAACTTATTAATTAGGTGTCTCGGACTGTGTCACGTCGACCCTCAAGTTAAATTATTGGCAGTGATCGTTTTAGTGGCAACTACATTGTGAGCAGCAACCCAGAGTCCTTTTCGTGGCTGAGCTGACTAAGCAATTCGAGAACCCTACCAGTTAAGCTTCCTAAATAACGTAGCACCGCAGTACTTTAAAGAGTAACTATTCCCTAAGGTTATCTTCCTGTCTCTACTCAATATGTTTATATATGTGAAGGTCCAATCGTCCGCTCCACGTTTAGGTTACTTAGCTTGGGGAAATTATAAAATATCAAAGATTTAATGTGTGCTTTTCTTTACCACTCTATCTCAATTGGACTGTTAGAATTGTACCGCACCCTATCGGATTTTGATTGGTTCTTTATTGCTTAGGACCAGCATTCTGACAGGTGGACGCGCGTACCAAAGGAGATTCTGAAGAATCGGATGACCCTCGTAGTTAGACGTTGATTGGATTATAACTAATGTCTATGCATATTCATATAACACTGTAATTGATTTAATGATATCCTATCACTAGGCAGGGACTTTAGAATCTTAAGAGAACCCTCAGAATTAGAACGTAAGTCTCCTAGATTTAGCTATAGTTTAGCTATCGATGTAGTAGGCATTTATACTCCTCATCAACATTCGAATCAGAATTAAGTATAAGATTAGATTGTTTACACCGCAGCTCCTATCGGACTCACAAGGCCGTGGCGAAATAACCTATGGAGTCACTTTGTAGTGAGAATGAATGTTGTTACTATCTCGATGTTCAGTTCAAGTTAACGGTTCCGTAAGGCGATGACTAGGCAGGCTATAGTTATTTTCGGTAGTGAGATAATGTTAGTTCCCACCACCAAGATTCTATTTAGAAATCAATTATAAGACAGAGAACACTCTTGCTTGCGCTAGCCCCTCGGGCAGTGGCATATATTCTATATTAAATGATATAAAAGAGGAAGGTTAGTAAGCAACCTATATTCAATTTAGAGCTCAAATATAAGATAGAGAACGCTCTGGCTCGCGCTAGTCTCGCGGGGCAGTGGCATATTACCTACAGTTAATTTTATGTAACTGGAGAATGCTAGTGTTCGCCCTATGTACTACTCTGAATGCAACCATAACATAGAGAACACTCCCACTATATGTGAAAAGGAGAAGCAGGAAAGAGAAGGACCGCCTACAACACCCCTCCATCTGACCATTCCCAATTCATCTCGTTGATCTTACGAGTATGTAACATATGTGAGTATGAGAAAATTGTTCTTACAATTTAACTAACGACATCTCAGTCTTTTATTAAATTTGTTTTGTAATTTTAAATTTATCTGAGGCAATTTAGGAATAATCACATGGGTCCTTCCCCAGAACCACCTAAGTTCCTGATTTTCCCTTTCCAAACTACTTTAGATAATATTCACTATATCAAATTCTACAATTTCAACCATCACTAGTTTGATTTTCTTCAATTTTAAAGCAAGCATCAATTTACAATAATACAAGTATTAAACTTCTCGTCCGCTAGCTGAACACAAAGATTGTATAAGGTTATTTGAGCACAATCTAACTGAATTGCAATCGGTCAAATCACCACTATGCCGCCGCTATCAGTTATTACAAATAAGGCAAATCCCTCAGTTGTGTCCACAGATAACGTATTTGTTTATAATAAATGTACTGTGAGCGTCATCTATACATTCGTCAGTCTTGTAAGGTAGCAGCCAGGCGCTTTTCTCAGTCACCACTGTTACACGGGGTCTATTGCCCAGACTTCTAAATAATATAGACAACAATTAATCAAGTAAAGTTTTCTGCTCTTCCGGCAGTAGTGAAGTCTCCTCACTTGAGAGACGTTAGTAAGTTTGGTAACGGTATTTGCAGTGTACTACTTCGGGATATCGCCCTAAACATTAGGCTAAATTCGACCGAACGCAAAACCGCCAGACTAGTGTAATCTATTATGAGTATTAAGGTTAAGTCTTGAAACAGCTCAATTGTTCTGTCTGACCTTTGGTTGTCTTAATGGACTTCAAAGTGGTCCCTACGAGGCTTATAACGTTTCTGATGTAGAAACTTGGATCGCATGTCAAGGTTCTAGAATGTCAGCCCATTCCTGTTACATTCAGCGCTCTTTAGAAACGCCTAGAAACCCTTCTTATCCGCGCAGTTATTGCAAATTCCAGAGGAACTACATAACACTACACAAAACCGTTAATAGAAGCCGCTGGGTGGTTACCAGTCCTGGAGACTCGGGTTGTGTTAACCCATCGCCGCTCGACAACGACGCATGGGTGAGAGTGTTAAATTCTGGCGAATAAATTACTTCAGATTAACAAACGCGAATAAAACTCGTCGGCTGACCAGAATAAAGCACCCTTTGAGCTCTGAACATGTAACGCACAAAACTATTCGACTATTTTCTTTACGCCAAACGTCCTTCAGTTCGCATGAGCTGCCAAGAAGCAAGATAATAGTTACATATCTACATTGTGTTCGATTAGGTAGGCTTGGTTGAATTATTGAATTCACTTAAATGTTTGCACTACTTTATTATTGAATGGTAAGCATTTAGCTGGTTTTGTGTATTAAGAAGTTAATGCTCTGACCGTGCCCGAACCGTCCAACATTTGGTTGTCTTAAACGACTGCGAGGCTATCCCTACGAGGCTTATAAGGCTTCTAAGATGTGAAAATCCCTTGCCGTACCGCGGGAATCCGAAAGACAGCATTACCTGTTTCAATCGGCGCTCGTCCGAAGACAGAGACCCCCTTTCGGGCGCGGGGATGCAAATTCTCAAGGAACTACATAGATTCACTAGAGAAGCGTTAATGAAAACCCCTGGAAGAGTTTACTAATCCTGGAGACTCGGGGGGAGTTAGATTCTGGCGAATGTACTACTTTAATTTAGCAGTCGCGTATAAATTATCGGCTGACCAGAATAAAGCACCCCTCGAGCTCTGAACATGTAACCCACAAAAGATTCAACTATTTATCTCTACGCCAAATGTTTTTCGACTCGTAACCACAGTCAAGCGGTGATTTAATAATTTTAATTATGCAATGAGCATAGAATCAGGCTACCTGCATATCTATGTTATAATTAAGTTGCAGGCCCCAAGACTACGCTTTATCTAGACACATGCAGCCTATTATTTATTGCCCACCACCGTGACTCTACAACCACTAAAATTTTAGCCTATTCTCGCGACGCGCCTACCCTCGTACTCCTTTATTCTCACCGCGAAGGTACTAACATCACGCCGTAGGATAATATGATCACCCGGACGTTTTACCGAACGAAACCCTTGATTCGACCGCTTAGCGTAACCGCTTGCTACCTATCACGCACGTCGCGATTAGCTTAAGAACTAATCAGTAATTGTACCTACTGTCCCTATAAATGTCGTCTGACGCGCCTACCACGCTGTATGTTAACTAACGCGTATATTCATCGCGACTACCTACCTATCTCCTAACTAGATCTTAATAAAATGTGTACCTACAATATCTAATCTAAGATACTCGTGTAAAATGACTTCTTGAGTTTGTATTACGTTAAACGTGTGATGTGTAAGGTGGCTAAGCCCAAATCAACGATGTACAACGTTGATTTGCTAATCGAAACTAGGGTATGCAAGGTAGTTAGCCTCGACTTTGTCTATTGCCTATAACTGTGTATACGTCATGGTCCTAACCTAATTGGGACACGAACCATGACTCCTAACAGAGGAAATAAATGTGTGTGTATATATACATATATAAATAAATGAGACCAGTATGGTTGGGTTGCGATCAATCTCCATGGCCCGCATACGCTGGACGGAATTCACTTCGACGAGCTCCTACCACTTTGAAAGCTCGCGAACCCAAGCACCTGGGAGACGTAACTGATCCCTTTAAGGGCAAAATCAGTCGCTGGCCCGTCCCACAGCTTACCAGCTTCCTACGCCTACATGATACGAGGTTTGGCGGCTCCGTTAGGTTAACTGCCTCGTACTTTCACGAATTTACGTCCCTAAGAGAGCTAAATTTCTTCAGTGTGAAATAACACAATCCCTATTTAACCAATTTGTCGATGTTAGAACTCGCCTGACAATGTTGGTTAGTTAACTAGGTACCGCCGCCATACTCAAAGGTCTGTGACCCTTGGAATTCTGGCCACTTCGTACAACACAGTCAATTAACCAACACTAAATCCGATGAAATATTAGAACCCGATTTATGACCTAATTACTTAACCGCGATCACATTGAATCAACATCCCAGCGCAGCGTCACAAAAGTCGGCAGATGTACCGCCAATTCCGTGCACAATGCTCAAGATAAAGAATCAACGCTATACTTAAACAAAATTAACACGAGAAGTTAAATTCCATAAAAGAAACCCCCTTCGCGGACAAATAATGCTACGTTTCAATTCCTAGAATTTGCATATCACAAAACCGCGCCATTTTGATTGCTCAACATGCCCCACGCTACCACCATCGGCGCCTGAGCACCGTAGGTTCGGCCACGCTGCACACAATTTGAACAATCAACCTGAATTTTAGCGAAATATTAAACACCGGGTTATTAAATATTAAGTTAACTACAATTACATTGATTCCATGCCCAAGCCTAACGTTACGATCAATTAGACAACTTAATTGTCCCATATCTCGCTACGCAGCTCAAAGGCAAGGAATCAATGCCGTTCTCAACACAATATTAACACAAAGAAATTAAAATAAATAATAAAAAGAAACGTTCCGCGATTTATCAGCGATACGCCTATCACCCCAGAGATTCACACCGACAAAAAGGCCCTTCACGAACAATTATCGATACGTCTTATTACCTTAAAATTTCACACTAAAAAAGCCATGAACTAACGAACCACCCGTTTTTATATCATACGCCTACCATCAAGCCTCTTCACCCCTCTCTGCGTATCTCTGTCTCTCTTTCCAAAATATTCTAGAATGTTCTATAGCAACTCGTCATTCAATATTCGAATCTATTTCGTTCCATTTAAGTAGCTTATACTGTTTACGAATCACGACACACTTTTCATCCACGACTAGCAACCGCGCGCTAATTGGTAGTTCAAGAATATCACGCCACTTCGTCTGGTATACGTCTACCCTCTTACAAGTTAACATTTTTCCTAAGCATACGGCCGTGATACCTTCAATAACATATTATCACGCCCGCTCGCCCGCGAGGCAGGCAGCGAGAATCGAACACTATGTGATGCGTCCTTCAAACCAAGTATGAACAACAATGACCTATTAAATAAAGTAGTGAACGATGCACCTACATTCCTAGTCGTTAATTTATACATAATTCGACTACATATATCCATATGATTGCAAGGTTATTTTTATTTGTGACGGCAACAATGTTATTTCATTGTGGTCCGTTACATGCACTTATCTGCAGTAAGCGTTTTGCTTCCTGGTTTCTAATTTGAACAGACAAGTAGTGGAATTCCCCCCTTATTTTAGGCAACCATCTATTTTTTTCGCAAGAAAGCAAAGTGAAGCAAATACGGAACCCTACACTGTGCGTGTCGATAAGCACTTGGCCAGTTTTTTTTTATTTAAAATACGGTTTACAGCTATCAGATGTTTTGAACCGAAACCATTTGGTGTAGCTTATAAATTAAGCCGTTTTACCCGACTTTGTCGAAAGCGTTTGGAACGGAACTCAAATTGCTCGTCGATAAGGATACCTCTAATTTCGATGAACTTTTCGAGGCAACTTTTTTTAAAAGAGAGGTAGGGCGCATCGAAGAATATCGCAAGCGTTAATAGGCTACGGTACCTGCTTTAAATCAGGTGGGTCGTATGCTTGTATGAAGAAAAAGACATAGTTGAGTATTGTCCACGAGCATAATAAAAGCATGAAAAAAGCTTTCTTTTCAAAATCATATTCTAATTTGGATTGGACACTTAACATTTATGTATTTGTATGCATGCATACGATATCAAATCTCTATTAATAAATTGAAAAAAAATCAATCAGAAGACGCAAAAAGAGTTGAGGCCTTTTTTGTTAAATAAATTAATGACTTTCATCCAATCGCCAATATGAATTAATGTTAAGGAAAATTTGAACAAAATGCTGATAAATCAGCGGTGATATCTCGCATATCTTACATTTTAAAAAGCTTTTAAAAATCCTTTAAGAGATGGCAGTGACAGATGTACTGCTATCTTCGGCTCAAAGAATCAAAGACATCGTATTTGGACAAGGAAACAGATCTTGGCTCTGTTCCAGACACGACGATATCCGCCATCTTAATGACTGGCTAGAACTGCCAGGGTATTATTGCACCTTGAAAGAATACAGAATGCACAGTTCGCACATTTTATTCAGTGAAAACAAAATAAATTCCCTGAGGAAATTTTATTTAAAAAAAATGATGAAATTAGTTTTTTAGTGACGGTCTACTTCTTCTTTTTACCGTTACCCCGTTTCCTAATCCGGATTGGCGGAGTCCGCTACCTAAGCCCAAAGATTTGGCGAAGATACTGATGCTTACATGGAGCGACTACCGTCAGACCTCCACAACCTAGAGGGTGAACCAGATCATTCTTAGGAAAGGTCCCACGTCATTATCCAATCGTCAAGATCCAAACACTTAATAATTCTTTAGATTTAATGACTAAAAAATATGAGGATGCTCAAAGAGATATTGATGAATACAGTGTAGGCATGGATAGATTAGTAGCTGACTTGAGAGAAAATGAACAAAAATTATTGTCTCTTAGTAACTTGTACAATAGGAATGAATTAACCCGAACTCCGATGAAATGTTCACAGGTAACTCAATCCTCGAAACTATCTCAAGTACATAGCCACAATGTGAATGAGGCCATTAATAGTAGTGCTTTTAAACAGATGTCATCATCATTAAATAATAATAGCGAAAATAATAACTCCAAAATAATAATGTATAGTGATGAAATAGGTAAAAACATGGGCCAATTATTATTACAAAAATCAGGAAAACTGGTTACCAATTATTGTTTGCCTGGAGCCAGTTTCACTCAAAT
This sequence comes from Pyralis farinalis, assembly GCA_947507595.1. NCBI lineage: Eukaryota > Metazoa > Arthropoda > Insecta > Lepidoptera > Pyralidae > Pyralis > Pyralis farinalis. The sequence goes on along the minus strand of OX382257.1, from coordinate 34,522,968 downwards.
AGTTGATAAAATAGTTAAGAGGGATTACCACCCCAACACAACTTTAATTGTTTTTATTGGGAGGAGAGGAAATTTAAACAAATATATAATGATTAAATATTTTAATATGTTACAACAGTTAAATGTGGGAAAAGTGTTTTTATTTACTTTCCCATACAGTCATTTGTTGCCCGAGGCGGAAAATGCATCTAGGTATAGATTAAATGATAAAATGCATACATTGACATTATATGATGACAAATTTCATATACTTGACATAAATATATTTAATAATAAACATTATAATTTGACAGAAGATAAATTTTATCTTAGCAATTTTTATAAAAGACAAATAGCAGATTCGCTATCATATTGTTTTAAGAAACCAGCCAAAAGTTTGGCTAACAACCCTGCTTCTTTTGAGCAGTTCGATAATTTGACATTATGTAATGGTACCTTGGAAGGTATTCCAAATTCTTTAAATTAGCTTACAAGACAATGGAGTTTTACTCTGGCAATGTAAATAGTAATAATAGCAGTATTCAAAATGAAACTAAAAGTAATAATAATACAATATCCCCATCAATTGTAAATTGTCAAGAATATAGAAATAACAATAATTGTATCAACCTGGTGCACCAAAACATTCAGGGGATGATAGGAAAGGAGTTAGAATTGGAGTTGTTTATGAATTGTAGCAATATTGATATTTTATGTCTAACTGAGCACTGGCTAAAACACCATCAATTCATTTTCAGCTTCAATAACCACCAGGTTGCAAGCTCATTCATCAGAGAGAAATATATACATGGTGGCTCTTTAATATTATTAAATAAGTTGCTTAAATTTAAAGAAAGGTGTGACATTGTGAGCCTCTCTGTTGAGCGAGTTGTAGAGATTTCATGCATTGAATTGGAACGATTCATTGTTATGAACCTGTATAAACCTCCTAGCACGCCCTTTGAAACATTTTCAAATATCATGGAGGATGCCTTAAATAAATTAACTAATAGCCATAAAACTGTTATAATTTGTGGAGACTTTAATATAAATATCTTGGAGAAAAATACTGTTACCTACAACTTTTTAAATTTATTTAAATCAAACAATTTGCATCATATTTTTACAGAGCCAACAAGAGTAACTGCTACAAGTGCTACATGTATTGATAATATATTTAGTAATGTAAAACCTTCGTATCAATCTATAATTAATAAAGTTCAGTCAGACCATTCAGGTCAGTTGGTTTCATTTCCAAATTCTTCAAAAATACAAAGAAAGCAAATAAATTATATACCATTTAGTAAAAGCCGCTTAGAAAGATTTAAGTCTAATATAGCAGAAAAAATTGTATTGTTGCCCTATCACGGTACTCCGGACCACTTGTAATGTTCATTATTTAGCTTAATCACTGAATTTAATGCAATCTTTACTCCAAAACAACTGTCTGTAAGTGACCGTATGACATTCAGTGATTGGGCAACTCCTGGTATTTATAAAAGTCGGAATAAATTGTATGAACTTTATGAAGAAAGGACCTGTAATCACAATCCGACTTTTCAAGAACTTGTAAAAAAATATGCTAAAATATTTAAACGAGCCTGTTCCAATGCTAAATCTATATATTTAAGAAATAAAATCACTGGTTCAACAAATATTATTAAATCTGTTTGGAATATGATAAATAATGAGACGGGTAGAGCGAAAGTACGTAGTCGCGACTTTCAGTTAACGATAAATGATATAGATATCAAAAATGATGTAGAAATTGCGACTGAGTTTGAAAAATATTTTTCTAACATTCCTCTTATTACTACGAGAAATCTTAGGTCTTCTTCTATAGCTGCTGAACTGGTTCTCAAACAGAGCGTGGTAGAATGCGACACAATATTTGAATTTTCAGCTGTAAGCCCAAAAGATGTTTTGAACGCATTTAAATCAATAAATATGAAAAACACTAAAGATCTGTGGGGTCTATCTGTCAAAACCATATCTTCTATTATTATTTCAATCGCTCCACATTTAGCTACAATTTTCAACTGTTGTGTGGCATCTGGTGTATTTCCTGACTTGATGAAACATAGTAAAATCATTCCATTATTTAAATCTGGTGATAGTTCGGACCCTTCGAATTTTCGACCTGTTTCCATACTGCCCATTCTCAGTAAAATTTTTGAAAAACTAATGCTTAGCCAGTTGCTCAGACATTTCAATACACATAATTTGCTTCATAGGAGACAATTCGGATTTACGAGAGGTTGTTCAACTATAGACGCAGGGATTCATTTGCTTAAAAGTATATTCGCGGCATGGGAAGGTTCGCAAGATGCCTTGGGAATTTTCTGTGATCTGTCTAAAGCGTTTGACTGCGTGCACCATGACACTCTTGTCAGAAAATTACACCACTACGGTATCAGGAACAAGGCTCTCGAACTTCTGTCTTCTTATCTGGGCAATAGGATACAGAAGGTCGATGTTAATGGTAAAAGATCTTCGGGGTCCCCTGTAGTTATGGGAGTCCCACAGGGGTCAATTCTAGGTCCATTCTTATTTTTAGTATATATAAATGACTTACCTTATTATGTAAAGGATAAACATGAGATTGTATTGTTTGCGGATGATACCTCTTTGACATTCAAAATTAATAGACAGTTAGATAATTATGACGAAGTTAACGATGCTCTCTCTAAAGTTATGCATTGGTTTAATGTTAATAATCTGCTTTTAAATGATAAAAAGACTAAAGTAATTAAGTTCTCAACACCTAATGTAAGACAGGTGACTACCAATGTCAATGTTAATGGAACTAATTTAGCCCCTGTGGAGACAACTGTGTTCTTGGGTATAACAATTGACTCCAAACTACAATGGGGCCCACAAATTGAAAAATTATCAGGAAAACTAAGTTCTGCAGCCTATGCAGTGAAAACTATTAGACGGCTCACTGATGTTGATACGGCTAGAATAGTTTATTTCAGCTACTTTCATAGTATTATGTCATATGGAATTCTTCTTTGGGGTAACTCCGCGGACATTAACACCATCTTTTTATTGCAAAAGAGAGCCATAAGAGCTATCTACAAACTTGGTCCCCGGGAGAGCCTTAAAGAAAAATTCAAAGAAATAAATATTTTAACAGTCGCATCGCAATATATCTATGAAAATCTTTTGTATGTCCATAAAAACATAGACTCATTTTGTAAAAAGAGTGATACTCATAATATAAATACTAGATATAAGCATAATCTTGTGTTACATGCAAGCCGTCTCCACAAAATAAGTAATTCTTTTATGGGGCAATGTATACGGTTCTATAACAAACTTCCCAGCAATATAAGAGAATTGTCAATAAACAAATTTAAAACTACTATTAAAGCCAAATTGTGTAGCAGGGCATATTATAAAGTATCTGACTATATTAATGATAAAAATGCCTGGGAGTGAGTCGATCCAATTGTAATGTAATTAATAAATTATGTAAATTTGTTTGGATACCAAAAGAGGGATGCCTGAGTTTTTTGGCAGTATTTTTATCAGTGCTCACCTAGTCATGAACTGCACGGTAGGGAAAAAAATTGTGACGATTCCAAACAAATGTAGCCATTTTTACGGAATAAAAAGATTTTGACTTTGACTTTGACTTTGATTAGAAATATAATTTCTTGGACGTGCGGGTTTCCTCACGATGTTTTCCTTCACCTCCGAGCAAGTGATAATTACAAATATGTACATAAATCCGAAATCACGAATTTAGTGGTACATGCCAGGATTCGAACCGGTGACGTCGAGATCAATAGGCCGGTTCTTTATCCACTAAACTATCACAGCTCGTTTGACTAGTGATGAACTGCATTGCTCGCTTAAGCACCACTGGTAAAAGATTGAGTATCACTGTTAGACATTGGAAGCGCCCTACCTCTCTTAAAAGTTTATTGTTAGTATTTGCCATAGCACATTTCATTATATTTGGTTGCATTGCAAGCGACTGTCTCCTGCCTGGAATAAAAGATGCTTTACGTAAGAAAAACCCAATCCTCTTTATATACAGAAGAAAAATAAGCTTTTTTAGCTATTTTAAGAAAGATATGACGCATCAAAGCGGCCCGTCTGGGGAAGTACCTCCACCTCACAGAAAACCACAGCCAAATAACAACACCCTTGTGATGATGATGATGGTTGTTGTGTTCCTGCCTGTGAGTGAGTTCTCCAGTAAAACTACTAAGAAATAGCTGCGTTTACAGCAGAAGAGGCATCGCGCGAGTAATACTTAATGTATTGCAAGCGTTTATAGTCAAAGGGACCCGTATACAACAAGTAGGCCGTAAGCTTGTATAACAAAAAAGCTATCAGGCTAAGTGATATTTTAACTCCATTCGTCAATCCATCCACAAACTAGCCACTACAGCTTACTGATTCTTAGAGCCGCATCAGTAAATCTAGTTCTACTACAGATCAGCCCATTTCTGCTGCGTCCATGACACTCTGCATCGCACGCTGTGCAACCTTTGACTTCCGTGTGAGACCCATAGTTAGTAGCTACTTTTTTTTTCTACAATGTCGGGAGGCATACAAGCATACGGTCCACCTGATGTAAAGAGGTTACCGTGGCCTATTAACGCTTGTAACATAATGTCACTCGCGCGATACCTCCTCTGCTGCTTACACAGCAACTCCTTAGGAGCTTACTGGTGACCTCATTCACACGCAGGAACACAACAACCCTCAAGGGAGTTGTTATTTGGCTGCGGTTTTCTGTGAAGTGGAGGTACTTCCCCAAACGGGCTGCTATGACGCCCCCTACCTCTCTTAAAATATCCAGACCAAGACAAACAGACATGTTCATGCACCCAAATGTTTGTCTTGTGTGGGAATCGAACCCACGAGCGTTGGTGTCAAAGTCACGTCTTTCACGGCTGAGCCACCGAGCTCGTCATACGTGATTATAATAGTACAATAAGTCAAAGTCTTACTTGTAAGCTTTCAGGCAGTAGTAAGCTAAATAATCACAGTTTTCAGCAAGGGAGACCCTCTCGGGAGTTGTGCGTACTCTTCTTCTCCTGGTGGTGGGCGAGGTGACATATCTGCGACACAGATACCATCAACATCAACATTGCAGCTGTTGGATCCACTATTCACCTCATCGACCCTTAGTTATCCCACTATAGAGACACCGGTCTAACTTCATCCGAAGGGGTTTAGAACATACTCCGACATGCTCAACTGTAGTTGGGTAGAAGTCAGTGTTGTCAAGTCTCCATTAGCCGATGGTTTAACGTGCCATCGGAAGCATGGAGAAGCTCAGTGTAGATGAATTTATCGATAGACTGCCTAACCTGCGTATTAAATTAGAGTAACATGCGCCACGACACCATCGATCTACTCAATGCTATTTTGTTTTTAATGTGGCCTGCTAAAATGTCTTCATTACGCCTGATGGAAAGGGTCAATGAGAGCCAGATGTGAGAACAGCCATCACAGTGATTAACACTGTGATGGCTGGCCCCCTCTTGACGGCCCGCTAAGATGCCTCTTCACACCTCGTCTGAACGACCCGGGATTATAGGAAGTGGGGAACACATGCGCCGGAAGCTGACCTTACATTTATACATTTTAACTAAAGAGGTGTTGCTGCGAGTGAGTAAGGTTGCCAATAAGCTCCTGGTTTGATAATCACCGTATATCACGATGGGCGGTACGATTGTTTACATCTCGACGTTGTATAACTAGTTCGTGGTGCCTAAACCCCCATTAGCTGGCATTGTATAAAATTTACTAATTTGAGCTGTAGGCTCAATGTTCTTATTGGACTGTAATTTTTATTAAAACCTATATATACCTGTCGTACTTGCAACTACCGAGAACTCGATGATGACGAAGAAAATGCTTATGGAACCAAGTCTCCTCAGCTGTTCTGGTCTTCACTACACAAGCCCCTTACACAGATCACAGGAGTGTTATATTATATTAAGAGTGTCTTTTCACAAAATAGTATATAATAAAGCAGGTTGGCTTCGTAGGCAATCAAAAATATAATAGCGTCCGTTCGGGTTGTACTTTCAACATCAACTGGTGTGGCTATCGATGTACACATGTAGGGTAGAATGGAACGAATATAATAAAAAAAATAAATAGAATTTACAGGATAGTTCGAGATAATTGCAAGTTTTGATTAAACTACCCCATTTCAAAATGATTATATGAATACCAAATCCACCACTTTTAGATGGTGTAAAGCACAAACGAGGCTCAAGAAAGTGAGAGGTTCAGCACAACGTTATGTATAAGCTACTCACTTATGGTAAGATACGAGCCTGATGATATGACCCTGTGGTGATCAGTAGTTAACAATGGTTATTTTAACCCCGAGGTACGCGGCTTCGATGGCTAAAAGACAAACATTTGTCTGTATGAACATGTCTGTTTGTCTGATTTGGGAATTTTAAGAGTCGAAGACCACATCGACGATAAATCACTCCTTAAAAGGCTATTATATACCTGTGAGTTAGCCAAATTATAAGTAAGGTCCTAAGGAGTTGATATGCTGTCATCAGTGATGGCAACGCACAAGCAATACTACCTTCATTCCATACGTTCATAGCCTACGATAATCGTTTTAGATTAGTTGAGACCCAAGTTTTACCTTCCGATGTTGTATATTAAATTTCTTAACCATGGCTTTGAGCTATGGATACTTACCTCTGGTTGAACGTTACGCGGCCCCTGCCCATATCGTGGCCAGGTATAACCAAGTCGGGGTTCCCTGTGAACGGTTCAGGTCCTGTCATATTAACCCCGGTCGGTTCTAAGCGTCCTGCCATATTAACCCCAGTCGGTTCTAAGCGTCTTCCATCTTTCATTTTCTCGTTCACCCTTGGAAATAAATCGAATTATTTGGTTTCTCTGGCTGCGTGATAGAATCAGAAATGAGGATATTCGCGGTAGTACTAAAGTAACTGTCATGGACTAAAGGATAAACGAGCTGGGGTGGATCAATGTCACCTTTAGAGCCAAAGCCAAGCTCTCATGTGCACGTGGTGCACCCTGCTTATCAACAGACGAGGCTCTGGCGAAAGAGAGATAGGGTACGACGTTAGCCCGACTGGGGAAGTACCTCCTTCTCACAGAAGATGGCAGCTCTGGAGGGTTGTTGTGTTCCTGCGAGTGAATGAGGTCATCAGTAAACTCCCAAGGAGTTGCTGTGCTGGCAGCAGAGGAGGTATCGTTCGAGCGTAGCCTTCATAGGTTACGGTAACCGCTTTACGTCAGGTGGGCCGTATGCTTGTACGCCTCCCGGCGTTGTATAAAAAAGGCATTTTAAGAATCTAAGCTTACATCACTCTTGGTGCACCCTGCTGAGCTAACGAGGTTCTGGTGAAAGAAAGGCAGGGAGCTCTAAAGTCGTCTTATAAGATGGAGTTATTCCTTAGCAGGTTTTGTTGTATAACGTTTCTTTAATACCCGCAGCTTTGAGCGTTGATGCCCGCTTTACATCAGGTGGGCCGTAGGCTTGTATACCTCGCGACGTTGTATTTAAAAAACATGCTTGAATTCGAATCCGGGAACTGTTGGTCACAAGGCCTGTTCTTTGTCAACTAGGCTATCAGTGCTCTGATATTGAGGATATCAGACAGACAGACTGACAGGAATAAAACAACTGAACGGGAGTTACTTGGTTGTGCTTTTCATGAGGTGGAGTAACTTCTCCAATGGAACTGGTTTGATGTGGTTATAGTAGGGCATATAACAGCAACAGCAGAGTATAGCACCTATAGGGAGAGCTCGATGGCATCGTTGGGCGTGTCATTCTAACCGAACTCGCAGGTTAAGCAAGGTCATCCACAGCCTGTCTATGGATGGGTTTATATATATCAAGTTTCTCTGTGCTTCAGAGGGCACATTAAGCCGTCGGTCCTAGCTGTTGTCGATACATGACAGTCGTTAAGCTAAGTCAGTGGCACTCGGACGGCTTGAAAACACTAGCCTCCGGCAATCCGCGTTTGAGCAGCGTGGTGGAGTATGCTCTAAACCCCTTCAGTTGAAGGGAGACCCGTATCCCTGCAGTGGGATGAGTAAGGGTTGATGTGATGATGAAAAACAGCAGTTCGACTAGGAAAGTACCTCCACCTTACAAAAAACCGCAGTCAAATATCTGGTACGATAACCGCTATCTATCAGGCGAGACGTATGCTTGTATGCCTCCCAACGTTGTATATAGATGCGCTCTATCTCCCTTAGGTTAAATTAACGACTGATGTTGACTTAATGTGCCCTCAGAAATACGGTGGAACTGGAGATGACTAAACCCATCCATAGACAGGTTACGTCCGACGTAGCTTAACTTGCATATTCGACCATTAACGACATCGAGTTCCTCAAATTCTTGGGATGTAGGTATGCCCTAGCTACTCTGAATTAAACGAACGTGCAAAGCACACTACTTCATTCAGAATTCCTGTCACCAGTCGTACGCACCTGGATACCAGCTTGGACCGAGTGACTCCGTTCAGAGACGAGCTGTGAGAATTGCCGACGATCCTAAGCTTACGAAGATATTGATCCCTTAAGATTAAGGCGAGATTTTGCCTCCATTTGTGCGTTCTACAGATTATCAGCGGCTTGTGTTCCGTGGAATTGTTGGATACGATGCCGGCAGTTTCTCGGTTTTTACAACCACACCGCTCGCCGACGGGAAGCTCACCTTCACACGCTGGTACCGCAATGGTCGCATACTGTGCGGTTCCAGCGAAGTTTTTTTCCGAGAACTCTCAAGCTGTGGAATGATCTCCCAGCCGATGTTTCCTCAAGGGACTGCAGCATGGGGATCTTCAAAAGAGGTTTTTGCATGGTCGGCAACGCACGAGTGACACCCCTGGTTATTGTTAATGTCCATAGGCTGCTTTTACCATCAGGCGTGCCGTATGCTTGAATGCTACCATAGTAAAAAAAAAAAACTCCGAAGGGTCCAACAGTACACAGAGACGTTTTACCATGTACGAGTAAATATTCCAATGTCTTCTCCCCTCTTGTTTGTATCCGTCGATATCATTGCTGGTGGAGTGGTGGAGCATGGAGAAGTCGAGAAGGGCCGTGGATCTGCTGCATTGTGGTTGTCACCGTCGGGTAGCTGACGGGGGAGATCTCCAATGGTGCATGAAAATGTCACTTGAAAATATTTGTTACTAAATTTGAGCTAAACTGATTTGTTTTATTTCATTATTACAGATAAGTATATTAACTAGCTATATTAACTTAACTTCACGCCAAATCCCTTGCGCGGTAGGCAGAGAGAACGGAGCGCCACGTGACTCGATCCTTAGACGTTTCGTCGGCGACGCATGAGTGATGAGTAACCTATGAGTAACACCAGGGTGTTGCAAATGTCCATAGGCTACGGTAACTGCTTACCATCAGGCAAACCGTACGCTTGTTTTCCACGTTAGTGGTATAAAAAAGTAGAAAAAACAAGACACCTCAGTTGCTTCGTGCTCTTCTCATGCACGCTCGCTGGTTTCTAAGGTTCCTGATAACATCTTCTGATAAAACACGAATCAATTTGGTCATGGTAGGTAAGTCTTGGTCTTCCTCGGTTCCAACATCCATCTACTTTTTCGTTGTATATCTCTTTCGTAATTCTTTGTTTCTGCATTCTTTCCATATGTACGAACTAATGGGGCATGCCTATTCTTATTTTGACACCGACAGTCCCTTTTGTATGTGCCTCGAAAATTTTCGTTAGCCTCTCTTCATCCATCCATCCAGCCATTGTACTATGAAGGTATTACGGATATTATAGGATGCACGAGGAAGGCCAAGACTCATCTACCACATCAACCCTTACTCATCCCACTGCAGGGATATGGATCACCCTTTAAACGAAGGCGTTTAGAGCATACTCCACCACGCTGCTCAAATACGGATTGGCAGAGGCCAGCGTTTTAAAGCAGCCCGAGGGCCACTGACTTAGCTTAACGACTGTCATCTATGGACAACAGCCGGGATAGATAAACCCATCCATAGACAGGCTGCGGTCGATGTTGCTTAACCTACGTGTTTGGTTAGAATGACACGCGCAAATACGCCATCTCATTTCCATGACCAAATTGTTCATGTATTATCAGAAGGTGATATCGGGAGTCCTAGGAACTAGCGAGCATGCATGAAAAGAGCTATGTACAGGGTGGCGCAATAGAACGTGCATATTTAAAAAAATATTAAAAAATAAATACGAGTACAAAAGGTATAGTTAAAACAAAAATGAGGCATTGTAATGCTAATTGAAGTTTATTTTTTAAAAATTACATCATCTAAATGAGGAGTGCCGTCGTAGAGAGGGTCATCATTTGGATGATGTAATTTTTAAAAAATAAACTTCAATTATAGCATTACAATGCCTCATTGTTATTTTAACTTTACCTTTTGTATTTATTTTTTAATATTTTTTTAAAATATGCCCGTTCTGTTGCGCCACCCTGTATATTACAGAAGTGAGCGAGGTATGTGAGAACCGCGCTCGGTTCTCTCTGCAAAGGAGCAGGCGTCAAGATATATCACATATATTACAGTCAAACTATGAGGGTGACTCTATCGCACGCTGTGCAACCTTGGACTGCCGTATAAGCCCAGGAACGGAATATAGTTATCACAATGACGAGCTCATTAATGACGGGACTTTGACACCAACGCTTGCGGGTTCGATTCCCACACAAGACAAACATTTGTTTGCATGAACATGGCTGCTTGTCTCGGTCTGGATGTTTTAAGAGAGGTACGGCGCATCAAAGCAGTCTGCCTGGGGGAGGGCCTCCACCTCACAGAAAACCGCTTACGGTAACTGCATTACATCAGGTGGGCCGTATGCTTGAATGCCCCACGACGATGTACAAAAAAAAACAACAATTTTACTCACCAAGGCAAACAAATATCGTCATCCTTCCATGTCTGTCCGTCATTATATATTGTTGTATGATGTTGTATTATTAATATACTGAAACTATGAAATTGTATGTTGTATAAAATTCTGTTTTTTTTTTAGTATTGTAGGTTTAAAGGTACGGCGCATCAAATCTCCCAGACTTGGGTAGATTATTTGCACCCTACGTCTTTAACTGGGGACTCAAAACCACTAAAGCCATCCACAGACTGACTGCGGTGGAACCTGCTTAACTTACATAAACGAAAAGCTCTTTGCAGGCGCGGTAATTTATTTTTTTATTTAAATTCGTTTCTTAATGTCCTATCCTACTTGAATCCCACGGACCACATGATAAAATGAACTGTCACGTATTCGAGGAAACTATGTGTTAGACTCGAGGAGTTGACCTCCAGGATGCATCATCAGGACTCAGTCAATAAATATAATGTGTTCGACTCATCAAAACAAAACGAATGAGCCCAAACTCGAGGGTTTACTGGAAGCCATTGAAGAGTTCCTTTCGACCTCCTTTCCTCCCATCCAATCAGCTGATGGACATGTTCATGCCCACAAATGTTTATCCTGTGTGGGAATTGAACCCACGAATCTTGGTGTTAAAAAAGTATTAACAACCACTCCGCCACCTAACTCATCAAAAGGTTAAATATCTGGTCAAACGCCAATCGAAGTGTTCTATGTTTTTTTCCCGTTGAGTGCCAATGGTTTCGATATGCTTCGGTCGCTGCATCTAGCTTCCTTAAAGCAGCAAATCTTCGAACGCCTAAAAGTAGCATGATGCTAGGACCCTACGTGGCTTATCCATTGGCACTCAACGGAAAAATATCATGGGACACTTCGATACCTTGGCGTTTGACCAGCTATAGCGTTAAACAATAAAATAAAATAAAATAAAAATCAAAAATAAGAGAGGTAAGGCACATCAAAGCAGTCTTTGGTCTGGGAAAGTATCTCCACCTCACAGAAAACGCAGCCAAAGCTCTTTGGTGTGTTGGGTTCCTGCAAGTGAGTGAGGTTACCAGCAAGTTCTTAAAGACATATCTGTGTTAATATTTTTTTTTATACAACGTCGGAGGCATACAAGCATACGGTTCACCTGATGTAAATGCTGGTAATACAGTGAGAATCACTCGCGCGATGCTAACTCTGCTGGTAATACAGCAACTCCTTGGAAGCTATTGGTGACCTTACTTACACGCACGAACACAACAACCCTGCGGGGAGTTTGTTATTTGGCTGCGGTTTTCTGTGAGGTGGAGGTACTCCTTTTTAAGAGCGAAGCAGATATACTGTGGTTTGATGCGCCCTACCTCTCTTAACACAGGTAGTAGAGGTGGTACGCGATTGACACTTAATGAGTTCCAAGCGTTCATAGCTTACGGTAACCGCTTTATATCAGGCATACTTGTATATCTTCCGACAATGTATAAAAAGAATTATTGCTTCAAAATCACACCTCTAGTTTCAGACATTAGTGTGTTCATACAGACAGACAATCTCTTCCGCTTTATCTATTAGTATAGATACACGAACATTTCAAAATTTACTATTTGCCTAAATAGAACCACCGAAAGAAACCTACCAGTTTGGTAGTTTTTTCAGATCGTCAATTTTTATTACGTCGAGTAGTAAAATCAGGTACGTGCCTGGCCTACTGGGTTACATAATCCATTATGACGTTTGGTCCAAATAGATTTCTTCTCTGTAGTTTTAAAACATTCCCATAAATCAATCTTTAATGTCGGTAAGATCCAATTTTCCCTTTCTATTCACCTTTTTCAGTAAAAGTCAGAGCTATCAATATTTCTGTGGAGTATGAACGCGGCTGTAGACGACGCAACTTTATGATTTATTGTTTTATGAGGTTAACCGGCTATGAAATTGAATTGGATTCATTATGTTTTTTTAAAACGTATATCCAATAGTTAGTCTGTTTATATACTTATACAGATACGGTCACCAGTTTGCCAGTGACAGTGAGGGGAAGTTTCAGGGGCCCTCAACATTCATGTTCACATTTGACTCAGTGAAGAGCATCCTGCCGGTGACGATCCTCGGTGTAGAGTTGAACTCAGACCTTTGTGCAACACGCCACCCGGATAGGAGAACGAACCTCCACCAGTTTTGGCGAAATGTCGAGGGTAACGACATCATCCTGGGGTATTAGATAGTTCAAAGTTCCGTATAAGGGAATACATGGACGTACCGCTGTCGTTTGGTGCCATCGGACAGTGTAGTACTGAGAAGTCAGCTATATGTCCTCATATTACTGACTAAAACATATAGGTCGACTAGTATAGTATTCCTTCAGACCTGAAGGTGAGTCGTGCTGGACGTATAGAGGGGTTGGTAGACAATTAAGCCGGCGCGATATTAGGCACTACGATGTGAGAGAGGCAATCGCTGGACTGCAGATAAGAAGGGGAGGGAACTATAAGAAAATTGTGCGAGTGTGGAAAGAGCGAGGAGTACTGATACCACATTCTGTGATCTATTTCTGTGGTCCTGTCCTATGATGACCTACGGTGTGTGATGATGGATGCGATACAGAATAGAAGGCATGTTCGCCCATGGATGGTATGCATGGAGGAGAACAGCAGAATGGCTCGAGAAGACCGGGGGAAGAGTACTTATGGATGCAGAAGTCGCTAACCCAGCCGAGGGAGAGATCGTCAAATGGAGATATAGGTTAAAAAAAATGTAGGGAGTCAAGAAACACCCACGGCATGGAATAGATACAGCAGCAAGTGCCGTACTGCATCTTCCTCATTTCGACTCAGGTGACCGAGGTCGGTGGAGCCATGGGTTGGCCTTTTTAACGGCTATTGAAGTACACATATATTTGAATATTTTCCTCAATTTATATTTGTTTCATTTTTTTATTGTACATATTATCATTCGTTTTGAAAATAAATTGTTCTTTCTTTCTTTATGCTAATGGCAACAATAGCTGGGTATTGCAGAGAGAGCATGAAAGTGAAATAAACGTGATGGAAATTTGGCCATTGCACAATTGGCGGAATATACATCTTCGTTCAATGACATGCCAGAGATATTGATGAGCATTTGATGGAACTAGCAGACTACGTTGGGACATAACCCCTAAAGACACCAGGCCCCCTGCGATGGAGAAGTGACTATTAGCACCTTAATCTACTTTTCTCGCGATGTAATTCAAATATCGTTAGATTCTTTAGGATGAAAGAACCAAAAGAAGGAAGAAAAGAAAATGATGTTTTTTTTATATAATGTCGGATAGCATGCAAGCAAACGGCCCACCTGATGTAAAGCGGTTACCGTAGCCTATGAACGCTTGCAATACATGAAGCTCACTGACATAGCAACCCCTTAGGTGTTTACTGATAACCTCACTCACAGGCAGAAACACAACAGCCCTTCAAAGAGTTGTTATGTGGACGCAGTTTACTGTGAGGTGGAGGTACTTCCCCAGAGGCGCTTCTTTGATGTACCCGACCTTGCTTAAAATTAATATAGGTACGGGACTCGACTAGTAGCTGATCAGTAGAGTAGCAGAGCTTATGGTAACCGCTTTAGATGAAGTGGACAGTAGGTTTGTATGCTACCGATGCTGTGTTAAAAAGACTACAGTTTCGTTTATTCTCATTTATTAGGTAAGAGAATTGTTTTGAATATAAGCTGTGCTTGTTCATCACATCGTCTCTTCAATGAAGTCCTGGTCTAAGAAGTCGTCGTTGTCTACTGGATAATCTGAAATATGAGAACGTAAAGTCAATAGATGATCACCGATCAGAGTTTCTATGTAAGACCGAGTTTGGCTTCCTGATCTGAAAAAATAATTAGTAGATGTTAAGCGGAAATTGGCAGGCTCAACGTGTGCAGCCTAGACTCGACCAGTGTGTTTTTTTTTACACAACGTCGGAAAGCATACAAGCATCGCGCGAGTGATACTTAAAGCGTTCATTGGCTATGGTAACCGCTTTACGTCCGGACCGCTTTGATGCGCCATACCTCTCTTAAAATCATCATCCATCGACAATGGTCCTCAAGAGGTTTGTAAGGATCGAACACTACAATCTCTCTTGAGGTCGTCCCTCCTGTATGTTTATGAGTTGTCGTTTTTGTATGCCATCAGGCGTAATATAAATAGGAAATTGGTCAAGTACGTGCCTGAGAGTACGTGTGAAGCCATCAGAATATCACCCAGATCTTGGAACACCTTTTTAGTAGTAGGCACACAAGCAAACGGCCCACCTGATGTAAAGCGGGTACCGTAGCCTATTAACGCTTGCGATATATTAAGTATGACTCGCGCGATGCCTCCTCTGCTGCTTACACAGCAACTCCTTAGGAGCTTACTTACTTTACAACCGCGTCGGTTATGTCAGTACTTACGCACAATGTCAGAGAGTTCTGTGATGTTGAAACACGGCCCCATGTGCACCAGCTGCCAGACTGTAAGAAGTAAATGCCATAGATATATTTATCGTCTTCTTTGTTATGTTAATACTGTTGATTGTAGGCGCTCGGTGGAATTTTGAAGACATCTCGTTAATGTTAATACTTGCACTTGTACTTGTACACCGTAAATAAAACAGACGGGTTTCGCCTTTACGGCATTATCAAGGTATTTTTACCGACCGGTAAAAATACCTTGATAATGCCGTAAAGGCGAAACCGGTCTGTAAAAATAATTATTAAATAAAATTGTGAAGTGGAATCTGTACAAGTGCAAGTATTAACATTAACGCGTTATCTTCTTCTTCTATATAAACAAGACGAATTGTTTTAAAAATGGTTTTACGGCAGCGGTGATGGGATGAAGAAAGAGCAGAGAGATTCAAATTCAAAACACCCAGACCAAGACATACAGACATAGTATTTGTCTTAGGTTTTCGCGATTGTTACACATTGAATTAAACAATTTTTAACGGAAGTATCGCGTGTTTTATTTATTTTGTTGAACCTGACGTTTCGAACGCTTTGCAGCGTCCGTGGTCGCAGAAAGACTAATAAGGTGACATTTGTTTTTCATTGGTTATTCAAATATTACATCTACCGACATGGATGGATTAATTATATATGTTCCGATTCACACAAAAACTTTGTGTTTTTGTGTGACTTGATTATTTTTAGGACTGGATCCCAAGCAGGTGGTATTTGCTCCTCCTCCTCCTTCCCTCCAGAGAGTTGTCATTTGAGTGCGCTTGTGAGATGGAGGTACTTCCCCAGACGGGCTTCTATTATGCGTCATACCTTAGTTAAAAACACCCAGGCAAACACAAACAGACATGTTCATGCTCACAAAAATTTGCCTGGGTGAGAATCGAACCCACGGTTAGTGTCGAAGCATCGTTACTATTGATACACTTACTAAAATATACAGTTTTTGTAAATACATGCTAATGATACATAATTGCTTACCATCAGACAGGCCGTATTCATGTTTTCCACGTTAGTGGTATAAAAAAGCGTTTCTTTGGATGGGTCTATATTCTACATATCTTCTCCCTACAGTGCGGAGCGCATGCAATTGAGCAGCGTGGCGGATTATGCTCTAAACTCCGTCGGTTGAAGGGAGGCTTGTCTCCGCACATGGATGAGCAAAGATTCAAACATACCTTCAACTCGCTCCATACAATTGACATAGTCCATCATACAAAAGTTTTCGAATGTATAGTACGTGTAGTACAACGTACGACCGCACAATTTTCCAGTTCTGAAAAAAAACAATATTTCTTTATCTTTTTTTTATAGTTTCATTATGAAACTATAAAAAAAGATAAAAAAATCTTTATTTGCCATTGCCATTGTCCCCTCGCGGGCACTTAGACACGTCTTACATTTTTGAAATATAGTCGTATTGTATCTTATTTTACTTTTTCCTTTTTTAGGGTTCCGTACCCAAAGGGTAAAACGGAACCCTATTACTGAGGCTCCGCTGTCCGTCCGTCCGTCTGTCACCAGGCTGTATCTCATAAACCGTGATAGTTAGACAGTTGAAATTTTCACAGATGATGTATTTCTGTTGCCGCTATAACAACAAATACTAAAAAATAGAATAAAATAAATATTTAAGGGGGCTCCCATACAACAAACGTGATTTCTTGCTCATTTTTGCTGGATATTAATAACGGCAACAGGTAGACGCTTGAAATATTCACAGAATATTTAGTTATATATTTGCTTTAAGAATAAATAATTAAATCAAAATAAAACAAATACTTAAGGGGGGCTCCCATACAACAAACGTGTTTTTTTGCCGTTTTTATAGATAATGGTACGGAACCCTTCGTGCGCGAGTCCGACTCGCACTTGGCCGATTTTTTTTTTAATCTACTAGCATTGCAATCTGTATCGAATTTCACATATTTTAAATAAAAATAACGACAAATCAATCGACTTCATGCTATTCTTGTCTATAAGGTGTTACGCACAAAACAATACACATCTGGACTGCATGATGGTCCCCCTTGCTACTGGACCCTACTGATCAATGGGAGGATATTTTAACCAATAAGCCGATACGCGCCGCTATGTTGATCCGTGAACTGGCTAATAAGAGCTGCGCGTTTCACTTTACACCCGTATCGGTGAATTAAGTTACTAAGTAATATCTCTCTCATCGGCTCTCAATAGGTTATTTACTTCATGGATAGGACATATGCTTGCCTTCCGGCGTTGTATAACAACATACTTGTAAGCTTTGAGGCAGTAGTGTGAAAGGTAATCGCAGCTTTCAGCAAAAGAACTTCTCGCTGCCGTTGTGCGAATTCTTCTCGATCTAGTCGTGAACATCGTGGTGTATCTGTAGAACACACGTGCAATAATCAGACATAAATACGAGTAATTAGTAAGCTTTCCGGTTTTTTAAAGTACAGAATTCGTTTCTGGATGTGCTGTTCTGTAGTAAATAAATTACCTCTCACACTTCCTGAGTACTCGACTCTGTTGCAAATGTCGACCCGACGTGCGTCATAGCGCCAGATCCGGTTTCTGCCAGTGTTGACAAATATTGTTTTGTGGTCATAATTCGGTGTTTGACATCCATTTTATATTTAGCCGCTGGTCACAGCGACAACACTTCCTGTACGTGAGAGTGCGCGCGCCGGTGACCTTGCGC
Organism: Pyralis farinalis; assembly: GCA_947507595.1. Classification (NCBI taxonomy): domain Eukaryota; kingdom Metazoa; phylum Arthropoda; class Insecta; order Lepidoptera; family Pyralidae; genus Pyralis; species Pyralis farinalis. The sequence goes on along the minus strand of OX382257.1, from coordinate 34,504,957 downwards.
TAGCGTGTTTAACGCTAGGGTTGACACCGAAAAAGATTTAGCCAAAGAAGACGATTTGATGTAAGTAATGTAAACTTGTTCAAGGACACATAGGTAATAAAAGATAAGATATAATTATATATATCCGTTTTTAAACTTTAAATAAAGTAATTATAAATTAAATGATTGTAATGTTTCTATTAGTTTTATATATGTAATTCTTAATATTATGGTTAATAATTGTGGAAGTTCGCAATCGTAGGTTTTTTTTATACCACATCGGGCGGCATCCAAGCATATGGCCCACCTGATGTAAAGCGGGTACCGTAGCCTATTAACGCTAGCGATAGTAGCGAAGTATCACTCGCGCGATGCCTTCTCTGCTGCTTACACAACAACTCCTTGGGAACTTACTGGCGGCCTCACTCACACGCAGGAACACAACAACCCTCTAGGGAGTTGTTATTTGACTGCGGTTTTCTATAAGGTGAAGGTACTTCCCCAGACGGGCTGATGCGCCAGTCTGCATTTTTGGAAGGATAAGTTTAATGCGTTAATTACCTAGAATCAACCAACTGGTACAGAGCATGCAACCTCAAGTTTCTCATTAGTACTCTAATTATTTTGTTTGACATCAAATTGACGTCAAGTTTTTTTTTTATATAGCTAACTTACAATCAAAATAAAGTAAAGTCATTGACATAATGTGCGTTTTTTTTAATAAAAAAATCTAGGGGGGGGGGGCATACAATTATTATGTATATTCTGGGGATGCTCAACAAAAAAATGTTGGGAAACCATGCTGTAGTGGGATGTGTTACAGTTGGTGTGGTAGGTACCTCAGAAAAGGCTCTTAAAATTTTGGTTCAAATTTGTATTTGGACAAGGTTTTACTTCTAAAGGTTTTTCTGAAAAGACGCGATTTTACACGACATATAAAAAAATATCGAGTAACGCTCGGTCGCCCCGATACCCAGATATTAACGTTATTTAGTAGGTACGGCTAACTATTTAAATATAACACCAGCAGACATTGTCAGTTGGTTCGTCCGAATATCTTACATTTAAATGTGGGACAGACGGACGGACGGACTGTTCAAAGGAGACAGCCCTTTAAGCCCTTTAAACGAAGGACACACGGCTGTATCGTTTGAACTTAAGTAGAGGGTTGAAATTTTCAAGGAAAATGTGTTGAGGGTGCACAAAGCTAAGTGGTGCCCTCATTTTGTTTTTATTAATAACTCTGTATTTAAGACCAATTCCAAAATACGCTCTATAGGGCACTGAAGAACCATATTTATGTTTTTTGAGACATATTCTGTTTTTATTATTTATGTAGAATTAGTCATACTTTTGATTATTGCTATAAGTTGCCACAATAAGCAATAATTAAAATTTTGGTTACTTGTCATAGATAATAAATACAAGATATGTTTCAAAAAAACATAAATATGGTTCTTCAGTGCCCTATAGAGCGTTTTTTTGTAATTGGTCTTAAATACAGCGTAATTAATAAAAACAAAATGAGGGCGCCACTTAGCTTTATGCACCCTCTTAACTATATCGTAATGTAGGCAAAGATCAGTGATAGCCCAGTGGATAAAGAACCGCGCTATTGACCAACAGGTCGCCGGTTCGAATCCTGGCATGTATCACTAAATTCGTGTTTTCGAATTTACGTACATAAGTAATTATCACTTGCTCGGCGGTGAAGGAAAACATCGCGAGGAAAACCGCATATAAGAAATTATATTTCGAAACACGAATTCCCTAAGAAAGGTCTGGTTTTCCCTCTAGGTTGTGGAGGTCTGACAGCAGTCGCTCCATGTCACATACAGTATATTCCTTGAATTCTTCAGTATAGCTGACCCTGCCATTTCTAATGGATGAGCAAACGGGGTAACGTTAAAATAGGCTAATAGCCTGTTTTACATAATAGATACCTACAGTAACTTTGACGAGCTCGGTGGCTCAGTCGTGAATGACGCGACTTTGACACCAACGCTCGTGGGTTCGATTCCCACATAGGACAAACATTTGTGTGCATGAACACGTCTGTTTGTCTTGGTCTGGATGTTTTAAGAGTGAACCGCAGCCAAATAACAACTCCCTAGAGGGTTGTTGTGTTACTGCGTGTGAGGGAGGTCACCATTAAGCTCCCAAAGAATTGCTGTGTATGCAGCAAAGGAGGCATCGCGCGAGTGATACTTAATATATCGCAAGCGTTAATAGACTACGGTACCCACTTTACATCAGGTGGGCCGTATGCTTGTATGCCTCCCAACGTAGTATAAAAAAAAGTTAACATCATCACCATTTCGGACCATATTCGTCCACTGCTGAATATAGACCTATATATTAGCCCTAAACCCCACCTAGAAAGCGACTCACCTCGATCTTGATCCCCCTGTATCCTCAAACTCCCTACAAATCTGCTCATTGTGCTTTTGGCCGTGGTTGCCACGCTTGGCAGGCGGGTTGGCAACCGCAGTATCTATATAGGTACTAAGGGGACGCTGCTGGCCGTCTTCTATACCTTTCATTTAGTCGGTTTTTACGACACCCACGGGTTGAGATGGGATTGTCTGTTGCCAAAGCCACACGACAACTAATGAATTCGTTAGAAAATAAACACAGGGCCTTCCTCTCTATACAGCCGCATTTAGAACTGGAGAAGTACCTCCACCTCATGTCTCGACTGTAGTAAGGAACAGGGGAAAGGAAATGAACAACTGTACATTGCGTACAACAACAACGAATAATGACAACTTTCATCATCATCATCATCTCAGCCTGTATTCGTCCACTGCTGAGGCCTTACCTCCAGAGTGCCACTCGTCTCGATCCAGTACCACCTTCATAATCATAATAACAACATTAATACCTTTATGGAATGTTATTCTGTTTTTTTCGATTGATTGTGATTACCAGTAAGATAAGGTTCCTCCTTACTTTACTGTGTTCGCAGCGGGGTAGATACTCCTTATATTGCAGCTATAACAATCTACACATATTCATGCCAAATCGCTTTTCTAAAGGAGCTTACTAGTGACCTCACTCGCACGTAGGAACACAACAACCGTCCAGGCAGTTGTTATTTGGCTACGTTTCTCTGTGTTTCTTCCCTAGACGGACTGCTACCAAAGTAGATTATAGGAGCCGAGGAAGGCCGATACCCGCCAATTAGTTCACAGCCCTATGAACCGGTGTGTGCATAAAAAATCAGCCAAGTGCGAGTCGGACTCGCGCACGAAGGGTTCCGTTCCATTATCTATAAAAACGGCAAAAAAATCACGTTTGTTGTATGGGAGCCCCCTTAAATATTTATTTTATTCTATATTTTAGTATTTGTTGTTATAGCGGCAACAGAAATGCATCATCTGTGAAAATTTCAACTGTCAACTATCACGGTTCATGAGATACAGCCTGGTTACAGACGGACGGACGGACAGCGGAGCCTCAGCAATAGGGTTCCGTTTTACCCTTTGGGTACGGAACCCTAAATACAATGAAAGTTAAAGAAGCTAGTAATGTGCGTAAGTACCGCGTTTTGTAGCGTTCGGTTCTCTCTGCCTACACCGATAGGAATTTGCCGTGAAGCTACACACAGACAGTACAAATAGTACATCAATCCAATCTTCCATCAAGCGAAGAGATTTGAATTGAATTACTCTGCCACCCTACCCAGTTGCCGATTGGCGGATACCAGTGTTTTCACTCATGCGTTGCCGACCCTCTAAAAACCTCTTCACGCATTTTTGAAGAACTCCACGCTGTAGTCCCTTGGAATCGAATCACTCGGTCCAAGCTGGTATCCAGGTGCTCCCGCCCGAAGGCGACTACAATACTCCAAGTGCGGTCTGACTTGAGACTTATATAATATAAGTCTTTGCCCCCGCACTGAAGTACTGCTTAGCCCTGTTGACGACACCAAGTTTTTAGACGCTAGCTTGACCTTCTCCTCCAGGCGATTTCGATATTGATTCGAATAAGACAAAGTAGAGGAAAGCTTTTATCCTTGTGACATCGGATCATCAGAAACTTATTTCATTTTCTCAGGTCATAATGTTTTTGGTGACTTACTTGACAACGTTCGGTTTCTCGGGCTCTCCGGGACGTAGCAGATCGGGACTGAAGTTTGGCGGTATTTGTTTGTGGTCATCCCTGGAATCTTTTCCATCTATGCCTGTTTTGAATAGCCTTATGGACAAAAACATATTTAGGAGTTAAGTCTTTGTTTGATGAAGACCGGGTTTGAATTTGCAATCCTCTATCACATTGATATGAAGATAAGGAAATAGTTTACCAGCCTGGACTGGACATTGAGAACAGAGTTGAATGGGGCACTGTGGAGAGGAGTGGATTGAAGTAGATTAAAATAGACAAAAGTAGAATAGAGTATTCTTTAATGCATCAATAAATAATAAAAATAGAGGAAACGTGGTGTGGGGGTGTGGGAATCGAACCCACGAGTCGTAGTGTTCAAAGTAGCATTGCTAACTACTCTGCCAAGGGGCTCATCGCGTAAACACATACTTGAAGCTGCGACTGGAGCTACAAGGCCTATTATCATATGGATCGTAATGTTTGTTTACCACCAACAAAAAATGTGACCATATAAAACAAAACACTTTTAATAGCGAAGCTAACATAAGCTGTGCGTGCTGCACTCCGCTGTTTTAACAGTGAGATTGATGCAGCAAAAATGGAATAGCATCGCTATACAATTCTTGGAGAATTCTTCTGCATGTAAGTAGGGTTATTCGAAAATTTGCGAGGAGTTGCTGTGTTAGATTTGTGGGTAGTCAAACCTTCTTGTATAAGCTATGCATCAAGTACAACAGGGGCTTCGCACCAGGTAGGTCAAATACTTAAATTTCTTCTACGGCAATATTTTGTCCAATATCGATATTATCCCAAGGGAGAGAAATGGTTTGGTCTCTATAGATCATTCAAACTATTAATGCGGGGTACCCACGTACACTTACCCAAGTACACTTAGGTAAATCGTACCAAAGTGTATATGGGCAAGTCCCAGGAGTACTCATGAGTACTTGGGTAAACCCCAATAGTACACAAATGTACAGGGTATGCCCCAACAGTACCCATGTGTACTTGAGTAAGTCCCGGCAGCACCCCTATGTATATGAGTAAGTTCCAGTAGTACCCAAGTGTACTTGGGTAAGCCCCAGTAGTACCAGGGCGACTTATGTAAGTCGTAACATTACCCAAGTATACTTGGGTAAGTCCCAGCAGTACGTTCACAGACAAAATAGCTTTTACCAAGATTTGCGAGGGTATATGCTAATGTCCATTTGACTCTCATTTCTATCCACTGATTTCATTCCTGCTAGAGTTGTAGAGCATGGAGATGTTGTATAGTGCTGTTGGACTGCTCCATCACGGCTGTCAACACTAAATATCAGGCAGGGGGGATCCCCAGTGGTACACTGTAAAGGCGCTGAAAATACACAGGCAATTTGATCAAAACTCCTTTTTTTTTTATACAACGTCGGGAGGCATTCAAGCATAAGGTCACCTGATGTAAAGCAGTTACCGTAGCCTATTAACACTTGTAATAATGTTAAGTATCACTATATATATACAGCTGAAAGCTGGATGTGACATTTCCTATGATGTCTTCATGCCAAGTCCAATGCGGTGTAGGGATAACGTGATCTCCACCGCCCATAGACATCAGCAACACCATAGGGTGACTAATCCGTCGCCAGCCTTTTTAGGGAAACGTAGGCTCCTTTCTTGAAGGCACCCGTATCGTATTTGTTCGGGAACACCTCTGAGGGTAATTGTATGAATATGTTTATTTAATATTTTACGTATTAGTTTATACTTCCACTCCACCTCACAGAAAACCGCACCCAAATAACAACTCCCTAGAGGGTTGTTGTGTTGCTGCGTGTGAGTGAGGTCACCAGTAAGCTCCTAAGGAGTTGCTGTGTAAGCAGCAGAGGAGGCATCGCGCTAGTGATACTTAATATATTACAAGGGTTAATTGGCTACGGTAACTGCTTTACATCAGGTGGGCCGTATGCTTGAATGCCTCCCGACGTTGTATAAAAAAAAACTTGCAGTGTATATATGTTTGTGTGTGTGTATATTTTGGTGTCCTCATAATTTTTAGGGTAGATGTTTGAAAGTGGTAGTTAACATTTTTCTAATTTTTTTGCGCAATTTGTTTCAAACTTGTTTCAGTTTTGGTTGCAGTTTTCGATTAGTTCGTATGATTTTTAGTTCTATCCGATATTATGCGGGCGTATGGTGGGTAGTCGTGCAATGAGAAATACTATGCAATTCGCATCCCACTATAATTTTAAATCAACACATTGTAATCAATGTTCAGGAAAATACGAAACGAGAGGACAGTCCCAGAGACAGTCGTCACTTTGCCGCTGTTTGCACTAACTCTCCCCTTCTCCCAGTGCCGACCTCTTGATTCTGTCAAAGCGCGCCACTGTTCACGCGTTTTCGTTTCGTTTTAAACATTCATACTCATGGCCGGATGCGACATTTTCTTAATGGGACAGGCCCACCACTCATTCCCACCACTGTGTCTCCTGTGTAGCCATAATTAACAGCGGCGACTACAAAAAAGGCAATGAACAGTGAAGGTCATTGCTGTCCCGGGGGTTAAACTACAGCTGCCTTGGAACTCACAACGAATTTAATCAGAAGAAATTTGTAGGAGTAGGAAGTTTTCGAATTGACTTCCCCTTTTGGCGAATTAAGAGACAGCAATATGACAAATAAGGCATTAAAAAACCTCAAAGAGATGGCTAGTCATGTTTTTTTTTTAAGGTGGCAATCGAGCATACGGCCTGCTTGATGTTAAACAGTCACCGTAGCCTATGGACATTTGCAACACCAGGGGCGTCACTCATGCGTTGCCGACCCTCTAAAAACCTCTTCACGCATCTTCTTCTTCTTGAAGAACTCCATGCCGTAGTCCCTTGGAAAAACCTCGGCTGGGAGCGTGAGAGTTCTCGGAAGAAAACTTCTCTGGAACCGCACAGTACGCGACCATTGCGGTTCAAGCGTGTGAGGGTGAACTCCCCGCCGTCGGCGAGCGGTGCGGTTATAAAAAGTAGCTGTCGGCATCATTTCGAACAACTCTTCAAAATACAACCCATCGAACAAACGGTAGAACACACAAAGGGAGGCAAAGTCTCTCGTTAAACTTAAGGGTTCAATACCGTGTGTAAGCTTAGGATTGTCGACAATTCTCACAGCTCGTCTCTGAATCGAATCACACGGTCCAAGCTGGTATCCAGGTGCTCCCAAAGGTGACTGCAGTACTCCAAGTGCAGTCTGACTTAAGACTTATATAATATAAGTCTTTGCCCGCACTGAAGTACTGCTTAGCCCTGTTGAGCACACCAAGTTTTTTCGACGCCAGCTTGACGTGAAGCTCGACTGCCGTGCACAACGGTTTATCAGATATCTAACACTATTGGGACCTAAATTGTGAGTTGTTACCTAACACAGATTCCAATAATATAGATTGCAGAACTGCCTAAATGCCTGGTAATTCCCCCGGACGCAACATATATATATATATATATATATATATATTTAGAATTAAATTTTATTATGCCATGAATGGCTTCTGTTATTGACATTAGCTTTTTTAATTTTATTCACCGCTATGATCGGAAATCGGACAACACAAATTTTGCTACACCAGAATTCGACCCAAGGGCCAATCGGTTAATAAGTAGATTCCTTATCAAATAGACCATCACTGCTCTTCTTAGACGTAGAAGCCATAATTGACTTTAATATTTCTCCATTCACCCTCATGGATTCGGCAGTTTGGCTCATCGCCTGGTAGTGTTATTACGTCATTTCATTCCTTTGAGTAACTTTGAGGATATTTCTCTTTATCGCACTCTGTATGACCGTCATTATGGATGAGTCCAGTGGACCGAATTTATCGCTCTGCACTGTAAATCAAAAGGGCGCAGTGGCGTACGAAAATATACTGCAAACGTTAAGGTATTTTCGCGTAAAGACTTTTAACTGCTGTTCGATCAACTTAACACGTATGTCCATCTATTTGTTTTATATACAAGATCAGGAAACATACAAGTATACGGCCTAGCAATACCTATGCACACCTATGCTGCTAGCACAGCAACTCCTTAGGGATTTACTGGTGACCTCACTCACACGCAGGAACACAACAATTGACCGGGAAATTATTATTTGGTAGCAGTTTTCTGTGAGGTGAAGTTACTTCCCCAGACGGGATGCTTTGATGCGCCCTACCTCACTTAAAACATCCAGACCAAGACAAACAGACATGTCCATGCACACAAATTTTTGTTCTATGTGGGAATCGAATTAGTGGTGGGAATCAAACTCACGAGCGTTGGTGTCCTAGTCCGAAGCAGACGTAAACATCGCCACTTCAATCACAGTATTCTGAACGACAAATAGGTTAGAGTTGACTTATTCTTTGCACACCAACCCTTACTCATCACATTGCAGGAAGACCGATGTTCAACGGAAGGTGGTTTTTTTTAGTATATCCAATCGGCTGAACACATATCAACAGGCGGTTTTAGCCTGTCGGATATGTGCAAATCGGCGTACTTAGCTCCCCCGTATTCCAGAGACGTTGTTAAATCGAAGTATAGTCTTGTCCCCTGTCTTTTCTTTCTTGGGATTATCCCGCATCCATCAGACTTGTAGCCTCGCGTTAATTAGTTAGCTAGTCTGGTTACCTACCTTGGCTGTAAAGAGGCCTCAGGCAGGTGCAAACAGTTTTATTTTCCTGGCCATGATCACCCCTTCTTTCCTATCTTTCCTAAGATCGATAATTCACTCTCGCGATGCCACCTATGCTGCTTACCTACCTCACCCATATGCAGGAACGCAACAACCCTCTAGGGAGCTGTTATTTGGCTGCGATTTTTGTGAGATGGAGGTACTTCCCCAGACGGGCTGCTTAGATGTGCCCTACCTCTCTTAAAACATCCAGATCAAGACAAACAGAAATGTTCACGCACACAAATGCGTCGTTCACGACTGAACCACCCAGCTCATCGTAATAAAATCTATGGATTCAATACGGGACCGGCGCTTTTACCTACAGATGTAGATAAATGTAGGTAATGTAGGAAACTCGATGTAGATAAATTTACCCATAGACACGCTGCAACACAGAGCGAAGAGGCCGGGGAAGCATCATCGTGATCTTTAAGCATACGACTGAGATATATCAGCGATTCAGTCATTACGAGTAGATTATGGAAAAAAAACAAAAACGGGTGCGTGTACTTAAGTACGCGCGTGAGAAGTTACGAGTATTCTCTGACATCATTAAATAATAATATTTTAATTTATATCAATAAATAATACATACGGATAGTTAACCTCAATTATATTGGGGCACTTGAAAAAGTATATAAGCACAATTTTTTTCACTAATATTTACGAATAGTAAATAATATTAATCAAAATATTCAATTTTAATCACTACTGAATATAAACTATTAGCACTTGATTTAAAGTACTTTGTGCGCATAATCCGGTACGAACGTAGATGCATGCCGCCGCCGTTGCCATGGCTACTCCGGCCGTTTAGCGGGCAGCTTCCCTGCCCCTGTAACTTTTGTGTTACAGTGATGAGCGCGCATCTTAAAATTTCACGCTCATCGTTTTTTCATAACGAGCCTAAAGAAGTATAACTTTAAAAAACAGTCGACTCCTGACGTTTGATTATTCGTTAAGTGTGGTGGTAGATTGGTTAGCAATGTTACTTTAACACCAAAGTTCGTGGACTTGATTCCCACCACACACCACTAAACTTACCAAAACCAGAGGGAGACTTTGTACAGTCGTCGTCTACGTGGGACCTCTGTCTCACCTATTTCTACCGCCGAGCAGCTATATTTATATAGCCGTGTTCCGGTTTGAAGGGTGAGATATGGCGTAGAAATTACTGCGCACTGTGACGAAACAGCCTTAGGTCTCAAGATTGGCAGCGCGCGAGTAACATCCCCGTGGTATTGCGAGCGTAAACAGCCTGCGGTGACCGTGTATCATCTAATGCGGGCCGCATGCTTGTTTTCCAGTCTAGTTTCATAAAAATATATATATATATATATATTGTTTTAACGATGAATAACTCAGCGCATCGCGGCTACTGACCAATGGCTGGATATTTTAACGAATACGCTAATATAAGTAAGGCGATGGCGATCTTTGTTTTAGCCAATAAGAGCTGCGAGTTGTACTTCACCTCCCGCCGCCCGTAGCGGTGATTTTATTTATTACGCCTTCACAGATTCCGACACATTATAAACAATCATGTGCATGAACATGTCTCTGGGTGTTATTAAGAGAGGTAAGGACCTCCACCTCATAGATAACCGCAGCCAAATAACAACTTCCTGGAGGGTTTTGTTTTCCTGCAGTGAAATTACTAGTAAGCTCCTAAAGAGTTACTGAGATATTTGCCATAAGTATTAATATAGAGAGCTCGATGACGTCGTTGCACGTGTCATTCTAACCGAACACGCAGGTTAAGCAATGTCGACCGCAGCCTGTCTATGGATGGGTTTATCTATCTCGAGTTTCGCCGTGCTTCGGAGGGCACGTTAAGCCGTCTCGGTCCCGGCTGTTGTCGATAGATGACAGTCGTTAAGCTAAGTTAGTGGCCCTCGGGCGGCTTGAAAACACTTGCCTCCGTCAATCCGCATTTGAGCAGCGTGGTGGAGTATGCTCTAAACCCGTATCCCTGCAGTGGGATGAGTAAAGGTTGATGTGGAAGGATTGATATTGCGATGTCTATATACGTTTCCCCGTTTAGTATTACGGGGATATATTTTGCTGTGAGATCTTTATACCTTCAAAGTCACATCTAAATCTTTATCAGTGTCCAAATAAAATATTCAGGCGTGCATATTTAAAGGAATCCGGCCGGTCAGAGCTTCGGGCGTGAAATAAATCTGTCTCCTGATCCCGCTTCTGACATAAAAACTGGCGGTTTCAGCTCGGGACTTTTGCTTTGACATTTGATATTTAAGAAAATTAAAACAATGTTTTAAATTATCCTTTTTTTAGCGCGTTAAGTGTAAAATTGTGAGTGTTTTTTTATATACTACGTCGGAAGGCTACAAGCATATAACCCACCTGATGTAAAGCGGGTACCGCAGCCTATTAACGCTTGTAATATATTAAGTATCACTCGGGCGATGCCTCCGCTGCTGCTTACACAGCAACTCCTTGGGAGCTTACGTATGCTTGTATACCTCCCGACGTAGTACTCGTATATACTTAGTCTGGCCATAAATACTGTTACAATAAAAAATAAACAAAATATTACATTTGAATTTGGAATCTGTCATTTTTATATGATTGTTTGAGTTTTCTCATTTTGGCGCCAATATATGTATTGTACAATATTTTGCGATATTAAAATGGAGTGGGGTGATAAAGAGAATCGAATCGCTGTGATTGCATTACACAAAGTAGGTATGGAGCCAAATGCAATTTTTTGAACTTTCCATACGCTTGGTATTAGTAAAATGTTTGTGTACCGGGCTAATAGGTACAATGAGACCTCCTCTGTTTGTGACAGAAAAAGATCTGGCCGTACACGTAGTGTTCGTACGAAAAAGGTGGTCAAAGCAGTAAGGGAAAGAATTCGAAGAAATCCTGTCCGAAAGCAAAAGATTTTATCTCGGGAATTATGAAGATATGTAGTAACTTATGAAGATAGCATGTCGCATATTTTAAAAGATGACTTAGGACTTGCAGCCTATAAGAGACGTACTGGTCATTTCTTAACTGATAATTTAAAAAAGAATAGGGTGGTAAAATCGAAACAACTACTGAAGCGGTACGCAAAGGGCGGTCACAGAAACAAATTGTTTACGGATGAGATTTTTTTTACAATTGAGCAACATTTTAACAAACAAAATGACCGTATTTATGCTCAAAGCTCTAAGGAAGCTTCCCAATTAGTCGACAGAGTGCAACGTGGGCACCATCCGACTTCAGTGATGGTTTGGAGGGGTATTAGCTATGAAGGAGTGACTGAGCCATACTTTTGTGAAAAAGGTATCAAAACATCGGCACAAGTGTATCAAGATACCATTCTTGAGAAGGTAGTGAAGCCCCTTAACAACACCATGTTCAATAACCAAGAATGGTCCTTCCAGCAAGACTCGGCGCCGGGTCATAAAGCTCGGTCTACGCAGTCTTGGTTGGAAACGAACGTTTCGGACTTCATCAGAGCTGAAGACTGGCCATCGTCTAGTCCCGATTTAATCCGTTGGATTATGATTTATGGTCAGTTTTAGAGATTACGGCTTGCTCTAAACGCTATGATGATTTGGAGTCCCTAAAACAATTCGTACGATTGGTAGTGAAGAATTTTCCCATGGAAAGAGTGCGTGCTTCTATTGATAACTGGCCTCAACGTTTTAAGGACTGTATGGCAGCCAATGGAGAGCACTTCGAATAAGCTTTTTATATTTTAAATTGTTTTATATTTATGTATTAAACTAACACACTGTAAAAGTAATAAATGTTATTTGCAATAGAATTTTTTTTTTCTTTGTTTCAGTATTTATGGCTAGACTAGGTATAAAAAAAAGGCTTACACTCCGGGAGTGCCGGCAGAAGTGAAAACTTGAACATGCGGACCAAACAGCGATGTTGATAAACTACGTTGAACAAAACGCGTAAGCGCCAAGAAATTCATGGCGCTTACAACGTTTTGATCGCGAGAAAATAATGCTCTATGAACGATCTAGCGCTTCATGTTTTAATTTTTTTTTTTTTTTATACTACTAAGGTGGCAATCAAGCATACGGCCTGCCTGATGTTAAACAGTCACCGTAGCCTATGGACATTTGCAACACCAGGGGCGTCACTCATGCGTTGCCGACCCTCTAAAAACCTCTTCACGCATTTCTTGAAGAACTCCATGCTGTAGTTCCTTGGAAAAACCTCGGCTGGGAGCTCATTCCACAGCTTGAGTGTTCTCGGAAGAAAACTTCTCTGGAACCGCACCGTACGCGACCATAGCGGCTCAAGCGTGTGAGGGTGAACTCCCCGCCGTCGGCGAGCGGTGCGTTTATAAAAAGTAGCCGTCGAACAACTCTTCAGAACACAACCCGTTGTACAATCGGTAGAACACACAAAGGGAGGCAAAGTCTCTCCTTAAACTTAAGGGTTCAATACCGTGTGTAAGCTTAGGATTGTCGACAATTCTCACAGCTCGTCTCTGAATCGAATCACACGGTCCAAGCTGGTATTCAGGTGCTCCCGCCCAAAGGTGACTGCAGTATTCCAAGTGCGGTCTGACTTGAGACTTATATAATATAAGTCTTTGCCCCGCACTGAAGTACTGCTTAGCCCTGTTAAGCACACCAAGTTTTTTCGACGCCAGCTTGACCTTCTCCTCCAGGTGATTTCGATATTGCACATCACTGGAGATCTCGACACCAAGCATCCTAATACTTTTGGTGACGGTAAGAGGTGTGTTCTGGAATTTAGGAACCACAGCAAATGGAGTTTTCTTAGCGGTGAACGCGCCAACTTGTGTCTTCTTGGGGTTGAATTCGACCAAGTTAAGCCGCCCCCAGTCGGATATTTTAGACAGAGTACCATCCATTTCAGACACAAGTTTGTCGCGGCTTTCCTCCACAAGGGAACGAGGGATGTTTGCACGGCCTGTATAATAAGTATCCCCGGTGCTGTCGTCTGCATAACAATGAATGCCATCAATTGACAACATATCATTGATATGCAGCAGAAACAGCGTCGGAGACAGTACAGAACCCTGAGGGACGCCAGCATTGATATCCATACTATCTGAGCATCCACCGTCAACCACGGCTTTTATGCATCTGTTGGATAAAAAGCTGGCGACCCATTTGCACAAACCCTCGGGCAGCCCGTATGATGGTAACTTCGATAGAAGACTCCGGTGCCAGACCCGATCGAACGCCTTCGCCATATCTAGGCTGATAGCCAATGTTTAATTAGAGGTAACTTGTGTTTTAGTGCAGCAGCGAACTTAAGTTCTAATTCTCACCAAAATCTTACGGTCAGGGTCACGTGTCCTGACGCGAGTTTAACATTTTTTACTCATCCCACTGCGCTGAACAACGCCGCTAAAGAAGTTTTCACTTCAAAAAATTGAGGTTACCAGTAAATTGCTGAAGAGTCGTATTTACAAAGTGATAAATATTAAAATTACAATAATACCATCTCATAATTATGTAACTTGATACAACATTTGTAAATAATAAATGTTTATACAAATAGACAATTTAATTTTAAAAACTCGACAACAAAATTAATATTTATTTAATAATTGATATTTACTATTATGTGATAAAATAAGAAGAGGTATGCTCCGTTTGTTCGGACGTATACAAAGAATGCAGGATGAAAGAATGACGAAGCAGATATACAATGCAAAAGTGGATGGATATAGGAGCCGAGGAAGGCCAAGACTTACCTACCATGATCAAATTGGTCGTGTTCCATCAGAAGGTAATGTCAGGAGCCCTAGAAACCGGCGAGCGTGCATAAAAAGAGCAATGAATGTTAAAGAAACGAATGAAGTATGTAAGGATCGAGTCACGTGGCGCTCGGTTCTCTTTGCCTACCCCGCATGGGATTTGGCGTGAAGTTATATATGTATATAGGTATATATGTATAATTAAAAAAACACTCACCAACACAAATTAGTATCGTCAACACTTTATATCTATCCATCCTTCTACGTCATTAAAATGGGTGTTCTTCCCAGCATCTCCTGGCAATGTCTTTGAGAAAAATTCAATTTTGATTAATATTTTTTTAGGAGCGTGCAATTTTTTAAATTTAGATAATATGGAACCAACGCGAGAACGTTTAATAAACGCGATAAAATATGAGTAGATAGACCTCGTGTGTAGAAAAGGCCTGTTTTAAGTAGTATATGTTAAGAAATTAGTAGACACACAATACATAGTGGTTCTAAAAAACCTTTTTACCATTGACACTCGAAAAAGGGCTCGTGATTCTTCAAAAACAGTGAATAAAACGGTCTTTATTTCACCGAGGCAGTAAAAAAAAATTAATTTGGAACATGCGCGAATATACGGATTATATAAGAAAAAAGGAAAACGTGCAAAGAGGTTGCTCTACGTTCTAATTTTACAATTAATTTCTAATTCTTTTGTTTTCTATTGTTCTTTTATGTATTACCCATAATAAAATTTGATTCATAATCATAGAGTAATTATTTTCTCGTAGTCAATGATAAACCTTTAAATACATTTGTTACTCGCAAGAGATGTTATTTATTCATTTACGCAAGAAACTCCAAACCAGCAAGTGGGCGCAACAGAATACAAAAATAAAATAGCGAACAGAAAGTTTCGAATTAAATGCAATTTGATCTAACCTGCTTTGTGTGTTTCCACCACGCGCTGTAGCTCTTAGCCTTTACAATAATATGCTAGTACGGCATGGCCCGAAGATGCCACGTGGAGAGGCGAAACACGTGGCGCAGCGACAACCAGGGCAGTCATGTGGCAGGGGTGGCGGGTGGATGCGGTTTCTATTACAGATGGCGGGAAATCGCGACTACCGAGGCACAGACTACCGGGGCAGCCATGGCAATGACGGCATTTTGCATCTACTAACAGTAGTGGGTGGGTCACAGCCGGCGTTAGTTTACATAATCTAATTGGTAGAGGAAGCATCCAAAACAGGTTAGATCAAAATACATGTAAATTTGACTTTCGGAAAATAACACCTAAATCTATCTATCTGTAACTTAACGTCAAGTCCCTTGCTGGGTAGGCAAGAGAACCGAGAGCCACGTGACTCGATCCTTACATACCTCACTCGCTTCTTTAACATTCATTGCTCTTCTCATGCACGCTCACCGGTTTCTAGGGCTCCTGACATCACCGTTTGATAGAACACGACCAATTTGGTTATGGTAGGTAAGTCTTGGCCTTCCTCGGCTCCTACATCCTTCCACTTTCGCATTGTATATCTGCTTCGTCATTCTTTCATCCTGCATTCGTTCTACATGTCCGAACCAACGGGGCATGCCTATTCTTATTTTAACACCTGAATCAATTAACTAGCTATTTTTTTTAATTTATTGGTACTGACTTCATTTGAGATGACTTAGTAAATATCAACAGCATTCACTTCAAATTGGTTTCGCTTTTAACCTACTTCGAAGAGGAAGTTCACAATTAGGCCTATAGACTTTTTAAGTTTATATTATAGGATAAAGTTGATTGTGAATCGTTTTCTTTATTTATTTTTTTGTAAAGGTTTTGGCATCTCTGTAATATTTCAATTAAGTGTAATTATGACTTCGGTGCAGTTAGTTTTAATTTTTAAATTTTGTAATTGTGTCTTTATTCAAAAGATTTTATTTCAGTAAAATTTTGTATTTATTATTGGATGGTTATCGATATGGCGGGAGTCATAGTTAACTTTTATGGTTAACTGTTTTATGAGATTAATTGACCACGAAATTGAATGAAACTTTTATGCATTAGGTCTTGAACACATCTGCCATAATGCAATGTATAATGCTATATGTCATATAAAAGGAAAAAAAATTAAAAGACGTGTGACGTAACTTAAGAAAGATCTGGTTTTCCTTCTGGGTTGAGAAGGTCTGACGACAGACTGACGAGAGTCTGAGGAGAGTCTACAGACGAATCTAACTTGGCTGGGCAGAGTTCTATAATTTTGGACACATCTTCTCGTCCAAAATACCTCAACGTCTGAAGAGCAAGATGTTCAAACAGTGTGTGTTGCCAGTGATAACATACGGAACTGAGACGTGACCTTTCAGTGCGGGCCGTATGGGAAAGGTCAAGGTCGCTCAGCGTGCTATGGATCTAGCTATGCTCGGGGTTTCTCTGCGTGATAGAATTAGAAATGAGGATATGCGTAATAGAGCTAAGGTAACCGGCACAGCTCACAGGATAAGCAAGCTGAAGTTGCCGTCGGTCGACCACGTATTTCCTAGAACCGTCAACCGCTGGGGAAGAAAGGTTCTCGAATGTCGTCCCCATACTGGTACACGCAGTGCGGTACGAACCCCCACTAGATGCAGCGACGACCTCAAAAGGTTTGTACGGAGTCGATGGATGTAGGCGGCACAGGATCGAGACGAATGGCACACCAGAGGAGAGACCTGTGATCAGCAGTGGACGAATACAGGCTGAAATGATGATGATTTATCTGTTAACTCTTCTTTATAGACTAGGCACTAAGCTAACTAGTTACTTAAACTCAATAAATGAACTGTAATCAGACTAAGGAACAATAATAATGCTGGAGCACGCCGTATTGGCCGTCCGCATAACTTTTTGGTACCAGCAACTGCTTCACATACAGCAGGGTGCTTGCTTGTTTGCCACGCCAATGGAAGGAACAAAAGTTCTTCAAGAAAGGCGTGGAGAGGCTTTTACAGGGACGGCAACGCATGAGTGACACTCCTGGTGTTGTAAATGTCAAACTCAACAGCACGTGATGCATCTTGCTGATTACCAAACTCTAAGACGGTCGTAATCCACGCGTATCCCATTTTTATACCATTTAGATAGCCATCAAGTTACCTGAGCTCCCAGATCTTGCAAAATCAATGGCATTGCGTGATGCTGACGCTGTAACGTTCTCTAATAATCTCGAAGGGATGAAGTTACCAACTAGCCGAGTTATAAGTTTAACGGTTTGCGATAGTTCGCTTGTTATATCTCGGAAACTTGTACATAACATCGACAAATTGTCAAGGTGTCTTTTTTGAGTACCTACATTTTTTAAAACCACAGGTAGCCATGAACCATCAAGTGTTCCGTATGCCTAATGGTAAGCAGTTACTGTAGCCTATAGACATTTGCAACACTCATGCGTTGCCGGCCCTCTAAAAACTTTTCACGTCTTCCTTGAAGAACCACATGCTGTAGTCCCTTGAGATGCCGTCGGTTGGGAGTTCATTCTCTATCAAATGCTTTCTTGAGAACCACAAAAGCGTAGAAAACCTTCTGCTCCGTAGGCAGATGCTTCTCCACGATGTTGCTGAGTGAAAAAACTGATCCGTACATTCTCTGCCTTTTCAAAGTCTACCCTGTGCTTATCAAGGCGTTCCATGGGATTTCACCCTCATTCTTATTTCTTAATTATCGCATACACTTCAGCTGGTAAGCTGATCAAACTGACGATCAGTTTTTACAGATAGTAATTTTGAAGCTCTGTTTTTGTTTATGTTGTGAAATTCCCAGAATTTCATTGGTACTTTATAGCTTAAATGAACTTACAAGTTTGAAGTTTAAGAGAGGTAGGGCACATCAAAGCAGTCCGTCTGGGGAAGTACCTCCACCTCACATAAAACCGCAGCCAAATAACATCTCCCTAGAGGGTTGTTGTGTTCCTGCGTGTGAGTGAGGTCACCAGTAAGCTCCCAAGGAGTTGCTGTGTAAGCAGCAGAGGAGGCATCGCGCGAGCGATATTTAATATATCGCAAGCGTTAATAGGCTACGGTACCCGCCTTACATCAGGTGGGCCGAGTACTTGCATGTCCCCCGACGTAGAATAAAAAGAAGAAGAAAAAAGAAGTCAATTTGACTTCAATGAAGGCCCCGGGGGGTTCACTTGAACCGTGCTGTTCTCCCGAAATATTAGAATATATTAAATATATTTGAAATTATGATCGACCAAGAAAATATGTCTTCACCACGTCTTTGATCAGGATATTGTATCGGACATTCTATTTATATTATTTTACACCAAAAATCATTTTTACTAATTTTGTGCTACAAAATTGACTTCAAAAACCAACTCTAAATCCTGAGCGATAAAGTTAAATTCTCTTAAAAAGTTGAACTTAAAAATTGCTACGTAGTTATTGTTGAAAAATAGCTATTGTGTCTATTTCAATAAAGTTTGAAATTCAATAACAATGGTTGTCACGTAGAAAATAGAGCAATCTGTTACGTTGTAAAGCTGAGTATCAGTCGGTGCGGGATTGTGATTTCCCGCTTTGCAGCTACAGGGTGTATTAAATAAATATTGGGGTTCTGTGACGGCCTTTATCTTGACAAGTTATAGTGATTTGGCGGAACTTTCTTCTATCTCTGGATATAGAAATATGGGATCGTTTGTCTCTGTCTGCGATTGTCGTTTGAAGGAAAGGAATCTGGAAAATAAAGATGGCCAACTTAGCAATGGGACCGTTGTTTTGTGAGAAAAGTTTAGGGTTCTGTAGCAAAATACTATAATATAACGAGTAAGAAACGACATCCCGCCTCTTATATTCAAATAAATAAATGAGGGGATTTATTTATTATACGAGTAGAATATATAATGGCGTAAAATCATTATAAAGGTTTGAAAACTGATAGGTAACGGATAGCAACGGATGCAGTGCAGGCAGAGACCACCAAGCGCCACAAGACTCGGTCCTTCCATACCTCATTCGCTTCATTAACATTCATAGCTCTTCTCATGTACCCTTGCTGTTTTTAAGGCTCCTGACATCATTTTCTGATAAAACAATTCTTCATACTTACTATGAAACTTACTTTTGGTGCTGACGCATGAAACCCTTAGTGTTGCAAATATCCATAGGCTACGGTAACTTATCACCATCAAGCAGTCCGTACGTTTGTTTCCCACCTTAGCGGTATAAGAAAAACTGACTGCTTCATACAACATAAGCAGCAAAGATTTTAACAGACTTCAGTAAAGACTTTTATAGGCCGATTCTACAAAAAAACTGCACCTACACTGCAGCGCGGCGTGTGTCAAAATGCGTACATTTTGACGTTTCGTTTTTCGTTTCGTATTTTGACACACGCCGCGCTGAAGTGCAGTTGCAGTTTTTTAGTAGAATCGGCATACTGGACTCTATGACTCTACGAAGTCTATGATTCCCTCCGCTGTAGATCTAGTCCACAGGAGCCGTGCATTTGCCTGTAATAAAAGTGAATCGCACGTGCTTAATAAAATAGCAAACAGATCGACAGAGCACGGCTTCCTTCATCGTTGCATCACAATGATTGTTATCTTCCAGCAGTCTTAGTGCATCACATGCAGCCCTGTACGTTTCTAAATAGAACATCCACATTTAATAAGATGCAAACATCCATACTATCCCACGGCAACGTATCTCATGTACCTTATATACTCGTATATTATATACCAAATTTCATCCAAATCCGTGCAGCGGTTGAGGCGTGAAAACGGAACAAAATTTTTGATGTGTTTTTTATCTATGGAGATTTATTTTGTATGCCCTCCATACGAAATTCATGCTCGACAGCGATATAGACTATTTTTGACCACGGAAAATGTCTTACTCCCACAGGACAGTGGGACAGTTTTCTGTGAGGTGGAGGTACTTCCCCAGACGGGCTGCTTTGATGCGCTCTATCTCTCTTAAAACATCCAGACCAATACAAGCAGCACACAAATATTTATTTTGTCTGAGAATCAAACCCACCAGCGTTGGTATCAAAGTCGAGTCATTCACCACTGCGCCACCGAATTCGTCAACCTTGTACTCACTTTTATGCCGGTGATAAACGTCAACCAGTATACATCAGTGAAAAGCGAAGTCATCTTTGTCTCATTCTTAGGAGATTTTTTTTAAACAACGTTGGGAAGCTTACAGGCATATATTCCACCTGATGTAAAGTGGTTACCGTAACCTATGAACGCTGGTATTAGATTAAGTATGACTTGCGCCTACCACATCTGCTGCTAATACAGCAACTACTTAGGAGCTTTCTGGTGACTCCACTCACGCGCAACAACCCTCTACGGACCTTTTTACTTAGCTGTGGTTTCTGTGAGGTGGAGGTACTTCCCCAGGCGGGCTGCATTGATGCGCCCTAGCTCTCTTAAAACACCCAGACCGAGACAAACAGATATGTTCATGCACACAAATAATTGTCCTGTGTGGGAATCGAACCCGTTTATAGGCTCCAGACGTTATATATTTTTTTATACTACCTCGGGAGACTTACAAGCATACGGCCCACCCGATGTAAAGCAGTTACCGTAGCCTATGAACGCTTACAATACATTAAGTATCACTCGCGCGATTCCACTTCTGCTGCTAACACTGTAACTCCTCAAAGAGCTTACACTCTTTAGGGAGTTGTTATATGGCTGCGGTTTTCTGTGAGGTGCAGGTGCTTCCCTAGATGGCCTGCTTTGATGCACCCAGCCTCTCTTAAGAAGTATGAATGAAATCAGAAGAAATGAAGAAGTACGAGTAAGTTTCTCTTCAAGAACCATATTCAGTTACAAAGATTCATTATACGACAACTTTATTATAACACTAGCTGAAGCCCGCGGCTTCGCACGCATAAGGTGTGGGCATTTAGTAGCCTTTATTTCTCTATAGACCTCTAACTACTTCTGTTTAAAAAAACAAAGTTAAGGTCGTAGATGCAACCATAGAGCGATTCAATTTTTATACAGCGCCATCTATTGACCTTTACGGGAGGCAACATATATTTATTTTATTTTATTACATAAAAAATGCGTAGTTATTTAATGTCACAAAAATACGTATTCTATGAAAATAATAAAAATAAGATGTCAAAGTCCCCCGAAGGGGAAGATTTTTTAACAGATTTTCATTTTTTACGTAGGAACCCTAAATATTTACGGTATAAAAAGTACCCTATATTCTGCTCTGAACAGTCCTCTACCAGTGAAAGTCCCGTCAAAATCGGTTTAGCCATTTCGAAGATTAGCCCGGACAAACAATCAGACAGACAGACAGACAAAAAGTTAAAAATGCGTATTTAGGCTTTGGTAACGTGAAAATAATAATATGAGCTTAAGATAAAGGCTTTATTTTGAAATCACAGACAGACACTTTAATTTAATTTAAATATGTATAGATACAGGTTGATAAAAAAAAGTGTGTTAAAAAATCAATTCAATTAAAACTTAGAATTTCTTGGCTTCAGAACCGCTTTATTTGAGAAAGAATTACATTTGTATGGGTATTTGATAACATTTTTGCGGAAATTAGAAAAGTTTTACCATTATTTACAGAATTTACGGAAGGCATGGGTAGAACGGACGATGGAGCCACTGCAATTTTATTAAGATCGCTGAATATTCATTGTTCAAATATTCGGAGATAGATACGATGGTGTCAATGAAGCACTTTATAAATATACACAGTGTAATTGATTATACACATTGTACCGCAGATACATAATACGTATTGACGAGCTCGGTGGCTCAGTCGTGAATGACACGACTTTGATACCAACGCTCGTGGGTTCCATTCTCAGACAAGGCAAACATTTGTGTGCATGAACATGTCTGTTTGTCTTGGTCTGGATGTTTTAAGAGTGGTAGGGCGCATCAAAGCAGCTCGTCTGGGGAAGTACCTCCACCTCACAGAAAACCGCAGCCAAATAACAACTCCCTAGAGGGTTGTTGTGTTACGAAAAGTGTGTACGGGCGAGGCGAACGGAAGTTGAGAGGGAGATATAAGTTAATGAAGGTATAAAGAGAGGGAGTTACGTTTCGTATATTATTGTAGGGGCAAGAGAGAGAGGTACGAGCACACAGTTTCTTTCTCTCTTTCTCTCATAGCGAGTTAAGTTTCGTATATCTAAGACACAGTGCAGGCCTATTGTTTGTGAGTTTTACTTCAGTCGTGTGGTCTAAAGCACACTCGTTTTGTTTTTACCACTAAGGTGACAAACTGATGGTAAACACAATAGCCTATGGACATTTGCAACACCAGGGGTGTATCACTCATGCGTTGCCGACCACGTGTAATCATTCAGTTCATATTATTCCATCTATCTCACACAAGCGAGCTTAAAACTTAAGAGCGATTCGCTCTCAAAGTTTGGTACGAGTAAAGAGCCATTATCTCCATGCCCCCAACACCCTGTAAGGCGCTTTTACTTATGGAGTCGCTTCTTTAACTCTGTTCAATTAAGTGTACAGGTGATGGAGCTTCACTGGCATTTTTTTTTAATCTCTTTGTATAAAATAGCATTTTAGGGGAAAAAAAATTTTTAAGGTAGCAGGTAGGGCGCATGAAAGCAGTCCGTCTGTCACGACCAGAAACATACGTTTGGTATAACGTATAGCGTGTCTACTGCATTACTGATATGAGTACAGTTGCACTGCTTTATGCTATAATATATTATTTAGACAAACTCGGTGGCTCAGTCGTGAATGACGCGACTTTGACACCAACGCTCGTGGGTTCGATTCCCACACAAGGCAAACATTTGTGTGCATGAACACGTTTGTCTTGGTCTGGATGTTTTAAGAGAGGTAGGGTGCATCATAGCAGCCCGTCTAGGAAAGTAACTCCACCTCACAGAAAACCGCAGCCAAATAACGACTCTCTTCAGGGTTGTTGTGTTCCTGCGTGTGAGTGAGGTCACCAAAGGAGTTGCTGTGCTAGCAATAGAGGTGGCGTCGCGCAAGTGCTACTTAATGACTCACAAGTGATATTAGGCTTCGATAACCGCTTTACATAAAGTGGGCCGTATGCTTGTATGTCTCCCGACGTTGTATAAATAAAAACAGGATTTGAACAAAGGACTGTCGGGTAATAGATCAATTATTTGAACACTGAACTGTTTCTGCTCTACCGCTGCTGACTGCCATAACCACTGGGGAAGCAAACACGTGCGAGCATTGGTGCTGGGCTGCGGTGTCAACGTTCTTCATCCAGTATAAACATACCTTTATCATTTCTGACGTAGATACTTGAATAATTAGCCCTCAGCCCCACCTCACAGGACCAACAAGTATTAGCATATTTTCATGCATGTTTAATTCCCATCTCCAGACTTCCGCTTTGAAGATCTCACGAATTTTAATGGCATCTACTTTGCGAGGAAACAGGTCACCTTAATTTGTGCAGTGGATAAAGAACCAGTTCATTGACCAACAGGTCACCGGTTCGAATGCTGGCGTGTACAACTGAACTCGTGTTTTCGGATTTATGTGCATATTTGTGATTTGTGATTGTCACTTGCTCGGCGGTGAAGGAAAACATCGTGAGGAAACACGCACGTCCAAGAAATTGTATTTCGAAAGACGTGTAACCTTACTGAGAATGATCTGGTTTACCCTCTAGGTCAGGAGGTCTGACGGCAGTCGCTCCAGGTAAAAATCAATATCTTCGCCAAATCCTTAAGCTTAGCTAGTGGACCTCGCCAATCCTTTTGGACTACGGTAACCGCTTTACATCAGGCGGGCCGTATGCTTGAATACCTTACGACGTTGTACAAAAACAAAAATAAGGTAAATTCAGCATATATTATACAATAATGATATCAAATGGTAGAATTAAAGATTATTAAGGACAAGCAGTCTGTGCTGAATTATTTCCAGACATCTCTTGTATTGAAAGTGTCCATAGGCTGCTTACTATTAAGGCAGGTTGCACGCTTATACACCTTAGTGGTACTAAAAATGTAGATTTTGACAAGCTCGGTGGCGCCACGGTTGATAACGCGACTTAAACACCAACGCTCGTGGGTTCGATTCCCACGCAGGACAAACATTTGTGTGTATGAACGTGTCTGTCTTGGTCTGGGTGTTTTTAAGAGAGGTAGGGCGCATCAAAGAAGCCCGTCTGGGAAAGTAGGTACCTCCACCTCACAAAAAACGGCAGCCAAATAATAAATCGCTAGAGGGTTGTTGTTTGTGTGAGTGAAATAACCAGTAAACTCCTAAGGATCAGCTGTGTTGACAGCAGAGGCGGCATCGCGTGAGTGATACTTAATGTAATACCAGCGTGCATAGGCTACGGTAACCTCGACATATCAGGTGGACGTATGGTTCTATAAAAAAAAAATGTGGTGAGATTTATTTTTAGTTTAAAAACGTTAATTATAATAAATACATAAATTAATGTGCCTCTTTTCAAGCACGAAGCGCTTAAAACCCATCACTCTGTAATTTCGAAGCTATTAACGAACAGCTGGCTCAGCGACTAACGGCGCGCTTTATGCAGCGCTGCAGCGGCTCGCGGTTAATGAGCTCAGCAGCTCCGTAGCCTAATTACTTTGAAATGTTTTTTATACCTCTTGGGCAGCAAATAAGCGTAAAGTATAATATTAAAGTTTACTTGTGGTACAAATTATTTTGCAACATACGTATTTTTTGAAGTGAAACTTCTTTCCGCACGCTTGACTTGGGGAGTAAGCTGGTGAATACGTGACGAGAGCGTTACGAAAAGTGTGATCGGGCGAGGCGAACCGAGAAAAAGTTACGTTACGTATATTACTGTAGGGGCAAGAGAAAGAGTTGCGAGCACACATTTTCTTTCTCTCATAGCGAGTTAAGTTTCGTATATGTAAGACACAGTGCAGGCCTATTGTCTGTATCACACTATGGAGCTAATGAAGTTTTACTTCAGTCGTGTGGTCTAATGCACATTCGTTTTTTTATCATTTTTCTTTATATGCAACGTCGGTAGTCATGCAAGGATACGATGCACCTGATGTAAAGCGGTCACCGTAGCCATGAACGCTTATAATACATGAAGTATCGCGCATTGCCAACCCTGCTGATAGCACAGCAACTCCTTTGGAGCTTACTGGTAACCCCAATCACTCACAGGAACATAAAAGGCCTCCATGGAGTTGTTATTTAGCTGCAGTTTTCAGTGAGGTAGAGGTACTTCCCCAGTCGGGTTTTGATGCGCCTTACCTCTCTTAAAGACACCCAAAGACAAACAGACATATTCACGCTCACAAATGTTTGCCATGTGTGGGAATTGAACCCACGAACGAACTTTAAAACACCATTGCTAACCACTCTCTCGTCGAGTTCGTCCGTGACTCACTAACATACTCAGAATAAAAGCTGCACGTGGTGCAATCCGCTGATTAAATAACTTGTCTCTGGGGAGAGAGAAGTATAGGGCGTCAAAGTAGCCTAACTGGGGAAGTACCTTCACCTGACGCAGCCCTATAACAACTCCCTTGAAACTGAACTCTGAAGGCCTAATTCACCAACAGCAGGAATGTAAGAGCCACTTTATCAGTAGCAGATAAGGTGGGATGATGTAATAATCCAGACACGTGTGTTTGACGAGCTCGGAAGACCAGGTCCTCGCTTGCTTCATTTAATGATTTCTTTTTATAATTAAAGCTATTTTCATGCACGCTTACATGATAGGACAAGACTCCTAAAGTCCCCTGCTGATAAACGTAGAAGAATATGGTCATGGTAGGTGAATCTTGATCTTCCTCGGCTCCTATATCCTTCCACTTTTGACTTGTATATCTGTTTCGTCATTCTTTCATCTTGCATTCTACCTACTTGTCCGAACCAACGGAGCATTCCTTTTCTTAACATAATGTTGTTTTAAAATCACAGAAATTACCTGATGATTGCAGAGGAGATTATTTTTTTATAAAATGTCGAGAGGCTTACTAGTATTCGGCCCACCTGATGTAAAGCAGTTACCGTTTCCTATGAACGCTTGCAATACATTAAATATTACTCACGCGGTGCTACCTCTGCTGCTAATACAGCAACTACATAGGAGCTTACTAGTGACCTCACTCACGCGGGAACAACTTAACAGAGGGTTATGCTCACGCGGGAACATAACCCTCTGTTAAGTTGTTATTTGACTACGGTTTTCTGTAAGGTGGAAGTACTTCCACCCCGCGGGCCGCTTTGATGTGCCCTACCTTTCTTAAAAACACACAGACCCAGACATACAAACATGTTCATGCACATAAATGTTAGTTTTATGTGAGAATGGAACCCACGAATCATCATATTAAATTAGCGTTGTTAACCATTCCACTATCAGATATTCAGACAATGTTATAGGTCAAATTACATTTGCAAAGTTTCCCAAAGTTGTAAACAATAGAGTTCTCTCTTCCTCCCTTCTTCTCTATTTGCTGATTCTAACAAATTCCGACTAAAGAATCAGTTCGTTTTGTGAACTCACGCGCAAGTGACGACAAAGCGTACTGATTCTAATGTCGGCCTTTGTTTTTCTTCTTTCTTCAGTCACTCTTCTTGGAGCAGAGCTTGTACTGAACCCGAAGTCTAGCAGGGAACAAAAATGTATATTCTAATATTTAATTTATAATTTCGCACATGCTAGTACGTTATTCTTTACCACTTTGTGTGCATCCGCCATCAGTTAGTCCATGACAACCAGCGCCGGCCAACAATCACCTAGTACTGCAGATGATGCTACCGCCTACAAATGGTAGTTGATAGTGGAATCACAACCCTGACATAAATCAACATGAGTATCGCAAACGAAAAGTAGAAGCACCTGAATTTATTTGTCTATATATCTATAACTTCACGCTAAATCTCTTGCGGGGTAGGCAGAGAGAACCGAGCGCCATGACTCGATCCTTACACACGTCACTCGCTTCTTTAACATTAAGTGCTCTTCTCGTGCACGCTCGCCGGTTTCTAAGGCTTCTGACATCATCTTCTGATAGAACACGATCGATTTGATCATGGTAGGTAAGTCTTGGCCTTCCTCCACTCCTACATCCTTCCACTTTTGCGTTATATATCTGATTCGTAATAATTATTTCTTGCTGCAGTCTTTCCACATACACCAAAGTACATACATACGAGTGCATATATAGTACATACTCCAAATCTTTCTCGGTTCATGCTGCAAATTTGTGGAATTCACTCTCTTTGCATATTAAATTGTCTCCCGCCATTGAATCCTCTAAACTGGCTCTGAAAAGCTCTCACGATGATCATAGTGCTTCAACAGATTTTATATTTTTAAACTGATAACTTCTTATAGGAGGGTAAACCGCTTCGTTACGTAACGCGTTACGTCGCCAGTCTGTCTGGCTTCCCTTACTCTCACGCATACGGCAGCTTTAATTATATGTAGATTAGTTTAAGTTATCACTTCTGTCGGGCGACCCTAGACGCACACGTTTTTTTTTATCTTACTTAATTTCGTTTTCTTTCATTCGCCCTTTTTTTATCATCTCCTTACACTCCTTACTTACTTACTTAATACTTATATTTATATTGTATTCTATCTAGCTACTTTCAATTTTATTATTTATTTTGTCATTTATTACTTTTATATTTGTTTATCATTATAATGATCTATGTACTACCGCGCCACTCGCCTACCAAGTTCCAATTAGACACTCAAAAGTTGAAAGGAAGAGATTCCTTATAGAAATAAGTCCGCCTTTGTACATTTATTAATGTGTTGTATTTTAATTTACATTTATCGTTGTTATTTTATGTACAATAAAGATATTACAAACAAATCTTAAGTGAATACCAAACAAAATTGTAGAGCCAACAGTTGTCTGGTATCTCAGTTCAAAATGAGAGGTAGAAAGGGAGGAAATTAGAACTATATATAGGAATAGATAAGGGATTGACGGTTTAGAGCAGTGATAGCTCAGTGGCTAAGGAACTGGACTATTGAACAACTAAACCCCGGTTCAAATTCTGGCATGTATAGCACTAAATTAGTATTTTTTGGATTTACGTGCATATTGGTAATTATCACTTGCTCGGTGGAACATTGCGAGGAAACCTATATATCCAAGAGGTAGTCGTTCCATGTCAAAATCAGTATTGGCCAAATCTTTAGGCTTAGGTAGCGGACCCCAACGATCCTAATGGATTAGGAAACGGGTTGACGCTACGAAGAAGAAGATATGGAATTGACGGTGCCCTGCTCCATGCTACGAGTATAT
The DNA here is from genome assembly GCA_947507595.1 of Pyralis farinalis. Taxonomy (NCBI): domain Eukaryota; kingdom Metazoa; phylum Arthropoda; class Insecta; order Lepidoptera; family Pyralidae; genus Pyralis; species Pyralis farinalis. Next base: position 34,476,236 of record OX382257.1, on the reverse strand, counting down.
GGAGGAGGATTGATCAGCACGTGATAGATGGCAGCAAACCCTGGTTTAATGTCAAAATTGGTGTCAAGAATGGTTGCACGCTGTCTGTTCGGCTGTTCATTCTGTATCTCGATAATTGTGTGCAGATAATAAGGTCACAATAACGAAAGACGAATGTATCGGGTTTAGAAAGCGAAGAAAATACAGACAATGGTATTTGAAACAGAAGAGGTGTTAAACTATAGATATATAAATCAGGACCATACTATCGAGCTATTCAAATTTATAATAAAATGCGAGATAAAAAAAGAACAGAATTTTAATAAATATAGATATACAGTAAATAAACTACTGAAACAAATATGCTATTATTCAGTCGGAGAGTTCATGTCTGATAGGAGTCTCGGAAAACATGTGTGATTGTTTGGATTTTCGATACCAATGAAGTAAAATTGACAAATAAAAAACACAATGTACCGTACCGAATTGCCATACCCTACCAGGGTCCATGTTTAGCTGATAACAAATAGATAATTGTCTGTAACTGTCTATAAACATGTGCAATAAATAAATTAATAACTAATGTAAGTATTACGGTTGATGATGTAGTGTTGGAGCAAGTGGATGAGATTGCGTATCTTGGAAGCGCTTTTAGCAGGGATGGAATGTACGCCGCCGACGTGGCGACACGTGGAATTTAATGGTACATCCAAGGATTCCATTTTTGAAGTCGGTGACAGTATACTGATATTATCAATTGATTTTATGCGGCTGGCACCGACTCCATAAATCGTAAGTAATTTGACCAATTATTTTTCGCTTTTTAGTTCCTGGGTGTTTTTTGAAGGCGGTTTTTTCATTTATAAATATTTTTTATTTTATTTTTAGTCGTGTAAATAAAAACAAACAGAGATTGAAAGTCCTCGTCGAAAACTTTTACTGAAGGGAACCACAAACCAAAACATTAGCTGTGTATATTTTTGTTTTTGTTGATTTTCTCAGCGCTCAATCAACTTCGATAAAATTTATATGGGACCACCTCGGAAGTATGACCTACCAAACAAAAATATTTTTCGAAATGATGCCGACAGCTACTCGTACTTTTTATAACCGCACCGCTCGCCGACGGCGGGGAGTTCACCCTCACACGCTTGAACCGCAATGGTCGCGTACGGTGCGGTTCCAGAGAAGTTTTCTTCCGAGAACACTCAAGCTGTGGAATGAGCTCCCAGCCGAGGTTTTGCCAAGGGACTACAGCATGGAGTTCTTCAAGAAATGCGTGAAGAGGTTTTTAGAGGGTCGGCAACGCATGAGTGACGCCCCTGGTGTTGCAAATGTCCATAGGCTACGGTGACTGTTTAACATCAGGCAGCCCGTATGCTTGATTGCCACCTTAGTGGTATAAAAGAAAAAAAAAGAAAAAAGAATCATCGAAATCAAACAGACAAAAAAAAATCGGCCAAGTGCGAGTGGGACTCGCGCACGAAGGGTTCCGTACCATTATCTATAAAAAAGGCAATAAAATCACGTTTGTTGTATGGGAGCCCCCTTAAATATTTATTTTATTCTATTTTTTAGTATTTGTTGTTATAGCGGCAACAGAAATACATCATCTGTGAAAATTTCAACTGTCTAGCTATCACGGTTCATGAGATACAGCCTGGTGACAGACGGACGGACAGCGGAGCCTCAGTAATAGGGTTCCGTTTTACCCTTTGGGTACGGAACCCTAAAAAGAACAGTCGAATTGAAAACCTCCGCCTTTTTTGAAGTCGGTTAAAAAACACCCACACCTGTTTCCCAAACCTACATTTCAGCTCAAAGTCGACTCTACCCTTACAGATCTTAAATATTTGGGTAAATTTACGCGTTCGTCGCATGTTCTGACACAAAGGGCTCATATTTCACGCCCTTAACGTAATGTAAACAAAATGTATCACGGCGGTTCTTAAAACGTATTTCCACCGGCTAGGATACGCACAAAATAAATATAAAAATGAATTTTGTACCGAAAAATTTTGTTTTTTGGTGTGCAACAACTTGCCTCTCTCTTTCTTGCAATCTGTGGGAGTTTTTACTTTTTTTTTCAATGTCGGGAGGTATACAAACGGTTACCGTAGCGTATGAACGCTTGTTTATACTCTACGGTGTTGAAATACATTAAGAATCACTTGCACTATGTCACCCCTGCTGCTAGCACAGCAACCCCTTAGGATCTTACTGGTGACCTCACTCACACGCAGGAACACAGCAATCCTCCACAGAATTGTTATTTGGCTGCGGTTAATTAAATGTTATATGTTTGTTAAATGGAGGTACTTTTCCAGACCGACTGCTTTGATACGCCTTACCTCTCTTAAAACACTCAGACAAACAGTTATGTTCATTTCGTAAAAAGGGACGGAAAGTGTGTAACAGGGAATCGCTGCCAATTGACCAATGAGCGCGGGCGGTGTTACAGTTGGGCGTCTGGTGGTAGCAACACATTTTCCGAGAGGTTAGTAGAGTAGTAGTAGTATTGATAATATAAATTACATAATCAGTATGTAATAAAACTGATTACAAAGTCAATTCTATAATTATAATTTTACTCATCTATTAACGTGTTGTTTTCGTTGTGTTTATCTATTAACTAAAACCAGCGACGTATCAAAAGGTAGACACGTTATACACCAACATTATCCTATTTCAAAATGGCGCAAGCACTATATCTACGTACAGTTATTTATTATCACACTTTGCTCTAACAAAAAGACAAATGATAGGGTATACCTGTCGTTAGAAAGAAGCGACTTATATATCTTATTCATAAGTCCATGGTATAAGCATCACGTTTTTTTTGTTTTAAGTATGCCCAAGGCTATGATCGCTACAAAATCTTGTATTCCGCTATGATCAATGATGGTATTCTACTTTTCTTTAGTTTCCTATTAGTTTATCACTATCGTAGCCCAACCTTAGTCCTTCAAACACCTCATTCGGAATTAAAAAGTAATAGTGACTGGTAAAATCATTAGTTATCGTTTTAGTTTACGAAGTTAAAATCCCGGCAAGTTAAAATAATACTATATAACTACTACTACATACATACTATATAATATAGACTATTGTAGAAAGAGATGAATATATATCTTAAGAGATCCACGACGCGAGATCGTGGCCAACTGAGTACGAGTTGGGCAGTTACCTTACTATTGCCATTCAAGAGCGTGTACGAAGGAATTACCGAAGTGAGATGTTACACACCATATGCGACTACTGTCAAAGCTTGCTCGTTTTTTTTTATTCATATATAAAGTTCTTATTACTGTTTATATATATATATATATATATATATATATGTAATTACTTGTGTTTAAATAAAAGAGAGTCTATGCAGTGCTATTGCAATGCATTCAAATATAAATACCTAAATAAATAAATACGTGTATACCTGGCCTGTTCTCTCGTACACTCAGGAATGACAGAAGTGTACGGCGTTCCTAACGAGCTATGAAAATGCAACGACAGATAAACGGCAGGGATCCCATAACCACTAACAAGCATTCGGCCTGCCTGATGCTAAGCAATTACAGCAGCCTATGAACAATTATAACACCAGAGTACTCGGTAAAAACTCTTTAGGTCTTTTTCTAATATTCGCTATATATACCACATCCTCAGATCTTTGATCATAACAAAATTACGGCAAGTTCCCCCAGTAAATACTTCACTACTTCGTATGAGTAAATGAAATAAGGAGCTTGGGTACATAAATTGGGAACCCAATTATATCATATGCTAAGAGGACGTCGCAAGATTATGACTTGAGATTTTGACGAGATGCTGTTTTGACAGCTGGGACTGAGAGCGCAACAGCATATCCTACATTTGACGTTATAAACATTTATAGTCTACCTTATAAACAAAAGTATTTCGTGTATTTAAAATCGGCGCTAATGATTTGGATCAAATCTTGTATTTAGGTGAGGTTTTACTTTTTAAGCTCATGCACGTAAGTGTATTTCCTGAGACAGCGGAATTTCATACAAAAAAAAAATGTCTCGATTTTGTACTAACAGAGCGAGAATTTTTTGTGTAATATCGCCTTCTGCTATTTTATATGTGTTAATAATTAGTGGTTAATTTTATTTTTTATACTGCTAACCTTAATCTAGAGATACTTGTAACGCCGAAGACACCACTCACGCATTGCCAACCCTTTAAAAACCTAGGGCAGTTTTAAAGAACAAGCTACATTCCCTTACGATAACTTCATGAGAGTTCTCGAAAGAAAGCCGCTATTTAACAACAAAAATGGTTTGGTAGCAAAAGGAGAGCATAGGAATCCTATCAACAGCGTCTCTGAACATAAACCTTTGTACAACGAGTAAGACTACAAAAAGAAAGGTCAAGTATCTCTTCATAATCCCAAGAGCCATTTGAACTTACAGTCGGTAAGGTTGACTACATGTTTTCCAGCCACTCTATGAACTGAACCACCTGAAATGGTATCTAGATGCTCCTATCCAAAAAAATAATACCTACATCCCTCATAAAATAATACACGGACTTCACACATGTAAAGCAAAAGTGTTTGCAAGTAGCAGCACCTGAGATACTGTTTTACCCTTTTGAGCATATCAGGGTTCACAGACATCATTCAGCTCAAGGTGACTTCCAAAGCAAACTTTGCTGGAAATCACGACGCCTAGAATATCAATGCTCTTGGCGATGGTGATACATTTTGGAATTTTAATAATATATTGTCGGACAAATTACACAGCACTACCTAGCCCCAAAGTAAGCGAAGCTTGTGTTATAGGTACTAGACAACTGATAAACATTTTAAAACATTTTTGTAAATCTATACTTATTATACATATTTGAGTTTTCATAGTTGTGAAAGACTTATCTGGCTTGTTTGTATCTTAGTGGGGTTGAATTGGACTAAGTTCAATAGTCACTAGTTGGAAGGTCTAGTCAGAGTATTTCATTATTCAAATACAAATCGTTTGCAGCTTTCCTTCACATAATAATAAGGGACATCGCTACTGTTGTCTTCATGGGGATGAATGCTACTAATTATATCACTAAGACATAGCGACGGATTTCACGATGTATCACCTGTTCGAGAAACCGTTAATTTTGTTCCGAAATTTTGAGGCTACAGTAAATGATACGAGTTTATTAGTGATGACAGTACAGACTTATATGGTGGTGAGATTGAATTGAAACAAGTTCAATAGCGGCTAGTTGGAAGGTCTTGTCAGAGCGCTTACAATTAAAATTTAATTTGATTTAAAACAAGTCATCTGCATGTGAATAAATGTCATCATTTGATAGCATACACTAATATTTAGAGCGATAGATTTCTCTATGCCTCACCTTTACGAGAAATTAGAGGGATCAGATTGGGCACAGCAGGAATATGCAACGATAGGAGTCGCATTGGGTCTCTTTTTAAATGTTACCATTAAAAACAAAACGCGTTTATCTATGCGTTTTATTGTGTATGCAGAAGATTTCATGTTATCACTAGTCGATGTTTGCGGCAACAACCAGGTCTTTCTTTTTATCTGGTTATCCAAGATTTGCTTAGCAAACCAAGTTATGAAAGTGAAAAAGCCTATATTACGGGACGCCAGCTCATTTCTCGATTTGGATTTGATATTGCATTTTTGGGACAAATTTGTCGAATCGATTAAACTAATAAAATACTATTATTAACATAAAAAAATCATTTTACTAATATTAGGCTTTATGTGGTGCTTATTTTAAGCTTTTACGAGGTACGTTCGTTATAATATACTACTTTATGATGACAAGTGTTACTTGTAAGAAGCATTTCTATTTTATTGTACTTTAAAAAGACAGCCATTTTGAACATTCACTTTACACTTTAATTTGTTGCAAGAATTAATGGACAAGATCTTTTTAATTTTATTGTACAAAAATTTGAACCTCAATAAAAGAAATACATTCTTGGGAAAATTACCATTGTTGTGAAGGGTACATAAACATTTTGGATATTATACGATTACTGGTATAATACCCAACATGTTTGTGTACCCTGTCGACTTTGTATGTTGCTATAATGTAAAGAATAAATATTTGTCGTACTCTTAGCATCTTATTGTATTGATAGAATAGCTCAGTTGAGTTACGAAATGAAGGCACTGACCTTTAAAATATCTCTTGTCGGATTACATGAAAATATTGGTATGTCAGCCTGGAATTATGTAACTGATTCACATCGTACCACGCGTATTATACGAGTTCTTATAACCTGATCAATTTTAGTTTTTAAGAGGAAACTACTTTAATATATTTGAAATAACAACCAGTGGTGAAGGTAAGAATATTACCATGGCAGCTTAGACTACCTAAGTATTCGACAGACGAAGTAAGTATATAATATTGCCCTGGAGTACAGTGTGATCGCTAAAACTCGTGAGGGTTACACCACGTAATAACGTTTTTCGTTACTCAATGTTTTCTGTTAGAAATTTATTGATATAAGGTATAAGGTTTACCTATGTTTCAGACTTAGTTACATTACATTACATGTATTGCGCCGTGATGCCGGTCATTGCCACACAGCAAGCTATGGAGAGAGCTTTGGTTGGGAATTTCAAAATACATATAAATATGGAATTATGAGCGATGATAACCTTGTGTATAAAGATATTTTGACGAGCTTGGTGGCGCAGTGGTGAAACGCGTTGTTACGCTACTTTGATTTCAACTATCGTGGGTTCGATTCGTGAATATGCCTGTTTGTCATAGTCTCGAAGCATGCGCATCAAAGCAGCCCGTTTGGGGAAGTACCTCCGTCTTACAAAAAACCGCAGCCGAATAACAACTCCCTGGAGTTGGCTGTTGCAGAGTTGTTAGTAGGAGAGGTGGTATCGCGCGAGTGATACTTTATATATTGCAAGTAGTCATAAGCTACGGTAACCGCTTTACATCAGGTGGGCCGTATGCTTGTATGCTTCGCGATGATGTACACAAAAAGTGATCCGTATCAAGAGTAAGACCCTGGGGGCTCTTGTAGCCGTTAACGAATTTCGGAGACTTTTTTTATATATGACGTCGGGAGACATACAAACATACGGCCCACCTGATGGAAAGCGGTTACTATAGCCTATGAACGCTCGGAATACATTACGTATCACTCGCGCGATGCCACCACTGCTGCTAGCACAGCAACTGCTTAAGACCTTACTCACACGCAGGATCACAACTCTCCAGGGAGTTGTTACTTGACTGCGGTTTTTCTGTGAGGTGGAGTCTGCCTAGAGATGAGCCCTACTTGTCTTTATTCTGTCACATTTTCTGATCACTCCGTCTCCATGTATGTGTGGATGTCCTTGTGATAGGATAACGTCGACACAAGATTTCGTTCCATACATACTTAAAGTAGCTCATCTTCATCGTTCACTCTCTTATCTCCATACGGACGGAAGTCTCCAGACTTCGCTATATATACCTATTAATCGAGTATTGAGAGCTCGATGGCGGCGTTGCGCGTGCCCTTCTAACCAAACACGCAGGTTAAGCAACGTCCACCGCAGCCTGTCTACGGATGGGTTTATCACTTTCGAGTTTCTCCGTGCTTCTGAGGGCACGCTAAGCCGTCGGTCCCGGCTGTTGTCGATAGATGACAGTCGTTAAGCTAAGTCAATCGCCCTCGGGAGGTTTGAAAACACTGGCATCCGCCAATCCGCATTTGAGCGGCGTGGCGGAGTGCTCTAAACCCCTTCAGTTAAAGGAAGACCCGTATCCCTGCAGTGGGATGAGTAAGGGTTGATGTGGTTTGTGGTAATCATGTAAAAATTACTTAAATTTATTGAACGGTAAACACAGTAGTACATTAAAGATCACGAACAAAGCAACTGATAGTAGAGACGTAGCCGAGTACCCCCGGAGTAAAATTAAAAGGATTAGACGTCGCCTGAATCCTATTTCACAAAACGGGGTCGTTAATTGCTTTTTCGGCGGAAACTTGTTACTTTCCTTAGATTTACGAGAACACATCAACGTTGTATGAAGAAAGGCTTACAATTGAAAGCGAAGAAAACCAAGATAATGGTATTTGAAAGAGAGACAACCAGAACGAGATTATGGTTGATGATGTAGTGTTGTAGCAAGTCGATGAGTTTGTATACCTTGGAAGTGTTTTTAGCAGCAATGGAAGGTACACCGCTGATGTGGAGAGACGAGCGAGTGCAGGGAATAGCGTGAATGGAGCGTTGGGTAAACTTCTAGGCAACCGAAATCTAAGCCAGAAGGCACAGCTCGCTGTACACAACGCGGTGTTAATCCCAACGCTAATTTATGAAAGTGAGAGCTGGATATGGCAGAGAGAGCATGAAAGTAGAATAAATGCGGTCGAGATGAGAGCATTGAGCAAAAATTGTGGCATAACGCTTGCTGACCGCGTTCGTAATGAAGACGCGAAAGAAATAATTCGTCTGAAAGAGTGTCGGTGTTAAGATAAGAAAAGGCATGCTCCGTTGGTTCGGACATGTAGAAAGAATGCGGGACGAAAGAATGACGAAACAAATATACAATGGAAAAGTGGAAGGATGTAGGAGCCGAGGAAGACCGAGACTAACCTACCATGACCAAATTGGTCGTGTTTTATCAGAAGGTGATGTCAGGAGCCCTAGGAAGCGGCGAGCGTGAATGAAAAGAGCTATGAATGTCACACAAGCGAGTGAAGTATGTAAGGACCGCGTCTTATGGCGCTGGGTTCATCATACATACATACAACAACGTTCAAGAAAAACATAGTTTCCTATTTAAACTTACTCAGTAATTCAAATTAAACTGAATTTACAAAAGTGTACGTGTAGATTAAAACACTTAATGCATTGTTATTGTTAACTAAAAATAAACTAAGCGGTGATGGCTTAGTGGCTAAGAAGTCCTAGCCCCCCCCCCCCCCCCCCCGGCCTAGTGACCAACAGGTCGCCGGTTCGAATCCTGGCATGCGCCACTAAATTCGTGTTTTCGATTTATGTACCTACATATTTGTAATTATCACTTGCTCGGCGGTGAAGGAAAACATCGCGAGGAAACTCGCGTGTACAAGAAATTAATTTCGAAACGAAATACTTGTGACCTTACCTAAAAAGGATATGGTTTTCTCTCTGGATTGAGAAGGTCGGTCGCTCCATCTAAAAATCAGTATCTTCGCCAAATCCTTAGGCTAAGGTAGCGGACCCCGCTAATCTTTATGGATTAGGAAATGGAATCACACTAGGAAGATGTTACAGTGAAATATTTTTTTTTTTATACCACTAAGATGGAAATCAAGCATACGGCCTGCCTGATGTTAAACAGTCACCGTAGCCTATGGACATTTGCAACACCAGAGGCGTCACTCATGCGTTGCCGACCCTCTAAAAACCTCTTCATGCATTTCTTGAAGAACTCCATGCTGTAATCCCTTGGAAAAACCTCGGCTGGGAGCTCATTCCACAGCTTGAGTGTTCTCGGAAGAAAACTTCTCTGGAACCGCACCGTACGCGACCACTGCGGTTCAAGCGTGTGAGGGTGAACTCCCCGCCGTAATATATTAAATTAATATATTATAATCTATTGTTACCAGATATGATTTAAAATCATTAAGCACATAAACAATCAATACTTTAAAGCCAAGAAGAAGAAGATTGTTTACTATAAATAACGTATTTAGTACCGAAACGGTTGTAGCGGTTTCGGGCAGCGACGTATCAAAAGGTAGACACGTTATACACCAACATTATTGTATGCTAAAATGGCGCAAGTAGTACTATATCTATGCACAGTTATTTATTATGACACTTTGCTCTAACAAAGAGACAAATGATACCTGTCGTTAGAAAGAGATGAATATATATCTTAAGAAATTTATGCTGTGTGGTGAAATACGTATGGCCGCGACGCGAGAGCGTGGCCAACTGAATGAGAGTTGGGCAATTACCTTACTTTCGTATTGCCATTCTAGAGCGTGCACGATGTATCTATAATTATAAAATCATCTTAGATTTTGGGTCAATTTTTCTATTTATATAAGGTTATATTTTTTATGTTTATCTATATAGATATCTGTCCGGAAAAAAGAAACGCCGATAGATGCTCGGTCTCCCAGATTCTATTTTTCTTCTTTATGTTTTTGTTTTTAATTGTGTCCTCTGTGGTCGGATTTCGCCTGCTCAGTTCACCTCCGTGGACTCTTTCAGCTTGTAGTACGCTTCAGTTGGACCTATTATTTCGTCGGATATCAAAAAATACCATGTTGCATTTTTTAACAATACGTCGATTTCCGATCAAGTGGGAGAAAAAATACTTACATGATGCGACTCCATTTAAATTTACTTACCAACTCGTCCGCCATCTTGGATTAAGATATAATCGAATATCTGCAAACATCTGAGAAACGTGAGTTTACGACCAGCGGAGGGAATTCACAAACACATCAACATGATAAATTGGTCTTTATTTAGCCAGGAACAAATTGAAAACAGCGTTTGTAAACTTTACAATGAAATTGTTGAGATATCTCTGTTTATATGGTTGTTGTATTTTACGGCATTTTATCTTGAAATTTGCCTCGAAAACGTATTAAATGATAGCAAAGAGCGTTAACAACTAATTCTTGTCTATTTGTAATATACTTATCGAATTTTCTAAAATCGTAACAAAAAGTATTGAAAATATTTACAGATATACAACACGAAAGAAGAAGGCCGAGAAAGACCAAGACTTACCTACCAGGTCCAAATTGATGGTGTAGTAGTGTAGTAAACATTGCAGGGAGCCGATGGATGATAATAGTACAAGACCGGTCGACGTGGAAGTCTAAGAGAGAGGCCTATCTTCAGCAGTGGACGTCTTTCGATTTAGTATGTAAATGGTGCTATAGAAATCATCCTGGTGGCTTAGTTGAAAGAGAGCTTGATTGACAATCGAGAGGTCATGGCTTTGAACCCCACCTAGGTGGTGAACTATTCAATTTTATACATATTTAGTAAAGTTGTGCCATTGTCAATTATAAAATCTCACAGATTTAAAAGCCATTTAATTTTAATCAAGGATGTGGCGTCCATTTTGATGTAAGTCTATGTCATAACATTGTTTTTGTTTCACGAATTTTTATCCTGAAAATTGTTTTGAATTTCAATAACGAACTCCGCAATTTAAACTCTGGGAAATTAATTGAAAATGTTGTTTGGATTCTTTTGACCCTTAGTCATAGAGACAAGTGTTTATGGTAGCTCTACAGTGGTGAATTTATGGTACCACTTGTAGTTGCAAGGCTGGAATGGAAATGACACTAACTCTCTTTCATCACACAGCTCAGGTACAAAAACAGCGATATTTTATGATGAACAGCTACAGGTAGCACAGTGATAAATTCCTTACTTATAGGCTGCGGTAAAGCCGGATGTGCTGTACACCGTACCTAAAGATATCAGTTAGAATTCCTTCACGTGACCACTTCATTCCTAAACCAGATACTTCATTGTTACTTTTGCCAAGGCGGGGTGAGTCGTTACTATAGTATAAATATTTTTATTAAAGTTTGCACAAGAAATTTTTTCGACGGTCAATTCTAAGCATTACGAATCTATACATACATACAGATAAATAAAATTGGAGTGTCTGTTTGTAATATTAAAATAACCGCTTTTTACTAAATGCATATGATATATACGGTGCATGTACCAAAACGAATATTTTTACAATTTTTGTCTGTCTGTCTGTTTTTTTCGGCTAATCTCTGAAACGGCGGGACAGATTTTGACAGGACTTTCACTGGCAGATAGCTGATGTAATAAGCAGTAACTTAGGCTACTTTTATTTTAGAAATTTTATTTATTTTTATTAATATAAATAAATAATATTCCACGCGGACGAGGTCGCAGGCACAGCTAGTTTTTAATAAAACTTCGTAAAATACAACAAACATTCATATACTACTATAGTTGTTACTTTTACAATACATGAGCCAACATGGCCTCTTTTCATGGATATTGAGCAAAATGTTTACAAACACAAGCATATTTGCTTCACTAACCATTATATATCGAAACATTGGGAACGATATATATTCACTTGTCATGAACATTGAAAAATGATGCATAAATATTCATCAATAAAGCTCAGAAACCGAAGTTTCTAAAATATTATATTAAACAAAATATCAATACAATAAATCATAACATTTCAAATATTCACTGACTAAAGTAATTAAATATTCGCAAGATAATTCGTCTCTTGCAACCCCCGATGTTCCAATTTAATGGCCATGTGTTGCGTTCTAACGGTTGAAACTTTATGTTTTTGAGAAGTTTCAAGTTAGATAAAACGAAGCGACGTAACTACGCTTCTGTAATTTTTGTAAATAAATTATTTCACGTTTTGGTAACAGCTCTGAAATTTATTGTGTATTGTTGTTTCGTTGATATACGATAAATTTGTATGTAATAAATGTGTTAGTATAAAATCATAATTACAATACATACACGATGGAAATATTAATTGTGTTCAGCCTATTATTTCGTTAATTTAACAAAATATTGAAAAACTTCAAAGTGATACTGAAAGTGGGATGATTAAGGAATTTCCAGTGGGGTCAAAATTAAACTCAAATTTGATTTCGCCGGACGTTTTAATAAGGTCATAAAAATGACCCAGCGTAATGTAGAAAATTTAATAAAAAAAATACTTTGGATTCACAATTTCAACATTTGCAGCTTCTGCGCGTTTACTGCGTAATTAGTAAATGTACATTAAAGTTAAAATATATTAAATGAATTAAAACTGCCAATTTGAACAATGTGAACACAGTACATTATATGGTCAATATGTTTTGCGTAGTAATTTTAAATGTCAAGCTATGCAAATTCTGTACCTGTTACGAAGTTATTCAATGTATATATTACACGACTAATTAGATGCTCTTAATATTTCCATCATATACATTTTTATATATTTAAAATGCAATTAACAGTTTTTAAATTTGTTATTCTAATATTTGGAAGAATTCATAATACGAGTAATATATAAATTATTTTCGTGCACATAAATTACGTTTAATAATATCCGTCATTAAGTTACAAAAGTGGAATTACACAAGGCATTTTTTTTTATTTAATAATAAAATTATATGAATATTATATTCGTTTATATTTACGTGCAATAATATATTAATTTATTTTTCTAGAAAAGTGCTAATTCGAAGCAATTATCAAATATTATCGGAGCAGATTAACAGCGGTCTTAAAAATTAATTGTACCATCTTTTCTAGATTTGTTACATTTTTTTCTTTTTTTAGCTACTAGCACATGTTACTATCTAAGAGTGCAACTCGGTAATCTGTATATGGTTTTATTTGCTTAAAAACGAAAAATTACTATACTCGATTTCAGTCACAACATCGATGGTCGATGGTTCAAGCGACCGACTAAGTCAACGAATGTAATTTTATTTTAACATCTTGAAAAAGTTTAAATTTCAGTTTATTTCTAGCGAATCGAAAATCTATCGAGACGTTTCCATAATCATAAATTGAACTAAGCATGCGATAATACATTTTCAGCGCACACTTGCATAAGGTTTCACTCTGCAACCAGTATCAACATCAAGCAATGTACAAGTATAAGGTCCGGTAATAGTCACGTGGCACTCGATTCTCTCTGTCTACACCGCAAGGAATTTGGCGTGAAGTTATAGATAGATAGGTCCAGTACTTATCTTTTGCGTAAAGGTCGGATGGATCTGTCCAATGGCATAGAAGAGGGGCAGCCCTAAAAAACTAATATATTTCTCAAATTCAGTTAAAAAGGCATGTTATACTGGCGTTTAAACAACATGCTATAGCAATGAACTTCTTCCTGAGGTTATCCCATTTCCTAATCCATTAGGACAAGCGGGGTCCGCTACCTAAAACTAAGGATTTGACGAAGGTACTATTTTTTACATAGAGCGAAGTCAGGCTTCCACAAGCCAGGCAAAATACCAGATCTTTCTTAGGTTAGGTCAGACGTCTTTCGAAATATTTTTCCTTGGGAACGCGGGTTTCGTCCTAATATTTTCCTTCACCGTTATAATTACAAATATGTAAATAATTCCGAAGACACGAATTCAGTGGTACATATCCACCCAGGATTCAAACCAGGGACCGTCATATCGTCTCTTCTTCATTAATTCTATAACAGCTATACTGCTTTGGTAGTAAACGAATAAATTAATACTAATATATAAAGGAAGGGTTCGTTTATTTGTTGGTTTGTATAAATGCAATGATCTCTGGAACTGTCGATCGGATTTGAAAAATTATTTTTGCATTTGACAGGAGCCGAGGAGGGGGGGGGGGGGGAAAGAAAGTAGAAAAAGCGAGGCCACGGGACTTTATAAAAATGTTTATGCATTGTATTGACTTCCTGAGCACACACATTTCTAGTAAAGTTTATGATAAATAAATTATATCGATTGTAACACTCTTAGTTATTAATTCGTCATAATAATAATGACTTAATCTAACCTGCTGCTTAACTTCCACTTACAAGTAATATAAATTTATGGTAATTTAGAATATTTCAGCTTTTTGTTCTTACTTTTTGAATAATAAAGCGTTATTTTTAGTATTACGGTAAATATTTCGCTTCAGAGAAAAATGATATTAACAAGGAAACAGCAGATGTAAAGTGACGTATCTCAAAATCAAATTAAATTAATAAATCTAATAATCTCTTTCTGTCTCTCGTATACACTAGCCAGTATCGTAATTTGCTGTTAAAGCTTCTTGCTTGTCTCTCGCAAGTTAACGCAAGTAATTCACTGAGCTGTAGCCCTCTCGTTCCTTTCGACAGACACGATGTTACGCCAATTACCTTATATATGTGTACATTATATGTTTTACCAGAGGGAGCCTTTTACAGAAGTCGTCTGCGTGGGTACCTCTGTCTCACCTATTTCTACCGCCAACCGTGTGAGTGAGGTCAACAGTAAGCCCCTAAGAAGTTGCTGTACTTACCAATATCTCTTGAGTGATACCTTAATGTGTTGCAAACTTGCTTCAACATTGTGGGCATATGTAATGTTAAAATAAGAAGATGCATACTCCGTTGGTTCGGACATGTAGAAAGAATACAGGAAAAAAGAATTACGAAACAGATATACAACGCGAAAGCAGAAAGATGTAAGAGCCGCGGAAGGCCAATACTTACCTACCATGACTATATTAATCATGTTTTATTAGAAGGTGATGTGGATGAATGTGGTGGTAGTGGTGATGGATGTGCGAGCCTTAGAAACCAGCGAGCGTGTATAAGAAGAGTAATGAATGTTAAAGAAGCGAGTGAGGTTTGTAAATATTGAGTCATGTGGCGCACGGTACTTTGTTCCGTGTTCGGGGTAAGGGATTTGAACTGAAGTTATAGATAGATAAATAGATAAAAGATGAATGACAATCGTACCCTAGTCCTTAAGTATGCTCTCAAATAACTGCTACCTCATTATAAATAAAGCTTTGGGCAAAATTAATGCTCTGCTCATTACCTCGCAGCAGTCATTAGAAGTACGAGAAATTAATTATGTATGTTGATTAAAACACTGTTGTGCCTTCAAATATTAACAAGGGAAGTATAGTTACTTTCTCTGAGGCTACGTTATAACGTTAAAGACAAAACTCATAGGCCGGGACGGGATTGTTTGTACATTGGTAGTATGTTAACACTTACAGGAAGTATTGCAAACAACAATCCGTAGAATCGTTAAAAACTCCGCTCCGTGGGCTTGTCGTTTAAATAAATCGTGAAGCCAATTACAATGTCAAAGAATATTTTAGTGACAAACTTTAAATTTATTAGGATTATAGGCTTTCAATTAATTGTATAGGTTATTATTATTGTGACATTTATTTTTATATGTTCTTATTGTTAATGTAATGTAATTTCAATTCTATAATTATTTATTGTATTGTCACAACCTGAATATAAAATCACGAATACCATGTAAAGGTGATTTGTTAACATAATATTACGTGACCTGCAATGTGCTCGAATTATGTAACAATTCTTATGTGATTAAATGAATGTGAATATATATAAATAACGTATATTTGAAGTGTCTGTGTGACAAATTAGTAAAATTATTCTTTTTTTAATCAAAATAAACTTAACTTCGACATCAAATAGATACGTTTCCACTTTGATTACGGTTGGCTGGAAGAAATCTCTTGAAGAGATAAGCTCGCCTTTCTATACTATATGTGACACTTATTATTTTGTTTTATTTGTGTGCAATAAATAAATAATAAATATTGTCGGACAAATTACACAGCGCCACCCAGCCCCAAAGTAAGCGAAGCTTGTGTTATGGGTACTAGACAACTGATAAACATACGTAAATACATTTTTTTTGTAAATACATACTTATTATACATAGATAATACTCAGACCAAGACAAACAGACATGTTCATGCACACAAATGTTTGTATTGTGTGGGAATCGAACCCACGAGCTTTGGGGTCAAAGTAGCGTAACAGCGCATTTCACCACTGCGCCACCGAGCTCGTCAGAATATATATATATATATATATATATATATATATATATATATATATGTATATTTTAATTATTATTTTTAGTAATTAGGCGCCATATAAAAAGTACCCAAAACCGAAGAGCATGCATGAAGAGGTTGATGAGTGTAGAAGAAGCGAGAGCGGTATGTTTGGATCGGTGCACCTGGAGTTCTATAGTCTCTGCCTTCACCAATTGGAGACAGTTGTAATCATTTGTATGCATATTATTCACTTAATTTAACATTAATTAATTGTATTCTTGTATTGTATTCCCATTTTTTATTATTTATACACAGTTGCATAATGTATCAAGCTTTATATCGTTTTTGTTTTATTTCAAACTCTACAAAATTAACAATTCCCTGTGAAACTGTGATGGAATGTTAGAATATTAATAGACGTTCATCTTTCTTTATTAATATTTTACCCATTATTCCATTTAATTATTTTTCTTTATTGTAAAATATTTTAGTTTAAAGATCATCTTCTTCGCCGTATCCAGTTTCCTAATCAATTAGAATTGGCGGGGTCCGCTACCTAAGTCTAAGGATTTGGCGAAGACACAGATTTTTACATGGAGCGACTGCCGACTGGAACACAACCCTGGCACAACACAGAGGGAAAACCAGATCTTTCTCAGGTTAGGTCGAAAGGCATGCCTTTCTATTTCTTGAACGTGCGGGATCCCTACAATGTTTTCATCCACCACCGAGCAATTTTTTTTTATACAACGTCTAGAGGCATACAAACATACGGTCCACCTGATATAAAGCAGTTACCGTAGTCTACTAACGCTTGTAACATATATCACTCGCACGATGCCTCCTCTGCTGTTTACACATCAACTCCTTAGGAGCTTACTGGTGACCTCACTCACACGCGCAACACAACGACCCTCTACGGAGTTGTTATTTGGCTGCGGTTTTCTGAGAGGTGGAGGTAATTCCCCAGACGGGCTGCTTTGATACGCCCTACCTCTCTTAAAACATCCAGACCAAGACAAACAGACATTTTCATGCACACAAATGTTTGTCTTGTGTGGGAATCGAACCCACGAGCGTTGGTGTCAATGTCGCGCCTTTCACGACTGAGCCACCGAGCTCGTCAAGAGTCTTGAGATTACACGTATTTTTCGTTCGTTTTGTTTATGCAATATAGATCTTAGAATACAACAAAAACTTCTAGTGAAATAAAGTGTAAATCGTCAATTATTTTTAATTGTTTGTAATTTCTAGTTAATAGATTTAGGCGTTTTTTGCCAAAGTCAAATTTATATGAAATTTAGAAACCAATTATTCATGAGTTCGGCCGGCATCCAACCTCTACAGTTAGTAGATGCGTGAAATGAGGCAGAGATAACATGCGTCTACTATAGGTGCCGAAGTGCGCTGCTTCTCACGAACAAATTGTTGGTGGAAGCACACAAAACAGGATCAAATTACATGTGTATAAATTTCATTAAAGAATTAAAAATGACCAGTCTATCAGTTCAAAAGAATAATTTAGAAAATTGCCACTCTTAGAGCAAGCATTAAATATATTCGGCCAATCTCTTTACATGAAACGGGGTTTTATTTCGCCCCGGAGGGTTCTTTGCGGAATTTCCTACATTTCCTTAAGTCCTGAACATGTATCACTCGGACTCAATTTTGGCTTCGTTCATTGAGAGCGCTTGTTTTTCTTACAAGAAAAAATGTGTTATCTTCTTGTGTTGCAATGTTTAATTTATTATTTTTTGGATGCAATAAGTACCTATTTATTAAAGATACAGTTATTTTTAGTTTATGATTCCTCGTAGTCTTGACGTGTATAAACATACTATATTTTTGCAGTATTTTTTGAAGGATGTAGGAGCCGAGAAAGATCTAGTCTAACCTACCATGACCAAATTGGTCGTGTTTTATCAGGAGGTGATGTCAGGGGCTCTAGAAACCGGCGAGCGTGCATGTAAAGAGCAATGAAAGTTACAGAAGCGAGTGAAGTATGTAAGGACTGTGTCTTATGGCGCTTGGTTATCTCTTTCTACCCCGCAAGGGACCTGTCGTGAAGATATACGTACATATATTTTTACAGTCACTATAAATGCTAATAATGTATATCATTTTTCTCTGAAATTATATTATTACTTATCTACATATTAAATACTTTTGTTCGATGAATGTGGCGTTAAAATATATTATATATATAATAAATGAATATATTAAAATTCAAATGTGATAACATAATAATTAATTAAAGTATACTAACAAGTCAGTCGCGTGTTTTAGTCAATACAGCCGACTTGTTTTAATCTCATAAAAAACGGATCCAATCAACAGAAGAAAATATAAGAAGATAAATGTAGTTCATTAATATTTTTCCCTTGACATTAAATTCTTTAATGTTATACAAAAGAAAACTAACATGTGTACATACATAAACCTGACCTGAAAGTTTTTAAACTTGACAGACACATTGTCAAAGATGAGCTATTCTGCTCTATTTGGTTCATAAGGTCTAAAGTATTAAAATGTCTATTGCATCAAAATGTATATTTATTGGAAATGACCAGTTTAAAAACATACTTGTATCCAAAATTACCATAGTATTAAATTGCATGTGAAAATAATATTAAAAAAGACTGCCAGTCGCAGGACTGTACGTCAGAAGTGAAAACTTCTCAGCTTCGCAAACTTGTAAATATAATTTTTGGGTGTGAAGAAGTATTTGTGAAATTTAATAACGACAAGGCAATTCTTTACGCACATCTATATATGTGTGTTCGAGTGTGAGGGTCACGCGAGTTCAGTGTTTTTTCTTCATCCCAAAAGTGCCAAAAGAAATTTTCACTTCAAAAATAAGTGCATGTAAACAGCATAATACATGTAAATTACCATAGTACTAAATTAACACTTTAGACCTAGTGAATAACTGGACATTTTGATAATCTTGACATTTTGCAAATAACAGATTATGTAGTAATGTTACAAATCACATCATAAGTATACTATTTTGACTATCGATAGTTCTCTCGAAAATCAATTAAATTATTAATCTACTGAAAGTATCTATGCTATGTATCTATAGTTTTGTCAATAGCCAATAAGACCAATGCTATCGTAATGAAAGAAAATTAAAACTAATTTTCTTTCATTGCATGGTTATTAGCATTCCAACTTCCTTAACTTGATCGTTAGCGTATACTAGCACTATGCGAGACTGAACATCACCACGAACATATAAGAGGGTTATTCGATAAAATTAGAGGCTTGCCTTAAATGATGCTCGCATAAAAGCTCTCATTAGGCTGCCGTCCCCGCCCAGGCGTTATATAAAAATCCCTTTTAGTTTATTTTTTTTACCATCAACGGAAAATGAGCAAAGGTTCTTTGCCATAGTATAATTCTTTGATATTCTTTTATTTGTTAATTACAGTCCCTTTTAGTAACAATTACTTAGTAAGTGTTTTATTTACAAATCATAAAAAAAATCTTACATAAAATAATAGTATGACAGTGGAATGTTTTGTTTTTACATCTACACTTACTCACTATACTAAAAAGTATTTGTCTGTGATAGTTAATAAAGCGTAAAGTTGTGAATGATATCTCCTATTAATATTATTTACATCTATTTTATTGCACAAATCATATTTGAAATATAAATACTAAAAATATTACAAAAAGTATTTCAACATAAATTTTGCAATGTGAATACGAATTCATGTTTTAATATAAACCATTTATCATTTAGAAGAAACAAACGGCACTAATAGTAACTTTATAATTAACACAAACTTTATAATTTATTAAGTGTTTTTTTTATTAACATTGCGCGTATTTCTTAATACACTTAGAGCACACAAACATACACACGTTACTTTTTGAAGTAATAGCATAAAAAAGTAATTTTAAAGTTAGTTTTAGTAAAACTGCTAATGAAAACTATATAGAATATATAATAGAAATTTAAAATTTATTTGTAATATTAACCATATTTGATACTAATTCAGTAATAAAATAACATGTATAACTAATATGATAATAAAAAGTAAGTAGTTGTAATACAAATATTTAATCCATAATCATTTGAGTGCAAGTTTTTGAATCAAATTTGGATGTTTTGCGAAGATATGATTTATACTATAAAAATTAAAAACTTATTTCGAATTAGATAAGTATGATTTCCGTCATTCCAAACTAAAATATAAATGACGATTTATCTAAATTTGATTCAAACCAAAAGCGTATCAAATCTGAATTAGAGCTTAAATTGAACAAACATTTGCACAGATTGGTGGAAACTGCAGCATACTCTGAACAAACATACTGCGATCCAATGATCCATATCTAAAATGTTTCCAATCTACTGAGCACGTACTCTATTGTGTATGCCATTCGATTTATGCTTACTCCAGTTGTCTGAAACTAATCGACTTTGAACCAATTGGCTGGATTGTATATTACGTTTAATGGAGAAACACATAACAAATAAGCTGAACAGCTTAGTATAGTTTATCATAAAAACACACAAACAAGACAATTTACAAAATAATACCTAATGTATATTCTTTCTGGAACAGAATATGAATTTTCGTTTTATTACTTTACATAAATATGCCACATGCCAGTGCAATGAAATAATTTTGTGTAACGCGGCAATAAAATTGTACACAAATTTGTCATAAATTATTTATTTTGTGCCAAGTTGAAATACTTTGTAAATTGAAAAACGAAAAATAATAACTTTTTATATTATCGTATTACGCAAGAATTTTGTCGCAATATATTTTAGTCGAACTTCAATTCTTTATCGTGTACGAAAACAAATTTTATAGACTAATATAGACTAAAACAGCAACATTCATAGACTATATAGATTAATAATACGTTAGGCGTTCTCGGAATCATATTATTCTGAAGCGCGTTTTACACGAAAATGTATGTCGTACTTTTGTATATGTAATTTAAGAAACGTATTGTCGACTCATTACTACATTACATAACAACAAATGAGACTAGTAATTTGCGTATCTAGTGGACTCATTTTTTGTTATGTTTGGTCGAGTAATGTAACTTGGGCTGCTTTCATTTTCGTTTTGCTCTACCATTGTAAATGTGAGTAATTTCAGATACGCCAAGTGGAAATATATTTGTTTTGTAATAGACACAAACATTCTTTTTAAGACTTCATTCAATTATTTATTAATTAAAAATTTACTGGATTACTGGAACTTCTACCGTGCTTTTCTCATAAACACAGCTGACAGATTACTGGAATGGAGTGGACTCCAAATACGGCTTGGTTGTCGCAATGTTTATTTTAGTAAGTTTTTTTTTATATTTATGTTACTATAACGTAGTCGATTATTCGTTTTTGTATTTTTTTCTGTTTTTCTATTGAACTATAGGACTCATAAGATCACAAAATTTTAACGTAAGTATTGACGAGTTATTGCATTAATTAAATGAAACTGTTTCATATCGCAAGTGCCTAGTAATAAAATAGTAAAAGTTTGCGCTTAGAATTTTACAAATGCACCAATTTTATATGTTCATACATAGTAGAGGTGAGAAGAAGTAAACATATATTAATATAATTACAACTTGGAAATTTAAAAACCTCATGTTTGTCTCGTGTGTGTGTGTTCATTTGGATTTGCTTTTTATACATTTTTTTTTTGTATAAAAAGACAAATCCAAACACGATATAACTGCTATTACTTTTTCAAGAGCGTATTGGTGTACTGGGGCTGCAGCATCAGTCCACGATAATATTACATAATCTTGCATAGTTATGTAGCATATATAGATATTGTCTTAGGTTTTCGCGATTGTTACACATTAAATTAAACAATTTTTAACGGAAGTATCGCGTGTTTTATTTATTTTGTTGAACCTGACGTTTCGAACGCTTTGCAGCGTCCGTGGTCGCAGGAAGACTGGTTCAACAAAATAAATAAAACACGCGATACTTCCGTTAAAAATTGTTTAATTCAAGCATACATAGATGTTTTAAATTTTTGGTCACACATATGTTTGAAATCTCTACCGCAACTATCAAAAGAGCTGATGACCTTGAAACGGCTGAACCGATTTTGATAGAAAATGTCTAAAAACCACCGCTAGGAAACCGGATTTCAAATAAAAAAAACTGCATCCAAATCGGTTCACCCGTTTAATAGCTACGGTGCCGACAGACACACACACACGCATAGCGGTCAAACTTACAACGCCCCTCTTTTTTGCGTCGGGGGTTAAAAATAACAAATTCAATGCTAACTCACCACATTCATAGTTTGGGTGTAGCTTGTTTGCTATACTTCTATATATTATTATTATTATAACCAAAGATTCTACTTATTCGACATACATCTCGATTCACGTGATATTTTAAACTTAGTGCCCAAGCATACACGCGTTGTATAGAAAACAGGATACGTTCCAATCGGCCACCATTATTTATTCATACGTGATCATAGAGAATTGACAGTTCTTTGAACTAAAATTTCGTAGTAATTATGCAAGATTCTCAAAAAATCAGAGTTTTTGGTTACATTAACCACGTACAGACAACAATAAGATCAAGCTATACACCCATGCATCTTATGTTGTAGCAGGAATGGTGACATTGGCATGGCATTGTATATCTTGAACTGTGGTGTGTACATTCGCAGAGTAATCTTCAAGGAATAGTTATTTTCAGGTAATTTCTTTAGTGGGTCCTAGGAACATAATAAATTTAGGATACCTTGGAACTTAAGGATGCGATGAGGATCCACACAAGCGGTCAGCGTGCGGCAATAGCCACTAATATGGCGATGAGTAGACTCGCCGGACTCCGTGTGAAGGCGCTGTTACATTCGTCCGTATCGCAGCAGAAAGTGCGGGCACCCCACCATTCTGAAATAAAAACATTAACGTTGTGCATTTTTGAATATTTCGGAATGGTTAGGGAATAATTTCGCACGAATTGCTTTATTTATCAGTATAAAAGTACTATCATTAATACAATTATTTTACATTAAAAAGTTTATCTCTCAGAAAAATTTTCATCCATAATTTCAACGACTCTTTCACCTTCATCATTACCAGCATCATAATCGCCATTCTCTAAAACTCAAACACACACGCACATTCGCGCAAGCGCCCTGCGCCGCTTAAACCAAATAGCGATGTTGATAAACTACGTTGAACGAAACGCGTAAGCTCCAAGAATTTCATGGCGCTTACAACGTTTTGGTCGCGAGAAAATAATGCCCTATGAGCGATCTAGCGCTTTATGTTTTAATTATTTAAGATGTTAAACTCGCGTCAGGACACGAGTTTAACATATTCTACTCCTCCCAAAGAGTGCACATCACCGCTAAAGAAGTTTTCACTAAAAAAAAACGCATTAGGCTTTTTGAAGTGATAACTTCTTATGGGAGGGTAAACCGCTTCGTTACGCTACGGCGCCAGTCTGTCTGGCTTCCCTTTCTCTCACGCATAGATTAGTTTAAGTTATCACTTCTGTCGGGCGTCCCGAGACGCACTAGTTTTTTATATCACTAAAGTGGCAAGCAAGCGTACGGCCTGCCTTGAGCTTTTATATCACTATGGCAAAGTAGCTTTTATACAACGTCAGGATGCATGCAAGCATATAGCCCACCTGACTTAAAGTAGTGTATGAACACTTGATATATATTATGCTGTTTACACAGCAACTCCTTAGGAGCTTACTGGCGACCTCACTTGCACGCACGAACACAACAACCCTCTACGGAGTTGTTATTTGTATGCGGTTTTCTGTGAGGTGGAGATACTTCCCCAGACGGGCTGAAAAAATTAGATTAGATTGATTTATTTTTGAAGAAACTCATCCTTAAGATCGACACAGAGACTTCTGTGCCTACTGTTTACTATTCTTTGGTAATTCTTCCTCTGATAATTGAATATATATCATGACCTAATATGTTATAACTCTCAAACCACGAAGATCCTTTGATTGTATCGAAAACCAATTATTTCTCTGGCACGTTCATTAATTAATGTCGTCACATACAGCCAGGAAACCTGTCTCATCTTTTGGTGTACATAGAAAAGAATGGTTGGTTTTTCAAAGTCTCCTCTTGGTGTTATGCGTGGTGATCTTGTACTCATCAAGTCCAAGAAATTATATTTCGATAGACGTGTGTCGTAATGTAAGAAAGGTCTGGTTCCCTGGGTTGTGGTCTGACGGCAGTCGCTCTATATAAAAATCAGTATCTTCGCCAAATCCTTAGTCTTGGGTAGCGGACCCCGCCAATCCTAATGAATTAGAAAACGGGATAACACTAAGAAGATTAAGATTTATCTTAAAATAAATATTATTCAGTGTCAGAGGAAGACTAAAACTAACCCAGCATGATCAAATTGGTCGTATTTTATCAGAAGGTGATGTCAGGAGCCCTAGGAACCGGCGAGCGTGGATGAAGAGGAGAGATAGGGCGCATCAAAGCAGCCCGTCTGGGGAAGTACCTCCACCTCACAGAAAACGGCAGCCGAATAATGACTCCCTAGAGGGTTGTTGTATTTCTGTGAGTGGGTGAGGTTACCGGTAAACTTCCAAAGAGTTCCTGTGTTATCAGTTGGGGTGGCAATTCACGAGTGATACTACTTTGTATTACAAGCGTCAATAGGCTACGGTAACTACTTTACATCATCAACAAGCATCAAGTGGATCGTATGCCTCTCAAACGTTATATAAAAAACAAATATGTGCAGTACAAACGCGATACATCGCGCTTCAAAAATGTGAACTTAATAATCACTACAAATATTCTCCATATTATATTCCTACCATGACCAAATTGGTCGTGTTTTATCAGAAGGTGATGTCAGGAGCCTTAGGAACCGGCGAGCGTGCATGAAAAGAACTATGAATGTGGAAGAAGCGAGTGAAGTGTGTAAGGACCGCGTCTTATGGCGCTCGGTTCTCTCTGCCTACCCCGCAAGGGACCTGGTGTGTAGATATACATACATACATACAAATATTCTCCATTCATTTCGTCATACTTGAAAAATGTTTTTATTAAAATAATGAGATATGTATGTAAACAATACACGTGCACAATGCACCACGGTTGTTATGACGCCTTATCCCAAGCTTCCTAACACGCTGGCATGCACACGCACGTACTAACCACACGTACAACGCTCGAACCCTGTAATAAACACATATAATGCCTTCTATCTCATTCTCTCGCACATCAAATCCTATAGAGGTATGTTTGTCTCTTTTTCGTTTCATCGGGTTTCGAATCACAACGATGATAAAGAAGTTTTCACTTCAAAAAAAAAGACTGCATAGGGCAACCTAGATTTTTTAAGCTGGATCCTCTGTACTTTTTATGCCATACACCTTAACAAAAGTTTTATCGAAAATCGTGTAGAGGGTAGCTCATCTCCTCAAGTCCCTCCTCCCTCCAGTACACTAGACAGCTTCTCGCATTTAATTTCAATATAGCGTCTGAATACGGACGCGAGATGTATGTAGTGGAATAAGGAGGGAACGGAAAGTCATTTGTCCCTAGTTTATGGAAATTGAACTGAGAATTAAGGGTTTGGAACTGTCTCGGAAACAATAAGAGATGTAGCAATGGTTGTTTAGTGTGCCGCAGTGGGGTGATGTTAAGGAAAATTATGTTTCAAGTACCGTTTTAATTTTACAGGGTTATTATCCGATGAGAGTATCTTAAGCAGGGGGGCATAATAATGTTACAAAACTACCGTATCGTGCCATAACAAGGATGTTCTACACAACTTAAAAACTGTTAAGGTATGAAATGCCTGCCAAGAGTTTTCCTACGGATTACAGCATGAGGTCCTCAAAAAGGCGTGATTAGGTTTCTTATAGTGTCGGCAACGTATGAGTGACACCCCTGGTGTTGCAAGGCTATAGTGGCTGCTTATCATCAGACAAGCGGTGTGCTTATTTGCTACCTTAACGAATTAAGTTATTAAAACTGCCTTAAATGATATCTCAACGACTGTAATGAAGAAATAACTTTTTTCTTTTTTTTATACAACGTTTGAAGGCATACAAGCATACGGTCCACCTGATATACAGCGCCCGCCGAATCTAGGAAGACTTCCAATAAAAGGAGTTACATGCGCATAGAAGGATTTACGTACATATACGCGAGTGAAGAGTGTAAGGACTGCGTCTTATGGCACTTGGTTCTCTCTGCCTACCTCGCAAGGGACCTGGCGTGAAGATATACATACATCACTTGCTCGGCAGTGAAGGAAGACATCGTGAGCCAACCCGCAGATATACCCTGAGGTATGCGCCGTTATTTCGAACATGTTATTCTCGACAGTGAGTTCCTTGAATGATGAAACAGATATACAACGCAAAAGTGGAAGGATGTAGGGGTCGAGGAAGGCCAAGACTTACCCACCATGACCAAATTGGTCGTGTT
The DNA here is from genome assembly GCA_947507595.1 of Pyralis farinalis. Lineage (NCBI taxonomy): Eukaryota > Metazoa > Arthropoda > Insecta > Lepidoptera > Pyralidae > Pyralis > Pyralis farinalis. Next base: position 34,449,271 of record OX382257.1, on the reverse strand, counting down.
GTATCAGAAGGTGATGTCAGGAGCCTTAGAAACCGGCGAGCGTACATGAGAAGAGCAATGAATTTTAAATATAGGTACTCTATTTGTAAGGATCGAGTCACGTGGCGCTAGGTTCTCTCTGCCTACCCCGCAAGGGATTTGGCGTGAAGTTATAGATAGGTAGAGTTCCTTTCACAACTTAACAGTTCTCTGTAATTATAACTGTTAATATGTAATTATTGTAATATTTCTATCGATATTGTGAGAGGGCAGGTGTGTGTGTGTGTGTGTTTGTGTGTGGAATGCGTGGAGTACTCTACACATGCACACTCTTACATTTTACATTAGGGAGACATGTCTGCCCGCACGTTTATAAAACTCGTTTGTTTATTGTAAACATGAGTATCTAGGTACGAATAAATATTTATCTATTTTCTTAGAAATATAATAAATTGATATGTTTTCATACATCAGGACGTAAACAAGAATACGTCTTGTCTGTGTTGAAGTAGTAAAGGTCTGGCTTTCTGGCTTCGAGACGCGATTAGGTGCGAGAGGTTGAGGTACCACTCGCTCGCTCGAGTCACTACCTAAACTGAACCGAGTAATACTCGGTACTCGGTTACTCGGTAAATTGTTATTCAGTGCATCTCTAATCCCAACCATAAGCAACGTTGGTCGAGTTTTATCAGAAGGGGATGTGAAACCCTTGAGAACCGGCGAGCGTGCATGATAAGAGTTACAAACGTTAAATCGAGCGAAGTATGTTACAACCGCGTGACTTGTGTCGCTTGGCTCCCTCTGCCTACCCCACAAGGGATTTAGGTAACCATAATCGTACGTGATTGTAGGTGAACTGATAAACTGACGAGCTCAGTGGCTCAGTCGTGAATGACACGACTTTAACACCAGCGCCCGTGGATTCGATTCCCACACAAGACAAACATTTGTGTGTATGAACATGTCTGTTTGTCTTGGTCTGGATGTTTTAAGTGAGGTGCATCAAAGCAGCCCGTCTGTGGAAGTACCTCCACCTCACGGAAAATCGCAGCCAAATAACGACTCCCTAGAGGGTTATTGTGTTCCTGTGTTTGAGTGAGGTTACCAGTAAGCTCCTAAGGAGTTGCTGTGTAAGCAGCAGAGGATGAATCGTGCGAGTGATACTTAATATATTACAAGGATTAATAGACTACGGTAGCTGCTTTATATCAGATTGGCCGTATGCTTGTATGCCTCCCGACGTTGTATAAAAAAAATGGCGTTTGAATTGCTATAGCAAGACGAGAGATTCGCTGTATGTCTGCTATTAGTCCCCTTCGTAAGGGTACGATAAGCCCTCTGCCACTGCCATTAAGGCTTTATCAGCTGCGGTTAAGAAGGGGGGAGGATTTGACGTTGATACGCGCTATCTAACCCTTTTCACAATCAAATCGGTATCGAGCCCTTAAGTTTAAGGCGAGATTTTGCCCCTTTGTGCGTTCTACCGATTGTACAACGGCTTGTGTTCCGAGGAATTGTTCGATACGATGCCGACAACTTTTTTCTATAACCACATCGCTCGCCGTCGAGTTCACCCTCACACACTGGAGCCTGGATACTGCGCGGTTGCAGAGAAGTTTTCCTCCGAGAAAGCTATCGGATAATGAGACTAGAAATAAACGTAATGTTTATGTGAACAAACTTTGTACACATTCCGCCAAAACTGCGCTGATGCAAAACATCTATACATACATATAAATAAAATTGAAGTGTCTGTCTGTGATTTCAAAACAAAGCCGTTATTTTAAGCTCATATTGTTATTTTCACGTTACCAAAGCCTAAAATGCATGATTTTTAACTTTTTGTAATCTTCGAAATGGCTGAACCGATTTTGACGGGACTATCACTGGTAGGTAGAGAACTGATCAGAACAGAATATAGGCTACTTTTTATCCCGTAAATATTTTGGGTTCCTGGGTAAAAAATGAAAAACTCTTTAAATTAGGGGAATATATCGGTAACTTTACGATTTTATTTTTATTATTATAATCCCGGTCATTTGATAGGCGTGCGCGGGGATAAGGGTCCAACGCGTAGAGGCCCCTTCGAAAAGACTATGTCATGTTGCCAGGGGATATCAGTGGGACAATATACCAATGAACAGGCCACGGCAGGTATTGGGACTATTGGAAATATCGCGGAAAAAAGTGGGCTATTAAAATGAGATTAGAAGGTATTATTAGAACCGAGCTATTGCAAAAGAGGGACGGACGCCTGCCATAACTATTATATCTGATGTTACTTTCGGCAGGCTGTGTCTCGCCACTCACTAGATGGACCCCCGAAATGCCAGAGAAAGTCGGCCGGGGGCAACACCGGTGTAAGTGACTTAGGGGTGTCGAGAGGTGTGCTGCGCTTTCTCCGAAGTTACTCGCGGCGTTATGCCCTTTAACACTTCCACCCCTGGAGTATATCACGTGTTAGAGCAATATACTCTATCGACTCCTCTCTGGACGGCCAATAAAGGCAAGCCAGAGCTGAGAGTCCTGTGGGCCTTCTTAGTTTTCCACTCTGACCCACGAACACACGCCGGAGACGAAGGCTCTGATAGACTCTCTGGAGCACTCGGGTACCCGTGGTATCGTTATGCACCAACAGCTCGCCACAAGCTGCCCTGCGGGGATTATTAGTTATTATTATTAGGGTTTTCTTTTATTATTATTTTCACAGAATACGTATTTTTTGTGACATAAAATAACTACGCATTTTTTATGCAATAAATGTAATAAACATGAAATAAATATACGTTGCCTTCCATAAAGGTCAATAGATGTTTTAAGTGTTTCTTAATATGTATGCCACGCGATGAAATCTAAGGTATAATTACTTATAAAGAAAGGCCCTGAACTTTGATTTGTTTTTAACAGAAAGAATTTGAGGGCTATAGAGAAACAAAGGCTACTAAAACCCCAATACTTACGCGTGCGAAGCCACGGGCTTCGGCTAGTGTTTAATAAAATTCTGAACTGTCTGAAGAATTAAAAGTTGCAGGTTTAAAAAACATTTCAAAAACTTAATAAAAAAATGTTATTACAGCGTTAATGATTTCATTACTGATGAATGCTTGTAATTTGCTGTGTATGGTTCTTATCGACATGATATGTATTATTATTAATTGACATTTCAACTTTTTAATTTATCTTGACATGGCAACATTTGCTCTATCCCTCAAACGTTGTACGCAGACAAGGCAAAACATGAAGGAAATAATTGCAACACCATATTTGCATGCGATCGTACGTAATATTACTCATGTTTTATGTAAATAAATATATCTTTATCTTTTAGCTAGCACACACACACACACACAAGCACACGCCACGATTCGAACCTGGGATCGCTGGTTTATGCACTGACTATATCCTCAAGACTATCACTATTTTCATCTACTACTGTACTGTTTTGATATGAAGTGGTCACCACAACCGCTTGCAACGCTCACAACTTCTCAGGAACATACTGGTAACCTCACTTACTCGTAGATACACTTCTTATCTGAGTCATACTGTATACATTCATTTGTGTACCTAATACGAACCAAATCGGTTCAGTAGTTCCGAAGACAACTGAATGTGACATGCGAGTGATACTTTGCAGGATTTCATATTTTTTTCTGACGTACAGTTATTTACTTGTAGGTTGATTAGCGCGGTGGCGAAGTGATTAGGAATGCTACTTAAAAACCAAAGCTCGTGGGTTCGATATCCACACTGGACAAACATTTGTCTGCGTGAACATGTCTGTTTGTCTTGTTCCCTGGAGGGTTGTTAGATTTCTGCGTGTGAGTTTACCAGTAAGCTCCTAACGGCATCGGGAGGCATCGTGCGAGTGATACTTAATATATTACAAGCATTAATAGGCTACGGTAACTGCTTTGCATCAGGTAGGCCGTATGCTTGTATGCCTCCCAATATGGTTAAAAAAAAAAAATAAGAGAATCGAAAATTAAACAAAAAAATACAATAAGTTTATTAAAAAAAATATAAATGTAAGATGTGTCTAAGTGGCCGCTAGGGCCCAAAGGTAAATAATGATTTTTTATTTTATTTTATTTATTTTGTTGCGTTGGCAGACAACCGATAGGTGTAGGAATAGTTTTCTGTACGGTTTGTCAGCTTTCAGTTGTCATTGTGACTGTACCTTTTTCGCTGCACGTGGGCACGCAGTCTCGTACGACAGTCAGCTCGCTCACGTATTTCTGTAACAAATGATTACACTTTAGAAAATGTAAACAAAACAATAACAATGTAGAGATATTGACTTATTTTTCCGGCGATAAAGAGACCTAAAAAAAATCCAAAATTCTAATTAATATTTTATTAACTAAATATTACATTGATACTAATGCTAGCGAGTTGTTATTTGGCTGCAGTTTTCTGTGACGAGGAGGTACTTCCCCAGATAATTACAAATCACGTAACACTTAGAACTCCGGTCTAAATAGTCTGCGCATATTTGTTTTTGTCAAATAAATAAGTAAATATTATATAAACCATGGCAATGATAATATAACATACACTCTTGAACCAGTGCTTATGGAAGACCAGCGACAATTTCGCTGACTACGCGTTAGGCATTAGGCCAAGGTAGGCCGTGGCTTGAGGAATAGCGACTAGCGATTATAGCCCACTGGCAAGAATGTCGTGATTTGTGCAATCGATTGATTTATCTTATTTCTATATTACGGGGAACCTCAAGGACACTCAGCGTGATATGACAAGAGCTATGCGCGGGGTTTCTCTGCGTGATAGAATCAGAATGAAGATATCCGCAGTAGAACTAAAGTAACGGACATAACCCAAAGGATAAGAAAGCTGCTGAGGAGTCGCAATGTTAATAGCGGGTGACTAACGATATATGTCATCATTTTTCCCTAACGAGAAGTGTTTTCTTTTTATATTAGAGGGGGCAAACCACCGCACATAGACATCAGCAACACCAAAGGGTTACTGATGCATTGCCAGCTTTTTTAGGAAAATATAGGCTCTTTTCTTGAAGGTAGCCATATCGTATTTGTTCGGGAATACCGCTGAGGGTAGTTGATTCCATAATTTCACCGCAGAAAATGCCTCAAAGCGTACTGTAGTGGATTGCCACTCATCAAGATGGTGAGGTTGAATTTTTAGTTTGTGGCGAGTGTTACGACAGTGGAAATGTAATTTCGAAACTCGTTTCACCGCCTCAAATTATCCTACGCTTAGAAAAAGTGGTCATCTCTAATATACGAGTACATAATAGGCATTGGGCAATTCAAAAACATTCTCCTTTTCGAAGGTATTTATTTTTATACCAATTCCTTAAAATATTTTTTTATCCCCTGAGGATGTCCGCTAGCGTTTGTTACAAACCACTAGTTATAAAACCTCAGCCTTACCCTTATTTCCATTAGCGCAGCAGCCCCTAATGTATTCGAATTCCCGAGTTCGATGCTTGGTTGATTTACTACCTATACTTAAGTGATTAGTCTCATTGGATTTAATTGTACCTCTTACATATACATGTACCTAGTCAAGGGTCTGAAAAGGTAAGGTAATTAATTATTTTGACCCTAGCTGTGATTTGGAGGTCTGCCTCCTTTCAGATCGTGTAATTCATTGGTTTTTAAACCGTTGCCGAAAGTTGACTTATTAGTTATAACGAGCCCGGTGGCGCAGTGGTGAAACGCGCTGTTAAGTTATTTTGACACCAACGCTCGTGGGTCCGATTCGCATACAGGACAAACATTTGTGTGCATGTCTGTTTGTCATTGGACTTATAATCAAAGCAGCCCTCAGTGGAAATAGCTTACAGAAAACCGTAGCCAAATAACAATTCCCTAGAGAGCTGTATTCCTGCGTGTGAGTAAGGTCATCAGTAAGCTCTTAAGGAGTCGCTGTGTTAGCAGCAGAGGCGACATCGCGCGGGTGACACTAAACGTGTTACAAGCGTTCATACTCTACGGTAACCGCTTTACATCAGGTGCCTTCCTACATGCTCTAAATCCAAACGGCGTTCAAAAGGTTTTGAAATGATGACGAAAATGTGGAATCGACACAGTCGTTCACGCGTCGTCGGCAAGTGGTGGCCGGAGGCAAGCAAACATACGGCCCGCCTGTAATGTGGTAACCGTACACTAAGGACGCTTGTGATATACTAAGTATCGCACGCGCGATGCCAGCTGCTCAGCAACACACCAACTCCTTAGTCTTAACACAGCCTTTACCAGAACGAGACTTTGTACAAAAGTCGTCTGCGTGTCTGACCTATTTCTACCGCCAAGCAGCTGTATTTATATAGCTGTGTTCGGTTTAAATGGTGAGATATGGCTGAGAAATTACTGGGTACTGTGACGAAACAGCCTTAGGTTACAAGTTTGGCAGCGCACGAGTAACATCCCCGTGGTGTTGCGAGCGTCAATAGACTACAGTGACCATTTACCGTCTAATGCGGGCTACATGCTTGTTTGCCAATGTAGTTGTATAAAAATGCAGCTTACTGTCAATCCCACTCACTCGCAGGAACATAACAACCGCCAGTGGTACGTCACCAGTTTGATGCGCCGTGCCTTTTTTAAAATCATCGAGATCAAACAAACAAAAATGTTCGTTGGTTTTAAAGTAACCTTACTAACCACTCGACCACGGGGCTCGTCATGAGTGAAAATGAATTCACAATTAATAAAAGTAGCTAAAAGAGAAGTATTATAACTTACGTACAGCACCGGTTGCGGTCAGCCGCCGATTTCCGTGAAGTGAACTCCAGGCCTACCCTACTTCCGGTGTTTCTATGAAAATATGTATATATTGAAATATTAATTCGGGTACTTTTAGAAATTTTAAGGAGATTTATGGTTTAAGTTATTCATTTTGAATTATCAAAACATACAGAGAGAATAATTTATATCTATTGACGAGCTCGGTGGCGCAGTGGTGAAACGCGTTGTTACACTACTTTGACACCAAAGCTCGTGGGTTCGATTCCCACACAGTACAAACATTTGTGTGAATATTTGTTGTATTTTAATTTATTTTTAAAAAGAATATGTAAGTAAATATTAAGTGTAATATTTCAAGCGTCTACCGGTTGCCATTACCAATATCGAGCAAAAACGAGCAAAAAAAATCACATTTGTTGTATAGGAGCCCCCTTAAATATTTATTATATTCTCTTTTATAGTATTTGTTGTTATAGCGGCAACAGAAATACATCATCTGTGAAAATTTCAACTGTTTAACTATCACGGTTCATTAGCTACAGCCTGGTGACAGACGGACGGACAGCGGAGTCTCAGTAATAGGGTATTTTTACCCTTTGGGTACAGAACCCTAAAAACCAACAAATAGCGGTAAATAGAAATTATACGCTCACTCTTAACGGGCTTCCATATATTATTCCTTCATGGTTTCCAGAGACCAGCGGCTACTGCTTACTGGTGTTACTGCTAACTTTGCTTAGTATCACGCACATGTGTGAGCCATGATTTCGTTTCTCTGAAGTTATCTATTGCTTACATTTCTTCATCTACTACATGTCCATGTCAAAACTAAAAGTATGGCTTATACTTGTCGTTTAGCGGTTGTCAAAGAGGCAATAGATGTAATGGCCGCCGACTATCACTAAAGGGCGGGAAATTATTGTCACGACCAGAAACAGACATTTGGTATAACGTATAGCGTGTCTACTGCATTACAGATACGAGTACAGTTGGACAGTTTTATGCGTAAATGACCCAAGCTAATTGTTTATTTTTTATAATTGTTTTAATAAATCATGAACAGATATGTGATTAGAGTATCTTTTTAAGTAATTAAAAATACTTGTGTTAGGATACACAGGAAATTATTTTATAAGTAAGGCGTAAAAATACACACATATGAGGCGCATATTGTGTGTTTGTGATCATGTATCATGCAGCGAAATGATCTCAAAATGGCCACCATCCATGATATCGTATCAGAGATTTCTGAATTGCCTCCTACTATGGTATTCTCGTCAATAAGTTCTGTTGTTTATTGTATACACATTAAGTAATTTAAAGAAGGGAGAATTTTAAAATATAAAGATATTTATTTACCATTGAGCCCTCGCTGGATTATAACGTCGAATATTTTGAATAAAAATCTTACTTTATTTAATTTTATTTATTTCTCAAGGTTTTCATTTTCCTTTTTTGAATCTATCAACATTTCAGTCGTTAACTCGTGGAGGCGAGAGCTGGGTATGGCAGAGAGAGCATGAAAGTAGGTTAAGGCGACACCTCGATCGTGAAGCTTTAAAATGGCTCCGCCCAATCACCCCGCGCCCCTCAAGTGACACTCTACGCTCGATTTGTAAAATTTGAAATTAGCGCCTAATAGGTAACCTGGGGTCAACGTATAGTCAATGCAAACGAACAGAAAAGCTACGGAGTCGCGTCACACCTAAAAAAAATTATAATATCAATATTTAATAAAAATATTGATTTAATTATTATTTAGCTTTATACATACTGAACCAAACATATTTATTTAAGCTAGACGGAAAACAATAGTAATAATAGTAATAAAAAACTACAGAAACGTATTCACTTTTAAAAGTTTATTGAAAGAGAAATCAATGACATCGTTTTATGTTTATATCTCTACAAGTTAACATGTCTCGATATCTATGTTGTTCTTACTTAGGTCTCGTTCAGTGGCGCCCTCATTGAATAAAAAATCATATCATAGCATAGAAGATAAACATTATGAAATCCTATGTTGCATTTATTACGAAGATAGTAAAGTATTTTTACGTTATTAAACCAACACTCAAAATATTCCACTATCGTTGTTATAAGCAAAAGTGCTAAAAGAGGCCGTTTTTGGCAATTATGCCTATAACAACGAAAGCAAAACATTTCAATTGTTGGTTTAATGACGTAAAAGTACGTTATTGTATTTGTAACACACGCAACACAGGACTTTATAATGTTTATCTTCCACGCTATGATACGATATTTTATTCTTTGAGGCGCCACTGGATGGCATGTATCCCCCTTAAGAAGAATGAAACACCAGCTACATAATACAACATTGTTTATCGAGAGGCTAAAGCGGGCCATTTGTTGATTCGGGCACATATGTTCGAGTGTCATAATGGCTGATAGCGCCGAGTAAACACAGGATTTTTTTATTTCGAATAAATAAGAGAAATAAAATTATCAGATTGAATTAGAGAAAGTATTCCCGCTATTACTACTAGTTTTTATATATTTTTCGCAACACATTAACATAATGTGACCTCCAGGATTTTTTTTCTTTACAAAGAAGTTAAGGGCTATAACTTATAACACACACTTTAGCCCCTCTACGTTATACTTTTAATGCTATTTTTTTAGAGCACGAAGAGTAAACATTTTATTACAAGCTTTTAGCAACTTTTAGTGCATAAAATGGTATACGGCATCTACACAACTTTCACGCATCATACCTAACATGGACGAATATATCATTCAGGTATCTACTGAAAGATTGCGTACCTAAATGATAAAGAAATTGTATATTTTGATCATTAAATGTGGTGGATTTCGTATTCTTATAATCTTTTTAAAATGGGGTAGTTTGATTAAAACTTGCAATTATCGCGAACTATCCTGTGAATTCCTTCCAGTCTACCCTACATGCGTACGGCGATAGCCGCGCCCCAGTCGATGTTCAAAGTACAATCCGAACGGACGCTAGTATATTATTTGATCGCCTACGAAGCCAACCCCGCTTTATTATATCTATACATTTTGTGAAAAGACACTTTAACATAATACAAATACTCCTGTGATCTGTGTGCTTGTGTAGCGAAGACCGAAACAGCTAAGGAGACGGCAGTGATCCAGCAAGTCGCAAGGTTAGTGCGCATGTGTTTCCTATCCTCGTGATCCTTGGAGTCATAAGCCTTTTCTTCGTCCTCATCGAGCTCACGATAATTGCAAGTACGACAGGCATAAGTTTCAATAAAAAGATACAGTCCACTAAAAACATGGAGCCTATGGCTCAAATTATCGAAGTTGTTATACAAAGCCAGCTAATGGAGGCTTAGGCGCCTCCATATTTATGGTCACTTCGGCCGGATCTAAATTATTATTATTTTAGTTTTTCTAAATCTAAATCATTAACCCGCAAGAATAACGTTATAGTCATTGTACCTACTGCGTAAATAAAATAGATTGTCGAATACTTTTTATATTTTTCCCGCATCGACAGCTATTTTTTGTTTTTATATTCCGCATCGCATTTACGTGTAGTACAAAACACTGTAAGTTATTCATTTTATAAAATAAGTATCATTTTTTAACACCCGTTGTAGTTAAAAATTTTTGAATTCATCGCCGCCATTTTGTTACGTTTTCATTTGTTCGTACTTTGGGTAACATCGGCCATCGGCTTCGTAGTTTCTAATTCTTATACCTGCTAATTGTTATATTTTACCCGCTTTTATATTTTATCACCCGCTCATATTCGTAAGATATTAACACGTTACTTTTCATATACGTAAATCAAGTAGATATAATCGTACTTTAATACAGGCTCATTCTATTGAAAGGAAACAGATTTCTGGTAACATTCGTTACTATTAATAGTACCTACCTACATTTAATTTAAAACAATTGAAACATTTTTAGTTATTTTTCAATACGTAGATACCTAAGAATTGTTGTATCGTATACCTGTGGACTGAAGTTGTTTACTGTTTGTGTCATCTTACGCGCAGGCCGCCTTTTATTTATTTTAGTACCTACAACATTTTGTTCAGTTCTTTTATTATCTATACAGTTGTTTGTAATCATTTACAATGGTTAAACCTAAAAGAAGAGGAAGCGAGGGTTTCAGTGGAGAAAGTTTTGATACAAATAAAAGTCAGCTAACTATTTACATAGTCAAGCGCGATGTTATTTATAAACGCATGGAAAATATTTTTGAACTTGCACAAAAATGTGAAAAGGACAAACATCATTATAAGTCGTTCTGTGCGAGTGCCTCAACAATAGAAAAGTTACGTAGTGACTACCAAGAGGTCTTAGATTCTTACAATTTATTAAATTTACAATTAAATCCCGATACTCGCGTAGACTACGATTCATGGACTTCATTTGAAGAAATGTACTGCTATGTTAAACAGGTTTTGTTAGAAAATGAAAAAGATAGTTCTAGTTCAGCACCGCAATATCTAACAAAATCAAAACCGCGCCTTCAGCCCATTGAACTGATATCGTTCAATGGGGATGTCAGAACCTGGCCTTTGTTCTATCAGCAGTTTAAAAACATGATCCACGATAATGTGTCGCTAACTGATAGTGAAAAGGTTTTTTATTTGGTTGGTAAATTAACCGGTCAAGCGTCGTCAGTTTGTGCAGGGCTAGCCCCTACCGCAGAAAATTATAATATTATTTGGGAAGCACTCGTACAAAAATACGACGACCCCCGCTCTCTCGCATGTGCGTATTTCAATCAGCTGTTACATTTTAAACCGCTTTTAAATACGAACTCAACCGGTCTAGATTCCTTTATTAATAATTTTAATTCATCTGTAGAAGCCCTTAAACAATTAAAACTTAATGATTTAACGGATTTTATATTTTTGCACTTGGCACTTCAAAAGTTAGACGCGGAAACAATAAAATTATTTGAAAATAATTATCGCAAAGAAAAAATACCTTCATATCAAAATTTAATTGAATTCGTTAAAGAACAGAGTAAAGTTTTGTCTCGTTCCGTTACTAGTCATCACAATAAACCAGTTGATCATTCGTACTTAATTCGTAAACAACACGATAAGAAAATTCCTACGCCATTCCATAAACCTTTTGTTAATACTGACTTAGGGTCGGGTCTGACTGCCACAAGCGGAGGCGATAAGTGTTTATTGTGTAATAATAAACAACACGAACATTTATATTCGTGTTCGTCTTTTATGAAACTCACTCCGCACGAAAGATATAATTTTATTAAAAACAAACATATTTGTAATAATTGTTTGAGTGTGAAACATAAAACTTTTTCTTGTACTTCTAAACATAATTGTTCTCATTGTTCTATGAGACATCATTCGCTATTGCACTTCAATTCGAATTTTAAATCTAACTGTAACATCGGTGCAAGTGTAACGGTGTCCGACTGCGACCCCGCAAGTATTTCCGCTCCCGCTTGTGGCGCGCCCCGCCCTACAACGGCTCGATGTGACTATCAGCCGTCTCAAGTAAATAGTTCTCGATCCGCCGCTATGCAGCATTCGTTACCTAGTTTGTCTCAAAGCCCTACGAATACTGTGCCTAACATAATTGTGGACACGCCACGAATTATTGAAAATAAAGCATCCTTGTGTACTCTTTCGTCTTATGATCAGGGACAGAGTTATAAAACGACTACTTTATTAGGAACCGCAAAAATTAAATATATCGATTATTCTAACCGCACTCACTACTTGAGGTGTCTGGTTGATCCTGGATCTCAGTGTGATTATATTTCCGCATCCTGTTGTAAAAGGCTTTCTCTTCCTTTTTACAAGCAGACCCGCTATTCGCATGTTCAAGGCATTGGAGGAGCGTCACAAAAAATCCTTGGCATTACATCACTTAAGTTCGCATCTCGCTTTGACGATAGACGCGAATATTCTGTGAAGCCCATGGTTGTTGAGCAGATTACGTCACAGTTACCAGATTCGCTTATCGATATCTCGACTATACAATTTATTAATAATCTGCCGCTCGCTGATGATGATTTTTCACAACCTGGGCCTATAGATATGCTTTTGGGTGTGAACTTATATTGTGAAATTTTACTTTCTAATAAAATTAAAAGCTCTAGTGAGCAAATGCCCTCCGCTTTTGAAACGACCTTAGGCTACCTGATTATGGGTGACGCTCCGATTGTTTCTCCGCAACCTACTAGTGCTACTCGCGCGCACTGCTCTTTTACATCTGATCCGCTACATCAAATTGTCGAGAAATTTTGGGCAATTGAGGAAATGCCCTCGCGTACATTTTTAAGCCCGGACGAACAACAATGTGAAACTATTTACACATCTTCAACGGTTCGAAACCCCGACGGCACTTACTCAGTGGATCTTCCATTTAAAGATGATCCATACAAACTCGGCAATTCATACAATATCGCTAAAAGACGTTTTTTATTTTTAGAAAGAAAGCTTTATAAAGACTCTGATCTTAAAATAAAATATGATAAAATAAATTCTGAATACCTAGATACAGGTATTCTAGTTCGCACTGTACCTGAGTTAGGTGATCCGTCGGGTTTTTATTTACCGCATCACCCTGTATTACGCGACGACAAGGCAACCACTAAGGTTCGCCCTGTCTTAGATGGAAGCGCTAAGACGGATTCGGGATTATCATTAAATGATATCTTGCATTCCGGCTGCAATCTACAGGCTGATATTTTTAATATTCTTTTAAATGTACGAATTTATCGCATCGCTTTTTTCGCAGACGTGAAACAAATGTATTTATGCATATATACTAATAAACCGCACCGCAAATATCAACGGATATTATATCGGTTTTCTAATACTGATCCGATAGATGTTTTTGAGTTTACTCGCGTCACATTTGGACTTAGGTCTTCACCATTCTTGGCACTCCGTACTCTACGTCAACTTGCTAGTGATGAACGGCATAACTGGCCAAATGGTGCTGCCGTGCTAGAAAGGGACATTTATATGGACGATTTAGCTTCTTCTGCTTCTTCTGTTCAGGAAGCAGTCAAGACAGCGAATGAATTGATCCAACTTTTTAAAAAGGGAGGGTTCGATTTAGTGGTCTCGTCGGACCCATTATTCTTTACGCTAAATTAATAATAAAAGAACTTTGGCTTCTCAAGCTTGACTGGGACGATGTACCCCCTTCAAGTATTATTAATTTATGGCAGCAGTATTTGTCAGAATTACCGCAAATATCCCGTCTCACATTTCTGCGCCACGTGGGTATAGAAAGCCACTCTAAGGTTTCTTTGGTTGGGTTTTCAGATGCTAGCGAGTCCGCGTATGGCTGTGTCATTTATTTGCACGTGGTAAATGATGACCTGGCTCCTATTGTGACGCTCTTGTGTTCTAAATCACGAGTCGCGTCTGCTAAGCCCAAGATAACCCTGGCCCGTTTGGAGCTTAATGGGACGAATTTTGTTTCATCTAAAGGTTACCTTAATGAACTTTACGATTTTCTACGTTCTGATGATTATTATCAGACATTTAATAATGAACTCGCAAAGAACCGCATTACATGGAAAATGAATCCCCCCACAGCCAGCCATTTTGGAAGCATTTGGGAGGGAAATATTAAAGTTACGAAAGCTTTACTGTTTCGGGTTATTGGAACTCAACTCTTTACCTATGAGGAGTTATCAACTATTCTTACGCAGGTAGAAGCAGTTCTCAATAGTCGACCGCTGTACGTGTTAAGCTCTGATCCGTCGGAGCCGCTAGCTTTAACTCCCGCGCATTTTTTGAATACTGCTCCGCTAGAATTTCTTCCCGCTGCTGATTTATCCAGAGAACGTATGAGTTTATTGTCACGATTCTCGTTGATGGATTCGCTTGTCCAATCATATTGGAAACGATTTAGAACTGAGTATTTACATAATTTGCAATCACGCGAAAAATGGAATACCCCTTCGAATCCAATCGCAATTGGTACCGTGGTGTTATTAAATGTAGATAACGCTCCACCCTTGCAGTGGCCTATGGGTATAATCACAAATATATATCCTGGTAAGGATGGTGTGATACGCGTTGCGGAAGTAAAAACGAAAACTGGTACATATAAGCGCCCAGTTGTGCGGTTATGTCCGCTTCCTACTCAGTAGTATTTTTTTTTTTTTTTTGTGTTTTATTTGTCTCTTATTGGCAACCTTAACTCTAATTAAGTAAGTAAGTTACTTTAAAATTAATTTTATATTTTTATAATTCACATATACGATGTGTTTATTAGATTATCTCCATTTCCCACACGTTTTTTATATATTTATATTTTTTTTTGAAGGGTTTCTTCAAGGCCGGGGGAATGGTGGATTTCGTATTCTTATAATCTTTTTAAAATGGGGTAGTTTGATTAAAACTTGCAATTATCGCGAACTATCCTGTGAATTCCTTCCAGTCTACCCTACATGCGTACGGCGATAGCCGCGCCCCAGTCGATGTTCAAAGTACAATCCGAACGGACGCTAGTATATTATTTGATCGCCTACGAAGCCAACCCCGCTTTATTATATCTATACATTTTGTGAAAAGACACTTTAACATAATACAAATACTCCTGTGATCTGTGTGCTTGTGTAGCGAAGACCGAAACAGCTGAGGAGACGGCAGTGATCCAGCAAGTCGCAAGGTTAGTGCGCATGTGTTTCCTATCCTCGTGATCCTTGGAGTCATAAGCCTTTTCTTCGTCCTCATCGAGCTCACGATAATTGCAAGTACGACAGGCATAAGTTTCAATAAAAAGATACAGTCCACTAAAAACATGGAGCCTATGGCTCAAATTATCGAAGTTGTTATACAAAGCCAGCTAATGGAGGCTTAGGCGCCTCCAAAATGTAAATTTAACCTTTACCAAAAATTTATCAAGCACTTGGAATCCAATCAGCGAAATGTGAAAAAAACAACCAATATTTTAGGGTATCCTTCGAAAGAATAAATTATAATGATTAATTTCATCTAATGATATAGATTTATAAATTTATGGAAAATATTTAGATTTAACATTCAATTATCACTAAGATTTTAAAAATTGCTGTTTTTGACCCTAACCGTTATGTAGCTAAATAAATTGATAAAATTATAATTTATAAAATTAATTTTTATTCCTTGAGCCTCTTTAATAAGCACAAATCTTGATTTGGTGCCTTCACCACCAGACTACATTCAAGCTATTTCACGTAATATATATAACCGCTATGAATAAACAAACGTCTTGAAGTACTCGTTTATCCTTGGCGCTAATTTTGGATTGGGATTGCAACAAACATATTTTTAAAGAGTAAATAGCTCTAGCCATCCACCTTGCTTGATGCATCGCCAGGATCCAGGAGGTCTGATTTTAATTTTTTTCTCATTATCTCCTCCTAGGAATATAATGGATAGTTCAATTACTTCCCGATAATCGTCACGTACAATGTTTTTTTGTAATTCTTGATTATAAAATATCAACAATTATTTTATTATTGTATTACCAAAATGTTGTGTGACAATATCGGTGTACGATTGAATAGCAGCAGGATTAATAGTTTTCCAGTAGTCTCTAAATTTTTTGAACATTGGGATATCAGGGCTGCTTGTGACTTGGTGGATTTTTGATTCGATTTGACACAGCTTTACCTTGATCCTGGCCGGAAGAGCTCTCTAGTTTGGGTACAGCCAGAAGTTGTTCATTTTCTCTAAATGAAATTAAAATTGGCAGGCGTTCTTCTTTAGGGCTTCTCACGTCCAGACCAGGTAACAATTTCCCATTCCAGTAAACGGTCACCATTTTAGACATATTATTTTGAAAATCTGATTTTATAGATTCCGCTCTATCTTTTCTACTCTGAGTGCTAATGCGTTGATAGACGATTTGTTTATCGGTAAATCATCACAGCTAAAATCTAGTGCTTCTACTACAGCCCGGTGTATATAGACAAAATCCCTTATGCTTAATTGAGATCTATCTAAATCTGCAACTAACATAGGCGTGATAAAGTCTTCCTTCCTCGTAACACATTTGGTCATGTCTTTTTTTCTCTTCTTTTAATTTTCTCTGTTTGGTCCTTTCTTCTTTTTCGGCTAACTTTTTTGTGCGCCTGCTAAACATCCTGAATTATTTATATAAATATTTTGTCTTCTTCTATTGTAATCCGTTCTAAAGTATCAGCGTGTGCTATATCGAATAAACTATCTAAATTATTTTGAAAGTCCTCACGGCGCTTGTAAACATCTTGTATTTTTTTGGAAATTTTTTGCAACTCCCTCCTGGTGAAGATTCACAAGTTATTTTACACAGTTAGGTATATCTCTGGTTCCTGGGATCCTAGCTTTTTCCCTAAATATAATACACTCTCGAATGACTAGGTATGCGCTTTCACTAACAGTCAATTTAACTTCGCGAATTTTATAAAAAAGTACAGGAAGAACATGACGGTTAGACTGTAATTTTGCGCCTATTATTTGATAATTTACGTCTCCAACTAAGAAAATACTTGATTTATTGCTTCTCAATTCCAGTGCCATCTTATAAAAGTTAAAACATTACGTATTAATCACGAGAATAACTGACATTCAAAATTAATAGACGGTTAGGTAATTATGACGAAGTTAACGATGCTCTCACTAAAGTTATTCTTTGGTTTAGTGTTAATAATCTGCTTTTAAATGATAAAAAGACTAAAGTAATTAAGTTCTCAACACCTAATGTAAGACAGGTGGCTACCAATGTACATGTTAATGGAACTAATTTAGCCTCTGTGGAGACAACTGTGTTCTTGGGTATAACAATTGACTCCAGACTACAAAGGGGCCCACAAATTGAAAAATTATCAGGAAAACTAAGTTCTGCAGCTTATGCAGTGAAAACTATTAGACGGCTCACTGATATTGATACGGCTAGAATAGTTTATTTCAGCTACTTTCATACTATTATGTCATATGGAATTCTTCTTTGGGGTAACTCCGCGGATATTAACACCATTTTTTTATTGCAAAAGAGAGCCATAAGAGCTATCTACAAACTTGGTCCCCGGGAGAGCCTTAGAGAAAAATTCAAAGAAATAAATATTTTAACAGTCGCATCGCAATATATCTATGAAAATCTTTTGTATGTCCATAAAAACATAGACTCATTTTGTAAAAAGAGTGATACTCATAGCATAAATACTAGATATAAGCATAATCTTGTGTTATATGCAAGCCGTCTCCACAAAACAAGTAATTATTTTATGGGGCAATGTATACGGTTCTATAACAAACTTCCCAGCAATTAAGAGATTTGTCAATAAACAAATTTAAAACTACTATTAAAGCCAAATTGTGTAGCAGGGCATATTATAAAGTATCTGACTATATTAATGATAAAAATGCCTGGGAGTGAGTCGATCCAATTATAATGTAATTAACAAAATATGTAAATTTGTTTGGATAACAAACGAGGGATGCCTGAGTTTTTTGGCAGTATTTTTATCAGTGCTCACCTAGTCATAAACTGCACGGTAGGGAAAAAAATTGTGACGATTCCAAACAAATGTAGCCATTTTTACGGAATAAAAAGATTTTGACTTTGAATTTGAACAAATGAATACCGCGAGTACGTGCGGCACTGCCGCGCAACTTGTATGAACATGTTTTGATGTAATTCGGCACGGATTATCGTAATCCAAATAAGTTAAAAATTAATTTCCGAGTGTTTTAAAAGCAAATGAACAAAACTAAGACCTATGCGTTAGAAAATAAAAACTTTGAAAAATAAGGGACACCCTAATATACATATATACAAATAGATTTTATAATCTATTCATATTTAAAAAAAACATGTGACAAATGATTTTCTTGCTGTTTCATAACTTTAACTTCAGTATAATGACATTTATTGTATTTTACTTATGTATACTCTGTGTTTTGTATTGTTGTACGTTTCCTTGTTATTTATTAAACTCTCAAGAAGAAAGAACCAGGACCATCTCTGATGTTGCAAAATAAATCTAATCCGTACAATAGTTCAATACTAACCACAATGTATAGAATAGATGATTTTTTTGTGTTTTCAGTGTTGGTTCATAGTAAATATTATTTGTTTTCACGAGTACCATGGGTATAAGTATACTATCTATCTATATCTTCACGCTAAATCCCTCGTGAGCGCCACATGACTCGGTACTTACACACCTCGCTCGCTTCTTTAACATGAAACATACCAAGTTTTTTTAAAAACTATCAAAATATACTATTTTACTAGTAATTATTTTAATACAAAAAAAAAAAAAAAAAACCTCCACTGGTTTTCTATCTTCTGATTGGATAAATTTCCAACGTAAACTAACTTTCACCTACGTACAATGTCTAAGTCGGAGTTCGGTGAGCTTATAATGGTTACTATGAGTTTGTCGTCCCGTATGACACTTACGTTAAAATAGCATATAAATCGAGTAGTGATTCTTCTGGTGGAATATGTTTATTTAGTAAGTTTCTCCTAAAAAACAAAACAGCAAAAATATTCTATTTTATAAGTTTTTATTTTAATACAAAGAAATAAAGAGTCTCCACTGGTTGCTATGTGCTGAGAGCGCGAACCGTATTGGTATAAATTTCCAACGTAACCTGACCTCCACCGACGTACAACTTCTAAGTCGGAGTTCGGTCAGATTATAATGGATATAATAGGAGTTTGACGTCCTATATAGGTACACGGTCAGCTTGTGGATAATGTATACCAATTATCAAATGTTACTGTTTATTCCTGCAAAAAATAACTCTTATTCAATGCAGTTTTATATAGAGTTATTAAGTAAGCAAAATTAAAAAAAGTTTGAAGAGGAATAACATAGCTTGGGCCAACCATACCTAGGAACTGTTCTAAAAACTAGAAATATGTCTACACAATGTTACTATAATATGTTTAATGAATATAATAATAAAAAAAAAATACCTTGTCTTGTTCGCCTCCGCCATTCTACGAACATTTTCTTTGTATCTTTATTTTATATATTTTCTTTTTAGTGTTCCCCATTATTACAACAGTATAATAAATATATATAAACCTATAATATTATTTACTACTTATATCTAATAATAATACACTTACGATAAATACTATAATATTGAATATTTACAACTATTAATTATAAAAACTTCGGTGTCGCGATGTTATTGGAGCGAGCTCGAGCAGACAGTCGACATAGGTCTCACCTCGAAGCGGGCTGCAGCCGGACTGGCTGGATGTAGTTAGTCAACGCGTTTATAATCCTCATTACCGCACAATAAGGTCGAAAACACGTAGCACCCAAGACGAATGTGATCGCTTAGAAATTGTCAGAAACTTAAAATATTTTAAAAAAATTTCATGTTTCACTTATCAAAATATGCAGCAACCATATTATAAACATAGATATTACTAATAGATTTAAGTAATTTTGAAGCGTATAAACAGAACAACTTCGTTGTAATTTCAAAAATAATGAATTTCAGGAGGTGTTTTCGAAAGTAATTATTATCGAATCAATTTTACACAATCGCGTATTTGAGCAAGCAAATTCAAGATAAAGAAATGAAGTTATTTATATTAAAATCTTAGATCCGTCAGTTTAGTCATTAGCCTATACTATTCGATGAAAGTTGGTCTAATTTTTCAATGTGTCGCCTTAAAGGCGGTCGAAATGCGAGTGTTGCGGATAATTTGTAGACTTATAGACCGCGGTTGCAATGATGATGTGAGAAGTAGAGTTGATTGAAAAAGATACATGTTCAGATTTTCGGACATGTAGAAAGAATGCACGAGGAAACATATACGAAACAGATATACAACGAGAAAGTCGAAAGATGTAAGAGCCGAAGAAGGCCAAGACTAATCTACCATGATCGAATTGGTCGCGTTCTATCAGGAAGTGACGTCAGGAGTACTACAAACTGGCGAGCTTGCATGAAAGGAGCAATGAATTTTACAGAAGCGAGCGAGGTTTGTAAGGTAAGCGAGCTGACGTAAAGATATACGTACGTATATATTCTCTTCGTTGAATGCAGTTTTACAAGGATTTAAATACAGTATATGGTAATTTATCCACCCAATACTCAACTATATGGGTAAAATAAAACATTTATTATATAAGTAGTAAAAGCATTTCTATTTCAAAATTACTTATCTCAAAATAATATTCTGAAGATTTGGATCACTTCCGCACAATATCGTCCTATTATAGTGTTGCCATTGATTCGAGTGTGGACAGAATTGACAGGTTATATTTTTCATGAGATGATAGATTGGTGTCAAATTGATACAGCTTGTCTATATTTAATCCTTCACGTGTCTATTGTCGAATAATTTTATTACATTTGAAGTACTGTTAATTAGAATTCCTGGCTTTGAGATATTAATCTTTTTTACATTTGAGATACTATTCAATTGAGTATCATTGGCTTCTCGTAGGTAATAAAATTCATAACGGTCAGCTTGACAAACGAATTGTTCAGCGAACATTCCAGAATTATTTGATTTATTTGTGATTCGTTACAAACTTACTACTCCACTATTGACCTAAAAGCCACTTTTTTCTCCTCGTGCGATAAAATGAGCCGGGAGGTCGGATAGTGCTTTCCGATGTTGTTTGAAGAGTCAGCGGCTATTGGATTAGACGAAAAGTGTTTAAGAATATCCATTAGCTGACAATTTCCAACGAGAAACGATCTATGTCTATTTTTTTTAACGTTGGGAGGGATACAAACAAATGATAAACCTGATGTAAACGTGTGTACCGTAGGCTATGAACGCTTACAATATCTCAAGTGTCGCAGGAGCGATGACGCCTCTGCTGCTAACACAGCAACTCCTTATAAGCTTTAACCTCACTCATTCGCAAGAACACAATAACCCTTATTACAGCGGGCACATGGCTCCATCGTGATTAAAAAGAAAAGGAATTTATAATATTACTAGTTACTCGACCCAGCTTCGCACGGGTGATCCAATCGTTACCAAACTTCACAGGATCACCTGCTGGGCTAAGCTCAAAATTTTTGAATTCCTGAAAATTGAAAATTTCATCAAAATCTGCCCGGCCGTTTTTGAGTCCATAGAGGACTTACAGACAAACATTCATTTTTATATTTATATAGAAGATTTATATTTTATATTATAAATTGCTTTTCTTGTTAATCACGGTCGATTCATGTGCAGTTGGGTCATCTCTGCCTATCCCGCAAAGTGCACGGCATAAAAATAAACATAGATAGAAAAGATATACAGAATTCAAAAAAAAATGTTCGAGTATAATATCCATTGTAATGCGAATTTTTTAAACTGAATGACCATATAAAATCGATAGTTTACAAGTAAACCCGCGCGCGACCAGCACTGTTCCCATGAATATGAACGTTGGATCTTTTAGAGCCGTTTCACTCAGAAATGGGCTATTTAGAGATCCCTCGAAAAAGGTTCTTCGCTAACGACTGTTCTTAGACAACATTCGGGTAAACTTAATTTGGCCGGATTGCTTAATTTTGAATTTCATTCCAGTGTTGCAGTACATTTGTGATTAAGTTTTATGTGCAATTTGATCTAACCTGCTGTTATTATTTTATTTTTAGGTTTCCGTACCTCTGAAGGAAAAAACGGAACCCTCAGAGTATCACTAGTTGTCCGTCTGTCTGTCTGTCCATCTGTCAAGACCCTTTTTCTCAGGGATGGGTGAATCTATCAAGCACATATAATATCAAATACTTAGGTATGCAATCCCTTCGAGCAGTGAAAGAATCAAACATCTAAGTCAACGCAATCTAAAGATATAGCTGTTTATATCTCGTTTCAGCGAATATTTCGACACTCGCAAGGAAATCAAAACCTATAGGATACTTCCCGTTGACCTAGAATCATGAAATTTGGTAAGAAGCAATGTCAAGAAGCACGAGTAAAGGAAAAAAACCGAAAACCATAAATTTGTAGTTACATCACAAAAAACCAGTTGAGAATACGCAAGCTTGCATTGCCAGAGGAACACCTGGCTCGTCAATTATATAACAATTCATTTTTTTTTTTAATTTGTTGGCCATTTTGACCATGTTCCTTAAGAGATAGGAACGGTGTTCCTGAACATTCCTATTCTCCTTTTTTATGCTGAATCCGAATCTGAAGAATGAAGAAAAGAAGACGAAGAAGAAAGAAATCGAATATTCGAAAAAAGCGACAGACAAACGCACAGACAAATGCACGGACAAACGCACAGACAAACATATAAAATTCATATAGGAACGGCGTTCCTGAAAATATTTCTTACCCTCGGTACGCGAGTCGGACTCGCACTTGACGGCTTTTATATATATATATATATATATATATATATATATATAAGCATACAGAAGTTAAAACACTAGCTTTTCAAAATGGCGAGTCTTGGAAAAGATTGTAGTACCTAAATACAATTAAACGTATGTATGTTGTTATTATTTTACTTGAAATTACGTCTGAATCAATTACCAATAATAACCTAAATAGTTATAGTAAGCATAAAACAATATAATATAATTCCAAAGAATAAATATCGTCACTGTTACCACTATATGTTCCTATAAATAGTAACTTCGGACAGTGGTCTGATGAGCCAAGTGGCGCATCCACTGAGATTTTATACTCATCCGGACTTGTAGTCAGCAGAAGGTTCCAGGAAGCTTGTGTGGTTCTCAATAACTGGTATTCTCGTGGGAGAATGAACCAGCTGAGAGAAACCATGGGCCAGAGCAAATTCATGAGCATATCTCCCCGCGTAGTCAGTGCACCGAGAGCCAAACCACTCGATATGATGGGCATTAATTTATGTATGTATATCTTCACGCCAGGTCCCTTGCGGGGTAGGCAGAGAGAACATTATGGGCATTAAAGTCTCCTAAAATCATTAATTCGGAAGATACTGCTCGATGACTTTGTCAGTCTCCATTTGCAGGTGCTCGAATAGACGAACTGTGTCCGTATCACCGCTATGAGACCTGTCAGGGCACGCGTAGATCCGGGTGTGGCCGCCGTGAGCCACGCGTACCCATAATAAAGACAGGTCCTTGTCTTCAAGACTATGAAGATGGCGACAGAAAATATCTTCCAAACGAACGTGCATACCCCGGCACGATGCACAGATAATAAGTTCTAGAGTTTGTACCCGGGATAATGTAAGTAGAATGTGTCGGCCGGTGAGGATATTTCTGTCTCCGTGAGGAAAAGAATGGTCGGCCGCGCGGTCTCCATGTGGTAGTGGACCGTAATAATGTTGGAGTGAAGTCCCCTGATGTTGCAAAATCCACATTTAACGTGGATGGGGTGGCCGCTGTAATTATACGTTTTCCTTTACGCCTAGCCATGTTTGTTGTGATGTGGACGTTTTTGAAATAGAGAAGTCGCTGATCGGACGGAGTAGAGGACAAAAGCGCGGCGTCGTCCACCACTAGACAGTGCTGGTTTTGCGCAGAGGTCGTTGCTAAAAACGAGGGCAGTTAGAACAGCCATGGTGGCAGTTTCTGTTCCGGATGACGGGCAATCGCCGCCAATTGGCAGCGATGGCGTACATCTACTGACGATAGGGAATGGGTGCCGGCCGGTGCTAGTTCACATACACACAGAGCAGGTTGGTTAGTCAAATTGCATTTTTATCTACTATAGGTGCATAAAGTGATTTCAAAATTATGTATTTTTTATACAACGTTGGGAGGCATACAAGCAAGCATACGGCCCACCTGGTGTAAAGCGGCTACCGTAGCCTTGGAATACATTAATTACCTATCATCCGTGCGACGCCACCTCTACTGCTAACACAGCAACGCATTAGGAGTTTACTGGTGACCGTGTGAGTGACACGCAGGAACACAACAACCCTCCAAAGAGTTGTTATTTGGCTGCTGTTTTCTGTAAGTTACCTCCCGAGACGGGCCGCTTTTATGCGCCCTACCTCTCTTAAGAACACCCATCACAAGACAAACAGACATGTTTATGCACACAAACGTTTGTCCTGTGTGGAAATCGAACCCACGAGCGTCGGTAACAAAGTCGCGTTATTAACCGCTGCGTCACCGAGGTCGCTTCTGACACGTCTGTCTGTATGACACAGCCATATAGGAATGACGAAAAGCTTCCTGTTTACTACGGAATCCTAAAACAGGTAAGGCAGCATTACAACTTTTGCATTAAGTAGCACTAAGTCAGTGAATCGGAAACATTTCATCCCCAACCCTGAACCCTATTAGTGGAACGGACAATTCAAATACCTCCTTTCCCTCGGGGCGAATTTCCAAGGGCTTCTTTATCTCGAAAATCAAAAAGGTAATCGTGATCTAAGATGTGTTTATAGTTATAGATACGTCGTACACGCTTTAGAATGGAAATACGAAAGTAAGGTAATTGCCCAACTCGCATTCAGTTGGGCACGCTCTCGCGTCGCGGCTATACGTTTTCGCCACAAAGAATAAATGTCTTAAGATATTCATCTTTTTCTGACGACATGCTTGCCCTATCATTTGTCTCTTTGTTGGAGCAAAGTGTCATAATAAATAACTGTACGTAGATATAGTGCTACTTGCGCCATTTTAAAATACAATAATGTTGGTGTATAACGTGTCTACCTTTTGATATGTCGCTGGTCGTGATAGGTTTTTTTTTTCTTTGCAACATCGAGAGGCCTACAGGGATATGGCCTAAATCCTTAGGCTTAACACTCCGCCAATCATAACGGATTAACAAACGGGGTAATGCGACTAAGAAGATGAAGCTTTCCGTCACCGCCGAGCAAGTGATAATTACAAATATGTACTAAGTGATAATTCAAGAGATGTAGGGCTCATCAAAGCAGCCCGTCTGGGGAAGTACCTTAAACTCACAGAAACCCGCAGCCAAATAACAACTCCATAGAGGGTTGTTGTGTTCCTGCGTGTGAGTGAGGTCACAAGTAAGCTCCCAAGGAGTTGCTGTGTAAGCAGCAGAGGAGGCACGCGAGTGATACTTAATTTATTACAAGCGTTAATAGGCTACGGTACCCGCTTTACATCAGGTGGGCCGTAAGCTTGCTTGTATGCCTCCCAACGTTGTATAAAAAATGTACATAAATCAGAAACACACAAATTTATTGGTTTACTTTATACAACGTTGGGAGACATACAAGCATACGGCCCACCTGACGTCGGTTATCGTAGCTTATGAACGTTTGTAATAGATTATGTATCAATCCGCGATGCCACCACTGGCTGCTCACACAATAACTCCTTTGAAATTTACGGGTGATCACACGGAGGAACATACCAACCTTCTAGGAAGTAATTATGGCTGCGATTTTCTATGAGGTAGAGGTACCTCTTTAGACGGGCTGCTCCGATGCGCTGTAGGAGCCGAGGAAAGCCAATTCTATATTCTATGATTCTATCAGAAGGTGATGTCAGGAGGCCTAGAAACCGAGGAGCGTGCACGAAAAGAACATTAAATTACATGAATAATAGTGTGCATGTTTATATTATACTAGCTGACCCTGCGAACTTCGTACCGCCTCAGGATCAATAAATGGTGTATTAACTTATTAGATGGTATAAATTCTTTTAATACTTATTGTCCTATTTCGGACGAAGCCATACGGAATTCTTCTTTGGGGTAACTCCGCGGACATTAACACCATCTTTTTATTGCAAAAGAGAGCCATAAGAGCTATCTACAAACTTGGTCCCCGGGAGAACCTTAGAGAAAAATTCTATATTCTAACAGTCGCATCGCAATATATCTATGAAAATCTTTTGTATGTCCATAAAAACATAGACTCATTTTGTAAAAAGAGTGATACTCATAGCATAAATACTAGATATAAGCATAATCTTGTGTTACATGCAAGCCGTCTCCACAAAATAAGTAATTCTTTTATGGGGCAATGTATACGGTTCTATAACAAACTTCCCAGCAATATAAGAGAATTGTCAATAAACAAATTTAAAACTACTGTTAACGCCAAATTGTGTAGCAGGGCATATTATAAAGTATCTGACTATATTAATGATAAAAATGCCTGGGAGTGAGTCGATCCAATTATAATGTAATTAATAAAATATGTAAATTTGTTTGGATACCAAAAGAGGGATGCCTGAGTTTTAGTTGGCAGTATTTTTATCAGTGCTCACCTAGTCATGAACTGCACGGTAGGGAAAAAAATTGTGACGATTCCAAACAAATGTAGCCATTTTTACGGAATAAAAAGACTTTGACTTTGCCAAATCCAAAAACATAAAAATCATAAAAATCGGTCCAGCCGTTTTTGAGTTATAAATGGTGTAACTAACACGACTTTGTTTTATAAATATAATAGAAGATAGATAGATTTCTCATTTATATTTGAAACTGCAATTGTTATTCATATTATGTATTTATTTTTTATTGTAGAGACCTGTATATTATTAAATTATAGATCAATGTTATCCGAAACAAATGAATTTAAATTTTTAATTTAATTAAAATTAAATGTTATTAAAGCGAGTCAGGTATGTAAGGATCGAGTTACGTGGCGCACGGTTCTCTCTGCCTACCCCGCAAGGGATTTAGCGTGAAGTTATAGTAGTATTGGGATGGTAATATGTGCAAAAGAGTGTCGCGTTGCGCCGCATGGTAATATCATAAAAAGATAACGTTAAAATATGAAACCTATTTCACGTACACAATAAAAATAAACTCAACATGTGAAAGCCGCGTGTTGTGTCCATGCCGATAAGCCCTATTGCATTGCAGGGCTATTAAATATACCGCATTACTGATAATATCTTCAGAATAATAAATATCACCGAAACATGTAACTTTTTTCAATAAAAGAGGTACCACAGTTAATAAAATATGATAGTTAATAGATTCAGGCGTTATTTTCCGAAAGTCAAATTTACATGCAATTTGATCTAACCTGCTTTGTGTGCTTCCGCCACCAATTAATTCATGCGGCCTAGCGCCGGCCGGCACCCGCCCACTACTGTTAGTAAATGCAACATGTTGTAAATGTTAAATTTAATGTTTTTATTTAATATTTTATCAAAAATACTCTTTGTGAACTGACTAATCATATATAATAGATGAATATTTAGCTGACAAATATGTTTGGAAATAATTCAACACGTGCACTAAGGTTTTTTTTATTTTGTCCATTGATATGGCCATTATTATTGTACTGTTATACTGACATACATTTATTGTAATATCAATTGAAAGTAACCTGTATTGGGAAGTTTCTTTCGACTTTTTCTTCTTTGCCAATTAGTTATATTCAAAATGTTTGAAAAAAAAAGACATTCTAAAACTATGAAAAACAATAATGTGCAATACCATATTATTTAAAAAAAATTAAGCGCACGCGAGTGCCCAGTAACAATTAAAGATTATTTATCTTTATTCACACATCTTTGAACCTGAACTGAACCTGTTGAGACATGATAGTCGCACCGTATCGGCCTCAGATTTATTTATTCAAAATGGCGTTTCCTTAACTCTTTTCCGTGCGTGTTCGTGACCTACGTTAAGCGAAACTACCGACAAAATTGCTCTTCAAGGAGCACTCAAAGAAGCTTCTTCAAGAAGCACTAACATCAATTTCTTCAGACTATATCACGGTCATCCGCAGAGTGGAGGTAACGTAAGGCAGTGTAATTCGACACCGCTTGCCATCCATTAGAGTTGTTAAATAAACATGGTTTTAAAAGCATCAGCAGGTGTTGGCTTTTCACTAAAGGAGTTCTATCGCAATATATTTATAGTATTTTTTATTTTATTTTGAACAACGACCGAAGGCAGTACGGTGTAAAATGGATACCGTAGCATATGGTACTTCCCCAGACGGGCTGCTTTGATACGCCCTATCTCTCTTAAAATATTTAAAATGTTCTCAGAGAACGCGTGAAAGACGTTGATGAACATGGTGTTCACAGATCTCGGAGAGAACAGGAAGGCTGGATATCGGACGATAATGAGTGAAGGAGGCATTAGGTTTCTTTGGAGTTTTACCGATCACCTCACTTACTCGCAACGTGACAACCCTCCAGGAAATTGTTATTTGGCTGCGGTCTTCTGTTAGATGGAGGTCTTGGAAATACCAAGACCATTACAAACAGACATCTCATAAATGTTTGTGCATGGGAATCGAGCATTGGTGTTAAAATAGCGTCGTTTACCACTTCACAGCAGGCGTTTTTAAATCTTTATATTGGTTTCAATGTGTTCCTCCTGTTGAGATCTTCCTTTCAAGAATTTTACTTTCAAAAAGCGGCCATGATACAGATGTATGTAGATAGAAATTATTTTTAATTAATATATAGAGGGCTCGATGGCGTCGTTGCGCGTGTCATTGTAACCGAACACGCAGGTTAAGCAACGTCGACCGCAGCCTGTCTATGTATGTGTTTATCTATCTCGAATTTCTCCATGCTCGGAGGGCACGTTAAGCCGTCGATCTCGGCTGTTGTCGA
The DNA here is from genome assembly GCA_947507595.1 of Pyralis farinalis. Taxonomy (NCBI): domain Eukaryota; kingdom Metazoa; phylum Arthropoda; class Insecta; order Lepidoptera; family Pyralidae; genus Pyralis; species Pyralis farinalis. The sequence continues at coordinate 34,420,125 of OX382257.1, read as the reverse complement.
TAGATGACAGTTGCTAAGCTAAGACAGTGCCCCTCGGGCGGCTTGAGAACGGCTTCAAAAGATGAACAGTGTATTCCGTCGTTTGTACAGACGCTTCACTTTCGATGAAAGCTATTATTTCATCTCTTGTCGAATTCCCGCATGAACATCAACAGTGTCTAGTGATTTAATTAAAGAATACCTAATTATGTCACGGAAACAAGTCGTACGCCGTGGCGTTTCTTTGCATGTAAATGGTTTACTAAACTAAAAGAGTTAGAGGAAAAGAAAAGGAAACGTCGACATTGGTGGATCCGACCTTGGATTACAAGAAGGATGAACATAGGACTTTAAACACTTTATTGATTGAATTAGTAGAAGAAGATTCATATACAAAGCACCTGCAAATGAATGAACAACACAACGCTCGCGGCTGCAGTGAAAGAAATGAACTGTGAATGAGCTGTCGCTGTTTAGACGTTTCACCTGTCGCTCATTGCCGATGAATGATGACAGATGCTGGTGAAAATAATCAGGAGCCGGAAGCTTCGCGCCACATTCCGTTGAACGTCAATTTAGACAATTCATTTATGGTCATTCATCGATGAAGCATCGAAAATGAAAGGAAAAATGAACCGTCTAATTTCGGCTTAAAAGTCATAGTTACCGTGATGAAGAATTCCTCAAGAATTGGGCTATAGAATACAATAATAGCCTTTCAAATACGATGGGTAGTTCCGGAAATAATCGCGTTCAAATAAGTAATCAAACAAACTTTTCACTTTTATATGTTACTATAGATTGTGACTTAACAAACTATGTGAAAAAAAAATTACCAAAGGGAGACTTTGAAAAAAGTCGTCTGCGTGGGTACCTCTGTCTCACCTATTTCTACCGCCAAGCAGCTATATTTATTACCCGTGTTCTGGTTTGAAGGGTGATATGTGGCTGAGAAATTACTGGGTACTGTGACGAAACAGCCTTAGGTCACAAGATTGGCAGCTCGAGAGTATCATCCCCGTGGCGTGCGAGCGTCGACAGACTGCGGTGACGACGAGAGACGGAGCGAGTACATAATTTACCAAGTAACCGAGTACCGAGCATTACTCGGTTTTATTATTATCAAACCGAGTAGTCGGTTGAGTTACTCGGTTCACCTATTAACGCTTGTATAAATATATTAAGTATCACTCGCGCGATGCGTCCGCTGCTGCTTACACAGCAACTCCTTGGGAGCTTACTGGTGATCACACTCACGCGCAGGAGCACAACAACCCTCTAGGCCTAGGGAGTTGTTATCTAGCTGCGGTTTTCTGTGAGGTGGAGATACTTCCCCAGACGGGCTTCTTTTTTTGTTTTGGTGCACCCTACCTCTCTTAAAAACATCCAGACCAAGACAAACAGACATGTTCATGCTCACAAATGTTTGCCTTGTGTGGGAATCGAACCCACGAGCATTGGTATCAAAGTCGCGTCATTCACGACTGAGCCACCGAGCTCGTCAAATTTTCTCTTACTGAGATGTACGTAGTACATTCAGAACAAAACCAACCTCACCTGCCTTAGTGCATTCTGTTTCTGCTGTCTGCTCGCCGTTTACTCACCTTCATCTTGCAGAAGACCGCAGCCAAATAACAACTTCCTAGGGAGTTGTTAGGTTCAGCGAGTGAGTGAAGTTACCAGCATGCTACTAACTTACTGTGTTAGTAGCAGAGGTAGCAACGCGCGAGCTATATTCTCTCTTCATATTTCCTCTATTGTAAGCATTCGTAAGCTACAGTAACAACTTTATACCAAGTGAGCTGTATGCTTGCTGTACGTGAATCGATCCTTACACACTCGCTTCTTTAACATTCACTGCTGATCTCATGCACGCTCGCCAGTTTCTAGGTCTCCTGACATCACCTTCTTATGAAACATGACCAATTTGGTCATGGTAGGTAAGTGTCGGCCTACCTCGCCTCCTGTATCCTTCCACTTTTGCGTTATATATCTGCTTCCATTATTTTATCCTGCATTCTTTCTACACGTCGGAACCAACGAAGCATGCCTCTTCTTATTTTAACACCGACGCTCTCTTTCAGATCAACTCTATTTCTAACATCATCATTGCGAATACGGTCTACAAGCGTAACGCCACAAATTTTGTGCAACGCTCGTATTTCGACCACTTTCATGCTCTCAGCTTTATCTCTCTCGCTCAGCGAGCTGTGCCTTGTGGCACAAGTTTTTACTGCCAAAAAGTTTTCCCAACGCTCCATTCACACTATCCAGCGCTCACGCGTCTTTCCACATTTAAAATAAATAAATAAGTAATCCATACATTGGTTAAAAAATGATATTCCTTGAAAATTTCAACCTGCTACTTAAAATTGTTCAAACATACAGCCCCATAAAGGTAGAATATGTATGTATGTACTCGTATGTATATCTTCACGCTGGGTCCCTTGCGGTGTAGGCAGAGAGTACAGAGAGCCATAAGACGCGGTCCTTACATACTTCACTCGCTTCCGTGACATTCATAGCTATTTTCATGCACGCTCGCCGATTCCTGGGGCTCCTGACATCACCTTCTGATAAAAAACGACCAATTTGGTACGTTACGGTACGGTGCAAAGTACGTTAGTCTTGGTCTTCCTCGGCTCCTACATCCCTCCACTTTTGCATTGTATATCTGTTTCGTCATTCTTTCGTCCTGCATTCTTTCTACATGTCCGAACGAACGGAGCATGCCTTTTCTTATCTCAACACGGTAACTTAAGGTAGAACATATGGGCTTTAAGCCCAGTAAAATCCCAATTTCACCCTTCGAGAAAAAAAAAACATTTTCTTTTGCTTCAAATATAAAAAGGACCAATCTGTACATTCGAGAACCTCTTATTTCTTCACGTTATTAATGTCACCCAAATAATCCAATTAAGCATTGTTTACAACGTGTCTTTACCATCCCTATCGCCGTGCCCCCGTGTCTGGACTTAAGGGCTTTGGTAGACTGCCGGCTTATCTTAACGCCGCTGGGAATATTGTTTTAGCACTAAGGCGACAAATAAGCAAGAAAGCAGACCGTGGACTCAGAAAGCGTAAGAGTAATCGGGATTAAAACGCGGATGATGATGATGAAGGTAGCAAAGAAGCGTAATGATGGGAAGCTGTAACGGTAGTCTCCATAGACTACCGTAACAGCTTCCCACCGACCACACCGACCACATTGCCGACGCTATAAAAACCACTCGCTGTAAAAAGAAAGGTGTGACCTTTCTTGAAGAACCTCATGCTGTGCTGGTCCTTTGGGTAAACCTCGGCTGGGAGTTTACTCCACAGCTTGAGAGTTCTCGGAAGAAAACTTCTCCGAAAGCGCACAACCATTATGGTTCCAGTGTGTGAAGATACGTATATGTATATATGTCTGATCGACGTCACTGGCGACCAGAGAGCTATGGTAGCTTTCTCGGTCACCGCATTAGTATTGCGATTCAGCGCGGGAATGCTGCTAGCATCGTTGCTACAATGCCGCGGGAGACACACTTTTTAGATTTATTTTAGGCTATTATTATTATTTTAGATTTATTAATTTTTACATTTAGTTTCACTTTTATTTATTTCATTTTAGTTAAGTAATTATCTGTTATTATTTTGTAAATATATAAACATTGTATAATGAATAAGAAACTATTAATTAATATAAACTATATAGTGACAGATCAAAATAAACAATTGCGACATCTTTCATATAAAATTACTATTCTTAAAACTTTATGACTTTTCCTATTATTTTTCTTTTTAAACCACCCCTGTATTACGACGAACAAAAGAAAAATATAAAGATGTTTGTACTAAAACTAACGAATGGCGATTCATTTTTTTTCAATACCACTAAAGGTGGCAATCAAGCATACGGCCTGCCTGATGGTGAACAGTCACCGTAGCTAATGGACATTTGCAACACCAGGGGTATCACGCATACGTTGCCGATCCTCTAAAAATTCATTTTTATACATATAGATGTTTACGAAATAATAAATGTTTCCGGCCCGCGGCGGCACTCTGTGTGTCGGGGTCTTAAGGTCTGAATTATAGACTATATAATGCCGAGACTGCAGACATAATCCCAAGCGACATGAACGGGCTCGGAACGGCTCCCAAATTCTGTCCCTTATTTTGTTACTTTACTAGATTTACTAGATTCTCCCCCCATTTCGTGGAAAGTGGATGTTAGTAAACCGGAAATGTTTTAGTTTGGTTTTTCAATGGTTAGTATTTTATTAGGGGTGCAGTTTGTGGCAAATATTCACACAATATGACTTTCTTATACAAAGGTCGAGGAGCATACAATTATGCGATATACCTCGTATAAAGTGGTTACAATACAATACATGAAGTATTGAGTAGTTAGTGATCCAGGCATTATATTGCGAAACTCAAATTTACAGGCAACTTATCTAAACTAGTTTGTGTGTTTCCGCTAACAATTAGTTCATGCGAACTAGCGCTGTCGGTTCATGTATGCGATGGCCGACATTCGCAGAGACGTTCGGAGCTGCCAAGGTAGCGACGATATGAATCTACTAACGGTAGTGGGTAGGGCCTGTCGGCGCTACTTTGTATGTACTAATCGGTAGCGCTAGAACACAACAACCATCTTGGAATTCTCTGTGAGATGGAAGTACTTTCCCAGTCAGGCTGATATGATGCGCCATACAACTCTTCAAAACATACTGACTAAGACAAACAGACATGTTCATGCACACAAATGTTTGTCCTGAGGACTTCTTCCCGCGCTTTTGACGAGTGACAATGTTGTGATACTTGAAATTTTTACAATTCAGTATAAAATTAGTTTTATGCGACAATTTCGATAATATTTTGTGACATTTAGTGAAATTATGTGACGATAAAACTCAAATATAACACGTTTATGCACTTTTTGGAAGACGTGAATAAGTTCGTCAAGAAAACCTTCCCTTCCCAAGTATTTTTACGGCTCAGTTCCTGAAGCTGGAACATAGAATTAAGATTTTCAAATGGTTCTAAACTGATGACTTTGACACTGGCATAAAGTAGCAACACTATTGCCATATATGTATATATAGCATAGCATCTAAATGACAAAAATTATGTCAAAAGAGAGTCGAACACAAGACCAAATAAAAATATTACAACAGAGGCACAAATAAAATACCTAAAATTCTACTCGGTAAATGATTCCAGGAAGTAGGTTAGCACAAACCTTGTATGTCTAATTAGAGAAAAAACTATGACACATAACCCTTTTCAAATGCCGCACACTGGTACAAAATAGATCTAGATCGAGGTCGCTGGCTACCTTATTAAAAGATTGTAGGAACATGTAGTAATTCTGCCTGTAATTCGTTGCGGTAAAAGGTACTTAATAGGTTACGTTATAAATCCATCAGTAGACCCGTCCTTCTATACTTGAGTGGCACAAGCAGGAGCTCGTGTCACGGAGATGAATGTACTGCGCTGGGTGTGCGGAGTGACGCGGAAGGTTCGCGTAAGGAACTCACACATTCACAGTGGTCTTCATGTTCCTGACATGGCAGACAAACTGCAAGAGCGTCGCCTGCGCTGGCACGGCCACGTCTTACGAACACCGGCAAGTTACTTGGGGAACAAATGGCCAGCCATGCCACCTCCGCCGAGCCCCTGTAGTAGAAGGGGTAGGCCGAAGAAGCGGTGGCTTGACGATGTAAGGGATGACATGTGTGCTCAGTGGCGCAGTCGTGAATGACGCGACTTTGACACCAAAGCTCGTGGGTTCGATTCCCACACAAGACAAATATTTGTGTGCATGAACATGTCTGTTTGTCTTAGTCTGTATATTTAAGAGAGGTAGGGTACACCAAAGCAGCCCGTCTGGGGAAGTACCTCCACCTCACAGAAAACCGCAGCCAAATAGCAATTCCCTAGAGGGTTGTTGTGTTCCTGCGTATGAGCGAGGTCACCAGTAAACTCCAAAGCAGTTGCTGTGTTAGAAGCAGAGGAGGCATCGCGCGGGTGATAATTAATGTATTACAAGCGTTCATAGGTTACGGTAACCGCTTTACATCAGGTGGGCCGTATGCTTGTATGACTCCCGAAGTTGTATAAAAAAAGTCACAATTATGGATACCGAAGACGTAGACGGAGAGGTAGAATTCGGAAAGCGGACTCCGGATTCGGAAGCGAAAGTGTGAGACTCCACCGGAAATAATGATGATGAACCTGGTGCTACATGACTCAATCCTTGCACACCTCACTCTCTTGTTAACCCCCGATGGAAAAGAGGGGTGTTATGTTTGACGTGTGTATCTGTCTGTGGCATCGTAGCTTCGAAACGGATGGACCGATTTTGATTGTTTAAAATGGGACTCAATCGAGACTGTTTTTGTGTATATCATTATTAATAATATTAATGATAATAATTGAATAATAATTAATGATAAAAATTTTGTTACTTTTTATATGTTATTATTGCGACGGGGGTATTTTAAATTTTTAATTTAATCTTTAATTGTAAATATTATAATTCTTTACAGGTTATAATTAATTAGATCTGGAGTGTAGCCAGTGAATCAGGAAAGTCCCTAAAACGGCAAGTTTTTGGGGATTACCGGATATTTCCCCGTTCATAATAACTGTGACGCTATTCATTGTTTTTGCTCCGTCGTCTTGAACAAAGGGATGCCCCGAATGAGGTCAATGGGGGACAAACAAGTCGTGTCGTACGGCAGGGTTCAGGTGGTGTTTGTACAACTAACAATTATGCCTACAAGGTACACATCGCTACAATTACACTATTCATATGCTGCGATCAAACACATAGAATCATTAAAACGTGACGCAGTATCGGTACAATCGCTGAATCATGCTATTTAGATACTGTGATTACACGAATTGTGCAGTTAAAACGTAATTTAGAATCGCTACAATTGTGCTATTCAAATGCTGCGATCAACCACATAGAATGATTAAAACGTGACGCAGTATCGGTACAATCGCTGAATCATGCTATTTAGATACTGTGATTACACGAATTGTGCAGTTAAAACGTAATTTAGAATCGCTACAATTGTGCTATTCAAATGCTGCGATCAACCACATAGAATGATTAAAACGTGACGCAATATCGGTACAATAGCTAAATCATGCTATTCAGATACTGCAATTACATGAATTGAGTAGCTAAAACGTAATTTAGCATCGCTACAATTGCGTTATTCAAATGCTGCGTTCAAACACAGAATCGTTAAAACGTGATGCAGTATCGATACAATAATTAAATCACACTATTCAGATGCTGCGATTACATGAGTGGAGGAGCTAAAACGCAATGCAGCATCGCTACCATTGCGATATTCAAAATAATTCGATTAAGTGATTGAAATCGTTAAAACGTGATGTAATATCGGTACAATCGCGTAATCGCGTTATTCAGATGCTGTAATCAATGGCATAGAGCCGCAGAACGCGATATATCACGCTACTAACGCTAAATCGCTGATCTAAAAGGAGCTTGTCTGCTGCGAGCCTTAATTAACGTTTGAGCAAACTTTGAATAACATCGTTATATCAAAGTGAATTTCAAAGTCGTATCTGTTTCAAAGTGTACCTCTGCTCAATTTCCAAACCAGCCTGCAGTTTCATTTGGACACCGTATCAAAGAGGGGCATCTTTGATAACAGACAAGTTATCTCGGAGCTTTGGAAGCAGACGGCTGATTTAGGAAATGGTTTCGCTGTTTCGAAATAAAGGAGATTAAAAGGTAATAAATCTGTGTTTATCGGACAATTGAAAGCGGCTTGACTATAAAAGTTACTTTATTGGATTTTTTAAGAGGCTTCAGAATTGAGCCAATATGAGCCGTATGCCTTTTACATTGCGGATATTTCTGCTAATTACCGCTTTTTAATTTTATAAAGCGAAATCTTCGTTAACCTTTTTAAGCGACTTTTACCAGGGGAAAAGCTCTAGATTTCGCGTCACCGGCATTGTAATGTTAATAGTAGATATTATGTATGTATTTGAATTTTAAGTTTTCACTTCTGTAGACAAGCTACGAACGCTTTTAATTTTTCTCTCTGCCTACCACGCAAGAGATTTGGTGTGATAGACAGATAAACTTCTGAAGGCAGTTCCCATTTTGTTTTTCAAACAACATTGAGAGGCGTATAAGTATACGGTTCACCTGATGTAAGGTGATCACCATTGCCTATGAATGCTGCAATACGTTAAATGTAAATCGCGATGCCACCGCTGCTGCTAACACAGCAACTCTATTGGATTTTATCGGTAAACTAACCCCCTCGCAGGAAGTTATTTGGCTGTGGTTTTCAGTGAGGTGGAGGTACATATCCAGACAGGTTGCTACTGAAACTTGTTGAGCAATTTATCGTGGCGAAAATTTTATGAATTTCTAAGAAGGGTTCGCGTCACCGACATGCAGTGTTACTAGTATTTCTGTATTATGAGCATGAATTTTAACTTGTTACTTTTACCGGCAGTTCCCACGACTGCTTTCGTTTGTTTATGACAGAAAGTTCTTAGTGGCAGATTAGTCATACACACAAATGCGTGTAAGGACCGTGGCATATGGCGTTCAGTGTGGCTATACACACTGCCTTGGAAAACCACATCCGAATCTGAGTCCGAAACTTTTCAGAAAAAGTTTCAGACTCAGATTCCATACATTTTGACAGACAACTGTTGGATTTCTATTCCTATATGACTCTCCAGAGCAAAGGGAATACCTCCACAGATCTCCCTGCTTACCCCGCAAGGGATTTGGCGTGAGTATATACATAGATAGATTTCACCGAGTCAGAAGTAGAATTTCTTGAGAAAATTCAGTTTTTATTGTGAACTTCCTATCACTGGAATGCGTGACGAGCTCGGTGGGACAGTGGTTAGTAGGTTAGGCTTTGACACCAGAGTTTGTGGGTTCGATTCCCACACAAGACATACATTTGTGTGCATGAACGTGTCCTGACAGAACACCGCGGCCAAATAACAACTACTTAGAGGGTTCCTGTGAGTGAGTTTGCCAGTAAGCTCCTAAGGAATTGTTTGGTTAGCAACAGAGTGGGTATCGCGCGAGTGATACATAACGTATTGCATGCGATCATAGATTGCGGTAATCATTTATTTAGATCAGGTGAGCCGTTTCCTTGTTTGCTTCCCGACGTTGTATAAAAAAAAATCCCGTGCAAATCGGGCAAAATTAGGGCTTTATCGCAGTCATAAAGTATTATTTCCACTATTTGTTATTATAAGCATGTATCGGTTCTACGTTCGGTTACAAACAAGCGCATTCAGATGAGAAACAGTATTTTTTTTATACGATATCGGGAGGCATCCAATCATACGGCCCACCTGATGTAAATCGGGTATCGTAGCCTTTTACCGCATGTAATATATTAAGTATCACTAGCGCGATGCATCCTCTGCTTCTCTACTTCTTAGAAGCTTACTGGGGTCACTCACACGCAGGAACACAACAACCATCTAGGGAGTAGACATTTGCCTGCGGTTTTCTGAGAGGTACTTCCTCAGACGTACTGCTTTGATGCGCCCTACCATTCTTCGATTATTTACCTACCGACGATTCTGGGTTCGAATCATGTGAAGATGTGTCACTACTATAACTTCACGCCAAATCCCTTGCGGGAGGGAGGACTCGATCCTTACATACCTCACTCGTTTCTTTAACATTCATTGCCTTTCTCATGCACGCTCGCCGGTTTCTAGGGCTCCTGACATCACCTTCTGATAGAGCACGACCAATTTGATCATGGTAGGTACGTTTTGACCTATCTCGGCTCCTACATCCTTCCACTTTTGCATTGTATATCTGTTTCGTCATTCTTTCAGCCTGCATTCTTTCTACATGTCCGAACCAACGGAGCGTGCTTCTTATTTTAACACCGACGCTCTCTTTCTGACCAACCATGTTTCTAACATTGCGAATACGGTCTACAAGCTTTACGAATGTATGACTAAAGTCGTGTATTTGACTTTATGTACATATTTGTAATTATTACTTACTCATTGGTGCAGGAAATCATCTTGAGTAAGTAAATACGCACATTCAAGATGTTATATTTCAAAAGACGTCAACCTAACCTAGGAAACGTCAGATTTTTCCTGTAGGTTGTGGACGTCTGATGGCAGTTGTTCTATGTCGAAATCAGTATCTTCACCAAATCCTCAGGCTTAGGTAGCGGACCCCACCAATCCTAATGGATTAGAAAACGAGATAATGCTAGGAAGAAGGTGTTTAAGAAACCAATTTGTAATAAATATATTACAGACAAATGAAACTCATTGTCTTAATATCAAAAGTTAAGTTATATTTCGTGAAGATACCGCCATATCGACAATTCACAGGAGGCACTTTGGAAAATTTATATAATTGTTTTGTTTTGCTTAGGAAGCTTGTGTCGTAAAGATACGAGGTAAGGCTGCAGCCTTATTGACGGCGAGCATATCTCAATCACCATTTTAACGCTGAGCGACCACAGCTAAATATTGTTTTTCTCTTTAGTTGAACACAATGATGGTCGTGTCTTACCGTGTGTGCCTATACAATTTTCGTGTTCAGTAGAAAATTAAAATTAAAAAGGAAACCATTATCTACTACCACTTATTGTACTACATTGTGACCACTGTGATCTGTTTGCCTGTCTGTATGATTTTTATATACAACGTCGGGAGGCATACAAGTGTATAGTCCACCTAACGTAAAGCGATTACCGTTGCCTATGTACGCTTGCAATATGTTAAATATCACTAGCGTGAAGCCACTTCTTCTGCTAACAAAGTAACTCCATAGGAGCTTAACGTACCTCACTTATACGAACGCATAAAAAATCTACAAATTCTCACGTATTTTGTTAACTGACGCATAAAATGCTGTCACTATTTCTATAGTATCATATTTGTTAACCACCTTAAAATTATCGAGCAGTAATCAATTCATTTCTTTATTTTTTCTACGAATCATTTACCGATATCAATTAAAACGCATAATAATTGTACGGTGTATTGCATTTGCATGGCAACCGTACAGATTCGCCGCGTAAGCATTTTACGCTATGTGCGCCGTTTGCCCGTAATTAGACTCAGTTCGTTCGTATGTTAGCAATCAAGACATCGTACGTGCTCCAAAACATATCAAATCATAATTTAAATATAATATCATCATCAGCATCAAACCATTCATGTTCACTTAATAATAAGGCTGAACAATATAGACAATTTCTAGAATCAGTTTATCATTTCTATCATCAAGACATTTAATATCAAGTAAGTGTGTGTGCGGTTATCAGTAGACCGTACATAGTCTTTTGGTCCTTCGAGTAAAAGCAACCCGTGACTCTACCAGTGCTATCGAACAATCAGTGACAATATCAGTGTTACCAAACAATCAGTGGACTTTATCAATTTCATCAAGTAACAATTAAGTGTCATCCTGAATTGGATTCAGCAGTAAGCAGTCATCAATCAAGTAAGATCGTTCCATTATTTTCTTACTGACTCACGTAATATTTCTTTCATACTTCAACAATGGAAGAAATTTATCAACAGCAGATTGAGATCTTTGGTGCCATTAAGAAGATTCTGATCAATATAGGGAAAGATTCAGCAAACAGAAAGGACTTAGATTATTTCAAAAGACGGTCTGCGACATTGGAAGGTTATTGGGCAGACTTTCAATTTAATCATGACCGCCTTTCGACTGAGCTAGAGCGGTCACACCCATACTTTTCTGAGCATTATTATGAGAATGCATTAGAATCATTTACGAAGACAAGATCCTTTATTCGTAAACAACAACAGGAGATAGTTATCGGGTCATCAACGGCACCTCCTGCCACTGTCTCTCAGGAGGCGATACGGCAAGCCGAGGGGCCAGGCGAAAGGGAACAGGGCTCAGAAACTTGTGGTAAACCTTCACAAGTCCTAATGCTGTCAACAGGTACAACAAGTAAGTTAGTTGAGATGCTAAAAAGACAAGCGAGCAATTTTAGGGCATTTCAGCGAACTATTTCAGGTATCAATTTAGATGTAATTCTAGAGAAATGGGAATTAGAAGACGCACTTCGTACTTTGCAGTCGAGATGGGCAATAATCGATTCTTTGCACTTAGAGATCGACAGCGAGCTGGAAGGCGCAGACGAATCATATGATAGGTCATTTACAAAATACGAAAGCATTTTTAATGATTTTAGAAAACAGCTCAATAGCAAATTGTGGTCTGAATCACACAGAGAACAAGCAACACCACGATTGGATGTCCCGTCCTATTCAGGTGGCTACCAGTCTTGGGTCTGTTTTAAGGACCTCTATACTGAGGCTATACATACTAATAGGTCATTGTCGAATGCACAAAAAATGCAGTACCTAAAAGGCAAATTGAGAGGAGAGGCCGAGCGCTTAGTTCAACATCTTACGATTAGCTCCGAAAATTACAGTGTTTGTTGGGAGATATTAAATCATCGGTATAATAACATAAGATTGATTTTCACTTCTCATGTCAGTACTATAATGAATTTGCCAACGCTCCATCAGGCGTCGGCTAATCACATCAAGAGAGTTCATGATACAACTCTCGAATGTCTGAACGCCATTAAAAATCTAGGAGTTGATATCAGTAGCTGGGATCCGCTTATGGTGCATATTTTGTTACAAAAACTAGACTCTGAGACCCATAATCGTCACTCGTCATAACGTCGAGTCGGAAGTTTTACTATCTACAGCTATCATTCAGGTCCAAGCAAGTAATGGGTCTTATCACACAATGCGAGCGCTTATTGATCAAGGCGCGCAATCATCTTTAATTACCGAACGCGCTGCTCAGTTGTTAGGGTTGTCAAGAAGTTGGTGCAAGGGTGTTATAACAGGTGTGGGGGAGAAAGAGAGTAGCTGTAAGGGGATAAGCACTCTATCATGTGTATCATCAGATGGTCAATACACATTTAATGCTGAAGTTGTAATACTGAACACAATCACTAAGAATTTACCTAGTTTTACGTTTTCTAAGCCTGCCTGGCAACACATAGAAGGTTTAAAACTCGCCGACCCTGAATTTTATATCAGTCGCCCTATTGATATTTTGTTGGGAGCAAGAATTTACTCGCAAATACTTATGAGTGGCTTGCGTAGAGCCAATATCAAATTACCAGTAGCCCAGGAATCAAGGCTGGGTTACCTTTTAATTGGGGATGCTGAAGGCATAAAAACAATGCATTGCCATGTTGTAATTAATCAAGTCGATGAAATTAAGAAATTCTGGGAATTGGAAGAAATTGCAGAGTCATCATCATCATTATCAGACGAAGATCAGCAGTGTCTACAATACTATAACGAAACGACTAAACGACGGGACGATGGGTCATATGAGGTTAGAATTCCGTTCAAGAAAAACTTTGAAAATCAATTAGGAGAATCAAAACATATGGCTATTGCTCAATTTTACCAAACGGAAAGGAAATTTCGCAATAATAACGAAATTGCGCAAAAGTATAAATTATTCATACACGAGTACATGTCAATGGGTCATATGATACCGTCGTCGCCCGGTACTACGAAACAAAATTGCTATTTGCCACACCACCACGTACTAAGGAATGACTCATCTACTAGCGGTCTTCGAGTCGTCTATGATGGCTCAAGAAAAACAGACACAGGAAAAAGTTTGAATGACTTGATGTTTAAAGGTCCAAACCTACAGCAAGATATTCAAATATTAATATTAAAATTCAGGCAGCACAAATACGCGATTACGGCAGATATTGAAAAAATGTTCCGTTTCATATGGGTTAACGTGAAAGATCAAGCATATCAGAAAATCATTTGGCGAGACCACCCTTCACAACAATTACAAGAATATCAGTTATGCACTGTCACCTACGGTACCAAGGCAGCACCTTTCTTGGCCATGATGACATTGAAACGATTAGCACAAGATGAACGTCTGAATTTTCAAAGGAATCGAGTTATTGAAGCATTAGAGCAAAACTTTTACATGGACGACGTATTACATGGTTCACATTCTGTAGAGACAGCGATAGAATTAAAGCAGGACTTAATCAAATTACTTAAATCAGGGGGATTCAATCTAAGGAAGTGGGCTTCAAATTCCAAGGAATTATTAGAAGACGAAATCAAACAAGATAAATTTGATTTTAAACACGTCGAATCATCAAAAGCTTTAGGATTGAGGTGGAATCCAGCATCAGATACCTTCGCATTCCAGTCCAAGATAGACACAACATCAAAAAAGCCATGCACAAAGAGAATAATACTATCCGAAATAACAAAACTATTCGACCCCTTAGGATGGATTTGCCCGCTATCAACAAAGTTAAAACTACTGTTCCAACACGTGTGGACATTAGATCTAAATTGGGATGAACAATTACCCACCGATCTCATCCAGGAGTGGACTTATATTGAGCAAGATTTATCCCGATTAGATCAATTTCAATTGAAAAGGTGGCTTAATACGCTAGAGTGTGACGACCTGGAGTTGCATGGGTTCTCAGACAGTTCTAATAGAGCATACGCGTGTGTAGTTTATTGCAAGATTAAGAGAAACGAAGACGTATCAATAGCGTTAGTAGCTGGAAAGGCGAAGTTGGTTCCAGTCAAAAACAACGCATCAGTACCACGTTTAGAGCTATGTGGTGCTCTTTTATTATCAAAACTTATGAAAAAGATTAAAGAAAGTCTTGTACATCATAACATCACGACTTACGGGTGGATTGACTCCATGGCAGTCCTTGGGGGGTTGCATGGTGAGCCAACGCGTTGGCAACCCTTCGTTGCCAACCGAGTACGTCAAATCACGGAAATCATGCCCGCAAAAAATTGGCGTTATGTAAAATCAGCAGAAAACCCTGCAGATTGTGCTAGTCGTGGTATGTCCGCTAAGCAGTTAAAGGAACATTCATTATGGTGGGAAGGTCCAACATGGCTTCGCACTGAAAGTTCTTACAGCAAAAATAATGACAAAGTTTATTTCACGAACGTAGATGAAAGGAAAACAAAGTATCAAGTAAACCTCGTAGCAAAGCAGGAAGATAGCATTTTAAATAAGTTATTATCAAAATATAGCTCTTTCACTAAAGTCGTACGTGTACTAGCATGGGTCCGAAGATTCATCAAGCAAACAAGAGAAAAACACATTCAGAAAAATCTAAATTACATCACACTTCAAGAAATAAAACAAGCAAAGCGTGTGATAATCAAACATGTACAGCACTTTGAATTTGACGAAGAAATAAATAATTTAATACAAGGTAAACCGATAAGTACAAAGAGTAAAATTTTGGAGCTTAAACAATTTTTGGATGAATTTGGCCTTCTTAGAGTTGGCGGTAGACTGCGGAATGCGAATATAGATCCAGAGATGATACACCCTATTATCATCCCCCACAGTGCTCTTTTAACCGACCTCATAATCGATCATGCTCACAAGGTTACCTTTCACGGAGGAGCTCGAGTAACCGCAGCATCCATTCGCCAGAAATACTGGATAATCGGCGGAAATCGAGCAGTTAAAAAGCGAATACGTAAATGCGTAACATGTCGTAAACAGAGCACCACAAAACAAGCCCAATTAATGGGTGATTTACCATCTGCAAGATGCAACCCCTCAAAATCATTCTATAACACGGGGGTTGATTTTACGGGTCATGTGACTATTAAGCTCAACAAGGGTCGTGGGGTAAAAACGACAAAAGGATACATTGCAGTATTTGTCTGCATGGCGACTAAACTCGTCCATCTAGAGCTTGTCTCAGACTTAACGTCGTCTGCATTCATCGCAGCATTAAGAAGAATGTCAGCAAGAAGAGGGTGTCCGCGTCACATCTACAGCGACAATGGCACGAACTTCGTCGGTGCTAACAAGATTTTACAGCAAGAGTTTGAACAAATACAGCAAACATTCGGTAACGAGTTTTTAACAGAAATAACAGACATGAACATCGAGTGGCATTTTAACGCACCATCTTGGCCCTCCGCCGGAGGTCTGTGGGAGCGTGCGGTTAGAAGCCTAAAATATCACATGAAAAGGGTTATAGGCGACCAACGTCTCACCTACGAAGAGTTTGCTACAATATTAGCGCAACTCGAAGCTGTTTTAAACTCCAGGCCTCTATGTCCTCTTACGGAAGATCCGGATGACCTAGAATTTCTAACACCATCTAGTTTTATTAACGTAAGCAGCAACTTAAACATATTAGAAACCGAATCAGATATGCGAACACGATGGTACTTGACGCAGAAAATAGTACAAGACGTCTGGCAGCGATGGCGCAGCGAATACCTCACCGAACTCACAGCAAGGAGCAAGTGGAAAACCGAAAAAAGCAATATCAAGATCAATGACATAGTAACAATAAATGATGTAAACCTACCTGCCGGAAAATGGGCAATGGGACGCGTCGTCGAATTACACCCTGGCAATGACGGATTGGTTAGGGTTGTTACATTAAAAACAAGAAATGGTTATATCAAACGACCAATTATCAAAATCTCACCGCTCCCTGTGAATATAGAAGTTGAAGAAGATTCTCAAGAAGCAAAATCATCTGCTACAAAAAAAAGCATCAGAAAAACACCCGCAAGGAGTTTCGTATCTTTGGTCACCTCATTGTTATTTTTCATGTGCATATTAACAACATCATATTGTTCATTTAACGTTACACCAATAAATAACAATCAAGTATTTTATTTTGATAGAAAAACAAGTATACAACTAATCAGAGACGAGTGGAAAATTGTTAGTTACTATAACATGGATCCATACTGGCAAGGAACGACAGCTTGTAAACAATACATGTCATATTTAGAAGCATTGTGTAACACGATAAAAGACAACGCTCATTGCAAAATTATAATAACACAATTACAACAAGAGTTATCAGAATTAAACTACTATAATATCATGTTACTAAGTCAACATACAAGCTCGCGGCACGCTAGACAGCGCCGGCGCCGAGGCGTCATTGACGGGATCGGGTATCTAGCTAATACTCTCTTCGGAGTGCTTGATTCACGTTTCGCAGAAAAATATCAGACAGACATACAGCTCGTGCGGGACAATGAGAGTCATTTGGCCTCGCTCATCAAAAATCAAACATCAATTATTGAAGCAGAGTACAACATTCTAAAACGGAATGAGGAATCAATCGACACGCAGCATAAGTATTTGAATCAATTATCACTAAAATTTGAGCAATTTACCAAAGAAACAAATGCTGAAATGAAAAGAAGTTATGTAACTAGTGACTTCAGTATAGGAGCACTAGCCGCGACCAACATAATTCGACACTTGGAAACTATTCAAACCACCTTGTTGGACACTATTACGGATGTGTACCATGGACGCTTCAATTTTCACTTGTTATCTCCAGAACAGCTTAAAAAAGAGCTAAACATAATATCAAGTCATCTCTCCAAAGATCTATCTTTGCCAATTAATAACCTACACAGAGACTTGAGTAAAATTTATCCCTTAATAAAGGTAAAAACAAGAATGTCGGAAGATTACTTAATCTTTGAACTAAGAGTGCCATTAGTAAGTCGAGACGCCTACGAACTTACGAAAATCATCCCGATTCCACAAGTATCCAACAACAGCATGGTCAGCGTTTCTCCCATCTCAGAGTACGTTGCAATCAACTTGAAAAAGGATGCGTATTTTAGTATGTCCAGAGACGACGTACAGTCATGTTTACGTGGTGACGCATATATGTATCTGTGTTATATGCAGAAACCAATTTATCATATGACCAATAATGAAAAATTTTGTACAGTTGTGCCGAAAACAGGTAAATGTCATGTAAAAGTAAATGTGTGTACCGACCAATGGACGGAAATCAATACAGTTAATAAATACTTATTTTTCTGTTGTGACCGATGCCCAATACGAATACTTTGCGAAAACCAAGCGCTGTCGTATCACTTATCACAAACCGGAATAGTAAGCATTGATCACGGTTGCTTATTAAAAACCGAAAACTTTACAGTACATTCCCACTACGAAGGCAGAAGCGAGTTAAATATCAAACCTGAAATAGTTTCGTCTGACATTGAGCCCATTAATCACCTGTTAAACTTGACCATTCCCGTTATTGAACTACACGATTCGTCGCTATATAACAACTCTAACGATTTGCAAGAACTTCAAAAACAGATAAAGCATCTCCAAGAAAATACAGACCTATCAGATCGCATTACGTATCATGACATCCATCACTATACAGCATTGTATTTTGTTATTGGTGTTGTTGTCATACTCGGCCTGGTCCTCTCGTGGCGAAGGTTCCGAAGGAGCAAGCAGCAGCAACACTCACAGCCTGTCGATTCTCATGTGGAATCAGTAGGCTACTGTACCGGTGGGTCAGCGAACGCGGACATCGCAGGGAACGCCCCCGCTCGTCCCCGAGCGAACCCAGGCGTTAGCAGCACACGGCGGAAAAACGTAATTAGTGAAGTGCCATGTGATAGTGAGTATAGTGAAATACCTAAAAGAGTTAATGAAGTGCTTAAAGTGGACAAGTGTACTACCCCAATTGTAAAAAGAACAGTATTCGTTTAGAGACACTAAAGGAGTAGTTAGTAAAACATTGTCAGTTCACCTTGTAATCATCATCATTCGCCCTCATCTCTCGCGGTCGGCAGCATGTACGGTGTATTGCATTTGCATGGCAACCGTACAGATTCGCCGCGTAAGCATTTTACGCTATGTGCGCCGTTTGCCCGTAATTAGACTCAGTTCGTTCGTATGTTAGCAATCAAGACATCGTACGTGCTCCAAAACATATCAAATCATAATTTAAATATAATATCATCATCAGCATCAAACCATTCATGTTCACTTAATAATAAGGCTGAACAATATAGACAATTTCTAGAATCAGTTTATCATTTCTATCATCAAGACATTTAATATCAAGTAAGTGTGTGTGCGGTTATCAGTAGACCGTACAATAATCATATAGCGATATCTCGCTTACTTCTTTTGTAACATTCGCGTTTGTATGTAACGTGACACACAAGAGGCAATCGCTTCACGCCGGCTCGCACCCGTTTTATGTGTGACAAGCTGCATACAAGTTTTGGCTTCAATACTGTATAGACCGCTCTCAACCAGATCACAGCCTTACCCTGCAAAACCATAATATATTTTCTTTTAGAGACAAAAATGCTATTGGTTTTTGTTATCCATTATCTTTACTGCGCTCTATATTTCAATTTGCAAAGTATAAATTGGTTTATAGTGTTGCTGTTTACATTTTGCAAATACTTGGTAATTATCTCTATACAGGGTGATGTTTTTGACTGAAAACAAAATAGCTAATACATTATTAATTATCATATATTGATTAATTATTGAGGAACTCGATGGAGTCGTTGCAGCCAGTCTGCATGTCAGTCTAAACAAACACGCAGTTAAGCAACGCTAACTTCAGTCTTTTTCTACCGCGACCTTCCCTGTCTCAGGAGGTCGTTAAACCTTCGGTCCCGAATGGTTGTCGATAGATGACAGTTGTTAAACCAAGTTAACCTTAGGGTGGCTGGAACACTGCGATCCGGCAATCCGCAGTTGAGCAGCGTGGCGTAGTATGCTCTAAAAAAAAAGCCTTCGATTGAAGAGCGACCGTAGGGTTGGTGAAGTGAAGAGTTATTAACAATGTTTACTCCGAAATCGGGGGAAAAATGTATTCAGAATTACCAAACGGTATTCGCTGAAGGTCATATGGGTCTACGCACCCACTTCGATGCAGTTCGATGATTAGGTGGAGGCTATGTATGAGGACATCTCCAAAGCCATGCATACCTCTAAAACTCACTACACAGTGCTGATGGGGGACTTAATGCAAACCTGGATACGG
Source organism: Pyralis farinalis (assembly GCA_947507595.1). Lineage (NCBI taxonomy): Eukaryota > Metazoa > Arthropoda > Insecta > Lepidoptera > Pyralidae > Pyralis > Pyralis farinalis. Next base: position 34,400,242 of record OX382257.1, on the reverse strand, counting down.
AACAGAAAGATGAGCTGAGAGTGGGGCAATTTGGAATCGGGCAACGAAACCAAAGGATACATCTGCTGGTCGACATTATGGAGAAGGAAGAACTCTTTATGATGATCTCTTTCTTCACGAAGCAACCGCAACACAAGTGAACTTGCAGTAGCCCGGTTGGTTCGATGAAAAACGAGATAGACTTAGCATTTGTAAAGGATGTCTCTGTGATCAACAGGGAGAAAACCGGAAGCAATCACCGGATGGTAACATACATCTTGAAGCTTAACGTAAAGCAAGAAAGGTATCGCATGGTAAAGTCTACGGTACATCCATGCCCTGATCCAAAATCCCGAAAGCTTTCAACTCGTACTTCATAATCGTTTTCAATGCCTAGTTGATAGCATACCACCGGACGATATAAACAGCAAGCTCGTGAAAATTGCTCATGCAGTGGGAGCTGAGTTACTAATGCCTCACCCAAAAAAGAACCCAAAAGCTCTCGGCTCAAATGCAAACCTCATGCAGATCAGATGTGAAATATGGCTGAAGTCTTCAGCTCACACGTTAGAGTACAGACATATGAACAGGCACATCTTTAAATGCATACAGCGAGATAATTCAGCACAATTCGTATTAAACAGACGATATAGCAGAACCAAGGCTCCAAAGTCTTCGCCAAAGATCTGTCTGTTGGGTAAAGTCAACTTACGAAGCTAAAGACTAACACTGGCGCCATTATTTCTACGAAGACTGATATTCTGAGTGAGATGGAGAAGTTCTATGGACAGCTGTAGATATCGTCGTTACAGCCGAGCAACAGTGCTAGTAACGACCCAAGAGCTGCACTGATCCGACACTATACAGACGATATCCCGGACATCAGTCTGTATGAGATTCGTATGGCTCTCAAACAGCTTAAAAATAGGAAAGCACTGGGTGAGGACGGAAATACGGCGGAGCTTCTGAAAGCCGATACCAGTAGACCTTCACAGGCTATTCAATTTTATCATACACTCCGGTGAAACACCAGAAATGTGGAGCCTGGTCGTGTTGTTCTTCAAAAAGGGTAATGTCGGTATCACTTCTGAGCCGCGTTTATGTACTGTTTTCGAGAGTAATCACAAACCGTCTCGACTTGATGAATTCCAGTCACATGAACAAGCCGGGTTCCGAAAAGGCCATCGTAGATTACATACATGCCCTCCGCCAGATTATACAGAATACTGAGGAGAATGTCTGGCGTATGTAGACTACGAAAAAGCCATTGATTCCGTTGAGACATGGGCGGTGCTACAGCCTCTCCAGCGATGACAAATTGACTATCGGTGCATCGAACCGTTGACGTGCTTATACAGTAAGACAACGATGTGTGTCCGAGTACAGGACTTCCACCACAGCAGTTGAAGATGTCTTCAATCTCTTGGATTGGAAAAGATACAGTACATACATCAATGACGAATACATCACTCACCATCGATTTGTCGACGATATCATGGTGAAATCGCGAAATCGCTGAAGAAGCCCTTAGCTTACGGACGTCAATAGAGTTTTCAACCACTTAGGTCTCAAGGTGAACATGGACAAGACTAAGATCATGTCGAATATCCATTTTGTTCCCACTCTCGTTTCAGTTGGGAGTTCGGTTCTCGAAGTTGTCGACGAATATGTCTACCTACAGCAGGTTATTCAGTTAGGTAAGTCCAACTTCGGCCGAGAGGTCAACAGATGGATCCAACTCGGCTGGGCAGTTCTCGGAAAACTTCGACACATCTTTTAGTCCAAAATACCTCAACGACTGAAGAGCAAAGTCTTCAAACAGTGTGTGTTACCTGTGAGGACATACGAAACTGAGACGTGGCCCTTCACTACGAGTCGTATGGGAAAGCTCAAGATCGTTCAGCGCGCTATGGAAATAGCTATGTTTGGGGTTTCTCTGCGTGATAGTATCTGAAATGAAGATATCCGCAATACAACTAAGGTAACCGGCATAGCCCACAGGATAAGCAAGCTGAAGTGACAGTGGGCCGGCCTCATAGTTCGTAGAACCGACAACCGCTGGTAAAGAAAGGTTCTCGAATGGGGTCCCCGTACTGACACACGCAGTGCGGGACGACCCCCCACTAGATGGAGCGACGACCTCAAGAAGTTTGCAGGGAGTCGATGGATGCAGGTGACACAGGATCGAGACGAATGGCACTCTGGAGTTGAGGCCTATGTTCAGCAGTGGACAAATATGTTATGAGATGATGATAATACTTTACGGTTATATAACCCTTTCTCCTACCATTTAAATTCACACATGGCCTATATTTCTTACTTATGTTTCCTACCTACATGGTACAAAGTGTACCTTCTCATTTTTCCATAGAGTTTTGGACGCGACAGGTCGGTATTATACAGACATAAATAATCGTCGGTTAATCTCATCTTAATGGCCGGCTGTCGTCACAAACTGCGTTCAAGTTATTATACACATTAATATACAACTTAAGGTGTGTTTTCACCACCGAGTGTCTCGCTGCGATAACGTTGCTATAACCACTTCTTAGGCTGTAATCCTCTTTACTCTGAACTAATGTTAACTTGGGAAAGTAGATGGGTTCCTTTCTTTAATTATAACGTAAGCATAAACAATTAATTGCAATACTGACGAAACGAAAGAAAAAAATCAGTGTTTTTCCAAAATAGTGAAATTGCGTTACCAGAAAGTTTCAGGAGCCCTAGAAACCGATAAACGTGCATGAGTAGAGCTATGAATGTTAATGAGCGACTAAGGCCTATAAGGACTGAGTCACATGGCGCCCGGTTTCCTCTGCCTACCGCTGGTAAGGGAAGATATATTATCTTGGCGTGAAGATATACTATGGTAACGGAATACCTGACACAACTGACCTTTCTTTAAGAGAGGTAGGGCGCATCAAAGCAGCCCGTTTGGTGAAGTACCTCCACCTCACAGAAAACCGCAACCAAATAACAACTCCCTAGAGGGTTGTTGTGTTCCTGCGAGTGAGTGAGGTCACCAGTAAGCTCCCAAGGAGTTGCTGTGTAAGCAGCAGAGGAGGCATCGCGCGAGTGATAATTAATATATCGCAAGCGTTAATTGGCTACGGCACCCGCTTTACATTAGGTGAGCTGTATGCTTGTATGCCTCCCGACGTAGTATAAAAAAAGATGTTCAAAAGGCGTGGCAAAAATACTCCATATAAGAAGAGTTATTACAGGATCGACGAATATCTAACTGACAGAGATGTCTGGAAATGATTCAGCACATGTATTATTAATACATGTGCTATCTTTAACTGTACCACTTGTCACCATTATACACTGTCATCAATTTATTGTAACATAAATTTACTATTTGAAAAGAGACCTAGCAAGTTTATTTTGGCATTTCTTCTTCGCCAATGGTCATTTTTCGACGAGCTCGGTGGCGCAGTGGTAGAACGCGCTGTTACGCTACTTTGACACCAACGCTCATGGCTTCGATTCCCACACATGACAAACATTTGTGTGCATGAACATGTCTGTTTATCTTGGTCTGGGTATTTTCTATGTATAATAAGTATGTATTTACAAAAAAGAATGTAAATACGTATGTTTATCAGTTGTCTAGTACCTTACTTTGGGACTAGGTGACGCTGTGTAATTTGTCCGACAATATTTATTTATTTATTATTTTGAAATGCTGGTAGACTGAAAAAGAGAAGTCAAAACTATCAAAAACTAATAAGATACAATATTGAGAGTGTAAGACGTGTCTAAGTGCCCGTGAGGATCTAATGGTAAATAAATATTGTTTTATCTTTGATAAGTAATTAAAAAGGACCATGTTAGACGCATTGAGAGCTCGATAGCGTCGTTGCGCGTGCCATTCTAATCGAACACGCAGGTTAAGCAACGTCGATCGCAACCTGTCTATGGATGGGTTGATCTATCTCGAATTTCTCCGTGCTTTAGAGGGTACGTGAAGCCGTCAGTCCCGGCTGTTGTCGATAGATGAAAGTCGTTGAAGGGAGACCCGTATCCCTGCAGTGGGACGAGTAAGGGTGGATATTAGACGCTACTTAGATCACATCGGTCCTCAACAGCCGGGGATCGTGGAGAATTATGTCAGCAATACTGGATAAATACTTATTACAGGGAAGAAGGAAGAATTTATTGTTGGCGTCGTGAGCACAAACGTCGAAAGCAACGACCGTGGAAATAAACCTTAAGTGTCATAATATTTCACTATCCGAGAAATCCGGTTTTTATTAAAAAGTAAATTAATGTTATTTTTTCCCTTTTCTATTACAATGTAAAGATTTATATATCGGTTCATACAAAGTCTAATAGAATAAAGATAGTGATGTGAACGATTATTGAAAATCGCTTGATGTTTGTTGTTTTATAGTACACAATCATTTTTATAACGAGGACACGTATATAGAGAAAGTTAAGAAAGGAAATATCTACTATTGACGAGCTCGATGGCTCAGTAGTGAATGACGCGACCTTGACACCAACGCTCGTGGGTTCGATTCCCACAGGAGGCAAGCATTTGCGTGCATGAACATGTCTGTTTGTCTTCGTCTGGATGTTTTAAGAGAGGTAGCGCATCAAAGCAGCCCGTCTGAGGAAGTACCTCCACCTCACAGAAAACCGCAGCCAAATAACAACTCCCTAGAAGGTTGTTGTGTTCCTGCGTGTGAGTGAGGTCACTAGTATGCTCCCAAGGAGTTGCTGTGTAAGCAGCAGAGGAGGCATCGCGCGAGTGATACTTAATATAGTACAAGCGTTAATAGGCTACGGTACCCGCTTTACATCAGGTGGGCTGTATGCTTGTATGCCTCCCGACGTAGTATAAAACAAAAATATAAATACAAAACTTCATTCAAATTGTTAAAGCCGTTTTCGAAATACACGAAATATATGAAATATATAAAACAAGATGAAAGAATGACGAAACAGATATACAATGCGAAAGTGGAAGGATGTAGGAGCCGAGGAAGAGCGAGACTAACCTACCATGACTAAATTTGTCGTGTTTTATCAAAAGGTGATGTCAGGACCCTTAGGAACCGGCGAGCGTGCATGAAAAGAGCTATGAATGTGAAAGAAGCGAGTGAAGTGTGTAAGGACCGCGTCTTATGGCGCTCGGTGCTCTCTGCCTACCCCGCAAGGGACCTAGCGTGAAGATATACATACATACGAAATATATTTACATATATATACAATAATTGCTTGTTTAGATATATGTTACGTGCATAGCCTTAAGGAATCAATATATGAAGCAACAGAAAATTATTAAACACTAGCTGCTGCCCGCGCGGAGTCAAATAACGTAGCCTATGTGTTAATTCAGATCATAATCTATCTACATCCCAAATTTCATTCAAATCCGTTCAGCCGTTTAAGCGTGAAAGAGCAACATACATCCATTCATACATACAAACTTTCGCATTTATAATATTAGTAGGATTATCACGATGGTAAGACAAACCACCGTGGTATTAACGAATGCTACCTTGCACTAATTCAAAAATATTCCTGGCCTAAAATGAGAGAGCATACCATGAAATTTATCAATGATTGCGCAATATGCGGACAAGCTAAATATGACCTACTCGATAACAATTAAATATAGTACCCCCTACCAAACCTTTCAAGATAAACATGGGCCTTGTAAGGTTACTTAATTAAAAAGGGTCTTTCAAAATAAAAATAACAAATTTATTTAAAACTAATATTTACAAGAAAAGATATAAAAAAAGACGGTTCTAAAAGTTCTGCCTAGGTATGGCTTTAAGGAGTCGCGTTGGATGGGTCCAACCAAAGTTCAGGAGGGTTCACTATGAGGACCCGGACGGAGGTGACCGGCAGCTCCTGGTCACTTCGAGAGATCCGGACGGAGACGAAGGCCGCAGGAGTGCAGCTCGCCAGCGGAACACAGCCAGCGAGCAAGACCGTGAGGCGCTCACGGTCGCCGGAGGTCGCAGGCGCTGTTCCAGTAGGAGTCGGTGGGGTAGTTTACCATAGTAAAGGGGTATCTCGTAAAAATTCTTCAAAGCATCATTAACGCATCGCAGACCGCCATGTCTCAATCCCAAACGCCGCCACTTAAGTTACATTCCATTGATTTGAGAGATCTACTAGATTTGCAACACAATAGAAGCATAGTTACCGATTATTCCTGGACCATATGCAACCACACTACCATACCTCTGTATGCAATGCAACTAGGTGTACTGATAATTGGAATGATATGGTGGGTCAAACGCAACTTTTTCCTCGGCATAGGTAAGAAAAGGAGACGCAATCCACAGCAAAGTTTGACGTTGGAGTGTCTAACGAAGCTTCCATTCAAGATATAATCCAGTAGAAGAAATTTCCCGCAACATTTTCAATGAGCTTCTAAAATAGGGCAGGAGGTGTTACGTGCATTGTCTTAAGGAATAGTGCTGACGCGAATATAAACCTTTCACGCAGCACTGAGGCGATATGCGACTTCAATTGTGACACATCGTACTATTGACGGAAACTGCCGGCATGACGCGCTGCCCGGTGTCCACGAGACGTCGGTTTTCCACTTCGGATCTAATATCGATCGAGTCAAGTTGTACATGATGTAACATGTAACTTGTAATTTTTTATTAAGATATATTTTGTATTAAAAATCGTATTTTTTGGGTCTTCTGGCTGTATACCCTGTTTCTTATATTGATATTGGTCAGTTAACAAAGTAAATCAGGGATGACCGAGTTTCGCTCACCGTATTTTTATATGTTATTTATATATTTACGAGTAATGCTCGTTTAAAATAATAGATAAAAATGTGCAAAAAGAGAATGCTGTTAGTGAGATTTGAACCGGGAACCTTTGTGACCATATACGATAGACCGTACGTACGGCGGGACCAAATACACAATAATCATGATATAATATCTGATATTAGTATTTAACATGATACACATTTTTTTTTGAGTAAAAACTTAGTTTTTATAGAAATACGCCGACTTGATAACTTAGAAACCTCATGTAAATACAAAATTTCATCAACATCGTTAGTACCGTTTTGAAGATACTAGGGGCACACTAAAAGTTTTGCACTTCTAGCTAATCGGAACTATTTGAATTTCGAATGTTATATTTTTTGAAACGTTGCAACCTACTTAGTAATAGAAAAAAACAATTGGCGGGAAATCATTTGTCAATTGTTTTTTATGACACATCAAAATTCTACGTACGCAACGAAAATGGAATTGAGTCGAAAAGATTTTAGAGCGATGATTTTTTATGATTTTAAAAGTTCTCTCTCTCCGCAAGACTGTGCTGCTCGTCTTCAAAATGCTTTTGGGAGAGAAGCACCTTCTTTGAGCACCGTGAGGCGATGGTTTGCTGAATTTGAGAGAGTTCCAGTTTCTTTACATGACGAATTTCGTGAAGGGCGGCCTTCAACTGCCGTCAACGTAAATAATGTGGCTACTGTTAAGCGGCTAATTGAAGAAAACCCGCGGATTACCTATGAGACAATTCGAGAACTATTGGGGATTGGTATGAGACAAATTCAGAAAATTTTACACGTAAAATTGAAAGTTCGGAAACTTTGTTGTCGTTGGGTCCCTCATGAACTGACAGCGGAGCAGAAGCGGGCTCGCGTGGAATGGTGCTCACAGATGCTACTGAAGTACGACCACGGACATTCTAATGCTGTTTATGACATTGTCACAGGAGACGAAACGTGGATTTATTGTTTTGAACCCGAAAAAAAACAGCAATCTTGTGAATGGGTGTTTGAAAATGAGAACAGGCCAACAAAAGTGAGGCAGGCGAGAAACGTTGGTAAAAAAATGGTCGCGTTTTTTTTCTCAGCTACGGGTCCCATCTGCACAATTCCACTTGAAGATCAAAAGAGTGTGAATGCCGTATTCTACCATTTGTTTACCCAGGGTGTTAGAAAAAGTTCGCGAAAGACGACCAAAAAGCCGCGTTCTCCTACATCATGACAACGCTTCTTCACACACGGCCAACAATACAAAGTCATTTTTAACTTCCGAAAAAGTACAACTCGTTACCCATCCTGCGCATAGCCCCGACCTAGCACCCTGTGATTTCTGTATTTTCCCCAAAATCAAAGATTTGATGAGAGGTTTCACTTTTACCAACTCCGAAGAGGCAGTGATAGCGTTCAATCAGCACGTAGAAAACATGCCTTCAGATCTGTGGTCCTCCTGTTTTAAAAAATGGTTCGATCGCATGAAGAAATGTTTAAAATGTAAAGGAGAGTATTTTGAAAAGCAATAAACAATATTTTGGTTATAACATGTTGTTTTTTTAAGTTACGCAAAACTTATAGTGTGACCTACGTATATGACGATCTTCATATAAGTTGTGTGATCACGTCGGGTACTATGTCGATTTATTTAAACCACAGTTACCGGTATAATATATGGAATGAAGATCGTCATAAAATACACGGAATATATACATATATATATATATATATATATAAACATACAAAGATGTGCCTTTGAATTTGTCTAGTCTAACAAATTTTAAGAGAAAATTAAAATTGTGACAAAATTATAAATAAAGCACATAAAAGCGAGGAAGGCATTCCACATTAAGTGTTACACATTAATTCTAGCAATGTCAGCAAAGTTTAATAAATTTTGCTCGCATTACCCGGCTGTGGACGCTAAAACGAAGGGTAATATTTTTAGATACAGTTCAATTTAAATTGTTTGTATTTTCTTCAAAACTCAAAATCTATACATATAAATTTCATAGTTCTGACTGACTGATATATCAATGCACAGCCTAAACCGCTGGTTCTAGAGACATGAAATTTAAAGGGTGTGGTTTGAAGGGTCTTTGTGAAGTGTAGGCATCCACTGAGATAGGGTTTTTCGAAATTCCACCCTTAAAGAGGTGAAAAGCGTTGTAAAAGTTTTTATGAAAAATGGTATTCCCCTGTGTATCAACTTGAAACTTGATATACCAGGCCACTCAGAAAGTATTGCGAAAAAGTTTTTATGAATGAGAGACTGGCCAGTTATAATCTATTTTGAAAGTATGATTATTTATAAGTAAAAATAGGTACGTTCCAATTTCAGAATGTACCTACACATTTTTTTGCGAGCTACTCGTAATTTAAATCATCGTGTGTCATTGAAAAACGGATCTGCGCCGGGAACATTTTCACGCTATGATTTTTTACGATTGTCGCCTGAAACCGGACGAATTGTACGATAGACTTCAAATTGCATTCATGGACGAAGACCCTTCCAAGGCAACCATGTATCGTTGGTATAACGAATTCAAGCGCGGTCGACTAACTTTGGGGGATGACGAAAGAAGTGGTCGCCCGTTGACGGCTGTTACGAAAACGTACTTGCAGTGAAACATTTAATCCAAGACAATAGGCGAGTTACATATCAGGAGATCCAGCACAAACTGCAGATTAGATCGGGAAGCCTTCACGAGGTTCTACACTTGCATTTTCACGTGAGGTATCCTCTTTCACGCTGAGTCCCGCACAACCTCACCGTTGCTCAGAAGCTGCCCCGGGTGGAATGGTACTGTGATATGATAAACAAATTTGAAGCAGACTCGTCTCGGCGTATATATAGGCGTATCATTATATCATAAGTGATGAGTCCTGGATTTATCAATACGATGAAACGTAGCGCCAGTCGACGGTTTGGAACCGAATGATATACTACCAAATGCTTGGCAGAAGTTTTCTCTGTTATGAGCAACAAGCGACCAAACACAGGGCTCCGCGGGCTACTGCTCCACCGTGACAACGCGCCCGCCCACACCGTGTTCAAAACGAGGGACTTCCTGGACAGCACGCTGGTCCAACTCCTGGGTTACCCTCCTTACAGTTATGACCTAGTACCGTGTGACTTCTTTTTATTCCCGAAAATAAAAAATCAGCTCAAAGGCTACAAGTTTCGTCGCCGGAAGATGCGCTGTCAGCGTTCGAGCAGGCTGTAGATGAGGTGTCTGCGGCGGTTACTCGTTCAGACTCATGAAACTTTGTACAGAGGCTGGTGGAGAGTACTTTGAAAATATTTAATAACACTATTTTATTTTCGCAAAACTTTCTGAGTGTCATAAATATTCTCCAACAAAACAATAAAACACACATTTTAGGATTTTTCAAAAATCAACCCCTAAAGGGGTGAAATGGGGTGTACGAGTTTGTATGAAAAATTGTATTACCTGCTTGAAACTTGGTATATATACTTTTATATTCAATAACTTCATCTAAACGACAGTGTTTCAAGTCCTAAAACATTCATCCTCTTTTCTAGCTAGCTTATTCAAACTAACACATTTAACAAATTTAAAAATGATTTCGCCTATCTGTTGTTGATCATACTTATGTTTACGCTTCATACTTGGTAATTGGTAATTGGCCAATGAGAACAATTTTAGGTAGTAACTAAATTTACCGCAACGGGTCGGGGGCTAAAGTAGAACGCTCAGCTCTCATTGGCTAGTTCGCGGCTCAACATCGCGTCACTGTCGGCTTATTGGTTAAAATATTCTCCCATTGGTCAGGCTCGAATGGGTGTTAATGGGGTTAAAACACAATGATTTGTGAGCGCAGGGTGCCTTCTTGTTTCAAGTGGTTTGTGGTTACAACTCATACATTGCCTATGCTAAGATAATTTATACCTTATATAAATGTATCTATTTATAATTTCAAATCCATTGCGGGGTAGGCAGAGAGAACCGAGCGCCACATGACTCGATTCTTACACACCTCACTCGCTTCCTTACAATAATAGCTCTTCTCATGCATGCTCGCCGGTATCTAAGGCTCCTGACATCATCTGATAAAACACGATCAATTTGGTCATGGTAGATAAGTCTTGGTCTTCCTCGGCTCCTACATTGCTACATACTTCTTCTTTCGCGTTGTATATCTGTTTCGCAATACTTTCCTCCTACATTCTTTCTACATGTCCGAACCAACGGAGCATGCCTCTTCTTATTTTAACACCGACGCTCTCTTTCAGACCAACTCTGTTTCTAAAGTCATCATAGCGAATACGGTCTTCAAACGTATATTTTTATACACCAATAAGGTGTAATCAAGCATACGACCTGCCTAATGGCAAGCAGTTACCGTGGCCACGTGTCACTCATGCTTTGCCGACCCTGTGAAGTAAAGACCTCTTCACGATTTTCTTGAAGAACCCGATGCTGTAGTCCCTTGGGAAAACCTCAGCTGGGAGTTCATTCCACAACTTGAGGGTTATCGGAAGGAAATTTCACTAGAACCGCACGGGGCACAGCCATTGAGGGTGAACTCCCCGCCGTCAGCGAGCGGTGCGGTTGTAAAAAGAAGCTGTCGGCATCATATCGAACAGTTCTTCAGAACACAACCCGTTTTACAATCGGTAGAACGCACTAAGGGAGGCAAAGTCTCGCCTTAAATTTAAGGGCTCAATACCGTCTGCAAGCTTACAAAAGTATGAAATATTTCAAAACAAACCACCGCATCCACATCAACCCTTACTCGTCCCCTAGCAGGGATACGTGTCTACCTTCAACCGGAGGGGTTTAGAGCATACTCCACACTGCTCAACTGCCGATTGGCGGAGGCCAGTGTTTTCAAGCCGCCCGAGGGCCACTGACTTAGCTTAACGACTGTTATCTATCGACAACGGCTGGGACCGACGGCTTAACGTATCCTCTGAAGCACGGTGAATCTCGAGACAGATAAACTCGTCCATAGACAGACTGCGATCGACCTTGCTTAACCTGCGTGTTCGATTAGAATGTATTGCATTTATTAAAACTAACATTGTCTTATAATGTTAGTTTAAAATTATTATAGTATACGAGAGCATAAACTATAAAATCTAGGAAATAAACGTAAACTGGTCTTTTAGTACTCATAAAAGTTGAATTCAAAGTATTTGATATTTCTCAAGGATCTCGATAGCCTCATGGCTATAATCGAATACATAGGTTTTTAAGAGAGGTAGGGTGCAAGCAGCTCGTCTGGGGAAGTACCACACAGAAAAACCGCAGCCAAATAACAACTCTCTTGAGTGTTATTGTGTTCCCACTTGTGAGTGAGGATACTACTAATCTCCTAAGGAGTTGCTGTACTAGCAGTAGAGGTGGCATCACGGTAACAACATTTAACGTATTACAATCGTTTATAGGCTACAGCAACTGCTTTACATCAGGTGGGCCGTATGATTGTATGCCTCCCGTATTATTAAAAAAACAAAGGTTAAGCAACGTCGATCGTATACCTATGGGTGGATTTATTTATCTCGTTCTTCGGAGGGAACGTTAAGCCGTAAGTTCTAATAGAAAACCTTCGTCAATCCGCAGTTTCATCTGAAGTTATATCATCTGAGCATACTCCATGCTCTAATCTTCAGATGAAACGAGATCCATATCCTTGCAGTGCATGAAGGAAAACCTAAGGAAAATCGATGCGACTGATATAGATATATATATATATACTACTAAGGTGGCAATCAAGCATACGGCCTGCTCGATGGTAAACAGTCACCGTAGCCTATGATTTATATTGCAACACCAGGGGCACCACCACTCATGCGTTACCGACCCTCTAAAACCCTCTTCAAGCATTTCTTGAAGAATTCCATGTTTATACTACGTCTGTCTGTAACTTCACGCCAAATCCCTCGCGGGGTAGGCAGAGAGTACCGAGCGCCACGTGACTCGATCCTTACATATCTCACTCGCTTCTTTAACATTCATTGCTTTTCTCATAGACGCTCGCCGGTTCCTGGGGCTCCTGACATCACCTTCTGATAGAACACGACCAATTTGGTCATGGTAGGTAAGTCTTGGCTTTCCTCGGCTCCTACATCCTTCCACTTTTGCATTGTATATCTGCTTCGTCATTCTTTCATCATGCATTCTTTCTTCATGTCCGAACCAACGGAGCATGCCTCTTCTTATTTTAACACCGACGCTCTCTTTCAGACCAAATCTGTTTCTAACATCATCATTGCGAACAAGGTCTACAAACCCTACGCCACATTTTTTGCGCAGCGCTCGCATTTCGACCGCGTTTATTCTACTTTCATGTTCTTTCTGCCATACCCAGCTCTCGCTTCCATTAGACCATTAAATTACGTAGTAAGTAAATTCACCGCTGCAGGTAGGGGAAGAAAGAAAGGAAGAAAGAACGCGCACCTCTTATTGGTTAAATCACGTATCGACATCACAGTACTTATCGGCTTATTGGTTAAAATATTATTGTATTGGTCAGTAGGCTAGAATCGCTATTTAGGCGCTAAAACACAACATATTTGTGAGCGTGTGGTACCTTCATGACCAGTCAACTGAACACGACAACCCTCTAAGGAGTTGTTATTTGGCTGCGGTTTTCTGTGAGGTGGAGGCACTTCCCCAGACGGGCTGCTTTGATGCGCCCTATCTCTATTAAAAACATCCAGACCGAGACAAACAGACATGTTCATGCACACAAGTGTTTGTCTTGTGTGGGAATCGAACCCACGAGCGTTGGTGTCAAAGTAGCGATACTAATCAATGCCACCGAGGGCAAAACTTCACGCTTGACGCATTATGTCTATTCGTCCGTCAGATATACATATACAATGTTGCTGGGAATTATCATAATAACATCTATTTTATTCGCTGATACAGTAAAATGTCGGCCATGGCGTCAGGCTGCCGGAGCGATGGACTATTCACACTTACAGACCACACTTTTAATGAACCAACATTTTCATCCGGGCCCACTGGTGTAGCGACAATCGTATCCTTAAATACTTATGGGATATTTCAAGAATTATGGTATGGGGAAGCTCAGCGTGCTATGGAAAGAGCTATGCTCGGGGTTTCTCTGCGTGATAGAATCAGAAATGAGGATATCCGCAGTAGAACTAAGATAACCGACATAGCCCACAGAATAGGCAAGCTGAAGTGGCAATGGGCCGGCCAAATAGTTCGTAGAACCGACAACCGCTGGGGAAGAAAGGTTCGAATGGCGTCCCCGTACTGGTGCACGCAGAGTGGGACGACCCCACCATTAGAGAGGTTTGCAGGGAGTCGATGGATGCAGGTGGCACAGGATCGAGACGAGTGGCGCTCTAAAGAGGAGGCCTATGTTCAGCAGTGGACGAATACAGGCTGAGATGATGATGATGATGAATTTAAAGCATCGATGAATTAATTATAATTTTTTTGTAGTTGTATAATCATTTTCTTTAAACGAGCAAGTCTTTTTACGAGGTGGAATTTTACCAGCCTAATTCCCGAAAATAAGGTACAATATTTATTATAAATTATTTAATCGAAATGTAAGAGTGAGAAGCAAACATATCGTTATAATTTTTCGTCTTCAAAATAAATATTTTTCTCTTCTCTGACAACCCTAAGTCATATGGTAAATCAGATCCGCGTGCATGCATACGCCACGCGAGCCGAACTTACCTACATACGCGAAAATATGCGAGCCAAACGTACATACAATGTCTGCGTTGGTATGAAACTAACTGAAAGATGTAGGCAGATAACTATTTGATAATCCTTTATCTACAAGACAAAGCACGAAATCTACCACAATTGCCAATAAAATAATACAGTACAGCTAATAGCAAATCACGCTTAACATTCGAAGTTCTATTGTATCTCTTGACGTGCACTTAATTGTACTTATCACATAGATATACAATTTAAACCAAATAAAAGTTGATACTTAATGTTACATCCGATGTTCAAACGATCCTCTGTGTTGTCTACACGAGTTGCTGCCTATTATTTGGTGTGAAAGTGAACGTCGGATAGCATTTTTCATTCAAAATATTTTCGGCGGAGAATGTTGAATGTTAATATTTATCGCATTCTGGCACTCGGTCTTGTACACTGCGTCTTTTTCAGTTCATATAATAAGATTGTACTGGACCGCAGGGCGACCCACCCTACCTATGTGGATGTAATGGGCATGCATGCAGCACGCCTAAGCCTACTTACCGATATGCCTATTGGATCCTACCTAACTTAATGAACTGGAGCGTGTCCAGCCTATCTGCCTACTATTATTGTCACTACCTACTATTTAGCTACACCTACTGCTACTGATGAACCCTACCTAAATCTATTGCTATCTTGTTATTATTGTCTTACCTAACGAACTAAACGTTCCTGCCTTGCTAAGCTCTACTAATCTTCCCTACCTAATGTCCTAACTTCCCTACTTATATGCCTACCTATATTTCTTTTATGTATTTGTTCTAAGATCTACATATGTGTTTAATATTACGTCCTACCTAGATAACATACCTATTTGTCTTATGCCCTACGTGTGTCTAGTATAAGACCTACCTAGATAACCTAATCTCAGTTTTAAGCTCTACCTATGTGTTTCGTGATCAAACCCTACCTATGTTACCTAGTATCGTCTTATGTATTCTGTATTTACCTAAAGCCCTATCTCC